>OY728159.1:368374575-370774575 GCA_963277665.1 Viscum album
TAATTTGAGAAGAACCAACATGGGAATTTTCTCAAATGGATGGAGACAATTTTCATGTGTAGTGGAGGATATCAAGCTCATGAATGTCGAAGAGACATGAAGATGCTGGAAAATATGAATGAGTAATGTATTGAACCTCCAATGGTATTAATTCTTGTACTATATGGAGGAAGGAAAATATAAAATCCAGTGCACTAAACCTAAACTCATTGAGGGTAATCAACATCAATAGTCAACAAAACCATTGGATAAAGGTGAAGCTTATTACATCATTACTATTAAAGTGGAAGAAGAAAATGAAGTCATAGAAGGTACAAATCCTATTCTCTGAATAGTTGATAAATGTTAATTTTATATTGGTTCTAACCATTCCTTTATATCATTCATGTTTAATATAACTATCGAATCAAAGAAATGATACCTTGATGTAGATATATTCATAAAAAACCAATTAGTGAGTTATCGAAACCCATTTGTAGGAATATTATCCTATTAGAATATTTGAATTTTTTTCTACAAAATCAAATAATACCTTACTTTTTTTGGATTTCAACAATATGTTGTGCATAGATTGGATATCGTCATACTGATCGTACATCAACTGTTAAGAACATAAAATATATTTTCTTATTCTAAACCATCCCATACCCCTCTACAAGTTCAAGGAAGATAATGAATCTCTTTTATAAAATACCTGAATGTTGTGGGTCATAATACCCGACAAAGAAGCACACACCACTCAATGTTTTGGGAAAATTATTGTATAAACATAGAGTAAATTCCAACTATGATGAAATACTGTGATTTATCTTCTAAATAATTACACAGAGATACCCTAGAACATGAGCTAGGGTTCTCAAATAGAACTCTTACCATGTGTAATGACCATATCAAAAATCCCCTATTGGATGTCCTCGATTATAAAAATGGAGTTAATGAATCATCTAAAATTGAATTTATACAATGGTTTCATAATCTCTAGTCCCTCACCAATGGGTTCTCTAGTTCTATTTGTAATTAAAACGGATGTATGAATTCATTAATTTATCGATTACTAGAAGCTCAATAAGATCACCATAAAGAACAAGTATCCATGAATTATGAATAAAATGATTGCATATATGATCCAAGATCACATCCAATTTAATATGCTTCAATATTGATGGGTCATATAGGCCAAATAGAGCTATGGATTATGAGTTATTGTTGTTTGATGATAGGTTGGAAAAATTGTTTGTGGAGCCCATTTATGGTGGTCTGTTTCACTGATCTCCATCCTTGATCGGGAACAATGTTGATTTGAAACTCAATGAACCAAAACAACCCTCATGAACACCATTAAAGATGTTGAAAGACACCTCTGTGAGTCTGACGAGACATGAAACCACCGCATTGGATGTTAATGGTAGACATTGTTAGTCTAACAAGTCTTATGACCACTCGAGGGCCCTTTTTTCTTAATGGTACACATCCAAGAACCATAAGACACCCATGCATATAAATCACCCCCCTCATTCGATCATTTTATTAGGATATTCCATGAATTTAAAACTTAATATCGTAATTCATAGAGGTTATGTGGACCCCAAAATCCTCTAATTATGAGCCCCTAGGCTTCATTAAGAAACCTCCCTTGTGTTTTTGAGATACTCCATCCCATGTGACAATTCCCTACTGAAAGTAATATGTGATTATTGAAGGAAGAAGTTCCTATGAAGAACATGAGGCTTCAAAAAGAATTCATACTTTTTAGAATCACACCCCCTATGAATAACAGGATCCTTCATGAGCCCCAAATCATTGTGAACCCCCATTATTCACAAATCCCTTTCCTTCGTTATGGTCATACCACTTCACCCACTAGTCCTTACTGTATCCACCCTCGCACCATTCTCAACATCATTTTCGGCATGTAGTCATTTCTCTTTGGGGTAGTCCATTATCCACCATAACTGACCCACACAAAAAATTGAGGGTCATACTGCAATCATTTTAGGTCAGGTTAGAGGAATCTTTATTTGATCCATTCCATAAGAAACTCCCACAACCCCATCACCTGACCTGAATTCTAGGTTATACCAAAAAGGGATGATCTTACATAAGCCCCACAACATCCATTGTTAGGAATAATCTTCCCATTAGTCCTCACTACATGACTTTTAACTATGTAATTACCTATGATACATGAATAGGATGAATTATTCATCAAGAATAAGATTCCACATCATGAGATGAATATAGAAAACAATATGGGTCTCCTCTTACAGTGAATGACCCAATCCATTTCCCCTTGACCCATCATTAGGTCGAGTTGACCTCATAGCCTGACATGAGGATGAAAAAACAACCAGCTCCTTTGGAAAGACCCACACACCTCATCCATTTACATGACGTTAAAATGAATCATACCTCGTGTAATATACATGGGATGCCGTAATTACCTGACATGAGGATGCCACATGGGTATCTTCCACTCGTAATCACCATGAACTATATATATCTATATTATAACAAAATAAGCTTCCACATGTATTTCATATTCACTATTTCCACTCTATATCATCTCCTGGCCTACTTCCATGAGTATTCCATGCACTATACCCATCCGAAATATTTGGCTTTTGATCCTTGTCATCTATAAAGGGTATGTAAGATTTCATAATAAGGTTCAATCCCATGTAAGTGTAAACCCATGTGATCCCACCTAGGGATGCACCCTCATAGTGTGAAATCCTCCCTTTTTAGGACACTCCACCTAGATATACTCTCATAGGGAATTACAATCCAACAACTGGTATACATAGGTGCTTCCTCCTAGGGATGCACCCTCATGGTGTGACATCATCCCTTTATGAGTCACACCCCATTGATCTTCTTCCTTGAGGTGATCTTATCGATCAACCATCACTTCATCCATCACCTCACCATTATCCCAGTGGAACACTTCCTCCTCTTTAATCTAGTTAGGATACTAACTATTCATAATTTCCATCATTTCAGAGGGTTTCTAGCCATGATTAGTCCCTAATTTCAAGATTAATTATGAATATATTGAACTCTGCATTTTAAATAGGTTTCATAGGATTCCAACTCATGGTTCAAGCCCAAAATACACATAATCTCATTTCTTCATTGTCATCCATTCTATATGATGTTAAACTAAATGGGACACCATAACTACATGAACATTGATTCGTGAATTCTAGTAAAGGTATGTATGAACCCCCTTGAGGTTAATGAAAATCATCCATTTCCATACTGGTCTTTCCCTAGAGTCACAATACATCTGGATGATCATGGCTCAACCAGGTGGTCACACTTCCTTAGAGTCCCCATCCATAAACTACATTCTCACAATTTTCTTCCTTAGGCATCTTGTCACCCCATCCATAAAAATGTAGACTTTGATTACCATCCACAAGGACATATAGTCAGACCCCCATAGGTTCAGTCCCATCACTCTCCACACTCCATCCATTCCATTAGCACATCATCTATATCTATACTGATTTAAAATGGGCTTCCATATCCTGGAATGATCATTCCATCTATACCACAACACCACCAAGTATCATCAGGGAATCAAACCATTCATAACAAACATACAATACATATTCATCCAACCAAGAGGTATCCACTTGAGAAAGGAATCTAGCCTGTTGTATTCCACAATTTATCCCTTCTTAACTACATAGGATTTGATCCCTTCTTCCAATATAGTGTACATATGAAACTTACCTGAGTTTCAATCCCAGAAACTGTTAAACCATAGAGTCCCCCCTCTATGAGACACATACCTAAACCACACTTAGGGGTGTTCAGAAAAACATTTACCATGTGAATCCTTTTTTTCCTGAGATACACCATCTTAGGTCATCTACCATTGGGAATTATAATCAATCCATATTGTGTCCCTCTCATTAGGATCTACTACCTTGATCCACCTTTAGTGGTGTTCATATCGTCCTTAGTGGCCTGGAACCTTCTCTTCATGAGATTTAACACCTTGGGTCCTATCTCAAATGGTTAATATTATCTATCCATATAGTGCCCCCCTCATCAAGGTCCACCTCTTAGATCTACCCTCAGTGGTGTTTAGATCAATCGTCATATAGTGAAAACATCTCTTTATGAGACATATCACATATTGTCCTATATCATTGGGAATTATGATTCATTAATCTATTGTCACTCTCATCAGAGTCCATCTCTATAATCAACCCTAGAGGTGTCCAAATCATACTACATAGTGTGAAATATTATCTTTTAGAGATGCACTAACTGGAGTCTCCTCTCATTGGGAATTAAGATAAATATATCTGGTGTCCCCGTCATCAATGTACACCTCTCAGATCCACCCTTATTGGTGAGTAAACCATGCTTCATACTGTGAAACATTATTTTCGAGAGGCACACCACATCAGGTCTTCTTTCATCGGGATCTATGATCCATCCATCTCGGGTCCCCCTCTTTGGTTTCCACCTCCAAAATCCTCCATTAGGGGTTTCTAGAGCAGCCTTCATAGTGTGAATCCTCATCTTCATGGGATGCTACTCCTTGAGTTTGACCTCAATTGGAATTTCAATCCCTCAATCGGGTGTCCACATCATTGGGGTCCACCTCTATGATCCTCCCTCTATGGTGTTCAGATCATCCTTCCTGTTGTAAAACATTCTCTTCACAAGATTCACTACATTGAGTCCTCTATCATCGGGTGCTATGATCCATTCATTCCATGTCCCAATAATCAAGGTCCACCTTTATAATCCACCCATAACATTGTTCATATCATCTTTCATAGTCTCAAACCTCCCCATAATGAGACACATCACCTCAGGTTTGATCTAATTGGGAGATATAATCCCTCTATCTGTTGTCCCCCCATCACGGTCCACCTCTTTGATCCACCCCCATTGGTGTTTAGATCACCCTTTACAGTGTGAATCATTCACATTATGAGACACACCACCTTAAGTCTACTCTGATTGGGTGTTCTCATCCATCCATATTATGTCCCACTCTACCCTTAGTTGTTTTCAAATCAGCATTCACGGTGTGAAACATTCTATTGATGAGTTTCACCACCTAGGGTGTTCTCTCATTGGTTGTTCTAGTATATCAATATGGTTTGACCCTCATCATGTCCCACCTCTATAATACACCCTATGTGATTTCTAGAGCATCCTTCACAATGTGAAACCTTCTCTCCATGAGACACACCGGCTCAGGTCTACAGTCATTGGAAATTATGATCCATCCATCAGGTGTCCCCCTCAATGGTGACCACCTACCTTATCCACCCTTAATAATGTTCCGATAATCCTTCATGGAGTGAAACCTTCACTCCATGATACAAACCACCTCAGGTACACTCTCATTGGGCATTCTGATCTATCCATTCAGTAAACATTCTAGTTGTTCCATCCCAGGGATTCACATTGTTGATCATTCTTCATGGGAGGTTCTGAAGAACATTATACCATCTCTAAAATATTTTTGACTCATAAAATACATCAGTTAAAGAAATAGATTCCTAAGGAAAGCTTCATATTTCATGCATTCGGTGAAACCATCTCTGAAATATATTAAACTCACTCCCATTCTAGTTTTAAACATGAGGCGCCTAAGGAAAACATAATAATACATACTTTTAGCATAAGATACATCATGACCAACATGGGATGCCTCAGGTTTCTGCGCCTTCGAGAAGACCTCTAATGAGGAAGAATACTGGTTACCAATGTTCATGAATTGACAGATACCCTGAAGTACTTGATGTTACCATATACTCAGACCGGCTGTTGAGGCCCTACAATAACCCATTGAAATTTTTGGATAGATGCATCTTAAATATCTCGAATCCACAATAAAATTGGATCAGAAACGTGTTTCATGAACAATGACTTAATATATGAGGGAAACCATGAAAAAGTTATGCATTGCGATGAGGAAACCATGGAAGGAGGTAGTGACATCCCATAATCCCTTATCGATCAAGGAGAATACATCTTCAAAGAGTTGATGAATGTCATAAGACTTTAGATAGTGGGAATGTGGGGTATACTACACTGTAAGTGAATTCCATTCTCTCTCCTATGAGGTATGCCCATGTAAAATTGTCTGAAATAGAAACTGTGAACCCAATATGAAACTTTTCTCCTCTGACTATTAGAAGATAAGAAATGGAAGTCATTATAAAATTATGGCATCAACCATGTGAATCTAAACTCTTCCATGTGAAGGAGGATGAGTAAAAATGGTTTCACAAAGATAAGTAGACATGAACTCATCACTGACACCGCTAAACTCATTCACTACTAAAGGGGAATCCACCCCAAACTGAATTGGTTCATCACTAACACCACTGCTCTCATGGTCCCCACTGGGGGAATCCTACCCTAATTCCATTGGCTCCTCACTAACATCACCCCCCACCTAGGACACATAGGAGGAATCTCCCCCCTTGAATTCATCATCTCCTCAATAATACCTCCACCCACATGGGCCACAAAAGAGGCATCCTCCACCTCGGCTACATCAGATCTTCACCAACATCGTCACCCTCATGTGGCGCATAGGGGGAATCGGCCCCCAACAACAATATCTCCTCTCCAACACTGCCACCCTCACAGGATCGCAGGTGGAATTCCTTCTAACAATATCCACACATCACTGACACCATATTCATCATTGTATCTAAAGGTGGAATCCTCACCACGACTCCATTAGCTTCTAGAAAACACCGCCTCTCTCATGGGAAACATAGAGGGAATCCAACCCTGACTCCCTCAGTACCTCAGCAACCCCGTCTCCTTCATCAGCCATGTATGGTTCATCCTCCCCCAACTCCATCACCTCCATTCTTAAAATAATTCCATCATGGGTTGCATAGTGGACATCGAACCCTCAAATCCATCAACACATCACTAACACCACAACCCTCGTGGGAAATGAAGGGGGAATCTGCTCCCCACCGACACTATTTACCCCATGTGTCATGCAGGGACCATATACCCTCAATTAATCATTTCCTTTCGAAAACATCTTCCTTAGTGGGAATTTAATGTGGAATCCTTTGAAGACTCCATTGGCTCCTCTCCAACACCACAGCCCTTATGATCAACGTAGGGTGCACCTGCCAACAAAATCTATCCGATCATCATCGAAACTGTCAGCCTCATGGGCTGTATAGGGGGAATCCTCCTCCCACCTCAATCAGCTACTCATGAAAACTTCCACAATCATGGGCCATGTACATGTAATCTGACGCTGAATCTGTTGACTCCTCTCCATCACATCCACCCTCATGGACCGTGCTAAGGGAATCCGTTGATCGACACTATTGAATCATTGTTGTCATTATTTCCCTCACGGGTCGTGCAATGGTATCTTCTCTTTGACTCCATTAGGTCCTTGCCAACATCACTTCCCTCATGGGACGCACAGGGGGAACTGCCCCACATGAAAATTGAAAACCATTTTTTGGATCCTCTTCACAGAGATCTCAATCGCTTTACGTAGCAAAGAGGCCCTCCCAGTTGCCATTATCAGCAATTGTAGTGTACCTTCCATATATGAAATCATCACTAGGCATGGAAGTACTTGTTTTTTCAATAATCATCTATTGTGGACATCCTCCCCACAGTCCAATAATTTGAAATAGATGTCCTCCCATAACCATTGTTTTCCATTTCGATGGTCCACTCTGCAGTACCCTAATCTACAATGAAGGTCCTCCATGTAACCACCATCAACCATTATAGAGGTCCTTCCCACTATAAAATCATCACCAATCAAGAATGTACCCCTTTTTTCGTCATAAATAGTGGAGGATGTCCTCCATGCACAACTATCATCTGACATAGAGGTCCTCCCCATCTCCATCATCATTCATCATAGTGGTCATCCCAGGATTGATATCATTCATCATAGATGTCCTACTAATTTCCTTCCTTGGCCAGCATGGAGGTCCTCTAAATGTTGTTACCATAATCATCCTTAGGGGTCCTACCAATGAAAAAAAAATTCCATTCTCTGATGAAATAACGTTGGGATAGGTCATTAATATCCATTCCCTAGTTACTATAGAATGTGGGACGTCACTCCCAGCTTCCACGCCTTCCAAGATTCTATTCCCCATCATACCGACGATCCCAGATTTCATGCCTTCCTGACTCCATCACCACAATGTACTGATCATCTAGGCATTCATGCCTTCCAAGTTCCATCAACACATTATACCAACAATGCATGATTTCTTGCCTCCAGGGCTCTATCACCTCATCATAACGACGATATAGGCTTCCATGCCATCAAACATCCATCACACCATTCTACCAATGATCAATACTTCCATTCCTTATGGGATCCATCACCCCATTTTATGGAAGATCTATACGTCCATAAATGTCAGGCTCTATATCCCCATTTACAGACCCAATGGGCTTCCTCGCCTTAGGATCCCCATTGCCCCGTTGTTCCAATAATCCTGGTTTCAATGAGTTTTGGGCACCATCACCCCATCATACTGAAGATCAAACCTTATATGCCTTCTAGGATCCATCGCCCTATCGTAAATAATATATAGTCTTCGATGCCTTCAGGACACTATGTAGCCATCATACCGACTATCCAAAAATCCATGCATACCTGGACCCAACACCACATCGTACCAAATCACCAAGAATCCATGCCTTCATGGTGCCATCACCCTATCATATCGATTATCCAAGATTAGATTCCTTTCGGGCTCCATCTCACCAACATAACGACCCACCCGGATTCCATGCCTTCCAGGATCCAACGCCTCTTGTACAAACGATCGTAGATTCCATGCCTTACAAGATCTATCACCACATCATATTGACTCTCCATGATTCCATGCATTTCGAGAAAATCACCTCTTTGTTATGACGATCTATGCTTCTATACCTTCAGGGCTTCGTCACGTGGTCATACTGATGATCCATGATTCAAAGACTTTTAAGTTACTTCTCCATGTCATACCAACAATCCAGGATTATATCATTTATGAGATCCAATGCCTCATTTTAACAATGATCCATGCTTCTAGGACTTATGAGCTTTATCGCCCCACTATACCATCAATCTTGGAATCATGATCTTCTTGGAAACATCTCCCCATTATTGAAAAGATATAAACTTCCACACCTCCCCAACTCCATCACCCCTTCGTACAATAAATTTGGGATTCAGCCCCATTCGAGCTCTATCAACTAGTCATACCGACTCTTAGGATTCCATTCCTTTTAGGATCCATTTCCCCCATTGAATCAGTGATATAGGATTCTGTGTCTTCCAGTCCCCATATCCCAACCATACCGACTCTCTAGGATTCATGCCTTTCATGGTCCACCACCATATTATACCAACAAACCAATCTTCCATTCCTTCTATGCTATATCGCCCAATCATACCAACACTAAAAAAATCCATGGATTCTAGGATCCTTCACCCCATCGTACTAATGATCTTGACATCCATGCCTTAGGGGCTCCACCACCCACTCATAACAACTCTCTAGGCTTTCATAAAAACTGGGCTCCACCACCCCATCATACCAACTATCCAGGCTTCCATTCATTCACTGATCTGTCACCACATCGTACCAACTATCTAGGAATCCATTCCATCTGGGTTCCATCACCTCGTGATACCGATTAACCAGGATTACATAACTCTCAGGTTCAATTTCCACATAATAACGACTCTCCAGGATTCCATATCATCGAGTCTCCATTGCCATGTTGAACATTTATTATAGGATTTGAAATTTCCATGATCTATCACCCCCTCATACTAACAATCCAGGCTTCCATTCCTTCCAATCTGCATCACCCCATCATATCAATGATCCAGTATTCCATGCCTTATGGGATATATCACCCCGTCACAACAACTCTCCTTGGTTGAATGCCTTCTGGGATCTATCACCTCGTAGTACTAATGATCCAAGATTCCATGCCTTCTGGACCATGTCACCCCATCTTAATGACTCCTTAAGAATCCATGTTGTTCAGGATCCACCACACCATTGTACTAAAGATCATAGATTATATGACATCTGGGCTCTATTGCCCCATCAAATCGACTCATTGGCTTATATAACATCTAGGAACCATCACCCCATAATACTGACACTCCACGATTCTATTCCTCCATGGATGTAAAGATCATTGGACTGAGCACATGTTATCATCCCTACCATAGTAGACCCCACCTCTATAATACATGTGAGCCTTCCAAAATCAGGGAGTTCCATGTCATCAATGCCCTAGTTGCATGACAATAAACTGCATAACCTTCAACATCCATGTTTCATGGTTTTAATCTATGTAGAAACTAGCATCCTAGTAGCTTGATATTAAAATAAATATAAATCATCAACCTTCTTGCATGAATTTAAAAAATAGAAAACATATTTATCACACTATATAAACTATTTAACATCATTGTCAAATCTATGTGACCAAAAACTAAATCAACCATGGTAAATGGTATGTGAACATATACAAAAACCACTAATCGTCCTAATGAGATGATATTAATCTATACGATGAATCATATATTCACTAAAGATCCCATATGAGAGTGTGATCTGCATTCATCACGATTCTTCTACCATTATATTTTCATAAACAGCTTTTGAAACCATGTCCTCGAGAAGGGGTTTGACTCCATCTATCTGATGTGTCCCATTGATGTAATCAAGTTCACTATAATATAGAAAATAGAGTGTGGGGTTATGCATGGACATCATATAAATATATATTCAAGCTTCACTCATCCCGTTATTTGTATCTCCATACTCTTACATGTCTATTGTTTCCCCCTAATGGTATAGTATTTGGCCACACTAGGTCACATACGGTCTTGGGCCAACACCCCGAAAGACAACAAATGTCATTTCATGGTAGGTCCCATGTCGAAAACATGTTTTTTTGTCAAACCTCATTTGTTTGTCCCTATACCAAGTAATACAATCTATATGTTGTGTTTTGTATATGATCAATAGTTATCCTCCGTCATCTTTCCAACATCATTGTGATCAACATATCATCCATTTTGATTCACAATTTCCACATTCATATGATTATGTATAATTCCAATGCTCTTGGTGTTACCCCTTCATGAATTGATGTGCGTTTAGAATGGGGGACCACATTTAAGGTATATTCTCAAACATGATTCATTAAAACTCAGTTTAATGCTTCCTTAGGTTTGAAAATACAACTCCACTACTTGTTTATCAACCCATGAATTGATCACGTGGGGTTAGGATTTTTTGTTGGATGTGCACTTGTGGCAAAGCTATAAAAATATTTTATCCAAACTCTATTACCTCAAACTAAGATCCCCACCATGGATCTATCTATTATATGTTGTGTAGTATTGGCACTCTTATGTCCTCATTCACATCAATTTTGTCACTCCCCCACACTACACATGTCCATCAAAGATATTGATGTCTTGGATTCATGTTACAAAAATGCATAATGACACTCATCCAACACAATGATAAACTACATATTGTTATCAATTGACTATATTTTATAGTAGTAGACTAACATTTATTTTTTCCAAGAAACTTGATGTTGAAATGTGTTGCCACGTTCTATGTTACATAAAACCTCTATTTCATCCCCATATCATGATGTTAAACAATGTAACAAATCAGAATCTAGGTTTCATGAAGATGAACTAAACAATTCACCCATTGGTCCGAGATATGTGACTTTCAAAAACATATTTATTATCCTAGATTAAATTAATCTACATATTCTTAAAAAATGATAAACTAGTTCTTCCTACATGATGTTAAGAATCATCGTCATGCATGACATTAAACTTATTCATCTGACACTATGATAAAATACCACTTCATCCAAACTAGATGATGTAAGACAACATGGGATTTAATCATACGTGATGTTAACTGTTTTTCCATTAATGACATTCAAATGCATTGAATAATCCTGCGTGATGATAAACTACAGAGTCAACCCTATAGTCTATAATCTACAACCTTGATCTAAGATCCCTTTCATCCAATATGAAGGATATGAAATATACTAACAATATCATCATTATCGCGTGAATTTAAACTGCACTATATTTAATGATAAATGTGTGGAAAGATTCCCATACTTATGGGATACATATTTATTCCATGACATTTTATATATGTTCCAACCACCCAATCAACATTATGGAGACATGGCCTATGTTCCTCTTGTGAGTGTGTGGTGTGATGTTAAAATATCCTTGGTCCTTATTCACATTGAGATGTGTTATAACACCACACTACATTCCCCTTTGTTGGTATATTCACATTATGGTCTAAAAAATAAGACCACAAACTATGAACTATTTCATCCACACCAGAAGATGTTAAAATATACATCCTTATCCCACTTGAAATTAAACTCTTACGTTCTACCTATAAAAATTTAAACTACATTGCATTTATGGTCCTTTTGTTTGGACAAAAAAGGAATGTTTCCCTTTGTCCGATAGGAAGTTAAACTACCATATCCCACTAGACGTTAAACTTATTCTTTGTTGTGGATGCATGAACATAAACAGAAAACCATCCCCCATCATGGATGCATGACGACACTTTATAACACTCTGATTCCCCCACCAGAAAGAGAATCACTTGTAGCACTGGTCATTAACAATAACATATTTAGGACTGCGTATCGATTTATTGTCATTCTTATGGAATCTATATGAATTTCTAAACATTTTTTCTATCATCCAGCCAAAATTTCCTTTAAATTTTCAATCAAGGATCCTCCTAGAAATATTTTGTGAATGGTATTTATTGGTCATCATTGACATTGGGCTATAAATATTATTCAACGTTACGCCCTTAGAAATATTCCATTCATTCTTCATCCCCGTCGCATGATGTTAAAGTTCATGGAATCTCAAGAACTATGTGTGTCTTGATTCATAACCATTTGGTATATGTAGTAAAGCCCTGCCATTCTGTCTTCAGTTTTATGCTTTGATTTCATTGGTCCCTTATTCACAGTCTTAAATCAAAAGCCCATGTTAAAGAATTATGACATTAAACAATTCATTCCAATGAAATATATTGTGAGACATTCCTCCTTAGTCCTTGTTTACATTGGGTTATAGCTGCCACATCATATAGATTTATTTGGGATACCCCTCCCTATAATCCTTATCACAAGACATTAAACTAATTGTATCTTGATTCACGTACATATGGGATACATATAAATTCCCAAAACTTTTTTGTTAGTCTTCAACCCATTTTATATTAACCATTATTTAGTCCTCATCTTCCTCTTTATTTATAATTAGCTCGTTACCATGCCTCATCCAAGATCCCTAGAGACCTCTTCCTGTAAAAATGGGTTTTGGTCTCTCTCTCTTATGTGTCGTATTAATTCCCTCATATGCACAATTGTGTATGATATAGAGTGTTGGATCCCTCCTAAAAATTATCTCATTACATATCCATGTTTTGTGCTCCCATTTTTTTGGGTCCCCATCATCTTTTTGGTTTGAAGTGACCATTTTATGGTATGGTGTCTTTCCATATTTCTCACATGACATCCTGGACCCACACCCAATATTTGGTTGAATAAAATTTTGATACGTATCCAACATTATGATTTTGGTCATCAGCCGAACTTTATTTGTCTGTTCTCATGCATGGCCACATGATATGGATAGTATGTATCGAACAAGGTAAATACTTATCATTCATCGTTATTCCATTCCCAATGGGTCTCAAATTTCGGATTATATGGATCAATTCCCTATGCATATTATTACATCCATGATGAACAAAAATACCCTCAGTGTCACCCCTCCATGCACTTTTGTGTGTTGACCTAGAGAATCAACATCATTTAGATGTCCTTAACCTGACATCTGGATGTTTTTTATTAATTTATATCATGATAATTCCCTCAACCCATTATTTCCCACAAAATTCATGGATAACATGGGATTAGGATCCTTTGTATGGATTTTAACAACATAGAAGATCCTCATATTATGATCAAAACTTTTTAAACATAAAATATGACTTTTTATCCTAGGATCATGATGTAAAACTGATCATCCAAGTTTAATCCTTATGACTCAAAATGTGCATGGGGTTTTCATAGTGAATGTACATTGTGGTTTGGAACTCCTTTGTCCTCTTTCATATTGGGATACATCATGGAAACATAATACAAATTTCCCCTTTAGAGGGCTGTTGTAATGGTCTGATGTTTATGACTATAAACTATGATCCCCAACATCCCTGTTTCATGATGATAAACTGCATTGTAGTACTTATCTGTGTTGTATGATATGAAACTATTTTATCTTCATCCCACCGACATGATGTTAAACTACACAGTGCTAAAATTTCTTCACCTGAGAAGGAAGACATCACCCCTCTGGAACTATCCTTATACCATTACATCATGAGAACTATGTGAGTCTTGATTACCATCTATATAAGATAAATAGTTAATCACCACAATATTGTCCCTAGGACTAGTATTAGAATCAAAATAATTTTCACCACCTCTTGGTTTATGTTCTTTCATTAGGAATGTGTGGTGTGAAACATTCCACCTTGATCCTCACATCAAGTTATGTTGAACACATCAAACATATTCCATTCAAAGAACTCCATATATTGTCCTATTCACATGAAATTAAACTACATAAAATACAATAACTATGTATGGATATAATATAATCCACATGGGATACATTTTAATGCCCAATCATCGTGTCCCATATCCAGGCCATGTATTCAAAATTCCATCTTATTGGCCACTATACTTGAGTATCATTTTGGTTTGTCTGATGCTGTGTAGAACTATTTCCCCCATCACTTCAGGTTACCCCTAGAACGACAATGAACATCTCAACCCCTATATTCCGAACTCTATGACCTTAAACTACGATTTTTGGTGTCCTTGTTCACATGACAATAGACTACATAACAGTCATTATTTTCTCATTTGAGAGGATATAACCCCTATTAGAGATGGCCATCATCCATTCATTTCAGAACTATGTGTGTCTTTATTACCATATTTATGTGATACTTAGTGACACCCTAACATCTTGTCTATGGAACCAACCACAGAATTGATAACATAAACATTTTTCTCTTTTGTTCTAGGATAACCTTTGAGAATTTTTGGTGTATGATGGACTTCATTTATCATCATTCACATCAGGTTATTTTATACACCACTTACTTCTACATTCGGATGCACATGTCCTAGTCGCATGATGATAAAATGTGTGCCATTTTTTCTAGTACAATTTGACATTAAACTGTATGGGTACATCCAATGAACCTGACGCCTAACTAAGAAACTATTTCCCATACCCTATGACCTTAAACTGAGATCTCCTTGGCTAAGAAAAAAAATCACTGTAAACTATTTTACACACCCCTCAGGAAATTTATCATCAAATATGGATCTGATCCTAACTATATATGTTCTACATCAGGATGTTTGAATGTTCACTATAATAATTCTAAGAGTATTGGAATCCAATGAAATATTTTATCACTATACTTCAACACATCGCACATCTTCTTATTTTAATCTCAATAATAATCTTCATCTGATGGTACCTACTAGTTGAAGGGTGTCTATTAATATGACCATCCTAACATCTTGGGAGAAAGCCTGTGTAGACATTCGAATGAAATTTTGAGATAGGTCCCATATTTTGAATATGGATAGCAACCGACACTCATTCTTCTATCCCCCTTCTAGGTTACATGATATGAATGTAGTGTTTCAAGAATGTTCAAAAATTATCCTCCATCATTTATGGAATCCTCATTGTGTTTTAGATAGTGAGTTTAATGATTCACATTTTCTTCCTCCTCATGTTCTTGTGGACATAAAAAAATATGGTATTGTCCATATGTGAATTTACACATGTCGAGTTGGAATGTTGGGGTGGTTGGAATTTTTCCACCCAATATTTCGTTTCTATTATGTGATAGCATATGATGGGGATGCTAGAAATCACATCTTCTTTCCCACAATAAGAATGAATCATGTGGGATTAGGAGTCTTGGTATTTCAATATCCACATAGGGACGAAATAAAAACATATGGTCATAGATTTGTTACCATAAACTAGGATCTCTTTTATCCATGTAGCGTGATGTTAAACATCATTTCCCCATCTCTAATGAAGATAAAATATTGCAACCATACCACATGGTATAAAATTGTATGATTAGGTCATATCATATGACCTTAAACTATGTCATCATTATCCTTAACACATCATGTTAAACATTACTGAATTTTAGAAATACATGAAGCTTTATTCCCCACCTTGAAGGATCTGTAGTGATGCCCAAACACTTTCTCTTCAGCCTATACATAGGTTAGATAACCTTTTTATCCCTTTGGTTCCATTTATCTTCCAATATCTATGACCTTAAACATGCATCCTCATAGGGATATTGGGTGAGCTAGTATGTCTCTCTGGCCTTCATTCATTTTATGTTTTGTGCAACACGACATCAAATATGCCTCATTTACATCTATTCATTGGTATTAGTATTCTGTATGAGCCTCTATTGTCACATTAATATCAGGTTCATCTATACTATTATAGGAAAACATTCTAGGAATAGACATCATTGTTTGTGTAACACGACATTATTTTGTTTTACAGGGTTCATGACGAATGACCTTAAACATTGTGAAATGTCATAGTCATATGATGTTAAAATATGCCACAATTCATCCCCACGATAAAATATTAAACTAAATTTTCACCATCCTACCATATAACACATGAATCTAAAAAGATTACATGGCACTCCCCTATGCGGTTTTCTCCCATAGTGTTGGTTATCTATCACATTGTTTGTATCATGTGATGTCTCTCAAAATCTGAGACAATGATCCCCATAAAATAAAGGTATAACCATTGGTCATCCCAATACAGAAACACCCAATGTGATCCAATCCATAGTGGAGTAATCCTAAGACTGTAGTTATCCATTCAAAAAATTCATCACTTAATTCCCATGCTTCATGGTTACCTTATTCGAATCATCACCCACTTTCACATCTGAAGGGACCCATAATAGCTGGGTCCCATGCTTATTTGTCTCAACTACCAACATTATCTAACACCCTAAATGACATTGGATGATAGTTTGAGGTAGTTACCATGTTTTAAGATGGTCAATGATGGACCCTCATTTGTTTTCCCCATTTTAGTTGAAGAAATATTGATACTATATTGTGAACATGGGTAGTAGTTATCCTATAATTGGACACCTCTCCATTTTTTCAATTTTGGGTATTGTGATTCACACATCCCATTCCCCATTGTTCAGATAGATTCTAACACCCCTAGAGTTATACCATTAATGTAATATAACATGTTGGGATATGTAACTCAGCTATCTATAGAGCCCCATTCTCAAGATGAAACCCATATCTTTTAGGACTATCCCAATGGGGATCAATGTACCATTTAAATCCTAGACATCATTAATTGTTTATCACTATAGTGAAAGTGAACAATATTTTATTATCTCATGATTCCAAAAGTGATCATGTCTCACATGGGTTTAAATATTTTTATTATGTTTTTTACTTAATGTGATTGAGATATAGTGGACCTCAACATGGAATTTTATGTAGCGATTTCCTTTGATTTTGGTCCACCTTGCACCCTCATCCTCGTTGAACCCCATTTTGAGGGGGGGGGGGAACTTGTTTTCAGTATAATACTCTTACAATTGATGAACATAATTATTCTATACATGTACCAAAATTTTAGAATGTTTTGAGGGTTTCTTTTTAACTAGACGCAAATCCCAAATGGAGATACAAATTTGGTGTTAGGGAGGTTCAATGATATGATAGAAAATGGTTCTCAATGTCTATTTGCGGAGATCTGATTCATGGAGCTCCATCCATGGTCATGATAGAAGTTGAATAATTCTTCATTAAGTCTGATGTGCCATGTGACTACCACAAAGAAAGTTGAAGGATTACTATGTGAGTCTCATAATCCCTGAGACCACCACTGCGCAGATCCTAGAAACATGATAGCCATGTGACTATAAACCGCTCTCTCAAGACATAATTTAATCATGAGACGCCTCTAGTTTTCACCCTCACGCTCACAAATAATAAATTTCATGTGTACCATGATATCATCTTCTATTGAGAACCCATGTGTCGTGAAGAATCCTCCCTTATGTTATTAATATCCTCTACCCCATGTGAATATTTTCATCACAATGTCATATACCCTTAATGAAGGAGAAAGGTCCTCTGATGTAATTGAGTATTAATGAATCATTCATGCATTGTGAAGTACTCCTCCTATGAATCAGGGAATCCTTCATGATCCCATAAGCTTAATGAACCCGTATTCCTCAAAATTCCATCTCCACCACGAATCTCCTACTTCTGCACCCATTGATCCATACCATGGGGTCTGCACCACCAAACCCCCACATGGGATCATTTCCAGGCTATGGTCCCATCCCTCCAGGCCAGTCCATTCAATAATGTCACTGACCCCCATTAAAATAGAGGGACTTAACATGGACATTTTGGGCTAGGTCGGTGGCATTATTGGTTTCTCCTTTATTCAACCCTACATCCATCCCTGAAATACCATTATTTGATATACTCCTCCACACACCTTAAAAAACCTTGAGTCAGCATATTGGTATAGGTCCCTTTCACAAGTCATGAGTTTAGATACTCATTTTCAATTATTTAAGTATGTTTAGAGATACCATTCCTTAATCAACTCCTCATACTACATCATGTGAATAATATACTATGAAAAACTGGAAAGTGTTTCTCTTGCAGAAATCCAACACCATCCGTTTTTATGAATATTATTCCCAATATTCCTCAATATATGACATTAAACTATATCATTTCATATTATTAAAGAATATGATTCCTTAAACATCCATAAAAAGATTCCTCATCGTAATGTTAGTAGAAACCCACCAATGTGTGCGTTCTCTAAAGGTCAATCAACAAACAATTTTTCCTCCACCAATCATCATGTCCAAATTCCCTTATGAACTAACAAGAGGAAGACATAATAAGAAAATAATTTCATAAGCCCCTCACCACTAATCCATTCAAATAACATTAAAATAAATCCTACCTATTGCAATGTACATATGATTCCCTCATGACCTAACATGAACATGACACTTGGATACCTTCCACCCATAAAAACTATGCACCTTTTCCTCTCCATAGTGGCACCCAGAAAGCCTCCATGCGTATTCTCCATTCGTTGGGTTGAATATTAATATGGTACTTATCACATCAAAAATTTTCATCTATGTGAAAAAGTATGTTGTATTTTCATAATAGTATTTATTACACTAAAATTAATAACAGTTACTGGATATAATGAAAAACTGAAAGTTCTATGATATTATTATTGAATATATGTTTGATAGTCGAATGATATCATTTTAGGGAAAAAATTAAATAGTCTAAAGGGGTGATGATTTATTGTACAATGAGGCACATACTCAGGGTGTAATCCCTTTTTAATATTCAGTAGAATATTATAAAAATTAGACAAGCTTGTAGGAAATACACATTTATTTGTGTCGTTGGATGTTCAAATATTTGAATATGTGTATTGGACCTTAGAAATTATGATGAATAATAATAAATATAATGAGTTGTTTTGATTTATGTATTCATGAAAACCTTGATGAAAACGGTTCACAGTTTGGTAGGATATTTTGGGTGTGTCATAAGTAATATTTCATTAATGAATAATGTAGGAAAGGATTTATCGATTATATTACTCAATGGAAGTTTATATCTCAAGCCCGTTGATGGAAATGATATAGACTAAATAAATCCCTAGACGAGTTGTTCTATTGGAAATTTCTATTTATGTTTAGTAAGATAAATAAATTTTTGAGCATATCGATTGATGGAATTGGCTTGCAACATCGTCGATGAAAGATATTGTTATAAATGTAATATATTACATAGTAAGCGCTTCTGTGAGGTGAAATGTCATTGCAGCATCAAATTCTTTTTCTATGAGAGCTTTGGTGTGTTTTCTAGATGATAGCCTTGGTATTTAGGTTGCTTCACCTAATGCTAATGAGAAGGATGCCAAGAGGGTAACACACTTTGTGTATCTAGAATCTCACTTAAATAATATGTATTATTATTTATTGTTGAATATGTTGAATAAATATTATTCCTATACACGGTTTAATAATTATTCAAGCTTTATTGATCACATACAAAAATTTATATTATATTTAGTAAATAATGTATTTATTTATTTATTGAAGAATTATGTATTGATATTTATTTAATAAATAAATTTACATTATTCATGTTCCAATAAATATTATGGAGGAATAGAAAAACAAAATTGTACGTTTGGTTAGAAATAATAAATATTGAATATTATTTGATTAAATTATAGTCAATTATAATAGAAGAAGTTATGCTCAAGTCATGAAATATTATTTTTATATTGTTTATAATTTGACATAGGGTTTTTGAATGGTTTAAATAAAATAATTATGGGAACTTATGAAATTAATTTTTTAACCCTAGATATATAAATTAAATGTTATATTATTTTATCAATATATATATATATATATATATATATTGTTGTGCACAAGAATCTTGGAGAATCCCCACGAGACTAGAGAGCTCCCTTCTCCAATAACACTCCAAATAACAATGAGATATCCTCCTCCACTAGATCATACAGAACTCCTTGAATTCAATTCTCGAGGTGATCAAGGAAGATGATGTAAGGACAAGGATCTTCCAAGCAAGCGCACCCACATACTCCTTCAGTGATGTTTGGTGATTCCCGGAACAAATATAGATAGAAAAACAAGGAAATCTACACTTGGATTCAATAATGCTATTATGATTAACCACAAATATATCTCATGATTCATATGTGAATAAATAATTTCTTAGAGGTTATTAAATTTCTAGTTAAATTTATAATAAAAAATATTTCTTGTTATCTTATCTCTCAGTTCTGTAGTTATTATCCATTATATATTTCATTGATTTAATTCCATGTATCACAAGATTAATCATTATAAAGATCTCATATTGGTCATTGATAATGGAAAAAATTAAATCTGGGCACTGCACATTACATGCTTGGAATGTGCCTGAAACATTCATGTGGAATCATAGTATGCACATAATTGTTTAATATTATTTACAAATTATTGGTGATTGACACATCTATAATTTTTTTATCAATACTTGTTTATTAATTTTTATAATATGAATTTTGAGATCCATTTCATCATCCTTCATTTCTCATATATGTTATCGAGATGTTTAATTTTATGATTAAAATTAAATCGAGAAACTCATCTGGTGGTGCCAAGGTTTCTAACTGGACAACACAAAACTAGACATTGTGTAACTAGAGTAATATGCCATATAATATTGTTTAATGTATAAATAATTTATTTGGATATAAATTTGAGATTATTCATTGATTATTACATTTATTACACCATTTAAGGCCTCATGTGTTGACCAGGATAATCTGTTGCATGGTTAGTGGGGTTAAAAACATTGTATCCCACACACAAGGAGTGTAGTAACTTTGGATCTGAGACAATTTGTGTATTACTTACACAAAATACCTAACTTGTTACTGTTTAACATAGTCAACAAGGTATTTGGCACGTTGTACACACTATTCAATCCAAATTTTCAAGGTAAGTTCCACATCCTAAGTCCCAAGTTCTGTAACTAAGATAAACGGTGAAAGACGTACATGCCATATAGATTAGATCAGCATATCATGTAATTTAACCAAAATTATGTAGATTTATAATTCATTTATTATACTATATAAACCACATGACATGTGCTTTCATGTGATCATAATGATAGGACATACTATGTGGTAGGTTTTAATATAAATAATTATTTAAATGTTTAAATAATATCTGTATAATTTTCAGAGCATCATATCATGTAAGAGTCATGTTATAAGTTATTACTTTATATGTACTAGAGCATTACAAGGGTAGGAAAAAAGTGTAATTTGTGTAATCATCTCTGAATTATAGGTTGTAAATTTTATTAGTAATTCATATATTCCATATGTCAAAAGGATAAAAAGTATATGACTATAATAAATATTAGTAATAATTGTATTGGTAATCACCATGATTCCCCAAATGTAATTTTATGTACAAGTTTTATTTTAAAATAAATTTTTAAATTTGTATAAAATTATAACGGAGGAGAATATCATGGAAATTTGGGGGATAATTAAGTAAAAATATTGATTAATTAATGATAATAATTAAGTGATTCAATCATGTTTAATATTAAATAATAATGATTAAAGAATTGAATGTTAGTTTTATTAAATTTCTAATTCATTTCGTTCATGTGGATAATGACGAGTTATACTAGACCTTTTTTATGTGTTTGGTTTCATAAAATTTATTATAAAATTCAAATTATTGCCCTACATTCCTTATATGCTTTCTAATGCAGCACCTGCGTGCCCATGGTTTCTTTTCTGTAAACCCCCCATTCCCCTCAATAGCATGTGAGTAAAAAGAATATATAATGGATGGATTTACTGAAATTGTGGAGGTGGTTCATGTTCAAACATGGGGTGAAAAAACCCCATAGAGATATATAGGTGGAAATATGGAAATATGAAACATGAATCTTAATTGGATTATGGTGTTTTACCCTAGGTCAATGGGTATTTTATCAATTGCTAAATAAACATACCACTATTAAGAGATCATGATCAAAAAACATTATTATTATATTCTTGTTTGCTATAGGGTTATGTCATTTTGGGTTTCTTTTCATGATCTCAAAATTAATGAAATAATAAACATGAAACATAGTACTAAATTAATTTTGATTGTGCATAAAAATTATCTAATACATGTTTAGTCACTTATGTAATCCCACATAATATCATCAATCATGTGGTAATGAAAATAATTTTAAATTTATGATAAATGGAAAATACGTTAGTAAAATATTTAGTCGTCGTATACTTCCATTGAATTGGTTAGAATCGAACAATAGTTCAAGGTTAATGACCATCCGATGATTGGATGCTTTATATTATCAGGTATTTCTAACATTAGGTTGTTAGTTTACATGACATAATTTACATTAGGGGTTGACTACCAATCATAAAATTGTGGTAATTGAGATGAAAATATTGAAGAAATACAATAATGGATTTCAGGATTTGGGTTTCCACTGGGAAAATTAGTGAACTATGAGTTAATGCAGTTGGAATTTCAAATACATACTTAAAACCATTCAAATTGCATGACCAACCATAACTGGGGTAATGAGAAGCTTAATATGGATCTTGGACAATAGGATGTCCCAAGAAACACGATATTTCAAAGACAATGGTAAGGGATATCAGGTTTTAATAAAATAGTGGGACCCTAATAAATATAATATTAATTAATTTTAATATTTTTTATTAGATGAAATGATAAAATTAGGCTTATCTTATTTTTTATAAACCATAATAAAATTTCATAAAATATACTTTAGAAGGAACACCTAGTCACCAGTAAAAATTTCCAATATTGGAAAAGGCACATATATTTCATTCTACAGCAAGAAAAAAATTGTATATAATGGAAGAACCCATACTAGTTGCACCATGAAACGAGGTAGGTGATGAAGTAAAATCTCAATATGAGAAAAATATGAATGATTCAACATATTTTTAATGCTTCATCCCATAATCCATGTTGATGAGATTTGGATTCAACATGAGAATATGGATGCATATAACATGATCTCTCACTTTTGGGATCTCAATCAAGAGATGGAGAAACAAGAGAGGTTCATGATCTCCAATGCTTTGTTCATAAATAAGCTTGGGGAGTATGTGTCGAATGGTCCCCATGTAGTCATGTTTATTATCTACATTGAATTTATGGATATCTTAAGGATTAAATTACAATATATGTTTCATAAAAGTCTCATAATTTCATCACTTCCTATGACATTATTCAGATTTATTGTGAATTATAATATGATCAATAATTAGAAGAGTCTTTCAGAATATATGACCTCAATTTAACATGTGGATATGGAAATGGGTTGTGATAAACCCATGGTCCTTATGGTGAAATAGAAAATAATGAATGGGGAAAAGATTCTAAAGTCCTATATTTAATACAATGCACCCAAGAACCATCCTTCCCAGAAGGGGAATATCCAAAAGCAAGGTACTGAAAAGAAGGCAGAATATTTTTCATTTGGCAAGAATTTCCACTAGAAGATTAACTATAACTAGAATCAAGAAGAATAAAAAGGTTTATCCATTATTGAGATAATTCATTCCATTTATAAAAATTGGTTAATAGATAAATCATGTGGTTATCACATTTGTATCCAATGGAGGAACCACGTAGATTACAGGAGATTGCTGGAGGTGAGTTGGATATGTGACTAGCCAATACTGTGTAGCTGCCACCTAAGGTTATTTGTTACCACCACATTTCATTTCAAATGTGAATTTTTTTAATTTTATGATATTTTTATTTTGTCCCTAATATTACCAGGAACATTATTTTTGTTCCATGTTTAGAAATAGATTGGTTTATTTTCAAATTTGGATGTAAAAATTGTTTCTTGTATATGTAACGAATATGTTATGGTATCACAAATTTAAATAATGGTATTTATGTGCTATATTATGAAACCCAAGTGTTGTAAATCTATAATGGAAAGATTTCACATGAATCATTTAACAACCAGTTGTGGAAACACCATCCTGGTCATGTAAATGAGAAGAATTTGACAGTACTTCGTAAAGATGGTTATTTAGACTCTTCTAGGCTAAAATTGATTGATATATGACATGAATGTTTTGAAGGAACATGAACCAACCACCTATAGGTGTATAGAGTGAAAAGAAAACATAACATATAGTATTGGTACAGACTAATAGCCAGGGACCATTCTCAGTAGAATCTAATAGTGTAATTTCTTACATTATAACATTTACTGATGACTGGAGTTGATATGGTTTTATCTATATAATGAGGTGTATGTTATAGTCCTTTGAAAAATTCAAAGTAATTAAATAATGATGTTTTGAATCCACTTTGTAAGAAGATAAATAATATTTGGTTGTATGGAGGTGGTGAATATCTTAACCAATATTTCATCAACTTTCACTGTGATTTTGGGATTCTATCTCAAGTTACTCCACATTATACACCATAGTGTCATTTTTTTACTTAAAGTATTAACCATAACTTTTTTGACAAGGTATAGTTGATGATGAGTCATAAAGATCATCCATTATTATTTTAGGGATATGAATTACAATCTACACCATACACATTAAGTCGAGTACCAACTAAAGATGCAAAATGGAATTCCTATTGAGCTGTGGAGTGGAAACAAAACTGTTTTGTCATATACAATGGTATGTGGTTTTGAGGAATTTTTTAAACCCTTGTAAGGAAATAAACTAGCACCTAGGGTAATAAGGTGTATCTTTATAGTGTATCCAAAAGAAGATATGGGATTCTACCTATACAACCCCTGATAAAATAAATTGATATTGATTAGACAAACTGAATTTATTGAGAGAGATAACATCCTCAAAAAAGATAGTTAGATCAAGATTGACATTGATGATTTTGATTATCAGGTTACACAAGAGACGAAATAGGAAAATATTCCATAGGCCCATGTGGAAGAAGTATTTAATGAAAAAAAGTACTACATAGGATTGTAAGAGAGTTAATAGAACCATAGAGATATGGGTTTATTGTTATCGAGGATGGTGAGTCATTATTGGTTGACAATGATGTACATATATCCTATAATGAGGAAATAGGGAGCTCAGATTCTAAAAATGGATAAATTCCATGAAGTATAAAATGTATTTCATGTATCAAAACCATATATTGATGCTGGTCAATGCACATGTTGATGTATATCATGTTGTATGGAAATGAGTATTATGGATGAAACTGGAAATGGAAGTTAAGGTAAGTACATATAACACAATTTTAGTGGTCAATGGTTTTTAACAGCATCATATATTTGACGGTGATGAATTCTATTATCTAGCTACCATAGTTAAATACCTTAGAATTACACTTATTATAGAAATATACGTTGACTTTTAGATTTGGAAGATGGATTTGAAAACTACATTCCATAACATGAACTATCAAGAAGATGTTAAGGGTACGAGACTCCAAATGATTCCAAATTAATTTTCAATTTTCAAAGATCCATTTATGGATTAAAGTAAGAATGTTGGTCATGGAATATACGATTATATGAATTAGTAAAAGAACTTTGTTTCACTAATAATTGATGTTCGTAGTGTGTTTAAAGACAGTTTAATTGGAATGTGGCCATTATCCTAGTAGTATATGTTGATGAATTATTAAATATAGCCAAAAAATATACTATTCCTAAAATCTAATAATGACTTGTTGAACAAGTGATTCTCCCTAAAAGAAATAGGTGAAGTAGAATATATTATATGGATCAAGATCATTTTTGATAGATCCCATAGGATTCTTGGACTATGTCAACTTACATATATTGACCAGATAATAAAGAGATTTTGAATGGAACAATTCAATAGGGGATTTGTTCCTGTGTAACATGGTTTTCCTATTTTTAATAAAATCTGTCCGCAGGAAGAACAAGAAAAGAGATAATTAGTAACTTCTCATATGGTTCAACTATAAGATCAATCATGTATGCCATGTTCTATACTAGAGTTGATGTTTCCTATTTATTAATCATTTTAGGTAGATATCAAATAGATCCAGGAGAACAAAATTGGACTATTTTTAAGACTATCCTTATGTATCTGAGATGTACTAAAGATATTTTCCTGGTGTATGTATGAGATGAGGAGCAAGTCATCAGGGGTTACACAGATGTTGGTTTCAGAAAGATCTTAAAGATCGTAAGCCACAATTAAGATATGATTTCAATCATAACAAAGGAGCTATGAGCTAAAAGAGTTCTACGAAGCTAGTTATTGCTAATTCTACATTTTTGTTCAAGTATATAGAGTCTTCGGTTGCTTCCAAGTAATCCATTTGTATTCGGATCATTTTAGAGGATCTTGATGTGTCACATAGCTAAAAATACCCCATAAAATTGTATTGTGATAATACTATAGTGGTGGTTCTGACAAAAGTCATGGTCACCCCAACAGACAAACCATATACTATAGAAGTATAACCTCTTGAGTTATTTCTACTAGAGGGGAGATGTTTCCCTGAGTACAGTACCCATTGAATAGAATATGGTGGGCCCCATGACAAAAGGATTATCTTGGTAGAAGAATTAGTATCATGTGAGAGCTTGAGGAATGACAGTTATTTGTTTTTTTCACAAGTGTAAGTAAGATTCTATTGGAGTAGGTGAACTATAACCAACATATTTGCAATTTGTGATAAAATTTATTCATTATATTTTATATTAATGAACTACTTTTTACATCATGATTGTTATTTTGTGTGAAACATTATGCGATAATTCCCTAAGAGTAGTTGTGGTCTTAATGTTCATAGTAGTTCCCTACTATGATGTGAACTCAGAAGTGCTATGATAATTTATTTAGAATATATTTTCTATATCCAGATTATATAATTTGAGGGAAACAAATGATACATTATATTAAGGGTGGATACTCCTATGATATTGATGCACCTTCTCATGGCATATTCCATTGGAAATATGTAGTAGGATATTATGAGAATGAGACCCTATTGTTTGAAATCGACATGTATTTGTGTCTTTGGATGTTCCTGTCTACAGATATTTTTATTTCTCCATATACTATAATATTATTATTAATTAATATTATGAGTGAAATACTATGATATATTTATGAAAAACATGACAACATATGTTTGTAGATACATAGGATATATTGGGTACATCATGAGTAATATTTCATTAATAAATAATATGTGAAAGTATTTATTGATTATCTTCTTTAAGAGAAGTCAATATATCAGGTCTACTAATGGAAATTATATAGTCTAAATAAATAAATGAAAACTATGTTCTATATGAATGTTCAATTTTTCAAATGTCAAATAAGTAGATAATTGAGCATATAGGTTTATGGGACTGTCATACAACCTACTTGAATTGAGATATTGTGATAAAGGGATTACAGTACACAATAAGTGTTCGTATGAAGTGACATGTTGTTGAGAGAATAACTTAATTCTATATGGGTGACATGGCTTTTTGATAAATTATAACCATTAATTTTATGCTTCTTTTCCAAATTACACTATGAAATGGGCCTAAAGGGTCACTCACTATGTGGATCCAAAATATCTGTTAAATAATATATATTATTATTTATTATTTAACACGTTGAATAAATAGTATTCCCATTTGTGTTTTAGTAATTATTATAGTATGATTTATTTCATATAAATATTTATTTTATATTTAGTAAATATAAGTATTGTAATATTTAGTGAATAAGGTAGTTATATTAGATTAATAAATAAATAGATATTATTCCATGTTCGATAGTTATTATGGGGGAATGATGGACTGGTATTTTTTGTATCCCGAGAGATAATAGTTATTGAATATTATTTGAATAAGTAATATTTACATATAATTTACAAGTTAACCACATGCAGAAAAATATTATTATTATTATTATTTGAAATGGATTTTTTTGGTATTAAGTAAAATAACTAAGGCCAATTGTGATACTAATTTATTTTAACACTAGAAATATAAATACACAATTATGAAATTTTGTCAAAATAGATAACTCATTTTTTTGGTTGTGCACAACAATCCTAGATAATTCATTAAATCCTAGAGAGCCCCCTACTCCAAGAACTCTCTTTATAAAGGAGCGTAATCCTCCTCCAAAAGATCCAGGAGAACACTTTGGAAGTGATTCTCAATGCGATCAAATCAGAAAATGAAAGAGAAATAATGTTTGATACTATCAGTTGAAGAATCCTTCAGCAATGTCTAGAGATTCCAAGAACACATATGGGCCACACATAGATGAAAGACACACTAGATTTCTAAATCCCAATGATGGTGTATTGTAGATCTGTCTCCAGAGTCATTACTGAATAAATAATTCCTTTAAGGTAAATTTTTTATCAATTTTAATTAATTATAAACAATATTTGTTGATATCCTCTCTCTTGATTTGGGAATCATTATCCATTTCTCATTTAATTGATTTTATTCAGTGGATCATGGAGTTCATCTTCATGTAAATCTCAAATTGATCATTGATAATTGAACAAATTAAAGTTTCTCATATCCGAACACATGCTTCTACTATAACCAGTTTCTTAAAGCAGCATGCACCTTTTCTTTATCAATAGTGGCACCTATGAAACATCCACGCATATGCCCCATTTATCATTTGGACTCTATATTAGAAACTAGGATAATTCCACGCATAATACCCACACCATACCCTTATGAACTACATGGATTTTATACCTCTCATATAAATAGGTCATATTGGGAAACATCATGAGGTTCAATCCCAACCAATTATGATCACATGTGACAACTCCTAGGGAGGAACCCTCACGATGTGACATATTCCCATTATGATAAAGTCCTCATGTATCTACTCTAAATGGGGATTCTGGTCTAACAGCTGGTAAACATATTTTCTCCCTCATAGGGATACACCCTCATGGTGTGACATCTTTCATTTATGGGACACATTACATGGATCAACCTCCCGGAGGAATTCTGCTCTATCCAACATCACTTCATCTTTCACCTCACAATTATATTGGAATGATAACATCCTCCACATCCATCCAATTGGGATGCTAACCATGCATAATACCCAACATGTGAAAGGGAATCAAGCCATCTGTAAGCTCCAAATCCATGCTAAACTATGCATGTTTTTTTTCTATATTCTAAATAGGTTACGTATGAAGCCTCCACAAGGTTCATGCCCGACATCATCATACTATTGTTTGTTAACCCTAGTCCTTTCCGTAAGATGATTAACTAACTAGGATACCCAAACAACGTGTACTTTTATCCATGTATTATAAATGTGGTACATCATAAGCCTACTAGTGTTTAAATCCTATATTCCATTACCATCATGGTCGTTCCCTCGTGTCACTATAGTTTAACAGGATCTTACCTTAACAAAGAGGTCACATTTCTGTCGAGTCACCATCCATGTGCTCCATTATTAGGAGTTTGATATTTATACATCTCATTTCCCCAACCCAAACTACTTGTACATTGATTCCAACCACTGCGATATATAGGAAGACTCCCTGAGGTTCATGCCCATCAATATCAACACTCCATCCATTCTATAAACTCTTCCTTTATACCAATCATGATTCTTACATGGGCTTCCATATCCTGGAAATATTATTCCATTCATATAAATACATCTCCTAGAAACACCTAGGAAGATAAATATGCATAATACACAATCAATCCATATTCATCCAACCAAGAGAAATATGCATTCGAAGGGTAGCTAGCCATGTCTAATTCTAAAATCCAACATTCCATACTACTTTGGATTCAATGACAATATAATAAATCGGGTACATAGGAATAATATTTTGGGATCAATCCTAGGACATGGTATACCTTGGATTCCCCCTAACCTGTGTCAACCTCCCCGATCCACCATCATTGGTGTTCAGATCAGAATTCATAATGTGAAACATTCTCTTAATGAGAAGCACCAGCTCATGTCTGCTCTCATGGGGTATTCTCCTCCATCCATATGGTGCACCCCAAATCATGTTACACCTCCCTAATCCACCGTTAGTCATTTTTATATAAAATTCATGGTGTGAAACCTTCTCAAAATGAGACACATCACCATAGGTCTTCTCTCATTGGAAATTTTGATCCATCAATCAGGTGTTCCACTCATTGGAGTCCACCTCCCCGATCATCGCTAAGTGGTGTTCAGATCAACCTTCATTGTGTGAAAGCATTTCTTCATGAGGTGAAACACAATGGATCCACACTCATTATGTGTTATAATCCATCCATCTGGTGTCCCCCTCATTGGAGTCCACCTCCCTCATCCACCCTTAGTATTTTCCATACCAGTTTTCACAGTGTGAAACCTTCTCTATATGAGACATTAAACCTTGGGTCTACTCTCATTGGGAATAAGATCCATCCATATGATTCCCCCTCATTGGTGTCCACATCCCTTATCCACCCATAGTGGTTTATAGATCATCATTCTGGGTTTGAATCCTTATCTTCATGAGATGGACTTCCTCAGGTCTGCTCCCATTGGTCATTCTGATCCATCCATATTGTGTCCCCTCATTGATGTCCACCTCCCTAATCCACCCTCAAGGATTTCTAGATAAACCATCATAGTTTGAATCCTTTTCTTCATGAGACTCACCACCCATGGTCCTCTCTCATTTGGAATTCTAATCCATCCATCTAGTGTCCCCCTCATTTGGTTCCATCTCCCTGATCATCCCTCAGTGGTTTTCAGATCATCCATCATGGTGTGAAACTTTCTCTTCATGAGACACACCACCTTAGGAATACTATCATTCGGGATTCTCAAACATTTATATTGTTTCCCCCTCTGTTGTATCCACCTATCATATCCTTCTTTAGTGTTTTTTAGATCAACCATCATGTTGTGAAACCTTCTCTTCCTGATATGCTCCACCTTAGGTCCACACTCATTGGGAATTATGATCCATCCATCTAGTGCTCTCTTATCGAAAAAACCTCCCTTATCCACCCTCATTGGTTTTCAGAACTGAATTATTGGTGTAAAACAATATCTTCATGATATTCCCCACCTAAGATCCGCTCTCATTTGGTGTTTTGATTCATCAATCAGGTATCCCCTACATAAGGGTCCACATCCCTGATCCATCATCGGTGGTGTACAGATCCACCTTTATGTTGTGATCCCATCTCTTCATGAGACAAACAACCTCAAGGAAACTCACATTGAGGGATGTAATCCATCAATCTGACGTCCCACTCATCGAGGTATTCCACCCTGATCCACCCTCAATGGTGACTAGATCATCTTTCTGGTGTGAAACCTTCTCTTGAAGAGATGAACCACATTGGGCCCACTCTCATTGTGTGTCCTAAAGCATCCATATCCGCCAATAGGTTCCACCTCCCTGATCATACCTTAATGGTGTTCTGATCAAAATTCAAGGTGAGAATCAATCTCTTCAGGAGATGTAACAACTCATGTCCTCTCTCATTGGGCATTCAGATCCACCTATTTGGTACTCCTTCTATGTCTTCCCTCATAAGGATGTCATTCGTTGATTCATCTCCATGGGGTGTACCGATCAACTATATATCATCTCCAAAACACGTTAAACTCATGGCCTACATCATGATAATCATGAGATGCCCAAAAAAAAACCTTATAAGTAAGGACATATATATAATCATCAATACAAGATGTTTAACTCGTGATCTACCCAATGTTAAACATTACATGCATAATGAAAAGCTTTTGAATATATTCATATAGAACATGATACCTCACAAATGACATGGGATTACTATGGTTTATATGGCTTTTTTAATCCCTCAGATGAGATAGAATAATGGTGACAAATTTTCGAGCATCCTAGGTTGCCCCGACATGCCTGATGTTATCATCTACTTCTACCGATGGATACATTCCTTCAATGAAGCTTTGTAATGTCAAGTAAAAAGTAGCGCAATTGGTTGGAATCCATAATGAAATAGAATTGGGAATGATTTTCATGAATAACTTCTTAATCTATGAGGGATACCAAGATTAGGTGACAAATTAATACTAGGAATCCCTGTAATGATGTACCAAAATCCCATAATCCTATTTCGATCATGGACCATACATCTCTTAAGTATTGATGAATCCCACCCACCATTATAAAGTAGAAATCTAGGGTTAAATGAACCATCTGTAAATGCCAAGAAAACTCCCAGGCAGAGTTTCCAAATTGAAAACATAAGAATGAATCCTCTTCCTATGATTTGTGACATTTAAAGTCCAATAAAAGGAGCTAAATATTTATCAAAGTGAATATTTATTTGGGATATCATCGACTTAATTTGAAGAATGAATAAGTTTAGATGACTGTATTCCATTCAAGATATTGGAAAAATGTGCTTCTAGTGATTCACTAGAGGCTTATTAGTTTCCATGAAATATTTTTGTATTTGATTATTAGAATATTTAGATACTACCAAGAAAATTATGGGGTATTGATTATTGGTGAAATTTCCATATACTCCAAGAGTAAAGAGGGACATGGGGAACATATAAGGAATGTGGATTAAGAATTATTCAAGTATAAAATGTTCTCCATGTTCATAAAATGTGACTTTTGGATGCAACATGCCACATTATTGAGAAATGAGATCAAAAGTGGTGGAATTTTTGCATACTATGCATAAATAATGGAAATTGAGGCGTGTCCTAGACCTACAACTTTCATCAAAATATATTGTTTTCTTTGATTATAAGGGTAATACCATTGCTTTGTGAGAAATTTCTCATGATTGTCTGTCCCACTAAATTTGTAAACATTTAAAGGGGTAATTTATATATAAATGGTAGAATATGAGTAAATATTAAAGGTTGTAAAGAAGAGGTTGATCATGACACATATACACACATTACCTGCATGCGTGGAATGTTTTATGTTATACAGTGTTGTGTCAAATAAAGTCTTGGTTAATGTAATTTTTAGATTAAAAATTTGTTATCCTATTCCTCATGAATGATGGTGATTCACGAGAATAGTTACACAATACATTATCTGTAGTTAGCAACTATGATCGTGGAATTGCAGATCTCATTTCACTATCGCTCTGGTTATAAGTGATCCATATTTACTGATAAAAATAGAATGAAGTATATATTCACAAATAATGATCTCAAAATGCATCAAATAGTATGGTTATAATTAATAAATGTTTAATTAGTTTTCTAATAACAATAATCAAGGGTGGAAAACACGGTAGATGATTCACTTCGAAAAAAACATTCTACTCTATCACTAATTCATTCTAAGAATGACCGTATCTTCATGGATATAAAAGGATGATTTTTTAAATCACTACATTTGGGTATACATCCTAACATATCAAAATGAGTTTCCAACCATATATTGAAGAGAGTATCATAGAGGAATAAAGGCATTATCTAGAGTTTCCATTAAGGTTGAAAAAAGAGATGGAAGGAAAGCTACATGAGTTCCACATTGATGATGCTGGTGTGATTCATTTTTAAAAAATGATGTGTGTACCTTCATCACATAAGTTAAAGAATACGATACTAGAAAATTAAAATATATAACCATTTTAAGTCCATATTTGTAGTATAATTATGTACAAGATATTCGAGAACACATTTGGATGGGTAACATGAAGATGGATATTAATGTTTATATCTCATGGTTCTAGATAGGAAACAAGTCATTGAAAATTGGAATAAGTCTAAAGGGATGATGAAACCATTTCCTATAACAATGTGTAAATTACTGAATTTCACTATTGATTTTTCCATTGGTATCTCAATGATATGCAAAGGAAACTATATGATATGGTCTATGGAGGGTCAACTCCCCATGAGTGCCCACTTTATTACAATTTTGGAAGATTTATCACATGAACAACTTGCCAGCATATATGTAATGAAAGTTGTGAGGTTGAATTGGGTACCACATTTGATCATCTTGGATCCTGATCCAAGGCTCACATACATATTATTTAGAATTTTTCAACATGGGTTGAGTACTAAAATGATTTCCAGAATGCCTTATCACCCTAAAATAATGGCCTATCTGAAAGGTCTACTTAGAGGCTCGAGAACATGCTAGAAGAATTATCAATGTAATTAAAAGGTGGATGGGATCAACATGTACCATTCAGTGGGTTCTCATACAAAAATATTTTACACAATAGTATTCAAATGGGTCAATATAAATCATTATTTGGAAAGTGAGTTATAATTCCATCCAATCGATATGAAATTGTAGAATGAAAGCAATATGGTACTGATATTTGTGAAAGAGATGACCCACAAGTTTAAAGCCATCAAAAATAAAGAAAATTTCTTATAGTCATCAAAAGTGCTATGATAACAACCGTTTAAGGGACATGTAGTTTGATTTTGGGGAAAATTATTTCCTTCAAATATCACCATTCAATAGATTCACATGTTTTTCAATGTAAATGAAGCTTATCCCAAGGGGCATTGGACCCTTTAAGATCCTTGATCCCAAATAAGTATTTTATATTTACCTAAAATTCCCCAAAATATGTTTCATGTTCATGAAATGTTCCACATATAACTCATTAGGAAGTATATACCTAACCCCTAACATGTATTGAATCCTATGGTGGTTCAACTACAGAACGACAATTCATATAAAGAGAAGACGATGAAGATATTAGGTAGAAAAGAAAATATCATATGAAACATGAAAAATAACATTGTCAATGTTTTTTGGAGGAATCGTATATACTATGAAGCGATGTGGGAAATAAAAATGTGATGATGGAAATGTACAATAAAATTTTTTCACCATAGTATGTAAAAAATAAATTTTGATGGTGAAATTTCGAAAGGAATGTATAATATAACAACCCAAAAATTTAACAATTGAACTTAACTTCTAATAATTATTTTATATGGCATAAAACACATATATAACATATATATCCCAATACGAACATCAAAATTTTATGTGAATAATGATGCAATTGGTATTTATAGAAATTCATTAACATATATTAATGGAATAGTAACATGACTGTTAGAATATTACAAGACTATTACAAATAGTAATCAAGTTAATAAAATAGTCACATTAGATAATAATTTATAAATGAATAGTCACTATAAAATTGATAATATGATATATCTATATCATTAAATAATGAAATGAATTTTTTGAAAATGGTAAATTACATTTTCATAATTTTATAAAACATAAATTTTAATTTATAATTTTATAATTAATATCTTTATTTAAAAGATTGTTTATTTTCAGAAAATAGTTTCGTAAATTTTTTTTTATGTTTTATAATTATAATATAATTTTAGGAGACCTTAATTAATTTAATAATGTGTTATATAATTAGTTATAATATCAAAATTAGTATCCTTATAATAAATGGTATTTTTAAATAAAAAAGAAATATCCCATATTTAAAAATTTATTATCATAAAATGGATTCCTTTTTTTTAAATCTAAACATTGATAAATTCATAGTTCAAAATTTTGGAATTTTTTAAAAAATATAATTTTATGTGAATAGGGAAATATTGTTATATAAGGTATTTAACAAATACATGTATTTTTGAGTAACGTATGATGTATGTATAATGTAAGAAAAATAATATCAAAATATTATTCCTTATCAAATACATTTATTAATTTAGATAAGCAATATTGATAATGTTGAACCAAATAATAGAAAAACGTATATATAATTTAAAATTACCCATCTCCTACCCTATAAATACCACTCCTCACCTCTTCTTCTCCTTATACGTTCCATGAATTGAATAATTTATTGATTATGTCCAATTTTATTTACAATAATATTCCCAACATCTACTATCTACTGTTCTCAACAAAAGAAACAAACCACGTGGCCTAAGGAGGTTCTACAGGAGAAGAAATTTAAGAGATAAAATACTATTTCTTTTTCATTTAATTTCATTTCTTTTATTTTCATTTTATCTTCTCACCTCCCCTATCCCAATGTAGAAATATAGATCAGGTAAGATTTATATAATATAATTTTTATTTAATATAATATACATTATCAAAACATTTCTCCCCCTTTATTCTAAAAATGAAAACATCATCCATGATGTGTGATTCAATGACGTAATGGATGATGAGTGTTCATTTTTCATTACTACCATCAGGGTTGGTCCTAAAACCATTATTAAAATTAATTAAAATTTATTTATCCTTGTATTAATTTTTAAAATTTTCTAGAACCAATATATAAAAATTATTTTAAATATATTTATATATATTCTGGTTGGTCAAAAAAACCACCAAAAGAAATTATAGATTTTTCATTATCATTTATTCTAATTAATAATCTTCATAATAGATAATGAAATGATATTTTAATGTAATAAGCACATATAAGTTCATAAAAGAAATATAATTTAAATTCATGAGTATAGTTATCATCTTACATGATGTTTTATAATTATATATAAGGAAAACAATCATGAATACCCGGAAGATGAACACTCTCACCATGATGGAATTGAACTCTATAACTCATAAAAATGACCATAAATGAACAGAAAAAATTTATGATAAATTAAATTCAAGTATAATTAGTTTTTGATTTTATATGTAATGAATGTAATTTTATAATCATGGATAGTGATGAGGATAAATCGTTCTGAAATATGGTAAATAAATATCTGAAACCCAAAACCTTTTCTATGGGTTATTCATCTTTAATGGTAAATTTCAGTTTTGATATTAGTTTAAGATTCTAAAATATAATTGCATTCTCAAATACATGTATTTTATATGTTACAAATTTTTTCAATCTGATTTGATGTAAAATACAATGATTCTCTAAAAGAACTCTTCTTCAACAAACACATTTTTACTCTTCTTGAGTTGTATCTATCTCACTCAATAATGATCAATCCTATTCTTAATAATAGTATACCATTTCATTTTGGATCAAAAAATTTATACATGATTGATGATATCCTTATGAAACCCATTATTTTATTGTGGTTTCTTCATGAATTTGATAGTTATATTCTGAAGGTGGAATGAATGATTATGTTAATGTTCTGACATGACATGTGCACCTAGAATAAAATTGTGCTCCAATGCATTGGGTAATATGAAATATCGCATGAAATGATATGTATTATTCATGAACATGATGGTGAAATTTTTAATAATAATGATTTTATTATTGTGAACATTTTTTATGCATGGACATGATGCAATCATTTTCCACAACTATGTGTGGTATTTGACCACTAAAGATTGGTGTTTCATTTTTAAACATTTCCAAATTTCAGGCCTTTATCTAAAGCATCCTATAATTCTTCTTTTGATGATATTATTCTTATGTAAAAATGATAACTATTATTCTTTGACCATGCAATATATATTAATGTCCTAAATTATCCTATTGTTGGGATTCTATCTCACCCCTTTTTTATGATGTATATCCTCATGGGACTATACGTACTATGCCGAAAGTGAGATTGAGAATGATAAAGTACAATATTTTTAAATAAAATTTTATATTTTATTATGAATAATTGATGTATGGTCTTAATTTTCCCAAGATACTAAACTATTGGATCGGGGTTTTGTAATGATTTTTATAATCTTAAAAATAATATCCTAGTTATGTTAAAAAATAGGGTTTCTATATAAATCACATGAAAATATAATCATATATCATCACATGTTTTAACCTTTATTATTTATATGTTTATTTTGTTATATTCTTCACCTTTAAACCAAAAAAATACTGAATTCATCGATATAAACTATAATTCACGTCATATTCTAATAATAAGAAAATTTATATAATATTAATATAAATAAAAATTATAAATACAGATGTACAATTTATTTGGAGTAGTTGATAAATAATAAAATAAATTCAAATAAACTATATAACTCCTTAATATTGTAACACAATGAAAAATAGTATGTGATTCCATAAAATTAAATCCTCTATTATTTATAGCATGGGATACACACAACCAAAAATAATTTTTTTATTTTTTCTTTCATATTTTTAAAATATTATAAAAAAAGGAAGTGTATTATGAAATATCTTGATAAATCATAATGTGATAAATTAATAAATTAATTAAATAACATGTCGATAATAATAAGATATTTTCTCAATTCTCTTCATCATGAATTTCCATGAACATAAAAAAAATTGTATTTATATAAACTATATACTTTTGTAAAAGATAATAAATAGCATGATAATAAAATAAGAGAATATGACGAATGGATTTAGATATGTTTGTAAGGATATTAGTATGTATATTCTATGGTTGATATATATATTTATATATTTTTTATATAGTAATTAGACATATTATGAAGGGATATATTCCCATTAGAAATAAAGTCCTCATATATAATAATATGCAGCATAACTGTAATAGTTTCATAATTATCATTAACACATAAATCATATTATAAATCAAATTAATAAATTATATTATATCTAAATAAAAATAATATCATTTATTATTAAAATAAAAAAAATTCACTATGAATATTATTATTTTTAACTATAAATTTGATATTATAATAAACATAAATTAATTTTTCTAATAAAATTTTAAAATTAAATGACTTTTATATGATAAAAATATAATTAAAATATGATTAAAATAAATTAATATTAAGTTATAAATGAAATATTTCAATGATTTGTAATTTTAATGTGTAATTTAGGGTTTTATTAAATTAAATAGTATATATTCGAATAATGGTTCTAATAAATATAATTCTTCAATGTATATGATAAAGAGTAAAATCATTTTATTATTAATTTTTATATGATATTTATAAGGATACATATTTCATGAAAACCCATTTTTATTAATGAAACACTTTATATATATATATTTCCTTTTATTTAAAATTTTTAATTTCATATAAGATGATATTGTATTTGATTAAATAGAGTAAATATTTTAAAAATTTGTAATTAAATTAGGATATAAATTCAACGACCATAGTATGTATAAAAATAATTCAACATGTAAAATTATAGCCATCATGGTAACAAATAAAATTCCCTAAAGGGAATAAATTAAATGTTAATGACCTAATATATCATAAACTATATTTCAAAACTAGTGAAAAAGTGAATACTGAACCTCATATTATCCTATATTTATTATTTTTCCTATTTTGGATCCAGATTACACATAAAACATCAGACCATAACATATTACAGAATTTTAATTTGTAATAAATATGACTCAAGAACATATATAAAGTACCATGATTCAATAAACTAAAACTCAAAACATTCCATCATATTTATCATAAATACCTACCAAATTCACCAATTTATTAATCATTTCCCATGTTTTTAAAACTATATTAATAATAAAAAGTTCCAGATCTTCATTTCTAGGAGGAACTATAAGAGGAGATTAAATTCTTCAACATAATTTGTATCATTTCCATAGTTATTCATCATTATCCTCTTAAACCGCATAATTTTTTATATTATTTATCACCTGAATAAATTTATTAAGAACTAATTAATATTCTAAAAAATTTATACTATTATAATAAAATAACATGAAATTTCTCATTCAATTATTATAAATTTTTTTATGGGTTGGTTTTACCACCCGCATGAATGATGTGATAATTCTTATATCATGTGTCACATTTGGGGAATATGGGAAATGAAATTTCACAACCAACATACGTTATCCCCACCCCAGAGCCTACCCATGTGCCTTATTGGGTCTGTATACTAATGACTATCCCCATAGGAAACCACAAAATCATTCAATGTTATTTTTCCACAATCATAATGGGAAACATTATAGGGGATCACACATCTTGATCACTAATCCAAGATAAAATACTTTTATTATATAGTTATAATTAGATTGGTTCCCAAAAATCAAAGTTCATATTGTTTACATTAGTATTAAAATTTATCCTATTACAACTTTAACATAATGGGGTGTCACATTCACCCAACCCCTATCCCATAGATCTCAACATACTCATTTTGGACCCTACATCTCATCATCGGAAGTACCAATATGCTTCCTTCAAGATTCCTCCTCTGATGACAATTGAACTAATATGCCTCGAAGACATGTAATCTCAACTCACTAGGGCCAACCAATATTCCATATGATTTATCAGTCTATTTTTTGTACCAACATTCCAAGACATGTAACTTTACTATTCTTTTTCATCACTCTCACAATATCTAGGAAGCTCCCTAGTAGGTAACCCATCCTAATACCTAATATTGAACAAAAATTATTATTATGGGATTATAATCATGTATGATCATAAAAACAAAATTTACCTTTAAGATATCAATTGTATCATTTATCCTATAATTCTTTTATCAATATATTGCATAAAACGACATCATGTGGTGTTTTCTCTTGGTTATACAAGACAAGACCAGTCCATGTTATAATGGGGAAATAATTATAGGAATTAGTTTATAAGTGTTTTCATATATTATTATATCACATGTGTAATGAAATACCATGTTCCCATGATTGGGTTTGCAGTTATTGTTTTTTTATATTCGTTTTCAGGATTCATATGTCGAGACTAGGAATGTCATATCACTTTAATTCCATAAACCTATTTTTATTTGGAAAATTATTTATTTAATTTAATTCTATTAAATATACTATCTATTTGGGATAGACTTTTATTCTTTGTTCTATGAAATATATATTTCTCTGATGTTATGATATTTCAATACTGGCATTAAATAGTGGAAACTCAGCATGTTGTTGTGTTTGTAAATATATGATGGTGACTAACATGTATGAATGAATTCCTTGGTCGGTACTATAAGGGTTACACCTTGACTTGTGTCTATAATCTCAAGGAAATATTATGTGATACAATGGACTAATTATGATCTATCATATTGGATTTAATTTTTCGAAATGGTTTCCATTACATTAATGATTATATAACTTTAACTCAGTCTTGTGGGACAACATGAAAAGATTAGATGCATTTTTATTTCAAGTGGAGATGTTTCATGTCAACCTTAGTATTAGTATGAGAATAAAATAGAGAACGACCCCTCAATTGATCAATTATTTGTTTTTTGGAACCTATTCATATATAATTATTTAACTTAGTTCATGTCATAGGCGTCAGTGTTTAAAAATATGGAAGAATATTTTTTGAATTTCAAATCCATATTTATTCATACATATAGGTAAATAAAGGCCCAATAGATAATAAGGTGTCAATTGAAATAAATTTTTATATTTTTATCTAGTGGAGACTCCAATGGATCATCAAGATAAACTAATATAGAGCTCATAATATGTGTTAAACCCAGGTTGATTCCATCACATCATATTGAAGTAGCTTAGTTAAATAATCTAAAGGTATACCTCAAGGTCTTATAGAAGAAGAGATTTATCTTCATTAGAACAAGACCATGAGGTGAACAAATCCTATTCATGATGAAAGTGTGCAATAGTGTTTTACACTATATAAATTTCTAGAAGCTAAAACTGGTGTATGTGAAGAACATATGTCATGAACCAATGTAATTTTTATTTTTAATCAATTTTATAGAGATTGGAGGTTCCCAATGATTGATCATTGACTAAGCTATGAATAGCTATGTTTTAGATAGTAGAAAATAATAACCATAGGGTTTCTAAGATAGTATGGTATGAATGTGTATCTATTTTTTGTGTTTGGAATGACCTAGACACTAATTGTTTTCATGAAAATAATTAAATATATTTTCATATATTAATGGAATTATTTATTAATATGTTAATTTAAATCATTCACATTAAATCATTGAAACCAGAATTGATATCCATAATGCATGGCATAATAGACCATACTTTACATATATGTTTTACTTCAATATTGAAGAATATTTATTGCATAACATATCAAAAAAACATTCTAGGACCGTATAGGTTTACTATATTTAGAAAATTGGGAACATATACATCTTGTTCATAAAACATCTACATTGTCTCCCACTTATTTCATCATGAAAAACCTACTTTTCGACATATCTTACTTAATACCCTTCTTCATGACCTTGGGAAAAGAAGCATATGAAAGGGAGAGCTCAGATTCTTAGTAAGGTTAAATAAGGGAAATACAAATCAAAACATAATCATAAGAACATACAATTCAAAAATCATATCCTGCATATAAAAGAACATAATATCATGTCATGGGATAAATAATAAATATGAAATGGAATCCCAATAGTCATAACATAAGTCGTGAAATTTTCTAAAATACACGCATAATTATATAAAATCATTTCATATTAGTCATGGATCAATACTAAGACCATCATAGTTGAAAAAGTCTATTAAAAAACAAATTTCTCTCCTCTTTCCATCCCTGTATTACTGAACTGGATTTACTAGAAAATATATTCATTTACATATCACGAGATATAAATAATTACCCAATTAATTTGAGGGAAACATAAATTCCACAAATCTCATAATGAAATCATTATTAAATGTTCTATAAAAATATAAATAATTCATCAACGCATAACAAATGAAAAATGGGGTTTTTAAACATCATTCCCTCATAATCCATATAAAATAAATGGATTTAATAAAAATAATTTAATCATAAAAAAAATATAATCAAATTATTAATAGGGATAGAATCATAACCCTATAACATCATAGATGGAAAATTATTTTGATAAAACACATGATCTTAATTCATAAGGAAAATATCCATTTTTGTTCAAAATAGTTTTCATTTCTCAAAATGCCATGAAATTTTAAAAGAAATTAATTTAGTTAAAAATAATTATGAAATCATGCAGAGGAAGAATCATGGAAATAAGGTTCCATGAAAATATTAGAATAAATTTGTTCCATATAATTTACAAAAACATTCTTCTCACAATTATTTACAAAAGTCAAAAGGTACCTTAAATCGAATAAAGACCAAAGATTCATTTCATATCATTTAATAAAAATTAACCAAATGGTAACATTATCATTAAAAAATCATAGAAAAATAGAAATAATTTTACATTATTAGGATACATGGATGTGGATAATAAATAAACCCCAGTAAATACTTATGTATATACAATATCAGATAAAAATGAGTTTTAAAAATTATCCCTAACCTTAGGTATGATATGCTTCTTATGTATCTGAACCTCTTCTCTTTAGACGTTCCTCCTCTTAATCACCTTATATAGAACTACATTTTGTCTTTAAATAAGACTAGGTTGACTAGAATATTTCTAGAGAAGTTGATAAGGAAAATGGGTATGTTATGGTAGAGCTTGATGGCATAAAATTTAGTTAAGAGTTGAGGGAGTATGTTCCCTTTTATAATTGAGGTGGGGAAAACTTTTGAAAACCTCAAAAATATTAATTTATAATAAACTGAAACCCCACATGAAAACCACCAAAATGTCCTAATTTCAACGATGAGATGAGATAAGTGTATATTATCATCAACCAATATATTTTAGATAAGTTTTTATGCTAATTTAATCATTATCTTTTTAATTAGCAATTTGTTATTCTATTAACATTTTTACTATGGTAACAAATAATTCAACATTAAAATTGTGAAATATTAACATATTTGGAGTAAATTAGAAAATAAATGAATAATTTATAATTTTTTTTACCATATCGTAATTATAATATTTTTTTAGATTTTTTTATTTGAAATATTTTAAGAAAAAGTTATTTTGATAAAATATCAATAGAATCAATTTTGACTATATTTATTCCATGGATTTTTAAAATATAAAAACATAAATTCAAACTTGATATAAATATTTTATTATATCCTTAAAGGGGTCAATGTAAACTATAAAATTTATTTGACATAATAATTATCCAATGTTATATATATTAAAATATTTTTAATTAGATTTATTTGATATATTCATTAACATTGTTTAAATATTTAATATAAATATACATTTATTAAAAACTAGAAATAAAATAACACGATGAATTTAATTCCATTATATTTCATAAGAGTACTTTTTGTAAAATTTACCATCTACAAAACCCAACATTAAACATTCCATACACTTATAAAGCATTAATGTGACAAATTTGTCTACACATTAAATAAATTGGTTTCTTAATCTCTTCTATAAGACTAAAAATGTTCAATAAGTCAACCCATGGATGATTTTGGTCAATATATACTCTACCAATAAGTTTTAGTCAAGTGTTTGGTATTATTTATGTTCATTAATATTTTAAAAAAATTGTTTCGTAAATTTTTCATCTATTAATTATTTTTTTCATCATCCATGTATAAGTTTTTAAGGAAATTATTTAATCCCTAAAAATTTAAAATGAACTATAATGATAAAGAAACACATTTTAGTTTTAAAATGAGTATTCATAATCTAATTTATCTTATGTAAACCCAAATGTTAAAAATAATTTAATTATTAAAGGTTGGGTGTCACATATTTCAATTGTCTTTAAATAAAATAAATTATATGTCATAATCTTATCCTTATCTATTCCAATGGATACCATTTCGACCAAAGTGGGTTTTATGGAAAATTATAATCATCCGATTATAATATCACATGTTTTATGGTAATTTTATTTTCACCCTTAATTACTCTATTTACCCTTTTAATATATTAATAATGTTTACCGAAGTTACAATTCATATAGCCCATAACTAAAATAAACTATTTACATAATTTGGAACCAGTGATTATAAATATAGAATACGTTTCTAAAATTTCAAAACATTGAAGTTTAGGTAATGAATTTACAATTATTCCCATTATTTAAATTAGAAAAAGGGTTTTAAAAGTTAAAAATTTTCGAACGATTGAAATGTATTTACATGTAAATTTAATGTCTAATTAATCCTAATGAACTAAATTATATTAAATCGTAAATATATATTATATTTATACATTGAAACCATTAAATAATATAATTTAATCATGTCAATTAATTCGATGAAAAAATTTGTTTTCAAATAAAATGGAGATTATTTTAACTATATATCAAAACATGAATGTTATTCGAAAAATATCCTAAATTAATCCAAAGTATTGTTCTATATCCTGGATCCAAATAACATGATTATGATTCCATAAAATAACTGTTAATGTCTCAAAATATGTATTTAAAAGGGGTTCTCCATTCAAAGGTGTAAAATTATCCTTTTAAAAAAAATTGGTTTGTATATATAAAATAGGGCTTTATTCATAACCTATGACTAAAATATCTATTAGATGAAGATCAGAAATATTTTATTATTTATATAACACATATATATCTCATTAATTTATTACCAATATTAATTCAATCAAAAATATTATTATATAATTAAATTTGATTTTTCAAAAATAATTGACAGCCAATGAATTCACAACGCATTTTTATAAGTTAGATATAATTATTCTAAATAAAATTACATATAGAATATAGAGTTAGTTTTATAATAATGGAATATGATGGTTGGTTTTAACTCATGATATTATTCAAATCCAGCTACTAAAAAATTATTTACAGAAAATTTTTCCTAATAACGAAGGATTCCCACTTCTTTCCAATCCCAAAGACTCCCTCATTGGATAATCTAGTAAATGTACATATATGTGAGATTATATTATTACATTTAGTTACATTGAGAATTTTTTTGACATGTATTCATGTTTAATGTCTCTCTATTACATGGTGTCATAGGAATTATAATGGTAACTAGTGAGATTGTGCATAACAAACCATATTTAGTTAGACGACAAGTCAGAGAGAATGTTTTTCATACAAGAGGATCTGCTCTATGAATATGTTCTAAATTGTTTAAAACATTGGGAGACCATCGATCATTATTGGAGTTCAAATTCAAAAAAAAATCTATAGAAATCTATATATATGGGATTATTTTTGGTTGTCTATGGATTTTTGTTCCACTCATTATATATTAGAATGAGGTGTGTGAACTATATTTTTTGGTCACAGATTAGTGTAAGATACCTATAAGATAGTGTGTTGATCATGAAGTAGTTCATGGAAACTGAAAATAGGCATTTACCCTATACATAAATTTTGATACTATCTTTTCACATATATTATAGAAAATTTGGTTTCATTTTAATGTCAACTCTTGTGGGGAATCATCGTACTTAGATGAAATTAAAATGAGTACCATGATTTGTTGGATCCTTGATTTTTTTAATATTTTCACGTCTTATTATACCGCCCCTTTACTGATTTTATATGAAATATGCATAATTTGTGTGAAATATTAATGTTTTAATTTTAAGTATAATTTTTGAGCATCTTTAGAAGTAGTCCAATTGAGTCAGTTTACTGTTTTAATAATAACTATCACTATACTAATCCACATTGTGTGGTTCTTGTTATGTGGGATACCACATTAAATTTCAAACATTTTATTAGAAGGTACCATTAGATAATTCTTCTATTTTAAGGGACATATTGTCCTCACAAACAAGAACAAAGAATCTGTAAAGAAACTGGACTATTCATCAAGATTGATTTAATGCGTAAAATACAGAATTAAAAATTACATTATTCTCCACCATAGTTCTGGGGACAATGTAAGGAGTCTTGGATATAAAATTAAAGGACAAAATCCAAACACAAGGGGCCCAACATATGCCTTGAAGTCCAGCCCACCATTCTGACCGAGATATAAAATCAGTACAGTATTCATGACATATCTCATGAAGTAAGCATCGAAAAAATCTGAGATTTTGCATTGTGAAAAAGGAGAAATATATGGCCGACATTGTTGAATAAACAATTATGTTTTAAAGGCATATTCCTATTCAAAAACCCTTTAACATTTTGGACTTCAAAAAGACTATATTGAAATGGATATATTACAATTGTTTAATCAACCTGCCCTAAAATGGGCTAAATTTGTCCCAATGACTCCAAATATTGAGAGTAGTCGGCCAACCTTATTTTCTAAAACATTGATGAATTGGATTCCTCGATATTCAGCTGTCTAAATAGCCAACTTGGCGATACAAGGGGAGGGACAGATTGGGAAGGAAAACAATCCACTCTGTTGGCTATAATTACTCTCCCCTTATCTCCTTGAAATGGGGTGGAATTTAAGAAGAATGGAGATCATATTGGAACAAACAATGATTTTCCAAAGTCTTGGGAGGACCTTCCATACTCATGCTTTCACTTAATAGACCTTTCCTCCTCTCTTTGTTTTCACTTACTTTCATGTTCTTCGTTTTTTTAATCGTGTATGTCTTTTTATTTGTAATTATATTTTAATGCAAGTTACTTCTTCAATATCTCTTATTCTCATACACCTTATGTAGTTTCATATTAATGTTCTTAAAATAATTTAAATATAGTTGAATCCCCTTCCCTTATTTTACATCCTCATTCAATCGAATGTCATTTTTAAACACTCTTCAATGATCGTGTGTGTTCGACGCACTACTCTTTTCTTATCCCGTTATTTTTCTTTTTTTTATAATTTCTCATCATAATAATTTTAACCAGATTATTAATCATTTCAATGGATGAGTAAATATTTAATTGGTGTGAGTTATAATTTAGGTATGTTAAGTTATTGAGAGTATTTTCTCGATGAATATTCTTTAATTTAACATTGTGTATGTTGGACTTAACATGTCATTGATTAATGACTTGTTTTGTTTAACGTGTGGTTTCCATGGATTATTGGATCCATAATTACACTACCATGAACAAGATATAATTTATATTAGAACACTAAGTTACGTTAATTCTTGGATTAAAGGCTTAATACTTAGGAATTCCAATCAACGTCAACTTGTGAAGTGGGTGTAAATTTAAATGCTATACAAAGAAAAGCTTAAAGATATCACAAGCATAACTCCCTAATAATATAGTCACCCCAATCTTTATCAATTTTTTAAATCAATTATATTCAATAAATCATTTCTGTTATGCTCTGTAAACAATCTCACCTAACCAAAATACAATTAACTAAATACAAACGACTATTACAAAGTATCAACGTCGAGGATTCGATCCGAGTGATACTATACACATGAGCAGAGAACCAGAACTTTGACCGGTCGATAGGCGACAATCGGTTGTGAATTTCAAATGGTGTCATTTCCGAGGATGGTGCTTTATATAGTCATTAGTTTCTGGTTATTGTAATAAAGAAACAAAAAAAACAAATTTTTAAAATGAATTGAAAAAAACACAAAGAAAAACACTTCTTCTCATAAATATCATAAAATGATAAACAAACCAAAGAAAAAACTGTATTCATATTCCTTCCAAAATCACTCTAAATTCCCCATAGCCTTGAAAAAAATCCCTTGGATTTGTATGACCCTGAAATTGAGTGAACACTTCACCAACTTATGAGGAAAATAAAAGATAATGAAATAATTCAAGAACCATTCCTCGTCCAACCAGTTGAATTAGATATGGCCAATCCTGGGGAACAATCCCTTAAAGAACTTCTTTCCCCTAATATGAATTACCATCCTCTTGGTATTCAATATCCAATCATATAATCTGACTTCGAACTCAAATCAGGTTCGATTCATCTTCTTCATCATTTTCCATGGGCTTACTGGTGAGGATCCACATCTCCACCTTAAAGAGATCCAAGTGGTGTTCTCTACCATGACGCCTCATGGGGTTTCTGAGAAACAAATCAAATTCCGAGAATTCCCTTTATCCCTAGCCGACTCCACCATATCAAGGATCTATAACCTTCCTCCTGGTTCTATAACCACATGGAATGACATGAAGCGACCCTTCTTAGAGAAATTCTTTCTTGCTTCTCGTACTACTTCTATTAGAAAAGAAATAAGTGGTATAAATCAATTACCAAGTGATTCCCTCCATGAGACTGGGAGATGTTCAAAAAACTTTTGGAAACCTGTCCACTCCATCAAATCCATGAAAAACTCTTGATTCAATACTTCTATGAGGGGTTATTGGCTATGGAGAAAACACTAATTGATGCCGCAAGTGGTGGTGCTCTAGTTGATAAAACTCCTGAAGCTGCAAGAGATCTCATAAGTAACATGGCTGGAAACACTCATCAATTCCATAATCGAGCACATGATCAAGTCAAACAAGCCCATGATAGTCAATCAATTAAGCCGAATAAGATGACAGATTGGATGATTGAACTTACAGGTCTTGTGTGGCAACTAGTTGTGGCCTCCAAATCCCCAACCTCATCTTCTTAGTAATCAATGTTTCCTAGACCTATCAAAAACTGTGGAATCTGAAACTCTTCATCGCATCCAACAGACACATGTCCACAACTTCAAGAGGATCAATCTGATTCATCTGTACCAATGGAGCTCAATGCGGCATATGCTCAGCAAAACACCAACCATCAGCTATCAGGTCAGTTTGATAGAAATTTCAACCAACCTCACTCTGAGCCCTTATCTTCTTCCTACAACCAAGGCCTTAGGTATGGTAATCCCATATCTCATCCCCCTCAATTCCTTCCTCAACACACAAACCAGTTTCAATATGGTCAAGGTGTTGGTAACTTCCAGCAACCTTATCATTTTCTTCCACAACCTCAAAGGAACAATCCTCCACCTGGATTCCAATTTCCTAGTGAGCCTTCCCAATTCCAAAACCAATACAATTGCTTTCCCAAGAACAAAAATCAAGGTAATACTAATTCGGGACAAGCCTCTTCCTCTATGAAACCATGGGAAATTTCAGTGGAAGATCTTACCTCCTTCACCCATTCTACCCTCACGAACATTGAAACCCAAATTGGTCAACTTTCATCCCACCTTAGTCAGCAAAAACCATCCAATTCTTCCAAACTTCCAGCTCAACCATTACCCAACCCCAAGGGTAATTTTTGTGCAATTGCACATAGATCGGGAAAGCAAATTTCTATGCCTCAAGAAAATTCTTCCAGACCTTCGTTGAATGTTAACCAAGAAAATGAAAAGAAAAAAATTGAAAAGGAATCTGAATCCATTCTATCACCTCCTTCCATTCCACATAAAAATCCAATTCCTTTTCCTCAAGATGATTCTAAGCCAAAGAATTACTTTGAACCCAAACCTGAAATGCTCAACATGTTTAGATGTGGTGAAGTCACCATTCCCCTCTTAGATTTCATAAAAAAATTCCAAACTATGCCAAGTTTATCAAGGAATTGTTCACCCACAAGAGGCAACTTAGGACCTTTGAAAATGTTTCCACCCAATAGTCTATTCCCATAAAGTGAAACGATCCACGGACCTTTACGGTTCCATGACAAATTAGATGTTCCAACTTTGATGACGCACTAATAGACCTAGGAGCCTCAATTAATTTCATGCCTAAATACATCTTATCCAACATTGGTCTAGGTACCTTACATTCTTTGAGTGTGGTCATTCAATTGGCCTATCGAATCATAGTCGGTCCTGAGTGAATAATTGAGGATGTTCCTGTCTGAATCAATGATCTTATCTTCCCTGCTGATTTCTATGTCCTTGACATGAAGGTGAGACAAACTGTTCTCTATCTACCCTAATTCTAGGAATACCATTCCTCGTGACTATGAGAACCATGATTGATGTCCATTCAGGCATTTTATCAATGGAATTTGGTGACCAACTAGTCATATTCAACATTTTCCAAGCCATGTGATACCCATCTAAGGACCACTCTGCATTCTCAATCCGTGCTTCTAAGGACACATCTAAGTGTCAATCTAACCCCAATCCCCCATGTTCTTCATATTCTAAAGAAAAAGGATCTTGTGAAATCTGCACCATGATTACCAAAGTCATAAATGGTGAATTTGATGTGGAACTCTCATTCATATACTCCATCAATCTAGGGGAACTTGAAAACTCTCTTGAATCCCACATCAACTCTAATCTAAAATGCTCCACCTTGGAATGTATTACGGAGAATGAATCTGAATCAATAAAAGCCCTTTCTTCCATTCCTGAGTTTTTTAACCCACAAATAAAAGTTGAGACTGATCTGGACCCTCTTATTGAAAACCTGAAATATGCACTCCTTTTCCATGATCAGTCTTTTCCTGTCATTATCTCTTCTTCACTAACCGAAACTGGGGAGTCCAAACATGTTCAAGTGTTATAGAAAAATAAAAAGGCTATAGGATGGAACCTAGATGACATTCCAAGAGTCAACCCTGATCATTTCATGCATCACATCCATCTTGAGGAATTATACAAACCAATTAGACAACCATAAAAATACTCAATACACTCATCCATGAGGTAGTTAGGGAATAGATCAACAAAATTCTCAAATCTGGTATTATCTAGCCAATTTATGATACTGAATTGGTTTGTCCAATTCATGTTATACCTAAGAAGGGTGGGATAACTGTTTTCACAAATGATCATGGAGAGGTAGTCACAACTCAAGTGAAGAACAAATCGCGTGTGTGCATCGACTATTGGAAATTGAATGTTGAAATAAGAAATGATCTCTACCCTCTTCCATTCGTTGATAAAATGCTGGAACTATTACCTGGAAAGTTACATTATTCCTTTCATGATGGATACAATGGCTACTTCCGAATCCCAATCACACCTCAGGACCACGAAAAGACTACTTTCACATGCCCCATTGCAACATATGCATATAGAAGAATGCCTTTTGGCTTTTTCAATGCTCCTGCAACATTACAGAGGTGTATAATGAGTATCTTTTCCAAATTAATTGAACACTGCGTGGAAGTCTTCATGGATGAAATCACCATTTATGGAGATTCATTTGAATCTTGTTTGAATTCACTCTCTCTAGTCCTTAATAAGAGTGTCAAGTGTAACCTTGTGTTACATTTTGAAAAATGTCACTTCATGGATGAAAATGGGAATGCTATAGGGCACATAGTTTCAAAAGATGTTATTGAAGTTGATCCTTCCAAAATTGAAGTGATCCAAGCACTTCCGGAACCCATTTTTATTCGGGACATCCATTCATTCCTCCGTCATGCCAGTTTCTATAGGAAATTCATCCATAATTTTAGTAGGATTTCCCTCACACTCAGTCAGTTGCTCCAAAATGATGTCACTTTCCATTTCCATGAGGTTAGCAAGAGAGCCTTCATTGAACACAAAACTCCTCTTACATCTATCACGATAATCAAACCCCCATATTTGTCCTTAATATTTTAGTTGATGTGTGATGCTTCTGATAGAGCTGTTGAGGATGTTCTTGTTCAATGAAGACAAAAAATTCCTCATGTCATCTATTATGCCTCAAAACCATTGGATGAAACTCAATATCACTACACTGTCACTGAAAAGAAACTTTTAGCGGTTGTTTTTTCCTTACATAAATTCTAGCCCTATCTCTTAGGTGCCGAAATCAACATCTTCAAAGACAATTCTGCTATAATGTTCTTACTCAAGAAAAGTTATTCCTAACCAAGGATAATAAAATGGATCCTAATGATCCAAGAGTTTGACCTTGAAAGAAAATATAGACCCAGAAAAGAAAACCTTATAGCTGATCACTTGATTAGAATTTCTAATTTTTCTATTTCTGAAATCATCGATCCTGAATTCCTTACTGAGCTCCATTCATCTCTCACTCCAATGTTACCATAATATGCCCTAATTTTAAATTACATGGTTTCTGGTGTTTTTCGTGGAAATTTTTCAAAAGAACATAAAATGATGTTGAAAAGTGATTCAAAACACTTTTTTGGGAAGAAAATAAACATTGGAAAACTAGGGAAGATATGGTAATTAAGAGATGTGTCAATGAAAATGAGCATTCTTCCATATTATAATTCTGTCACTCACTTCCTAGAGTTGGACACTTTGGACCACAAAGGACCTCCCGAATGGTCATAGAATCTAGATTCTTCTGGCCTTGACTCTTCAAGAACTCACATGAGTTCTTCCAATCATGTCCCACTTGACAAAAGTTTGTCACAATTTCAAAGAGAAATGAAATTCCCCCAAAGCCTTTAATTTATTGTGATATCATCGATGTTTGGGGTATCGATTTCATAGGACTATTTCCCCTTCCAATGGATTATCATACTACTTTCCTCTGGTTGATTATGTTTCTAGTTGGGTCGAGGCCAACCCAATAGAAAGGATGATTCACATAATGTTAGTGAGTTTATAAAGACACACATCTTACACAGATTTGGGATGACTCATGCCTTGATAAGTGACTTAGGAACCCATTTTTGTAATAGAAACATTGAATCACTTTTGAAAAAGAATTGGGTTGTACAAAAATCTTCAACTGCATGTCACCCCCAAACAAATGGAATGGATGAACATTATAATAGATAAGATAAAAGATATCTAGAGAGAATTGTAAAACCCGCAAAAAAAGACTGGCCTGAAAGACTTGGTGAAACACTTTGGGCCTATCTAACTTCATATAAAATACACATTGGGATGTCTCCTTTTAGGCTAGTTTTTGGTAAAGTATGTCATCTTCTAGTTGAAATCCAACATAAGTCATTTTGGGATGTTAAAACTTGTAATTTTGATCTTGAAAAATCTAGTGAAAAATATTGTTGCAATTGGCTGAACTGGATGAGCTTCGACTTGATTCTTATGAGCATTATAATCTATACAAAGAAAAATCCAAGGAAATCCATGATAAACACATCCTGAGAAAGGTATTCCATGTAGTTGAAAATGTAATGCACATCAGTTCTCGTTTTTGGATTCACCTAGGTAAGTGTAATTCTAGTTGGGAAGGTACTGTTGTTATTACTAATGTTTACCCATTTGGTGTAGTGTGAGTCCAAGACCCAACTTCCAAAAATTAATTCACCGTTAATGGAAATAGGATAAAGCATCCACATGAGAGGACACCCAATCCTGGATCATCATCGACTTCCACTAGATCCCCCAGTTCTCTAATCGACCTACCTCTAGATGGAGATGGTGAACCACCAAATCCGAACCAGGGGAAACTCTTTCCCTTTAACACACACACTCTCTCTCTTCCTCCATCTACCTTTTTCTTCTTCTTCCTCTCTCTTTCATTTTTTTAACACTATATTTTTCAAAACCTTTATTTTTATCATTCTCTTTTTTGTGAGTGTGTATTTATTAAAAACTAAAAAAAACAAACAAAAAAGAATAATAACAACAAAATAATAAAAAAACAAGAAACATACATACTGACAATTGTGTTTTGAAATTTTTTCCAACCTTCTTGGGGAGTCAACAAGAATGTTTTCATCTCAAAAATTATATATTTTCATAATGACTTTGGATAAATAATTTTGTTCCAAAATTATCAAATTTTGAGTGCTCAATTATTGATTTGGAAAATGATTTTCCCAACCCACGAGGAACAACATTTCATTCATGCCAAGTCCACCTATGGCCATCTTTTCAAAATTTGTGTTTTCTCCCCCATTTTTGAATCTTGAGTTTGACGACCTTCGAGTTTAATTTCCTACCTTAGAGTGCATTAATATGATAGAGGCATTTTCTGAACCACATGAGAATCACAATAGCCAAATAGCCTCCCATTTCTCTTAAATTAATCCTTATTTTGAAAGCCCCTTCGAGCCTATGAAAACCTTTTCTTTTATATCCACATTACAAGACCAATTCCTTTTCCCACCAAATATCAAAATGGATTTTCATTGCATAATTTTATGATATTTATGTGTGTGGGGAATGGATTTCATTGTTTGGGCACCCTATTATTTATTTTAAATGTGTTATCATCTCCTTGAGGGCAACCATCCATTTTAGTGCGGGGGAGATGATTCATTCAGTGTGTTTTTGGGAATATAATTTACTTCCATTTATTTACATTTGTAAATGTTATTGAAAATTGTTCAAAAAAATAAAAAAAAATAAAAAAAATTAAATAAATGGGTTCTGTCTTGGGTAGGTCAAAAATCACTCTTCCTCATCCTTTGATCTTGTTATAAATATTAAAAGTAGTGTCATGAGTTGATCAAAATTGATATGGGATATGAGTGTGAGATCTGTTTCAAGGTCAACTTTCGAAAGAACAATTAAAAAAATCAAAATAAAAAAAACACACTTGTGTTATATTCTTATGTCATTTGGGGATGTTTGGTGGTTTTTAAATATTTTATCTTCTCATTGCCTTCATATTTTCTTCCTCTATTGTTTATTTATTTAAACAATTATTCCTTTGTAAATATGTATTTTTATTTCCTTCCATGTTTTATTTAAAAAAAATGTGCATTGATTTTTCTAAGTTGGTGTTTTACCCCCTTTTTTATATCTTTTGGATACCATCTTCCTAAAATCACATGACCACATAAAATCCACTTAATAAGACCTAATTATTCTAGTGAACTTTTTATAGGTATTGGAAGATTATATCTTTTTCAAACTCTAATATTTTTCACTTTTGGTTGGTGAAAGAGTGAACCACCACAAATAAATTTTATCATCTCATGAGGTGTGAGTTTTGCGTGTCCAAATTTTCCATTTCTACATTTGAGAATGAAAAAATGAATTAGTTGTGGAATATTTTTTCTGTAACAACTTCTGGTGTAATTCAAAATTTATGAGTGAAATAGTCTAAACCGCCCCTGATTTAAGAAAACAAAATTTTAATATTTGTTAGAGAGTGAAAAAGATTTTTTCATGTTTTAATATTTGTCCCACAAGAGGACATGCACAATACTATGTGTGGGGGAGTTGATGGTTTTATTATTTTAATGTCTTATTATATAGTCCCTTTACTGATTTTATATTAAATGTGCATAATTTGTGTGAAATATTAATGTTTTAATATTATGTATAATTTTTGAGCATTTTTAAAAGTAGTCCAATTGATTTAGTTTACTATTTTAATAATAACTATCAAATTAAAAATCCAAAATTTGTTGTTCTTGAATTTTATGATTGAATATTAAATATAAAACATTTCTTTAGAAGGTACCATGAGCCAATTCTTCCATTTTAGGGGTCATATGGTCCTCACAAACAAGACCAAACAATCTGTGATGAAACTGGACTATTCATGAAGATTGATATACTCGGCTAAATAAAGAAGCCAAAATTTAATTATTCTCCACCATAGTTAGGGGGAAAATTTAAGGTGTCTTGGATAAAAAATACAAGGCCCAAATCCAAACATAAGGAGCCCAACATATGCCTTGAAATCCAGCCTACTATTATGGCCGAGAAATAAAATCAGTACAGTATTCATGACATATATCATGATGTAAGTATCCAACAAAGATGATATTTTTTAGTGTGAAAGAGGAGATATAGGAGGAATACTTTTCTAAAAATTAATTTAGTTTCTAAAGCATAATCCTAATCAAAACCCGTTTAACATTTTTACGTAAAAAATACTGGATTGAAATGGACAGATTACAATTGTTTAATCAGCCGGCCATAAATTTGGCTACATAGGTCCGAATGACTCCCAAACATTAGAGTAGTTGGAAAAATTTATTATCTACAAATTTTAAGAAGGGGATTTCTCGATATTCTTCCGTCTGAATAGCCAACATGGTGATGCAAGTGGAGGGACAGATTGGAAATGCAAACAGTCCACTCCTTGGGCTATAAATACTCTCCCCTTCTCTCCTTGAGAGGGATTGGAATTTCAGAAGAGAGGATATCATATTGGCATGATGAAAGAATTTACAAAGGCTTGGGAGGACCTTCCATACTCTTGTTATCTATATCATCTCAGCTTTTTATCACATAAACATTCATTACATTATACAAAACCGAGTATCTTTATGGATTAGTATCTTGGAAACCAAGAACTTATTACATGAGAAAAGAAGCATTCATCTTAAACAACTTAAAGGATTCTTCATTTTTTCATCCTAATTTCATTACAACATCTCATAACATGGGAGCATACATCAATGGAAAGGGTGAGAAAAAGGCCGAGTAAGGGAAACGAGGGAAACATTTTACATGTGAACTTGACATACATCAACAATGTCATGAAAAAGAACTTTAAGGAATGAGAAAGTAATCGTGAGACATATCATAATAAAAATAACATATTTCAAAACATGAAGATATTTCTAAAACATTTATCAAAGACAATAATTTCCATTTCAACAAGGTTCATCCCCGCGGTGTCAATAAAAATTACCATGTTTATTCCCCAAGGTATCTGTCTAAATGGTCATCTTTAGAGATTAAGTCTTTAGCCAATGAATTGGAGCGCTATTCGGGCACACCCTTAAATTTTTATTTATCATCATCCGAGCCACATATATCATCATAAATAATTTCATAAACAAACCATATATAACTAATGAAATGGGTTTCATTTCATAATCATAACGTTTTAAAAACTTCTTTAAAGACATGATCATTGTGTCACTTTAAAAACAATAAAAAGGAAGGTGGATATCATGTATGAAAACTCCATTATTTTAAATAGAACAACATGTTATATATGAGAATAATCCTATAGAATATATATCATTGAGTATTAACTTAATAAAATAAAATAACTTTAGAAAAAGAGAGATACATTTTGAGACGTAAATTCTGCAGCATAAATGCTATGTTATGAGGTTTTAGAAAACATTGAAAAGAGAGGGGACATGGGTCACCCACTCATAAATGATCCATAAAACTGTAGGGGAACAGAATATAAAGGATTTAATAACATGGTAATGAAATTTGAATGACATTCCATATGAAATGAAGAACATGAAAGGAAGACAAAAATAAGATTTCTCTTAGGAAAATTTGGCAGCCTAACGGCGTCACTTAAACTTTAACAAAAAGTATTTGACGAGATAAGATAGGGTATCTCATCATATAGACATAAAAGTTAAGTATGATATATATATAGATCATACCCCAAAATAATAAAAATGTACTTGAAATACATGATATGAAAGTAGAACTTTGAAAATTGAGAAAGGTGAAAGAATCCCTTAAAAATTTGGCAGCCTAACGGTGCCACATAAACTTCAAAAAAAAGAATTGACAGGATAAAATAGGGTCTCTCATAATTTGGACATAAAAGATCAGTATGATAGATTTATATATCATACCACAACATAATAAAAAAACCACATGAAACACTTGACATGAAAATAGATCTTCAAAATGAGAAGGGTGAAAGAATCCCTTAATAATTTGGTAGCCTAACGACGCTACTTAAACTTCAACAAAAATGAATTGACAAGATCAAATAGGGTCTCTCATCATATGAACATAAAATTTCAGTATGATATATTTAGAGATAATACCCAACCATAATAAATAGGATCATGAATGACTTGACATGAAAATAGATCTTGAAAACGAGAAGGGTGAAAGAATCCTTTAAAAATTTGGCAGCTTAACGACGCCACTTTAACATTCTTAAAATTAAATGATGAGAGAAAGAGGGGGTATCACATCATATGAACATGAAAAGGGTCTTAAGATGAATATAAATGAACATCCTTCAACATAAAAGCATGGACCACAAAATAAATGACCTAAAAAAGATTACTTGAAAAGAAAGAGGGAGACTGGATCCCTTACCTTAAACGTAACTCTTAAAACTCAATGGTTGCGACCTTGAGGGATTGGAGGCACCGTGGGAAAAATAATAGGTAGGTAATGAGACCAGAGCTTCGTTGGTGGAGTTTTGGGAGTGAATATTAAAGGAGGAAAGGGTCAGTATTTATAGAGAAGGTGAGGGGACAATGCATTAATGGCCAAGGGACACCTCACAAGTGGTTTTCTCAAAACCATTGGCTTTCCCATGGTATTTCCCAAGGGGTTAGCCCACATGGGTCCCCCAACACAATAATTCATCATATTTGGTCGACCAACCATTAAAATATCTCATGACATCATCATGACACAATTATGATGTCATTAAACATACTGAAACCCTAAAACTATATTTTTACAATTCACTGAAAATTCAACTTTCCCAGAAAAATCCCAAAATTTCACCTTAACCAAATATCACTGCTATGATTTGAAAAATGAACTCCATTTTATTAAAATAATTTTATAATTATTTGTAATATAATTTTTAAATAAATACACTATTTAGTGAAATTTTTTTTTTCAGAAAAATCTCCAAAAATTACCATCACATAATATTGATGCTCTGATTCCAAAAATGAAATCCATTTTATTAAAATAATTTTATAAACTTTTTAAATTTAATTTTTAATTAAAAAATAGTATTCACCTGAAAAAACTAATACTTGACTAATAATTTCTGAAACCATTATTTAACCATTTTATTGAATTACATTACTTAATCAAGGTGCCTATATTATATTAATTCTTTCATTAAGTGATATTACTAATCCATTTGGTCACATTACTAATCCTAAGCATAAAATCACTATTCATAATTTACTATTCATCGAAAATTATGTTGATCTTATTAGACTCTAAATTTCGTACTGAACATAATTGTAGAAGACCATTTTTTGAAAATCATTACACATTTTTAGTTATATAAGGTTTACAGAAACATTTTTTAAAATATCCATTCCCTAAAATTCATCAAAAATATGCATACTATATATATCCGGACATTTGAAATTCTTATGCTTCATCATAAGAAGAAATCATAACTTTTATTTAAAACAAAGGATTGTACAAGGTAGTTATGGTCACCTTACATACCCCCTTATCACACCAGCATAGGACCTAACTGTAAGGTGTGCTATGTTGAGAGAATCTGAGGGAGGCTCGGCCAACATCGCACGAGTTGTAATTTCTATCAGATTGATCTTCTCACGAAGGTGATTTCGTTCTAGCTTCACACGATGAAGTTCGGCTTGGGTTTGGTCCATAGAAAATCCCAGTGGTGCTACCACGTTGCCAAGTTCTGTTAGATGGGCTTCCATCATTCCAGGAATACTAGGTGAGGCCATAAAATCTTCTTTCTATATTAATTAACCAAGATTACTTGTATTTAGAGACAATAATCGAATTGTTTAGTTTACAGGGGTCATATTGACCAATGGTTGTATAATAGTCAAAACCCAATGGTCTCATTTTAATTATACTAATGTTATCAAATGAAACATTTTTTGAGTATAAACAAATAAAATAACTCACAAAATTAGGAAACAAGATTTATTCAAAATTTCGGGTCATTACAATCTTCCCCCCATAAGAAATTGCATCCTCGCAATTTATAAAATTGGGTTTTGAAAATTTCATTGAAATTCCACATCGGAAAATGAGTCAGTAAAACTATTACATTAATATAATGAAAGGTGTAACGACCCAAAGTTTCATTAATGGAAAATCCCTCTTGATCCAGTTAAATGTTTCTCTATGAAAAATGTTTTTTTTATATAAGATGTCAACTTATTTAGTTTTATGTTAAGATTTGTGACCGTTACTTTTATAGCCGTTGAACAGTGATCATCTGGGTAGTTTAAATATAAGGCTTTAACAAAACCATTTTTACTCAGACAAAGGAAGCGATGGCCTCATCCAGTAGAATTGCCACTTACGAAGCCCATTTGTCGGAGCTCGGAAAGGAGGTGGCGTCTTTGGGCTTTTCCCTTGACCAAGCCCAAGCTGAGCTTCATCAAGTCAAGCTCGAACGTGATCATCTACGGGAAAAATGGAAGTTGATAGAGATCACCACTCGAGCGATGTTATCCGAGCAACCCCAAGAGTCTGTCACCATCGCACACCTTACCCTTAGGTCTTATGCGGCTATTTTAAGGGGTTATGTAACAAATAATTAGCACCATGTTCATGTACATTATTTTTGTATATAATAATGAATATAATTTCTAGTCATTTTTGATACATTGTAATTAATTTTTAAAGTACAAACGGTGTTTTTAGTTATTATTTAATTAAGAATTATATTTTATTAAATTAAAGGATTTTGGAATTAAATAATATTTTAATAAAATATTATTATTAATATTAAATTAATTTTTATTAAATATAAATGATCTTATAATTTTATGAATGCAATTAAAATTTTTATTAAGGTTTGAAAGCCATTTCTGTCAAAACCCGTGAAATTTTTATAAATGTCAGTTTTTATTTTAAAAGTGAAAATTCACATATTTAGAAAATTATTTAGATAAAAAAAATATTATTTTTGGAATCAGGACGTCGAAATTATCCAACGGTGAATTTTTCATAATTTTCTGAGACAGTCAAATTTTTGGGTAAAAATTAAATACCATTTAAATATATAATGTGTTTTATGACATCATAATGACCCAATGGTGATGTAATAAAATACCACAATCCCTATGTTCGGCCAATATGTGTTTTATCATTAAAATAATGAGGTTTTGGGTTTGTTTGAATCACTTTTCAAAGCATTAATGGAGCCCTCAAGACTTATTCAACACTTTGCCTTTTTAAATTAATTTCCATGGGAGTGTGACTCACCTCCACATAAGCAACCCTAATTTTTTAATAAGTTCGGACCTTGGCCTTATAAAATATTATTTTCCTCTCTCCTTTTCCAGAAACCATGGGCAAATACCATGGGATGGTTTGTGGTTTGGATTATTTTAATATAAGGGGTCCCAAACCTAAATAATAAAGAATTCTCTCACCTTTCCTATATAAACCCACCCAAGCTCCCACTTCCTCCTAACTCAAAGCCCTTGAAGTTCGTCCAACCTCTGCCCTACTCTCTCTAGAATCCTCTCAAGGTGCCCCAAGCTCCCAATAAGCCTCTCACAAGCCTCTCTCTAGCCTTTGGAAGCACACTTCCAAGTAAGGGTTTTTCTTCCTTTCTCATTTTTTTGTCAATTTTCTTTAAGTTGTTTTGCCCTTTTAATTTCATTTATGAATGTTGGGGTATGGTTTCGCACCTCCCACATACTTCCCTCTTATTGTTTGAATGATGGGAGAACCCTTTCTCTCTCATTAAATGCCTCCCATGTACACCCGTTACTATGCCGAAATTCCGAAAGGAACTTCTCTCTCTTGTTTTACATTCAAGCAATACTTTTGTATCATGAATCTAAATTCCATTTCTATTGTTGGGACATGTATATATATGATCTTCTTACTGTCCATTACATGTAAATATGATGAGGAACCCCTTTCTCTCTCATCAACCTTTTTTATGAATTCTTATGTCACGTCGTTACGCTGCCGAAATCACTCCGATTTTCTAAGCCAATGTCTTTGTGTAGTGAATACCATGCCCATTTCTCCATCAAGGGTATTCACCTTTATGCACATTTACATATTGATTATAAAGTTTCATGTATGAATTCCACATTCCTTTATCGTGGAAGAAATGATTATGTTTTATGAATCCATGTTTTATGATCCATGTGGCACACTTATGCATGAAATGAAATGTTTAAGAAGGGTGCGCCCTGATAGCGCTCCAATGCATTGGGTAAAGTATAGTATCATGATACGTCATGTACAATGAGTGTTGACTCATGCTAATTCAAGTGCAACGAGGGTTTACTCGTGCTTCAAGTGCAATGAGGGTTTACTCATGCTCCATGTGCAATGAGCCTTGGCTCATGCTAATTCAATGTTAAGTGTTGTTGCCACATTTCCATGTCATGATCATCATGCTTTATCATGCCTTTATGTTCATGTTTCCATTATGATCTATTAATATGCCTATTGCCTAACATGTATTTCACTCCTCATGTTATTCATTGTTTACTCCCTTACTGGGCTTTATAGCTCACCCTTTTCTTATGCATGTCCTCAGGTTATCCCATGCAATGCTAAGTACGAAGGAATGTAGTGGTCATGTAAAGGAAGTTTTCAATAAGGATGTTGTATTTCAAGTTTAAAGTTTTTATGTAATGATCCTAAGCCCCAAAGACACTAAACCTCTCGATCTTCTTTGTTGTATCAAGAGAAGTTTTATGTAATAAAGCATGTTTAAGTTGTAATAAAAAGTCAGGGTTGTCATAGTTGGTATCAGAGGATAGGTTTAGTTATTTTTGGGATTAGGAAACCCTAGTAAGACCTTAGATACAAGACTAAGAATAATAAAAACTCCCCTAAGTTTTGGTAAGTACTAAGTAAGTGGTTTATCAAACAAATACATCCCTGTCTGGATACGAGCAGGTAGAGGCGGCTCTGGCACAGATGTATCCTAGGGGTAAAACCCGAAAACACCGCTTTGAGCTAGACTCGAACGGGAACTGGTGCACGACAACGGGCCTTGCTGCACTCTTGGTTACGACACTCCCGGGGGATATGTTTTGATAAATTCACAATCTTAGTATGAACCCTTATTAAGGGAAAAATGCCCCTAAGAATATATGTTAGAAGGAAGATCATGAAAAGCCTGGATTGAATCCTATAGACTCATGAGTTAAAGAGATTAAAGATTATTTATAAGTCATCAACTTTTGTCTTTGGATTACCCTTTATGTGTTACCCCTAACTTTCCTTTTATTCCAGCCAATGGCCGGTAATAGGAGAACTCGGGCTAACAACCGTTGTGAAGATCAGTGTGATGATTGTACTAATGAGATGCCCAGTCCGATGGGAGTGGGAATCGCGAACTTTGTCACGCTTCTCTCTCAGCTAACTCAAGTTTTGAATAGAAACACTGGTCAAGAGGAACGTTCAACCCCCCCTAAGAAAGAACAAGTCGCTATTGAAAGCTTCATGAGACAAAGGCCTCCTACGTTTAGTGGATCATCCGATCCCACGATTGCTGAACAATGGATCAACTCCATTGAGAAGATATTCTCCATCCTCCAATGCTCTGAAAAAGAGAAGGTTCTCCTGGCGGCTTATCGTATGGAGGGTGAAGCTGATCAATGGTGGACATTGATCAAAAATACGAAGCCTGAGGAGGAGATCGAGGCTTTGGAATGGAATGTATTCCGGAAGATGTTTTTCGATAAATATTTTCCACGCACCCTCCGTCTTAAGATGGAAATGGACTTCCTTTCCCTCAAGCAGAATGATGAGGAATCTGTGGGAGCATACGAGGAAAATTTCACAAGGCTTGCACGATACGCTTCCGGCTATGTCGTTACCCCCGAATGCAAGGTTGACCGCTTCTTTGGTGGGCTGAAGCCTAGCTTGCGGAAAGCTTTAGCGATCCGTGACTTCGACAGCTATGAGGAAATTGTCCGATGTGCCCTCAAGTTTGAAATGGAGATCGGAGAATCACAGGGGTATCATGGGGACAAGAAGTGGAAGGTGGACTTCAATGCTGGTGGTCCGATGGATAAATCCAACGGCGCTAAGAAATTCCAGCACCCCACTTGCCAAAAGTGTGGAAAGAAGCACCCTGGAAATTGCCTTAGGGGGACAAGAAAATGCTTCAAGTGTGGAAGAGAAGGGAACCTAGCTGTTAACTGTCAGCAAGAAGGACCCGCGGCTGCGACGGAGGGGAGGAACGCTCCGTTCGAACCTCAACACGTTGTTCAATGCTTCAAATGCAAAGAACCAGGTCATTTTGCGAATCAGTGCCCTAATCCAAGGGTTCTCGGAGGCAATCAACAACCTCCAAGACAGCAAGGAAGAGCGTTTTCCATCACTTCTGCCGAAGTGAACCCCGACAACGAAGTGGTGACAGGTACGCTAGTTATTCATTCAAGAATAGCGAACGTACTTTTTGATTCAGGTTCTACGCATTCTTTTATATCTCAAAAGTTTAGTAGAATAATCCCTGCACCACCACAAATCATGGAAGTAAAGATGTCGGTGAGTACGGCAAATGGGGCAATCATTGCATCCCATGAGTATAAGTCCTCCCCTGTTATAATCTGTGGATTGAATTTCCCGGCGAACCTCGTCATACTCCCTTTGGTGGAATTTGATGCAATTATTGGCATGGATTGGCTTTCCTTATATAGAGCCAACATAAATTGTCGGGAGAGGGAAATCACACTCCATATGGAGAATCGACCCCCGATTCTTTACAAGTGTCAGGAGGAAGATAAATCTCCTTTAACTCCATCATCTCAAGCATGGATATTACTACCTTATGAGCATGCATATCTGGCCCAGATGATTGAGTCCAAGGAAGAAACCACCCTTGAAGAAATGCCTATGGTGAGGGAATTCGCTGAAGTATTTCCCGAGGAACTTCCTGGTCTTCCTCCAAGAAGAGATGTTGAGTTATCAATTGAACTTATACCTGGGGCGCTACCAATATCCAAGACTCCATATAGAATGGCTGTGGTTGAGCTTGAAGAACTGAAGAAACAACTACAGGAGAATCTGGATAAAGGGTTTATACGCCCAAGTGCATCACCATGGGGTGCACCAGTCCTCTTCGTCAAGAAGAAGGATGGGTCAATGCGGCTTTGCATCGATTATCGTGAACTTAACAAAATCACGATAAAGAACAAGTATCCTCTCCCAAGAATCGATGACTTGTTTGATCAGCTGCGTGGAGAACAATACTTCTCCAAGGTCGACGTGCGGTCGGGATATTATCAAGTAAGGGTGAAGAAGGAAGATATCCCCAAGAATGCTTTTCGTACAAGGTACGGGCACTATGAATTCATAGTAATGCCTTTTGGACTCACCAATTCTCCAGAAATATTCATGGACTTGATGAATAGAGTCTTTAGAGATTACCTAGATAAATTTGTGGTAGTCTTTATAGATGATATTCTAATATACTCCAAAACCAAGGAGGACCATGAGGAGCATTTAAGAACTGTACTGGAGACTTTGCGCAAGGAGAAGCTCTATGCCAAGTACAGCAAGTGTGAGTTCTGGTTGAAGGAGGTCTCATTCTTGGGCCATATCATCACAAGCAATGGGATATATGTGGACCCATCCAAAACAGATGCAATTGAGGGATGGCCGAGGCCAACATCGGTAACTGATATCCGTAGCTTCTTGGGGTTAGCTGGATATTATCGACGATTTGTGAGAAACTTCTCACGATTGTCCAACCCTCTTACCAAGCTAACTCGAAAGGGTGTAAAGTTTGCTTGGAGTGATGAATGCGAAGAAAGCTTCAAGGAGTTGAAAAGGAGGCTTATCACTGCACTTGTGCTCACATTACCCCCAAGTGGGGAGCTTTTTGTGGTATTCAGTGATGCTTCGAAGAAGGGATTAGGATGTGTGCTGATGCAGAATGATAAAGTGATATCCTATGCCTCAAGGCAGTTGAAAATACATGAGCGAAACTATCCAACGCATGATCTGGAGTTGGCGGCGGTGATCTTTGCCTTGAAAATCTGGCGGCATTATCTCTATGGAGAGAAATGTGAGATATATACCGACCACAAAAGTCTTAAATATATATTCACACAGAAAGAGCTTAATATGCGCCAGAGAAGATGGATAGAGCTCATCAAGGATTATGACTGTTCAATACATTACCACCCTGGGAAGGCGAACAAGGTGGCGGATGCCCTAAGTAGAAAGGATCCGGCAATTCTATCAATGATGAGAATTGAGAAGGATCCAATCTTCCTAGACTTGATGAAGATGGACGTGGGAATCATAAAGAAGGGAACATCATCAATCCTTTCACAAATGATTGCCCAACCATCTCTTTTGGAAAGGTTAAAGGATGCTCAAAAGGATGATGCGAGAATCCAAGAAAAAGTGGAAGCTATCAAAAAGGGAAAATCCTCAGAGTTTAGTGTTAATGAAGAAGGAATTGTGCGGTTTGGGAAAACACTATGTGTCCCATCAAGTTCGGAGCTGAAGAAGGAACTTTTGGATGATGCACATAGTTCAAATTTCTCTATTCACCCAGGGAGCACAAAGATGTATCGAGATCTCCGAGAAAACTTTTGGTGGGATAATATGAAGAAGGAGATCGTCGAATATACATCAAAGTGCCTGGTGTGTCAGCAAGTGAAGGCAGAGAGGCAGAAGTCTATGGGGATGATGCAACCATTGCCCATACCAGAATGGAAATGGGAGAACATCACCATGGACTTTGTCACTGGACTTCTAAGGACATCCAAAAGCAACAATGCAATCTGGGTTATTGTGGATCGTCTTACGAAGACTGCACACTTCATTGCTATTCGAGAGGATTTCTCTTTGGATCAACTGGCACGGATATATATCAGGGAAGTGGTACGGTTGCATGGAGTACCACTATCTATTGTGTCGGACCGAGATCCAAGATTTACCTCTAAGTTTTGGAAGAGTCTTCAACATGCTCTGAATACTGAACTGAACTTCAGTACGGCCTATCATCCTCAAACTGATGGCCAATCCGAGCGGACTATCCAAACACTTTAGGATATGTTGAGAGCGTGCTCAATGGACTTTAAAGGAGGATGGGATCAACATCTTCCTCTAGTTGAGTTCTCTTATAATAATAGTTTCCACTCGAGCATCCAAATGGCACCATATGAAGCCCTGTATGGGAAAAGGTGTAGAACACCGGCATGTTGGGATGAGGTCGGTGAACGTAAGCTGCTTGGACCAGAGATGGTCGAAGAAATGGTGGAGAAGGTGAAAACCATTCAGCAGCACATCAAGGCAGCCCAAAGTCGACAGAAGAGTTATGCAGATAATCGTCGACGAGACCTTGAGTTTAAAGTCGGAGACATGGTGTTTTTACGCATATCTCTGTGGAATAAGGTCATGAGGTTTGGAAAGAAAGGGAAGTTAAGTCCAAGGTACATAGGCCCATTCGAGATTCTTGATCGTGTTGGGGATGTGGCCTATCGACTAGCACTTCCACCTACTATGGCCAAGGTGCATGATGTCTTCCATGTATCCCTCTTAAGGAAGTACATACCAGACCCTTCACATGTACTCTCTTCTGAGGTGGTACAATTAGAAGACGATCTTTCTTATGAGAGGCAACCAGTGAAGATCTTAGATCGTAGTGAAAAAGTTCTACGAAATAAGACAATGCCCCTCGTCAAGGTGTTGTGGAGAAACCACAAGTTTGAAGAAGCAACTTGGGAGTCGGAGGATATGATGAAGCTAAGTTACCCACATTTGTTTTAGTGTGGGAAAAGGAAAATTTCGAGGGCGAAATTTCTTAAGGGGGGAATGTTGTAACGACCCAAAGTTTCATTAATGGAAAATCCCTCTTGATCCAGTTAAATGTTTCTCTATAAAAAATGTTTTTTTTATATAAGATGTCAACTTATTTAGTTTTATGTTATGATTTGTGACCGTTACTTTTATAGCCGTTGAACAGTGATCATCTGGGTAGTTTAAATATAAGGCTTTAACAAAACCATTTTTACTCAGACAAAGGAAGCGATGGCCTCATCCAGTAGAATTGCCCCTTACGAAGCCCATTTGTCGGAGCTCGGAAAGGAGGTGGCGTCTTTGGGCTTTTCCTTTGACCAAGCCCAAGCTGAGCTTCATCAAGTCAAGCTCGAACATGATCATCTACGGGAAAAATGGAAGTTGATAGAGATCACCACTCGAGCGATGTTATCCGAGCAACCCCAAGAGTCTGTCACCATCGCACACCTTACCCTTAGGTCTTATGCGGCTATTTTAAGGGGTTATGTAACAAATAAGTAGCACCATGTTCATGTACATTATTTTTGTATATAATAATGAATATAATTTCTAGTCATTTTTTGATACATTGTAATTAATATTTAAAGTACAAACGGTGTTTTTAGTTATTATTTAATTTAGAATTATATTTTATTAAATTAATGGATTTTTGAATTAAATAATATTTTAATAAAATATTATTATTAATATTAAATTAATTTTTATAAAATATAAATGATCTTATAATTTTATGAATGCAATTAAAATTTTTATTAAGGTTTGAAAGCCATTTCTGTCAAAACCCGTGAAATTTTTATAAATGTCAGTTTTTATTTTAAAAGTGAAAATTCACATATTCAGAAAATTATTTAGAAAAAAAAAATATTATTTTTGGAATCAGGATGTCGAAATTATCCAACGGTGAATTTTTCATAATTTTCTGAGACAGTCAAATTTTTGGGTAAAAATTAAATACCATTTAAATATATAATGTGTTTTATGACATCATAATGACCCAATGGTGATGTAATAAAATACCACAATCCCTATGTTCGGCCAATATGTGTTTTATCATTAAAATAATGAGGTTTTGGGTTTGTTTGAATCACTTTTCAAAGCATTAATGGAGCCCTCAAGACTTATTCAACACTTTGCCTTTTTAAATTAATTTCCATGGGAGTGTGACTCACCTCCACATAAACAACCCTAATTTTTTAATAAGTTCGGACCTTGGCCTTATAAAATATTATTTTCCTCTCTCCTTTTCCAGAAACCATGGCAAATACCATGGGATGGTTTGTGGTTTGGATTATTTTAATATAAGGGGTCCCAAACCTAAATAATAAAGAATTCTCTCACCTTTCCTATATAAACCCACCCAAGCTCCCACTTCCTCCTCACTCAAAGCCCTTGAAGTTCTTCCAACCTCTGCCCTACTCTCTCTATAATCCTCTCAAGGTGCCCCAAGCTCCCAAGAAGCCTCTCACAAGCCTCTCTCTAGCCTTTGGAAGCACACTTCCAAGTAAGGGTTTTTCTTCCTTTCTCATTTTTTTGTCAATTTTCTTTAAGTTGTATTGCCCTTTTAATTTCATTTATGAATGTTGGGGTATGGTTTCGCACCTCCCACATACTTCCCTCTTATTGTTTGAATGATGGGAGAACCCTTTCTCTCTCATTAAATGCCTCCCATGTACACCCGTTACTATGCCGAAATTCCGAAAGGAACTTCTCTCTCTTCTTTTACATTCAAGCAATACTTTTGTATCATGAATCTAAATTCCATTTCTATTGTTGGGACATGTATATATATGATCTTCTTACTGTCCATTACATGTAAATATGATGAGGAACCCCTTTGTCTCTCATCAACCTTTTTTATGAATTCTTATGTCACGCCGTTACGCTGCCGAAATCACTCCGATTTTCTAAGCCAATGTCTTTGTGTAGTGAATACCATGCCCATTTCTCCATCAAGGGTATTCACCTTTATGCACATTTACATATTGATTATAAAGTTTCATGTATGAATTCCACATTCCGTTATCGTGGAAGAAATGATTATGTTTTATGAATCCATGTTTTATGATCCATGTGGCACACTTATGCATGAAATGAAATGTTTAAGAAAGGTGCGCCCTGATAGCGCTCCAATGCATTGGGTAAAGTATAGTATCATGATACGTCATGTGCAATGAGTGTTGACTCATGCTAATTCAAGTGCAACGAGGGTTTACTCGTGCTTCAAGTGCAATGAGGGTTTACTCATGCTCCATGTGCAATGAGCCTTGGCTCATGCTAATTCAATGTTAAGTGTTGTTGCCACATTTCCATGTCATGATCATCATGCTTTATCATGCCTTTATGTTCATGTTTCCATTATGCTCTATTAATATGCCTATTGCCTAACATGTATTTCACTCCTCATGTTATTCATTGTTTACTCCCTTACTGGGCTTTATAGCTCACCCTTTTCTTATGCATGTCGTCAGGTTATCCCATGCAATGCTAAGTACGAAGGAATGTAGTGGTCATGTAAAGGAAGTTTTCAATAAGGATGTTGTATTTCAAGTTTAAAGTTTTTATGTAATAATCCTAAGCCCCAAAGACACTAAACCTCTCGATCTTCTTTGTTGTATCAAGAGAAGTTTTATGTAATAAAGCATGTTTAAGTTGTAATAAAAAGTCAGGGTTGTCATAAAAGGGAAGTACAAAGGACACCCGAGTTAACAAACACAGGGATTCCATGTAGGAAAACATGGACATGGAGGAGAAAACAAAGGGTCATGTTCTAAGGGAGAGTTGTAGAAAACATGATTAGGAGATAGTTAACCACTAGAAAATTACAAACTTATGATGTGTGTAAACAGTATTTGATTACCTAGTAGGAAATCTAAACCAACAACGTTTTTGTTTTACGTTCCACTTCATACTTTTGAGGAATTCATTTACTACATACAACAAAAACATATGGAAATATACCTACCTTCAAGTATAGTTTCATCCTTTAATAATTTTCTACCAAAACTAATATTTTCTCCAAATGAGGTGCATTCAAAATTACTTGGTCTCATAAAATCACAAGAATCATCTTCTAGAGAATCACATAATCCACAAAAGAATAACTATCAATTTGTTCTATCATTAAACATTATCCCAAAAGCAGAAAGTATCTGATAAAACAACTCTTCAAAAAGAAATAATCCCATAAGAAGGGAAACAACTTTTAAATGTTCAAAGTTCCATGGTACTACCCAAAGTTCATCATAGACCATTCCATAAATAAATGTCCTTAAAATTATTCAATTTAAACCAAACTAATATTGAATCCCAATTACAAGAAGGATTTGATAAAATAGTCTTCCAAAATAAACTTCATCGTTCATCTCCAAACTACATAAACCACTCCTAACATCATATAACAAAAGTATCTAACCTAAACATATTTTCCCCAAGACAGGTTAATCATTTCCATAAGTAACCTAAATTACTATAAGTTCTCCTAAAATTCATCGATTCTTCAAAGCATAAGTCAACTTTACTCCTCAAAGAAAATACCATAGTAATATATTTACCACGATCAAATAGGGTTCCAAAAATAGTGAACGTATTCCAAAATAATAATAAACTTTTAAACCCCTAATCATCTCTGTCATATTAATATGGAAATCATCACATTTCCTATCACATTGGTTGTTGGGACATGTTCTTCCATTTCCTGCCATTAACTAAGAAAATAAAGTACAATTAGGGGCTTAAATACATATCCAATAATCAAGAAAACGAACTTAAAGCATAGAAGGATAACTTGTAGAAGAAAAGTATACCCTAACTGGTGATCCCCCATGTTTCAAACTAGGTTATCCATGATCATATATTCTCATGTGAAGCATTATTTTATTTTATCTTTGTTCCTTTAATAATGGTTCATACTAAGCTTATGAATTTACCAAATAATATCCCCTGGGAGTGTCGTAACCAAGAGTGCAGCAAGTCCCATTGTCATGTACCAGTTCCCGTTCAAGTCTAGCTCAAAGTGGTGTTTTCGGGTTTTACCGCTATGTACATCTGTGCCAGATCCACCTCTACCTGCTCCTAGCCAGACATGAATGTATTTTCATGGAAACCGCTTACTCAATACTCACCAAAATACCAGGAAGATTTCCTTTATTTAAACATTTCAATAGGATTCTTCCTAATGTTTTCATATCCTAATTTCCAAAAATAACAAAACCATCCTTTGATACCAACTATATAATCCTACCTTTTTATCACATAAACTTTCATTACATTATACTAAACTGACGATCTTTAAGGTTTAGTGTCTTGGAAACCAGGAACATATTACATGAGAAAAAAACATTCATCATAAACACTTGAAAGGCTTCTTCATTTGTTCATCCTAATTTCATTACAGCATCACATAACCTGGGAGAATACATCAAAGTAAAGGGTTAGCAAAAGGCCCAGTAAGGGAAACAAGGGAAGCATTTTACATGTGAAGATGAGATACATCACCAATGTCATAAAAAAGAACATTAAGGCTTGAGAAAGAAATCATGAGGCATATCATAATAAAAATAACGTATTTCATAACTTGAATATGTGGTTACAAAATTTAACAAAGACAATATTTTTTGTTTCACCAAGGTCCATCCCCAAGGTGTCAATAAAAATTACCAAGGTTATTCACCATGGTATCAGTCTAAATGGTCATCTCTAGAGGTTAAGTCTTTACCCAATGAATTAGAGCACTATTCGGGTGAACCCTTAAATTTGACTTTATAATCATGTGAGTCACATATATCCTCATCAATTATTTCATAAAAAACCCATATAGAATAAATGAAATTTGTTTCAATTCATAATCATAACTATTTAAAAACTACTTTAAAGACATGATCTTTGTGTCGCTTTAAAACCCACAGAAAGGGAAGGTGGGTCTCATGTATGTAAATCCCAGAATTTAAAATAGAACAACTTGGTATATATGTGAATACCCCTATAGAAGAGATATATTTGAGTATTCACTTAATAAAATAAAACACATTTAGAAAAAGAGAGAGACATTTTGAGACGTAAATTCTACAGCATAATTTCCATGTTATGAGGTTTTAGAAAACATTTAAAAGAGATGGGACATGGGTCACCCACTCATAAATGATCCATAAAATAGTACGGGAACAGAATATAATGGATTTAATAACATGGTAATGAAATTTGAAAGAAATTCCATATGAACTGAAGAACATGAAAAGAAGACAAAAATAAGATTTCTCCTATGAAAATTCGGCAGCCTAACGACATCACTTAAACATCAACAAAAATGATTTGACGAGATAATATAGGGTCTCTATTCATATTAACATAATTTTTCAGTATGACATATATATAGATAATACCCCAAAATAATAAAAAGTAACTTTAAAGACATGACATGAAAGTAAAACTTTGAAAAATGGGAAAGGTGAAAGAATCCCTTAAAAATATGGCAGCCTAACGGCACCACATAAACTTCAAAGAAAATGAATTGATGAGATCATATAGGGTCTCTCATCATATTAACATAAGAGATCAGTATGATAGATTTATAGATAATAACACAACATAATAAAAAAACCACATGGAAGACTCTACATGAAAATAGATCTTGAAAACGAGAAAGGTGAAAGAATCCCTTAAAAATTTGGCGCCTAACGGTGCCACTTAAACATCAAAAAAAATAAATTGACAAGATAATATAGGGTCTCTCATAATATTAACATATAAAATCAGTATGATAGATTTAGATATCATACCCCAAAATAATAAAAAGGAACATAAAAGACATGACATGAAAATAGATCTTAAAAATGAGAAGGGTGAAAGAATCCCTTAAAAATTCAGCAGCCTAACGTCGCCACATTAACATTCTTAAAATGAAATGATGTGAGAAAGAGGGGGTCTTTCATAAAATGAACATGAAAAGGTCATTATGATGAATATAAAAGAACATCATTCAACATAATATCATGGAGCACAAAATAAATGAAATAAAAAAGATTATTTGAAAAGAAAGAGAGAGATCAGATCCCTTACCTTAAATGTAACTCTTAAGACTCAAAGGATGGGACCTTGAGGGATTGGGGGAACCTTGGGAGGACTCCTTGATAGGTAATGAGACCAGATCATCATTGGGGTAGTGTTGGGAGTGAAAACTAAAGGAGGAAAGTGTGGGTATTTATAGGGAAGGTGAGGGGACAATGCATTAAAGGCCCAGGGATACCTCACAAGTTGTTTTTTGAAAACCATGGGTTCTCCCATGGTATTTCCCATGGAGTTAGGCCACATGGGTCCCCCTCACACAATAATTCATCATCTGTGGTCGGCCAACCCTTAAAATATAGCATGACATCATCATGACACAGTTATGATGTCATTAAACATATCGAAACCCTAAAACTATATTTTTACTATTCACTAAAAATTCAACTTTCTCAGCAGAATCCTAAAATTTCATCTTAACCAAATATCAATGCTCTGATTTCAAAAAAGAACTCAATTTTATAAAAATATTTCTCTAAATATTTTTAATTTAATTTTTAAATAAATACACTATTCACTGAAAATTCATTTTTTTCAGAAAAATACCAAAATATTACCTTAACATAATATCGATGCTCTGAGTTCAAAGATGAAATCCATTTTATAAAAATATTTTTCTAAATATTTTTAATTTAATTTTTAATTTAAAAACACTATTCACCAGAAAAAACTAATACTTGACTAATAATTTCTGAAATCATTATTTAACCATTTTATTGAATTACATTACTTAATCAAGGTGCCTATATTATATTAATACTTTCTATAAGTTAGATTACTAATCCATTTGGTCACATTACTAATCCTAAGCATAAAATCACTATTCATAATTTACAATTCATAAAAAATTAAGTTTATCTTATTAGACTCTAAATTTCGTACTGAACTTAATTGTAGAAGACCATTTTTTGGAAATCATTACACATTTATAATTATTAATGGTTTAAATAAACATTTTTTAAAATATCATTTCTCTAAAATTCATCAAAAATATGCATACTATATTTTTTCAGACATTTGAAAATTCATAAGATTCGTCATAAGAAGAAATAAATTTTTTTTAAACAAAGGATTGCACACGGTTGTTATAGTCTCCATACATATCCCCTTATCACACCAGCATAGGACCTAAGTGTAAGGTGTGCTAAGGTGAGAGAATCTGAGGGAGGCTCAGCCAACATCGTACGAGTAGTAATTTATATCAGTTTGAACTTCTCACGAAGGCGATTCTGTTCTTGCTTCACATGATGAAGTTTGGCTTGGGTTTGGTACAGAGAAAATCCCAGTGGTGCTAACTCCTTCCCAAGTTCTGTTAGATGGGCTTCGATCGGTCCAAGACTACTGGGTGAGGCCATCGAATATTCTTTGTATATAAATTAACCAATATTACTTGTATTTAGAGACAATAATCAAAACGTTTAGTTTCCAGCGCTCATATTGACCAATGGTCGTATAATAGTCAAAACCCAACGGTCTCATTTTAATTATACTCATGTTATCAAATGAAACATTTTTGTTGAGTATAAAAAAGTAAAATTACACACAAAATTAGGAATAATTATTTATTCAAAATATCAGGTCATTACATTCTCACTTGAGAGACCTTTCCTCCTCTCATTGTTTTCACTTACTTTCATGTTCTTTGTTTTTTTGATCTTGTGAGTCTCTTTCATTGTAATTATATTTTAATGCAAGTTACTTCATCTAAATCTCTTATTCTCATACACCATATGTAGTTTCATATTAATGTTATTAAAATAGTTCAAATACAGTTGAATCCCCTTCTCTTAGTTCTCTACCTCATTCAATCAAAAGCCGTTATTTTAAACTCTCTTCAGCGATCACGTGTGTTCGACGCACTACTATTTTCTTATCCCATTATTTTTGTTTTATTTATAATTTATCATCATAATAACTTTTACCATATTATTAATTATTTAAATGGCTGAGTAAATATTTAATTGGGGTGAGTTATAATTTAGGGATGTTAAATGATTGAGGGTATTTTCTCGATGAATATTCTTTAATTTAACATTGTGTATGTTGTACTTAACATGTCATGGATTAAGGACATGTTTTTTTTAACGTGTGGTTTCCATGGATTATTGGAACCATAAGTACACTACCGTCAACAATCTATGATTGTGATTAGAACACTATGTTATGTTAAGGCTTGGATTAAAGCCTTAACAATTAGGAATTTCAATCAACTTCAACTTGTGAAGTGGGTGTTAATTTAAATGCAATATAAAGAAATGCTCAAGGATATCACAAGCTTTACTCCCTAATAATAAACACACCCAAATCTTTATCAATTTGTTAAATCAATTATAGTCAATCAATCATTTCAATTAATCTCTTTAAAAAAACTCCCCTAATCAAAATACAATCCACTAAAAACAAACTACTATTTCAAAGCATCTTCGCCAAGGATTCAACCTGAGTGCTGCTATACACATTAGCAGAGCACCGGAACATTGACCGGTCGATAGGCAACAATCAACCATGTTTTTCAATCCGTAAATATAACTAAACAAGATATGGCTTTGGTGTATCATATATAACTTACTCTATGTTATTGAGTCATGAATTATGGGTTCTATGTTTCATAGCTTATGAAGTACTTAGTTGATCACGTAAATGTAAAATACTAGGAGGGGATTAAGTTGGAGCTGGATGACTATTGTGTTTGGAGCTCAGGGTGGATTGTTTATCAATGTGAGGAATTACATAAATGAAATAATTTAACACATTTCTAGTTCCTATGATATCATGTATGGATAATTAGGTATACATGGCTGTAGAATGATGGAGTTTGAGCTTGATGTCCTTGGTTGTTTGAGTAATACAACCAGATATAGTTAATATGGATTAGAATTCGTTTTAGGGGTTAATATTAATGTTTTAAATATTCCAATTATTATTAATACCTATTTTTTTTTAATTTTTATCACAATTCAATATATGATTAAAATTTTCAATGTAAAATATTTCCACTAAAAAAAACTTTTGAATTTTATATGGTAACTCTGATTTTAGAATGTTTTTGTAACCATATGTTAGGTTTTCATCATTTGAGTAAGGGAAAACATGTTTTTTAAAGGTTGTATATGTGAATCATTTGTGAACTATAAGGTAATGAGTAATTTTCTATATTATATGTAAGGATAATGTCATGTTTTGAAAATATCCACAAGGTTGAGGTATCAAAATAATCAATGTATATCAAACCATGCATAACATACATAGATATTACATCATTTTAGATGAATATTTATTACATTGAAAAAATACATGTCTTATGACCATAAAAGTTAAGTTAATTTGGAATCATGGAATCAAAAACATCTATCAGAATGAATGATCTTAAATATCTCCCATAATTATCTACACCATTAGAACTTCTACATAAAACAATTATTTTTAACCTAGAGAAAAGAATCATAAGAAAGAGCTGATCATAATTTCTCAATAAGGGTATATAAAAAAATGAATAAATATAACATGAAAAAAATGGTATGGAACATGAGAATAATATTTGAAGGTTATTACTAGAATATTAGAGATCCTTATAATTATCGTAAATTTATAAGACATGACTCATAAGGAAATACTGAACATAAACCATAATAGAATAACATAGGAATAAAACATGGGATTGTTGCAAATGCATATGAAACCACTATGTCAATGTGGCATACCAAGACCGTTGTATCATGTTTATATTGGGTTAATCACCTATGTACCTACTTCAATTTTGGGAATCCCTCTCATGTACCCTCTGGTTTCGGGATTGGGATGTTATCCAATGATCCCTATTTTTTTGGGATTGGAATGTTTTCACATGTTCCCTCTTGTTTTGGGCTTGGAATTTTCTCCTATATTCCCTCATGTTTCAGTCTTAGGATTAAATACCATGTACCTTGTATGCACATAAAATATTTATCATAACCTAATGCATTGGAGGAAGATATTGGTACAACCAATAACATAATAAAAAAATTAATGCATGTTCTACAAAACATTTGTCAAATCAGGAACAATTAAAAGATATGGGTTCTACCTACATCAATCCATAATCGAAAAAATGAATTTGAAATCAATAAAATTTTATCACATCATAACCGATTAAAATAGATATGTTTCATAATCATTCCTTCAATAATAAAACTGTGGGAATATGTTGGATTCAAAATCATATAACCAATGAAGGGAAACACATTTCATAAATACCATAATATTAAACATAAAAAGTTCATATAATGGATATTAATGGAACCTTTATATCATTTCCTAGATGGTTATTGGTAACATCAACAAATTTATTCAAAGATAGAAAGTAATTTTGTAATATCATTCAAAAAAAATTATCGAGGAAAACATCTTTTCATTATTGAAAAAATAATTTTTAATGTTTTATAATATTTTTAAATCATTCTCCTGGAAAGTATAATTGAAAACATATAGTGAATATTTGAAATCATTTTCAAATCCTTTTTCCTTGAAAACATATAATATAATTTTCAAAACATTTTAAAATTTATTTCCTTGGAACATACATTGAATAACTTTTTTCATGAAATATACATTAAAAACATTATCTTAATAATTAAAAATTTAAAAATAAAAAAAATCTTCACGGAAATTAATGTGGGTACATCCTTACATGTCGTAAGAGGAAAAAGAACATTACTTTTTCACGGTAAAAATATTTTAAAGATTCCATGTTTTGAAAGAAAAAAATTAATTCATTGAATAGATTTGTAAAATAAAAAAAAATTTAAAATTTATTTTAGAAAATATATTACAATGGTATAATATTCATAGTAACCCTTTTTGGAAAACATTGATATCCAACCAAAGAGTGGGTAAAGTCAAGATTTCTTAAAATAAACATTATTAACAATCACATTTACCAAATAGTATAAAATCATACCAATACAGGAGTACTAGATGAGATAACATAGAATAAGTTAAATCCTACATGTCCTTGAGATATTGGTCATAGTATTTCATTTATGGTAGTATAATAAAATACAATCTCGAAATGCAATGAGATTGTCTCCATAAAATCATACAACACGGTAACTTGGTATCACACTCTCCATGTAAGAAATTTAAATAACATGAATCATAATTTATCATGCTGAGATTTATATTAATGATATTTCATAAAAATTTAAATTTATACACCTCATAATACTATTTAGGAGAATAATAAAACATGAGCCTCAATGTAGGAAAATTGAGAAAAAATATTTTACTGATTTGGTGTCCTATAATTGATAAACCCCATGAAAACGAATAAAAATATAAATTTTAACAACCATAAATTTATTTATAATATATATAGAATAATATCAAGGATTTTATATACACCATAAAAAAGGATATATTGGTGAACATAACTTGTATCTCATGAAAATTAAAAGTGAAATGTAATTCCCTTACCCTGTGTATGTACTCTCTTCATACTCACATAAGCTTATTGTATGATAAATATATGTTTTTTATCAATGATTTTAGAAGAATATTATTATATATAATGTCATATATTTTTTTTATTATGACCTTATATTAACCTATTTCTAACGATACTATGTTCAGGTTTCAGTTCGGGTAATATTCTCTTTATTTCAAGATGTGTCTTAATTTGTTATATCATTTTTCCTTATAATCATATCATGATTATAGAATGTAAATCATGAAATAAGTATCATTTATAACCAGTATAATTATATAAAAATGATATATATAATAATTGTGTATGAAATTGAATACACCGTTCAGGGTGATGGTATGCTATACATATACATGACCATTGATTCTATTTTTAATCTCATATCAAAGGAATTTATGTAAATAAAATATTTATATATATTCATATATATTGTTAATACATTATAATTATTATATAATATATATTATATATGTTAATTAATCCCATATTTAATACATTTCATGACGTGTTTGACCGAATCACATCGCTTTGAGGGGGTGATAGTCCACACTCCTGCAAACGAGATTATCATATTAACACCAAATGGAATGTAAAAATATGAGCATTAATAAAAAAATTAATAATATTAATGAAATAATAAATTTAATATATACAATAAATTAATATAGTTTCTATCATAATGTATACCATTATTGGGTGTGAAGTAGAAATGAACAATTAGCATTTTGTGGTGTAGTAGTTTGTATAATAGAGACACAATATGTTCTATATTAAATATATTGAGGTGTTTATTTTTTTGATACAATAGAATAAATAAATCATAGTATATAAATTATAATGTTGTTATCACAATATAATTGAATAATTATAGTGTATGTGGTGAAGAATGAAAATAAATGAAATGAGCTTGAGGGAAGACATTACCTTTAAATTGGGTAACTCATTTTTGGTAATTTCATTTCCTTGGTATTTTCCTATCTTAATAGTTTTTAGAAGTGTTAGGAATGGGTAGATGTGGTTAATTTTGTAGGGAATGAAAAAAACTCACATGGAATATTTAGAAACAAGTTAGGTGTGAACATTTTATTACCTAAAAAAAGTAATATTTAAAATAATAATTATATAACGGAAGGTTTATAGCTGAAATATGGTCATCAAATGGGTGGTTTATGTGTGTATAGGTCATTTTGTGTCATATAGTTAAGGTTTTATACTTTAATAACCTATTTTTTCTCTTAACCGATGAAATTAATTTTAATCACATGAACTAATATTTATGGTCAATCTTTTTTAACATTTCAGAAATTATAATTTATGTTAATTACAAATTTGGAATTCATTTTTCAAAATTATATTCACATAATTTGTATAAATTAATTTAAAATTAATCTTTCCAATGGGACAACACTATGAGTTTTAAATGTAAAAATGTGAAAATGATTGATAAGTTTTTATATCATAAATCTATGTTAAATTGGATACAATGACCTAAATTAGATCAATTGATAAAATTCTATTGTCACCAAACTACTAAATCAATTTAAAATATAATTGAGCCTTATAAACAAAATTATATGAACAATCAATTATGAACTAAAATCTAACATTTTTAACTATTCATTTTAAGATGTATAAATTCATTAAAATACCAAAACATTTATCCTAATTGAATTATTATGTCTCGATTAAAAATATAAATTTTATTTTGATATATTCAATCTATAAATTATCAAAAAACAGGATTTAAAATGGGTTCTCCATTAAATGGTGGTAAAAATTACTTTTAAAAAAGATACGTTTTCTAAAATAAGACTTGGTTAATTTATATTATGTCTATCAAATCTATTAGACGAATATTAAAATAGTTTTATTTAATATATAAAATCTATATTACAATAATATTACATAAAAATTTTAATTAACTAGGTTAAATAGATTTTTGACTACAATAATAACTTCTTTAATATTAATTAGGTTTTCATACCCATTTCTAATTATTTGGTAACCTCTAATGTCATTTGTTGTTTGTGTAAACAACCTATTTTCTTAATTTAGTTAATAATATATAAATTTATTCACTTAGGGGATATGTTATATTATATTATTATAATATATTTAATAATATATTATAGTTAGGTAAAGATTGGTCTTGCGAGTAACGTAATCCACCAAGAAAGGTCTATATTGTGTGTAATGTATGCTAGGTAAATGTTGCATGTAACATATGCCACGCCAATGTTTCATGTAGCGTAATACAAGTAGGTTCATTGTGAATGTAATTTTTTTATTAGTGTTTCAATATATATATATACAATTATAAATGAAAAAATAAATATTTCAATGTTCACGTGAAATTAAAATATCAATAATGTAAATTAATTTGAAATAATATAACACATAATATTGTCGTGTTACATTCTACCCATTATAAAATTAACTTCTCCCTATAAATTGATATGGGTGGTTAAAGGTATAATAATTTAATGTTTCACTGATATAAACCCGCATCGTAAAAATTATTACTAAAACTTCCCTTAAAATGGAATTTTAGATCCATAACTGTTTCTGAAAGTGAATCAAAATGAGGTTCCCATAAATGAGAACTTTGGTGGGATGTGGAAATATGGAAACGAAAGTGAAATCTCACCATCAATTTATAATGGACTGTAATAAATAGCCACTTCAAAAAAATGTTGACAATCACAAATATATAATCGTTAAGGACCCAAGGGACCATCTGATTTATATGAATCGAATTTACTAGAATATATTTTGTTTGTAGGAAGATCTTTTCTCCTATAGTTAAATTATTTTCCTATGAATTAATAAATCCATGATTTCATAACAATATCATCCTTTATTGTTATTTTATCAAGTTCACCTTATAATCTAAAAAGGAAGTTGACTTTTTCATTCATTAACTACTAACATATCATGAGACCCAAGATATTTTATCCAATTTATCATCAGTTATCATTACAAATGAAGTTTGAATAGGCTATCTGATATCCATGAAACCCAAATGGTTAGATAATACCTTAATCTGAAAAACTCTATTTGCTGTTTGAATTAAACATTATATAAATGGGTTTCTTTATAACCATTAAAACATATAATTCACCATTTCTTCTTTAACTATTCTCAAAATACGTTTTTATATTGTACTTGGGTTCTTCATTATACTGATAGGACAGTAAATGTGATCATATTATTCAACAATACATGTCTACTAAGATAATAACATTAATTCTCACTAAAGGATGAACAATAATACATTAATTGGGATTATACATTCAAAATCACAAACATCATTCCCATCTATGGAGGGAATGATAAGTATTTCTTAATTATCTTTGTTCACTAAATCCCATATTATCACATAAGACTTCCCTTTTCCTATTTTATTCATTGGATTTTGTGCCTTATAATTCAAATTATTCCTTATATTGGGGAAATTCATAGCGTAATGAGAAACTCTATGTAATGAAAACACTGAAATTTGAGAGGTAAATTCTATAGGGTTTTCTCAATATATGTATCATTATCTAACTTCCTCCAATAATTTTCTATTAAAGACGCTCTATTAACATCCCTTCCACAATTAAAACATTTAGTATTACCCTTATGGTAATTTATTCTATGTTTTTTTCTTTTCTCCATCATTGTTATATTTTCCATTAAACTCCCCCATTATATTTTTGTTAAGCCCATGATATTGATATGTATCTCCCACCTCCATTTAATATTTTATTACACAATGTATATTCTATTTGTAACTAAAAATGTCTCTTATGGACAATGCCTTTCTGAGAATTGAGTTTAATCCACTGAATAACCTATCAACTTTGCTTTTGGGATGAATGATAATAACAGAAGTGTACCTTTCATTTTTTGGGTAATTATTCTCAATGGTACTAATAGATTCATCATTATTTTTCTTAAAATCAAATAACTCCTTTTCCATATTCATAAAAAGAACATGAGGATAGTACTTATTGATGAATATGTAATTGGACTCACCCCAATCTAAGGATTCAATTTTATCATCCTTCTTCTCATTCATAATTAGATTCCACTACCATACTGGTTCACCATTTAACATAAAAACATCAAAAATGAATTTTTCATGATCCAAGCATATGAGAATTAAGAATATATTTTCAAGGGTACTGATCCTGTGTTAACAAATTATTTGGTTAGATGACCTGCTGAAATATAGTGCATGATGCCTCATGAATGTCTCAATATAATGTTGTAACCTCCTTTCCTTGTTGAAAAAGTCAGCAAGATTTGTATCTTGGGAATGCTGTGTGAGTATGAAAAAAGGTTATTTATTCTCTCCCCCAAAGCATTAGGATCGTCAAGTGTATATTCATTACATTTTCCATCACAATAACCATTAACATTGTTCGTTCTAGTTTCACCCATTAGATAAATCCAAAATCATAGAGTAAGAAACAATTATTATAATCATGAACCACAAAATCATGAAATGAAAATTATATGATGTCTAAATTACGACACCATCCTTAATATATTACAACTTCGGTTTATCCTCGGTAATTCATATCCATTTTGTAGTTAAATCATTCATGATGGATTGTGAGGATTTTGTAAATTTTGAATGAATATCCCATGGAAGTGTCAAACCAAGTGTGTAGCAGGGCTTGTTGTCATGTACTATAATACCCGAGTCGGGCCAAAACATATTGGTAGATTTGTTACCGCAAAGAACATTTGTTCCAGATAGACATCCACTTATAGTATCATGGTAGGGAGGTGTTGATAAGAAACCAGTTACAATATTATCCACCAAAATTACAGGACATTATCATAAACTTTATCTCATCTTTGTACTTACTAGTAAATAAATCTCTTGACATATCCCTATAAATAAAACTAGGGATTTCACTAAAGTTATATCATCCTAGTCTTTAAATCTCAACTATACCATTCCTTTGAATCCATCTATTGTTACCCAAGCATAACATATATGTATATTACATCATTTTAGATGAATATTTAGTATATTGAAAAAATAAAACCCCAAGTACCACAATAGTTTAGTGACTTTGGAATGTGGGAAAAAAATATTATTTCAAGGTAAATGATCTTCAAATTCTACCATAAATATATAAACATTTAGTTGTTCTTCCTAAAACCTTTCTTCGTAACTTATAGAAATGAAACATAAGAACGTGGTGCTCATATATTCTCATAAGTGTAAATAATGAAAATGTGTAATCATAACATGAACAAACAGGTATGAAACATGAGAAATACAATTTCAAGGTCATAACATGCATAACAGGGATCATAATAACGATTGTAAATTTATAATACATGAATGAAAAATAAATAATGAACATATACTATTAGATAATAACATTGTAATAAAACATGGGTTTGTAGAAAATGCATATAAATATACCAAGTCAAGGTGGCCTTCAAAGACCTTTATATCATTTTGGGATTGGGATAATCACCAATGTACATGCTTCGGGTATGGGATGACCTACTGTGTACCCTCTTGTTTTGTGATTCATATTCTCTCCATTGTTCACTATGGTTTTAGTACTAGGATGTTCTCCGATGTTTTCTTTTGTTTCACGCTTGTGATTGTAACACCCGAGATTTTTATGAGTAATATTTTGTTTTTATATATCATCAAAGGAATCTTTCACTACATACTAGCTTGGCTTACTTTACACGCAATCACGACCTTCCCTGATAGCTTGCGTCGTACGCAATACCGAGTTTCACTAAACAACGATATGCTATTAAAATATTATTAAAACTAGCTGTTATGAATAGTAATAACCACTTTTTGAAATTTTATAAATTTTATTTTCCAAAATGAACTTCATTTTTGGATTCAGAATACCGAAATTAGCCTAGGGTGAAATTTTGGTATTTTTCTGAAAACCTTCAATTTTTGATGAATAGTGAAACCACTAAATGGTAGGTTAAAAACTGAATTTTGCATAAAACATAATTTTACCGCTTCTGTGAATGGAATTTTGAAAATCCGACAGACACGGTTGATATCAGTAAGTAAAATGTGGTTCAATGAGATAAAAATAATTTTTTGGTGAATAGTAACTTTTTACTTTTTTTACCGCGGTTAATAGTAAATAGGGTAACTAAGGGTAAATATGATATTAATATTACCCTAACACATGTCCTAATTCTATTAGATAAGTGTAATTCTACCAAAAACAACCTTATGAATAAAATATGACCATTTAGGCCCACTTGGGTTAGATTAGGACATTTATTATTAATTTATTTAAAGAAGGGTTAAAATAGTTAAAATCAAAGTTTAATAATTAAATCATTTCTAATATGGGGTTATACATAAGATAAATTCGACTATAAATATTCATTAGAAATATAAAAAGATTTCATAAATAATGGTATTTTATTTATAATTTTTATACATTAAATAATTTAATTTATTTATGACACAATGATGATGCAGTAATTATCTTATTAATAAAATAGTGACATAATTGATGTTGTAAACACCAAAATAAATGTAATTTGAGAATTTTTATGACTTCCAATAATTTAATAGGTTACTATGATATATTGGTGTTGATTTAATCAACTTGGTTCGAACATATAATACTGTTATGACTTTCACAAAAATCATATATCAAATAGTGTCAAAATTGACACAAAATAGTTTTTAAATCAAATATTATATTATTAATTGTTATTATTCCTAAAAATCTATGGTTCGCCCAAATGACTAAGATAAGGATATATATATTAATAATAAACAATTTGGGGTTCGTTTGGCATGTTATGGTAAGTGTATTAACCATATAGTGTAAAAAAACAAAAAGACACGGTAAAAGTTAAATTATTTAACTTAGAGTTAAATGTAATTGATAAGGTTAAAATAATACCATAAAGTTGTATAAATCCTATTTGATGATAGGATTTCGACCCATCCCCACTTTAGCTTCGAAATAAGACCCTTTGGAACCATTATAAACCGATTTTGACTTTAATATAAAATAATATTTTGAGATATTCCTAAGGTGCCCCTCTCCTCCCTTATAAAAGGGCACCTCCTCCCCCTCCTCCTCACACCAATTTGAGCACTCAAGCTCGGCCAACCCCTGCCATTTTCCTCTCTCCACTTCCCTAGAATAATCCTAGAGGTCCTGGTCTTCTTCAAAGACCAATCTTAGTTCCCTAATTGGAGGATTGAAAGAAGCGTTCCAAAGAAGAGGTAATATCCATTACCGATCTTTTCAATTTCATTCTTCTTCAACTTATTCTTCTTTAGTTGTTTCATGATAAAGTAATAAAATCAGTATTACTTAAATACTGATATGTTATTATAAATATGAAACAACCCTAATTCACCTTCTATCCATCCTACGGAAAAATGAAATCACCGCGCGTGCGTACGTACGGAATACCGTCTCCACGCGGTGGTGTAATCTATATTCCACCATCACCTTACAAGGATGGGTATAATGGTGTAATTAGTAACTATTTATTATTATTATAAAGTAATATTGATACTGAAATAATATATATATACTCCAATACAATTCCACGATCATAGAAACGATATCATCACTCGTGCATACGTACGGAATACCGTCTCCATGATGTGATGCGACTCGTTCTACATGATCATAATTACATAGTAATTATATAAATGAATTGGATGAATAAATATTATATATGTTACACTAATACCATTCTGGATATAAGGTATCTATAACCATAAAATAAGAATAAGAATTTATTCGGCAAAACACGCATAAGAACAAAAGGCAATAAAGACCCGAGTAACAAGTAACAATGAAATATTACTAACAAGAAGCTAAGAATATGACCATATATGATATCATATCAATATGTATGATTCTGGAATAAGTAAATAAAATTATTTAAACCATTATAGAGGATCTTCGGACACGTACAATGCAAATAGGACCTAAGGTAAGGGATATATCACAATCTCATTTTTATCCGAGATTGTTTATTCGTAAGTATTTATTGGGGTGTATTTTATCATCCACATCCATGTTCCCTCAATATTTTATATTTTTTCCATCCACTTATAATATTTTAAATCCAATTTTACCCTTCAGTGAGTTTTTAGTAAAGAATATGAAAGGAATCTTTTGTCGTTTTTTCGTACGAGGTACTTTTTGACTTTTCCAACAAAAGTACGAAGAATGTTTTTTTAACTTATACGGCATGAATGGATTCTTAAAACATTATTTCCAAGAAGATTCATTTACAAGTATTCACGTTTATTTTTAATCAACTTCTTTTAGTTTAAAATTGTATGACATGTTAAGAAAGGAAAAGTGTTTTTGAAGTAGAAAGGATATTTTCCTCAAAAATGGAGTTCAAGTATTTTATCAAAATTATTTTCCATCTAAGATAATAAAAGGGTTCTGTTTTTATCCCTATTATTACATGGATTTGATTATGTTTTGATGGAAATATTTTTATGAATTCCTTTATCGTATATGAATTGTTTTATGATGTCATGTTGTTTAAGAATCCCATTTTTATTACATGGGTTACGCTGTGATGTATGGTTTATGATTATGTGGCACACATAAGAAAGGATTCATTATAAGATGGGTGGGACCTATATCTCCCTCCAATGCATTGGGTAAATATTTATATCTCATGACATAGACATGGCTGGAACGGAAGGTTATTTCGGTTCAGTGATACAGGACATAAACGAGGAGTGAACTCGGTTCAGAAAGAGACTTTGTCCACTAAGATAGTCTTGGCAATGAGTCATGACTAATAAGAAATTATTTTCCATGATTATGTGTGCATGCCACAAAGTTTCAAGTTTCATGTTATGATTATGGGGATCTCATTTTCACTTCTATAATTTATTCCATGTTAAGATATCATGATCTCTTTTGAAGGTTATGATTTTCAAAAAGAAATGATATGATTTTTATTTCCTTTATTTTCCCTTACTGAGCATTTGAGCTCACCCTTTTATGTTTTCTTTTACCCAGGTCAGGAAGATGGATATTAAGTAGAATATGCTAAAAGGGACCCTAGATATGATGAAATAAATGGGAGACACTGTAGAAGATTTATGAACTAGTTGTTTATGTTTCCCAGTTTCTAAAGACACTATACATATACGGTCCTTTGTGGTTTCGTCATATGTTGTAATAAGTGTGCTTCAATTTTGAAGTATTAACAATGTATGTAAAGTATGGGTCGTTATAGTTGGTATCAGAGGAAAGGTATAGTCAACCTTTGGAAATTAGGATGTGAAAGCCTTAGTAAGAACCCTAAGGATATGTCTAAGCATAGAACACAATCTTAGTGTTTTAGAAATGGCCATGAATACCCTAGGAAAAGACCTTAAGTGTGAAATTTTATTCTTGATTATGTGGTTTTCCTATTATAATTACTGTTGCTCACACTATTCTTCTTGGTTTTAGTCAATGGATGGAACCCGAAGGAACCGTGTTAATGCGGAATGCGATGGGCAATGCAATGATTGTCCCCCTGAGCAACCAAACGATATGGGAGATGGAATGCAAAATCCTGTAGCCATGCTCACACAACTTTCTCAAGCAATGAATAATGCAGGACTTCCAAACGAGCAAAGGAAGGAGCAACATTCTGTTGAATCCTTCATGAGGCAGCGTCCTCCTTCTTTCAGTGGGTCTACTGATCCATTAGTTGCTGAACAATGGATTAGTACTACTAAAAAGATATTTTCAGTTCTTCAATGTTCTGAACCTGATAAAGTCATCCTAGCAGTGTATCGTTTGGAAGGAGATGCTGATCAATGGTGGAATCTTATTAAGAATACGAGGCAAAGGGATGAAATTGAGTCTATGGAATGGGACGAGTTCAAGAACTTATTTTTCAATAAGTACTTCCCTCGTATTCTCCGAACAAAGATGGAGAATGAGTTTCTTGAACTGGCGCAGAGGGATGATGAATCTGTTGGTACCTATGAAGCAAATTTTACAAGACTTGCAAGGTACGCTTCTGGTATTATTATCCAACCTAAGAGTAAGATCGATCGATTCTTTAGTGGCTTAAAACCAAGTCTTCGAAGGGCGTTAGCCATAAGGGACTTCAATAGATACGAGGAAATCGTTCGATGTGCTCCCAAAGTCGAGATGGAGATTGGAGTAACCCATCAGTCACATGGGTTTGATAAGAAGAGGAAGATGGAATTCAAAGGAAAATCTAAAGAGCACACTGAAAAGAAGATGAGCTTTCCCTTATGCTCAATGTGTGGAAAGAAACATGGAGGGAGTTGTCTTAAAGGGACAAGTAAATGTTTCAAATGTGGAAAGGAAGGTCATCAGGCATTTGAATGCCGCGATAATGGGAAGAAGATGTCTAATGATGCAAACAAAGGAAGGGATACACAGAATGAACCTATTACACATAAATGTTTCAAGTGCAAGGAGATGGGGCATTATGCCAATCAATGACCAAATCCAAGGTTTGATGATGATGGTCGACGTCAACAAAATCATAAGGCTAAAGACAAAGGAAAGTCACATGCAATTTCTATCAGTGATGTGGAGTACGATAACGAAGTGGTGAAAGGTACACTTACCATCCAATCTAAAGTAGCAAATGTTTTATTTGATTCTGGATCCACCCACTCTTTTATTTTTGAAAAATTTTCTAAGGGTATCACCTTATTACCTCAACAATTAGTTGTTGAGTTAGCTGTGACAACACCTAATGGCACAACAGTCGCATCAAAAGTTTATAATTCTTCTCCGATCGATGTTTGTGGGAAAGTGATTCCTGCAAATCTTGTGATCCTTCCTTTAGAGGAATTTGATGTGATTCTTGGCATGGATTGGCTTTCTCTACATGGAGTTCATATCAATTGCCAAATAAGGGAAGTCACATTTCATATTCCAGATCAGTCTACGATCGTCTATCGATGCAAGGATGAACATAACCTTCCAGTGGAAATTCCTTCTATATTATGGGTCTTGATACCACTAAATGAAGGTTATTTATATCAAATGGTTGGTGAGAAACTTACAATTAAGAATATGCCCATCGTACGGGAGTTTGATGATGTCTTTCCGGAGGAATTACCAGGTCTTCCACCAAATCATGAAGTTGAGTTTTCAATAGAACTCGTACCGGGTGCTTTGCCTATTTCAAAGACACCATATAGAATGGCCCCAATTGAGTTGCAGGAATTGAAGAAGAAACTCCAAGAGAATCTTGATAAGGGATACATATGCCCTAGTGCGTCACCTTGGGGAGCACCTGTTCTATTTGTTAAGAATAACGATGGATCAATGAGACTCTGCATTGATTATCGAGAACTGAACGAGATCACTATCAAGAACAAATATCCTCTCCCACGCATTGATGACTTATTTGACCAACTACGCGGAGCTCAATACTTATCCAAGATTGATCTTCGTTCAGGGTATCATCAATTAAGGGTCAAAAGGGAGGATATTCCAAAGACGACTTTCCGTACAAGGTATGGACACTATGAATTTATAGTGATTCCATTTGGTCTTACTAATGCCCCTGCTATCTTCATGGATCTAATGAATAGAGTCTTTAAAGACTATATTGATCAATTTGTGGTAGTCTTTATAGACGATATTCTGGTCTATTCAAAGAGAAAGGAAGAGCATGAAGATCACTTGAGAATTATATTGAAGACCCTGAGAAAGGAGAAGCTTTATGCCAAATTTACCAAGTGTGAATTTTGGCTTCAAAAAGTTGCATTTTTGGGTCACATAATCTCAAAAGAGGGGATATCTATGGATCCAGCAAAAACAGAGGTTATCGAAAGATGGTCAAGACCAACAACAGTAACTGAGATCCGATGTTTTCTTGGTTTGGCTGGATATTATCGACTTTTTGTAAAGGATTTTTCACGATTATCTAATCCACTCACCAAGTTGACTCGGAAAGGAGTAATGTTTGTCTGGACGGAAGAATGTGAAGAGAATTTCAAGGAGTTGAAAAGAAGGTTATCCAGTGCACATGTGCTCACACTACCTTGTAGTGGAGAAAGGTTTGTGATATACAGTGATGCATCCAAGAAGGGATTGGGGTGTGTTCTTATGTAAAATGATATGGTGATAGCTTATGCCTCACGACAGTTGAAAATCCATGCGCAAAATTATCCAACACATGATATGGAGTTAGCTGCGGTAATCTTTGCATTAAAGATTTGGATGCATTACCTTTATGGTGAAAGGTGTGATATTTATACTGATAATAAAAGTATGAAGTATATTTTCACACAAAAGGAGCTGAATATGCGTCAAAGAAGATGGTTGGAGCTGATTAAGGATTATGACTGCTCAATCCTTTACCACCCTGGGAAAGCAAACAAGGTGGCAGATGCATTAAGTCGACAAGACCATGCTAGTTTATCCATGATGAGGATCACAAAAGATCCAATATTTATGGATTTACAAAGGATGGATCTTGGAATTATAATGGAAGGGGAAAATCATATCTTTCTCAAATGAATGTTCAACCATCTATACACGTGAAGATTAAAGAGGAACAGAAAGAAGATGTATAGTTACAAAAGAAGGTGAGAAATGTTCCTGAATTCAACCTTGATTGTGATGGGATAATAAATTTCAGGAATCGGGTTTGTGTTCCTCCCATCCCCGAATTAAAGAAGGAGCTGGTGGATGAGGCTCATAGTTCATCATTCTCTATTCAACCTGGAAGCACGAAGATGTATAGGGACCTGAAAGAGTACTTCTGGTGGGATGGCATGAAAAGAGATGTTGCTGAATATGTCTCTCGATGCTTGGTTTGTCAACAAGTTAATGCTGAGAGACAAAAGTCTAAGGGGATGTTACAATCATTGCCCATACCCGAATGGAAATGGGAAAACATCACTATGGACTTTGTCACAGGACATCCTAAAACATCCAAAGGCAATAATGCTATTTGGGTTATAGTTGATCGTCTTACAAAGTCTGCACACTTCATTGCTATTATAGAGGATTTCTCTCTAGATCAGCTTGCCATGATATACGTAAAGGAAGTGGAAATATTGCATGGAGTACCACTTTCTATTATATCAGATCGGGATCCGATATTTACCTCGAAGTTCTGGAAATGTTTTCAGCATACTCTGGATACAGAGTTGAGTTTCAGCACTGCTTATCATCCCCAGAGAGACGGTCAGTCTGAGAGAACAATTCAAACCCTAGATGATATGTTGAGAGGTTTCTCTATGGATTCCAAAGGAGGTTGGGATCAACACCTACCTTTGGTGGAATTTTATTATAATAATAGCTTTCACTCCAGTATTCAGATGGCTCCTTATTAATCTCTCTATGGAAAGAAATGCAGGACTCCAACTTGCTGGGATGAAGTTGGGGAAAGAAAGCTATTAGGACCTGATCTCGTTGATGAAATGGCAGAAAAGGTCAGATCTATTCAACAACACATAAGAGCAGCTCAGAGTCGACAGAAAAGTTATGCCGACAACCGAAGAAAAGACCTAGAGTATGAAGTGGGTGATAAAGTGTTCTTACGAATATCTCCCTGGAAGAGGGTTATGAGATTTGGAAGGAAGGGGAAGTTGAGCCCTAGATATATCGGTCCTTTCGAAATACTAGATCATGTTGGGAAGGTAGCTTACCAATTGGAGCTTCCACCGAATCTCTCTCAAGTTCACGATGTGTTCCATGTATCTATCCTGAGAAAGTACATACCTGATCCTTCACATGTACTCAGCTCAGAAGTTGTACCGCTGGAGCAAGATCTTTCTTATGAAGAACAGCCGATAGAGATTCTGGATCGTAGTGAAAAAGTCCTACGAAACAAGACCACTCGATTGGTGAAAGTTTTATGGAGGAACCACCAATTAGAAGAAGCTACATGGGAGCTTAAGGATATGATGAGGGAGAAGTATCCTCATCTGTTTGTTACAATATGATGAATTTTGAGGGCGAAATTCTTTTTAAGGGGGGTAGAATGTAACACCCGAGATTTTTATGAGTAATATTTTGTTTTTATATATCATCAAAGGAATCTTTCACTACATACTAGCTTGACTTACTTTACACGCAATCACGACCTTCCTCGATAGCTTGCGTCGTACACAATACCGAGTTTCACTAAACAACGATATGCTATTAAAATTTTATTAAAGCTAGCCATTATGAATAGTAATAACCACTTTTAGAAATTTTATAAATTTTATTTTTCAAAATGGACTTCATTTTTGGATTCGGAATACCGAAATTATCCTAGGGTGAAATTTTGGTATTTTTCTGAAAACTTTCAATTTTTGATGAATAGTGAAACCACTAAGTGGTAGGTTAAAAACTGAATTTTGCATAAAACATAATTTTACCGCTTCTGTGAATGGAATTTCGAAAATCCGACAGACACGGTTGATATCAGTAAGTAAAATGTGGTTCAATGAGATAAAAATAATTTTTTGGTGAATAGTAACTTTTTACTTTTTTTACCGCGGTTATTAGTAAATAGGGTAACTAAGGGTAAATATGACATTACTATTACCCTAACAGAAGTCCTAATTCTATTGGATAAGTGTAATTCGACCAAAAACAACCTTATGAATAAAATATGACCATTTCGGCCCACTTGGGTAAGATTAGGACAATTATTATTAATTTATTTAAAGAAGGGTTAAAATAGTTAAAATCAATGTTTAATAAGTAAATCATTTTTAATATGGGGTTATACATAAGATAAATTCGACTATAAATATTAATTAGAAAGATAAAAATATTTCTTACATAATGGTATTTTATTTATAATTTTTATACATTAAATAATTTAATTTATTTATGACACAATGATGATGCAGTAATTATCTTATTAATAAAATATTGATATAATTGATGTTGTATACACCAAAATAAATGTAATTTTAGACTTTTTATGACTTCCACTAATTTTCTAGGTTACTATGATATATTAGTTTTGATTTAATCAACTTGGTTCGAACATATAATAATGTTATGACTTTCACAAAAATCATATATCAAATTGTGTAAAAATTGACACAAAATAGTTTTTAAATGAAATATTATATTATTAATTGTTATTATTCCTAAAAATCTATGGTTCGGCCAAATGACTTATATAAGGATATATATATTAATAATAAACAATTTGGGGTTCGTTTGGCATGTTATGGTAAGTGTATTAACCATATAGTGTAAGAAACAAAAAGACACGGTAAAAGTTAAATTATTTTACTTAGAGTTAATTCTAATTGATAAGGTTAAAATAATACCCAAAAGTTGTATAAATCCTATTGGTTGATAGGATTTAGACCCATCCCCACTTTAGCTTCGAAATAAGACCCTTTGGAAGCATTATAAACCATTTTTGACTTTAATATTAAATAATATTTTGAGATATTCCTAAGGTGCCCCTCTCCTCCCTTATAAAAGGGCACCTCCTCCCCCTCCTCCTCACACCAATTTGCGCACTCAAGCTCGGCCAAACCCTGCCATTTTCTACTCTCCACTTCCCTAGAATAATCCTAGAGGTCCTGGTCTTCTTCAAAGTCCAATCTTAGTTCCCTAAGTGGAGGATTCAAAGAAGCATTCCAAAGAAGAGGTAATATCCATTACCGATCTTTTCAATTTCTTTCTTCTTCAACTTTTTCTTCTCTAGTTGTTTCATGATAAAGTAATAACATCAGTATTACTTACATACTGATATGTTATTATAAATATGAAACAACCCTAACTCACCTTCTATCCATCCTACGGAAAAATGAAATCACCGCACGTGCGTACGTACGGAATACCGTCTCCACACCGTGGTGTAATCTATTTTCCACCATCACCTTACAAGGATGGGTATAATGGTGTAATGAGTAACTATTTATGATTATTATAAAGTAATACTGATACTGAAATAATATATATATACTCCAATACAATTCCATGATCATAGGAACGATATCATCACTCGTGCGTACGTACGGAATATCGTCTCCACGATGTGATGCGACTCGTTCTACATGATCATCATTACATAGTAATTATATAAATGAATTGGATGAATAAATATGATATATGTTACACTAATACCATTCTGGATATAAGGTATATATAACCTTAAAATAAGAATAAGAATTTATTCGGCAAAACACGCATAAGAACAAAAGGCAATAAAGACCCGAGTAACAAGTAACAATGAAATATTACTAACAAGAATCTAAGAATATGACCATATATGATATCATATCAATATTTATGATTCTGGAATAAGTAAATAACATTATTTAAACCATTATACAGGAGCTTCAGACACGTACAAAGCAAATCGGACCTAACGTAAGGGAAATATCACAATCTCATTTTTATCCGAGATTGTTTATTCGTAAGTTTTTATTGGGGTGTATTTTATCATCCAAATCCATGTTCCCTTAATATTTTATATTGTTTCTATCCACTTATAATAGATTAAATCCAATTTTACCCTTCAGTGAGTTTTTAGTAAAGAATATGAAAGGAATATTTTGTCGTTTTTTCGTACGAGGTACTTTTTGACTTTTCCAACAAAAGTACGAAGAATGTTTTTTTAACTTATGCGGCATGAATGGATTCTTAAAACATTACTTCCAAGAAGATTCCTTTACAAGTATTCAATTTTATTTTTAATCAACTTCTTTTAATTTAAAATTGTGTGACATGTTAAGAAAGGAAAAGTGTTTTTGAAGTAGAAATGATATTTTCCTCAAGAATGGATTTCTAGTATTTGATCAAAATTATTTTCCATCTAAGATAATAAAAGGGTTCTGCTTTTATCCCTATTATTACATGGATTTGATTATGTTTTGATGGAAATATTTTTATGAATTCCTTTATCTTATATGAATTGTATTATGATGTCATGTTGTTTAAGAATCCCATTTTTATTACATGGGTTACGCTATGATGTATGGTTTATGATTATGTGGCACACATAAGAAAGGATTCATTATAAGATGGGTGGGACCTATATCTACCTCCAATGCATTGGGTAAAGATTTATATCTCATTAGATAGACATGGCTGGAACGGAAGGTTATTTCGGTTCAGTGATACAGGACTGAAACGAGGAGTGAACTCAGTTTAGAAAGGGACTTTGTCCACTAATATAGTCTTGGAAATGAGTCATGACTAATAATAAATGATTTTCCATGATTATGTGTTCATTCCACAAAGTTTCAAGTTTCATGTTATGATTATGGGGATCTCATTTTCACTTCTATGATTTATTCCATGTTAAGATATTATGATCTCTTTTGCAGGTTATGATTTTCAAAAAGATATGATATTATTTTTAGTTTCTTTATTTGCCCTTGCTGAGCATTTGAGCTCACCCTTTTATGTTTTCTTTTCCCCAGGTCAGGAAGATAGATATTATGTATAATATGCTAAATGGGACCCTAGATATGATGAAATAAATGGGAGACACTGTAGAAGATTTATGAACCAGTTGTTAATGTTTCCCAGTTTCTAGAGACACTATACCTATATGGTCCATTGTGGTTTCGTCATATGTTGTAATAAGTGTGATTCAATTTTGAAGTATTAACAATGTATGTAAAGTATGGGTCGTTATAGTGATGGTCTCCATTTTTATCTCATGTTTCTGTCTTGGTATTTTCTCTTATATTCCCTATGAGCTAATAAAAAAATTATTATTACCCTATTTATCGGAGGGAGATGTAGGTACCACCAATAACATAATTAAATCATACCTGTATGTTCTAAAAAACTATCATATCTAGACACATGAAATGAGATGGGTTCTATAAGGCTAAAATAAAAACCCATAAAATGAAATGGAAATCAACAACATTTCACCACATCATAAACAATACAAATGAGATAGGGTTCATAATCATTTCATTAAATAATAACCCAAGAAACAAATGTTTCAAAGGCATAAAACCTGTTAAAAGAATTAGATTTCATAACGATCATGATATTAAGAATAACGCAGTCATAGAAAGGATATTAATGAATCCCACAAATCATCTCCTAGAAGGAATTCTGTAAAATAAAAATATGTCATATTATATTGAAAATAACTTTGAAATATCATTCAAAAAAATGCCCTAAGTAAAATATCCTTTCATGTTTGAAAAAGTTTTTTAATGTGTTAAACAATTTGAAAATAACTTTCATAGAACATATATTTGAGGACATATAATGAAAATTTAGAATCATTTTGAAATCATTTTTACATTAAAAATTATAAAATAAATATCAAAACCATTAAAAAAACATGTTCATAAAAAAAATTGAAAACAAAATTCATCAAAATACATTTAAAAACATTATCATAAAGTCTATCATTTCAAATAATTTAAGGATAATACAAGGAAATGACACTGGGTAAATCCCTACATGTCGTACATGGTAAAAAGAACATTGCCTTTGCACGATAAAAATGTTAGATGGATTAATTGTTTAAAAAGAGATAAAAAAATTCCATTAAAAATATTTCTAAAAGAAAAAAGGGTAATTTTTTATATATTAAAGGATAATGTCATAATACTTGTGGAAAACATTTTTAGATAACATAAATTTCTGACTAAATAGAGGGTATTTTCAGGTTTTTCTAATGAATATTTATTGACCATATTATGTAACAAAGAATATAAAATGGAACCAATATATGAGTATATATTGAAATAAAATATGATAAGGGAAATCATAATAGCTTTTTAGGGTTTTATCATATGATTTAATTAAAGTAATAATAAACATATACAATCTTAAAAAGAAAATATATTGTCTCAATAAACACTTATAAAAATATAAATTTGGTTCATAAACCACATATTAAGAATTTAAATTAAATGGAGCGTATAATATCAAGAAAATATTATTATTCATGACAATTCATTAAAAATTGAAATATATGCACCTTAAAAAATGTTTAGGTTCATAATGAAACATGAGTCTTAAAGAATGAAAATTGAGACAAATCATTTAACTGATTTGGTAACATTTGAATGTTAAACCCCATGAAATAAGGATAATAAAATCGAAATATGAATCCAAATAAATTTAAATTCAATATACATAGAATAAAATCTTGGTCTATACACACACCACACAAAAGGAAAGATTGGTTAATAAAACATTTATCTTATGGAAACTAAAAGTGAGATAAAAACTTCTTACCTTGTGTATGTACTCTCATTGAAGTCATAAACGATTCGTATATAATTAATATATTTTTATTATAAAACTATTATAGAAACATTTTATTATATGTAATACCATATATGGTTTTATTATTAAATATATTATCCTCTTTCTAATGATCCAATGTTAATGTTTCACTTCGGGTAATATTCTCATTGTTTTCACATGTGTCTTAATTTGTTATATCACATGTTTTTATTCTTATATCATAATTAGAGAATGTAAATCATGATATATATATTATCTATAACTACAATATTTATATAATAAAAATCTATATTATTATGAATTAGTAAATAAAATAAACCATTCATGGAGACGGTAATCCGCATATACGCATGCAAATTGTTTCTGTTTTTATTGTCTTCTTAAAAGAAAGTATATAAATGAAATATGTATATATTTTTATATATGTATATATATAATTATTAGTTTATCATTATTTTATCATATATATTTTATAAGTTCATAAATCCCATCCTTAATATATTCCATGTAGTTTGTGAGTAAATTACATGGCTCTGAGGGGCGGTTGTCCACACTTCCTTAAACGATATTATTATATTAACAATAAAAGGAAGGTAAAGAGATGTTTGTTGAAAATGTATTGAAGTGGATTAAATATATATAATAAATACCATATAAAACATATATAAATATATTTTACATCATAATGGTCTCTCTAATTGGTGGTAAACTAGAAATGAACAATCATTGCTTCGTGAGGTAGTATTTCACCGTAAACAAAAACAATATATTCAATATCCACTATTTGGTTTTTTGTATATGATTAGGTCAAAACCATAGCATAAAAACATCCTATTATATTTACTATAATGGTTTTTTCTCAAAATAATGAAATATTGAGATATGAGGGGTTAATGATAGAATATAATGGAATGGATCTTGATGGAATACGTTATGTCGAAATTGCGTAACTCTTTTTAGTTTGGTCCAAAAGGCTTCCTTGGGAGGATTTAATTCCAAATGATGGCATAAAGATAGAAGGGAAGAATTTTTGGAAGTGTATTGTACTAGTATTGTCTATACATAATATGTTTTATCATATTTATTATTGGGTAGAGGAGGTGGAATTTTATTGGGAAGGAAAAGGTCTCACATGGAATTTTTTTTAAAAAAGACATGTGTGCACATGTTCTTTCATAAAAAAAATCATACAAAAAAACCAAAATAATTAATGGATGGTTATTTTATAAAATATGGATATCCAATGGGGTTTGTACATGTGTATAGGTCATTTTGGGTATTTTATTTAAGGTATAATACTTTATTATCCAATTTTTATCTTAATCGATGTAATTAATTTTAACCACATTCACTAATATTTTTGGTCAAAAAGTAGAATAAAATTAGATATTATAAATTATTCTAATTAAAAATAAGGAATTCATTTATGAATTCTTATCATATAAGGGGAATTATTTAATTCAAAATTAATCCCACTGAGGGGACAAAACTATAGTTTTTTAAATGTAAAAACTTCCAAAGGATTGATAGGTTTTTATTTCTAATTTTAAGGATAAATTGGTGCCAATTTTCAGAATTTGAATAATTGGTAACAATATTATCTCACCAAACTGTTAAAACAATTAAAATTATAATTTAAACTTATAAATAAATTATATAAAAATGATGTTTTGAATTAAAATCAATTATTTTTAAATATTCATTAAAATATGAAACATTTCAAAAAAATTCCTAAATTTAACTTAACCTAATATTTATTTCTTCCGTAAAAGGATGTTGGTTATTTTTGACATATTAAATGTATAAAAGTTCCAATAATTCGATTTAAAAATGGTTCTCCATTAAACAGATGTAAAAATTTCCTTAATAAAATATATGTTTTTAAGCATAACATTGGTTTAGTTTTTATCTTATATCAATAAAATATATTAGATTAATTTAACAGAATTATTTAATATATAACATACGTATTAAAATAATATCCCATAAAATTTTAAAATCACTTAGTTGAAGTAGATTTATGACAATATAAATATTTTCCATTATATTCAATTGGTTTTAATATTAATTTATAACTATCTGGTAACCTATAAAGTCATCTAATGTTTGTGTAAACAATATATTTTTATAATTCAGTTAATGACATTCAATTTAATAAATTTTTTGTTTAGTATAGATTCAATTGTAATTATATTTTTAATTATATATTTTACTTAGGTTACACTTGGTCTTGTGTGTTACACAAGCCATCAATGAAGGTATATCTTGCATGTAATGTGTGCTAAGTCGATGTAGTGTTTAATGCACATGAAGTTAGTGTGGCATTTAATGCAATCCATGTCATTATCACATGAAATGAATGTTTGAATTATTTTTTTAAAAATATTATATAATTAAAAACAACTATTATGAGTTTCATGTGAAATGAAAAATATCAAAATAATAAATTAATTCATAATTTTGTTTTTCAAAAAATAATGGGGGTTACCTGATGTTTAAATTTCAACCATAAATCCTACTACATGTATAAGGGTACACCAAGGTTGCATCCATTAGTGTAATACCAAACCATGATCTCATAAAGCTAATCCAAGGTGTGTGTGTGGGTTATTTTGCGCAACATAATGGTAAAATAAAATTCCAATAAAATATATAAGGGTAATATGGAGTTGTGTAAGGGTAGTTTCTCGAATTCCTAGGGTACGTCCAAATTATAATTGTTATATAAGTGTATCCAAAAGTTTATACGTGGTATTTAATGGTAAATAATTATTCTCACACAATGTCTAGGAGTTTTATATAGTTAAAACCATCACACCCATATATAGAACACTATTTAGCAAAATTTTAATAAAATGAACTATTTGTGATTCTTCATCCTCAGTCCATTCATATAATGTAATTTCACCATTTTAAATGAAAACGTAATGGAATTAATTTTATATACTCTATGGAAGTTGTTCAGTTTACTATGCCTAAATTTATGCAATTCATAAAATTTAAAATAATTAATGAGAAAATAAATAATAAGACCAATTTGAAATTTTAAAACTGATGAATAGTATGTTAGTGGATTTCATCTAAAAAATTTGAACATTTTCTTACTTCATTTTTGGTAAAGTTTTTCTATTTGAGCATCCAAAAAATTTATTTGGTCAATATTGATGAAGTGTAATTGATTATTATAATAATTTCTTCCAGTTTCCCAAAGTTGAATAGTTATCTCTCCATATTCCATTGTTTCAAGAAGAAATTTTCCAAAGTCAATTCACTGTATCATTTTCTGAAAAACTTGTGAATGATAGTTTCTATGGTTTACTAAATTAACTATAATTTGTTTTTTAAAGTGATAACAAACCATAATTATCAAAAATAATAATTATTATAAAAATTTATATAATTTTGGAATTGATAAATAGTATATATATAGATCCCAACTCTAGTAATCTGTATTCAGTTCTTACTATATCCAAATGGAATAGATTAAAGGGTATAAAATATTAAATGATTAGTAATTCTATCAATTTTAGTGAATAAAATATATACATGATACTCATTTAATAATGGTATTTTAAATATAATCTATTTTAATGGAAATATTTGGAATCCTTGAACTCATTCCTTGAATTATTTTTCAATTCCCATTGAATGGAAACTAAATAAGGGCGTGATCGAATTATCCTTAAAGGTTATATACAACAAAATAAATAATTAATCAAAAATAAATAATAAATATGAAATGGTAGTTAATTGAAAGCATATATTATTTCAAAAATTACGTTTAATTCATAAATTTACAGGGAATAATCTATTCAGAAAGATAAATGTTATGGCCCGGGTTTTTGGGGTCCATTACTTTGTGAAAATATCGTGTTGGGTTTTTTGGTCTGGGAATCTCGGTGATGTTTGGGAACGGTAGTCCTACCAGTATCCTTAGCCTACCTGTAGCAGGCCTACCAATAGAATGGTATACCAGTAGCGGAGCCTACCGGTAGCTCTGTCTATCGGTAGCTCGGTCTACCAGTAGCTTAGCCTACCGGTAGCTCTGTCTACAGGTAGATTGGTCTACCGGTAGCTCAGCCTACCGGTAGCTGAGCCTACCAGAAGATCTGTCTACCAGTAGCTCAGTCTACCGGTAGCTGAGCCTACAGGTAGCTCTGTCTACTAGTAGCTCGGTATACCGGTAGCTGAGCCTACCGGTAGTTGTAACATACCAGTATCTCGGTCTACCGTTAGCCTCAGCCTACCGATAGCTCTTAGCTACCGGTGGCTCAAGCCTACTCCCGAGGGTTCATTCCAGTGGCATACCTTTTTGCGCAATTGGGGTTTTAAACCCTATTCTGACTCATTTTACCGTCTTTTAAAGACTGGTAACACGTATAATTTTCTTAATTAACTAATTAATTAATTAATGAGTCGTTTTAAACCACCCGACCCCTTTAATATTGTGTGGGGCCGCGTGGCCAACCCCCGACCCCACGCCTTACATGGTTTCACGTTCTTATCTCAACCATCTGCGGCCCTTATAAAATAATGGGTTAGGCATGAATTCATAGTTCCTCAATCGCGGATTTTCACGAACAACTTTGGGTGCATCGGGTGAGCTGCATCATTATCCGTAATGTTCCGCGCCTGGCCTACACGATCGTCTATCAACAAGTAAGGAATTTCCCCTTCGTCTCTCTCTCTTTTGTGTATCATGCGGGGTGGGCGTGCTTTTTTTTCCGTAGAATTGGATAAACCAGACCAAAATAAAGATAATGAACGGATTCTATATGGAAAGAAGGGGGGATGTGATCGTTGATGTTGTTTATATTATGATCATCTTTCTGAGTTGTGTTGGCTTACGAGTTCTGAAAAACAAGGCCGTTGGTGGTCGTTGTCTATGCACTAATGAACCCCTCGTGGTGCTTTAAATGGCTGTTATGTAATTTTAAACTCTTGATGTGAAAATTAAAATGGTTAATCACATATACCTGGATGAATAAATTGAACGCACCAGGATCAATCCTTATGTGGTAACCCCCGGTTAAAAAACACGGAAATTGAAATCATGGAGCGTGTAAAATCCTTTAAATCTGAAAATACAGGCATGGATCTGCTTTGTGTCGGTGGTATTGGTTTGGTTGTTTCCTTTTCAGGCTGATTATTGGAGATGTGGGAGGGGATGAGATCCCATGTTTTTATACTCTTGATGGTTGTGGAATCGAGGATGGGATCCCCTATTGTTATGGATTCAGTGTTAGCGAGTTTTAAGACAGGGTGGTTACCTTTTCTATATCATGAATTGGGGTGGGATCCTTTATTGTTGAGAACCGGGTGTGGGTGTTATGGTTGATTCTTGATTGTTTACCTTCCTGGACTTGTTCCTATACTTACTAGTTGCCTAATAGTGCTTAGACTTATTTAAACAATATCACTGGACACGAAACAAGGTTGGGAAAAAATGGGTTTTATTGGCGAGAGCCGTTACATGAGCGTAGTGTTGTTTGTGCTATTTAGGATGGATGAAGAGAAACCTAAACTTTGGGTGAGTGCTTGATACCTATATCTATAATTGTAGTTTTCTGTTTATTATTCGCGCCCCACCCAAGTTGAGCACTTAGTGCCGAACACCCCCATTTCATGGGGGAGGGTGTTTTTCCCAACCCTATTATTAGTGGATGGTTATTAGCTCTGTTTCTACTCCCTTTCCTAGATAGCCCGAGTATCTTCGGGTAGGGTATGATGGCCTGAGGTCCATTGTTAGCCCAAGAACCTTTGGGCGGGGTAGTGTGGTGATTGGCCAGGTGTTTGCGGAAGTTGTTTTCCCAACTGTCTTCGGGATGTGGCCCAGGTGTCTTCGGGCATGGAAGTGGATCTTATAGCCTAAGTGTCTTCGGGCATGGTGGTGGTTGTTTTAGCCTAGGTGTTTGTAGGCGTGGTTACGTGTGACAGTTGTGGCCCAGGTGTTTGCATGTGCGATTCGGCAGTGGGACTGTGTGTGGTTGTGGCCTAGGTGTGTGCGGGCGGGTGTGGTAGTGTGATTGCGGTGAGAATGGCGGGTTTGGTTCAATGCATACGATGTCTCAATAACCAGTTGGAAAGTGGTGCGGGGTACCCAATAATCTATGTTCTCTTGTTATATATATTACTTGACTTGCTTTATTTGGGGAGTGTGTCCTGGTGAGGATTGGGTGGATATTTTACCTTGACAGGTGTTTGGCTTACTCCTTTTCTCACGGGACTTTAGAACATTCCCCCACATGTGCACGAGAGTCTTTGGTTTTCCCTACTGAGTGTACATGTATGCTCACCCTACGTATATAAAACTGCTTTCAGGTTTCCAGGAGGACTGCGGGGATTTCATAGGACCATACTAGCTCGGAACTTGGGGCAGTTGATGTTGCTGTTTTTGTTCTTTTGGTACTTACCTTTGTGGCTATCTTTTGTACTTTTGTGGCTTTTAGTTTTGGAACATGTATGTGGGAATGGTTTACTTATTGGCTTTACCTTTCTTTTACCATGGTGTTGTTGGGTTCATCTTCTAATCTCCAGATCCTATAAAACAAAAAGGGGTAATTCCTTCCATTTGGGTGTAATTCTATACCCTTGGTACTAGTCTCCACTATGGGACCTATTGAAGGCGGGTCTCGAGGGTCATTAACTCTCCTTAAACATAAATAAAGAAAGGCCTGGCAATCTACTGACCCTTCCCTCCTTTTGGTGAAGGCGGGTTGTGACAGAATGGTATCAAAGGTGATGGTTGAGGGATAGGATGGATTCTGGAGTTAGGCACAATGACAATTGAATGGGATGGTAAGGAAACCGTGTTGGGTGACCTTGGTGCGTGAATTAGGCCAGGGAAGACCGGTTAGGACACATGATTTTAGCCCCCCCCCACCCCCCCGTGATCCGATGCAAGGACTCTGGACCTACCGAACGACCATGTGAGGCCACGCTGCTTGCAGGGTAGTGACCCTACGAAAGGTACATGCATCTTAATGACTTGTGTTCCCGTGTTTCTGGGGTGTTTTTTGAATTAAGAATAAACGAAAAGTTTAAGAAGTTTTAAAGACAATAATATGCACTACCTGGGCTTAGTCATTCCTTGTTTTCCTTACAGCTACGGAACCTGGAAGGCGACCGCGTGTGGTAGAGATGATCGAGGCCCCGTAGAATACATTGGCTGATCGGCAGAGAACTGATCGAGAAGAAGAGGACAACCAGTGGAAGAAGACTTTTCGGGCCTTCGAGCGACAGACCCTCGAGAAGTATGAGGGAAGCACCTCTGACGTGAAGACAGAAGGCTGCCTAGAAGAGCTAGTGATAGCTTTCGGCCTGATTCGGGCCCCGACAATGTACTAGGTTCCTCTGGCCATCAGCCTGATGCGGGTAGCGGTGCGTCAGTGGTGGACGCATTAACTGGGGGAGAGGAGAGAGGCTGAGGTTGCATGGTCTGATTTCGAGAGGGAGTTCCGGGCGGAATTCCTCTCTTCGATGATGAAGGTGGAAAAGAGACAGGAGTTACTCTCCCTCCAGCATGGTAGTATGTCCCTGAGGGAGTTAGGGATCACGTTCAAGGACCTCCTACATTTTTCTCCAGACCTCTTTCCAGGCGAGGAGTCTCGGGAAAGACGTTTGGAGGAGGTTCTCCGACCCTCCCTCCATATGTTGTTACCCCCTTTACCCTTCCGACATACTTAGAGGTCCAGAAAAAGGCCGAAGTGGTGGAGAAGATGCATGCTATAGGAGGAGTGTCACAAGAGGGGATCCAGCTGGGACCATCGAAGGGGAAGGCTGTCAGCACCAGGCCTCCTGCATCAGGACCCTCCAGGTTCCGACTCGAAGGGTGCAGGCCACAACAGTTTCAGTTTTGATCCCCTGGTCCTTGCCCTTTTTCTACGGGCTCAGGACCACGGTGCTTCTTCTGTGGGAGCCCTAGACATCTCTGCAGTCAGTGCCCGGACCGGTTATAGTACGGCGGTGGAGAATATCCCCACAACCCGCCCCAGTAGAATCTTCTAGCCAGGCCTATCCAGCAGCAGCAGCAGTAGGGACAACAAGCTCCAGATCCTCCGAGGACAGACATAGGAGGAGGAGGCCGACCTCAGGGCGCCCCTCAGGGACCTCGACAGGGGCGTGGTTGGGGAGGTGACCGACAACCGAGGGGCAGGGGAGCTGGGCGTGGATATTTACACACCGTAGAGGCAACAGTTCTAGCAGGGACAGAGGTTGTTCGAGGTACGATCAGTTTGTTTAGTACCCTTTCTTATGCCCTATTCGATACCGGAGATTCCCACTCCTTTATTGCACCTAGTATTTCTCGTGATTTGGGTCTAGATACCGAGAGACTCCCAGTGCCCCTGGTGTTGAGCACACCATTCGGGGGTTAGGCCAACTTTTTGTTTGTTTATCGGGGATACAGACCGATGATATGGCCACATCAGTCGGTTAGGGATCTTATTCTGCTACAAATAAATCCATATGATGTCATCCTGGGCATCGACTGGCTATTCTCGGTGTGTTCTGTCATCGATTGCTTCCCACGAAGGGTCTTGTTATCAGACGTGGGCAGTCGGCGTGTTTCTTTCACTGGCGAGCGGAGCAGTCAGATGGGCGACAGGCGAGAGGAACCCCTCCTCTCCTTGTTAGCTTAGGTGTCAGTAAGGTTAGTAGATGCCGAAATGGTGGATGTACCAGAGATCGTCTATGAGTTTATGGACGTCTTCCCTGAGGAAGTGACAACTCTACCCCCTCGACGCGATATCGAGTTCGTGATAGACCTGCAGCTCGGGGCTCAACCGCTCTCGATGGATCCTTACCAGATGGCACCTATAGAGCTACGGGAGTTGTGGATCCAAACTGACGATCTGATGAAGAGTGGTTATGTTTGACCATGTTTGTCACCGTGGGGTGCTCCAATATTGTTCACAAAGAAGGAAGATGGTGGTATAAGGTTGTGCATAGACTACAGGAGGCTGAATCAGGTGACGATCAAGAATTTCTACCATCTTCCGATGATAGACGATATTTTCGACCAGCTAAAAGGGGCAGGGTGGTTCTCAAATATAGACCATTGGTCTGGGTATCACCAGCTAAGAGTGAAGGAGGGCGACATCTTGAAGATGGCATTCAGATGCAGGTATGGACACTTAGAGTTCATGGTTATGCCCTTCGGCGTTACAAACGCCCAAGCTGTGTTCATGGGGCTTATGAACTCCATATTCTGGGAGTACATGGATCGGTTCATTGTTGTGTTCATCGATGATATCTTGATCTATTCGAGATTAGAGGAGGACCATGTAGAGCACCTGAGGACAGTTTTTGAGGTCCTCCGACAGCATCATCTCTATTGGAAGCTGTTGAAATGCAAGTTCTAGACACGAGAAGTGCACTTCCTCGGGAACATGGTGTCTGAGCAGGGGGTAGCGGTGGACCCATCAAAAGTTGATGTAGTTGTTTCTTGGCCAGCACCCAAGAATGTGGTAGAGGCCCATAGTTTCCTCAGGCTGGCATGTTACTATCGGAGGTTCATACCCAACTTTTGCCGAATAGGATCCCCTTCGACAGCCCTTACCAAGAAAGACCGGGTTTTTGTGTGGAGCGAGCAGTGTGAGTCAGCCTTCAGCTATCTGAAGGAGATGTTGGTTAGTTCCCCAGTGCTGAGATTATCAAAAGAAGGGGCGTCTTATGAGGTATTCTGTGATGCTTCAGGATAGGGCCATGGATGTGGGTTGATTCCGCATCAAGGGGTGATCTCTTATGGGTCTAGGTAGCTACGCCCTCCTAAATGTAATTATGCCACACACTACCTGGAGCATGAAGCAGTCATTTTTGCACTGATGTGATGGCGGCACTAACTCATCGGAGAACTCATTGTGGTCTTCACAGACCACAAATGCTTGAGGTATATCTTAACCCAAAGGGACATAACTTGCGACAACAAAGATAGGTGGAGTTCTTCAAGGATTACGACTTTGAGATCTCTTATACTGAGGGAAAGGGAAATGTAGTGGCCGATGCCTTGAGCAGGAGGGCATAGAAGGATGCGGTCCAAGAGTCGGAGGATGCCTAGAAGGCGATGGAGGAGTTGGATGCTTTACACCTGAATGCGAGGATAGATAGCAGTAGAGGCTTCCTATATCAAATGACAGTGTTGTCATCTCTGTTTCAGAAAGTGGAGGATTATCAGTGGGAAGACCCAGAGATCTAAGTGATGTGTGACCGAGTTGACCAGGGAAATGCCTTGAAAGGATGGATAGAAGATGGTCAGAACCTGATGCTTTTCCAGGAAAGGTTTCTTGTTCGGAGGCGATGCGTGGAAAGGTTCTCAGTGAGTTCCACAACTCACACTTGGCGGTACACCCAGGAGTTTCCATGATGTACCAAAGACTGAAGAGGCAGTTTTGGTGGCCCAGAGTTATGTGAGTGGTGGCAGAGATTGTGGTCAAGTGCTTAGTGTGTTAGCATGTGAAGATTTAACACTGGGTTCCAGGCAGGCTACTGCAGCCTCTAGATGTCCCCAAGTGGAAGTTGGATGACATCTCAATGGATTTTGTCACAGGACTCCCCATGGTCCAAGGGGGATATGATTCCATATGGGTGGTAGTGGACAGGTTGACGAAATCAGCTCACTTTTTGGTGATCAGGGAGTCGAGTGTAGTGGATTATTTGGTGCGAAGGTACGTGGATGAGGTGGTGTGGTTGCATGGGATTCCGAGGTCTATATTATCGAATAGGGATGCACGATTTACATCGCGAGTCTGGAGAGGATTGCAACATGCTTTTGGAACCCAGCTATGCCTTAGAACTGCTTTACACCCCCAGATAGATGGACAGACAGTACACACCATCCAGACCATGGAGGATATGGTGCGGGCATGTGTTCTGGACTCAGGGGGATCATGGGTGCGATACTTGCCTCTGGTACAGTTCTCCAACAATAATAGCTACCACTCTACCATCGGTATGGCCCCGTTTGAAGCTATGTATCGGAGGCTCTGCCGTTCACCTGTGTGTTGGACCAAAGTAGGAGAGGCAGGCATCCTTGGCCCGGAAGTGGTGCAGATCACGATAGAGAAGGTTCAGCCCATATGAAACAGGATGATGGTGGTCCAGGACCGACAGAAGTCGTATACTGATACCTGGAGGAGGCCCTTGGAGTTTGATGTTGGAGACCACATGTTCTTGAAGGTCTCCACTCGGCGTGGGCAGTTGAGGTTCGGAAAGGGGAGTATGCTTTCTCCCAGGTTCATCGGACTATTCGAAGTGTTGCAGCAAGTCGGAAAAGTGGTTTATCTGCTAGCATTATCACCACCACTACTAATGATACATGATGTCTCCCATGTGTCCTAGCTCTGTCGGTACCTGGACGATGATTCACATGTCCTTGATTGGGGTGATCTGGACATCGAGGATGATGTTACTTTTGTGGAGAGACCAGTGATGATTGAGGATCGCAAGGAGAAGATGATTTTGGGGAGAACCATTCCCTTGGTTCGTGTGTTGTGGAGACATGGTAGGATTGAGGAGAGTACGTGGGAGATATAAGCACAGATGCATACCCAGTACCCATAGTTGTTTTGAGTTTTGTTCATTGTGGTACCTATTATAGTAGAACGTTTAGTCTTTTGGCTATGGGGGAGGGGAGGACCCAACCCCTAATCAAGACCTATTATGGTGGATGTGATTAATCCCGTGCAGGCGATTCAGTTCCACCCAAAGCGGATAATATCTTGACATGGGGGAGGAAACTCCCCAACCCACATGCCTGGGAAATTTGGTTTGGTATGTTGATTGGTTCTTGATAGATAAGTGATTTTATTTAAGCATGGGTTCACTCCTAAGAGGGATCTTTCGAGGTAGTTGTTCGGGCCCTCTTTTTCTTTTTGGTTTGTTTTGATTCTCGAATATGATAATCATTTAAGATGTATCTGATGTAATGGCCCGGGTTTTGGGGGTTCATTACATTGTGAAAATATCGTGTTGGGTTTTATGGTCTGGGAATCTCGGTGAAGTTTTGGAATGGTAGGCCTACCGATAGCCTTAGCCTACCTGTAGCAGGCCTACCAGTAGCTCGGTCTACAGGTAGCTGAGCCTACCAGTATCTCTATCTACCGGAAGCTTAGTCTACCGGTAGCTGAGCCTACCATTAGCTCTGGCTACCAGTAGCTCGGTCTACTGGTAACAGAGCCTACCGTTAGCTGCAGTCTACCGGTAGCTTAGTCTACCGTTAGCCACAGCCTACCGGTAGCTCTCAGCTACCGGTGGCTCTGGCCTACCCCCGCAGGTTCTTTCCAATGGCGTTACTTCTTGCGCAATTAGGGTTTTAAACAATATTTCGACTCGTTTAAGCGTGTTTTAAATATTGGTAACACCTATAAATGTTTTCATTGATTAATTAATTAATTAAGGAGTCTGTTTTAACCACCCGACCCCTTTAATAAAGTGTGGGGCTGTGTGGCCAACCCACGACCCCGCGCCTTACGCGGTTTCACGTTCTTATCTCAACTGTCAGCGACCCTTATAAACTAAAGGGTTAGGCATGGATTCTTCTTTCCTCGATCGTGGCTTTTCTCAAATAGCTTTTGGTGCATCGGGTGAGCTGCATCGTTAACCAAAATGTTCCGCGCCCGGCCTAAGCGATCGTCTATCAACATGTAGGAAATTTCACTTTTGTCTCTCTCCATTTTGGGTATTATGCGGGGTGGGCATGCTTTTGTTTCTGTAGAATTGGATAAACCAGACCTAAATAAATATAATTAACGGATTCTATAGGGAAAGAAGGGGGGCTGTGATCGTTGATGTTTTTTATATTATGATCATCCTTCTATGTTGGGCTGGCATATGAGTTCTGAAAATCTAGGCCGTTGGTGGTCATTGTCTATGCACTAATGAACCTCTTGTGGTGTTTTAAATGGATATTTTTTAATTGTAAACTCCTACTTTGAAAAGTAAATTGGTTAATCATGTATACCTGGATGAAAAAATTGAAAGCACTAGGATCAACCCTTCTGTGGTATCCCCCGGTTAGAACACACAGAAATCAAAATCATGGAGCGTGTAAAATCTTTTAAATATGAAAATACAGGCATGGCTCGGCTTTGTGTCCGTGGTAGTGGTTTGGTTGTTTCTTTTTTTAGGTTGATTTCTGGAGATGTGGGAGGGGATGAGATCCCCTGTTGTTATGGATTCAGTGTTTGCGAGATTTAAGACCGGGTGGTTTCCTTTTCTATATCACGAATTGGGGTTGGATCCTCGGTTGTTGAGAACCGGGTGTGGGTGTAATGGTTGATTGTTGTTTGTTTACCTTCCTGGACTTGTTCATATGCTTACTAGTTTCCCAGGAGTTCTTAAAATTATTTTAACAGTATCACTGAACATGAAACAAGGGTGGGACAAATGGGTTTTATTGGTGAGAGTCATGACTTGAGCTTAGTGTTGTTTGTGCTCCTTAGGAGGGAAGATGAAAAACCTAAACTTTGGGTGATTGCTTGATACCTGTATCTATAATTGTAGTTTTTTGTTTCTTTTTCGCACCCCCACCCAAGTTTACCACTTAGTGTTGAACACCCCCATTTCATGGGGGAGTGTGTTTTTTCCAACAAAATTATTAATGGGTGGTTAGTAGCTCATTTTATGCTCCCATTCCCAGATATCCCATGTATTTTCAGGCAGGCTGTGATGGACTGAGGTCCATTATTAGCCCAAGAACTATAGGGCGGGGTAGTGTGGTGATTAGCCAGGTGTGTGTAGGTGGTTTCCCATGTGTCGTCGAGATGAGGCCCATGTGTCTTCGGGAGTGGCAGTGGATCATCTAGCCCAGGTGTCTTCGGGCGTGGTGGTGGTTGTTCTGGCCTTGGTGTTTGCAGGCGTGGTTACGTGTGACAGTTGTAGCCTAGGTGTTTGCGGGCGGGATTCGGAAATGGGAATGTATGTGGTCATGGCCCAGGTGTGTGCGGGTGGATGTGGTAGTGGGACTGCAGTGAGAATGGCGGGTTTGGTTCGATGCATAGGATGTCTCAATAACTAGTGGGAAAGTGGAATGGGGTACCCAAACATCTATGTGCTCTTATTATATATATTACATGACTTGCGTTATTTTGGGGGTGTTCCCTTGTGAGGCTTGGGTGTATAGTTTACCTTGATAGTTGTTTGGCTTACCCCTTTTCTCACGGTACATTAGTACATTCCCCCACCTGTGCACGAGAGTCTTTGATTTTCCCTAATTAGTGTACATGTATGCCCACCCTACGTATATAAAACTGCTTTCAAGTTTCTAGGAGGACTTTGAGGATCACGCAGGACTATACTAGCTGGGACCTTGGGGAAATTGCACTTGCTGTGTTTCTGCTTTTGGTACTTACCTTTGTGGTCATCTTTTGTACTTTGTGCCTTTTGCTTTTGGAACATGCATGTGGGAATGGTTTAATTATTGGCTTTACTTTTCATTAACCTTGGTGTTGTTGGGTTTATCTTCTTTTCTCCCGATCCTATAAAACAAAAAGGGGTAATGCCTTCCATTTGTGTGATATTATATACCCTTGGTGCTCTTCACCACTCCAAGACCTATTGAAGGCGGGTCTCGGGGGTCATTATCTCTCCTTCAACTTAAAGATGGAAGGGCATGGAAATCTACTGACCTTTCCCTCCTTTTGGTGAAGGCGGGTCATGACAATAAATAACTAAAATAATATATAATTTACCCAATAATCACAAATCTAAATGAATCAATATATAATTTTATTGAGAATAATTATTTGATTATAATAATAATTAAATTATCAATGAATTAAAATATTATTATTTTCATGCCATGATCATAGGGATCACGATAACCTCTACTTTCAGGACCTTCCTCTAGATTCATTAAAACTGTCGGTTAAAAACACATCTAATTTGACAAAATATTTTGTCCCATGAAACCCATTGATGCATCGAGGGGATATCTATAATTGGGAATCATCCATAACTACATTTGAACACAATCCCACTGGTTTATAATAATCAATTTAATTCATTAGTCAATATGCATTATCATCAAATATTCATATTTAGTAATTTATATATATTTATCAATATTTCTACTTTTAGTCATCTAACATTCAATGTAAACACCATATATAAATATGGGATACATATTATGAAATAATAATATCTACCAAACAAGAATATGGATACTTAATAAAAATTTAGTATCCATGGTAATGATCACAATAAAATGATTACTTCAGAAGAATATAAGAAATCAAATAAGAAACTGTGATTATAAAATAATTTTACTTCATTTGAAACAATTAAATTGATTCCCCTGGATAAATAAAAATAAATATGAACAATTATAATCATTACTAATTTTTATTTATGTTCAATACAAAAAATTTGTAGTATATACACTATATAAATTTTAATAGGTTCATATTTACAAATATGCCTCAATGAAATGTATCTGGAGGAAAAATCCCTTTCTACATGGAAAGATCAATTTAAAATACACTTGGATGAAATTATTCAAATTTGAACTTAATTTAAATTAAATATTATGTAATTAATATATTATATCTAAAAATAGTATTATGTACACCATATAAACGATATTAGTTGAACAACAACAATGTATGTCCAAATGAAAAGAAATTGACTTGAAATCCATTTCTTACACTTTCAATAGGTTGAAAATTTTCTAGAATGATGGTTTTAATAATGTTTTTAATATATAATATATCCATATTCATATTTTCTTTATTTCATATATTATCACCTTATACCATTTTACTACCTGATTTTTAATATTAATAATATTATTTTTTGTGTATTAATTTCCCAGTTTTATCATTCATGTTGTAACATGAATGTTTTGGTTCATTAATATATTATATACATAAAATGTCTACAGATTGATCATAATTTTTTTTTAAATATCACATTTTGTCATTTTAAACCTTTTTTAATTATACTTGAATGATGATAATGGAAAATTAATCACATATCTTCATAGAGGCGGTAGGTCGTATATATGTACAATCTGAAATATGATTCCCCAATAAATTTAATGGGTAAGAAGTGGGTGATATATTAATCTACCAGAATTTATATCATTTAATATATATCTATAATATTCCATAAAACATTCCTCATTACCTTCCATGTAATGTGTATTTTAAATGTGAATAACATCATTTCGTGAAGCGGTAGTCAACCACACACATAATTAGAGCTCTCAGATTTCAAATAGAAATAAATGTAAGAAGGTATATGTGGTATTATAATTCAATAAGTTTAATAATATAATAATATAATATAAATATTTCAAATCCATAAATCTCTCAATCCATGAATAGTAGTGATAGAAAATGAATTAAACCACTTCGTGAGGTGGTATTATGCCGTATAGACAATCTATAGCTTCCTTTCCCATTTGTTGGAGGTTGACATGCATATAGGCTATTAAAATAATAGAATCACATATCAGTATATGTAATTTACTAGTTTTATAATATTATCATGATTAAATAATATTTTATGCTTATAGAATAACAAATTTAAAAAAACACTAGTTTAAAAACATTACTTCATTTTTAGGGAACAAAATTGTTTTATCAGCAATGGCCTTTCAAGGATGGATTTATGATTAAAAAACGATATATGATGATTTTATGGGAATAAATAAGTTATTTTTAATATTATTTGTCATCCAAATTTATTTTTTTACTAAATATCCGAGGATAAGGGGTCACCATCAATAAGTGTGGGGGAGGAAACACAGTGATTTTTTTAAAAATCATTAAATTTGAACCATGTATGTATCCATTAAAAAGAGTACAAAAATCATTATTGACATATAGAGGGGGAAAACACCAAAATATGGCCACCTAATGTTTTTTAAACAATTTTTTAGGTATTTTTAACATTCATATTATAAGAAAAACACCATGGAAAATATATTATTACCATATTTAAAAAAAATTAATTTCAACAATATTTATTAATAATTTTGAACAAAAAATTATTTTACCATCATTGATATTGTATATTATGATGATTATAAATATGGTATGACTTTTTACAAATTCAATTTACATAATTTATATAATCTAATTTAAAATTATACTAAATGAGGTGATGAAATAGTAAGTTTTCAAAAATAAAGGTGTAATAGGTATAGATGGTTTTAATATTAAAATTCAATATAAAATTGACATGAGTGAATTAAATTTCATTTCATATAAAATATTATTTTTAATGATACATTACATTCAATTTACAATATAATTCAACATTGTAGATAATATAAATAGAAATGATGTTTTCAATGAAAAAATAATATATTTCAATATTCATAAAAAAATGAAACATTTTAGAAAAATCCTAATAACGAAAATCATGATAATTTTTAATTTTTATTATTTAAAATGAGAATTTAATTTTAAAAAATAGTTTTTATAAATGTTTCAAATTTAAATGTTATCATAACTATGTAGGAAGATATGGACCAGTTTACTTTAATACAACATTTTTTCATAATTCCATTTATTTTTTCCTTCAAATGATTATTATTTTACTTCAAATATATTCATTTACATTTAATTTATTTCACACATATTTCAGTGATCTAATATTCAAATAATATTTACTTGTAATCATACCCTTTCAAATAACAGATAAGTTATAATGGATAGGTATTAAATATATTTCATTAGTCTTTTTTCATATAAAATCAATGTTGAATTCATTGCAAGATATATAAAATATTGAATTTATTTTAATGTAATGTGTCTTAGATTATCAAGGTGTTACCATATACCCTCCAAAAAAATAAACATTTTTATTTTTTGGATACTACCTCTTAAGTAGTTGAGGGTTGTCGTTTTTCAAAACATAAACTGGTTCCTTTGTTGCTTCCTCCACATTGGCATTTATCTATCGTACCCTTACAATTTAATTCATATGATTGGTCAATATTTTTTTTCAAGTATCACGAATATGTACAGGTTCTTCATAGTAATATAGATCATGTTTATGTAAAATTTCATTGGAAGTTAGAAATTGCATTGTTTCATGAATTTACTTCCTTAAGAATGATATATGGAATAAATAATTTACTATTATAAGACACATATAAATTTCCAAATGATAATGAAAAATACTTTTTAAAGGAATTCATTGGGTACGATATAGCTACAGATCTTCTTTCTCTTCTTACAACACCTTATAGAACCATTCCATTAACATTAATTTAAAAAAATTATATCCAACTAGGAATCAAAAACAATTCCTTAAATTTTAAGCATAACTCTTTTTCCATAATTTATATTATTTTAAATGAACCTAAATATCCAATAAATTTTTTATCGTAATAAATCCTAGATCCTAAAATTATTATTTCGGAAATTTCATCTCGACATGTTTATCAAATTTGAAATTCTCCATATAATTCTTTATATGGTGTTATTTAAATACCCAAATAGATATTACAATTATAGGAATAATCTACACAAGGTAAATACTGAACCCACTTATCCATGATATTCATGTTATCATGAAATCAACATGTATTATATTATATGAATCTTTTGTATTTTCCATCATTATAAGGATAGAAGGAAGTTATCATATGAAGCTCAGTATAAGGAGCCTTCTAAAGACACTTATAGAATATTGATATAAAACAGTGATAAATATTAGACATGTTCAGAAGTTGTGTTCCATGGATTCATAAAACAACATTATTATAGAACCTTATGTGAAACTCAAGATGAAAAATATAATATTATTGAATAAAAAGGTGTATATTTGGTTAGGTGATCAATGATAACATAAATTGGGTCATTATTTCAAGGATTACTTTGATGTATTGTGAAACAATCCATAGCAAAGTCATCCATGTTCCACATTAGTAAAGGAATAGGTCACGTTAATCATCAAGTATGATGCCTCACAACTTTAACTTATTGAAAAACTAATCATATAGACCCCAAATCAACAACTTCACACACAAATATAAAATTTAGCAATAGCCACAATCCCAAACAATGGATATATGGGTCAACATCAGGTCTAAAAAATATATCTAAGGTTCAAATGGGTCATGATTTTATTGGAAATCTAATTGATAAAATGTATACTGAAAAATATAATAAATAGTAACAACTATTTCCGCCATGGATTAAACACTAATTACCTATGTTTTGGAAATTATGATAACAGCCAATAAAGTTTCAACCATATATGTAGGGATATAGAAATAGTTTATATTATGGATATAAGGCTTATTTAGTGGTTGAAAACCATTTATATAACCCCTCTAATCCATGGCTAAATGCTAAAAATAAATTTTATCAGACATAATTTAATTTATATACCTCCCCCACAAATATCCTTTCATGGTTCCACTACACAAGATGAATCTAATTGTACAAAAAAATATAATTTGTTATTTATATCATCATAAAGTATGTAAATATTAAAAAAATATGGAAATAGGTCTTCCCTCCAGATTCCCAAGTGAAAATGTTTCCCATATGCATAGGCGGTAAACCTATGGTCATGGTTCACACAAATAATGGATATAGGTATAGGAAATATCCATGATTTCATAGAAACATGGATGTATCACTTGAATATATAACCAATGTCCACAATTTAAAAAAATCAAGGCTATAGACTTGACATAATACTTATAGGCACATATTTGGAAAACCATGGTTTTAGGTCAAAGGTTATTGCTCTATTTTCTATTAATGACTCTAATGTTATCCCCCAAAAATACTTACTCATATACCTATTCATAGTTATGATACCATGTGGTATATATAAATTTGAATTGTGGATTCATCCAAACATATCATCTTTTGATCAGATAAAAATGGAACATATAGTATCCTTCCAATTTTCAAAACATTATATTCACAAACGGTGATTACTAATTTAACATCATTTAAAAATATAATTTTCTTATAAAAGTTATCATAATAAAAATGATATCCTTTTAACTTTTCTACTAATTATGTTTTCAAAATAATTTAAAAATATGTTATTTCTCTTCTTACTCAATAATACCATTATCTATAATTAATTGATCCATGAACGTGGGATATCTTTAAATTATATTTTGTTTCACAACCCAAATTATAATTTTTACTCACTAAATCCACTATCGTATTCCATACATGTAGACTATATAAAAATATAATGAACTTATTAATGATAGAAGTAATAGTTTCTAAATTTCGCTGATAAATCATTCTTTATTTGAGATTCATGAAATATCTGCATGTGATTCCCAAGCACTGAATATATTTTATAATACAATAATATGTTATAATGTAATACCATTCAAGAATAATCAAGATATTACTGTAATAATAAATTCATAAAATACATGAAAATAGTGTAAATTTGTCAATCAAAATAGGATTATTAAAAACATGTAATGTCTATACAACATTTATATAGATTTATTTAGAATTTCATTCTTGTTTAAATGTAATATATAATACCTAAAATAATGAAAAATTATGAAAAATTTCGGGATCAATAAACTAGATAGAATAAGACCTCAATATGAAGAAAATGATACTTATTCATTATTTTAATATCCTTGATTTCCTTAAAATCAATTCATAGTATCATATGCCCATATTATTTGTTAATAAATAGAATTGGGACCCCCCTGGTTAAAAAATATGGTGAATAAAAACCTTATCACACAAGTACCCTAACTGTTTCACCTAGTACACTAATTATATAATGGTATATATCTTTGGAGTACTTGATATTAGTCAAGAATCAAGTACAAAATCAATAGAAAACTCAACTTCCTACACTAGGTGATGTTTAGGTAATTTCTAAGAAGTATATCAATGTACTCGTGTAATATAGGTACACAATCGATTTCAAGATTATGTTATCCATACCTTTATTAGGCAATATCATCTTCCCCAAGAATAAAATTCAATATATCTAGTGGGAGTGGATCTCTACATGTGTATGATGATGATGTGATTTCAATATAGATATGGAATTTACATCTTAATCATGTTTCATAATTTCATTCTTATTAAATATTGATTTTTTCATTATTTTTTGAACTAAATTTCGCACTAAGTATTATATCAAATTCAAACACATGTATGATAATAAAGATAGAAAAAATAACATTTTTGTGTTATAATATGGATATCTTTACATAACCTTATTTTAATGAGATTTGTACCAATAGATATGACTGGAATTTACCTACATAAATTTCTAGGGAAATATCCAATTTTAATGGTAAAATTGGCTGAAAAAAATAGAATATGGATCAAGAATAAATTAAATAATTATCTAAATTTTAATCTATTATTAATTATCATTCCAATATAACATTGGGTACTTCCTACTAAGTTGTAGTGATCTTATAAGAATTGAATTATATTCTTAAAATATCTTATGGTAGTTTACCTTGATGATTGGAGAATTTATTTTCATATATCTCCTTCTACTAATAGTCTATAAACTGAATTGACATATTTTATTTTACCCATTTCAATTATCTAATATGATGAACATTTTCCGAATGAATATAACAAAATCCCCTGACATTCAATCCTTTCCCATATGGATCATTTCAATATTACTCTCACATGGTGTACAATGCATCATTAACATCCTCTTTATTGATGAATTCATTTGACCTCATTCTCATTTGACCATTAATTTTCACGAGTTCCATTGGGAACATATGATATAGATATTTATTTCAACAATTTTTTTGAATATAATATTATTTCATCATATAATAAAATATTGATAGATTGTTTCCCATTCAGAGACATGTATTAATCCATTTATTTATAAGGCTAATCATTCACTCCATGGGGAGTTTTTAATCATTAGAAAAACTATAAAATCATGTAATGGTATCCTTATACTCAGAAATAATTCATTGGTTTTTGATTTAGTCTATACAACATTATCATCATTTTGGTCTATTTCTCATGAGAGAAATATTATTTTAATCGATTTATCCATATACTATATCCATTACATGAGTTCTATATTTTATTTATCATCTGTATTTTTGATCAATATCCACCATTGATCATAATCTACTTTTCTAAAATTCACTATAATTGTATACGTTTCCTTTTCATTATATAAAAATTCTCAAAATATATTTTCATGAGACATAATCCATTTTTCAACTATAGTTGAATTATTAGTCCCACTAGATGATGTGTGATTTTGTCACAATATGGGATCCAAAATAGTATAATCACGTTACATTACAAGTTTCTCTATCATGGAATGATATTTTTTATAACCTGATCAGGCATCCCATGTATTGTACTAATTTTTGAATCTCCAATGCTATCTTTTTTGGCTTCATCATTTGGGAAATCTCTACATTTTCCAAGAATATTGATACCATTATTCCTTGTAATTTCCAATTTTAAAAAATTCTATATACATATTTATCTTATAAAATTATAAATTTAAAATCACATTGTATAAATCAAATATAAATGGACACTTATAATAAATTAATATTCATGGATTTTTAATCATATAATAATAAACATGGTGTCTTCTAGGATATATTTATGTTCAAATCCTTCATAATTTTTTATTGAAAATTTGAATTTTAATATTAATATATTTAGGATATGTCAAACTAGGTTCATAGTATGTCTTACATTCATACACCATGTGTTGATCAGGTCAAGACCAATGTTCCAATTTAAATTTTATTATCCCAAATTACATCTTTTCTATAACCACATCCAACCGTTGTATCCAGATATGGATATATTTAAAGAAAAAACCAAACAAATTATTCCTTTCTAAATCATTAAGACATTATTCATTAATTATGCTTAAATTATATCATAGGTTTATGTTCCCTATTCCATTATTTACATAATATAGTTACCCTGATTTCTACTACACTTCCTCTTATAAAAACTATAAATACCCTATCTACCGTCAACAGGAGCCAGTACATACATTAGTTCAGTAGAATATATACATTGGGGTAAAATCCCAAAGGATTAAATTGAATAATTGGGTTAATATTTAGATAAATATACGAAAACAATTTTACATAGGTATATTAAATAAAATTCATAGTAATACGGAAATGTTTCACCCTTGAACTCATTCTAAGAATTCATATTCATATAATGGGTGAAAGAAACAAAATAAAGGTTATCATAAATTCATCCTAAGGATTAGAGAAAAAACTATCACAAATCATTAAATAATTATCAATATAAAAAGGCAAATAATTCAAAATATATGAAATTTATTCATTACCTAGAATAACATAGCTTGATATGGAATAATCATTATAAAACACTTATAAAATGAACACACATAATATTTAATCAATAAAATTAATGTAAAAATGGTTCTAGAGGTAATATCATGGTGAAAATATAATGAATACTAAAAATAAATAATTTCCCAATGAATATATTTATAAATTATTTTATGTCATGATCTCACTCATCATGAAAACCTCTACTCTAAAGACCTTCCCCAGTTCAGTTTAAATTTAATTGGTAAACTCCATCTGATATAGCCAACCAATTTGTCTCAAGGTACATATTGATGAAATATAAGGGTTATATATTACCATTACCCTCACATATATTCATGTTAAAATAATTATCTTATGTCTAGTCACATATTTAATTAATTAATGAATATCACTTATCATGGAATATATATATTGAGTAGAGGATACATAGTTATCAACATTTTCCAAGTTAATCCCTTAAGGCTGAAAGAAAACTATGTATATAAATTTAGTATATGGTTAATTATATAATGATATATATTATAATATAATTTTTATATTTAAAATAAATGTAATTTCTAATGAAAAAGTATCACAAAATAGTCACTATTTCAAGATAATGTAGTCAATCCCATAAAAAATTGATATTTTAAAATGATTTCCATGTCTTTGGAAACATTAAAATTACCACCCATTATTTTATAAACAAGAAAATTATAATTAATCATCATCTAGAAATGATAATATTTTTAATTAAATAAAATGTGTTGTATATACAACACAAAAAATTAATGGATTCCTATTATAAAATATATCTCAATAAAATGTTTTTTGAGACAAAATATCTGACAACACAGTATGATTGATGTAAAATAACCATGGATGAAATAATTTTTTTTAAAAATGTCATTAAATATGATGGATTTGTGATATTAATTGTAATAGAGGTAGTATGTGCTCCTTAAAAATTATTAGCATAAACAAATATGCATAAATTAAGTAAAACTGAGTTAATATCCTTTAAGTCACACTTCCTTTTGGGTTAACATGATTTAAAATAATGTGAGACAGTTTTACTTATGATATCAATTTAATATATATCTATATTCATATTTATAATATCATATATGATCCTCTTATAAAATATTACAACGAAACTATTTATAATATTATATTCATTGTTTTGGGTGTCAGTTGTCTTATTTTCTCATGTATGTTTGACCATGAATTGTTTAGATCATCCATATATATTATATTCCCATCGTTATAAACAATAATAATAATAATAATAATAATAAATTATTAAATATCATATTCAATCATTATATTATTTTATATAGTCATCATTGAAAGTTCGATGTGGAAAATGAATCTCATCTCTTCATAGAGACTCTAGATCGTGCATATTCAAAAGAGATAATATCATTCCCTTAAAGAGTGAAAGGTCAAGAAATTGGGTGACATATTAATATAATATAATTTATATAATTTTATATTTTTAACATATATTAATAAAATTTATTCTTATTAACATCAATGTGATGCGTATGTTAAAAATGAATCACAGTGTTGCGTGAGGCGGTAGCCCTCCGTCCATGTGAGTAGCATTGTCATAATTTAAACAGATTAAAAACAATGAAGGTACATGAGATGATAAAATTATATTATTATAATAATATCTCAAATAAAATTTAAATGTTTTAAAACCATAATTATTTTTATCATTGATATGTGGTTATGGAAAAAGAATTATATCGGTCCATGAAGAGATAGTCCTCAATACACATGGTCAATGGATTCCATTCAAATTTAATGGAATATGATTCCAATATAGTTTTTTAAATTATAATAATATTATATTATTATATTTTATATACCTTTTTATTCTATTATATTAATTAAATATGAGTTTAGGGAGTTTTAATAATAAATAAAATAAAAATATCCATTTAAAATGTTAATGCTTCTCTAGGGACCTTCTTTTGGTTTGAAACAAATGAAATCATTGGATGTTTTAACGAAAAAATATATATATGTTGTTTTAATGGTAGATTTTGAATTTATTTGGGTTGTTATTGTATGAGAAATATGCTTCATAATTTTTATAGTGAGGATATGACTGGGTGGCCTTTTATAAGTGAGTGTGAGTACCCACATGGAATTTTCGTAAATAAATCAATTACACCCACAATTTTATCTTGTAAAAGCAATTTAATATGATTCATAATAAACCATTATAAGTTATAATTTAGAAATGATTCCATCCAATTGGTTTTCAACATGTTGGTATGTCATTTAAACCTTTTTCATTGTTGTTTAGCTACCATATAAATATGTTTTTACGATAAATGTTTAAATTAATATTTCCAAACTCAATATTAATTTAGGTAAAAAATTAAGTTGACCATGATAGATAATATATATTATTCTGACTCCAAATATTCAATTAATTTATTTAAAATTTAATTCATATATTTTGATGAATTGAATTTAAATTTATACCTGTGATCATGATAGAATGTATCTTTTCAAAGAGAACAATCTAATAAGTACGGAAAGTTTTGATATCAAAATGAAATACTATATTGAATAAAATTAAATAAGTTTTATTTATTATAATAAAATTTAAATAGTTTTTAAAGAAATTAAATATATATTTTGTCCTTTTAAATTATTTAAATAATATTTTTTAAAAAAAATTAACAAATAACTTTTTCACAATTATTTAAATTTTTTTTTTTTGAAAAATCCCAAAATTTTCACCCATGATATTTTTGATATATTTATTTAAAAAATTATTTTAATTTTAATAATTATGTTTCATAAATTCCTCAAAAATTAATTTTATTCTATGTTTACAGGAGGATATTAAGTCTTTTTGTTCAAAAAATAATTTTTTAAAAATATTTCTCATTCTGTAAAATGATTATAATTTTATCTATATTATATCAATGTTAATTTAATTTATCTAATACCTATACAAGACATATAAAATTCATAATTTTTATATAAATATTCATACCCACCATCGTAATTTCTAGGTTATAATGGTCATGTTTAAATAATATTTTAATAGAGTATTATTATTTAAACTAGTTGTTGCATGCATTGAAAGCTATAAAATATATTTATTTAATTTGAAATTATATATTATCTGAAATTTATGGTTTTAAAATTCTATCTTCCCATTTGTAATGTTTTAATTATTCTTTATAAAATACTCTTTTTACGGATTCTATCATCTGAGACCTGACGCCACTGAACTGTGCCCTGATCCGGTTGGGTCACATGTCCTCAAGAGAATCTCCACAAACAATAGAGTATGTTGAATAATAGTAAGGGACATGGTGAATATATGGGAATCTATTCCCTCATTATGAAACTGTAGTAAATTTTAATGTCTATAACATAAACAAATAGTCGATGCAGAAAACCATACAATATAAATAAACATCTAAACATTGTTAGTACAATCAAGCAAGAAATCATATCATATAAAATATTATTAAATATGTTACGTGTTTCAAATAAAATAACCAAAACGTGAAAACATGGATGATTTTTAATCCAAATAAAAAATATCCAAAGGCCAAAAGATTCCCAATAGCATCACAAAAATCATCATAGTCCCATGATCTAATGCTCCTATGAAGTATATCAAATCCCTAAAGGAGGCATAATTCCCTTAACATTACCTACAATACTATAATTTTTTTAGGCCTAAAATCATGACCCATGTAGGTTGTGATACAAAATCCTAGTGGGTAACCCCCTATGGAATTTTTCACTTAGTCGGTGAAAATATATAGTAGGAAATGTTAGAAAAGAAAAGAAGTAAAAAGTAATAACTCAGAATTAAAAATCATACATTCTCTCGGTCCCATTTCTTGTCCATTTAACATATAAATTATGTTGAAAATTTTAATTAAAAATATCCAACTCAAACCCATCATACCATGTTTAATTTATATCACAAAAGATGCATTTGAAGGCCATGTAAACACGTACTGGTGAATAAAAAATCAATTCTTAAGCTTTTGATTGATATGCATGTTATAAATCATTTCATTTATAATTAAAATATGAAATTGAGCCCTTTATTTAAATTCCTATATTGGAATACATGTCTCACATGAGGTAAAAATTCTACCACTTCCCTACAAGGCCATCCTTGGTGAACCTCTTAGGTACCTGATATCTCTCTAGGTTTGGTATAACATCTCTGCCAATCGATTCCATTATCGACAACCTAACCTTGAGTATCACCCTTGGTGTAATAGTGAAATTACATTTTATTCTATCCATGGAATTATCATAATAATATCTGAATCCTTCAGTATATAAGACTATCCGAAATGAGTCTATCCATTGATTCAATCAATAGATACATGTTTCACCATTGGAATATCATATTAACCATTGAGTACATCCCGTGAATCCTAGTGTGGATCCATGTGTCACCCAATGTATAAAGGAAAATACTCATGTGAGTCTATCCATGATATTCTATGTTGAAACCATGTATCACCCAATACTATTTATCATCTAACACTTTCAATTTCCTCTAAACATTTAATTTACTATGCCTAGGTCAAAACCAAGAGAATTTAATGTCAAACTCACCTTAATATGGTGACTCAATAATAGGAAAACTTTATGAGGCTTGGTAATTCTTTATTCTTATGGGAATGTTTTATATAATATGGTTCCATGAATATAAATCTTCTATATGGAATGGTTATCCTATAACTTCCATGGTAGAAGTATTAAAAGGTGTAATTCATTCTTATTTATGTATCGGAAAATAAAGACAATCCTATGGGCTTGCCTTCAAATACACACATGGGTGCTTTAATCATAAAAAGTCTAGCAAGCCTAACTAGTTAACATATGGATTAACATTAATATATCTCATGTAATAAAAGAGACAATTTATGAAATTTTATCCAATTTCATCTATTCAAGTAATGGACTCTATTTCACTCACTCGAGTAAGGGAAAATTTATTTAACAAAAATGGAATACATGGGCCTAGGAGAAATCCTTCATCCCATAAAATTAGTTCAATTTTATTTTGTCTAAAAAATTTCAATATAATTTATAGAAGAAATAATATTTTTACATTCCATGACTTGGGGTAAAAGGAATGCCTCAAGGAATCCAAGGCCAAAAACCATAAATAGTTATCAATGAAACAAACCCATGGGGTGTTCCTCTGATTGTATAAAACCTATCACACACAAGCACATGACTATTCAATTTCCTAAAACTTGATAGGTAATAACACAGTTCAATTACAATTTAAGGAGATACCTCAAAAATGGGCGTTTTGGAACCCAAGTATACATAAAATTAATGACATTATGTGAAAGGTTGGACACAACTTACCTTAAGATCATGGTTGATTGATCATCTTGTATCAAGATCTGATTCATCCTATCTTGGATTAAAGTTGTATAATGGATGAAGAATGAGAAATTTCGTCATATTATATTAAATCAAGAGAGCACAACCAATATCTAGTAGAATGAAGAATTTATAGAATGGAATTAAGCCCTTACTATTACGAATGCAAGGAGATGACCAACTTTTTAATAAGAGATCATATGTATATGTGATATGAAATTGGATAATAGCCTCAAAGGATAGATTTTCCAATAGATGGTATATAGTCGGTTTGAAACAAAACAATAGTTTAAATTTATTATGAATAGTTTATTAAATTAAAATATTAAATTTCAAAATATAGTAGGGCTCACATGGTTTCATATAGTTATATGCATAGCTAACAATTATCACGGTTTATCAGCTATGGACACACCATGATGAAATTGTCTATCATTGTATAACAGATATCTGATTTTTCCGCACGACTATATAGATCTTCCAATATGGTGTCCCCAAACCATAAAACATGTAACCCCCCACTGTCCATCCTCCAACAGTTTTTACAAACCATGCCTCCAACCATGAATGGTTTATAATAATCATTAACGTTGCCAAAAAACTAGAAATATTGGGTTCGAGGTGTGGAACTAGCCCCAGACAACCCCAATCCTTCAATGTCCTCAAGGGGAATCCACATAACGCCTTATGTGAGCTATTAAATTTATAATTGATGGGAAATACTAGATTTATATCTTAAAGAAGAACCAGTTTTTACAAACATCACCCCTTTTAGAAATTGTTCCCCAAAGTGACATTCGAAGGGTGGTGAAGAAATATCTGAGAACAAATATGGCCATTGTGATCATACTTTGACCACCCTCTCCTACATCTCATCATGTTGTTATCTGTGCTACCATATCACCCATAATGAAGGAACAAAACAACCTCAAATAACATTCTTCTAATAATCCTCAAATCATATATTATTCTCCTCAATGGATGCGTCTAACTATTACTCAACCTCCATCGGATGAAGAGAATGAGACCAGTCTAAATAGTAATGTAAAATTTGAGAAACATGGAAGTCATCGTGCATATATAGGTACCTCTTAGGTAATGAAAACTGATATTCTAATATACATACTCTCAATGGAATCTCATATGGCTTAAAATATGTGGTTGAAATCATACCACATCTCTAGATCCTCTTATGTCCCAACCACGGTGAAACGCCTACTAAAACCCAACCCCCAACCTAAAAATCAAGAGATCGTCTATAGATATTGGTGTTAGATTTAGGAAAATACTATGCAGTAGAAATCCTATTCCAAATTAACTTCACCTCTTCTTTAATCTCCTAGACAAGACATGGTCCCATCATAGCTACCTCACATTCCTCCAACAAAAATATTGGTGATCGAAAAATCCTACATTACAAAGCGTAATATGGATCCATCTAAATGGTCGCATGAAATATTTTTTATAAGAAAATACAACCAAGTGTATATTCTTCTCCCACTATACCTCAAAATCTTGTACACATGCTCTTAGCATGTCATCAATATCTTCAATCGTCCGCTTAGACCTGGCATATGTTTGGGGTTGGTATAACATGATCAGATATACCTATATACCCAACTCCCTTGTAACCCATTCCAGAATTTAGAAGTAAATTTGGAATCCCTATCTGAAATGATATATTGTGGGACTCCATGTATATGTACAATCCCATAGTTTTACATCCTCCCAATATCATCATCATTTAATGTTTCCGTGATCGGAAGGAAATATGAGTCCTTCGTGAGCCTATCAACAACAACCCATAAATCACCATTACCTCAAGGAAAGCTTGATTATCATATTATAAAATCTATCACAACATCATTTCATTACCACTCAAGAATGTGTGGATACTTTAAATGTTTGGTTGATCGATGGTGTTATACCTTCACCTGCTGACACGTGGAACATCTCAAGACATAACCAGTTGCATCCATTTTCATTAATATCTACAAATACTAACGATGTTTAAACAAGTACATCTAGGTGATACCAGGATTCACATCCCAAGAAGAAGCATGAAAAGCCTACAATAAATATTCATACATTTTAAAAGATACCCAAACATTTCAAATTAATCACGGGACCACATCTACCCCTATGTTCCCTCCAAAATGAGGGTCCTCGCCTACCACACTCTCCCATAGAACAAGTCTTTCAATGTAGGGAAGCTACCTCATCCAAACTCTATTTAGAAGGGTATATGTAATAGAAAATGATGATAGAAACATAGTCCACATAATTTCATTCACCTCTAAGATCGTATCATTGAATAATAACGTCATATTCCAATTTTTACTGGCCTTTTACAGAGATTGTATAGGATTCTTTCAACTCAGAGCATCGACCACTACATTGAAATTAGTAGGATTGTTGGAATGCTAAAATTCAACATACTGAAGGTATTTGACCCACCATTACTAAAATAGATTCATATCATGTTGTTTAAATATATTCTTGTGGGTTTTTTGGTCTGTGAAAACCAAAACAATGCTCTCCCAGTAAATAATACTTGTGAAAACACAATGCGTGAACCGCTATAGCTAACTAAAGATCAAGTGTTTCTTAGTTCCTCTCATTTGGTTTCTTCTAAGACATGTACACAATTACTCGATACCTATGTATAATATCTTCTCCCAACCCAATACTTGATACATTATAATATATATTGTAACTCTTTCCTGGAATTGGAAAAATCAGTATGAGCACTGATTTCAATCTACCTTTAAACTAATACAAGGCTGTTATTCATGAATATGACCATAAATACATTACACCCTTAATTTTCAATCCCTTAAATGGAACTTCTATGCTTAAGAATACCTTTATGAATCATCGATAGTATCTTTAGATACCCAAAGAGTGATGTACTTGGAAATTATATTACTTTAGCGGAATACTTAATACAAAACAAAAAACAGACACACAAGGATCATAATAGTTTAGTGTCTTTGGAAACTCGGATAATAATATTCTAATCGTGGTGAAAGATCTTCAACTTCTCCTGTAAGATCGTCCCCTTTTTTTCTTACCTAAAACCTTTCTTTATATCCTGGGGAAAAGAAAACATGTAAAGGGTGATCTCAAATGCTCAGTAAGGGTAAGCATGGATAAAATAAAACATACCATATACATTTGAACTTAAAAACATGAACATAATGTTTAAACATCAAAATATTGATCAAGGACATAAAACATGGAAGTAGATAAGGCATATATCATAATGGAACATAAATAATTATAAAATATAATGGGAATAAAACATGTAATTGCGACATCCATTATGCACATGTAATGATTTCCATAGTAGCCAAGGCATTGCTACCAGGACCATCTTAGTGGACAAAGTTCCTTTCTGAATCAAGTTCACTCCTCGTTTCAGTCCAGTAACACTGAACTAGATTAACTTACCATTCTAGCCATGCCTATCTCCAGAGATATAAATCATTACACAATGAATTTTAGAGATATATAGGTCCCACCCATCTCATAATGAAATCATTCTTACTTTTTCCACAAAATAAACATACATCATTCATAAAAACCCAATAAATAAAATGGGTTTTATAAACATCATCCCTTCATCACATAAACCATATAAAAGAAAATGGATATCATTTCATTATAAGAAAATTGAAACCATGTAAATCATAGAGACATTAAACTTGAAACATACACATATGAAATAATGTCATCTAAGATGAAAAATGGTTTTGATAAAACACTTGAAATGAATTTTTTAGGAAAATATCATTTTTTCTTCAAAATCATTTTCTTTTCAAAAAATGAACTGCACTTTTAAAATAAATTTATTTTTTTGAAAATATTACTAAAATATTTTGGAGGAAGCTTCATGAAAATAAGGCTTTATAACACCGTAAAATTACATTCATACCGTATAAGATAAAAAACATTATTCTCGTAATTTTTCCGGAAAAGTCAAAAAGTACCTCGTAATGTAAACAAAAGAATTATTCCTTACATACCATGTAGTAAAAGTCAAAAATGGTTAAAAATAACTATAAACATACATGAAACCATTTTTAGAAAACATGGGCTTGGATGATAAAAATAACCCCAGTAAATACTTACCAATAAACAATCTCGGATAAAAATGAGATTGATAAATTATCCATTACCTTATATCTGATATGCTTTGTACGTATCTGAACCTCCTATAAAATGATTTAAATAATGTCATTGACTTATTAATGAATCATATTCATTATTATTATGTCTTATATGTTTCTCTTATGACTTTATATTACCCGTTCTTTTGTAAATTCCATGTTAAAGCAGCGTTTTGGGTAAATTCATTTCAATTGTCGTATGTGTTTTGACATGTCGTTCTTGATATTATTACATATATCCTGATTTAAATAATTATGGAATTTAAAACATGATTTTTATATATAATATATATTCATCATATATATATATATATATATATATATTACAGTTCGATAAAAGGAATGAAATACATCGTTCATGGAGACGGTAGGCCGTATGTATGCATGAACGTTGTTTTCATTTCCTTATTGAAATGAATGAAACTAAATATATGACATACATGTATATATACATAAATCCAGTAGCATTATTATTTCATATATTTCATTATTATTCATTATATAAAATTTATGATCATTCATTTACGGTTAACATGGAGAATGAATCGCATCGCGCTGTGGAGACGGTAATCCGTATGTACGCACGAGCGATGATATCGTTCCCATAATTATTGAATATAATTGGATTGGATGGTATAATATTTTAGAATCAGTATGATGTTATAATAACCATATATAGTTATTCTTTACAACATTATACCCATCCATTAAAGGTTTTGGTGGAAAAACAGATTTCACCACGGCGTGGAGACGGTATTCCGTACGTACGAATCCGTGGTGATTTCATTTTTAATAGGATGGATAGATTGTGAAATAGGGTTATTTCATACTTATAATAACATATCAATATATGAGTTATACTGATGTTATTACGTCATAATGAAACAACTAAAGAATAAGAAGTGGAAGAAGAAATAGAGTGGAAAGAATCGGTAACGGACATTACCGCTTCTTTGAAGCGCCTCTTTGATACCACTTCTTAGGGCACTAAAATTGGTCTTTGAAGAAGACCAGAACCTCTAGGATGTTTCTATAGAAGTGGAGAAGATACTTCGTAAGGGTTTTACCGAGCTTGCAGGCTCAATGTGGTGTGAGGAAGAGAGGGAGGATGTGCCCTTTTATAAGGGAGGAGAGGGGCACCTTTGGAAAAACAAAAAATAGTATTTTATTATAAAGTCATATTCCATTTTTAATAGCTCCAAATTGATTTATTTCGAAGATAAGGTGGGTATGGGCCGCAATCCTCTCATCCAATAGAATTTAGACAAGTTTAGGTCATTATATTATCCTTATATTTTAGTTTTAACTCTTAGTTAATTAGATTGACATATACCATGTCACTTTGTATTTTTATATTATATAGTTAATAAACATACCATATACATCCAAGAGACCCCCTAGTGGTCCATTAACAATACATCTATCATGATATAAGTATCTCGGCCAAACCTTATATTTTTAAGAATATAATAACAATTACTAATATAATATTTGTTTTAAAAACTATTTTATGTCAATTTTTACACAATTTGGTAATTGATTTTTGTGAAAATCATAACAAAATGATTAGTTCGAAAAACGTTTATTATATCAATAATAACATGTCATATTAACTTATAAAATTATTGTAATTCATAAAAAGTCTCAGATTCCAAATATTTGGGTATTTATAACATCAATTATGTCAATATTTCATTAATAAGATAATTACTGCATCATCATTGTGTCATAAATAAATTAAATTATTTAATTTCTAGAATTTACAAATAAAATAAAATTATGTAGGAAATAGTTTGATATTTCTAATAAATATTTATAGTCCAATTGATCTTATCTATAACCCTTTATTAAAAATGATTTACTTATTAAAATTTGATTTTACCTATTTTAACCTTCATTAAATAAATTAATAATAAATCTCCTAATCTAATCCATGTGGGCCTAAATGGTCATATATTATTAATAAGGTTGTTTTTGGTCGATTTACACTTATCCAATAGAATTAGGACATGTGTTAGGGTAATAATAATATCATTTTTACCCTTAATTATCCTATTTACTTTTAACCGTGGTAAATAAAAGTAAAAAATTACTATTCACCAAAAATTATTTACATCTCAATAAACAAAATTTTAGTCCTTGATATTAACTGTGTCTCTCAGATTTTTGAAATTCAATTCACAGAAGTGGTAAAATTTAATTTATATTATGAAAAGTCAGTTTTTTTAACTACCACTATGTGGTTTCACTATTCATCGAAAATTGAAGTTTTTCAGAAAAACACCAAAAATTCAGCCTAAGCATTATTTGATATTCCAAATTCAAAATTGATGTCTATTATTCCAAATTCATAACATATAATTGGATATAATTAATTTTATATTTACTTCCCGTTAACAAAACAAATAGCCTGTTTTTAAGAAACAAAAACAATCAAAAAATTTATACTTGTTTATATCCAATTTCAATGTTAATTTAATTCCAATGAACAACATTGGATTAAATGGTAAAAATATATTATAATTACACTTTAAACCCAATTAAAAAGATAATCTAACCATATAAATAATTGCGATGAAAAAAGTTTCTTTTAATTAAAAATACCGTGTTTTTACTATTCATTAAAATATGAAAGTTATCAGAATAATATGAAAAATTTATAGAATGTAAATTTTTATATCCTGATTCAAAAGAAAAATTTTATTTTGTTAAACTGAACTTATAGAAAAGTGAAAAACATGATTTAAAGTGGGTGCACCATCAAAAGCGAACAAAACTACATTTTTTGAAATTTACATATTTTACTCGAAAAATTGATTTTGTTCTCATACCATGTTCTAGAAAATGTGTCAGCTGAATAATAATGTTATAAAATTCAAACTTTAGTTGATACTATTCATAACGTGTAGTTCATATAACATATTGTTGTTTAGCGAAACTCAGTATTGCGTACAACACACACTATCATGGAAGGTCGTGATTGCGTGTAATGCAAGCCAAGTCAGGGATGTGTGTTGTGCAAGCTCCTTTTGGTGTAGCGTACAACACAAGACATTAATGAAATTAAAAAGAATATATTTCATAAAATCTCGGGGTGTTACATTCTACTCCCTTTAAAATGAATTTCTCCCTCAAAATCCGTCAGGGTTATAAATGGTTTACTACTCGAAAATTTGTTTAATAGAAACCCACATCGTAAAAAGCAATACCAAAACTTGGCATTAAAAACTAACGTATGAAATGTAACGGTTACCCAAATTAACTCGTAACTGGGTTTCCACGTAAGAGAACATAGATGAAAATATGGATATGGAAGAATAATCTTACCATCAAGTTCTGATGGAGAGTGGTAGAGAACATGGCTATGAAAAATCCATCAATCAAAAAGCCATAGATTTGTGATGATCTAAGGTACCATCTGATTCATCGGATATAAGGGCACTAGGACAACATTTTTAGTTTTCATGATCATTTCCCTAATGTTGATGAAATTAGAAGAAATACTTTCGTTATTGTGGTATAGTCTCACCGTTGGTTGTTCGTTGGACAATTTCCACTTCATCTCTTAATGAAATGATGTTTAATTTGTCATTCATGAAGTGTTAGCAGATCATGTGATAGAATGATGGGTCATTCCATCTGTCTCTACCAAATGGTTATAAAAGTTATCAAAAATACATAAGTACATATATAGTGTGATTAGTCATATATAGTTCCTAAAATGGACTTATTCTTTATTTATCATACTGAATAATTTAATAAAACTAGTTTCTAATAAATAGGGACTTCCTGTAGGCCAATGGTAGGCGATAAAGTCCAATCGCACTTTGGTTGTGGGTTCGATTCCCACAGCCTTGTCCGACGCGATGGGATTTTGCCCGTCCTGCAGGTTGTCTCTATTCTAAAACTATATTACTATAACATCCCATCAATAATATTGAAAAAATTTCTATCCTTAAACAATACTATTTTATGTCCAAGATAATCCATTCCAATCATTAGCCTTATCTAAAATACTTCGGTCCAAGCTCATAGTATAAAGAAATCGATTAATTGAAATGTCATTAACCATGTATGTGAATACCATCATTTATCCCCCATATATCTTGTTGGTATCATTCCAATCATGTGAATACATTAATCATGTATTATCCTGAAAAATGAATACCCATTAAACCATAGTGAAAACATGAATATTGTCAAAAGTTAACTCATTCCACATACCAAAATCCAAATATTCTATATACTCAATCCAAGATATAACCTTCTCTTTATATCCGTCATGAGATCATGAATACTATCAAACATTTCATTTTCTACTTATCCCTTCATTATGCGCATATCATCTACTTTCCAAAAATATCTGAATAATATTTCATGGTTACTGGTACCATTAATCATACACATTCAAAACTTAAGGAAAGACAACAGTGTAACTATCCTTAGATGTCCCTTTATTCCATAGTACCATGAGATTTTTTATACAACATTACACTTGATAAACATGTAATCCTTCCACTACCTTCTTAAACCATTGATCGAGATTCAAAAATTCTTTCATCTCACATATCATTTGTAGTGTCTTTATCATCATCAACATATATAATACCCATATGACCGTACTGATTCTCTTCATGAGACTTTCCCTTAGGGAATTGGTTTGAATAATGACCGTACATTCCACATTTAAAATATTTAACCATTGTTTATGTTTTTAGCAATACCATTATCCTCATCCATGGTGTTAACTGAACCTTTTCCTTTGCAATTATTGGATTTGTGTCCTTATTTTCCACACCCATAGCATCTTCCAGTTCCTTTGAAACTATCTCCCCGATGCCCCTTCCAACATTATTTACATGAGGGAAATTGAACTTTCTATCCTCTGTGATCATCATGAATCTCAATCTTTCTCTTATTATCTGAGTCAGGAAACTTACCAATGTTGAGATTATTGATCATATTATGAGATTCCTAAATATGCATAATAACGATGTTTGGACTTCCAAATCTCATTTCTTTTGGTTTCTCATGAAGAATGTCATTCCATTGTCCATCATATCCTCCATTATCATGAATTGTCCTGTTTCCAGCCATTTTCTAAAACCCAAAAAGAATAGTGTGAGAGGCAAAAATCATGCTAGAAAAAACAACATAGTAAAGGTGGGTCACCCGCAATATCTAACATCTTAGGTTAAATTCTAAGATTGTTTCCATAGTTCTAGGACTATATCTTATATGTATACTTATCCTTAGGGAAATCACTAGACATACCTTAGAAATATCTCTAGGGATCTCACTAAAGTTCTCACATCCTAGTTTCCAAAGGTTGACTAAACCTCCCTATGATACTAACTGTAGAGACCCGTAGCATGATGTACATAGACATTACATTACTTCAGCGGAATACTTAATACATAACAAAAACAGACACACAAGGATCGTAATAGTTTAGTGTATTTGGAAACACAGAATATAATCTTCTAATCATCGTGAAAGATCTTCAACATCTCCCATAAGATCTTCCCCTTTTTGTTTTCATACCAAAAACCATTATTTAAATCCTGGGGAAAAGAAAACATATAAAGGGTGATCTCAAATTCTCAGTAAGGGTAGTAATGGATAAAATAAAACATACCATATACATTTGAACTTAAAAACATGAAAATAATGTTTAAACATCAAAATCATGAGCAATGACATAAAACATGGAAGTACATAAGGCATAGATCATAATGGAACATAAATACTGATAAAATAGAATGGGAATAAAACATGTAATTTTGGCAGCCATTATGCACATGTAATGCTTTCCATAGTAGCCAAGGCATTCCTGCCATGCCCACCTAAATGGACAAAGTCCCTTTCTGAATCGAGTTCACTCCTCCTTTCATTCCTGTAACACTGAACCGGATTAACTTACCATTCCAGCCATGTCTATCTAATGAGATATAAATATTTACCCAATGCATTTGAGGGAGATATAGGTCCCACCAATCTCATAATGAAATCACTCTAACTTGTGGCACAAAATAAACATACATCATTCATAAAATCCCAATAAATAAAATGTGTTTCATAAACATCATCCCATCATCACATAATCCATATAAAAGAAATTGATATCATTTCATAATAAGAAAAGTGAAACCATGTAAATCATAGAGACATTATACTAGAAACATACACATATGAAATAATTTCATCTTAGATGAAAAATGGTTTTGATAAAACAATATAAATGAATTTTTGAGAAAAATGTCCTTTTTTCTTCATAATAATTTTCTTTTCAAATAATTCCATGCACTTTTAAAATAATAGTATTTTGTTGAAAATATTCAGAAAATCTTTTGGAGGACGCTTCATGAAAATAAGGCTTTATAAAACCGTAAAAATCCGTTCACGCCATATAAGTTAAAAAAACATTCTTCTCATACTTTTTCCAAAAAAGTCAAAAAGTACCTTTTGACGTAATCAAAAGAAAGATTCCTTATATACCATGTAGTAAAATTAAAAAATGGGTAAAAAGTAATTTAAACATACTTGAAACAATTTTTTGAAAACATGGGTTTGGATGATAAAGACAACCCCAGTAAATACTTACGAATAAACGATCTCAGATAAAAAAGAGATTGATAAATTATCACTTACCTTAGGTCCGATATGCTTCGTACGTATCCGAACCTCCTATATAATGTTTTAAATAATTTCATTGAATTATTAATGAATCATATTTAGTGTTATTATATCATATATGTTTCACTTATGACTTTATATTACCCTTTATTTTGTAAATTCTATGTTAAAGCAGCGTTTTGGGTAAAATCATTTCGTTTATTGTATGTGTTTCGACTTGTCATTCATGATATTATTACTAATATCCTGATTTACATAATTACATAATGTAAAACATTATTTTTATATATAATATATATTCATCATATATATATATATTATAGATCGATAAAAGGAATGAAATACACCGTTCATGGAGACGGAAGGTCGTACGTACACATGAACACTGTTTTCGTTTCCTTATTGAATTGAATGAAACTAAATAGATGACATATATATATATAGATAAATACAGTATCATTAATATTTCATATATTTCATTATTATTCATTATATAAAATTTATAATCATTCATGTATGGTTAACATGGAGAATGAATCTCTTCACGTCGTGGAGACGGTAATCCTTACGTACGCACGAGCGATGATATTGTTCCCATAATTATTGAATAGAATTGGATTGGTTTGTATAATATATCAGAATCAGTTTGATGTTATAATAACCATATATAGTTATTCTTTACACCATTATACCCATCCATGTAAGGTGTTGGTGGAAAAACAGGTTTCGCCACGGCATGGAGACTGTATTCCGTACGTACGCAGGCGTGGTGATTTTGTTTTCCCTAGGATGGATAGATGGTTAAATAAGGATGTTTCATAATTAAAATAACATATAAGTATATGAGTTATACTTATGTTATTACATAATAATTAAACAACTAAAGAAGAAGAAGTGGAATAAGAAATATAGTTGAAAGAATCTTTAACGGACATTACCTCTTCTTTGAAGCGCCTCTTTGAGACCTCCACTTAGTGAACTAAAATTGTTATTTGAAGAAGTAGAGAAACCCTATGATGTTTCTATGGAAGTGAAGAAATTAATTTTTCAGGGGTTTTACGAGCTTGAAGGCTCAATGTGGTGTGAGGAAGAGAGGGAGGAGGTGCCCTTTTATAAGGGAGTAGAGGGGCACCTTTGGAAAAACTAAAAATATAATTTTATTATAAAGTCATATTTGGTTTCTAATAGCTTGAAATTGATTTATTTAGAAACTAAGGTGGGGATGGGTCGAAATCCTATCATCCAATATAATTTAGACAAGTTTTTGTCATTTAATTAACCTTATTATTTAGTTTTAACTCTTACTTAATTAGATTGACATTAACCATGTCACTTTGTATTTTTATATTATAATGTTATTAAACATTCCATATACATCCAAGAGACCCCCAAGTGGTCCATTAATGATACACCTATCATTATATTAGTATATTGGCTGATCATTTGATTTTTAGTAATATAATAACAATTAATAATATAATATTTGTTTTAAAAACTATTTTATGTCAATTTTGACACTATTTGGTAATTAATTTTTGTGAAAATAGTAACAGAATGAATAGTTAGAAAAAAGTTAATTAAAACAATAATAACATTTCATATTAACATTGAAAATTATTTTTATTCATAAAAAGTCTCAATTTACATTTATTTGGGTATTTATAACATCAATTATGTCAATATTTCATTAATAAGATAATTATTGCATCATCATTAGGTCATAAATAAATTAAATTATTTAATGTCTAAAAATTAAAAATAAAATACCATTATCTAGGAAATATTTTTATATTTCTAATTAATATTTATAGTCGAATTTATCTTATGTATTACCCTTTTTTAAAAATTATTTACTTATTAAACTTCGATTTTAACTATTTTAACCCTTCCTTAAATAAATTAATAATAAATGTCCTAATCTAATCCATGTTGGCCTAAATTGTCATATTTTATTCCTAAGGTTGTTTAAGGTCGAATTACACTTATCCAATAGAATTAAGACATGTGTTATGGTAATAATAATATCATTTTTACCCTTAATTATTATATTTACTTTTAACCGTGGTAAATAAAAGTAAAAAGTTACTTTTCCCCAAAAATTATTTTCATCTCATTGAACCACATTTTAGTGCATGGTATTAACCATGTCACTCTAATTTATTAAATTAAATTCAATGAAGTGGTAAAATTTAATTTAAATTAAAAAAAGTCTGTTTTTTTACTACCACTAAGTGGTTTCACTATTCATCGAAAATTGATGTTTTTCAGAAAAATACCAAAAATTTAGACTAAGAATTATTTGATATTCCCAATTCAAAATTTATGTCTACTTTTTAAAATTCATAACATATAAGTGGCATTAATTATTTTTAAATTTAATTCCCATTATCAAAACAAATAGCGTGTTTTTAACAAACAAAAACAATCAAAAGATTGATAATTGTTTATATCCAATTTCATAGTGAAATTAATTCCAATGAACAACATTGGATTAAATGGTAAAAATATATTATAATCAACCTTTATACCCAAATAAAAATATAATCTAACCATATAAATTATTGCGATGAAAAACGTTTTTTTAATTAAAATATAGCGTCTTTTTACTATTCATTAAAATATGAATGTTATCAGAATAATATGAAAAATTTATCCAAAGTAAATTTTTATATCCTGATTCAAAAGAAGAATTTTATTTTTTTTCAAATTGAACTTATAGAAAATTCAAAAACAAGATTTTATGTGGGTGCACCATCAAAAGGCGGCAAAACTACATTTTTTAAAATTACATATTTTACTCAAAAAATTGATTTTGTTCTCATACCATGATCTAGAAAATGTGTAAGATGAATAATAATGTTATAAAATTCACAATTTAGTTGATACTATTCATAACGGCTAGTTCATATAACATATTTTTGTTTAGAGAAACTCAGTATTGCGTACAACACACGCTATTGTGGAAGATCGTGATTGCGTGCAATGCAAGCCATGTCAGGGACGCATGTTTTGCAAGCTTGTTTTGGTGTAGCGTACAACAAAAGACATTAATGAAATTAAAAATAATATTTTTCATAAAATCTCGGGGTGTTACAGTAACCATCCACCCGAAAAAACACATCACCTAAAAGATTATCTTATACATCTCTTAGGAAACTACTACTCTCACCATATCTGGGTAAATATAAAATCTTGCCTCTAAGATTACATGACACATGATTTGAATCAAGTGCACCTAGAAGTGGCACTTTGTGAGCATCACATATAACAGATCTTGTCATAGTGTATTCAAAATGGTCTCAAGATGATTGGAATGGTCATGCCGATTGTGAGAATACACCACGATATTACCCAAAAAATCCCCAAGAAATGAATAGAGATAAGTATTGAACACTTGGTTCATCAATGCCATGATGACCGCTAGAATGTTCATGGACAGAACAATGTAACCAGAAACTCATAGATACTGTACTAGCTCATGATGGCTTTAAAATGTATTTATAACTGTTCTAACAAACATCGGAAGATAACTAGATCTAAAATAAATCATTGTGAAGACCTGATAACGTAAAAGATCATCTAATAGATCATCTATCCTAGTTGAGGATACCAGTTCTTAACTATCAACTGGCACAATTTCCAGTAATGCACACAAAGCCTAAGGGTACCATCCATCATTTTTAAAAAAGGTCTGATGGACGACATGAAGAAGTATTAGTTCAGATGAAACCATTTTCCTCTATATCAACTAATATTATCTTGATCACTTACAACTAAATCATGTACATCTTTTAAAGGGGAATGGATACCATTTTAGCTCCTATAACTTGCTCGATTGAGAACTCTACCTCTTTCAGCAGAGGTAATCCTGAGAATTCATCCATAAATATGTCCTTAAAACCATCAACCACTGGAGGTAAATTGTTCTGATGAGGCCACCGATCATCGAGTTATAAATTCAAAATATGGGAAATCATCCTTCCCATCCAACAGTGTTCTGGTCCTGGCTGGATCACCTAGTCATCCCATTCATCCTTTCGAATGATCTCCCCATACTTTGGTCATTTTCAACTCACCCTATAGTTATAGAAAAATATTCAATCATGAAAAGGATCAAACTAATCCTTCATGAGAATGACATCGATGCTTTTCATCTCAAGGACATATAGGATCCATATGACATGATAACCAAAAACCTCAAGGGGGAACTCATTGCACTGAGTCACACATTCTTTTCGTATCCATAATGTAGTGTTTGGAATCATAATTTCATCAATAGTATAAACATAGAGTAGAAGGATCTATGCAATGGGAACACATATAATATTATGTGAACAGGTTGTTTCAAAAAGTGAAGAAGAAAAAATGGAGAATAAATTAATAATATATCAAAAAGTCTACGTTACATGATCTTGTTCCTATTGTGATTGTTTCTCTACACATTCTAAGCCTATACCATGACCATGTGACTCTGCCTAGCTACCCTAAACTGATCGTCCCTACTATTACTATTAACCTGGGGTTTTTCTACCATGAAAATGACCACTACCTCAGCCAAAATGATATGACGTACCCAAACTCCATGTTTCATGAGGATATTATAACCCAGTACAAGAGCATGTAGTTAGTGAAGACCCTCTCTTACTGGTTTCTAGTTTAAGAATTCTGTAGAAGAACTATAGATAACCAATCATTTCATAATATTAGCACTGGACTAGGTCCTTCTTATACAATGACCCTGTATTCAAAAACCAAATACACTATTAGAACCACACCTGGAAAACTGAAGATATGATCTCATTAATAATATCATTTTCTGGAACTGCCAAGGATGCTTACCACTACCATCCAATGTAGTACCATAACTAGATGAAAAAATGCCTTGGCTCACACCACCATATTCTATTAGGTTACGATATAGGATCATTCCCTTGTTCCTAATCCTAGATATAGAAGTTATATTAAAGACATTCAAAAATTATTAGATGTCATATCTAAGACCATCCTTGAACCTTGTAGATTTTGATAACTCATCACCAATCTAAATAGTTAAAAAATGCATGATCTCAATAAAGCTGGCCAAATAGTCTAAGAATAATAGTACCCCCTGCTCTAGATGTATGAACTATCAAGCACTCTGGGATCTCAACATCTTAGTATTGAAATTGTCCTAGAAGGTTTTATGAAAACCCATATAGGACATATCTCAATGATGATCAGTCTGAGTGAAACATCCCACCATCACTTTGTAGAATCACAAAACATGTACGTAGCGATATTTACCCTTATCTAAGGTAACATATGAAAGTTCTCAAAGAGAGTAATAATTTCCTTTAGTAATGAAAGTGTATCCTATGGGACTCAATCCCCTGAAAAGATTGCATATTCTGTTGATGAAACTGACGAATCAACTCCTCCATAGTCTAGGTAGGTCACATTGCTCCCTGATTGATCTATATGAACAACATTAAACCTACACAGAACAATTCCTCTACACCTGCATCTCATAAAATAGATGGGGCTGCATCAAGCACTACTGTAGGATCAAAATGGAACCCATGTAATAAGATATATTGTGATTGATTACCACCACCCTCCTAGAATACATCTAGAGGTCATCATGGTGGCATGGCACCATAATACCAAAGTAAAAATGTCAGCTTATGATCATTAAGGAGTTCACGTCTCAAAAGGAACAAAATCTCGCATGATTTGTAGAAAAATTCCTCTATAATAACTAACTCCTCTACCTACCCCACAGATCAGGTCTGTGTTTCAATAAAGTGAGAGGCACTACCATTATTCCACTATGATTGTTGGGTATGATCAAATTCTTTATCATAATCCATTTTAGTTTCAAGTATTTTTATATTCATTTTATTTCAAATAATTTTCACATTCAAAATCACTAAATTGAAAATTGTTTCAAGTTTATCACATAAATTTTAGAAGGTTATACCAATGTTATGATAGATTCTACTACATGGGGTCCCATACTCCCCACAAATCAAAGCTTGACGTCCACATATGGCACATCATAACACTGTCAACATTAAGGGTGCATCATAGTCAACAAAATTTCAATCTGAGATGTCCTATACACATCATGGTCCATATATTGAAAACCATTTGTTTCACACTACAAAATATTACAATATCGTTATCACAATTGTAGGAATATATATCACATAACCTATCACAATAGCATGTGATCAGTAATGCATCCTAAATGGCTCACATTAATGTATGTAATGTGAAATATAAATAGTTCATATATGATCCATTAGATTGAATACACTCATCTTATTAGGTTTCAAAAGAATAGAAAAAAATATTTTGAACAATAATATCATAAATCATGTGATTTCCCAGCAGTGGAATCAAATCATATCTAATTTTCAATGTACAGAAAATATTAATTTAATTTGAGGAAGTTTTTTCTTTTCCTATACCAGTGTTAACTACGCATAGGCACATCTCATTAACAAATTCTAATTAATTACTATCCCTTTATATTTTCACCAAATAGTAAAGAAAACAAGTAAATAAATCCACATATACAACTTTGTAAGATCCCAAACCCAGATGTCACTGAATTGTGTCCCATGCTCGATGGGTCACATTGACTCAAGCACATCTCGCCAAACTCCAGATAATTCCAACTACCATAGAGGGAACAGTTGAGTCCATGGGGAGAATATTCCCCCATTAGTATAGTGTATCATAATAGAATGTAAATAATCGATACAAATAGAGGATGTAGTAAACCACAAAACATAAGTAAACAGTGGATGTTTGTTCGAAAAATTATGCGATAAATCATATCATATAAAATATAATGATATATGTCACTTGTTTTTAATAAAATATACAAGACAGAAATAAAAGGGAGACATAAAATCCATATAATCAAATTAAAAAATTCCAAAAGTATCTGTGTAGAATCGCATGCCTCATCTTAGTCTCATTCTCTCCTTTCCCTACACAACATACCAAGTCCATAGAGGTTGATTCCCCTTATCATTACCTATAGTCGTATAATCTTTTTGGGACCCAAATCATAACCCAGACGTGTTTTGGGACTACCTCCAAATAGTTAACCACCCATGGTATGTTCCAATATATCAGTGAATATATATTGACGATAATATGCAATGGGAAATGTATTAAGAATGGAAGAACTCAAAAGTCAACATCCTACATGCTTTAGGTTCCATTTCATATCCATTTATCATTTCAATTTATGTTGAAATTTATAAATATTGTGATCCGACTAAAACATGAAATTACCCATGTAATTGGTAGCATGGAATATTCTTTATAAGGATATATAAACATGTACAATTTATGAATAAATCCAAGATTATTCTTTGTCATGGAATACACATCATAATTGATATAATTTAAAATAATAATTAGAAACTACGCTCTTCCTTGAGATTCGAACATTGAAATTCAAGTGTCACCCCATGGGTAAATTTAGCCAACACCCTACGTGCCCATCCCTAGTGAACCTCCCAAGAACCCTGTATCATTCTAGGTGAGGTATAACATCCCTGCCAATAATGTCCATCCTTGGCCCTTTACAATACAATATTGAGTTTCACACTACGCGTAATGGTATAAATCCATTTGATCGTGTCCATGGAATTCTAAATAGAATCCTTGTATTTCTTGATATATATTTATAGCCTCAATGATTCCATCCCTAGAATACGTAAATGGATCGATGAATCACCCATGACATATCATAGTAACCATTGAGCCTGTCCTTGGCATCCCATAGTGGATCCAAGTGTGACCAAATGAATAAAAGTCAATCATCACATCTGTTCATCCATGGAATTCTAAGTTGAATCAATGTATCACCCAAGAATAATTATCATCTTACCCTTTCAATTTCATTTGACCATTTTATTTAACATGAAAATGTCAAAACAAGAGTAACTAATATCAAAATCACCTCAAGGGGGTGACTCAAGCATAGGAAAACCTCGTAATGCATGGAATTCCATTTACTCATGTGTGAATATTTTATATAACTTGGTTCAACAACATAAAAAGATACTACATGTATTGTTTATCCTATAACTCACAGGGTGGAATCATTAGAATGTGAAATTCATTCCTATTAAGGAAATTGAAAACATGGAAAATCATAAGAGCCTACCATAAAATACCCACAGGGGTGATATTACCATAACAATCCAAGAAATACTATGTTTCTATCACATGACTTAAATTATAATATATCTTATATAGAAAAATCAAACATTTAAGCAATTTGATTCAATAAAAATGGTTCAATTAATGGACTATATTACACTCACATGGGCAAGGAGAACATTCTTTAAGAACAATGGAATACATGGTTCAACTAGAAATCATTCATTACATACCCTTATTTCAGTTCAATTACAATTTGACTACATTTAAATTTAATATATAGAACAAACCATTTTTTGACATCCCATGACATGGGATAAGCGACATGCCTCAAGGAATCTAAGGCCAAAATTCTTAAATATTCCTTTAAAGATAGTCACCCATGGTATTTTCTAATTCATATTATACAACCTATCACATTCATGAACACACGAATTAAATTACTTAAAATGGAATAGGTAATAATAGGGTTCAATTCAAATTTAAGTAGATTCCCCAAAAATTGTGTGTGTGATTTACCGACATATACAAAAATCCTAACATTTAGTGAAAGTAATGAGAACACTTACCATATTTTTTATCATAATATCCCTTCTTTTATCAATATTGGATTCATATGGTCTTGGAAGAAATTGGAAGAACATGTGAAGAATGAGAAAATATAGAAGATGAGCCTAAATAAAAATACCATAGTCAATACCTAGAAGAATTCAGAGTGTATAAAAATGAATAAACGCCTCACTGTTATAGATCTAATGATATTAACTACGTTTGAATTGGAGATCTTATGCAGAAGAGATCTAAAATTGACGAATATGCTTAAAGGAGTGATTTTCCAACGGAACGGGTTCTATCTGTTTGAAAGAAAACCCCATTTAGGACAATAATGAATTTTAATTGAATTAAAATATAAAAATACAAATAAATAAAGGGTCACACTATTTATTTTCATAGTTTTATATATGTTTTGGAATGCTACACAATTTTTTAGACTTGTTTATATACTATAAACAAACCATTTTGGAACCCTCTGCCACGTTCCACAAAAACTGCAGAACTAGTCATGCAGACATGCGGATCATATTCCATAGTTTCCTAAAACCTTTCCGCCTATAGGACCTCATTTTCCAACCATTCATGGTTTTTATAAACCATGTGTCCTTCCCAATACAATTTATATTTTCCTTTCACCATGAATGAAATATCATAAAAATATGAATTTGGGCTTCGAACTAGCCATAAACAACCACAATACTTCTATTACCTCAATAGACATCCATATTAGTCCTTATTTAAGCAATTAAAGTGAAAATATATATAAAACACAAGATTATTACTTTGAGAAGAACTGTTTTTTTATAGAAAGGCTTTATCTTAAAGTGATAACGTGTAAATTGTGTAGGGGGTAGAAATTTGTATTTAAAGTGGTGTTTTTTAATTTGGAAATTACATAATTGGAATCAGTTTTAGGATTCCATGATGAGTGGATTGAACCAACTAATATGTAGACATTCTGCAAGTGGTGATACCAAGATGAAACATTAATTCTACAATGATATAATCATGTTATTTGAACTGTTTCAAATCACATTGATTTTTTTCACTTGTGTGTATGTTTTATATTTTTATTACTCTTGACATGAATTGTGTGTTTTGATAATATTATACTATCACCTTGTGTTTTATTTTGTTGTATTCAATGTTATTATTCTTTGTGTGGAACTAAAGTGATTGTTAGAACCTTTGTTACTCATAATCCATAAAGGGAAAACATGTTATGATATTAAATTATACATAATGATAATGATGAGATGGGTGATAGGGGGATTATGTCCCTTTGTTGCATGATTTATGAGAATGACATCGATATGATTTTAGTTCTATGAGACAAAAGGGGGGAGTTATGTTTTAAGTGACAATACAAGTATGGAAGAAGCTGGTCATGATGGTTAATGTGACCATTCCTATGAGATATCAATCAGGTATGATGGTATAATATTCTATGAAATAAAAGAATATAAAATTTATAGTTACTATGATTCATTGATTCTTCATCCTTCACTTGGAACGTATCCTTATCAATTAGATATATTCCCACAAGGATCCAAACATTGTAAAACTATGTTATTAGGTGCCATGGAGAGAACATAGACACTCAATTTGATTTTATACATGTTTCTATTCTTATTTATCATAATTTCATACACTAAGATGCATGTTTTCTCATGTTAAAAACGCATTTGTGGTTTCCCACTTTGCTATACTACTCAATTCCTACAAGAGAATCATTATGTGAATGAATATTCCGTTTATTGGGATCAGACCACTGCTAATGTTCCTATGGAAGACAGTTGGGTATTGGATCATAGATCAGGAGGAAACCAAATGTTAATATCTATGATATATATTGGTTTTGTTTATTTATCTATGTACTACATTTTTACTATGGTTTTGTTCACCATGGGAGCTTGTTGGTTCTTTTTTTTTTGATAACATGCATGATATGTTTTGGTTCCACATCATACTATGATTATGTATTATATTGTTAAATTATTTTATATTTGTTTTATTTTATGATATTTATGGTTTATTATCCCCACTAAAGGACCAATATCGTCAATAAAAGTATATAGACCATTGCATACATGGATGCATGTATGAGGTCACATTGCAATCCATCTCAGACCTAATGGTATTTGTTAGGGAATTAAATCATCAATTAATAAGAATTATTTATTTATAATAATATATTTTAAACAAGAAAAAACTAAAATTCCACCACATTCCAGAGTGGTAAGATACCAAATTATATTCTCATCAAATATCTATTTATTTTATAATTTAATAATACACAACAATAATATTTGTAAGAATTATATGAGAATATTTAGAATAAGATCCCTGATATAAAAATGGATGTCCCTAAATATATAAAAAACAAATAATAAATCATCAATAAAAATATGTATGTTTAAAAACTTGGATTCTAGATAATGGACATGAACTATCATACTGAACCATGCATTGAAAATGGGATCATTAATATTGAAATATTAATGATTCTAATAAACATTGAATATTTATATAATAAGGAATATTAATTTTTTTTTTAAAAAAAATCAATGAGTAATGATATTATTAATAATAATAAAATCTTATGTTTTTATTTCAAATGTTAGAGAAATTATGTCCTACCAGATGTTTGAGGTAATTATCTCTCTTCCAATATCACATTGAAACATAGATTATATTTCATTTCAAATAACATAAATGGTACGGAAATATATGATTTATAATTATGATTTCACTATCTATAAATTTATGAATCATTTCAATTTATAGATTCATATATTTAGGAAAAAAAATTAAAAATCAAATCATTAAAAAACAAAGTGGATGCTTCAGCTCAATATATATTTATTCTAGGAAAAATTAATTCCTTTATTTAATCTCTTATTTTATATAATACTAGTAAAATAATTTAATTGTAAATTTCTATTTTTGAGATATATTTAATTATAAATTTCATGTTAATTATTAGTCCTCGTAAAAAAATTTTAAAACATGGGATGGGCACAAAATGGTTAGTAAAGGATATAAAATGTAAATTTGTTAATTCATTTTAAACACCATTAAATTACATACTAAAAAAATTTAATTTTATATAATAACATTATAATAAAATAATTAGTAACTTAATCAATAAAATAACATCAATTCCAATAGTATTTGAAAAAAATACATAAGCAAAATTAATGTAAAATTCATTTTTTTGGGTTTTTTATTAAAAAATTGTACACATGGAAATATTTTTATAAAAAATACTTTTTACAGTTAAATGAGGGATAAAATTTCATTAAAAATTAGATAATATTATGAAATTATTAATTAATAATATATCATATAAAACTCATTTTTATGATGATAAAATTCATTGTGTATCTTTATGATATCACCCAAATATATTTATTGTGATCATTCATGAATGAACTCATAAAAATTGAAAAACGTACTTGATTAAATCTTATATATACTCAAAATATAAAATTAAAAATAACCCACTAATTTGCGATATATATTTGGATCAGTCATAATTAATAAACACTCTAAGGGGATTAAATTATATAAATAACATTGAATCATGTTTTTCAATTGCAAATCCACAAAAAAAAATCAAATGAAATTCAAAATTTCATTCTTTATTCCTTATTCAATATGAATTAAATTAATTTTCCTTTGGAAACTCAATATAAAATAATTAATAAAATAAATTTAAATATTACATTATTTTGAAAAAGAATGAATCACTATATATGATTATTAATTACAAAAAATTCCTGTTGGAGTGAAACTAACCTCATGACCTATAAATTTCAAAAAATTCATTCATACAGGTTTAAACATGTAAAAAATTATCTATAGGAAAATCATTTAAAAAACTAATTTTTCAACCATTGTGGAGAATGTGAAACGTGGATTGAAATGAAATATATTTACATTTTTTTTAATAACAAAAAAAACTAAATCATTTTAAATTACATGGATATAGTATAAAAATATAATATGAAACTTCAAAACATTTAAATCATGTTTCAAAAAAATTTCTTAACCTTTTGTTTGATTAAATTCATCCATAAAATAATTATTTTACAATAATAGTATATTTATTATTTAATTTCATAAGAGAAATTTCATAATGTATTTATTATTATTATCCCTTTCATCTTTTTCATTACCATGTAATTTATATTTATAAATTATGTTAATTTGATGTTTAATGTTTTTAGGACGTTTGATTTATAACCTAGAAATAGTATCAATTCATTGAACATGGTCGAAGAGGACATTATTCCTTAAAATATCGAATAGTAATATTTAAATAATGATCTTTTTTAACATATTTTATGTAATTCTAGTACTACCCATGAAATTAAATCATTAAGATGTGTCAAATTTTCTAAATAGAGGTCATAGTCTACACATACCCATGAGAAGAATTATCATTATCCAATGACTGGTAGGGAATGATGGTATGTAAAATATTATCATTCGAGAATCATAATTATGTCATTAATTACTATTTACCAACTAGTACATATATATCAATGATATGGGGAAAGTGGGTTCTATGATACCTTTTCTTTTATGTTTCCATTCTTTTGAAACCACCTTTTACAATTGTTAAATAATTATCACTTCACTGAAAACAAATCAATCACACATCCAGAAGAATAGAATGAATTTACATGGTTCAATACTCAATAAGATTTTCTATATCCTTTTTATTATTTATAATGAATAAAAAACACAAAATCTACTAGAAAAACATTTTTTTGTGTGGTTATAAATAATTAGGACATACCACGACACTTGTGTTTCACTCTGATCAATAACAATGTTCATGTCATTATTATATAAAAAGCGATTTAACACACATTTTTGTAATAAGTATCAAAATTTAAACATATTATTTACAAACATGTAAGAATGATTCCTTAATAACTGTTATAACTGATAATTATAAACATTCAATTATTCACTTTCCTACTTAGAGGTGGGTAAGAACATATTCATACCAAAACTGATTTTGATGGATCGGTTTTATTATTTATTATAATTTGTATGTCCTGAAATTAAACTCTTTTAGAATACTTATAAAACAATTCTGAACTACTTCATCCTTATTCTAGAAATAATAGTCTAATTTCAGGGTTTGATGACACAGTTTGATATGATAACCACAATATATGATCATCATTATTCTTATTTTGTTAGGAAAACATTCTCAGAAATTCACTATCATTAATCATCTACTCTCAAAATTGTAATGTCTTGTATTTATTGGAACTCATGTGAAAAGTTTTTTAATCCAATAAAATGTATAATTTACCATCCTAATTTTATAGTAGCTTTAAATTTGGTTTAGGTGGGAATTGAAAAAGATTCATACTTAGCCAAATATCATGAAACATGAATTTCCCCATCTTCTCAACTCCATATTTTACTTATTCATCACATACCTACTCTTCTCAATTATTCTATAATCTTCATGAATCTACTTAACACATTATCTTTCATTAATATTTCTATACATTCATCATATGATAAAAATATTATTGATATTTATTCATTACAATCATTATATATGTTCCCTTCACTATTTTTGAAAATGATTATAATACATCAAAAATAATCATTCCTCGCTACGATGACAACTTGTACACACTAAAATTATTCTGCCGTAATAACTGGTGCATCATCATTATACATATATTTATTTTATTTCTTCATAATCATTAACAATATTTTTAATGAAACCAACACCATCATAGACAAAAATTAAGAAAAAATATTCAAATAAACTTCAAGACTCCCATTGATAATACTTTTGTAAATATATCAAATCATTTCATATTTTCATCAAATATTTAACAACATTCTCAGACATATGATCCTATGTTTGGTTATGTACACTGTCATACAAAACCTGATGGATCTAACTCTATCTCAGTCCAATGGGTCATTATCCCATATAGTCTGATGAGTTCGCACAACATGATTGTCATAAACCATTACCCATATAAAAAGTAGTTATAATTTATTTGTTTATATGTTTGTTATGGAAATATGGATTATTTTCATCTTGATATAGTTAAAGAAAAAAACATATATTATAAAAACAAATGACTATATTTTTTGATCTTCATCTGGTTGATCGACCTTTAATTTTCTGATACAGATTGATACCAAAAATATATTCTTATTTCTATTTTTCATTGGTCCCAAAATCATCAAAGAAAAAAAATTATTCCTCCTATTGATTATATAATAATAACCTAAGGGAAAAACATTTACATTATAGAATTTATTCTTCCAAAAACAACATTTTATAATCATGAATTTCTAATGAATCTGCAAAAAATTATGAATGCCATAGAATTTCGATAAATATAATGGAATAAACTATAAAATACCATTCATTCATAAAATCCTTATTTATAATCAAATCTCAAACAAATTAACCTCACTTGTTCTCACCCATTCCTTCATAATGATTTTATCACAAGTTCCTTAGAAAACACATGTAATATAATAAATTCAAGATAAAAAAAAACATAATCAGATTTAGTATGACGACTTTCATAAAATAACATAGTTCCAAATTCTAATTCAGAAATTCATTTCATAACCAATATGTGTCCGATCAAAATTCTCATACAGAAATAATCCTCACAACCTAAACGAATTTTATATTAATTTTTCATTTGATCTTTTAATTTCGATTCATCCATTCTTCCATTTTATCTGATTATCAAAAATTACAATGTGAATTGATTTATTTTCATAACAATAATAGAAATTACAAATATCACAAACATCATCCAGCTCAAAAAACACCCAACTAACTTGTTCCTGGAAATCGTTACCATTTAGATTTTGTTTTCAACAAAGGTTCTAAATCATTGAACATTTTAACGTAAAAAAATGAATTATTTTTCAACAATTATATTCCTACTTGAGTTTACTCATTGTAGGAAATAAGAATAATTTATATAGAAAAGCTACGCTATAAAAAAGTAGTGACTCGTGAAACTTCTTTATATTAAAATATTTCCTTTACGTATTTCCACAAATAATTCATTACTTATTCTACATATCATTAAAAACATGATTCAAATAATGACTCAAAAAAATGTTATAATAGTTCAAACAAAAAGATAATTAGTTCAAAGCTTACCCACAATTACCCAAACATACATTCTTCATTATATGGTTGAGAACATATCAGTGGATATATTTATGAGAAAATTATCACCATAGAAATATTATATGAAGACTATATGAGAGAGGGGATATATAAACATACCTCTATAATGATGATAAAAATACAAGAACCCAATTTTAACCCTCTGTTTAAATATTATTTCATTAGTATCGGTTTTTTGAATATGCAAGAAACTTGTTCTGTTGTATGAAACTACTCCAACTTGAGTTAATTGGATTAAAAAGTCTTTTTTGTTATATAGTATATTAAATATTTATACATTTAACAAGAAGTTTTTTTCTACATTTCATTTTTGTTTAATGGAACTATAATTATCACAACCCAAGATAAAGTGTAACTTCCCCTAAAAAAATATATCCTATAACTAATTATTAATCGACATATGTAGGGTACTATCATGGGTGTGGTATCATACATATATTCATATTATATATGAGTTATAAAATATTGGTTTTTTGTATACCAATTAACATAAATTTTAACCAGAAAGATAACTCCACCAGATGTTGGTATTTTTTCATCAATATTTCCATTCCAATAAGTGTTTGAGTACCCAAAAAATTCAATACATTATAATATATCATAACATATTCTAAAATATATTCTTCATTGGATATAAATAAAATTTATTTTTTCACCCATTAGATGTGATTCATTTGGAGAACAATAAAATATTTCACATACGGTAACAATATAAACGACATTTGGTCTTGGGGCTATAAAATTGAAAAAACATTATATCATATTATAATGATATTTAGGGTCAACATCAATTATTTATCCATATTTATCCAAATTGGTTCCCAATGAACTTTATTTTGAAAATGGTTTTAAATATTCCATTATAAACCTCATGAGATGTTCATTAGTATATATTACTTGAGAAAGTATTATGTGTTTCTATTTTAAATGATTATTAAACAAGGAATTTATTTCATTTCACAATGAATGGACTTTTAAAAAACATTTTCATCTATATATATAATGATTAACATCTTCTTCCAACATTCCCATAAAATATATTTTCATCAAAATAATTGATTATAATGGCTGCAATTATTTACTTTCTTTAATGTACCAATTACTACTAACTACTCCTTTCATAAAACCCATCTTCTATAAGATGGCATCTAACATGGAATACCACGAACATAGATCTTTATTTATTACATGAAAGGAATTCTAGAAATTAAACAAAAAACATTCATCCTTCCAAACAACAATGCCATTATCTCATTCAATATATAATCCCACTTCAAGATGACCATTCAAAAATTATAATTTCAGATCTATCTAAATAATTCTTTAACATCATTTTGAAAAAAAAATAAGTATTCTAATTATTTCTAACAATTCCATTAAATAAAAAGATCCATAAATATTAATTACTTCAATCTGTGAGTGATCATTTCACACTTACAATTCTTTATTTCTAATCACTTCCCCATATTCATGTAACCAGTTCAAGAATATCCACATTGTACTAATTTTTTTCAATTGGATTATATTTAAGATCCCTTGTATCATTCATTATAATTTTATCCAACTCTTTATTCATAGACTGAACTCATTTTGGATTCTAAAAAGCTTTATTCAAATCCTTCAAGTATAATTTTTAATATAAAGAAGAGTTTTCAATAGTTTTTGAGGTTATTTTTTTATGAACAATTTGATGTCATTCACAAATTATTCAAGAGTGTCCACTTTATTCCACATCATAGGATAATATTTTCATCATTCTTCTTCATCAATGGTAACAAATAATTCTTGTTATTCTTCTTGTGTAAGATTACAAATGTCTTCATCCTTAACATATCTCCTTATAAACTAATTGATCCTCTCTATCTTCCTTACTCACACGAGTTTTTTCATATCATTCACAAAAAATTCAATAAAATTTTCATCAAAAAGGTAAAATATTATTCCTTTGTTATTATTTAATTATATATATCATCTTCCTTCTAGTGAACTTCCATGAATAATTCTATCTTCACCTATCTACAGAAACATTCCATGTTGTCAACCATTCTTCATTATGATGAATGGAATCTATAAAATTCATAAGTGTTTCAAACATTTATGTTTGTCAAAAAACATCATAAAGAGTCATATATGGGCTTGATTAATAGAATTTTTTTTAATATAAATAGTATGAATCACGGGTTTCCATCAAAACTAATGAGAGAGAGACTATGTTCATGTAACAACGTTCATCCTACTTCAACTATTCTTATTTTTTTTTCAACAAAACCGATTCATGATGTTTTTATGGTTTAAAAAAACATTATAAATTCAATCCTTCTCAAAATAAAATTAAAAATATTAATTTTTAAATTCATCATCATTTTCTATGTTCAAAATTTTCACTTAATACACACATTAATTTTCATCTTTTCACATAAAACTTTTAATAAATATTAGAGAAAACGACTTCAGTTTATTACACATAACACATGTATTGCGAGTAAATTCTCCAGTGAATGTAAATAAACAAATTTCACCATTAGTTTATTTTTATTCACATTGTGAAACAAATATCCAAATTATTTATTTCCATGGATTGTTTTGAAAAAAATTCAATTTTTTTTATGTATAAAGGTTACAAAAATTCTATTTTGAAAACATATGCTACACTAATATATTCTCATTAATATACCATTAATTCCACAAACACTATCTCTATTTGATAATTTTTTAATGATCCAATAAAACAGGTCTCCATATATTTAGGCCTTAAATGATTCTCTTCTATCATTCTTAAGTAAAAATAGATTTGAGAAACTCCATCTTGAAAGAAGATTCATTTTTAATGTTCACATCGTGTGACTATCATTCCACCATACTATATTATTCTTCACGAACCATTTTTTTAGAACATATCATTTCATACCTTATTCAAAAATATGAGACACAATTTCCATGTAGTGTTTCATCCCAAAAATAAATAATGATTTACTAAATTTTATATTTTATTCCCCCATAATATTATATCCATCACCATTGATTCTAAGGGATTCATCATTTCAAAATTTCACTGATCCTTTTTAAAGTATTTCACATTCATAAAAAATTATATGTCTCCAATCTAATGAGAAGAACAACCACTATCCAAGATCAAATGTCGTTATCATTTTTTAGCATTGAGAGTGGTTTCTAAAATAATATATTTGTTGTCCAATTTTTATTTCTTCCCATAAAGCTTCTGAGAATTGTTATAAAACTTTTGTTGTTCCACATAAAAACAAAACATGCTATAGAATTATTTGTAGTTTTTCACATTTTTCATAAATATTTTTAAATTATCGGAATCTATTTTCATCTTCCACCACTACATTGTCATGTTTAATTCAAATATTAATCTTATAGTTATTCATTTGGGAGTATTGAGTCCCCTAATCCTTTTCTGTTTTTAATTTTTGGAATAGATTTAATTTTTTTTATTTAAGAAACACATTTATTTCAAATTTCCAAATACACCAGAATCATCATAGTACACATAGATTCAAGAATTACCTCCATAACTTTCGAACTATCTAGAGTTATGGGCATGAATTGATGGAGAATATATTTTAATTAACATAAAATAAATGTTTCATCCCAAACAATCTATTCTCAAATTGTAATTTCCTATTCAGAATAGATTTCTTTTCAGCCCTATCAGAATCATATGTGTTAGGTTATTTTATGGACTACAAATTTAAAGAAACTTCTGAAATCTCAACATTATTAATTTTGACCACATACATAACTTTCCCAAAAATATTCTTTACCTACACAATATCATATTTCTTCTTAACCATTTAAGGTAACATTTTATCATTCATAGGTTCACCTGTACAAGAATTTTTTTAAACATTAATGATAAATTTCATGAAACATCTAACCCTTTTCTTGGATTCAGAATTGTTTTCTTGAAAAATCTCAAATTATACTTCCTTTTCATAAAACATAACATATAGATGTTCATTTTGAATATTTTATTTTTAAATAGATTTCATAAACTCATATATATCCTCAAAAAGATTATATTTCTCACTATGAATAAATAAATTCTTATTTGTATAGAAATATTCATATTTCTATTTGTATATTTTTTTTATCATGAATTCATAATATTCTAATAAAATATTTATCTTATTCTTTCAAATTCAATTATAATTGAGTTTCCTCTTATTCAGAATTGATTCATTGGAATGCTTAATTTTTAATTATTTCAATGAAAACAGTCTCTCCATTATTCCAATTAGGTATTTCAGATTCAACTTCAATGTCTTATTCTTCACCATCTTCAGAAAAAAAACAACATCTATTATATTTAGATAAGTGTTATCATTCACATTGTAAAAATATATTTTCTTATCACAATGCTTGTTCCATGATCTTCTGTAACATTTATCATCTTCATAGATATTGTATTCATTTTTTCATTAGTGTAAATTTATATAAGCATTATTAATGGTTCAACTTTAAATGGATTTTACGGGATACTTCCATTTGTAAAAATATTTTCATATTTATAATTTTTTAGAAAACAATGACAAATAACCATCAATATTTATACATAACTCATTTTAACAACTAGATTCATTAGCTTCTTCCTATTCAATAATATTCTTAGGATTTTATTTCTTAGCATCATTGAAATATATTTATACATAAGGTTTTTTCCTTTTATAAATTTCCCCATTTTCGTTACATAAGTGATTAGAGTAATATCAATGTAATCTAAAGATAATGATTATATATATCAACCATCCAATGGGGAAAATTTCACATTAATGTTTTTTAGAATAATTCTCCAAGCATTTTCAACAACCATAGAATCTTTCATCATTTCACCGACACATCAAATAGTGATACTGATTTCATTCACCTTTGAAAAAAAGTCCCCAAAATTTTCATACTCACCCATGCTAAGATCATCATACTTCCATCTATGTATTTGTTATATTTTTGGATTTAATTTCGTATTAACATCAGAAATGTTAATAAACCTATCTCTGGTACAATTGGAAGTGGAAAACCATTCACTCGAAGAAAATCACTTTTTCAAATTGATGAGATTGATTTCATATTATCTCATTAATCAATCTAAATATTCTTCATATACATGTATATAAGAAGAAATTATTAATTAATAGTATGAAATCAATAAGTAGGTACTTCGAGAACATTGTACATAAGAATTATAAGAAAATGTAATATTATATATTTCCAAATATTATAGTTTTTTCGATCCAATGCCAGAATATTATTACTGTTCACTCAATTAATTTTTCTATAAGAATAACTCATCCTAAAACATTAGTAAATAATAAATAAAGGGAACCCTTTCTCAGATAAAACATTATATTTCCCAAACCTGACCATTATATCACTGAAAGGTGTAGGGTTTAATGTGTAATAAATTTTTGTATATTTTCATTTAGATTGAAACAATATTTTCCTCAGGTTAAATAATTATAACTTTCCTAAAAAATCACACATCCCCATGAGCACACCAATTTACAAGGTTCAATACTAAACAAGTTTATCAACTTAATTTATATGTTTTGGAAGTAATCCAATGCCACACAATCCACTATAAATAAATCGTTTTGTGTGGAATCAAACAACGAGGTTAAAACAATACACTTGTGTTGTACATTGATCAACACAATAGTGCATGAGCATCCTATTTCAGAATTGATGTAATAAATGTTTGTGTAACATGTAATGAATTCTTCCATAGTTAGATACAAACATGTTACTGTTATTCTTTAACAACATTCAAATCTGATTACTATAAAAATAATTCTTATGATTTATACTTAGAATCAGGTAAGACAATATTTATAGTAAAAAATGGTATCATGGACTAGTTTTATTCATTCTCATGTTTTCCCATTCAAGAAATTTATTTTTACCAATGAACTACTGAAACAATTCTGAACTTCTTTTGCCTCAGTTCGAAAATCTCAGTCCAATGTTCCTTTCTAATAACCGAGTTTGATATGATAACCTATAAATTTGATATTTTTTCTTATTTTTATATCTAGAGATAATAAATACGAATGAACTATGCATAATACCCTTATATCTAAAATATTAGAGCATCTGTCTCTTCATTCGTACGTGAAAATATGCATGATCTGTTAAAACATACAATGTTATATTATCTTTTTATAGGTGGGTAGAAATTTATTTACATAGGAATCTGATATTTTTTCCCTCTTAGTAAAATTTCCATAATATATATTTACCCCTTCATTTTGGCTACATATATGAATTTTTAAATTACTCTTTACTCTATTTTTTTCTTCATGAGAAATCATGAATCTTCTCAACGTATGAGCCTACATTAGAATTATTAACTACTCATTAGTCTGTTGAACATTATCATTACAATTAATTAATTATGATGAAGATATTTGTTCACAAAATTTTTTTAGTTCCATTATATATCACGTAATTAATAATGAATAATCATTATAATAACAACTTATATAGAGTGAAATCTTCTTTCCATTAACATTTTTCAAAATTTTTAGACCTCAGTTTCTATTAATTTTACACAAATAGTTTATTTTGTTTTTCCATAAACATTATCAAAAAATCAAAATAAATCGACACCCTATTCAACTACACTTCATTTTAACTCATCAGAAAAACCACAATCCATTAAATGTCATCAATTTTGTAACTGATTCAAAACATACCATGTTTTCATAAATAGTTGAAGAACATCCTTAGAATGATAATCCGGAATTTGATTAAGTATCATTATCATACATGTCTGATAAATTCAAATTCACTAACATTGATCAATAGGTGTCGTCCTTAGCTATATGAGTTATCAATACATATTTTTTTATGACAATTGAACCAATTGTAAAAAAAACTTATTCATTCCCTATTGAACCAATTATTAATAAAATGTGACTTCTTGTCATATTTTCTCAATTGAAAACAACATACATCTATTTTTTTTAAAACATTTGTATATATCATTAATAATTATCATGTTGATAGGACTCGAACATTATTACATGCATCATTCCTAATAAGCACCAATTTTATTTATTGGTCACCAAAATCCTAATAAATACATTATTTCATCCTAAGGATCTCATAAAGATAAATTGAAACTAAAAAAATTTCACATTAAATTACATATTATTACTCAACATTATACTATTAATAATCAATTCCTTATTACATTGAGAGTGATTATTATCAGTATTGCATTGCCTGACATATAATGGGATGTATTATTACATCTCATTATTACATCATTACCTACTTTTCAATAAATACTAAAAAAAATTGAATCCCTTGTTCTACTGTTTTACTTCACAAGGTTGTCATCAAATGTTTTATAGATATATTGAGATAAATGATATATTTATGATCAAAAATTCATTGTTAGATTTAGTATAGATACATTTCAACTATCATAAAATTACACATTCTGATTCAAACATTCATTTAAGATGCAAGAAGAGTTTTTGGAACATTTTCTCATATTAAACTTATCCACAACCTAATAGACATTATTTATCATTTTTCATCCTATAATCTAATTTTGATGTAATCTTTAATCCTATGTAAATAATCATTAGAACATACAATGTGAAATTATTTTGTTTAATTATAATACATGAATAGAATTTTATAAATAAAAATTCATCTTTTATACAAAAAATACTTCCATCAATCTTGGTATCAACATTAATATCATATATATTTATTACCTATATCATAAGAGTGATTATTGTGAATTAGTGATGAAAATAAATACACATATTTTGGTGGTGGTTCTAGTCCACACATATTCATTACCAATATATTCATTTCCCATAGGTTGGAAAAGTGAGATTAAATTGGGTTTCGAATTTCACATAAATATATTACATTATATTAATGATATATTTTTTATTATATAAACATTATTAAATTTGTGTAGAATATGGTGGATGAATTAATAATCATGAATATAATATGGTAGGTGTTACACCTCTTTTATGGTAAGCATCCTTTTTCTTACCCATTAAGAATTATAAATTCATCTTTTTGGGTAAAGAAGACCTCTAGGTCAGAGGGCCGAAATGGGGATAATATTTGGGAATTTTTGGTTGAATCTAAATGTATGAATGAATTGGAATAATATATTATTGGAGGTTTTTTATGTCATGGGAGTTTTGTTGTTGTCATTTTTACATGTTTAAAAATATAATGACTTATTCTTGGGAACGTGGAACTTAATATGAAAACCAATATTTTAACAAACTTTATTTCATGATTAATTACTGAATGTTACAACTGATAAAATATTAGATGATTAGGTGTCCTAGTTTCATTGGGAAATAAGTAACATAAACTTACAAATTGAAACAAGGGTATACAATGTTATTTAAAAAATACACTATATTCCTCTAAAATTCCATATATTATATAAAACTACATGGGAACACCTATGGGAGTACATAATAATGGAGAGAGATATTAATGTAGTTATGGTATTAATAACTTAATAACATATGGTTATATTGTACATGTTTGTAAACAAGCATATCAAAAAAACCTAAGCGGGGTGATAATCATATACACGGACATCAAAGCATTATATAATATGATCATATAGTGGAATCATGGGAGTCTCAAAACATCATTAGACATGAAATAATAGTAATAATTCAAGGATAAAAATTTATACGTGTTAATATAGATTCCTTATAATAACCTATCATTCACCATATATGTTATCAAAATATAAAAAAACAATACCAAAATCATTTTACGGCTATAAAACTTTTTCCACACCCATCACATGGATATCACATAGATTCAGATGTGTAATATATAAATCATAAAACATAATTATGAAATTATAAAATATTATTCCTTGGATTAATGAGAATTTATTATATTCATTGATATCCCCCATCATTGATGGATAGGTTGATATATGTGAATACATATGAGTGAAATTTGGGATGGGCATAAATGACACAAATGATTGGTACGAAAATTCATAAAAATATTTCAGAAGAAAAAATTTGGTACATCATGATTCATTTAAAGATATAATGAGGGTGAAAATGGTATCTTCTATCAAGTAAATAATATTAAATATAAATGGAATATGTATAAAAAATACCAATATTAAAATTTTGAAATTAAAATGCATAATAATATGAAGGTGCTAAAATAATGAGGATTAGGTGATTATCCTTTGTCTTGAGAGAGTACTTCAGAAAACCTGATAGGAGAGTCATAATTGGATAGTTAATTATTAATGTTCTATATATAAGATAATTTAAAATAAATTCATTCTTATGGGGTTTTAGTGAAGAGGAATGAGAGGTTTTGTGGGTTATTATAGTAAAACAAAGGGGAATTCATCATTAATTTCAAAACATAGGTTTTAGACTCTATAGTATTATATTTTCAAAAATAAAAAATCAACCAGTATTGTTCGAGTTTATTGAAAAATATAGGAGTTATTACATATCTGTAAGTCTAATAAAAAAACCTCCCTAAAATAATTCCATTTGTGTTATGGATGTGAGTCATGTACTTAAATAAATAAGAATAGAATAATAAACAATAGTATGGGTTATTGATGAATCATTAATGTTTAATAAAAATAATCATGACAAATAAACGAACATTTTTTTTTAATTTTGAAACATAATTTTTTTCATGGATACTCATTATAATATTTGTCACATCACTTTATGGATTTTATGAAAGCATAATTCATATTTTATATTTAAAATATATTTATTATTAATAAATAAACTCAAATTTCTCAAAATATTATGAACAAATAACAACAATCTAATTATATTCTTATTTTAAAATTGATATTTATTTTATAAAAATAAAAAAAATATTAATATTTAAAATTATAAATAAAAAATATCAATTTATTGAAAATATTGGAATTTTTGAACATAATATTTTTCTAACCCATATAAAAAATCTTATTATTTTCATAAAATTAATTATAAAATATATTTGAAAATTTTAATTTAATAGAAATATTTTATGAAAATAATATTTATTAAAAAAATTATTAATTCGTCAAAAATATAACGTTAATGATATTTTTTATATCCCAAAAAAATAAAATATATGTTATATCATACCAGAATCTAATTTTTTTCAAACTTATTATTTAATATTTTATAATGAAATTATAATATTGGAATAATATTCATAAATTTTCTATAAAAAAGAAAAAATATAATTATATAAGATTCATGTAAATATAAAAACCCACTTATTACAAAAACATATGCCCAGAAGGTATAATTTGCGACGTAGACACTATATTGTGGTGGTTTGACAGACATGGCTTTGGTTAACATATCGATCAGCATGAAAAATTAAAAAAATGTTTATTACATTTTTACATTATTAAATGTAATCTTGTATTGGGATAAGGAAAAATCATTCTTATTTAATCTCCCATGGAATCTATGATAAATGTGTATCATTGTGTATGATTTGACATGTTAAGGTAATTACATATTATATCTGTGTCAACTGGATTTATCATAACAAATTATTTATACTAATAATAACGATCATTATAAACTGAAAATATTTTCTATATTTAAGATTATTTAATAAAATTTTAAATTAATAAAACGTTAAATGGATAATATTTAGCATATTAGTGAATATATTTTTTATAAATTAATTTTGTAATAGTGAATTTAATAATTTAAAATTTTATTTTCATTTATAAAAAATTATGTTGCTCCATTCATCCCCCTTTCTGAAATATCTTCATTGAAATATATATTCTTGTATTAAAAATATTTGGGTACTTCAATTTTTCATTATGATTCCCATTTTTCATCCCCAAAATTATGGTTCTATAAATAAAAATTGAATAGGTGAGTTTTTTTTAGTAAAACATTTTTTCTATGGCCCAACAACATTATAAATTGCTCGACATATTGATTCTCATTTTATTAATGGTACATCCTATGGATTTAGTAAATACGAGGGATTAGGTATGTACTTACACAAGAGAAAAGAAATGAAGACATCATTAAATGAGATAGGTTAGGTTGGATTTCAAGATAATATGAAATATCCTTGATGAGATCAAGGATCATTAAATTGACATTGTATCCATGATAAATCATTATATTCCTCTAAAAACCATTAGTTTCCTTAATGTTAATAAAGTAAGGAACACATTTTCTAAGATATCAAACTCTTGGACTCCTTGAGAATTGTATGTATAGAAATTTTTGAATAAATTGTGTTTATTTTAAGTGAAAATGATTAGATTAAACCTTTTATATCATCTCATGTATAAGATATGGTCTTATACTTTTCACCTCTCTAACATCAACCCAACATATTGGAGTCTTACACTACTTTTGATATAGAGCCTCATAAGGTTTCATTTGAATTCTATAATGGAGAATATTTTATATGAGAACATAATTATTTGATGGTTTTGATCCCCAAATCCTTTTAAATATATTAAAAAAATCTATTAGAATATCCTCTAAAATTTTAATTGTTCTCTAGGACTGAATGTCTAACCATGGGTGATAACCTGTATTAAAACTAATCTTTGTATGCAATGTTGGTAGTAGGATTTTCTAGAATATCATGGTAAAAAACTAATATCAATATAATATAATGGATATTGTTATTCCATGTAATCTTACCTCATACATTATTTATTTCATTGGAATATGATGAAGAGATAAATATTCTATAATATAAATGAAATGTGATAACATTGTAAACATGTTGACTACAACCGAGAAATTGTTATTTACAATAGATGACCTGGTGAGACCTATGATGAAATCCATGGTTATGATTTAAAATTTTCATTTATGTTTTAGAAATGGATTTTTCATACCCATATACTTGTTTCATTCATCCTTGAGTTGAATTCAAATGAAAAATCAATATACAAATTCAATAATCACCCTCTTTATTTTATCCCAGTCGACCATTTTCCTCATATCTATATACATCATTGTGATTCATAGATGAATGGAAACTGATGAGTTATATGAATCATCAAGAGGTTACCTCTTCTTCTATGGTTTTTATGGGACACATATCTTGTTTCCAAACCTCATATAAATATATTTATCAACGTATAAATTTAGAATATGTTCTATATGTTTCTATTGCACCTCATCATATATATGGACCACCTTGATAATGTTAATATTTTATGGTTGATAAGTTATTTCAGAAATTTAAGATGTATTTAATTTTCTATACAATGTTAATTAATTTAATTTTTAATATGATTAGATCCCTTGTGATCCTTATCATGCATACAATGGTGATATCCTTTCTACTCAGAGCAACATCCACATTTTCACTACATTAGGATTGTAATGGATTAAATAATAATAATTTTTTATTTAGTCTAACCACCTTCATGGGTGTATATTTTTATCGTATGTTTTGAATATATACATCATGAATTTATGATCTATATATATTTCACTATGTTGACCCTAGAAAACGCGTTCCCAAAATTTTCCAAATGCTTCCACACACGAACCCAGATTGTAGTCCATTTCCCAAGCTTCGATTTGGTAGGTCGCAGGGCCCAAACAGAGTTACGAATTAGGAGTTATGGAAATTTGAAGTTGGGCTGGAAACATGGTTCGTGAAGACCATTCCCGATGCCCCCTCCATGATCGCGGAGCGCCGTCGCGAAGTAATGAGGCGAGAAGCTACGCGAACCCATCTGACATTCACGACGCGCCGCGAAGACGCGCCGCGAAGCAGAGGAGGCGGGATGCTCCGCGAACGAATTTGACGTTTGCGAACCTGCCGCGAAGCATAGGAGGCGGGATGCTCCGCAAACGAATTTGATGTTCGCGAACCAGCCGCAAAGCAAAGGAGGCGGGACGGCTCCGTGAAGTGCATTGATGCTCGTGACACGCCGCGAAGATCTTCCGTGGAGCAAGCTACATATTCACGCCAAGCGAGATTTTCATTGTGGCTCCCCTTGCCTATAAATGCCCAGCTCACCCCCTTTCACCAGAGGGATGACCACTGCCACTTCACCCCTTGGGCGGCTAAGTGTCGCTCCTCATTGCGGCTCTACGAGGCCATGCTCCGCGAGAAACATCCTTCATGTTGTTGATCCGCAAGACGAGGCTCTGTGAGTCCATGCTCCGCGAGCCTATGCTCCGTGATGATGCACCGCGAGACCATGCTTCACAAGAGCCCTTTTCTCCGCGAGAGTCCTTTTCTCCATGAGAGTCCTTTGCTCTACGAGATTACATTTCTCCAGGAGAGTCCTTTTCTCCATGAGATTCCTTTTCTCCGCGAGACCCCTTTGCTCCACGAGAGTCCCTTAGCTACGCGAGAGCCCTTTGCTCCGGGCCGGTCCCTTCACCACCGTCACAGACCCCCATGAAAAATTGATTGTCGTACCACGAACTTTTCGGGCCGGGATATTGGGATTTTCCATTGCTCCCTTCTGTGCAGCCTCCTTATACTTCTGGAATACCATGATTTGAGAGACTCTTCTACAAACCGTGAAGCACAATGAGTCGACATATTCCTCTCAGTCGCTTTAACATGTCCTGAGTTGAGATCTTCATCATCAATTCCCCGAGTACCTTGAGTCGAACCATTCTTCAGGAAACTCTTCCAAACACCATAACTTGGCTCCTATGCCTGGATAAACCAGAAAGGGCCTCCCTTGCATAAGAACCAACATCATCCATTTCTAGGCTTCTTATGGCTAACAGTCCAAACTACATGACTATAAACTGTAGTTCCCCCTGTCTAACAAATGATAGGATGCCTCATGCCCTATACGAGAGATGCCTTATGCTCCTAGCATGAGATGCCAACAATCCTATGTACATTACTATAAACTGTAGTTCCCCCTGTCTATCAAATGAAAGGATGTCTCTTTCCCTATACGATAGATTCCTTATTCTCCAAGCATGAGATGTCAATAGTCCTTTCTACATGACTCTAAAATGTAGTAATCCCTATGTTCCAAACATAGGATGCCTCTTGCCCTATACTAGAGATGCCTTATGCTCCAAGCATGAGATGCCAATATTCCATTCTATATGACTCTAAACTGTAGTACTCCCTATCTAAAAAATGAGAGGATGCCTCTTTCCCTATATGAGAGATGCCTTATGCTCCAAGCATAAGATGACAATAGTCCATTCTACATGACTCTAAACTATAGTACTCCCTATCTAACAAATGGTAGGATGCCTCTTGCACTATATGAGAGATGCCTTATGCTCCATGAATAATATTCCAATAGTCCATTCTACATGACTCTAATGTGTATTACTCCCTATCTAAAAAATGATAGGATGCCTCTTGCCCTATACGAGAGATGCCTTATGCTCCAAGCATAAGATGCCAACAGTCCGGTCTATATGACTATAAACTGTAGTACTCCCTTTCTAACAAATGATAGTATTCTTCTTTCCCTATACGAGAGATGCCTCATTATCCTAGAATGAGATGCCAATAGTCCTACCCACAAGACTCTAAACTATAGTACGCCCAATGTTACTAATGTAGGATGCCTCTTTTTCGAAATAGCAGATTCCTTATGCTCCAAGCGTAAGATGCTCAATGCCATGACTACAGTGGCATGATTCCAACACCCCTTGGCATTATCCATCTTGTGCACCAGTGCATAGGTGGAGGCCTAAATTCACCAGTGAGTTGGGATGCCCTCATGCCCAGACATGAGGAAGACATTACTGGCATCATCCTTGCCTAAGCCCCATTCACCAGTGTCGCTCCATAGCGGCACCCGGGCAGCTTCGTTGTGTAAGCCCCATTCACCATTGCCGCTCCATAGAGACACCCGGGCAGCATCCTTGCGTAAGACCCATTCACCATTGTTGTTCCATAGCAGCACCCGGGCAACATCCTTGCGTAAGCCCCATTATCCAGTGGCGCTCCATAGCGGCACCAAGGAAGCTTCCTTGGGTAAGCCCCATCCACCCATGTCGCTCTATAGCGGCACCCGGGCATCGTCCTAGCGTAAGCCCCATTCACCATTGCCGCTCCAAAGCGGCACCCGGGGAAGCATCCTTACATAAGCCCCATTCACCATTGCCGCTCCATAGCGGCACCCGGGAAGCTTCCTCGCGTAAGCCCCATCCACTGTTGTGATCCCAATCAGCGGTAAGCCATTGTGATCCTATGCAGTGGTATGCTGTTGACATCCTTTTCCTGTGGTTCGCCGCTGTGACCCAATCTAGCGGTAAGCTGTTGTGACCCCATTTAGATGTAAGAATTAATATCCTTATTCAACTGTATGCCATTCACACCCAATCCAGCGGTAAGCCGTTGAAACCCCAATCGGCGGTAAGCCGTCATTAGAAGAACTACGTAGACTTTGATTCCCTACCACATGGATACGTAGGAAGCCTCCACAAGGCTCAAGCCGAAAAATATTGTCATCCATTTCCTCAGGCCTCCATCTTGGAGTAAGTCCCAGCACAATGGGCCGCCTAACGCGTAAACCCCTCTTCGCTTCTCATAGACACACCCTTCGTGGCGTGATTGTCAGGTCCTTGCTACCTCTTGTTTTTCACGCCGAGCATGACTCACATGGGCTTAGAGTGAGCATCGGCCATGGAAATTCACTCATCCAGCATGCCGTTAAATAGTATTCTCCCGTCCAGCATGACGTTAAACTCTATGCCCTCATCCAGCATGATGTTAAACTGTATGCCCTCGTCCAGCATGACGTTAAACTGTATGCCCTCGTCCATCTTGACGTTAAACTGTATGCCCTTCTCTAGCTTGACATTAAACTGTATGCCCTCGTCCAACATTACTTTAAATAGTATGCACTCGTCCAGCATGACCAAAATTGTATGCACTCATCTAGCATGACGATAAACCGTATGCCCTGATCCAGAATGAGGTTAAACTATATGCCCTCGTCCAGCATGACGTTAAACTATATTCCCTAGTCCATCATGACATTAAACTATATGCCCTCGTCTAGCATGACATTAAACTGTATGCCCTCGTCTAGCATAACGTTAAACTGTATGCCCTCATCCAGCATGATGTTAAACTATTTTCCCTTGTCCCGCAATGAGCTTAAAATGCACACCTATTTGAACTATGAGGTCTTTGATCCATGTCATGGAATGGTACATAGGCAGCCTCAATGAGGATCAACCCCATCCCCCATTTCTTCACGTCGTTTCATCCTCATCCAGTATGATGTTAAACTGCATTCCAGTCTGACGGCATGCCATTGTGAGCAACCCGAACTACGAGGACTTTGATCCATATCATGGAATAGTACGTAGGAAGCCTCAAGAGGTTCAATCCCATCTCCCATCAGACCAAGGTCCCTCATTTATGCCAGTTTTCCGACACCCACCGCCAATTCCGAACTATGAGGACATTGATCCATGTCATGTCATGGTAGGTAGGAAGTCTCCCTAAGGTTCAAGCCCACCACCCATCGGACCAAGGTCCACCTTCATGTCGGTTCGCCGATGAAACCCCTTTGAACTACAAGGTCTTTGATCAAAGTCAAGGCATGGTTTGTAGGAAGCCACTATGAGGTTCAATCCCACCTCTCGTCATTTATTCACGTCAGGGTTCATCTTTCTCCCGCACGATGCTAAACTACATTCATGTCCAGTGGCAAGTCGTTGTGACCATCTTGAACTACGTGGTCTTTGATCCGTGGTAAGGCATGGTACGTAGGAAGCCTCCATGAGTTCCAAGCCCACCACCGCTAGGACCCCCCTTGTCCACATCATTCACGTTACCCTTCCGGTGTCCAACCTAAACTACGTGGTCTTTGATCCATGTCAAGGCATGGTACGTAGGAAGCCTCCCAGAGGATCAAGCCCACCACCTGTTGGTCACTCCGACCTTCTTCACGTCAGGTCACCAGCACCTGGGCAGCCTAGTGTGTAAGCCCCACACCATCTGGACCATGGTCCTCACTCGCGTCGGTTCGCCGACACACCCATTGAACAACGTGATCTTTGATCCATGTCAAGGCATGGTACGTAGGAAGCCCCACGAGGTTCAAGCCCACCACCCGGTCGTTCAGACCTCATTCATGTCGGTTCACCCCCGTCCCGCATGATGTTAAACTGTATTCCAAACCTCATTTGAACTACAAGGTCTTTGATTCATGTCAAGGAATGGTACGTAAGAATCCTCCCAGTGGTTCAAGCCCACCACCCGTTGGTCACTTAGACCCTCTTCACATCGGTTCGGTGGAAATAGCCTTTGGACCATGGTCCACCTTCACGTCGGTTCGCGGACGACACCATCCATCGGACCAAGGTCCACCTTCATGTCGGTTCGCTGACAAAATCCATCAGACCAAGGTCCACCTTTATGTCGGTCCAACGACACCATCCCGAACTACGCGGACATTGATTCCCTGCCATGGGGATACGTAGGAGGTCTCATCGAGGCTGAAGCCCAATATCACCGTCTCCCCTGCGATGGTCCAATTTCATTCCCCATCCACTTCATTCATCCATCCATCACCTATCCTGATTCTCACCCGGGCCGCCACATCCCGATTGGATCATGCCATCCACCTCCTCGCGTCTCCTAGAGGGGCATGGGCCGCTTTCCACGAGTAAGCCCTAGCATATCTCCGGGTTATTGTCCTATGTGCACACCCTGATTCCTCACCCCTTTGAACTATGTGGGGTATGATCGTTGTCCTCTACACAGGGTACGTAGGAAACCCCAAGAGGTTCAATCCGAACCAATGGTAATACATGGTGTACCCCATCCTGGGTTGCACGTCCCCTGATCCGCCCTCAGTGGTGTTTAGATCAGCCATTACGGTGTGACATCCCCCTCTTAGGAGCACACAACCTCAGATCCGTCCATATTTGGCATCATTATCTATCCATCTTCTAGGTATTCCCCCCTTGGGATGTACCAATCTGATCCGTCCCTATGGGATATTCTGATCACCCCCATACCGTCTCCGTAAGACGTTAAACTCAATGTCTACCTCGTGATAAACATGAGATGCTTGAGGAAAACCTCGGATGACACGCCTTTTGCGTAACAGTCTCCATAAGACGTTAAACTCACGGAATACCCTGTGTTAAACACGGGAAGCTGACGAAAACCTCAGATACATGCCTTGGGATCTACACCCTTGAGATGACCTCTTATGAGGAAGAATACAGGTTCCCCTAAGTCCACGCACCCAGAGATTCCCCGACATGCCTGATGTTGCCGTCTACTCTGACCGAAGGTCGCTACCATGTCAAGACTCTATGGAACGTCATGACAGAAGTAGTGTAATTAACCGGCGTCCATGAAGATATGGGAATGGGAATGAGATTCACGAACAACGAATTAAATCTACGAGGGAGACCCGGACTAGGTGACGAGTTACGAGGAGGAATCCACGGAAGGAAGAACCAACATCCTATCATCCCGTTTCGATCAAGGAGAAGACGTACCTGTACAAGGAATGATTGCCGCCCGCCTTTGGTATGCAAGAATGCGGGGCAATAGCAACGCATACTCCACAAACGGATGCACGCGCCCTGGCGAATGCGTCAGAAACACACACTAATCTCCCTATAAGTAATGTTTCCAAATAATTAGTGTGAAATTCATTAAATATAATTCTATATAATGGGTTGTGTTGTTCTTTTAAAAAATATTTTATTGGAAGGATGAATAATATTTCCATTTATCATATTTCAAGTTTACGAATCCCAACTCCATTATTGAAATTTTTTTTCAGATAAAAATTCCTTCTAATTTACATGGTAATATTTGTACATGTGAAGTGATTGGCCAATTCATAACTCTTCAATTCTTTATTCGAATTCGTTATTCCAAAAAAAATTACTAACATTTGAGTTTTCATAGCTAATGTGATTTAAATTCATGATATGTTTCTAAAAAATGACTATAATACCCATTAAATACATGTAAATTAAAGAATTATTTCCAAACAATAATTCGGGTTATCCTTCGATTGGATATTCTTTTTTGGTATTCGTGGATATCACATTTATTGTTATAAAAATCACTAGGAATGTTACATTAACCCTAAAAATGAGCAGTTAAATATATTTTCAATTAAAATTTTCGTTATAAATGGTCCTTCATAAAACATTTGTGTTCTCCACATATTTCCCATTCACATTGGATTATATAAGAATATTTTCGATAAACACTACACAATATTTGTGTATGTAATATTTAAATAATATCATTATTGAGACGAGGACTATAGTTGGATCATTAGTGAATCCAAATGGAGTCACTATGAACGTTTAGTTCTAGTACCATGCATGGAAATTAGTCTTGGTTATATCATCATTATTTACATTTATTTGATAACTCCTAAATAAAATATACACCGTAGAGAATGAATTTTCTCCACATAGCTGATCGAAAAATTCATGAATATATGGTTGAAGATACATGTTCTTTATGAGCATAGGATAATCCATAAATAGGATTATTATACAAATTTCTTTTTAACAAAAATAACCAGTGCATCCCAAGGAAATTGACATGGATCAACAAATATATTTTCTAGAATCTACTATAGTTTATTCCTTAACCAATGATATTAAGAAGTGTCCTTTATTTAAATAGTATTAGATTTTGGATAATTTATGATATATAATATATTGATAACTTGACTTCTTACTTAAGAAGATGATAAGGAAATTATTCATAAAAGACACCATAAAACTACATTACAATAGAAATGTCATTAAATATGATCTTTTCCATAGTATTAGACATTTGATGTCAATAGTATTATTCACAAGGTAATAATTTCCATGCATTAGGAGATTATATAAAATTATATTTATCCTCCTCCCTGATGGTGTTCAATGTCACACGGTAGTACTCAATATAAAGCGTGATTTCATTCCCTTAGAAATATATGATGTCTAAAATCAAGGAAATAAATACAAGTTATGAATATTATTTATTTTATCTAGAGGCTTTATCACATGTTTTAAAAATTTAATTCCAAAATTAGGGATATGAGAATATATATTCTATGGAGGTGATAATTGTCCCATTTGTCATTTTCATAGATAAACCTGCATAAACATTTTTATAAGTTATTTAAATATTTCTATTAAACATGTGTTGTTTGGATGAATTTTTAAAACTAAATTCCATCAAAATGAATATTATTTTTGAATGAGTCACTAGAATTTATGTCACAACTTCTTTTTTAGAATCCACATTAGATGTTGTGATATAATTAAAATAATTAGCATCTATATTCCATGGACTTTGTTCCCATAGGTTGTCGTTGACTACCATTAGTTTAGTATGTTGATTCCTATAGAGTATTTGTTCAATTATATTGAAACATTAATCAATAGCATAATGGTTAACTAGTGAATTAATTTCATCCATCATATTGTTGGGTTTCCCTTGTTAGTAATCAATGGCTACATTCAACTCATTATAACACCAAAATCATTTCTTAGTTCCCTTCATAAAATTTACAGGGTTATTTTTTGAATGATTCTGAAAAGTGGGATGTTATACTTTTTTTGACCCATGATATTTCCCTATTACACAGCAAAAATTAAAATCCATAATCTACTTTTTATCAGAAGATTTGGAGGCCCTTGAGATTATATAATATCAATTCTGATGTTGATGGAATATTACGCAATTTCTTTATAGGTATGAAAGTGTCAATGAAAAAAAGGTATTCATAAACTCAATGATTTCCAATTAAATTTGTTGTCAAATTTAATTTTAGGGTTAATGGAAAATCCAATGTTGTATTATATAATCCTAGTGTATATCCCCATGTATTCGATGTTAGATTAATTTTCCATTTTCATGAATATAATGAGGTCCATCAATATTTTATGTTATATAATGGGAGGAATATTTTTATCAAAAAAAATTATATAATTATTTTAATTCTATTTCCTGGAAATCCATATCATGAATTTTATGTTTTTTTATCAATTTCTACCTCTGGTCATATTCTTCCATCTTATGAAAATCTTTATGTATAACCTTCTCTTTTTTAGATAATTAAGGGAAAATGAATATAATATTAGCATAGTTGATTCTTTGTTCCATAATTAAGGGATTAGATGATCCAATGAACATTAGTGTCCCATTTCACATAATGGCCTTAATTGCAATGTTCAATATCTTTTGGTTATATGGGATTTACTACTAATTTTGGATTCATTTCAACACATTATTTAATTAATAATGTACTATAATGAGGTTATAGACTCAAGAACCCATCAGCTTGGGTATATCATTTTGTTATTCATTAGGTTTCTCCTCGCATTGGATGTTGATTCAGTTTCTCTTATTTATTTCCATTTACTAAAATAATTGGAAAATTGTAGATTAGAATTTGTGATCAATTCAACACTTAAATAGAAAAAATGATCAAGGGAAAAATAACATATAAAATATATTCCTAAAGATATGAATACCTAGTGTTCAATCTAGGATATCCATGATCTATTTCTTGGGATTAAATTTTATGGGCATTTTTGATCCCTTATTATGGGTTCATAATGTTCATGTGATTTTAAAAAATAACATCCCATGAGATTTTCAAATCTGCTGTATATAAAGGAGTATTTTTTATTCATGTATTAAAGATCGAGTTAATCACAATGAACCCTTCTTGGGTGTATTACCAAAAGGAATAACTATTCTAGAGCTATATCTAATTTTCATTTCCATAATAAAATGTATTTTCTTATAAAACATTACTTTAAACCATACAAAAATTTAGAGATGTTTCCTCTTGTTTATTGTAATTCATAAGGATTTCAATTGGGTTTTCTAATCATAAACCCCCAAAATTACTAGGATTTTCTATTATATAAGCTATTAAAACCCATATTCTAATACATATTAATTAATTATTTATTACATAATGGTACACATAATGCATTCATAGAAGATTGTGTCGACATGAATATTTCTTAAATTATATGTATATAATAAGAACATGTAACGTGGGTATAACAACATTATTTAAAAACTACACAAAATTACATTAAATTTACACTTCTCTTTTAAAACTACATGGGATAAACTAGGGACATACATACGAAATGAATGAGCTATAAAGCCTTGTAAAGGAATAATCAAATTATAGAATGAGATCATATAGTACATTTTTAAGGAGGTATATCATGGTATAATAAGTTTTGTGACAATAAAAACATTCAACAGAATGATTGATAAAAATAGGATAATATATAGGAAAACAAAGTAATGCGAAAATATAATAAAATATTACATCATAAAAATATGTCAAAGATAACTATCAAGAAATAATAACAAATTGTTCCCAGGTTGACCTCCCATCTACCTTACATTGTATCTCATCAGATAATAATGTGACCTAAGGTATTTTAGATATATATAATTTCATGATGTATAATAACATTCATATCATGTACAACCCTATTTATTAAACGAAAAGAAAAAAAGGCCTCTTTAATTGGGAGAGGGAAACCAATTACATGCTCGATGGACAAAGGCAACCAGCCATAGGTTCAAGAGTCAAAAGTCTACAAATCCGAGTAAGGCAAACCCCATTAAAATGTTCTAGGATCAGAGGGATCAAACACATTACAAATCGGTACAAAACCCATTAGAGTGTCCGAAAGAAGGAGAAATCCCATAAAAAAGTGAGAAGTCAACCCAATTAACTCCATCTTCCACTGTTACATCGATCAATGTCGCTGCCCTGACCGCCAGGAAGCCCACTGACACCAATGTATGATGCATCTTCACACCCCACATCCTGGAGGCCGAAGGAAGCGCTGATGCAGTCTCTGCCCAGGGTCAATCTATGTATTCAACAGAAGCCCTCATACCTAAAAACGCACCGCCAAAAGTGGTCAGTCCGCCTCAAGCAAATCAGCTCCTGTCAATGCACCGTAATGCCGCCAAACCCATGAGACACACTAGTGGGAGCAGGATCTGAGCTAAATGCATCCAGTTCTGCATTATCTGGCCCTGACGGCTGAAGATTGACACACCCCTAAGCCATCATACACCGCCGCAGTGCTCCGCAGACCACTGTCACCTGCCCCGCTGAGGGCCACCGAAGCCCAAGGAATGTACCTCATACGCGACTATGTCACTGCCTGAACACACCCACACCATTGTGACCTCCACCGGGAGCTCCCCATAGAACCCTGTCACCGGTTGAAGCCCCCATGGAGCATCTGTTCCCCTGAAACACATGAACCAGCGCCCACCAAGATTACCACCACACCACCAGGGAAGCCATCATCAGATCAAGAAAAGATCTGGAAGCAAGATGCGAGATCCCAATGATTTTCCACCGCCTGAGCCACCAACAATCCCAAAGGAACCGACGAAGGAAACACACCACAAAAGTTGTCGTGCCATCAAAAGTTGTCACCGCGCCATCGGGAGCCACCGCTGAGAGCCAAAGCCACCGCTCCATTGAAAGGAAACTGCCATGCCATGGGGATTCACTGCCAAGGAAGCCGAGGAAGCCAAGGAAGCCACGAACGAAGGGCTAAAACCCTAACCGAGAGCTCTCAACCGAAGCTGAGAGCCCCTTTCTGATGTTCTTATTCAATGATTTATAACATAGTGATAAAATGGGAAAAAGATTAGTATTTTTTTAAATGAAAAAGAATATAAATCATAATATTATGGGCTAGATACATATCCCCCATACAATAGTATAATCCCTAAGAGTATGGTTGGAAATTATGATACTTATTTGGGGTTGGCTTAGTGAACATGGTTTGGTCTATGATCTTGATACTCTTAGAAGACTCCCAAAAATGATTTCTATGTTTTTTTAGTTGTTCAATGTTATCTAATGGTTGGTCAAAAAAATATCATAGCACTTCAAACACAAATGGAATCTTGGATAAATGGGTTTAATAGGGTTTGATCTAACTAGTTTTGGCCATCACATCGTTCTTTAGTGTCAATGAGACTTATCATTTCCCTTTGTATATAATAAAAAAACATTTGTGTAAAATGAATATATTATAAATGGTTATAATTCTTTAAAATTATTTTAAAAATAATATTATATAACCAATAAAAGAGTAAAAAACAAAAATAGTGTACTGTTTTTCTATAAGTTAATTTCTTAATAAGTAATTTACTCATTTTAAAGGAAAATAACATTTATAAATCATCAGTTAATCACAAAAATCAATCAAATTTTTTTATATATGATGATAATGGTCAAAATCATGTCATCCAATAAGATTTAAAATGCATCTTTTAGTACTTATAACTTTGTTTAACCATAATTAATCGGTTACTCCATTAATAAGGGAATATTTTTTTTACTTTGGTTATTATTCTTTATGAAAAATTAAATTTAACACACTAATAAATTTTAAAATTATGATAAAAAATATAATTTTTTTCCATGGTTAAATCTAAAATAGTGGAAGAAATTTTTTTTGATATAACATCACAAAGAATAATTTTTTTTAAAACAATGTGTGTTTAATATAAGAATATAAATTACAATATAATAAAAAATTACTTGCTTCTGATACAAATTATTGAATTATATTTATCAAAATTTTTCATTGTTACTTTAAAATTAATATAAATTATATTGGTATTTCAAAATTATGTAAAATTAATAATTTTTCTAAAACTTATTCTATCACTACTAAATTTTTTTTTTTTAAAACACAAAAACATAATCTATATATATATACATGATATTTGAAATAAAAAATGATGTCCATTTTAGCTGATTAATTTCTATAATTTATAAATGTAAATTTTCATTAAAACCATATAGTATATCAATGTAATATTAGTTAGAATAAATCTATTTCATGTTTTTATAAATATCATATAATATTATTGTATAGAATATGAATCAATAAAATATAATCTAAAAAATTTAAAAGGAAATAAAATTATTTATCATTCACACTACTTGAATTTTCACATTCATCCGTCCTAAATAAAATTATGTTTGACCAATATTAATTATGACTTAAATAGTTTGGGATATTTTCCCTAAAAACATTTTTAACTCCCATCATTATTCATCAATCATATGGTTCTCCAAGAAAACATTAATATGGGAAATTAATATATTGTGTATCACCTACTCCATATGGACATAATGACACTGATGAGAAGTCTGATGTGGAGAAGACTGTAGATGCGAACAATGGTCAAATTGGGAAAACATCGAGCCATTCATCAGAGACTAATAACCTTTTAGATTTTGTTAATCCTGTACACAAAACACTAGATGATTCTAATGATTCCCCCACACACGTGGAGGATCATAATAATCCCACAAAATCTCATGATGTCTATCAAGAAGAGTATAAATGTGTCCATTCAGAATCTTGTGAACAGTCACATGATACCATTGATCATGGATGTCAGATTGAGGATGTCTACTTGAAATCTAATTCTAAAAAAGTAGAAAATAATTTATTGATTCTAATGGTTTCATTACACAAAACCCAAAGAATACTTGGAGATATAGCGATTACTCTAATATTGAGAGAGTAGTTGTTACTAGTTCTATTACAACCTCTAGGATGGTAAACTCAGATATTCATCCTCATCCTGAGGGTGATGAAAATCTCACCACATATTTTGATGAAAATAGTTTGAGTGGAACTGATTATTATAAGGACTCTGATCCAGCTATGAGAGACACTTATTAGTTCAAGTAGGATGTGTCAAAAGAATTGGAATCTTGGATGGATGACCAAGATGAGCTAGTTATCCAAAGGTATGAGGAAGGGGAAATAAATGCATACTTTTACCTTCAAATTAGAAGGCGAATGTTTTCAAGTTGGTTGAAGAATTTAAGTGAAACCCTGACATTAATTTTCAATAAATTCATTTTCAATGAGTTCCTTTACTTTTTTACTTTATTAATATTTCACGCTTGGCATTAAATGCTAATAAAGCCCTCTATGTCTGAATATGGCGACTTAATGATTTTTTGGCTTGTTTCTGGACTGTTTTTTAGTTTATGTGACTGCCTCATAAATTTACTAATATTTTTTTCATGGAATATTCTTTGATTATTGAGTAAGGATATGTACGGAAGGATGTATAATTTTATAAAGAGGATTTTAAGGACTCCGCATTTAGAGGTATGTAATTTATTTTGAAGATTCATGTTCATCTGCTTTTGCGTGGGTGTTCTGAGCTGCATAATGCATGACCAGAGTCTCTTATTTCTACTTTCTTTTCATCCATCTACCCTTTCCTTGCACTGAACCAAGGATGTTTCTGGATTCTATGATGAAGATGGGTGAAGAATCTATGACGTACTATTGTTAATAGATTTTCACACTTCAATAACACTTTTACAACACGCTATAGCGATTTTTCTCAGACATTAAAGCACATAGAAGCATTAGGACGTGCTATGATATTGGTATTCCTACTCAATTTATCATTGATCTTCATTGGGACTTTTCTCATTGGTTTTTTTCACATCCAATGAATGTTTTGCTGGTGCACTTTCTTTGAACTTCGTGTAAGCAATGTACTCTCTTTTATGTTTTAAAAAATTCTTGTGAAGTGTGGGATGAGTTTAAATATCACAGTTAAATATATTTAAAAAAGTCACATAATCCATCTAATATATATTAATCAATATATTTTCTATTTAATTATTTCCTAAAATTATATCACATATGGGATCAAAACATGAATTTCATAAAATACACATTTTTCTTGAATTTATCTCAAACTACATCATGTATATGAGATAAGATTAGAGGTATTGTTAATTTGTATCAAATATAACAAATTTTTTCAACAATTTAATATGGACTAATAGAAAAGGATATTAACTTTCATTTATTTAAAAATCATAATAGTATTCAAGTGAAATATTTTATAAACCCCATGATTTCCTAATGAAAAATATTTCATTACCCTTTAATTTACATAAATATTCTGTATACTTGGAGATTCCATCATGTGTAATTGAACCATCAAATCCTTATAAATAAGTTTATCAACCATCTCTGATTCAAATTTCATTATTTTAACAACTTCCTCCATATATGTTAGAGTCTGACAATTCCATAAATATAATTCCTCATAAAATTACCTATGTATACTTGAATAAAAATTTTAATTTCAATTCTACCCACAGAAAATGATATGTTTATCATAAAATATATGGTATTCCATTTAATAAAAAAAAATATTTTCATTGGGATGAATTTTTTGTTCTAAATATCCATGAAATATGGAATTACATGTTTTACTGAAACATTAACTAGTTAACAACAAATTCAAAAGTCCCTACTCGAAATTGGATGTAAAGATATGATCGTTATCATATAGAATATGGAGATATACTTTATATAGTATATCTATCTCCACAAGATAAAATGAAGTATGTTAATCTATATAAAATATTTCTCAAATATGAATAAAATGTGAAGATTTAGTCAAATTATAATAAATAAACCCATTCACATTATTACCTAGAAATTTATCGGTAATAACATTATAAATTCAATTGATACATTCCCCTATTACAATTGATGTACTAGAAATGGTTGACACATCCACTTCAATTTTTGTCAATAACCACTCACATGATGAATACTAATTCATTTCACAGTATACGATGCAATATCCTTTTTCATTCCATCTCCCCATTTATTTTCCCAATGGTCCTCATACATCATATTCTATCTAAGTTGAAAAGAAAATAGATTGCTTTGAGAATTAATGAATTATTCCATCCATAACATGGAATCACATGGAACAAACACCCTCTTAAAAAATCCGATAAAACTATGTGTGAAAATTAATTTTAGGATACATTCCCTCATGTACAAACTCTACACTTTTGTGAAAACAAAGATCTTTCTTCTAAAAATGCATAATGTTTTACCATGATTTCTACACCAACTCCTGAACAAGAGGAGTGTGAGTTATTGAATAAAAAATTTCAATTAAAATATTTTTTAATGATTTTACTTTCGGTTCATGTTAAATACATACCCTTCTAAATGATGAATTTTTTTCATCTCAACGCACCAGATTCTTTATTTTATTTACATAGATAAAAAAATGCCCAATAAAAATCCATTATCAACTCAAACTATATTCTCTACCTCATCGTGAACACATTTTCAATGAATATATAATATAATCATTTATGATCAGTATATATTATAAAATATGCACCATAATAAATTTCTCATCAACATTATTAAGGGAAAAACTACTACAACTAGTTCTCGATTATCTGTTGGGTAATTTTCTAATGGATTTTTATTGTCAGAATGAATATTAAATTATCTAAACAATCATGCATCAATTAAAACCAATGTAACCTTAAATAAGAATAAATATAAATATAAAACTCTCACTATTGAGATGAAAGGGATAACACTGGATGGTTATCCAAAATTCAATTAAATATAAATAAATATTCATTAATTTCCTTTTTCTATATATATATATATTGAGTCATGATAACTAATTTTATATATTACTATATTTTTTAAAAAAGGATTATTAGTGGCCTACGTATCAATGAGATAATTGAATTTCAGTTACATTTTTAGGTCTTATCCACCTTTTCACCACTAGACATTTATAAAAAAATAGCAGTATTTCCATGAACATATATTATATATCCAAATATAGAAATATAATGTCAATGAATTCAAATTTATTAAATTTTAAAAAAAAAATCTTTTCATTTTTATTTCATTTGAAATTTCCATATATTAATTGATGGTCCTAATTAATTATAGTAGAAACCAAAAATAATAGTAATGAACACAAAAATAAATTTATCAAAATAGTAATCGAAAATTGTGTTCTTTATGTATATGAATATAACTATTAAATTAGACAACCAAAAAGGTTTAAAATAAAAAATTTAAATTTCCATACATCTTATAAAACACCGTGTATGGAATTTATTTATCCTTCAAATTCAGTGAATATTATCTAGACCACATAGAAATATTTAGAAAATTCAATAAACCATAATTTTTATCAAACATGTAATTTATAAATAGAAACAAATTATATATTATACAATTAATATTTTTGAGTCTTTTATATTCAATGAAATTCCTTATTGAACTTTTATTATTGTTTACCAATCAAAATAAGATAAACCGAAGGTGTAGTTTTAGGATAAATAAATCGATTTTCATGAAAACCATTTAACTGGTTGAATAATTATAATGACATTTATAGAGATATTTTATATTGGGGTTTTGAAATTGGATTATCATTTTGAAATTATTAAACAATTATTTCAACCATGCAAAAAGAATATTTCTAATTAAATAATCATGATATAAATCCAAATATTCATTTAATTCTAGCACATATATATTTGAAAATACATCCCACCTTTTTATAACTTGATAAATATATCCTTATCTACCATCATTTATCAGTTTCATATAATCATGATATATTATTAATTAAATGAAATAAATATTTTATAAAAATTTAATCCCACTATGAAACATAAATATAACATCCTGGTCTATGAAATCTACCATTACATTATATACTAAATTTCAATACCTACACAAATAACCATAAAAATAAACTATGGAATAGAGAACATGACATTTAGGAAATATTATTCCACAGATAATCGTATGAATATTCCAATAATTTATTATTTCCCTAATATTTCCACCAAGAGTTTGTGCATAAATTCTTTTACCAATTCCTAATGAAATATTTTTATTTTAACAATAAATTCCAAATAAATATATGAATGTGTTACCCCAAAACAAAACTATAGCCAATGATAATCAGAGAAAAGTATTTTTCTAAATATCACCTCTTAAGTTTATTATCAAAAGTTTTACACGGTTGTTGTAATTTACTTTTCCACACCCCGATTTATATTCCTTGATGATCCCAATAATTCAGGGTTTTTTTCGATGTGTATTAGTATAATGGACTATGTAATTGAATTTAAAACATTTAATTTTTAACAGATCATATTTTTTCTGATCATTATCATTATTCACATATATCTAATCAAGTTCTAAATGTCTCTTCAAACCACATCAACAACAACTTATATATTTAACACTATATTTCATATGATACATCATAAAACATGTTTCATAATATGTAAACATAATCCTCGTATATTCTTATCTCCTCAATTTATTAATTCACATTTCATTCCACCTATAATAATTAATATATTCTTATTAGTATCTAATAAACTATATCTCTACCATATCAGAAGATTTTAAATTTTTTTAATATATTTTAATGTAATTAAAGGCCAAATATCATCAAAAACATGAATTAAATAATGATTCAATCCAATAAATGTTACTATCAGAGTCCAAAATGAAATTCAATTCATATGTGGAGAAAATTGTAATGTTTTCTTCATATATGGAAATATATTTCCAATTATTATAACAAATAGAAAAGTAATTATATTCCATTGTTTATAAAGAAAAATTAGGAAAATACTTTCCTAGAAAAATATTATTAAATATTATATGGTACATTAATTTAATTTAATCATATTAAATTTTATTATAAATATATGACCACCACTAATCATATTTACCTTAAAATAAAAAATGGAAATATGTTTTTTGATGTATAGAAAATCCAAAAAAAATCAAATATAATTTCTGTATATCACCGGATATGATGTTAGACTATATGTCAAAGGGTTATTATATATGAAATGAATTAATATATTCTATTTGGAGTGTTTAATATCTCTCTGGAAAGGATTCCATCATTAATATACTATATCAGAAAATTACTAAATTCAAATTCATACCATTCCATATTTTTTATTTGGATGGGTATTATCCTCTTAGTGAATTTCCACTTAATTCATCATGATTCATCTATGAAAATATATTATGTAACAGACAAAAGTGAGATTAAGGAACATGTAAAACATCAATGACATCTCATTGTAATATAAATTTATGTTTAGAATATTTTATATTTTATTTTCTAATAAAATCTTATTGGTTAAGGATTTATAAACCATGCATTTGATGCAAATTATAATTTCCCATAACATAAGAAAACCAAAATAACATTTTTTATAACTTGGTTTTCACTTTATTATATCATGTGGACATATTTGTTTAATATTTTATAAAATTATAAAAATTATAACATATAAAACCATTAATAAAAATTCACATCCGTTAAATAGGCATTTATACTATAAAAACAAAATCTATAATTTTTCCTATAGATTTTTTGAAAACTCATTCCCTTTTAAAATATTAATCCCAAAAATAGAAATTTATTCATTACATAAATTTATACTAATCCTTAGTATCTATGGATTTTTTTTCCAATAATGATATTTCCATAAAAATCATATTATGAGATATAAGATGAATCAAACTAATTATTCATGTTTGTAATAGATTATGGAAAGAGGGGTTCCAATGTAACTCTTAAGAATATAAAGAGGAAAAAATAAAATGAGAAATAAAATACATGATAATTAAAAATATATATTCAAGTATTAATGTTTGATATAATAGTATATTAAATGAAAAATTGATCAAATCAGAATTCTGAAAGTATAGATTTTTGATTAATGACAAATTTTGTAAAACTATGTATATGAAAGACACAAATAATAAGGACTATTGAGAAATATCAATTTAGGACCCACCATATCCTCCTATGGACCCGAATGGTCAATGTGAAATATCACTTATTCTTAATGGATACCATAACACATCCCTCATAGTTATGGATTTTGAGAATCCTTTTAATATTTTTCATTCATCAAGTATCATGTCACATAAATTTGAGGTGTGTAGAAAATTTAGGGAAGGATGTTAAGGAATTTGAATATATATTTAAGAAAATACTTTATAAATATGCTCACAAATATCTTGATTGATAATGTTTTATTCTGAATTAAATGTTGTGAGAAATTTTATATATCCATTTAATAAATTTTTAACAGGAAGGAATGTGATATTAATTGAGAATATTATTTCTTCATCATTGATTTAAATTTGAGAGAATGTTATTGGATGAAAGGATTATATTTTGATCCATCAAGAATCCAATGGTGTTGTTTACAGTGTTTAATGGAAAAAGAATAATTTTTAATTATATATGAATACTAATCCAATAATGGGTCCATAACGGTCTTTTTTACCACATTAAAGCACCCTCATTGTGCTCTTCTTAATGAATTGGCACATGGTTTTAAGAACTCATATTTTATATTTTTGTATAAAATATTAAATTTAATTACTAATGTATTATTTTTTAATTGAAGTTATTAATGGTTTAAGGATAGGATTTAACGTATTAATGTCTTCTTAAAATCATGTATCATAAGGTTTTAAAAAAATAAGCAGTGTCGTAAAACATTCAACATGGTAAGTATAACTATGAAGTTACATCATATGGTCCTATATGAGGAGAATAATGGTTTTTGACCATGTAAGGGTCGATACATGTTCATGTGACGAGATTTAGTTAAACTGGAGTAGGGTTCTACATGGTTGGCACAAAATTAGTTTAACAGTGTTCTTAGACCACACCCTTAGTGCCAAATTGTAAATATTTTTACATGGTTTGGTGCATGGTTTTTGAAACCGTGATACCAACTTCGCAAAGGGGTATTAGTTTGGGATAGAGGTAGTGCGTGGTTTTCATATGGGATATTATACCGTGTGGCAAAAAATTGACTCTCTATAAGAGATGGTAAATTACTAATTATACCCTTGGTCCACTAACAATATATCCCCTTGTATCTCCTAAAATTAAAAACACCCTCTCCCTCTCTTGAAGCCTCCACTTATCAATGATTTTGAAATATCATTTGATAAGAAATGAATTCATTCACCATTAATCAAAATAGAATAACTTAGTTATGCTCTATAGTACTCTTTCTTTATTTCGTCATTTTTTTCATATTTAATGCAAAATCCACGTGGGGTCTTTTCACTATTTGTAGTGAATATTCATTATTATTCAATTATTCCCATCCAATACCAATAAAAAGATGATTTTATTTGAGGTGAGTACTAACCATCTATGGAATTTGGTATATAAATTTTACCTAATAGTATATTTGTTTTATATAAAATTCTATATTAATAAACTCTAGAACTCCCATGAGTTAATCAATAAATTAATATCCCATTAAATTTTATTCTGAAACCATGATTTAAATATTTTATGACTTCTATATGAATGCTTATAGGTTTTTACCCTTATCCTAAACAATAATGGATGCAGGTTGATATATTTATAAATTTTACCCCACCCATGGGGTGATTTAACATCGCCTCTTATTAATAATATAAAAATAGAAATTATATAATATGTTAATGGTTTAGTACCTTTCTTAGAACATTGTCATTTATAAATGAATGTTGGAATACATTATAAAATTAGAGAATAATGGAATTAAATGGAAAATACCATATCATAATGTATGATGATGTAATTTATTGTTAATGAGGCTTTAACACTAAAATGGAAATTGTTCTTATGAAATCTATTTTAAATAAATTGATATTTTTTCTGATAAATTCTTTTTATAAAAGTGAATGGATACAAACATGGGCCTTTGATATATTCTGAAATTCATTCAAAGGATTTAATTAATGGAATTAAACATATCATGGCCTCTCATGTAGTCTATTATATATAAAAGGGATAATTAAATTATTATGGTTAATATAATGGATTGATGGAAATGACATTAAAATTCCCCTTGAATAATTATACAGATAAAATTTAAAATGGGTGATACAATATACAATAGAAAACCCACTTAGATATTTATTGTTGGAGTCTTGGGATTGTTAACATGGATCTAGTTTATATGGAATGCCTCATACATGCCCATTGAGATCCAATAATGAATTTGTCATGTTATATATTAATGATATTCAAAGACACCATGAGGATTCTTTGGACATTGGCCAAGGGTCGTGGCCCTTGTAAGTCTGATAAATAATTACTCATCATATACAATACTTTCATAACACATGATATGCTAGTATAGGTAATAATTAATGATTTTTTATGTTTAGGGTTTTCCTCATTGATAGACAAGTTTTTAAATAATTTTATTCTATATTACATTCAATCAGTTATCATGACATATTTTTTATTGTTATATCCACATAGTAGAATGCTATATTTTTATAGACCCAATCTTTCATAGAAATTATTGGTTCTGGCCAACAAAGTGTGTCTCACAACTAGTTCAAGATACCATTTGGAACCATTATTGAATTCTGGCCACCAGTTATAGTCACCTGATTTCATATGTTAGGGGAAATAATTGAAATAGAGGACATGACCTATAACTACATTGAATGTGGAGGTGACCTTTATAGTCATTCAATATTTTTGTACATCAGGTTTTATATGAATATTCATTTGATTCATATATACTATCATCATTTTTATATCAGTATCATATGATCAACATCATTTTGTATATGACATTAGATATTGTTCATGTTATTTTTTCTTTAATGGTTAGAAGGTTAATTTATTGTATAATGGTTTATTTATCTAGTATACATATGATATTTATTTTTTTAATGATTCGTATATAGCACACGTTGATTATGATTTTATAGTATCTACAACTTTTTCTAACAAACTCTCATTGATGGTAATCATCCTCTAGAAAATTTAGATATGTGATTGATTTAATATGGCCACTTGTTCGACAACTACTAATGAGTGAGCTATCTCAGAACATCACAAAGTGATATGAGAGAAACATTTCCATTTTTTCTACTTGTTTGAGATATTAATGACGATACTAGGAATATGATTGAATTTAGTAATTAGAATATACCTAAGAATAGTTATCCTACATGCTATAAAAATCCAAATTATCATAGAAGGTAATTATTATTATGGATTATGCTTGTTATAGTTGTATTGATTTCTCCATTGGTTGATGATCATGTTTTTTGGACCTATTATTAGGATTATGGGATAAATTTTTTCTTAGACCAGTGAAGGAAGGAAATTCTTCCTCATGAATACTTATAGTCATTAACAGAATCACATGTTATGCTTATTTCATGACTTTTCTATTTTTATAATGCACATTTTTACAACTGGTTATTAATTCCTTAATTTCTATTTCTATGAATTTTTTATAGTGTTTCAAGAACGAAATGGATAAATTATTTGATATTAATGTATTTTCATAAACCTAAACTATGATTTTGTATATATCTTCATGGGGGAAACATAATTATCAAATTATAACTTGTTTGAGATATGGGATAATGATTTAATGTGATAAAACACAAGTTTTCTATGACTATAAGTATTCTAATTGAAATTAATTGTGATCCTACTTTAATATATTGGTAATAGTGATCCAAATAGTTGATCTACAATTATGTAAATTTTACATTATAATTCTAAATGTCATTTTCTTATCAAAGTTGTATGAAATTACAATTTCAACTCATAAGGAATAGTACATTATAATTTGGTAATGGTTACTCATATAAATGGATTGTTGTGTAAATAAATTGGTATAAATGAAGGATTCATAAATTTAGTGATATGGTACACATAAAATAGTAAATCCAACTACAAATTACTGGTTTTTTCATCAAAAACATTCAACATCACAATGCATGACATGACCATTGAATTAAAAATGAGAACATGACCTAAACAAAACATTAGTTGTGCGAAGTATGATGTATATCTTATAATTCATTATGATTTTATGTACCACCCAAACCATTCCATAATTGTTTGAAGAGTGGTTCAAATATAACATATGAAGGAATATACTATTCATAATATTATATTTTAGAATGGGATCATTATTTAATGTATTATGATTAGCGAGCTTGGAATTTTTAGATAACATCCACCATAATGTCCTTAAATCACTCAACAGAATCATGGAGATGACCATGACCTAGAGGTGTGGTCCACTCATCCACCAGTATTAAATCTTTTAGTTCTACCAAAGGAACAACCTGTTATAACCAAATAAGAAGCTCAGACATAGTTTGAGATGGATTCTAATGAATCATGAATTGAATGTATAGACCACTATGGCCTTACACAAATATATATGAGTTGTCGAGGGAATCTCATAAGTAACATCCTCACATGTTTTTTTGTTTATTACAGTCACCAGGCTATAGAGTCATGGTGGTAGTACATGCAATCTATTTTAATGAATTTTTAGATGCCTTCTGAGAGGAGGCTCAATTTCTTAGGTTATGTACTATTTGATTCAACCATGACTTGATGGGAATTGATGAAAAATGATGATCATCGTTTTGATATGATATGGGGTGGTATCAAGATAACCTTATTTGATTTCTTATTTCCCATGTTGATGAGGCATAAAATATAAAATGACATTATACACCTAGAGAAGGGAGCATTATTATTTATGGAGAACTCTACATGTTACATAGTGCACCAAAACATCGAACCTATCCATTTATGTGTTTATTTATCCTAGGCAATGATATTTTGGGATACTCTTAGGAATGACATATGATCAATTGATAACATGTTTTATTTCACCACCCTCACTGTGATAGTAAATCAGGAACATATTATATAGAATAACCCAAATAGGTTGTGGGTTTGAGACACAATAGTTTATATACTAGAATCGAAAGTATATCCACCATTGGATGGAAGAATAATGTGGATATTTATTTATGAGAGGGTAGTAGTGTGATAATTCTCCACATTAGCAATATGATCATTCAATAGTGTGGTAATCATACTCATATGATGCACTATTGGGAAAATCCATAGTTGACAACATATCATGCGGTAGGATGGGACCTTTATAAAGGAATTTTATGTAAATTACACCTAGGTCTAGTGCACATGGATATATAGTATCTTTTACACCATGAGAATGATCATAATATATAAAATAGGAATGGAGAAGGACCACTACCAGTCATACAGGCCAAAGGTGTTCTTATGGATATGGAATACAAGAACCAAATCTATAGTGCATGAAGAGAATTACTTCGAAGTACAGTTAAGATATATAATTGGGATACAGATCAGGACTTATATATATTGATATATATATATATATATTGTGTAGCTGATCCATGTGTATTAGAGTGATTATCCATTTATTTTAATATGTATGGTCTTAGTAAACTACACTCTAGTTTAGGATCTATTTCATTCTGGTGCATCCCACTCATTTGTATCTCCGATGACTATAGAGAGTCTCGATTTCTAGAGTGTGTATTTACATGGAATGAGGACAATTTCTAATATTTTGGGTATTTTATTAGAATGTGTATTCTAGTACAAGGATTTCCACCCTACGATAGGAGGGTATTTTTTAATATGGAAGTAATTTTTCCTAAAGATGATTCTCTTTGACATCATTCCCTAGATGGAAAAGTTGGGTCCCTTTCATGTTTTTGATGATTTCTATCACTAAAGGATATCATTTACATATTATGGGGTGATAGATATATCCCCAATGGTGAACGTTATTTCATGGCTTGTTGAGATGAACCTAGGTATCATGGGCTAGGTGGAGTGACAAATCGGATTTCCAATTGTTATATGTATGATAAACGATCACATCAGGATGATTTTTTTTTCATGTAAAAGCCAATTTATGGAATTTCTACCCTGATGAATATTCTATACATATGCCCGGGATGGATGTCCACATTTCTATCATGATAGTTATAAGAGAAGAATAAATATCAATTAATTATTATAGGATGGAAACTACTATTTTCATAGAGATCAAGAGTGATCTAGATGACTTGGATGGTATGGGTATTATATTGGATAATTCGTCCCCATGGGGATTACCATACATTTCATCCAAAAAGATAGATGTTACCATTATGATTTCATTGGATTAATATCAATTGTTGTAGATATCATTTAAGAAATAGTATTTACTTCCATGATTAAAAAAACTCTTTAAATAACTTCGAGGAGTGATGATTTTCAAGAATATATATTTGAGGTTGGGATACCATCTGGTGTGTGTTAGACAATCAAATATATATCGTAAAATATTCTATGGTAGAAATGATTTTATTAGTAATTGTCCATGTAATTTCCTCTTATGAAAATTCATATAGTATTCATGTATTTAATGAATCATGTTTTCCTCTAATATCATGATTCATATATGGTTTAATTTTTTGAATACATCTTTGTGAACTCATATACATGACATAAAATGACCAAGATCATGATATTTTATTGAAAACATTGATGGTGCACCAAATTTATACTAGGAAAACCAAATGCCACATTTTAATCGACATGGTCCACTCCCTATATCCTGTTATTTCAAGGATGGAAGTACCATTTGACATATATATTATGATGTTCATTATTTCTCTAGGGAAACCCAAGTACATATTATTTAGATATTGTTTTATTGGGTTATTTGGATAATATAGGTTCTTTATTTAGGATTTCTCACATCTTAAATAATAACTCACTTCATTGAAAAAAATGTGTCGAATATACATGGTATAGTTAATTTTAGAATATATTTTAGGATTATAATTGGAGACTAACATCATCATTAATCGACATTTTACCTGATCCTAGAAGAAGATACATGGTTAATGATGATTCATTTGGTATCAGTCCAGGTGACATTCTGAGTTATGAAGATCTGGAAATTTCATACGAGTGTCTCATGTTCGTTCATCATGATTGTATTTACCCAATTCATGATCCGTATATACCAGCTATGTTATATAACATATGTTATTGGAGGAATTACTTTCTTGGTGTTCATTTTTTGGTTTATTTGAACCACTTAACCCTCACGTATATATTTATAGATCATGAATTGAATCTTAATAAGAATAAATGGGTTGTATAATAACTTTAATTTGGATTTTTCTTGTCTATATAATGCACTACTATTATAAAGAATTTTAAAAGAAATATTTATTTTCCTTCTATATCATAGAGGGTGAAAAGTGTATTATTACTGAAGGATCATCACAGTCTGTTCAATCATTAATTTTTCATTAACATAATATAATTAATTTTTTTTGTTTTTATATTTATTATTGAATATTATTGTTTTGGGTTTTTGAAAAACATTCAATTAAAATAATGAAATGAATACTTGATATCTAAATTTAGATTCAGAGATAATGAAGTTATAAATAAATGAATTAGTATACTATTTGATAAAATGGGATAATTTGTTATTTATTTTTTTATTATAATGTATTTTATAATTTATTTGATGAAAAATAACAAAAAAATAATTTATCTTAATTTATTGAGAGGGTGACCTTAGAATGTGATCATGAAACAAAACCACACCTCATCCAATTCTAAAATATGATAACATATCCCTCATGAATTCAATTCCAAAAAAACACGACTCCAACATATGTCGTTTCTTCCCTTCAGGAAACCCCATCACCCCATGTGATGGTTTTACAAAGATAAGGGAGAGAAGATAATGAATAAATGTAATGAAATGTAATTGGAAAAAATTACATGGTGGATGACTGTCGAACCCAAGAAATACTCTGTCTGTCACACCCGTTTTTTTTAGTCATTTTAATTATTTTATTTCACTTGGCAGCGGGTGTTTTTGCTTAAGTGCGGGTGAGTCCCGGTTTAAATTTTAATGTTGGGATGAGTTTATGGTTTGAGTTGGTGCGCGAACACCGTACGCTTAAGGCGCGCAGTTCGCTTGAGCACGTGCTATCCTCTTGGGTACGTGCAGCCCTCTTGCAGTCCGCTTGGATACCGTACAGCGTGCAAATACCGCACGGTCATTCCGTTTTAATGTTGTGTGTGTATATATGTGTATATGTCTGTTTTTTTTGTTTATATATGTACATATATATGTGTATCTGCGTTTGAATATGTTTATGTTTTAATGTTGTGTGTATATATATATAAGGTATGTGTATATATGTTTATAGGTGTATATATATATACACCCATGTTTATAAATAAATATGTTTTAAAGTTGTATTCTTATGTGTGTATATGTTTATATATATGTTTTTCTATATTTATATGTTTATATATGTTATATATAGGTTTATATATGTTTATACGTTTATAAATATATATGTATAGATGTAATTATGTTTATATAAGTTGGTATATATATGTGTCTATATATATATATTTATGTGTATATGTTTATTATTATTATTATTATTATTATTATTATTATTATTATTATTATTATTATTATTATTATAAAAAGAGAAAACCCTAATCTACCCGGTCCCCTCCCCTCTCCCCCACGCGAGCCGTCTTCCCCCCTTTCCCTCTGTCCGCCGCGAAACCCCCCTCCCATTTGGCGCAGCAACCCCCTCGTCGGCTTCCTCCCAGCGCCGCGTCGGCCGAGCCCCGGTGCCTCTCGCCGCTCCCCGCCGGCGCCCCTCCGCTCGCCCTCCTCCTGGCCAGCACCCAATCACCGGCGCCACCTCCTCTCCTTTTCCCTCTGGCTAGCCGCCGCGCACAGCCCCCTTCCGACCGACCCCGCCGATCCGGCTCCCCCTGTCCGACCTCGTCGCAGCCGGCCTCCCTTCCGACTCGCCCTCCTTCCCTTCGTCCGACAGCCGTGAAGCCATCGCCCTCCCTTGTGTCGGCCGTCCGCAGCGCCGCCCCCTGTCCGGCGATTAGTAGCGGCGAGACCCCCCGGCACCCTACTTTTGTTTTTCCCCATGGCGCAACTCACCGGCAGGAGTCCATCTTCCGCTCCGGCCAGCGCCGAACAACCCCTCCTTTCTCCTTTGACTTCTTCTTTGTTTCTATGGTGTGCGATGGGTCTTTTTATCTTGCTTTGATCAGGTTTCGGCATCCGCCGTTGAAGCCGCAACGTTTCGGTTTGTCTTGGTCTATCCGCCACCGTTTGGAGGTAGGTGTTTCTGTGTTGTTTGTATTGTTGGATGAATCCATTGTTGTTTTGTTTGCCCTAATGTGTTCTTTAAATTTTATGTGCAATTTGAAGTGGATTTGATGTGCATTTGTGGTTTTGAGATTTGTTGCACAAAGAAAAGTATTTTTTTTTTGTTTGCACTTAAGTGCATTGTTTGAAATGAAAGGGAATTTGTTGGGCTGGATGAGAAAAGTGATAACTACTGGTTTGAAAATGTTTTTAGTTTTCAAAAGAGTTTTTAATGTGAAAGCGGATCGGTTTTGAGTGCTCGAATTGGCTTTGTGACATGTTTTCCATGAAATGTGTATTTTTCACGAGTTGCGCTTAATTTGTATTATTTAATGGGAAGTGAAATTGTTTTGGTTTGTTTGAAAATGTATCACCTACTGGTCATGGCACATTCATGGATTTCAAAAAAAATTATTGTGAAAAGTGGTGGGTTTTAGTGCGCAAGTTATGATTGAGGCTTGTCACAGAAGAAGATGTGTATTTCATATTTTGCACATAAATGACGTTATTTGGTGTGAGGTCTTTTTGGTTTTCTTGAAATGATTTAATAAATAGATTAATGATTTATTAAATGGTTCAGATGGCGCAGAAGTGGTATTTTGAAAGCGTTGAGTATGCGTTTGTTTTTAAAGTAGTGTGTTTATATAAAATAAGACATGCTCTTGGTGTAAACCCTTTTTGCGTCACTTAGTGGTGTTTTTTAAATGGTACAAACAGTCCTTTAAATATTGTAGATGGTGCGAGATGGGTTTTGAAAATATGTTGAGTTTGTTCTTGTGCACTGGTTATTCGTTTAAATTGTTTTGAGTCTGTGTTTATGCGTTTTAGTTGTGTGGTTGTTGCAGCGTGTCGGCGAGGAAGACTCGCGGTGTTTCGGTCGTCGGCTTGTGCGTGTTTGAACGTCTGTGCGAGGCATGACATGCCATTATGTTTGGACAGTGGGCCGAGGTAGGTCCCCCATTGCACTTACATTTAGATTTAGAATTTATTAATTGCTTGTTGTTTTATAAATTTTTAATGAATTAGAAATAATATTAGATAATAAAACTTTAAATCATTATTTATTGCGAAAGGAGCTGTTTATTTTATACCGAACACATGTGACATTTTCTTGACGGGCGGACACCCAGTTTTGAAAGAATTCCAGTTTGGCCTTTAAACATAATTCACGGAACTTCAAATGTGCGTTTAGTTTTAAAGATAAATAATTTCTTCTGAACAGGTGTTTTGAACTTTTTGAGAAATGAGGTTTTACTTTAAAATTGGCGAAGGCCCGTTTGGCACTTTAATAAAAATAGATTATTTTGGAAAACCCACTCGGGGGTGATCTTTGGTGTGAGTTGTTTTCGTGAGCTATATGTGATGTTGGGGCATCGTGACTGATTAACTTACATTGTAGACGCACCCCCTTTTTATTGTTTGTGATGACATGGGAACCTGGCATATTGAGTGAATTTTCTGAGAACGATTTCTGCACTAGTTTAGACCACGCACTGGCTAGTGGCCCCATAGCAGGGGAATACTGAGTTATTGCTGCTATGGGGATTGGGCCCCTCGGTTAGGCCATGCAGGGCTATGCCGGGTAGTATTATGGGCGTTATGACGTCATCGAGTTATGGCATGCCTCAGGATGAGTCACATGTATAGTACGTTCTGGATTGTTCACGATCTCCTAGGTTCGACCCATGTTTCTTTTAGTGTTTAGTTGTGTGTGGCGGACGATTGAGAGGTCGAGTTCGGTTGCTGACCCTTGTGTGCCACTTTACCATTTCCCTTAGTGTGTGTTGTGTGTGATTCTTATTTTGACTAACAACTAAAGTTTGGATTTCTAAATTGCTCATAAAATGTTTTTTTGAAAATGCAATGCACCTGTTCTTTCAACATTAAACTTGTTCTAAATTAAAAAGGGCAATGGACTGTTACTTGTTTTAGAAATGAAAGTGTGTGGAAAAACCTATTTTTTTTAAATTTAGTTCAAACCTGGAATTGATAAACTCTTTATTTATTGGTATGTGCTTTGGGGATAGATTTTAGTCAGGCCTACCTACTGAGTTTTAATACTCACGCCTATAGATCTTTTCTGTTTTTAGTGTTTGTGCAGGTTACATCTTGGGTGCGTCGCCTTGGGTGACGTTTGGTTGTGAGTTGGAGAGTGACCCGCGAGGTCACACGGTGATAGTGGTTGTCTCTTTCGGTTAGTTTTATTTTCTTTTGTTCTTAGTACTTTGTTTATTTATTTTGCGCTGCTCTGTTTATTTTCCTGCTGCTTTAATTATTTATTTTTACTGGGCGAAATCGTTCCCACCTGTTTACTTTTGATGCCCGGCACTAGTTGCCAGCCCGTGGGGATCGGGAACGCCCCTCGGGCCATGTCGCGGGCCGGCTCGGGTGACCGGTTCAGGGTCGACCTGGGTTGGTTCGTGACAAAATGGTATCAGAGGAGGTCGGCTCTTAGCGGACCTCGCATTTAAGAGCGCCCTTTGTTATTTGGGATGTGTGATAGAAGGAGATTAGGACTGTCGGGGCTCAGGAGGTAGGTTACGAGTCGGTGCCTGATCACCACCGCTCGTGACGAGACCTGAGTTACCAGGGTTAGTTCGGGATTGAGTCCTTTGTCCTTGGTTGTTTTGGATTAAGGGATGACAACGGGAGCAAATCGGTTCACGTTGCGGCCTCACATGGGGTGGTGACCCATGTGGAGTCCAAGTGCCCGGTTTAAGGTCCTCTTAGTGTTATGTCTTACTTGGGGCATGACTCACCACCATGTCGCCGAGTTAAGTGCAGACACTAGTCCCTCATTCCGATGGTTTATAGTTGGTTGTATTTTGTTTTAAACTCAGTCTGTGTGTGAGTGTGTTGAAAATGAAAGTGATTTGGAAATGAAAAAAAGGGGTTTCTTCCTAATTGTTTTTGAAATTAGAAAAGTGGGTTTTTAAAGAAAAAGTGTTTTGGTTTGGAACAATATGTTATGCGTTTGGATTTGGTAAGGAATGAAGTGTTTGAACCTTGGCGCTCCTTATGGAGGGTCACATGTTCGTGGCTATGTACGGAGAGTGCGTAGGGGGCACTTGTTTCCAGATTATGTGAGCGAGATTTAATGAACGCACATGTGACGGTTCATAAGGTGCCACAGGTGAGTTGTAATGTTTACAAAAAACGATGGTTTTGGAAAGTGATTTATGCTTGTGTTTGTATATGTTTGGCTTATGGGCCTTTTGACCTCGACTTGTGTTGTTTCCTTGATTGAGTTTTGGCTTGATGCCAGTTTGGATGATGTTTCTCGTGTTGTCATGAGTATGCCGCCCAGAAAGGTCGTTAAGGTTTCTAATCAGTCACGCCTAGTTTCCAGTTCTTTCTGCATGTTGCATATCGATCAAAGTAATCAAAGTCCATGAGGGGTAGTTGTTTGGTTGTGGAATTTGAGTGGGTCTTCAGGTTGTTGGGAACTCCCAGGGTTTTTGGGGTGCGTGTCGTCTCCGGTTTATTTGAGGGCCCAGTTTTGGACTAGTAAAGATGAGATGTCTCATCGTCGCTGGAGTTTTGGGTGTGATTAACGGTGGTCAGCTTCCGTGAAGGTTCCCCACCTGGCAAGGAGTGTGGGCTAGTGGAACCTGTCTCCAAGAAACCATCCTCGTCGGTACCGGCTCATAGTTCGTCGGACCGCTCTCTTGTGTGCCACCAGTATGGCCTATCCAGACATTCTAAGTCGCCTTGCCCTATCCCTTCGAAGTCTTGCTACCGTACGACTGTTCAAGCCACCAGGGAGAGTCTGGAAGAAGCGTCGCTCGTGAAGGAGTTAGAGACCAGGAGATGAAAATGCCTGACTGTGAGGCAGGAGATGCTTCAGCCATCATAGCCCCAACCACAGGTCTCGGGATGAAGCTCGCGCACAGTCAGGAGTTTCCGAGGGTGTGTAGAACCTCGCTTCGGATTATGTTTTCAGCTTTCTGAAGGGAAATACCCAATGTTTCCTTGTTCTGTTCTTGTCATCTTTGTAAGCTCATCATAGTTGTTGTAATGTGATGAACTTGTTCTACCACAGTCTAAGCAGTCTTATCTGTTCTCAGTGTGTTCTAAAATCATTTGGATTTTCTTGAAGGGTGTTGGGCCCACGAATAAACGTGTCGTTCTAATTTTGAGTTGGATCTCAATTGGGTGTGTTAGAGGGATGTGTGGTTTTATGAAATTAACAAGCGTTGTTTCGAGTTCCTTTGTGAGTTCGATCTAGAAATTCCCTAGACTCTGGTTGCGGTGAGGTTTTTCTTCGGTCGGTGTGTGAGGGGTTGAGTTAATTCCTTATCCTCGGGTTGTTGGGTCATTTTGTAGCAAGATTTCTGTTTAAGGCTCTGAGTGTTGTTCGGTCTATGTGGAGAAATTAAATGTGTTCATTTTGGGAGTTCCCGTGTTGCCCCCCCCCCTCCGGGGTGGTGTGTTCGAGTTTCAAGGTTTCCGTGTTAGTAGATTTCTGTGGTGGGGAGAACCCTCCCGTGTTCTCCCCTCAACCTCGTACAATGTTTGTACTTGAGTTGGTCGGGTGTGACTTGTGTTGGTAATGGTCAACCCGAGCCTCTTAGTTTCTTCTGGTTTTTCCTGGGCACAGACTCGATTTAAGATAACTGTTGGCTTGGTGACTTTCTGGGGGCAGAAAGTGTTTGTGGTGGGGAGAATTGTCACACCCGTTTTTTTAGTCATTTTAATTATTTTATTTCACTTGGCAGCGGGTGTTTTTGTTTAAGTGCGGGTGAGTCCCGGTTTAAATTTTAATGTTGGGATGAGTTTATGGTTTGAGTTGGTGCGCGAACACCGTACGCTTAAGGCGTGCAGTTCGCTTGAGCACGTGCTATCCGCTTGGGTACGTGCAGCCCTCTTGCAGTCCGCTTGGATACCGTACAACGTGCAAATACCGCACGGTCATTCCGTTTTAATGTTGTGTGTGTATATATGTGTATATGTCTGTTTTTTTTGTTTATATATGTACATATATATATGTGTATCTGCGTTTGAATATGTTTATGTTTTAATGTTGTGTGTATATATATATATATAAGGTATGTGTATATATGTTTATAGGTGTATATATATATACACCCATGTTTATAAATAAATATGTTTTAAAGTTATATTCTTATGTGTGTATATGTTTATATATATGTTTTTCTATATTTATATGTTTATATATGTTATATATAGGTTTATATATGTTTATACGTTTATAAATATATATGTATAGATGTAATTATGTTTATATAAGTTGGTATATATATGTGTCTATATATATATATATATTTATGTGTATATGTTTATTATTATTATTATTATTATTATTATTATTATTATTATTATTATTATTATAAAAAAACGAGAAAACCCTAATCTACCCGGTCCCCTCCCCTCTCCCCCACGCGAGCCGTCTTCCCCCCTTTCCCTCTGTCCGCCGCGAAACCCCCCTCCCATTTGGCGCAGCAACCCCCTTGTCGGCTTCCTCCCAGCGCCGCGTCGGCCGAGCCCCGGTGCCTCTCGCCGCTCCCCGCCGGCGCCCCTCCGCTCGCCCTCCTCCTGGCCAGCACCCGATCACCGGCGCCACCTCCTCTCCTTTTCCCTCCGGCTAGCCGTCGCGCACAACCCCCTTCCGACCGACCCCGCCGATCCGGCTCCCCCTGTCCGACCTCGTCGCAGCCGGCCTCCCTTCCGACTCGCCCTCCTTCCCTTCGTCCGACAGCCGTGAAGCCATCACCCTCCCTTGTGTCGGTCGTCCGCAGCGCCGCCCCCTGTCCGGCGATTAGTAGCGGCGAGACCCCCCTGCACCCTACTTTTGTTTTTCCCCATGGCGCGACTCACCGGCAGGAGTCCATCTTCCGCTCCGGCCAGCGCCGAACAACCCCTCCTTGCTCCTTTGACTTATTCTTTGTTTCTATGGTGTGCGATGGGTCTTTTGAGCTTGCTTTGATCATGTTTCGGCATCCGCCGTTGAAGCCGCAACGTTTCAGTTTGTCTTGGTCTATCCGCCACCGTTTGGAGGTAGGTGTTTCTGTGTTGTTTGTATTGTTGGATGAATTCATTGCTGTTTTGTTTGCCCTAATGTGTTCTTTAAATTATATGTGCAATTTGAAGTGGATTTGATGTGCATTTCTGGTTTTGAGATTTTTTGCCCAAAGAAAAGTATTTTTTTTTATGTTTGCACTTAAGTGCATTGTTTTAAATGAAAGGGAATTTGTTGGGCTGGATGGGAAAAGTGATAACTACTGGTTTGAAAATGTTTTTAGTTTTCAAAAGAGTTTTTAATGTGAAAGCGGATCGGTTTTGAGTGCTCGAATTGGCTTTGTGACATGTTTTCCATGAAATGTGTATTTTTCACGAGTTGCGCTTAATTTGTATTATTTCATGGGAAGTGAAATTGTTTTGGTTTGTTTGAAAATGTATCACCTACTGGTCATGGCACATTCATGGATTTCAAAAAAAATTATTGTGAAAAGTGGTGGGTTTTAGTGCGCAAGTTATGATTGAGGCTTGTCGCACAAGAAGATGTGTATTTCATATTTTGCACATAAATGACGTTATTTGGTGTGAGGTCTTTTTGGTTTTCTTGAAATGATTTAATAAATAGATTAATGATTTATTAAATGGTTCAGATGGCGCAGAAGTGGTATTTTGAAAGCGTTGAGTATGCGTTTGTTTTTAAAGTAGTTTTTTTATATAAAATAAGACATGCTCTTGGTGTAAACCCTTTTTGCGTCACTTAGTGGTGTTTTATAAATGGTACAACCAGTCCTTTAAATATTGTAGATGGTGCGAGATGGGTTTTGAAAATATGTCGAGTTTGTTCTTGTGCACTGGTTGTTTGTTTAAATTGTTTTGAGTCTGTGTTTATGCGTTTTAGTTGTGTGGTTGTTGCAGCGTGTCGGCGAGGAAGACTCGCGGTGTTTCGGTCGTCGGCTTGTGCGTGTTTGAACGTCTGTGCGAGGCATGACATGCCATTATGTTTGGACAGCGGGCCGAGGTAGGTCCCCTATTGCACTTACCTTTAGATTTAGAATTTATTAATTGCTTGTTGTTTTATAAATTTTTAATGAATTAGAAATAATATTAGATAATAAAACTTTAAATCATTATTTAGTGCGAAAGGAGCTGTTTATTTTATACCGAACACATGTGACATTTTCTTGACGGGCGGACACCCAGTTTTGAAAGAATGCCAGTTTGGCCTTTAAACATAATTCACGGAACTTCAAATGTGCGTTTAGTTTTAAAGATAAATAATTTCTTCTGAACCGGTGTTTTGAACTTTTTGAGAAATGAGGTTTTACTTTAAAATTGGCGAAGGCCCGTTTGGCACTTTAATAAAAATAGATTATTTTGGAAAACCCACTCGGGGGTGATCTTTGGTGTGAGTTGTTTTCGTGAGCTATATGTGATGTTGGTGCATCGTGACTGATTAACTTAAATTGTAGACGCACCCCCTTTTAATTGTTTGTGATGACATGGGCACCTGGCATATTGAGTGAATTTTCTGAGAACGATTGCTGCACTAGTTTAGACCACGCACTGGCTAGTGGCCCCATAGCAGGGGAATACTGAGTTATTGCTGCTATGGGGATTGGGCCCCTCGGTTAGGCCATGCAGGGCTATGCCGGGTAGTATTATGGGCGTTATGACGTCATCGAGTTATGGCATGCCTCAGGATGAGTCACATGTATAGTATGTTCTGGATTGTTCACGATCTCCTAGGTTCGACCCATGTTTCTTTTAGTGTTTAGTTGTGTGTGGCGGACGATTGAGAGGTCGAGTTCGGTTGCTAACCCTTGTGTGCCACTTTACCATTGCCCTTAGTGTGTGTTGTGTGTGATTCTTATTTTGACTAACAACTAAAGTTTGGATTTCTAAATTGCTCATAAAATGTTTTTTTGAAAATGCAATGCACATGTTCTTTCAACATTAAACTTGTTCTAAATTAAAAAGGGCAATGGACTGTTACTTGTTTTAGAAATGAAAGTTGTGGAAAAACCTAATTTTTTTTAATTTAGTTCAAACCTGGAATTGATAAACTCTTTATTAATTGGTATGTGCTTTGGGGATAGATTTTAGTCAGGCCTACCTACTGAGTTTTAATACTCACGCCTATAGATCTTTTCTGTTTTTAGTGTTTGTGCAGGTTACATCTTGGGTGCGTCGCCTTGGGTGACGTTTGGTTGTGAGTTGGAGAGTGACCCGCGAGGTCACACGGTGATAGTGGTTGTCTCTTTCGGTTAGTTTTATTTTCTTTTGTTCTTAGTACTTTTTTTATTTATTTTGCGCTGCTCTGTTTATTTTCCTGCTGCTTTAATTATTTATTTTTACTGGGCGAAATCGTTCCCACCTGTTTACTTTTGATGCCCGGCACTAGTTGCCAGCCCGTGGGGATCTGGAACGCCCCTCGGGCCATGTCGCGGGCCGGCTCGGGTGACCGGTTCAGGGTCGACCCGGGTTTCGTGACACTTTCATCAAACACAAATATATTTATAACATGTTGAGTTGATAAAAATAATAATGAATGCCAAGAAACATCCCACAAGGCCAAGTATCATGTTTTTTTGTTGCCATTAAAATGTCAAAATAGATCACAAAGGAATGAAAGAATAGAGAAATAAGAATATTAGGGTTGGAATAGGAAGAGGGTTAGAAGAATAAATGATAAACACATTAACAATAATGATGCATGAATTACGTGGTTATTGGAAAATAAAATAAAAAAGAAAGAAAATAGTATTAATAAAGAAAAACCCATTATCCATAACTTCTCTCTCTAATATATATTCTCTTTAATCTACACATGTCCCGTTATTTATATAATATAAGAGGCTTTGGGTGTCATAAATTTCCATTAATCTTTTTTGGGACATAATTGGTCGTCAATGGTTGAAATTCCATTTATCATATATGTCCAAAAATGTTTTTATGAAAGGTACCCACACATTTTGGATGAATTAAGGAATTTATTATTCTGTAATTTTCTTCAAAAATATATTTAGTGTTTTACCACTTTTGTGTTCTCCTTCTACCACATTTAGTACATGCTAGTGGGAAATTACAAACAGATTGTATTCTAGATGAATGCTTACTAAATCATAATTTACTGTTATGCATTCAATGGCCTCCTTAATGAGTGAATTCATCCTTCAAATTTAATTATTAAATTAATCATTGAGTCCTCATTCATATTAATCTTGAATCGTCTCATTTAGAGGTTTTTACCTCCTTTTATTCCTATCTTATATATGTGGGGTCCATTATATCCACCAGAATTGTTTTCAAACCGATTGATCTTTTTGGACCTTTAGATGATCGTATTAACACATTGTTAAGAAGATAAAAATGAATCCCTCAAATCAAATAATTCTAAAAACATTAATTAATAAAAACTGGATTATTATATTAAAATTAATTCTCAAAATAAAAATTTGAATAAAATATGATAAAATTAATGAATTGAGAAAATTTTATATTTCACTACAAAAGATGCCATAAATCTACAAATAATGAAAATAAGATGAAATTGATAAATTGTAAGGGTTTAAAAATTTTAAATAAATATAGAATTAAGAATTTATTAAATCTATTACTTCTATCATATATAAAAAATAACTTTTTAAAATATTAAATTCTCAAAATTGAGAATCAGAGGGCACAAATTTTAGAAATATTCAAATTCTGAAGAAATAAATTCGATGAAAATATATTTCAAATCAATTTATCACAAATTTAAATAAAATAGAAATTTAATTTATCATTTTTGAAAGAAACTATCAACTCATGTAATTTAATTTATATATTTTGATAATGGTTACACGCCTCTTCTCATGCAATCAGGATTCTAAATTCATTATATTTAGACATCCAAAATCATGACATACCTCACTTTTAAATATTTTTCAAATAAATGAATATACAATTTATTTGGAGTTATTCTCATATCCTTATTATATTCCCTTTATCCATAGGCCCTTAATGGACCTACATTATCCACTCTGTAAAGGATATAGTTATATAAAATCATAAGTGATTTCATTAAAGGTTTAATATACAAAAAGGATTAATATTATTAGTAATTTGTGTTTTAAAATTAATCCTCAAATAGGATGTTTATCTATAATGTATACTGAATGATATCAAAAATAAAATTTTAATGAAATTATCCTCTTCAAATTAGAAACTCCCACTCCCCAATAAATCAATGAATATATTATGATAAATAAAATTATAATGAATTATATGTGTATTCTCTTGGATATTTTTTATTAAAATATAAACTTTTATTTCATTGTTTTCAATAAACCTTTTTAATTTTATTAAATTTTAAAATTTTATGATTAAAATAAAGTACACATCCACCACAAGACCATATATGATAAAATCTTTTCTATAGTAATGGAGACTTTTGTTTTTCCAAAATGAAAACCCATTTCTATCATTATTTGGTTCTTTTTTTCATTTTAAATTTTCTAAAATTCAACCTGAGAAAACAATGAAATATAATGAATGAATCAATGACGTTAATTTATTCCCATAGTAATAACGTTCACACTTTTTCCTTATATTTTAAATAATCCCATCCACCATAAATCCCTTTAACCACATATTTAAACATTAATATATCATTAATATACCATGAGTAGGGTAGTAATGGATAAAAATGTCTTCATCAACGTCACATCCTTAAAAGATCAATATTGGTTTCTATAGGATAATGAAGGATTTTTGTAAAGGTGGTACATTAATGGTTAGTGGTTTTAAACAAGATGAGTCAATATTTCTAATGTGTTTCTATATAGTTCTATCTTTGACATGTTTCAAACTGTGTTCGTCCTGCTGACTGGTTCCATGATTTCACATAAAATAAGATAATGAATAAATAAGAAGTGCATTTTTTAGAAATTACCTGGGGAATGATACATTTTATTTTACCCAATAACTTAATTAATTATTAATAATAACAAATTTTTTAACTTGAATTTTATAAATTCAATGCATGAAAAATGCTGGGGAAATTTTATTTACATGTATGAAACAATTTCCATAAATCATAAGTCATTACCTCAATATACATGCTTTAATTAAAACATTCCATTCTCTATTTTATTAATTCAATTTCATAAAAATTGAAATAAAAAAACACAGTTTCATAGGATTTTGAAGAAACTTATGTCTCATTGTTAAGTCAAATAAAATATAAATCTATGTGTAAAATGAAATTGTTGTATAAAATTCAATAAATGATTAGGAAAAAATGTAGAGAGTTTGAAAGGTAAATTATAAAATTAAACTTTTATTCCCACGATGTTTAGTCATTTTCCTTCTATTATTTTACGGGATTTTATACGTCATCATTTTCCAATAAAAGAGAATAAATCCATTAAGCACATGGATCAAAAAATTTATGATAAAAAAAAGAGATTAGGGTGTGGGATATATGATGGACTAATCATAAGAATGAAATTTTAATTTTAATTACTAGAAATAAAGTAGTGAAATAAATCATGGAATGATACCCCATGTGGGACATGAATTTTTACTACCTCTAAAAGGGATGTACAAGTTATAATCCATAATTTGGAAGTGGCTGAAGTTTCTTAGTCATAATCCACAACATGTTGTTCTTTCCAGATTGAATTTCTTTATTCTTGTTGAGGATAATTCCATGTATAGAGTAAAATTGATCTAACCTCTTCACAATGTGTTACAACATCCTTGGATGGGGTATGATGAATTATATAACCTCCTCCTCCTCCATTTATACTTGTGCAATGTATTCTTCACAATCAAATTGTAAATCCAACTGTTTTTCATGAAAAAAAATAATCAAAGGGAGATTCAAAATTTAAATATAATGACCTAATTTCAAAATAATTGCATTTTAATTTCTTCAGTCTGAATCTCTTTTCGTTATTGAATATTCACTAATATATATTCTCACACCCCCTCTATTTAATTTTTAATTTCTTCACAGATCTCCAAGTGTTCCTCCATAGGTGAATGTCTAGTTTCTTAATATTCCTATAAGACATTAAACATATTATATGTTTCTTAATATTCATAGTTGTTGGAATTAATACTCAGTTCAGTTTCAAATAAATTGGAATAAAAAGAGTTTATAAAATGGATAACACCTTGAATTAGTTTGTCTCAAATCCCTTCTTCAATTGATGGTGCCTCTTGGAGCCAATCTTCCCTATATGGAGTCATGTAGTTAGTATCCTCAATCTGTTCTTAAAATTATACCACTTGGATGGATTATTCATCTTCCAAGGCTAGAGATACATGGAATAGTGGATTCTCATCTACATTTAAATGAATTATAAGATAATTTTATATTTCAATTTCATCCAATTTGGCCTACCATTTATCCTTATTCATAAGATACCCCTCTTATAAATCATCAAAAAATGACCTTTAATATATCTCCTCTACAATGGTTGAGTGAGGTGGTATTAAGCACCAGTTACTTCCACTAGTACTTATTCATGTTATTATATTTCATAGATTAGTGGTAAAATTCATTCCACTACGTCCTTTGGATCTTTCTCTTATAAGGGTTCGGGTTAATCGAATAATGCATTAACAGATTCAAATTCTCTTTCATATTTCCCCCTAATTTGTTGTATGATTTCTCTATGTTAATTAATATATGATCTATTATAAGATTCATTTTATGATGTTTTTATTTTTATTGTTACACATAGGAGTAATCTAACAATGCATAATAATCAAAATTTGACTACATCATGGATGGATGTTTTTTTGTCATTATTAAAATAAGATAAATTATTTACAAAAAATGTGAGATTTGAAAAAGAAATTGAAATAACATTTTAGTCCCTAGAAACAATTGATGACCTGACACTTCCCTTTAGTAGGGAGTGGGATAAGAAGTTTTTATTTTCCAAATGAATCATAGAGGCTGACCAGGGCAGTCTCACTTGAGGAGTATCATATTTAGTTCAATCAATTTTTTATATTTCAAATAATCTAATTATTTTGGATTTACATAGATTTTTTAAATAAATTATGGTTTATTGGGTTTTGAAACCATGAAATTAAAATAATTCAATGGTGAATTGATCAAATCAGAATTCTGAAAGTATAGATTTTTGATTAATGACAAATTTTGTAAAATTAAATATATGAAAAACACAAATAATATGGACTATTGAGAAAGCTCAATTTAGGACCCACCATATCCTCCTATGGACCCGAATGGTCAAAGTGTAATATCACTTATTCTTAATAGATACCATAACACATCCCTCATAGTTTTGGATTTTCAGAATCCATTTAAAATTTTTCATTCATCAAGAATCATGTCACATAAATTTGAGGAGTGTAGAAAATTTAGGGAAGGATGTTGTGGAATTTGAATATTTATTTAAGAAAATCCTTTATAAATATTCTCACAAATATATTGATTGATAATGTTTTATTCCAAATTAAATGTTGTGAGAAATTCTATATATATATTTAATAAATTTTTAACAGGAAGAAATGTGATATTAATTGAGAATATTATAGCTTCATCATTGATTTAAATTTGAGTGAATGTTATTGGATGAAAGGATTATATTTTGATCCATCAAGAATCCAATAGTGTTGTTTACATTGTTTAATGGAAAAAGTATAATTTTTAATTATCTATGAATATTAATCCAATAATGGGTCCATAACGGTCTTTTTTACCACATCGAAGCACCCTCATCATGCTCTTCTTAAAGACATTGGCACATGGTTTTAAGAACTCGTATTTTATATTGTTGTATAAACTATTAAATTTCATTACTAATGTATTATTTTTTTAATTGAAGTTATTTATGGTTTAAAGATAGGATTGAATGTATTAATTTCTTCTTAAAATCTTGTATCATAAGGTTTTAAAAAAATAAGCAGTGTCATAAAACATTCAACATGGTTAGTAGAACTATGATGTTCCATCATATGGCCCTATATGAGGAGAATAATGGTATTTGACCATGTAAGGGTGGATACATGTCCATGTGATGAGATTTAGTTAAACTAGAGTAGGGTTCTACATGGTTGGAACAAAATTAGTGTAATAGTGTTCTTAGACCACACCCTTAGTGCCAAATTGTAAATATTTTTACATGGTTCGGTGCATGGTTTTAGAAACCGTGATACCAACTTCACAAAGGGGTATTAGTTTGGGATAAAGGTAGTGCGTGTTTTTCATATGGGATATTATACCGTGTGGCCAAAAATTGACTCTCTTTAAGAGATGGTAAATTACTAATTATACCCTTGGTCCACTAACAATATATCCCCTTGTATCTCCAAAAATTCAAAACACCCTCTCCCTCTCTTGAATCCTCCACTTATCAATGATTTGGAAATCTCATTTGATAAGACATGAATTCATTCACCATTAATCAAAATAGAACAATTTTGTTATGCTCTATAGTCCTATTTCTTTATTTCATCATTTATTTTTTCATATTTAATGCTAAATCCATGTGGGATCTTTTCACTATTTGTAGTGAATATTTATTATTATTCTATTATTCCCATCCAATACCAATAAAAAGATGATTTTATTTGAGGTGAGTACTAACCATCTATGGAATGTGGCATATAAATTTTACCTAATAGTATATTTCTTTTATATAAAATTCTATATTAATAAACTCTAGAACTCCCATGAGTTAATCCATAAATTAATATCCCATTATATTTTATCCTTAAACCATGATTTAAATATTTTATGACTTCTATATGAATGCTTATAGGTTTTTACCCTTAACTTAAACCACAATGGATGCAGGTTGATATATTTATAAATTTTACCCCACCCATGGGGTGATTTAACACCGCCTCTTATTAATAATATAAAAATAGAAATTATATAATATGTTCATGGTTTAGTACCTTTTTTAGAACATTTTCATTTATAAATGAATGTTGGAATACAATATAAAATTATTGAATAATCGAATTAAATGGAAAATACCATATCATAATGCATGATGATGTAATTTATTGGTAATGAGGCTTTAACACTAAAATGGAAATTATTCTTATGACATCTATTTTAAATGAATTGATATTTTTTATGATAAATGCTTTTTATAAAAGTGAATGGATACAAACATGGGCCTTTTATATATTCTGAAATTCATTCAAAGGATTTTATTAATGTAATTAAAAATATCATGGCCTCTCATGTAGTCTATTATATATAAAAGGTATAATTAAATTATTATGGTTAATCTAATGGATTGATGGAAATGACATTATAATTCCCCTTGAATAATTATACAGATAAAATTTATAATGGGTGATACAATATACAACTGAAAACCCACTTAGATATTTATTATTGGAGTCTTGGGATTGATAATAAGGATCTAGTTTACATGGACTCCCTCAAACATGCCCATTGAGATCCAATAATGAATTTATCATGTTATATATTGATTATATTCATAGACTCCATGAGGATTCTTTGGACATTGGCGAAGGGTCATGGCCCTTGTAAGTCTGATACATAATTACTCATCATATACAATACTTTCATTACACATGATATGCAATTATAGGTAATAATTAATGATTTTTTATGTTTACGGTTTTCCTCATTGATTGACATGTTTTTAAATAATTATCTTATATATTACATTCCATCTGTTATCATGACATATCTATTATTGTTATATCTTCATAGTAGAACACTATCTTTTCATAGAAAAATTTTTTCATAGAAATCATTGGTTCTGGCCAACAATATGAGTCTCACAACTAGTTCAAGGTACCATTTGGAACCTTTATTGAATTCTGGCCAACAGTTATAGTCACCTAATTTCATATGTTAGGGGAAATAATTGAAATAGAGGACATAACCTATAACTACATTGAATGTGGAGATGACCTTTATAGTCATTCAATATTTTTGTACATCAGGTTTTATATGAATATTCATTTGATTCATATATACTATCATCATTTTTATATCTGTATGATATGATCAACATCATTTTTTATATGACATTAGATATTGTTCATGTTAGTTTTTCTTTAATGGTTAGATGGTTAATTTATTGTATAATGGTTTATTCATCTATTATTCATATGATATTTATTTTTTTAATGATTCGTATATACCACACATTGATTATGATGTTATAGTATCTACACTTTTTTCTAACAAACTCTCATTGATGGTCATCATCCTCTAGAAAATGTAGAGATGTGATTGAGGTAATGTGGCCACTTGTTCGACAACTATTAATGAGTGAGCTATCTCGGAACATCACAAAGTGATATGAGAGAAACATTTCTATTTTGTCTACTTGTTTGGGATATTAAAGATGATACTAGGAATATGATTGAATTTGGTAATTAGAATATACCTAAGAATAGTTATCCTACATACTATAAAAATCCAAATTACTATTGATGGTAATTATTATTATGGATTATGCTTGTTATAGTTGTATTGATTTCTCCATTGGTTGATGATCATGTTTTTTGGACCTATTATTAGGATTATAGGATAAATTTTTACATAGACCAGTGAAGGAAGGAAATTTTTCCTCATGAATCCTTATAGTCATTAACTGATTCACATGTTATGCTTATTTCATACCTTTTCTATTTTTATAATGCACATTTTTACAACTGGTTATTAATTCCTTAATTACTATTCCTATGAATTTTTTATAGTGTTTCAAGAACGAAATGGATAAATTATTTGATATTAATGTATATTCATAAACCTAAACTATGATTTTGTATATATCTTCAGGGGGTAAACATAATTATCAAATTATAACTTGTTTGAGATATGGGATAATGATTTAATGTGATAAAACACAAGTTTTCTATGATTATAAGTATTCTAATTGATATTAATTGTGATCCTACTTCAATATATTGGTAATAGTGATCCAAATAGTTGATATACAATTATAAAAATTTTACATTATAATTATGAATGTCATTTTCTTATCAACGTTATATGAAATTTCAATTTCAACTCATAAGGAATAGTACATTATAATTTGGTAATGGTTACTAATCTAAATGGATTTTTGTATAAATAAATTGGTATAAATGATGGATTCATAAATTTAGTGATATGGTACACATAAAATAGTCAATCTAACTACAAATTACTGGTTTATTCATCAAAAACATTAAACATCACACTGCATGACATGACCATTGAATTAAAAATGAGAACATGACCTAAACCAAACATTAGTTGTGCGAAGTAGGATGTATATCTTATAATTAATTATGATTTTAGGTACCATCCAAACCATTCCATAATTGTTGGAAGAGTGGTTCAAATATAACATATTAAGGTATATACCATTCATAATCTTATATTTTAGTTTTGGATCATTATTTAATGTATTATGATTAGTGAGCTTGGAATTTTTATATAACATCCACCATAATGTCCTTAAATCACTCAACAGAATCATGGAGATGACCATGACCTAGAGGTCTGGGCCCCTCATCCACCAGTATTAAATCTATTAGTTCTACCAAAGGAACAACATGTTATAACCAAATAAGAATCTCACACATAGTTTGAGATGGATTCTAATGAATCATGAATTGAATGTATAGACCACTATGGCCTTACACAAATATATATGATTTGTCGAGGGAATCTCATAAGTAACATCCTCACATGTTTTTTTGTTTATTATAGTCAACAGGCTATACAATCATGGTGGTAGTACATGTAATCTATTTTAATGAATTTTTAGATGTCTTCTGAGAGGAGGCTCAGTTTCTTAGGTTATGTACTATCTGATTCAACCATGACTTGATGGGAATTGATGAAAAATGATGATCATCGTTTTGATATGATATGGGGTGGGATCAACATATCCTTATTTGATTTCTTATTTCCCATGTTGATGAGGCAGAAAATAAAAAATGACATTATACACCTTGAGAAGGGAGCATTATTATTTATGGAAAACACTACATGTTACATAGTGCACCAAAACATCGAACCTATCCATTTAAGTGTTTATTTATCCTAGGCTAGGATATTTTGGGATACTATTAGGAATGAAATATGATCATTAGATAACATGTTTTATTTTACCACCCTCACTGTGATAATAAATCAGGAACATATTATATAGAATAACCCAAATAGGTTGTGGGTTTGAGCCACAATAGTTTATATCCTAGACTTGAAAGTATATCCACCATTGGATGGAAGAATAATGTGGATATTTATTTATGAGAGGGTAGTAGTGTGAAAATTCTCCACATTAGAAATATGATCATTAAATAGTGAGGTAATCATACTCATATGATGCACTATTAGGATAAATCCATAGTTGACAACATATCATGCGGTAGGATGGGACCTTTATAAAGGGATTTTAAGTAAATTCCACCTAGGTCTAGTGCACATGGATATATAGTATCTTTTACACCATGAGAAGGATCATAATCTATACAATATTCATGGGGAAGGACCACTACCAGTCATATAGGCCAAAGGGGTTCTTATGGATATTGATTACAAGCACAAAATCTATAGTGCTTGAAGAGAATTCCTTCTAAGTACAGTTAAGATATATAATTTGGAAACAGACCAGGACTTATATATATTGATATATATATATATATATATTGTATATGATCCATGTGTATTAGAGTTATTATCCATTTATTTTAATATGTATGGTCTTAGTAAACTACACTCTAGTTTATGATCTATTTCATTCTGGTGCATCCCACTCATTTGTATCTCCGATGACTATAGAGAGTCTTGGTTTCTAGAGTGTGTATTTAAATAGAATGAGGAAAATTTCTATTATCTTGGGTATTTTATTAGAACATGTATTCTAGTACAAGGATATCCACCCTACGATAGGAGGGTATTTTTTTAATATGGAACTACTTTTTCCTCAAGATGATTCTCTTTGACATCATTCCCTAGATGGAAAAGTTGGGTCCCTTTCATGTTTTGATGATTTCTATCACTAAAGTATATCATTTACATATTATGGGGTGATAGATATATCCCAAATGGTGAACTATATTTCATGGCTTGTTGATATGAACCTAGGTATCATGGGCTAGGTGGAGTGACAAATCAGATTTCCAATAGTTATATGTATGATAAACGATCACATTAGGATGATTTTTTTCATGTAAAAGCCCATTTATTGAATTTATACCCCGATGAATATTCTATACATATGCCCGGGATGGATGTCCACATTTCTATCATGATAGTTATAGGAGAAGAATGAATATCAATTATTTATTATAGGAAGGAAACTACTATTTTCATAGAGATCAAGAGTGATCTAGATGACTTGAATGCTATGTGTATTATATGGGATAATTCATCCCCATGGGGTTTACTATACATTTCATCCAAAAAGTTAGATGTTATCATCATGATTTCCATGGATTAGTACCAATTGATGTAGATATCAGTTAAGAAATAGTATTTAATTCCATGATTAAAAAACTCTTTAAATAACTTCGAGGAGTGATGATTTTGAAGAATATATATTTGAGGTTGGGATACCATCCGGTGTGTGATAGACAATCAAATATATATCGTAAAATATTCTATGCTAGAAATGATTTTATTAGTACTTGTCCATGTAATTTCCTCTTAAGAAAATTCTTATAGTATTCATGTATTTAATGAATCATGTTTTCCTCCCATATCATGATTCATATATGGTTTAATTTTTTGAATACATCATTTTGAACTCATATACATGACATAAAATGACCAAGATCATGATATTTTATTGAAAACATTGAGGGTGCACCGAATTTATACTAGGAAAACCAAATGCTACATTTTAATCGATATGATCCACTCCCTATATCCTATTATTTCAAGGATGGAAGTACCATTTGACACATATAATATGATGTTCATTATTTCTCTAGGGAAAACCAAGTACTTATTATTTAGATATTGTTTTATTGGGTTATTTGGATAATATAGGTTCTTTATTTTGGATTTCTCATATCTTAAATAATAACTCACTTCATTGAAAAAAAATGTTTTTAATATACATGGTATATGTAATTTGAGAATAGATTTTAGGATTATAATTGGAGACTAACATCATCATTAATCGACATTTTACCGGATCCTAGAAGAGGATACATGGTTAATGATGATTCATTTTGTATCAGTCCAGGTGACATTCTGCGGTATGAAGATCAGGAAATTTCATACGAGTGTCTCATGTTGGTTCATTATGATTGTATCTACCTGATTCATGATCCGTATATACCAGCTATGTTATATACCATATGTTATTGGCAGAATTACTTACTTGGTGTTCATTTTTTGGTTTATTTCAACCACATAACACTCATGTATGTATTTATAGATCATGAATTGAATATTAATAAGAATAAATTGGTTGTATAACAACTTTAATTTGGATTTTTTCTTTTCTATATAATGCACTACTATTATAAATAATTGTAAAAGAAATATTTATTTTCCTTCTATATCATAGAGGGTGAAAAGTGTATTATTACTTAAGGATCATCACTGTCTGTTCAATCATAAATTTTTCATTAACATAATATAATTATTATTTTTTGTTTTTATATTAATTTTTGCATATTATGGTTTTGGGTTTTTGAAAAATATTCAATTAATATAATGAAATGAATAATTGATATCTAAATTTAAATGCAGAGATAATGAAGTTATAAATAAATGAATTAGTATACTATTTGATAAAATGGGATAATTTGTTATTAATTTTTTATTTAGAATGAATTTTATAATTTATTTGATGAAAAATAACACAAAAAATAATTTATCTTAATTTATTTAGAGGGTGTCCTTAGAATGTGATCATCAAACAAAACCACACCTCATCCAATTCTAAAATATGATAACATATCCCTGATGAATTCAATTCCAAAAAAAAACCCGACTCCAACATATGTCGTTTCTTCCCTTCAGCAAACCCCATCACCCCCATGTGATGGTTCTACAAAGATAAGGGATAGAAGATAATGAATAAATGTAATGAAATGTAATTGAAAATAATTCCATTGTGGATTACTGTTGTACCCAGGAAATACTCTTTCATCAAACACAAATATATTTATAACATGTTTAGTTGATAAAAATAATAATAATGCAAAGAAACATCCCACAGGGCCAAGTCTCATGTTTTTTAGCAGCCATTGAAATAGATCACAATGGAAGGGAAGAAAATAGAAATAAGAATATTAGGGTTGGAATTGGAAGAGTTTTAAAAGAATAAATGATAAACACATTAACAATAAAGATGCATGAATTACGCAGTTAATGGAAAATAAAATAAAAAATAAAGAAAAGAGTATTAATAAAGAAAAACCCATTATCCATAACTTCTCTCTCTAATATATATTCTCTTTAATCTACACATGTCCTTTTATTTATATAATATAAGAGGCTTTGGGTGTCATAAATTTCAATTAATCTGTTTTGGGACATAATTGGTCGTCAATGGTTGAAATTCCATTTATCATATATGTCCAAAAATGTTTTTATGAAAGGTAGCCACACATTTTGGAAGAATTAAGGAATTTATTATTATGTAATGTTCTTAAAAAATTTATTTAGTGTTTTACCACTATTGTGTTCTCCTTCTACCACATTTCGTACATGCTAGTGGGAAATTACAAACAGATTTTATTCTAGATGAATGCTTACTAAATCATAATTTACTGTTATGCATTCAATGGCCTCCTTAATGAGTGAATTCATCCTTCAAATTTAATGGTTAAATTTGTCATTGAGTCATCATTCATATTAATCTTGAATCATCTCATTTAGTGGTTTTTACCTCATTTTATTCCTATATTATATATGTGGGGTCCATTATATCCACCGGAATTGTTTTCAAACCGATTGATATTTTTGGACCATTAGATGATCGTATTAACACATTGTTAAGAAGACAAAAATGAATCCCACAAATCAAATAATTCAAAAAAAAATTAGATAATAAAAACTGGATTATTATATTAAAATTAATTCTCAAAAAAAAAGTTGAATAAAATAATTTAAAATTAATGAATTGAGAAAATTTAATATTTCACTACAAAAGACGCCATAAATCTAAAAATAATGAAAATAAGATGAAATAGATAAATTGTAAGGGTTTAAAAATTTTAAATAAATATAAAATGATGAAAATACTAAATCTATTACTTCTATCATATATAAAAAATAACTTTTTAAAATAATAAATTCTCAAAATTGAGAATCAGAGGGCCGAAATTTTAGAAATATTCAAGTTCTGAAGAAATAAATTCAATGAAAATATATTTCAAATCAATTTATCACAAATTTAAATAAAATAGCAATTTAATTTATCATTTTTGAAAGAAACAATCAACTCATGTATTTTAATTTATATATTTTGATAATGGTTTCACGCCTCTTCTCATGCATTCAGGATTCTAAATTCATTATATTTAGACATCCAAAATCATGGCATACCTCACTTTTAAATATTTTTCCCATAAATGAATATACAATTTATTTGGAGTTATTCTCATATCCTTAATATATTCCCTTTATCCATAGGCCCTTAATGGAACTACATTATCCACTCTGTAAAGGATATAGTTATATAAATTAATAAGTGATTTAATTAAAGGTTTAATATACTAAAAGGATTAATATTGTTAGTAATTTGTGTTTTAAAATTACTCCTCAAATAGGATGTTTATCTATAAAGTATACTGAATGATATCAAAAATTAAATTTTGATGAAATTATCCTCTTCAAATTAGAAACTCCCACTCCCCAATAACACAATGAATATGTTATGATAAATAAAATTATAAATAATTATATGTGTATTCTCATTGATATTTTTTAGTTACAATATAAACTTTTATTTCATTGTTTTCAATAAATCTTTTTAATTTTTTTACATTTTATAATTTTATGATTAAAATAAAGTACACATCCACCATAAGACCATATATGATAAAATATTTGCTATAGTAATGGAGACCTTTTTTTCCAAAATGAAAACCCATTTCTATCATTATTTGGTTCTTTTTTTCATTTTACATTTTCTTAAATTCAACATGAGAAAACAATGAAATATAATGAATGAATCAATAACGTTAATTTATTCCCATAGTAATAACCTTCACACTTTTTCCTTATATTTTAAATAATCCCATCCACCATAAATCCCTTTAACCACACATTTAAACATTAATATATCATTAATATACCATGAGTACGATAGTAATGGATAAAAATGTCTTCATCAACGTCCCATCCTTATCAAGATCAATATTGGTTTCTATAGGCTAATGAAGGATTGTTGTAAAGGTGGAACTTTAATGGTTAGTGTTTTTAAACAAGATGAGTCAATATTATTGAATGTGTTTCTATATAGTTATATCTTTGACATGTTTCAAACTATGTTCTTCCTGCTGATTGGTTCCATGATTTCACATAAAATAAGATAATGAATAAATCAGAAGTGTATTTTTTAGAAATTACCTGGGGAATGATACATTTTATTTTAACCAATAACTTAATGAATTATTAATATTAAAAAAAATTTTAACTTGAATTTTATAAATTCAATGCATGAAAAATGTTGGGGAAATTTTATTTACATGTATGAAATAATTTCCCTAAATCATGAGTCATTACCTCAATATACAAGCTTTGATTTAATCATTCCATTATCTATTTTATTAATTCAATTTCATAAAAATTTAAATAAAAAAACAAAGTTTCATAGGATTTTGAAGAAACTCATGTCTCATAGATAAGTCAAATAAAATATAAATCCATGTGCTAAAATGAAATTGTTGTATTAAATTCAATAAATGATTAGGAAAAAAATGTAGAGAGTTTTAAAGGTAAATTATAAAATTAAACTTTTATTCCCCTTGATGTTTAGTCATTTTCCTTCTATTATTTTGTGGGATTCCATATGTCATCATTTTCCAATAAAAGAGAATAAATCAATTAAGCACATGGATCAAAAAATTTATGATAAAAAAAGAGATTAGGGTGTGGGATACATGATGGACTAATCATAAGAATGAATTTTTAATTTTAATTACTAGAAAGAAAGTAGTGAAATAAATCCCGGAATGATACCCCAAGTGGGACATGAATTTTTAATACCTCTAAAAGGGATTTACCAGTTATTATCCAGAATCTGGAAGTGTCTGAGGTTTCTTAGTCATAATCCACAACATGTTGTTCTTTCCATATTGAATTTCTTTGTTCTTGTTGAGGATAATTCCATGTATAGAGTAAAATTGATCTATCCTCTTCACAATGTGTTACAACATCCTTGGATGGGGTATGGTGAATTATATAACCTCCCCCTCCTTCATTTATACTTGTGCAATGTATTCTTCACAATCAAATTGTAAATCCAAATGTTTTTCTTGAAAAAAATAATCATAGGGAGATTCAAAATTTAAATATAATGATCTAATTTCAAAATAATCACTTTTCAATTTATTCAGTTTGAATCTATTTTCCTTATAGAATATTCACTAATATATATTCTCTCACCCCCTCTATTTAATTTTAAATTTCTTCATGGATCTCCAAGTGTTCCTCCATAGGTGGATGTCTAGTTTCTTAATATTCCTCTAAGACATTAAACATATTATATGTTTCTTAAAATTCATAGTGGTTGGAATTAATACTCAATTCAGTTTCAAATAAATTAGAAGATAAAGAGTTTATAAAAGGGATAACACCTTGAATTAGTTTGGGTCAAATACCTTCTTCAATTGAAAGTGCCTCTTCGAGCCAATCTTCCCTGTATGGAGTCATGTAGTTAGTATCCTCAATCTGTTCTTAAAATTATACCACATGGATGGCTTATTTATCTCCCAAGGCTAGAGATACATGGAATAGTGGTTTCTCATCTACATTTTAATGAATTATAAGATAATTTTACATTTAAATTTCATCCAATTTGGCCTACCATTTATCCTTATTCAGAAGATACCCCTCTTATAAATCCTCAAAAAATGACCTTTAATATATCTCCTCTACAATGGTTGAGTGGGGTGGAATTAAGCATCAGTTACTTCCACCAGTACTTATTCATGTTCTTATATTTCATAGATGAGTGGTAAAATTCATTCCACTCTGTCCTTTGGTTCTTTCTCTTATAAGGGGTCTGGTTAATCGAATAATGGATTAAAAATTTAAAATTCACTTTCACATTTCCCCATAATTTGTTGTATGATTTATCTATTTTAATTAATATATAATATATTATAAGATTCTTTTTTATGATGTTTTTATTTTTATTGTTGCGCCTAGGAGTAATCTAACCATGCATTATAATCTAAATTTGACTACATCATGGATGGATGTTTTTTTATTTTTTTTCATTATTAAAATAAGTTAAATTATTTACCAAAAATGTGAGATTTGAAAAAGAAATCTATATAACATTTTAGATCCCTAGAAACAATGGATGATTTGACACTTCTCTTTAGTAGGGAGTGGGATAAGAAGTTTTTATTTTCCTAATGAATCATAGAGGCTGACTAGGGTAGTCTCACTTAAGGAGTATCATATTTAGTTCAATCAGTTTTTTATAATTCAAATAATCTAATTATTTTTGATTTACATATATTTTTTAAATAAATTATGGTTTATGGGGTTTTGAAACCATGAAATTAAAATAATTCAATGCTTAATTGAAATCAAAATAATTATCAACACATAATATAATAAGAAAAAATGGACTTTTTATAGGGTTTGATAATATCAGATCATTCATTATTTATTAATTTTTAATTTCAACATGACAATTCATTTCATGAAACCTCGTTAAAAAAGAAATTTTCATTGATTTAATAAGTGTGTGACATTAGAATCCCCACATCTAACAAAACTACAACTCCTCCAATAGTCAAATAAGATAACACCTCAACTGAGAAGAAAAATACAAAAATATCAAGCTTTGTCATATGTCATTTCATCCCTTCATAGTAACCAAAATCCACCATATGAATGGTTTAAGAGAGATAAGTGAGGGAATATAATTAATTAATGAAAATTAATGGCATTGAAAATATAATCATGATGGATGAGAACCACAACATTTCAATCCTCTGACATCCCCCACAAAATGATTTAAAACATGATGAATTGAATAAAAATAGTATAGATAATTACAAAACAATCCCCATGGACAGGCCATAGGCTAGTAAAATTCCATTGAAAAGTGAATTGATATCAAAATTAAAGGATATAAGAGATAATAAATTATAATAAATTTTCATGAGAAAGAGTGATGGAAGAAGAAATCATAAAAAACAATAAAAAATATTTAATTGTTATTTTAGGGAGGCAAACTATAATAAAATGACAAGAAAAGAGAAATAATAGAGAAGTATCCATTCTCCACAATATCACTCTCCAATCTATATCCTATTCGGTCCGGCCATTTGTAATTAATTTTATGAATGTTATAGGTTTCGGGTGTCATAAATGAATATTAAATTGTTTTCGGACATAATTGGTCATCAACAGTTGAAATTTCGGTACTAAAATCATTCCATAAAAAATATTCATGTTGTACCTTCTAGTTGTTTCTGAATCAGATAAATTATTCATATATAAATATTTTTTCAAAAAATTCCATTCCATTTGGACACCAAATTTTGGCTCCATCATCCTTGTGTAGAAGACATTATAGACCAATGACTTATAGATTTTATTCTAGATTATTGGTTCCTAAATCATCATTGTTTGTTGAGAGTCCAATTTTTTCATTAATGGGGGAATAACACCTTGCTTTTTGAACTACAATATGAGATTTATTCTATGTAAAATCGGAATAACTTAAATTGGATATGTGTATCCCGTGTTATGCCTCACTTATTAATGTGGGGTCCACACAGTCAACTAGAAAACATGTCAAATTGATGGATTTTTTGGGCCCCTGCATGATCGATTTAGCTCGTGGTACATAAGTTCAATTTTTTTTCAAAAAAACACATAATCCTAAAAAAATTAAATCACATAAATTGGATCAATATTTTAAATGATATACACAAAATAATAAAATGAAAAAAATATTTTTAAATTAGAGAATTACAAAAAATTTACATTTTATCATAAAACACACAATAAATCCAAGATTGATGAAAATAATCTCAAATTCAAAAATTGGGACAGTTTTAAATAATGAAATACATATAAAAATGATTAAAATATTGGATCTATTTGTATACACCTGGGATATTTAGTATTGTTTCCAATGAACTAAATCTGAATACTCATAAATTGTTAGTTCAGGAAGTCATTTTTATGTGGATGTTAATGGACTATTTCTTTAGATTCTTATTATGTTCTAGGATCCTCTCATTTATTATATTCATACTTATTTATGTCTAACATATTTACTTCTGGATTGAGTGACTATGATTTATTTTTTTTTATTTTGAGGGCATGGTCCTATGAGAGAGAATTTCACGCAAGGCCCCCTAGTTATTTGGACATATAATGAGGATGAGGTCATCAGCAATAATTAACTTGTTTATTTATTAATGATTTTAATGAATAATTTAATCTATGTTCTCTTGATTATGTATGTGTGGTACATAATGGAATAATTAATATGTACTATGATTTACACCACCATTATTTTTTTCCTAGGATAAAAATGGAAGGTAATAGGTTTTTTTACATGATATTCCACATATTGATAGTTGAAGGTGAAACACTAGGAAAAAGAAGGTATTTTTCATTCATTTATTTTTCCTATGTTTAAAATGGCCAACAACACTATGGATTTAGTGATGGGAATTCTATTGTCACCTCATGGTTGTGATTTAGTATGGGTGATCATTGAAAGATTATCAATGGTCTCTCAATTTCTGCAAATTATAAAATCATTTTAACTAGATGATTAAGGAAGGATATATGTCCATGATATCATACTCTTTCATGGGTTTCCACAAACAACATTATTTTATAGAGACAATTCAATTACATCAAGGTTATATAAGGGGTAACATTGGGCTCTCGGTTTTTATATACTTCTAAGTCTAACCTATCACCAATAGAAAATGGTCATTCAACGCATACTTTAATAGAATAAATTACCAGGAAATGTTTTCTAGAATTGATCTATTAATGGGATAAACACATAAAACATACCATTTTTTCTTATAATACCATCTTTCATTGTGATATACATATGGATCTATATGAATACTTATACATAAGGCCATAAAATTTTCCGATGTGCAGATTAGAGATAGGAGAGGTAGTGATACAAGGACCTAATATTGATTAGGACACATTAATGTATGTAAAACATGCCAGGAAACAGATGGCTACAAAGTTTTATGGGATAAATTCATATGTTGAACACCACTATCGACCACAATATTTTTAGAATGGGGATCAAGTATTCTTATGTGTCTCACCTGAAATAGGGATTAAATTTTTTTAGAGATAATTAATATTTCACCCCATTATGTATGGTCATTTGAAATGTTATAAAGAAGTGGGTAAGATAATATTATGGTTGTAGTAACTTTATATTATTTGATCCTGGGAAGGATTCATCCATGTGTCTCATCTTCCCTGTTATCACTCATACCATCTCATATTTTTGTACCTGAATATGTTGATTTGTAGGACTATTATTCTTATGTGGATCATAGTATAGATATCATAGATTAGAGAATAATGACTCTCTTAGGCTTTTTAGTTCCTCCATTTTTGTGTTCTATGGTAGAATGGTCATGTATATGAAGATACAAGGTAGAGATAGGCATATGTACATTCCCAGTGTGCTATGTTATTCATATATGATGATTTACCACCATTAGAATAGAAACTCATGGACAAAATATTTTAAGGATGAGTGATTGTAAGAATTTTAAATTTATAATGTGGTATTAACTAGTTATATATCTCTAATAATTTCATTTTTTTCATTAATGTAGGTTTTTAATTGTTTTAGGAAGTGTTTGGGAGTGTATAGGTCTTTTTCGGAACCTGGAGATTATATTTTTGGATTAATTGGGTGAGGCACATTATTAGTGAACTAGTAGTAGAAACTATGTTTCTCAACCATGAATCCTTATAAGAGGAGGATCATAGTTTCTAAACCACATGAGAGAGTCTAAATGGTCACGTGAGGAGGAACAATGAATCTACTTAGGCGAAATGCACAAGCATATCCCAATTATCTTATTTATTCTCATTGACCAAACCATTATTTCTACATATTTAGTTAGTCTATGCAATTAACCGCAAGGTTTTTCAATATATGTTACCAAATGTGTGAAGGGATATACCATTGGGATAACGGTGGATCATAGATTGAAGTTGTTTTATAAAATCATGAAACAAAACCATGCATATATTAAATATAATGTAATCTACATATTTTATACGTGGGATTTAATCTATTAATACTACCATTTACCTCATTAAATGCATAGTAACCAATCATTAGCATTAATAACACTCACATCAATTATTTTGGTAAAATCCACTGATTAAATTCAAATTTATTCAATGTTGGTTTTATAGGAAGCATACTGGTAACCTCTCTAATCATTATTCTTCCATTCTAATTTTTATCTTTCCATATAGAATAGTTAATCCATGTGATTCCTTTTTACCCATTTTTGGGAATTCATCTATTTGATAAATTTATATTATCCTAGACCAAATAATAATTCATAATAAAATGATGAGAGTGATACTATCCTAAGATTGGTTTTCTACAACATTTCCTAAAATATTGAGAGCATTATAGTGGTTTTCAAAGTTTCCCACAATGGGACTTATGGGAATTATTCCATAAATTTATAGAACACCATATTTGATTTTTAAATAATTACTTAAACATCTCATTACCCTCTTATTTATGATTAGATAGTTTTAACATCAACAAAGACCATCTCTGGGGTGTGTTGATATTCTGATCATTTTTATCCCACCCATGGTGTGAGTTGAGCATTACACATAATAAATTTTGGAAAATTATTGTTAAATGATATCTTACATTCTAAAAACATGGGTAAAAGAATTTATTTTATATGTCTAATGTGTAATTGAATAGAATAAAATGGTATTTGTGGAATGAAATGGACAATCCCCTATCATGATGCATAAGGGATTAAATTCTTATTGATGTGGCAGGGACACTAAAATTTAACATTTTCTTATTGCAATTATTTGAATTAAATATATAATTTAATATGTTAAATTAAATTGATAACAACGCATTAAAAGTAACATGGACCCAATAACCCTTCTATAATTTATTAAAATCAGATGATTAAAGGCATCGACATTCACATAAGCTCCAACTGTTTATCTTATATGATGAATTGTTGATGAAATGATTATGAATAGTTTAATAGATCATGGTAATTAAAATTAATTATAAATCATTAATAATAATATATATCTATTTAAAAATTATTTTTTCCACATAGAATTAACATCCCACATTCAATATTATTATTGGAATCCTTAGTTTATTACCATGGATATTTCTAGCGTAGCCCCCTTAGAAATGTTATTTGGATACTACTAATGTATCATTCATGTTTTATTTGGACAAAACCACTTGAAATAAGAATGATGATCTCATCCATGGGCTCTGGGTCGTTAAAAATGTATATCTATATTACAATGACTTTTCAATAGATGATCTCTGTGGAATCAATGTGGATACCTCGATTATGGCCCAGGTTATTGGCCCTCACAGGTATAATATAAGATTACTTAGGGTATGTCATACATACATTGAACATGATATGGAATCATATCTCATAGATAATTCATTGATATATTTACATTATGTCATTATTTACAGATTGTTTTTATAGTATGTGATTTTTTTAGATTGAATCACTTATCTTTATAGCTTTATTCCAATTTATTGATACACTAGTATAGCCTATAGGCAAAGACATTCATTTTTATAGAAATTATTCACAATGATATAATGATTGTATCTTACAACCTACATGGGATAGACTTTTATACATAGATAGACATCCTGATTATAGGTATTGACAAATAGAAGGGTCTAGTTATAGACACCCTCCTTCATAATCTATGATCCAATATGGAATCAGAGGATATACTATATACTAATGATAGTACTGAAGATAGATATTTTAGTATTTCTTTATTTTTGTTTTGAAATATATATATATATAAATATCTCTCAGTATCCCAATAAATTCCAACTTTTGTATATTATCTTGATATGATCAATATATTTTTTGTATATGACATTGGATATTACTTACTCTCGTATGTAATTTAGAGTGGGATGTTTCACAGATTCCACATATTTTTATTTTCATGTATACTTACACTATTTATTATAATTGTGATCATTACCTTGCACCGTATGATATTGATTGTAAAATCTCCCAATAATACAATTACAAAGACTCTCTACTAGTTTATATATTATGGAATATGTGGAGATATGCTCGAGGCCTAGAAAGAACTAGTTCAGGTACTACTTTCAAGTGACATAGGCCGATAATTCAATCATTAATCCTCCCCCAGGAAGACAATGGACTTCTATTAGACGACTACTACTTGATATCATCCATTTAAATCACCTACTATCCAATAGCTAACTAGTGGTTTTTTTATAGGATCCATCTCCCCTGAACAATCCATTTTCGATTTCGTCACCCTTCTACTTGTAGATAGTGGTTATAATTGAAAATTAGATTGTAGGTGTAATTTCACAATGTAGACAGTACATTGCACCAGGTAGCTGGTATAGTCTTAAAGGAAACTCATTCATCTAGTTCCTTTTCCACATCACCTAAAAACCATTAATTTATATTTTAAAATTATTATAAGGGTTTTACTTGGGAATAGAAATTAATTTATTTTTTCATCAACATATTAATGTGAAACAAATATTTAACATAATATCATCACATTGAATTCAATAAAAAATGAATCAAATAGAATTGAAAATATTATAATGATAAGTGAGAGTTTTTTTTCAAAAAAATATAATTAGAGAGGGATTGAAAAAAATATTATCCTCTATGATAATCAAAAACACTTAACATAAATGGAAATTAAGCATAGATTTTTACAGAAAGCAATAGAGAACTATCTCTAGTGGAGAATTTATTTTAATTATCTCATGAAATTAAATTTTTTCATATTAATTGAATATATATTTCAAATAAATTTAATAGATTTTATTGAATCAATTTCTTTAAAAAATATAATGGGAAATGAAAAATAAATTTATGAAAAATCATACATAACTCTCCAAGTTGTTAAAATTAATATTAAAAAAACTCTATCATTTTAATTTTAAGAAATTTATCCCTATTTATGATTTTATAAATGATATTAACATTAAAATTTATATATATATATAATACTATAAAGGAGATTCATAATAATTATTAAGAATAAAATCTAAAGGGGGATTTTATGTAAAATAAGAATAAAAAAAATTAAGTAATTTTTTTTAAAACACCACCTAATTTTAATAACTCGAGAAAATATATAATTAATATATGGATTCATATGATAGAAAAATATAAATATAATTAAAATATATAAAATTGGATAAATTTGTTTACCTTCAATCGAACCAAATAAAAGGGTATCTAGACAGTAAAAATAGAATCTTAAAAGAAAAACAAAATAAAATTATAAAAGGGAAGAAAGAGAAAATTATGTAAGTGAAAAAATGTGAAAAAATAAGGATGAAAAATAAAATATTAAAATTAAAACCCAAATTTACCATTTCCATGGAACATCAAGGATTAGTTTTTACATCATCAGTAGATTTATAATTTGAAATATATTATAGGTAAATTAGATTTTTCATGATACAATAATCTATAAATATGTATCTAGTTATAAATATAATAAAAATATATATCAATTCAAAATTTGGGGACAGGTATACATACATTTTTTTTATCCACCACTAATCATAATTAATAGAGATGAAAAAATTGATATATATATATATATATTACTATTTATCTTTTTAAATATTGTTTTAAGAGTATAAAAAATTATAATGAAATAAAAATTCATTATTAATTTTGAAAAATAATTTCGAAATACATAAAATTATATATATTTTCTTAAAATTATTTATCATTTAATTTTGAAAAGAGATATAAAATAAATAAAGGTTTATAAATAAATAGATACCCCCCCTAAAAATATAACATAGGTGATATTATATAGCATTGTTTCTTCTGGAAATGGGGATGACCATGTTTGTTTATGGTTCAAACATTACAAACGGTTTCGAAAGGGTTTATTCGTAGAATAGAAAACATCAAATGATTCTATATCCATGAGGAACCACTTTCCAAATGTAGGTTCTCATTAGTTGTGGACCGATGAGGCTTAATAATTTGCATTGGTCGAGAAAATGGGAGGTCCGACTCATCACACCTTTTTGGGGAAAATTATTGTCTACTTTGGGAATCTCTTATAGATTTTAGTTATGATCATGAATCATAATTAATTTACCAAGTATGAAAAATATATTTCCTTTCGATATAACAATCAATGATTAATATGTATGATAATTAGAGAATCTTTTATATGTATTTGAGGTTCTTCATTGATAGAGAATCATCTGTATTATTTCAGAGTTGGGATCGTACCCGCAGATGGGCTACCTATGTATCCTTGTTAGAAAAGGAATTAGAACCCACATAGTTCGTGTGAAGAAATATAGATTTTATCCACAATTGATGTCCCAAAGAAAGATTTTATAATTACATTTAAGCACTAACCTCATGCGAGTCATGCTCTGTGTCAGAAACAAGATGTATCCGTAAAACATGATGATTGTGCCACAAAAGATGCAATCATTAGAAATGATGTGGGGCTTATGTATGTATTACTACCCAGATATATGAGTATTCAGATTTAATTCAGGGAAGAAACCTGGGAACAGGGTCCAGAAAGGTATATGTGCTTTATGGATATTTGGATACATAACATAGGGCATACTCTTGAAAATGATGCCAAAATTAGATGAGACTTATGATTGGGTATTATTCCTGAGAAAGAAGCCCAAATAAAAAGAAATTATGAATGGGGATTGTTTCCTGAAAATGAGGCCCATGTTAAGAGTAATTATGACTGTGGCTTACTCCTAAAGCGGATTCCGAGGTTATGGAACATGGGGCTTACTCCTTAGGAGGATGCCCAGATTTGGGAAACATTGGGCTTACTCCTAAGGAGGATTCCCGGATTTTGGAACATGGGGCTTACTCATAAGAAAGATGCCCAGATTTGGGATCTTAGGGATTACTCCTCAGAAGGATGCCCAGATTATGGAATATGGGACTTACTCCTGAGAAGGATTCCCATATCAAATATCATCTCATCTTAAAGGATGAGGTTGAATAAAGGAAATCACTATCCTTAGTGACATAAAGTTATATAAATCATGAGGATTTGAGAGATGTTCCACAAAATTCGTTTTAGATAAGGAATAAAACAATGGAACCACACCAAAATGGATTTAAATATGTTTTTGGGGGATATATCATGAATAGGAGAAGTGTATTTGAAGAAAATAGTTGAATAGGTAGGTGGGGAACCCAAAAAGTGGAAGGCGCGCAAGTCATGTTTGGGTGCATATGTTCTGGTCGCACAAGTAATCTTGGGCGGTAGGGGTGTACTTGGGAGATGTTTAACCAATTGGGTAATACATGGGCAAGACATGGCTCAAGCCCTTAGTATTATTCCTAAAGGCTTCCAAAAGGGTGGAGTGCAGGTTCTGTTAAATGGATAAGGTGGCACCCAAGTGTGGACATTTCCCTTAAGGGATAGACATTTTTGTCCTGTAAGTGTCAATGAATTTCAACACTTAGTCCTTATTACCGATATTTAGATCTTCCATTCTAGGTAAAAAATTACCTTATAAGTTTTCAGAAGATGTTAAGAAGAGACTAGTGTGCCGAGAGATTAAATCTCACTTTTGTATTTTTTTTCCTTGAAATGGGGGGCCACAAGGGGTATTTATAGGCCATTGGAGACCTTGGGAGAAAATATAATAGGGAGCGCAAGTCAGCTACGCGACCAATATGTGGCATGCAAGTATAATTGCGTGACCATAGTGAACATGCATGACCCATACTTAAAGAAATATGTGTTCATGCCTTTTCCAATTTTTGATGTTCTTCAAAGGATGAATCTATTTTTTCTTAAGGTATTCCACTTTTACAATCGTGAGACTCTGTGATGGTACGGAGCGTCAACAAAAGTCCCCCCTCAGAGTTGGATTCGAAAAAGGAAAGAGGATTTGACTATTAGGAAAATGAGAAACAAGTTACTACGGTGTGCAAGTCATTGGCGTGCAGGTATGCTTCTTGCATGCAGGTTCCCACGCGCAGGGGTATGACCTCACCTATAATTATGCGGCACCACTTCGCACAAAGAACTTGGTCCCAAATGCTCCAGAGCTCTCTGCATGCAAGTAGCTCTCGTCACACAAGAGATTTGTATTTTATGATTGTTTTGTTCTTCTAAATTGTGTCAGGCTTCTGCAGAGGTATTTTGACTTGCGTTCCAGTACTAGAACGATAAAACCTGCTTGACCAACTTGGACTTTCATGCCATGATAATACTTTTGCGCCTTAATGCCTTATCCATTTTTCTATTTTATTAACAAATTTTATGAAAAATCAAGTAAATTAAGAATTAATTATTTGACCTTTTTCTAGATTCAATGGCTCCCAAAATAATTGGAACGACTGCTGAACTGACTAAAAAGTGGATTGATGATATGATGAACATCACTGGCCATGACTATTATGATATCTGTGAAAACACTCTCCCAGATTTGGCCATGTACTAGAAGAAATATCATATTAATTTCCCACAGAGAATGTACCTGCCTCTGTATGGTGATGGTCATTTGCAAGGAGTCAACATTCCAGATTTAAAGAATTATATGCCCGAGATGCAGTCGCACTGCTACTCATCTATTTTAGTTATGTTGTGCATTAAGAGAAGCAACAATGGTGTGAGCTCTCAAAGTTTTCATGCATGGAATTTCCTTGCAGATATGAAAATGGAAAACCCATGGTCTGATATGTTTTCCGCTACCGGTTGGTGGAGAAAAGACTATCATGGCATTATAACTTTATCTAAAAATAATATTCTCTCCAAATGTCTCTTGGACAGAAACAGTGTCATTGTATGATCATCTAAAAATATTTTCAAACCGAACTGAAGGACATTCTTTTAAATATGTTCAAAGAGGAGTTGCTATCACTGAATCTCTTATTGTATCCAGTTGAATGAATGAATTCATGGTGGTTATTGATGATGCTCGGGATTCTATAAATCAAATGAAGGGTTATGTTGAAATCATCTTGTAATTCTTAAAAAATAGAAGAGACTCCATTCTATGGAAGTCCTTCTAACTTTTGTGCATCAATTAAAAACACGTTCATCTTTAATCATTTGTACCTACATTCACTTGCTACCTGCTTCAAAATTTTTACCTAAGCCGATGGACCTAGTATGCATAGTTTGATTTTTTCTAGGATTATAAAAATAACCCTACAATCTTCGAATCTTTTTATTTCTCAATATTACCTAAATCATACAAAATGTATGTTTAGTGAGATGGGACTTGACTTTTGTTCAGAGTTCCCTTGTCTTTTAGGGGCAGTTTAAATTCATGAACGCCAGACATAAAAAAGGCTAATGTGTAAGGTCGAATAACTTTGACCGAATGGATTAGAATTGAATGAATTCCTTGATAATTTATCTAAAAACATATTACCATAATTATATATGGGGGAAAACATGTAAACTATGACATAATTAATTATCAATCTGAGGAATGATATTAAAAAAGGGCTAAAAATAATTAGAATAAGAATTTCCTAAGAGTGAAGTTACAATTATTTAACAAACCCGTTAGGGGTTGAATTATGCATGGACACTTAAGGGCATTGGCTTCGTAGTCAAATAATAGAATCTTTTGGATGATAGGTCCATTATGTAAACTACTTATGCAAGGAAGCCTAAGTGAACGTTCTGTATTGTTAGGCAAAATAACTCTTAGAAATTTTACTTTTTTACTACTAACAAACCAATGGAAGATTATGGAGATTAAAATTTTCCAAAGCATAGAGTATGTTGTGTGGAGAGAGGTACTTGAATATGGAGAGCTTAATACAAATTAATATTGTCAATTAATAGGATGAATGTCACCCCTGCGAATGTCTGACCCAATTGTAGGGAAGGGAAATATAAACCATGGACATAAATACTTATAGATCTTGAAAAAGAATATGGGAATAATATGTTAATAATAGATATTTTTGCAGATCCCTACAAGTTTTTTTATACAAACAACGACAAAAGTGGTTTTCCTCCCAAGAATGTAGTTACCACTATTTGACAAACCCATTAGGAGGTTGAATTATGTAGGGCCACTTAAGGGAATTGGTTTCATTGTCAAATAATCGAATCTTTGGGCTGACAGGTCCGTTATGTAGAGTACTTATGCAAGGACGCCTAAGGGCACATGCTGCATATTCGGGCAAAAATAATTCCTAGGTATGAGACATTTTGTGACACGAAGTCAAGAAAAGGGTTATGGAGATCTGGAAGTATTCAAGGTTAGGAGTATTACACATGAAAAATGTGAATTTTCCAATGCATGAAATAAATACATAGACCAATACTGACCATAATCATGTTGTGACACTATCAATAATTGAGGTGGTGGACATCACTACATATCCCATAAAGATGGGAATCAAACCATATATAGTTCTGGAAATAAATTTTAACATCATGTGGGATGAGAATATAGGAGATCTTAGTTTAGGGGAATAGAGCTCAGACCATAATAAGGAATACACAGTGTGTGTTTTATAAACCTGATTTGAATGAAGACCAAGGTTTTCATACCACATTCATGTTTTCACAGCGGTCATTTTCAACCAAGGGACTGAAAGTGGAATTTGGGGTTAGGCCCAATGACATGGGGCTGGATTTGAGGGATGCTCGAACGTTTATAGGAATCCCATAAGGATGGGAATCAAGACGCACATAGTTTTTGAAATACCCTTTGTATAGATTTGGTTCGCACAAGTGAAGGGTGAAAGGGGACATTAGTGCCCTGATGGTTTGAACCAAGATTAAGGTTCATGCATTTCCATGTATGCACATAGTATTTGGAATATAAAATGATTGGAGATCAATGTAAACAACGATTCCCTCTCAGGTGAGGGTATCAATGAATGTCGTAGTTTATTGTCGTACAGGAAAAAAATGAGGATTTTTTATGGTCACATGCATGGACCGATGATGCACGATTTAGCATTCTGTTTCTAGGACGATGGTGAACCAATGTAAAAATAATGGTTTTGGGGGTGGCTTCACAAATCAACATAACATTATATAGAGGTGAACCGATGTGAAGACATTGGTTTTGGGCTACTCAACGGATCAACATCATTTGAGATAGAGGTGAACAGATATGAAGAGATTGGTTTTGGGCTACTTCATGGATCAACATCATATGACACATAGGTGATCCGACGTGAAGAGATTGTTTTTGGGATGCTTCATGGATCAACATCATATGAGACAGAGGTGAACCGACATGAAGAGATTGGTTTTGGGCTTTAACCTCAGGAGGTTGCTTACGCACCCAGCCTAGAAGGCAAGGATCAAACTCTGCATAGTTTGATTAAGAATGAATGATCAATTTGGTATTGAGGAAAACGACCTAAAGATGGTGTTGGGACTTACGCATGTTTAGAGGACCATAAAGGGTGTTATTGTTTATGTTTACTCTAAGATCGTGTGATTCATACTTGGTGTGAGAAACAAGAGGTAGAAACAACCTTAACGATGCACACTTTAATGTCATGTAGGACATATAAGGGACTTAACATAATTTAATGTCATGTTGGAAAATGGTGGGACTATGCAGTTTAAAGTCTTGTAGTAAGGAATATGGGGGGAATATGCAGTTTATGGAAATGCATTAAAGACAAAAGAGTGACTATATAGTATAACATCATATAGCAAGGACGAGTGTTTCATAGTGTAGTATCATATAGCTAGGACAACAATGTTTAACGTCATGTTGGACAAAAGATTATTTCTGTTACACAAAATACTTCTTCCATAATCTTGCATTGTTTGGAGTTGTGATGAGTTCTCCATCCAATGAGATTATATAATATCATCCATTGGAGTAGAGCTTATGTGTTGAGTAATGTCCTTCTCACTTTGTCTCAATATTGGGAGGTTTATTTCCTGGTATCGTCTTAGTTCTGAGAAACAATACCACTTCTCCTTAAATGAATGAACTAAGACAAAATATTTTGTTGAATGATCGGGCTATTCAATTCTGATAGACTTCCAAGTGGTGTAGGGTGCACAATATTTTTTCAACTAATAGTTCCAATTCATCCAATTGCTTTTGCGATTGTTCATTTATACATGACTAATCACAAATAGCTACTCTGAGTGAGGTTAATTGAACCTCAATGTGCAAGACTGCTTCTGTTCAATATACTAATGAATATGGAGTTGACTGCGTAGCAGTGCGGGTGGAGGTCCGATAAGCCAATAAAGCCTGAAAGAGTTTATCCATCTAGGATTTCATATCGTTATCCACCATCTTTTTCCATATATTTGAAATAGTCTTATTGAAAGCTTCTATTTGTCCATTGGCCACTGCATGATACTGATATGAATGGTTGGATTTGATGTTGTATTCTTTATATAACTTCCTTACCTCAGATGAACAGAATTTGGTGTCACTATCCGTCAATATGGTATGAGGGACACCAAATCTGGTAATGATGTTAGGATTGATGAAGCTAACAATGATTTTGTAGCTAACTTCTTTTAGAGGTACTGCCTCATCACATTTGGAAAAAAAGTCAGTAGCAGTAAGAATATGCGTAAACTGCATGGATTTAGCTGAAGGGCGATGTCATAGTACATATATTTCCCATGTGGCAAATGGCCACGAGTATTTAGCTGTATGAATAAACTATTGGGGTTGATGAATGAAGTTGGAACATAATTGGAATGAAAGAAACTTCTTACTGAAATCAACAAAATCTTGTATCTTTGAAGGCCAAAAGTATCAAAGCCTTCGAATTTGATCACACAGTCTATGTCCAGACTGGTGGGCACCACAGACTTCTTCATGTACTCCATTCATGACAACCATTGTCTCTTCACCATTAATACATATAAATAGAATTCCATCAAAACCTCTTTTGTAATGAATTTTTTCTAGGTGATCAGGGCAATCACAAAGAGTATAATTGACCACACGTCGCCGGACTAGTTATTTCCTGGTTCTATAAGGTGGGACTGTTCAATTTTGAAGGTATTCCTTGATAGGTGTCATCCATCTTGTAGTATGACCATATGGTTTAGAAATGGGACTAATTTCATTGATTTTGTCTGTTCTAATTTGAACATATGGTGAAACTGTATGACTGTGAGAAATACTGATGATTGTCTCATCCCGATTTGGATCTGCAAGAGTTGTTGCCTCATTAGCCAATGCATCATCTTGAGCATTTTTTGATCGCGGGACATAAGAAAATGTCGGTTCCAAAAGAAATTAAGCCATTAACTCTCTAACGTAATCTTACAAAGGGATTAACTCTTCTTTTCTGATGGAATAACCCCAATTGACTTGTTTGATTACCATGTCTGAATCACCTTTCACCTTTAAGTGATTCACATATTCCTGAAGCAAAAAATCTAATCATGCAATAGGATCTTGATATTCTACTTTATTATTTATACCGCATTCCCACATTAAGAAAGAATAGGGTAGAACTTTTTTTTCTGGATAAACGAGCACAATTCCTAACCTATCTTTGTTGAATTTATGATGTTCCATTTTCATACCTATTAGACTTCTGGAAGCACCATCAACGTACATTTCATATGTTTGAAGATTTTCTTGAATAGAAAAGACTTTCCCATCATGAAGTTCAATATCTAAAGATGTATCTTCTACTAACGAATTCTCATCACAGAAATCTGCCAGAGCATCACCCTTTATTTCCTATTTAGACACATACTAGATACAAAATTCCTGTAAAATAACAGCCCACCTTGACAGACATATTGTATGCATTGGACGACTTAGGATGAATTTGATCAGGTCATTGAGAGATACCAATTAGAAGTCATGATGTTTCATGTAGTGTCTCAATTTCTGAACTGCAAAGATTAATGCCAGGTAGCACTTTTCAATACATGAATATTGGGGTTTTACTTTAATAATAGTCCGACTGATATAGTAACAGATGTTTTCATTCCTAGCATCATTCTTATGGGCAAGGAAAGCACCTAATGATTTCTATAAAGTTGTAACATAATGAATTAGTGGTATTCCTTAAACAGGTGGCATTAATACCGGTGGACTCAAGAGATATTTCTTGTGAATATTTAATGCTTCTTGACATTCTTCTGTCAATGAGTTAGTGGCTCCATTCTTCATCAATTTGGTAAAGGGTATACATTTTCCTGCCAGATTGGAGGTGAAACGCCGAATATAGGCCATGTTTCCTTGAATTACTCCCAATTCCTTCAAATTTCGAGGAGGTAACATACCAAGGATTGAATTTTTCTTCTCAAGATCAACTTAGATACCATGATGGCGTACCACAATTCTAAGAAATTTTTCTGAGGTTACCCCAAAAGAAAATTTTAAGGGTTTAATCTTCAAATTTTGATGTCGAAGTTTGTGGAATATGATTTCCAAATCAGCCATGTTATTATAGAATTAACTGGATTTAACCACCAAATCATCCACCAAACATTCAACAAACTTCCCTAAAAAGGGATTAAAGATATGGTGCATGGATCGTAGATTTGTTTCTCGAGTATTCTTCAGGCCAAAGTGCATTACCTGATAACAAAACACACCCTGAGGGGCTGTAAAGGCTGTGGATTCTCCATATTCTGTATCCATTCATATTTGATTATACCCAGAATATCCATACATGATGGAAAGTGCTTCATATCCAGTCATTACATCAATTAAGAGTTCTGTGATCGGAACTGGAAATTCATCCTTGTGACAATGCCGATTAAGATCTATGAAATCAATGAAAACTCTAATTTGACCATTCTTCTTTTTCACATGGACAATATTTTCCATCCATTTTGGATATTTAACTTCATTGATGAATTTATCTTTGATAAGATTATCCACTTCATCTTAAATAATAGAATCATAGGTTGGGTGTGTTCTTCTTGCGGCTTTCTTGAGTCCTCAATGTTCTTCTAGCCAACCCAAATGATGGGTAACAACATCAGGATCAAGCCCTGACATTTCTATATAGTTCCAAGAAAATATATCTCGATTTTCCTTTATAAATGAAATATACATTTCTTGCTCTTGAAGAGTCATGGCCGCAATAATTACAATGGGACGTGGATCTTCTTTTGTACCCATTTTTATTTCTCTGAGTTTATCCACATTGGTAGTGTTACGCTCTTAAAATGATATATTACAATCTCTGATATCATTCTCTTTTTCTTCAACACGTGTTATTTCCCCTGTTTCTACATGCATAGTATATGATGAAGCATAATTTCCATGATCAGGAGAGATGTTAAAATTTTAACATCTTGAAGAAGATGCTACCATTTCTGACCCTATTGATGATGATGGGTCTGCCTTGGGTAATAAAGAGGAGATGATGGATTGAAAATCGACACCATCATTCATCTCTAACATTGCTATAACTTTTTTCTGGACTGGTTGATGAAGTATAAAATTTATGGATTTTAGCAGATGATATGATGAAATCTCCATTTGATCTTTCATAATTGCTTGGTGAATCACTAATTTATCCCATGATGTCTAGCTATATTTCCATAATTGACTTTATGGGAGTTTCTATAAGAGTATTTGGATTTTGGGATATCTTGTCAATTTTACTAATAGCCAACACATAATCTATACTCACATGTATGAATGGGTTTATAATAATATTTTTCCAACCATATAAAGTATTAATATTGGTATCTTCTTTTATCGTAGATACCTCCTTTCCAGCATGTGATATAATTCTACCTCAATGTATTTAGATTCACATGTTTTGAATGGTACTTCATCACCTTATAATGTCCCAATTTTACCATTGAAAAAATATTTGAGACATTGACGGTATGATGAAGGGATAGCCGCATGTTGATGTAGCCATGGTCTACCCAGAAAAATGTTGAATGCTGTTTCTTAACGAATAACCATGAAATCTGAATTGGATACAAGGTCTTCAAACTATGTGCTGAGTGTGGTCTCACCCAGTGGTACTTGTTCATTTTTATCATTTCCTTGCATAATAAATTTAGAATAAGAAAAATCAGATTCGGTGAGGCCCAATCGACAAATTGTACGAATAGGGATGAGTTTGACTCTTGAACCATTATCAATGAATGATCTTTGTATTTCTACATCATTGAATTTTCTAGATAAATACAATGTTCTAATATATACATACACAACATTATCTTAATCTTCATCTGTAAAAGATATCATTGCATGGCATTATGCATGATCATTCTCTACATGATAGAATTCAGCCGCATCAAATTCAGTTTCGAATTCTTGAGGGCTTGATGAAGCCTCAAGGAGTGCCTCCCGAAGATCTTCTGATATATTCAAGGCATCCAGAATTGATAACTTTTCCAGAAATGAGAAAAACATTTCAAGACATCATACTTTTGATCCAAAGGTCAATGATTCCCAATAGGAATATGTGGTTTTGCAGGTGCCTTAGAAGTTGATGCTTTGGATGTAGATGCATCTTGTATCAGGGTAGGAGTTAGAAATACTTCTAGATTTAGAATATTAGACCGACTAGGTATTAATAATTTCTATTAGGATGAAGGTGTAACTTCTAACCGATATTCCAAAATAATTGTGCCAGGACTGAATCTTCCATTTGTGGAAGAACATTCTTATTCTTGTTGAGCCCGTTGAAGGTCTCTGTCATGAGTTTTTGCTGCATATACAGTTCTAGTAGGGGTAGGACTGAAAGAGTGGCTTCTGGAATATCCATGTCTTCCTCTGTATCCTAGACCTCTAGAAGTCTCTCTAATTCCTCCATTTGATATTGGGAATTTAGGCTCATCAAGACTGAAATTGTGACTGACATAAGGATCTGATACACTGATCATGTTAATAGAACCAAAGATCCACTCTTTATCTGATGAAGACTATTCCTTATTAGCCCGTTTAGGTTGTTCCGTATGGTGGGGCGGTGCCCATGGCTTTGATTTAGATGGAATAAAATCTTCCAGAGTAAAATATAACTTAGGCTTTGACAGAAGCTCATCTTTTTCTGACTTCTCTTCTTTCATTGAATTATTCCACTTCTTTGAGGATTTTCCTTCTGATGAAGGGGGTTTTTTCTATGGCATTCATAGAAGAATACAAAATTGGTTTCATCAATTGTGTCATAAAATGGCATGAGTTCTATTGATCATTTTCCTGACCATCCAATCATCATATTTCCATGCATTTTTTCATTTGACTTCATGCCACTTTTTCTCTTCCTCTCGATCTGTAGTAGTAACACATGCTACCTGGGCTGAAGAACCTTTTAGTTTTACCTGTCCAGAGTCCACCATATTGTGTAAAAGGTATTTGAAGACAAAACACTCCTGAATGGGATTCCCCAATATATGATGAAATGGGAAATATTGGGGACCGTCTTCATATCCTTGTTTTTCGGTCTTTTAGGCCTTGGCAACTGATCCAAATTATTTTCCAGAGCCGAAATGAAGTAACGAGGAACGTGATCATTTCGGATTGAATAAACATTGTTCATTAACTCTTCAAATTGTTTATGTATTTGATCTCTTAGATCATATTGATGAAACTACCTCTGGTGTTGATGCTCAAGAGATGGAGCCCTTCAATAAGATGAAGGTTTTGAAGTAGAAGTTTGTATAGGTGCTTGTTTAAGTGTAATTGTAACAGTATCTGCTCTCCCCATTACCCATCCTGGAACTTATGGAATTAAATGAGTTTTATCCTTAGTCTTTGTAAGAGATTATTAAATCTATTGAGCGATTGAAGTAAGGTCTCGAAACACTCTTATGTATTTCACAGGGATCAACGGTGTGCGTAATTCATCATGCAAAGTTTCCACACAGATTGATAACAATTCTTCTTGAGGGAGTGCTAAGATTAAGGAATATGTTAATCCCTTCCAGCAAGTAATGAAATATGAAACTCATTAATTCTCCCTTTTCTTAAAATTTTTAAGATAAAAAACAATTGTCTTTGGCAATGTTGAGCTGAATTGAAGAAGGAATCGTTGACGGAGATCTTCCCACCCGGTAATTGACCGGGACTACAAGCCTGTATACCAGACCAAGGCATGCCCTTGTAATGAATGTACAAAACAACTGAGCTAAATTGATTCTTTTTTTTTTGAGGAGTTCCCATTATAGGATCACAATGAGAAACAAATTCTATTATGTGTTGCTCTGGGTCTCCCAAACCATTAAAAATTAGGAATTTGGTACTTGAAAATTTTGATGGGGGAGGAATTTTATCAACCCATTCAGGGTAAGCTCTCTTTTCCAGTTGAACTTGGAATGTTTTCCCTTCATAGAATCCAAAAGATCAGTTAATGACTCAATGGATTTCATTATCTTTTTTGAAACATCTGGTTGATCTTGGGACTGAGAAGATGAAATAACTGGAGCTTGGATAGGTATGGTGGCTGGTACAACAAATGATGGTAGCACCACCGATTGGTGTTGCGCATGACCCATAAGATTATACCTATTAGGGTGCACTGGTAAATAAGAATATTCTTGATCCATCTTAGTATCTGTGACAAATTACCTTGATTGACGGACACCAGCACTCTTAGGAGGAAGACTACCTTGAAGTATTTTTTTCATTCAACCTTTTTAATTGTTTCATTTATTCCTCTTGTTGTGCGAACCTTATCTCTAGTGAGAGTGATTGAACTACTCCATAGGAAGGGGGAATGTAACAGGATTCTTCTTGTTCCCCTTTTGTATGCCTTTCAAAGAGGGGAATGTTGGTTATTTGAAGGAATACCTAGATTTTGCGAAAGCCTTAAATTTTGTGTACGCACACCTTCTTCATTTATTTCTCTGTGCACAACCTCTTGTGCATGATCATTTTCATCTGATCCATCTGAGAGAGCCTCCTATTCTGGATAATCAGAAAAAAATGGATTTGATGACATTTATTGATGCATAACGCATTGCAACCCTTCTATCAGAATTTCTGTGAAATTTTCTTCTCCCATGTCCTTTATGATACATTGCTTTTTGTTGAGTTGATCCCTCAGGAACTTCTTGATGAACCGTAATTTGGATGGAATCTTCTGATAATTCAGCTCAACATTCCTCTTGTGGATTCTTCCCTATTTGAGAGAATACTGACTATCTCTGAGGAAGAGATTTAGGATTTTAAAAAGTCCCCATTATGGTGGTCTAGGGATGTTCCTGTTGTTCCTGCTCAACTCCTCGAATCCTATTTGTGGATTCTGATGGTTGGGTTATAATATTCCCCAATCTGTAAAGCTAGGGTGGTTCTTGAGCAACTACATCTGAGACTTTCATAAATGATCTACTGATCTTGAAGACTTTAATCCGGAAATTGGATGGATGCATCAACCTACATCCACTCAAATCACCTGGCTAAAATGACCAATGGATGATTTCTGACACTTCTGTCACCTGATGATGATCGCTATCTAAATGAGAAGCCTATTAGATATTCTAATTTTCCTATGAAATAGTAATTTTACTACTTTTTAATTATATTCCTAACTTTGGGAATAACTAGTTGAGGAATGTTCTTGAGGAATCCTTTGATTACAAACAAAACAAATTGGTTGTGGCCGGCCATGGGAAATAACATCGCTTGAGACCTTTTTTGGCAGGCATTGTTGACCAGAGAGTACAGTGAAATGCAGTGCTCCATGAACACCCCATCCCCTAATACGAATACTATATGGGGCATTGGAAACTAACTGGCATAATATTTTTAGTTTTCCAAGGCATGAATGCTGAAGGGTCCTCTACTACATTTTAACAATTGAATATAGGGAAATTGAGAGAGATGCCAAATCAATTTGTCATTTTAACCCTTATATTATCTTGACATTATTTTCATATTAATCATAAGATAATATTTTCTATTTGAAATGACAAAGAGTCTTCCACATTTTAAGATGAATATTGTGAATATAATCAACCATCAACATTTCTGGAATATCATACTGAGAGTTATCCAATGGCCACAACATGACTGGTACTTCAACTGTCTCCAGTTGTTTTCTCATATTCAGAAAATCCTTCTTATCATTCGATGAAGATTCATCTACATGATTAGAAATAATCTAGTGCTTCTTTTTTGCTTTATCAGATTCAAAAATAATGGTAGAGAATTCATTTATCAAACTATAAGATGAATGAACAAGAGGTGGTTCGGAGTATGACCTACACCTCGAGCTAACATTTAATTGAGAAATTATTTCATATGCTAGAGGTTAAGCATCAGAAATGACTGGATTCACATTTTCATGTGCATTAAGATAAGAGGGTTTCTTGTTTCTGCATTTTCTTTTGAAGAATTTTCCAGGAAATGTGAATTAATACTACGGAGAGGACTTTTGATTCTAAATTCATCATCATGGGGATAACCACCATGGTGGGTTACAGCAAAAGGTGGAACCTTTTGCTCCTTGATCACCTGGCCACCCAGAGGGTTATCGTGGCTCTCATCTGAAGATGATACATCAAGATCGACCGAACTGTCAAGAAGAAAGCATTCATGGGGATGTGTATGATGAAGACCTTCAGAATTATTATTCCCACTATTGGGAAATGAGAGAGTAGAATCTATATTTCCAACAGATAATTGTATAAGGGATTCAAAAACTCTAGCATCATGCAAGGCCTTATAAAAAATTGGCCCTTGATTTCTTTACATTGTCGAATGTGTCTTATTCTTAGTTTCCTTCTTACTCAATTTGGAATCCACTTGTTGATGAAAGTGGTTATTAGGGCTAGGTTTATGTGCTTGCTCAGGAGAAATGGTCAGGTTAGGCTCATTATCTCCATTCACAGCAGGTGTATGTGCCTGACTTTATTGTCCATATTACTTGGGGGAGTATGCCCCCACAACCCTCTGGGATAAGAATGGGGGTATGTATCTGTTATGAAATGATATATTGATGTGTCACTCCCCTGGTAGGGACAAATTTTTATTTCCTTCCATGTGATGCTGCTGAAGCTGTTATTATATTCTGACAAGAATCATGAATATGGGAAGGGATTTGCTTCTGCTCTTTTACCATAGTTAGAATGTTCTTGGTGACTTAAGCTGTCAAAATAGTAATATACGTCCATTACAGTCTTTGAGTAGGTGTGTATTCCTACTCTTTTCCTCCTTTTCCTATTAGTGAATTATGACAATACTCATGTGTGGGGGCAGAGAGTTGAGTCTGCTCCAAATTTTTCATTAGATCTCTCTGAATGACTTCTCCAGGTCCTACCAAACGAGAATGTTGGTAGGATTGATGAACATTGAATGGTGTATGTGTCTACTGTGTAATATTCATCATTTTTGGTTGAAGAATTTCCTTCAATACTGGTAGACGAGACTGCTGATAGGATTGTAGATTGTAAACATGTGTATGTACCTGCTTTTCAGTTGCCACCATATTTGATTGGTGAGCTTCATTGGTCGTAGTCAGATGAGCATGTTGACTAGATGATGAGTTATAAGAATCTGTATATTCCTGCCTATAATACTTCACTGGAATTTGCTAGTGGGATTGTCATGTTACTTCAAGAAGAGGCTACAGGGTAGTAACATCATGACGGACGAGTTTATATTCCCTCTCGTTGTTCTCCATCATGTAGACTTGAAGTACTTCTCTAGAGGGGAAGAATTTATAACCTACACCATGTTGACCATATTTTGAATCTGGCAGTTCTTATTTTGTGATTGGGTCTGAGGAACTAAGTCGAACCTGCAATGGCGGTACCCTCATCGTGTTGAGGGTGCACTACCGCACGAGCCTAAAGGCGATTGGTTTATTAGAGCCCTCAAGAAGCACTATTGTCTCTTTTAATTAAGGATTTCAGTGGCCTTCTCATTCACCTCCCCATAATATGGTAGGGACACATGATTGTGTTCCAGGTATAATTACCCGAAACAGTTGGATACAGTGGTTGGAACAACCTGCTTCTTGATCACTGGTCATCACTGTCCGAACAACCAGGGTGAATTATTGACATGGAGGGCTTATTGAGCGGCCTTTAGAGTCAGAATAGTTCCGTGTTGATGGTATTTATTAACCAGTGAATTTGATACCCAGAGTTGAAGATGATGAGTAGGTGATGTTTTCCTCAGAGCAGACTAGGATCCATCCGGTGTAGCGGTAGGGGCATTCACAGGTGTAAACTTTAGAGAAGACATTTCTGTAACATAGAGAGGTCTAGGAAACATGGTCCTTTTTGATATGATAGACATAATCAAGATATTTTCATCCACTGCATCTTTTGGATGAGCACATATGTTATTGATTATTTTTTTGGCCCTCACATTTAGTTAAATATAGGCCTAACAAATAATTAAAAAATCATTTAACTTGGTTAAGGATTCACGTCGGGTTCACCATTTTTGATTCTTTTGGAAATGGGGATGACAATCTTGTTTAAGGTTAAAACATTCCAATCAGTTTCTAATGGGTTTATTCATTGAACTGGAAATATCAAATGATTCTATATCCATTTGGACATACTTTCCAAAGGTAGGTTCTCATTAGTTGTGGATGGATGAGGCATAAGAATTTTCATTGGTCGAGAGGATGGGAGGTCGGACTCTTCACAACATTTTTGGTGGAATTATTGTCTACTCCGAAACTCTCTTATAGATTTGAGTTATGTTTGTGAATCCTTATTAATTTACCTAGTATGAAAATGATCTTTCCTTTAGATATAAAAATCAATGATTGATATGTATGAGATTTAGATATTCTTTTATATGTATTTTAGGTTCTTCATTGATAGAGAATCATCCGTATTTATTAGAGATTCTTATTCAATGGTATCCTTCAAACATATTATATAGAAATATATCGGTCAATATGATAACCATACTGGTTTTAAATCCACTCAGTGGGCAACTTGCAGTTTATTATCATTCATAAGGACATGGATTATTTCATAGTTGGGATATTGGGGCTTACGTGAGTCATGCTCGGTGTGAGAAACAAGTGGTATTGGAAAAACCTTACGATTGTGCCACGAAAGATGCAATCATAAGAAATGATGTGGCGATTATGTATGTATGACTGCCCCGATAGATGAGGATTGGGATTTAATTTAGGGAAGGAACACGATAAAAAGTTACAAAAAGGTATATGTTCTTTATGGAGATTTGGATACTTAACTTAGGGCATACACCTAAGAATGATTCCCAAATTAGAGGGGACTTATGATTGGGTTTTATTCTTGAGAACGAAGCCCAAATCAAAAGAAATTATAACTGGGGATTGTTTCTGAAAAGGGGGCCCAGGTGACGAGAAATTATTAATGGGGCTTACTCCTAAATAGGATACCTAGGTTAGGGAACATGGGGCTTAATCCAAAAGAGGATACCAAGATTTGGGAACTTGGGGCTTACTCCTAAGGAGGATGCCAAGATTTTGGAACGTGGGGATTACTCTTAAAGAGGAATCCCAGATTTCGAAACTTGGGGCTCACTCCTAAGGGGCATGCCTAGATTAGGGAACTTGGGGCTTACTCATATGAAGGATGGCCAAATTAAATATCTTCTCATCTTAATGAATGAGGTCGAATGAAGGAAATATCTATCCACAATGAGATAAAGATATATACATCATGAGGTTTTGAGAGATGTTCCACAAAATTCCTTTTAGATAAGGAATCCAACAAAGTTACCATGCCAAAATTGTTTGGAAAAGGATTTTGAAGGCTAAATCTTGAAGCGGAGAAGTGGATTTGAAGAAAAGAGTTGAATATGTAGGTGGGGCACCCAAAAAGAGGTCGACACGCTAGTCCTGTTTGGGCGCACAAGTTCTGGTCACTCAAGTATACTTGTGCAACCTGGGTGTACATGGGCGACCGGTTAACCAATAGGTTAATACTTGGGAAAGACATTGCTCAATCACTTAGTATTATCCGTAAAGGCTTCTAAAAGGGTGGCACACAAGTTCTGTTGAAGGGATAAGGTGGAGCACAAGTGTGGCAATTTCACTTAAGGGATTGACATTTTAGGAATGCAAGTGTTAATGAATTCCAACACTTAGGGTTTATTACCCCTCTATATATCTTTCATTCTAGGTATGAAATTACCATAGAAGTGTTCGTAAGACTTCATGATGAAACTAGGGCGTCGTGAGCTTAAATCTGACTTTTGGATTTTTTTAATCTTGAAAAGGGGGGCACATAAGGGGTATTTATAGGACATTGAGGATCTCGAGATAAAATAGAATAGGGTGCACAAGTCACATGCGTTACTAATATGTGGAACACAAGTATACTTGCGAGAACATAGTGAATGTTGCATGACCAATGCTTAAAGAAATTTGTGTTCTTTCCTTTGTCAATTTTTTATGTTCTTCGAAGGATGAATATCTTTGTCCTTAATGTATTCCCAATTTTAATTTGAGAGACTCGGTGACGGAATGTAGTGTCAATAGTCATAACAAATACTAATAATAAATAAATAAATAACTTAATATTTAAAATTAGGTTTTAAAGAAGTATATAAAATTATTTTTAGTTTATAAATCAACTAATAAATAGTTTAAATGAAATGTATCATATGTGAATAATTATTAAAGAAGTATTATTGAATTTAAAATGATTGATTGATAATGTTTTGGTGAAAACAAAAGTGTGGTGATATTCCATTTGAATAAATTTAAACAAGATATAACTTATTTGGAATATATATATGGTGAAATGGTATTTGATGATAATGTGTTTGTCGTGAGAATAATGTAATTAATTTTTAGAAATATTGATGACCTTATAATTATTTCACATTAAACAAATATTATAAAATGATGTCTTAAATTCCATGAAATTTTATTGAACCCATAAAATCTTGTTTCAAAACCTCGAATAAGTATTTTATTAGACTTCAGATATGAATAGAAAAATTGAATTTTACATAATAATTTCTCTAAGATTGGTGATTTTCCTAGAATATGCAATATTCCACTAAAATTTTTAATATCATATTTACATTGGTTGTGGAAAACAATATTAATTCAGTATAGGTTTCATTTGGTTTAAATATTTATAACCCATAGATTTTGTGAAATAGTATTTTAGAACTAATTTATTATTTTTGAAATTTTTCATTTCAGAAAATAATGAAAATAGTGTATATTAATGAACTACATATAGTTTCCATTATATGAAACACCAAGTTATCAAGAACTAAATGAAAAATAATTTTTAACTTTTTCTACATGGAACACCATGGTTAGAGTAAAATACTTGCATGATTCACTTACCTCGATAGCATTCATAAAACATAGTAATGAGTTTTACATAAGTATACTATATTATTAATGTTGTATAATTTGATATAAAAATATAAAACCAAACTGTTAAATTATTTTTTATGAATAGAATCATATAATTTATAAAAAATATATGGTGTACACAAATTTAAGATGAATTTATAAGTTACCAATTGATTAGAAATGAATATGAAAACCAATTGAATATAATAGAAAATATTATTATTATTATTATTATTATTATTTTATCTTATTTTATCCTATTAAATAAAGTCAATTATTATTGTTGAGTGATATTAATTTAATATATATGTAATATATTAAATAAAAAAATTTGATGTTCATTTAATTGATGTGGTATATATAAGATAACAACAAACCCAATTTTATGCATATAAAAACATATTTTAATTATTGTATTTATTACACTTTTAAAGGTGAAACCATTTTAAATCCAATTTGGACACTATTATATATTTAATACGTTAAATAAAACTTCCATTTTTAATTAATAACAAAACATTATGTATAGGATAAATATACAGTATTTTTCTGTGAGGATTATTTTTTTAACAAATATTTATCTATATTAAATTTTAATTAAAAACTACATTTCCATATAATTCATTTATAAGGATAAAATAAATTTTAAACTTTTTTAAAAATTTAAAAATATGATATTTTTATCAATTAACTAGATTTATTTTACTATAACACATTTTTCATTGAAATTTGATATAATAACTAATCAAACGTTTCATCATTTCTTACATTAATATCTCATAGTGTAGACTCTTTAGTATGATGATTTTTAAATTAATTTCCACCAATTATTTGGTATAAATTTTAAAAAAAGGATTAAATATATTGAATCCTCATTATTTATTATTTATAATATTTTTATCTTAGTTTATGAAAAATAAATATTATTGAAATTAATTAAAATTAATTTCATTAATTAACCTAAATTGACCTTAACTAAGGGGTAAAACATATATTTAAGTCCCAAAATAACCTAGAAACATGTCCCAAAACCATCCAATGGTCATATTTCGACCCTCTAATCCCATTTATATAATTTGGAACATTATTGTATTGACTTGATACATGAAAAACGTGTATGAAATTCAATTTTAAAAATATTACAAGAGTGTAACTCCTCCTCCACCATAAAAAGTCTCCTCTCCCCACACTTCATCACACCACTAAAAAATCATAGGTTCAGTTAATATGTTCTCAAGTATTCCCCCAAACATCCTCCCTTCATCTTTGAAACCTACATTTTTTCAGAAATCATTTAAAGGAATCCCATAGGTACAAACAAAAAAGAGTAACACAATTAAGACATAACACACTATCTCATGCTCATTTCATTTATTTTCTTTCCCCAACTCATCAATTCAACTTATTCTGTGATTATACAGAAACAACAGTATACAAAATATACTTTGATGTTTTTATTATAAGGGGATGATATAAAATTACACACATATACATCTAGTGGGTAATGAACATACTGTATATGTGTAAGGTGTACTACCGCCTAACTAAACAATGATTGTTTATTTTTCCTTCATGACCTCTCATGGTGTATATTTTGATTGCAGTTATGTTTATATATTTTATATGTTAGATATATTATTTATTTGAACTTATTTAATCATTTTACCACAAATATCTCTATACTACCCATTTTGTGAAAATACAATATTTTTTTGAGAAGTATGGACTACCGCCCCCTTCAAAGTGATGTGACTCATTCACAAAATATATGATATGTTTTTAGGATGGGATTAGTGAACTTATATGATATATATAATATTATTATTCTATATTAATAATGATATATTGATACATTTATATATAATTATATCTATCATTTATGTTCTTTCTTTCGGTATGGCAATTAAATTGAAAAAATGATCATGAGTACGTACATCATATTATCTCCATGAATGTTGAATTCCATTTCATACATCTATATTAAATATATTATTATAATAAAAAAATTAATATACATTATATTTAAATAAATTTTTGAATTCTAGAATACATGATATATGTATAAAGACCAATGATATTACAAATTAAGACACATGCAGAGAACACCGAAGATATTACCTAAATTGAAACCTTAACAAATAATTGCTAAAAAATTGGTAATATAACATCATAATAAATCCATATATGTTATAATATATAATAATATTATTTTTTATATCATGTATAATAATCTTACATTTATTATACAGTAATGTTGTATGAGTACGAAAATAGTCAAGACAAAGTGTTAGGAAATATCATGTCACATTTTATTTTCCTTAGATACATGATTTATTAAGCACCCATTCCTTTTATATGGTATGTATACTACCAATATTTGAATTAAATTATTCAAACACATAAATTTATGAGTATTAACTTATCCATTCTATGATCTTTATTTCATGGTGACAACATTTCCAATGTTACCAGATCGGTAAAAATATTCTCTCTCAATTTTCCTTCTTTGACACTCGTGTTTTGTTATGCACCTAAATTCATATCAAGGTGTATATAAATATTTTTTATATTTTATATAATGAATTTCAAAATTTTTTTATATTTTAAGAATCATTTAATTTCCTTTTCTTACATGGGTAGTGCAATCCCATGTTTCTAGGTTATAAAATTTTATTGAAACAATCTCAAACTTTTTCATGATAGTTTATGTTTATAATTTCCTTAACCAAATATTATGATCTATATATCACTAAAACTCATGAGTTTCCATATCTTCTATTTGGTAAATATATTTTCATGTATTAATATCAAATCTCTACTCTTTGGTACTGAAGATAATATAAAAAATTTCTTTAATAAAAATATGATAGTATTTTTCCCTTTAGTATGAAATATATTTCATTTAAAAAAATGTTTTCAAAAAAGAGTAATAAATTTTTTAAAATTATCCTTTAATATTATTTTAAAGGGAATATGATTTTAAAAAGGATTTATATTTCTCAATTTTTACATTATATTTTTTTTGAATCTATTATCGATGAAAAAGGCTTTTGAAAATGATATCTATTTTAAAAATTATTTTTCAATGAAGAATGGATATTTTCCTAAAGAAAATTTTTTAAAAGACATTTTGTAATTATTTCTCATCTAATATAACATCATCTAGAGTTAACAATTTTTTTTGGGAATGTTTTAAAATTTTAAATTAATATTATTTTTCTGAATGTTTATGTTTTGAAGGAATGATGTTTATGAAAGAAATTTCTCTTCAACAGGTTATATGTGTTTGAAACATTCTTTCCCTCACACATTAGGCTTTGATAATGTGATTATGGAACCTAAATTTTCCACAGTATAATATATTATTAAATGTCTATGAAACCCATTTGAATTAATAGCTTTCAATGTGTTTATGTATGATCTTGTTGAAAATGTATATATGAATTCATTTTGGGATATATGGTACCGAAGTCTCCCTCTAATGCATATGGTAAATATTTATATCTTATTAGACAAATATGGATGGAATTAGAAATGAACAGAGTTTAGTATTACAGATTAGGTATGATAAATCAATATGGTTATGTAATACAGGACTAGAAGCTGTAGTGAAAACAGTTCAGTAATATAGGGCATGAATGGAGTGTGAACCGAATTCTGTTAAGGAATTTTTTCACTTTGATGACTTGGGCATCGATGCCTTCACTACATTGAAAATAATTATATTTTCTTATATGGCTTTAAATATTCAATATATTCTTCTTATGTTATGATTTCATGTATAATTTTAAATATTTATTTATTATTTGTGTCTTATGAACTTTTAAGTATTATGTCATGATTCATCTATATATTCTTTTACATGTAGGGTATGATCTTAAATTTTCATGACCATGTTCTCATACCCCTATTCTCATGTTTATGCTTAAATGTATAACATATTTACCGTTACTGAGAATCTGATCTCACCAATTCACATGTTCCCTTTACCAGTATATTAATATATATTTCTAATATGATTTTTTATGAGGGGTGTTAATATTGTAGAACATATAGGGTGATAATATTACTGACTTTTGTAATAGTGTTTACATTAAAATGATTCCAATATATCCCAAAAAATATGGTCTTTAGGAATCTACTTGTATAATTTTTATGTATTATCGAAATTTGATGTAATGTTAATGTAAGAAAAGTGTGGGTAGATATAGTTGGTATGAGAGTAAAGGGTTATTTTACATTTTGAAACTATGATGAGAAACATTTATTGAGATGACTAGGTATATCTGTAAGGATATGTCTAGGGATGTATCTAATGATATGTATAAGGCTGATTCAATTCTTAGTAATATATATATGATTTTTGTTAAAGAATAGAGTGAGTATTTTTATATAAATACATTCATTTATTGGTAGTACACATGGATTATGATTAGGTACAGATGTACCTAGTTGTAAAATCTATGGCAATATTTCCCGGGCCTGAATCGCGGAAAATTGGTACATGATAATAGGCCTTCTTGCTCACCTGGATTAAATCCCTTCGGAAATATTATTTAGAAATTCACAAACTAATAATTAATTAAAATATAAAATGTAAATGTAAGATGTCATTGGATAACCTAGGATAAAATTAAGGTGTTATCCATTGAAAATTAGGTTACATTCCACAGACATCCTAAATGTAATCTTTTATGATTAGGAGGACTCATTCTATGATATTTGTATCTCACCCTATGATTTATTAATTTTTAAATGTATTGATCTAGATAGAACATGGTTAAAAATGAATTCATCATATTTGGAATGTATGGTAATTAGGAAATTTTATTTCCCATGTGGAAATCTCCTAAATAGAATCAATAATTTGTTATTAATATTGGTAATATTTTTGAATTTAAAGAGACCAAAAATGGCATGTGTATGTTATGTAATATTCATCTAGTAATCATTATATAAGAATAAAGATTATATTGGGGTCGTGGAACTATATTAAATGATTAATATTTCATATTATTGTAAATTTATATTAAATAATAAGTTATTTAAACTAAAGTAATTGTTTTTGAATAATGTACGGTGAATGAAGTAGGAGTGTTCTATAATTAAAAGATTATGTAATATGGATCCTGAAATATATGAGTATTTTAATTATATGTACTCATTAAGTATTAAAAAGGATTTTTTGAATGTTGATTCCACTTAAAGGATAATTTTTATTATGGTAAGGTAACCCTTATCTGACATTGAGATAATGTTTATCAAATAAATATTTGTTTAATATGAATAAGTAATTTCAATGGTATATAATACCCTAGATTAGGATCTATTTATTGAAAATGTAGTCTGTTTCATCAGGGATGATGTTTAAAACATATTATATTTAATTAATATGGAAATTACTCTTTGGAAAGGGGAATCATGCTTGTTTTTTAGAAGGATTTATGGTAATTCATGTTTTTACAATGATTCAAAAGAATATATGATGTGGGTATTAACATTTATAAAAAATGATATCCACAAAAAACATTTTGAAATATGGTAAAATAAATGTTAATATTATTTCATATTATTCATTATAAATCTTTTTAACTTTATCTTTCATAAGGGATATATTTTCAACCATTTATCGAATGTTTAAATTAATCTTCGTATGATGTTTTTAAGATTTAATTATTATCTCAGCACTTGAGGATTTATTTATATTGGATAAAAAAATCTAAAAACATTTTGATGATGATAATTAATGACAAATGGTATGCAATATCATTGATTTCATGATCTGTTAATACTTCAAGAATTAAATTTTCAACTCCCTTCCTTAGGGTAACAGATGAAGTGGGAATTGGGAAAGGGAAAAACAAAAGGATGATATATTACATATGATGAGGAATATAATAATTTAAAACTATTTTTAATTAGTATTAGAAATTAAATGAATTCCATTAATCTACGAAATAGATATTGATGATGATTTATCCAAGGAATCTTTTTTATGAATTGGATTGTCCCTTCGAACATAAAAATTTTATGATTTTGTGATCAACCACATCTTCATATCAATATTCTCTATCAATTTCTATTAGAAAATTATAGTTTTATTTCTCATCCATGTAATTTTTTTCACATCAATCTAATGTTCTATTATAAGTAAGCCTGGTAACATGTTACATTGGGTAATATTTATGGTTCCAACATAAAATAATATGAATGAAAAATTTAATAATTAATCCTTTATTTACCTTGAATAATTTGAAGGGAGAAATTAATTTTATTGGTGGGGAATGAAATTAACACCTGGAGATTTGATCAAATATATATTTTTTGAATTAAATTTGTCATTTTATGTTTTTTCATTTCACAAAACACTAAAAATATTTTATATTAAATCATTATGTCTGACTAGTGTTATATGCAACACCAAGTTATTTTGAGCTACATGAAAAATAATGTTGAACACAATCTAAATGGAACTCCATTATTAGCGTATATTATATGCCACATTTACTATCATTGATGGCTTGAATAACACGTAATATCGAGTTTTAGAGAAAAATTATATCTTATAGAAATGTTATCAAATAATACAATAAGATATATCATAGCTGTTAAATTAGTGATTATTTATATTATTAACTACTTAATTAATATATATGTTTTACACAAATATAATATTAATTCATAGGTTACCAATTAATTAAAAATTAATATGAATTCTCACTAAATATAAAAGAAAATATTATTATTATTATGAGACATTTTATTGTAATAAATTAAATTTATTATAATTATTGATTTTTTTATGTAATATATCTCTAATACCTTCAATTATATACTTATTATATTCATACAATAGATATAATAGACATAAGGTAAAAAATCGAATTTTATTTTAGAAAACATATATTTTTATTAAGCTATGTCTACGACTTTTTAATGGAGATCCCGTTTTAAATAAATTTTATGGAACATTTATAGATTTAATATGTCAAAATAAACATCATATTTTAATTAGGAACAAGATAATTAATTATGGGTAAATATTTAGAATTTTTCATTGAAGATTCATTTATTAATGAATAGTTTGAAATATAGTATATTAAATCTAAACACCTTTTTTCATATAATTAATTTTTTAGTTTAAATTATATTTTAATTATTTTTCAATGTTTAATTAGATAATATATTTCTTAATTATTTATGTCTAGGATATTGTAACCAATTTCACATTGAAATTGGATATAAAAACCTAGTAAACATTTGATAATTTTAACATTAAAAATCAGTAGTGTTGTCCTATTAGTGAGATTAATTTTAAACTAATTTTTGTATTTATATAGATGGAATTTTCAAAACATGAATCTTTATATTGAATAAAAATAATTTACAATTAATTATAATGTCAAATTATTTTTATCTAAAAAATACTAGTGAATGTAATTGTAATTAATTACCTCAATTAATGTAAAATTTAGGTCAACTAAGAGATGAACATTAAATTTAGTTCCCAAAATACCTAAAACCATGTCTTAAACCCGATGGATTGAAATACATAGACCATATACTTCCATGGATATAATTTTTACATTAATGGATTCAATTTACATGTTAAAATTTGTATAAATTACCTTTGAAAAAATATTATTAGAGTGACACTCCTCCTCCACTATAAAATGGTAGTTGGTATTAGGTATATTTTATATATACAATATTTATATTACTGGATATATTAGAAATATAATATGATCAAGATAAAATAGAAAATTAATGAGGATAAGAGGAAGAAGAGGTTGGTATTGGGAAGATAATATTAACATCATTGAAATCATCATTACATACTATTAGTCACTTCGATATTTTATGACACTATGTGGATGAAAAATTTGAATCCATTCAATCATAACATTCACTCCAAATAGAATTAATAAAATAATTTTTACATGTATTATTTACATTGGGTGTTTTCTTATAGATTGGGAACTCTCGATTAACGTGATATTTATTTTTTTCTTTTGTATCATGGCACATCGGGTTATGAATTTTTATTTGACTTGATAGATATCGTATTGATGGTTATATATAGGAAATGATTGAACTTGTACATTATATTAATGACATGGTCAATAACATCACCTCTATAATTTTTATCATTGGTGGATTTGAACAATATGGTTTCCTTGAATTATTTTGATTTGTTGGCCTCTATATACACATGGATTTTCATCATAATTTGATATGTCATTAAATTTGTTGTGAGTACCTCTAATGATTTTTTTCTTCATGTATACTTGTTTAATTTGGATCCAAATATATTTGAAACACACATAAGATTTTATTATTACCATTTCATTTCAAAATTTATCTCTAATAGAATTTTTACCATTAAATATTTTAGAAAATATCATAAAAAATATTTTGAAAGATCATTAAAATCTATTTTAAAGCATACAGAATATTATTGAAATATATATATTCTTGTATCCTTTAATTTATTTTCACCTTCATGGGTTTCTATAGGCAATTAACAAATATGATAATCTAATTTTGAATATATAATCATGACTAAACTCAATCAAATCTCAAATATAATTTAATTAATCCATACCTTTTATATTTAATTTAAAATAATTTATATAACCAAGATTCTATTTTCCATCAGATTATTTATTTTTAATATACTCAGTCATAACAATTTTTAAAACTCTATAAAAATAATACTAAGTAAATATGGAATCTATTTCTTCTAATTAATGTAATTACTGATGTAAAAATAGAAGCATTTGAATAGAAATTTTAATAAATAATATAAATGATCATTGAAATCAATTAAATATGTAAAGAATATGAATAGAAACAAATTATTTAGAAATAAGTTCGTTTTGATAAAAACACATACACTATTATGAAACTAATTTATGTTATGGGATTATGAAAAAATGGGTATAATTTACCTTTAAAAAATAAATTAAAAAATTAAGAATCCAAAAGTATGGAATTTCATATAATTGATTCCAGTATATAAGGATTATGTCAAAAGCCATTTTTTAGAAATAATCAAATCCAAATAATCAACATATTAGTGTTTGTGTTTAATTTTGAAAATGTAGAAAAGTAATTTGATTAAAAATTCAATTGATATAGATTTCATTTAAATCATCAAGAGAGTTCAATATATCCACCCCTCGACTAGAGAGTTAAAGGGCATAAAAACATTGGATTAAATTATTACCAAGAACCCATCCTTTAATGTTATCTCTTTCAAGTACCCTCTCCGACATCATTTTTTAAAATAACAGATTTATCATAGCTATGTTCTTGTTTATATTTTGGTTTGAATCCCTTAAAGTTTTATAGTTATATTTTTACCTAGTTTATGAGTAATCTTCAGGTGTTTCTTTGGTATATAACATCAAACAATGGGAACTTGGGTTATCATGTGCATGTCGCATGGTTGGAGCATGGTTAATGGAAACTGGGTATCCAAAATGTGCTATCCATGATAAGGGGATACACAGGTATGTGAACCGTGAAATGTGTAATTCCAAAAATTGTAGGATTTTATAGTGGAATTATGCATGATTGGAAAATGGTTTTTAAATCCATTCTATATCCACAATAAAACAGTGTCACATAGACGACTTTTCGAAAGAGGCTGGCACGTAGTTATTGCATAGTTTAGTGAACCATATAGGGAAACTACACAACTCATTAAATATGGGTATTTACGATTTCCTTGTCATTATATTTTGTGTTTCACATAATTTTATTCCCATATATTCTCCAAAATACACTAGTGATGAACCTAAAAACCCAAATCATTCAAGGGTTCCATCTACTTCAACTCTAGGATGTTTTGAATGTCATTGTCTATGGATTGAAACCCCTAGTATGTCTAACTCTCTTATTTGTTCTCTTTTCTGGATTAGGTATATTTTTATAGTTCTTATTCTTATCAATCTCTAAAACAAAAATTTCACATCATATCTAACGTTTGGGATTCAAAAGTTGCATGAATATAGATTTAACGATAATGGTTAGAGTACGTTCATCATCAGATTTGAGGTAGGATATCTCTACGTCATATGACATAATCTTGAAGATGATTGGTTCATGTTTGGTTGTTTTATTTCATATATGTAGTTCCAAAAGAGATTTCATTAGTGATATTTGGTAAAAAAATGGTTGACTAAATGACGAATTAAGCCCCTCATGACTCATATTGGATGCATTGAGGATGACTAGACCGATGTAGGACCACCAATGGGGGGCACCGACATTCCTGAACATGGAAAATTGTAATGTTGAGAATATAATTGAGTTTTTATAATTTGTAACCCATTATGAACTTTTTTATTTGTTAGTTGAGTTGAAAATGTAATTTTTATCGTCATGTTTAGGATTTTATAGTGATATAAGGAATTGTTTGTATTCATATGAAATGGCTTGGTTGAAATAAATTAATTGTAATGAATTACATATAAATATTAATTGAAATGAATAAGTGGGATAATAATTCTGAAATGATAAATATATTAAATTCATAAATTCATGTGAATTTATGAATGTGTTAAATGGGTTAACACATGGGAACTAATGATATGTTAAATGGGCCACTGTATGAGATATTTTTAATTATGTTAATTAGTTAAGGCATCCGACTGGGAAATGGGATAAATCTAATATGTAATGTAAATGCAATATTTTAAAATGGGTTAATGATTAATGTTTATTTATATGTGATGGAAAATGAATTTTGAATCTAATTTTTATTGATTTAGTTTGGTTCTGATATTTTTATGTGGTAAATCGATACAGAACCATGTGATCATTGATTGGTAGTTTGTGGTATTCAACATTAGGATCAATGCCCAAAGGTCATGTAAGAAAGATATTAAAAAAAATCCACCACATAATTCATGATTTAGGGAAGGGTAATGAAGCTCTCTTCCCCTACTGGTATCATTTTGTAAGATTACTCAGATCGATGATTGACAATGTGTTTGATGTGTTTTTTTATGAAATAGTTTTCCATAGTGAGATAAGAAAAATGAAATATCCCATGTTTCATAGATATTCAGAGGATTGGTATTTAGTGTAAATGACATAAATTATAAAACCATGGAAATAATTATGAAAATAGATAATGTGATGAAAATGTATCTAATGACAAAAATAGTAAATATAAATATTGTTAACTAAGGGAATCAAAGTCACCACTTTGTTTATCATTTCATTTATTTAATACATGAATGAAATATCAATTTAGACTACATATTTTGTTGGAAATGGTGGTTTGGGACTACATTGTTATACTCACAACCTTCTCAGACCACTATTATGTACCATAGAAGATTTCATGGTTTTGGGTTAGGACAAGGATAAAGGACATATGATAGGGAGTCGATTTCTGCATGGGATATGCATGGATAAGGGATCCATGCATGGAGTAAGGAATTTTTTTTCATCCATTGGCCATAATTTTGATATTTTCATCAATTTTTGAACTATATGAAACATATTGAATATTTATTGTTTGGTAGTGTTTTTACCTTTCAATCGAAGGGGCAGGTAATGAATGTTTCTACATAATTTATAATATTTCCTTTATTATAAGTGTTATATACTATTTAATACTCTTATAAAGTGGGTATATTCTCTAGACATAATCTATTAGGCCCTTCCTTCTAGTCGGAAACCTTTGGAATAACGGGAGGCACACATGAGGTCATATGGAGAACCAACATATGGACCATGTTTAGTAGCTTCCCAATTTGACATATTACAAAGCATTATTAGAGTGGTTATTTTATAAGGCATTCAACAAGGGGATGGTATATACAATATTAGGTATTTTTAGTTATTTTCAATGAGATCATTCATTGGAGTATCTAACCCATGTTCTAGAGAAAAACCATATAACTAAGGTGAGAATTATTGTTCTTGATGTGTGTTGTTATGGTTAAATGATATTTCAAAATTTGGTGATGTACTTCTCGTATGATGTGAATATTTTTTGGTAGTTTTCTCATTAATGACAATGAATGATGTTTTTTATATATTAATAATTATATAAACCTATGGATATTGGTTTCATGCATCATAGTAAGCACACATGGAGGATGTGTGGGGCATGAAGGTATAAGTTATTTCACATTTCAAATTTTTTTGATCAAATGTAATGTCTAATAAATATATCTAAATGGATAAATTAAATTAATGTCATCTATTGGTTAAAATATTATTCTTAATAAAAAATTTTATGTTAACTAAATTATTCTTTTTAAAAAGTTGTAAAATTGAAAGGGTACCTAAAAAAATATTTGTGCTGTAAAAGTTGAAATAGTTTAAAATTCATATCTAAAACAAGAATAAAGGATAATGATGTTTTTTACCACATTTCAACCATGAACCACGATATGGGTGGTTGAGGTTATTTTTTTAGGTTTGATGATGCATGTTGGGATAGTGTATGCGAGATCGGTTGTTTGTGGTTAGTGGAGAGACCATTAATGTAATCTTTATAAGTGTTTTATCCTATGTTCTAGAACATGTGTTTGGAATTATAGAAATTTTCCACCATGAAGGAGTGTCCCACTCTATATTCAAGAGTATATCTTTGAAAACTATCCACTAGTACTGAGTAAATAAAATATATTGTTCTAGTAAAACAAATTGAGAGAGAATTTTTAAGAGAACATCACTCGTTTCATACAAATGGTGGAATGGGAAGTTTAATGGATCATTTTGTGTATGTTTTATTTTACATGAGAGTTTTAGTTAAAAAACACTCTAAAATGTTGTTGGATACAGTGGGACCCAGGTAGTAGTTTTATTGAAAGAGTTTTTCTGGATGATTTTTCAACACATTGAGACTCCTAAAGAGTATATTGTAATGTTGGAAACATACATTTCATAGGGACCAAAATCATTCTGGAGGGATATCTAGGTTTAGAATCAGCAGGATGATGGTATGTTACAGAATGTAATTCAAGATATTTTTTTGGAAAATTTCATTTTATAAACATTGGTACAGGAGTGGGATATAAATATTATGAGGTTAACCCAAGAGACTATTCCAGTGGTGGAATACACTTTCTATTTCACAAAATTGTAATTCATTGTTCTAGAATTTCTAGGGTTGATTCCCTACAAAATGATGTATCAAGGATGGAATTAGTGATGATAGTAAGTATTAGGGTTACATCTTTTGTTTATCAATGGTTTCTAATGTTTTTGACAAAACCCTTATTTTACAAGGGATCATAATATAGGGTTTAGGCTATGGGATTATGTATCCAACTATGTGGACCACTAGTGAGACATAGAAGTTAACAATGCATGATTTTGGGAATATTAATTTGGGTTGATGATTATAGAGTATTCATATGATAGGATTATCATCTCCTGGTGGTGACCAAGAGATTCAATATTAGTGCTGGAATACGAGGAAATTGCATGGTCAATTCCGCCAACCATTGAATGAGTTCCATCTATGAAGCAGAATGATTCATGTGCATAGGTTCAGTAAGAACCCTTGATAGTTGGGAATAATAAAGGATTGAAGATGATATAAATTTCTATAATAGGGTCAGTTTATCTTTATCAGGTAAAATGTTTGTGCTCGAATGGTCATACCAGTAGCGGTGTAGGGAATGTTAGTTTGGGGAGATAGAATACATATTATCATAGAAGTACATTTTTTCGAACATAAACTGGAGCCCAGGGTTGAGAGGTGGGTTAATTACGCTCATTTCATCCATAACCTAGAGGTGGCTAGGCTTGACGATTAACAGTACGAGGGACAATTCATATAGTTTCCATTTTATCAATTGATTTATTCTAAATGGTTTCCTCAGATTAATTTAATGTATGCTCATATTGTGGTTGCTTTAACACTAGTATTGGAAGGTATATGTGGGGTTATTTCAATATATATATTCTTAGGTGTGTGGGTTGAAAATATACAACCATATAAGGTTTGTGCACTTGAGGATAGTGGGTACTATTTCTTATAGGACTTTGTTGTGATTGAGATGTTGGGATATGATCTCATTTTGGGAATGGATTGGACGGTGTAGAACCATTCTCTTATAAACATTTATCATCAAAGGGTAACATTTATTTATTTATTGGGAGAGATTTATGTCCATCATAGGGAATAGGATATATGAGATGGCTGTGTAAGAATAGTTTTTCACCAGTTAGAAGAACTCGCAACCTATGTTCCTTGTATTTCTCTTGAATTTGGTGTAGTATTGCTTCTTGTGTTTTCTTAATTGGTGGATTAGATTCAATATGTGTTTCATGATGAATTCTCTATTCTTCCACTCAATATGGATGTTGAGTTCATGATTGAGTTGTTGTTGGGAGTAGAACCAATTTCCAACCCACTATATTGAATAGAACTGATAAAATTCCAAGAACATATATCTCAATTGGTGTAATGGAAAATAAATGGTTTATTCATTTGAGAATGTCACCTAGGGGATCTCAAGTGTTTTTTTCAAGAATGCTGATAGATCTTTGTGGTTGTGTTTCAATTATAAGAAGATGAATCAGATGATGGATAAGAAATGATACCCATTTTAGAAAAATGATGATTTTTAGACTAGTTAAGTGGTGATTCAATGTTCTATAATATTGATCTTAGGTCAAGGTATCTCCTACTATATGTAAGGACTTCTGATGCACCATGTAATTCTATATATATAATTTATGGGTTGTATGTTTTTTTTGGGATGTTATTTGGGTTGACCAAAGTGGACACATTGTTTATGTTCAAAATGATTCTAATATTTCACACTTACATGTATTTGTTTGTAGTTTTATTTGCCCATGAAATATTTTTGTAATCTAAGATTCATAAAGATCATTAAAAACATCTTGACGTATTCATGAATGCACTATGAGAACATATTCTATACATCAAGCTATCAAAATTTCATTTCTAGATAAATATGTTGAATTTGATGGGTCACAACTTATCTGAGGAAGATGTCATAGTAGAATTGGGGAAGTTGTAGAAATTTGGGTGTGGGTCGAAGGAAACTAAAGTTTTTGATGTTTGATGGTTTCTGTTACTGGTGCGCCATTACTAAAGGTTCATCGATGCCTTTTACCATTTAGTAGGGACACATTTGGGATTGACGGAAATAGGTATGATATTTGAGTAATCTATGACATTTGAGATTTCCTTTGAGTAATTAATGAGGTTGCTGAATACTACACTTTTTTTATTTTTCCAAATCTAGGTAGTACTTAGTTTTTTTATGAATCCAGTCTTGGGATTGTGGTAGTTTTGATGGAAAATGATCTTGTTGTGGCGTATGGGTAAAAACCATTAAGGCCTCATGAATTAAATTACCCTACACATGATCTTTAGTTGTCCATAGTGGTCTATGCCTTAAATATATGGATGAAATACTTGTTGAGAGTGATATTTACTATATATATTGATCATAATATCTTTAATTATATCTTCTCCCAATGAAATTTGAATAATCAGCCTCAAACATGGGTTGAGTAGATGCAGTCCTCAAATTATTATCTGATGTTCATGCTATTTAATAGGAACATGTTTTAATATACATTGAGATGGAAGACTCAATTTTTGGTATATCTTGAATATAGTTCTGAGTGGAGGATGATGGTGTGGTTTTCCAACAAATATTTTTATGTACATGTTGGACAAGGGAATATGAACCTTGCATCCTTGGGAGATGAGTTCATACTTATGAGATAGATCAAGGAGATGCATCATAATGATTCAAAAAAAATTAGATTTAAGGGAATTTCTTAAAGGTGGGGAGTCAATTTCTTGGATAGACCACTGTTGAGGATGGGGTTGTTCATGTTTGTGGCAGTTTCAATGTGAAATTATTTTTTTGGTAAGATTTGATTTATGAGTTTCATGCATCATTATGTGTATTTCCCCCTATAATGACCAAAATTTATCATAATCTTCAAATGATATATTGGTTTTTAGGGATTAAGAAAGAGGTTTCAATTTCATGTTGTGATGCCTTGCCTATCACCCATTAAATGGTGATCATCCGGGCATGGTGGTTTGTTACAGCCATTTCCCATTCTGGAATAGAAATGGGAAAATGTAATGTTTGATATCATGGTAGGTCACTTGATTATTCCATGAAAAAATGATGCAATACAAGTGATTGTTGATCAGTTAACTAATGAGTCTCATTTCATACCGATTTAAGAGAATTTCAATTTAAACCATTTGGGTGAGATAAAGGTTTAGAAGATATTTAGGTTCTATTGGGTGCTATGGAATATAGTTTTTAATCTTGATCAAGACATTACATTATGATTTTGGTAGGCATTATAGATAGCAGTTGGTACCGATGTTTTTTAGTATGGAATTTCACACACAAACGGATAGGAAATCAAATCATACTATTAAGGTAGTAGTGTACATGTTGAGGGCATGTGTAATATGATTTGGTGGATCATGGGAATTGAACATATTGATTTTGGAGTATTCCTACAATCATAGTTACCAACATATGATTCATATGAAAACATATGAGGTTCTTTATGGTAGAGTGTGTGTGTCTCCATTATTTTGGATTTATGTTAGGAATCTGAGTTCTTTAGACCGAGTCTCGTATCAGAGACACCAAAAAAGATTCATTTTATACATAAATGAATAACTAAATCTCCCATTAGGTATATTTTTTAAATAGATCAATGATAATGACCTTTTGAGTTTATTGTGGGTGATCATGTGTTTCTTCAAGTGTCACCCAGGATGGGTTACTGTTGGACTTGGAAAATGGGTAACCAGATGACTAGGTACTTGGGGATATTTGAGATTGAAGATATAATCAAACCAATGGTGTACTATATTTATATTCTACAATGGTATAGTGATATCCATGATGTTTTTATGTTTCAAAGATTCAAAAAATCACCCTTACCCTTCACATTTGATTAATTTTTATGTTATTGAGCATGAGATGGATGTGTCCTTCAAAAAAATCTAGTTAATATTATGGATCATAGTGAGAAATTATGATGGGGAAATACAATGAATTTGGAATTATTATTGGGGTAAAATGATAATGATCAAGAAGAAACATGCGATAGGTAGAGAAATATGTAGGTTTAGAGTAAAAATATATTTACCTTGGAATCTCTATGATTCATCAATTTTTGGGTCAAGGAAGAGTCGTTATAAGGTGGGTAGGATGTATGATACTATATTCAGTGAGGATTTGTTCTTGTTTAAATATTGGTATAAACCCCATATTTTTGTGTAATTAAATTTTCACTTACTGAATGAGAAATCATGGGGGTGTTCTGGGTGTTTGTGTAATGAATGAATGAAATATTTCAAAATCTTATACATTTTTCATTAATGTCATATGGTTAATAGATGTCGTTTGCCTAAACTGTGATAGCTCAGAGGGGTGATTCATTGTTATATAAACCCTGCAAGGGGGAAGTCCAAAGCATATGCTCCAGAATATTGGCATTCTACATGTTTGGAAAATATTTTTTAGACATTGCGTGCTCCGATGGAAACTCTGTAACATAGAAATCTCATTGAAAATGGTAGGTGTAAAATTGGTGCATAGTTTGGAAAACCATATGTCCAAACATTATGCCTCATTAAAATTGTTTTTTATTCCATTTCATCCACTCATTATTTTAATTATTTCCCCTATTTTATTTCCCATTATTATCTCGACAGGACTAGTGATGATCCTATACATCCAAGTCATCTCTAGGGTCAATATAATTCATTTCAATTCCATTTGGAGTTATATTAGGTGAAAATTGATGCCCTGGGTAATTCTAAAACTTTTATTTGTTCTCATTTACAGATTAGGGCATGTGGTTTAATTTTTCTTCATCCAAATCCCATAATCCATCTTTTTTAAGTGGATCATATGGTTGGGATTCAAGGGGAGAATGAATCTAGATTTAGGTTTGTGGTTAATTATGCATTCATCTTCTGATTTTTGGTATGTGGTCTAAACGTTATATGATATAGTTTTGATGTTGATTTATAAATGTGAGTTTTCATTATTACTTCCCAATTATTTTGAAATTTGATTCCTTTAGTGAGATTTGGTTAAATGGTTTGTAAAATGTATATTAGATAGCACAATGAATCTTGTGGTATGCATTAAGGATGACATGGATGATTTAGGGTCATCTATGGTATAACAACCAAGTCATAACAGACATAGAAATTGTATAACTCTTTATGAATACATAAACAATTATACAAACTGATTCCCAAAGACCATAATAGTTTATTTCCTTTGGAAACATGGAAACATAAACACTAGTAAATGTGAAAAAACATCATCATCCAAAATTCACTCCAATAGTAGAAACCCTAGAATAAATACCATAAAATAAATATATCTTCATTACACAAGGACGAAAACATAAAAAGGTGTGATCATAGATGATCACTAAGGGAAAAAAGGAGACATGTATGCATTAACAAGGTCTTAGGGGTATGATAATGTGATCATTGCATTAGAAGATAAAACCCTACATATCAAAGATCAAATGTTGAATAATGGAATAAATTGAATAATTTAATAATAAATGATTATTATGGAAATAAATAAAAAATCCCTGAAATAAATACATAGTAATAAGACATGGAATTATAGAAACACATATGCATATAAAATTATTTCCATGGCTGTCAAGGAATTTCTATCTATGACATCTTATTAGTATGGGTTCACTTCCCATATCATCTTAGTGGCCTTGGTTTACATCCATGACAATCATAGTAACATGATATCACTCCACATAACATATTTTTAGTCATCGTTCACTCATATGGAAATATTAGTACGCAATGTTCACTCCCAAGACCATATATATTATCCTATCTCATGAGATATAAATGTTTTACCAATGCATTGATGGGTGATATAAGTCCCACCCTTATCCTTGTAATATCATATATACCTCTTCCAAAAAATCATAACCAACCATTTCAAAACCAATGAAATGAAATGGGTATCATATCCATGTAATCATTTCATAACGATTGGATAATGAAATAGGTTTCATAATCATTAAATAAAAAATATTACCTGAAAAGATAATATGGTTTGAAGGGAATATAAAGTGTGAAAGAGATAAGGTCTTCATAAACATCATGACAACCAAACATAAACTGGTCTGTGAAAGAATTTTAATTAAAACATTGAATCATTTCTCCATGATAGCATAAGTACCACCAAATGATGTCATCGTAGATGGGAAATAATTTTGAACGATATTTTAAAAAATCTTTTTAATGAAATTTTCTCTACTTCAATAGATGAATATTTTTAAAATAAAAAACTTTTTGGAAACCACATTTAGGAAAATAAACCTGAAGACATATAAAGTAATCATTGAAAATATTTTAAAAACCTTTTCATTTAAAAATTTATTAAAAAATAACAATGAATTCTGGAAAAAAATTTAAATCCATTTCATTGTAAATAATTTTAAGTGTTTTAATGAATGTTAGAAAATATTGTTGAAAACCACTTTACAAGAAAACATATTAATGAATCTTCAAAAAAAAAGTAAAAACCATTTCTTTTGAAAATTTATGAATGAATCTTAACATGATTTTTGAAACCCTTTTTACCATGAAACATGTAAATTAATCTTCATAACATTTCGAAAACCATTTAATAAAAAGCAACATTAAAATAATTAATTTCTATTTTAATTTAAAAACATTTTCCAAAAGAATTATTTTTAAGTCTTGTAAAGGATTATTTAATGGAATTACTATCCTAGAGAAGAGTTAAATTTATAGATTCCGAACATTCCTTTTTCATCGTAAGAAGATTAAAAAGGTGAGGTGATAAGAAAATTAAAAAATATATTCTAATTTGAAAAAAAATTATGGAAAATTATTTGTGAAAATTTTCTTTACAATTTATAAGAGAATATTTGAATTTGTTTTGAATCCTTTTAGAAAAGTTTCATTTGAACAAAATTAGATTTCAGGCCAAAGAGAGAGGTAATGTAAGACATTCATAAAAACACATTCTTGATCATATTATGTACTAATGAGTCAAAAATGGTATCATAACATGGATATGACATGAATAACCATAGTAATAAAATTAAAGATATTGTTAGATAAATTAATTGTAATATTTCATCAATGAAATCAAAATCATAAATAATGATGATAAAATATTGATATTGTTTTAGGAAACACGTACCACATTGTAATGTTGATTAATACTCCACTTTTAGGAAAATTATATTAAATTATTCATAAAATAGAATGAAAATAATGATATTAATTATATAACATCTTATGTGGAAGTAAATAAACTACTAAAATGAATGTTGGTGCATAACAAAAACTGTGTCTCAAAAAATGAAAATTAAGGAAAAAATGTCTAACAAATTTTGAAACTATTGAAACATTAACCCCATGAAATAAATATTTGATAATTTATATTTAAATAACAATATAATTAATAATAATATTCATAAAATACATTTATGGTTTGTATACACACCACAAAAATGAAATGAGTTGAAAATAATGCACTAGTGTTACAAAAGGAAAATGTGAGTTGAAATTCTCGATCCATGTGTCTTGATGCTATCCGTTTTCATAAAAACATCATGTATAAAAATTATAAGTTCAATATACATATATCACATATAATATTCTCATAACTAATTCTATGTATGGATTTATTATGAATTTATGTCACGACCCGACCCAATGGGGCTCGAGCTGCAACTCCCCACAACCGCCTCCAGTTGGTTAGGGGATAGGGACTTGTGTCGAGTAAGCAAGAACACACATGGGAGGCCATAACATATTGTACTTGTATACACACACCCACATATGCCTACATCCAATTGCGCAGAGAGAAATATATTTATAAAAAACTGAAAAATAAAATGCATGCTGATATATAGATCAATCCAGAGTATAGAAGAAGTACAAAAATCAATAACACAGGGCCAAAAAAAATAAAACTAAAAAAGAATCCATACTTATATAATGTATGGGATATCGTTCAAACATCCACTCGTAATGTCCTCATCCATTCTCTAATTAAATACATGTTCAATATAGTAACTATTCTATGACTTCTCGGGGTCCAACTAGGACTCTGTTGAAGGACCTGTGGACTAAGAAATACACAAGACATGTTTGGTAAAAGCACATAAAGGGGTGAGCATAAGAATAAATAATAGGCACCCCAAATCCCCTAGGAATATGGGATTAACAGATATACATCAATTAACATGACATTCCAGAGGCAACCCAATGAGAGAGAAACTCCATCTCAAGACCATCTTTAGTTATATATGACAAGACAACTCGACATCCTATGCTTGTCCACAAAAACAATACATACTAGAGGACTCCCCGAACAAAACTGAGATATACTCACCACCATAACAATGTCTCATGGTCTTGATCATAGATAGTACATAGTGATCAACTTGAGGTTCTAATGAAACACTCGTATTGGTCTAATAAAGTACCAAACTCATATAGAGAAAGGGGATCTGAATCGAGGTGAAGGTAGAACCCTAACATAGACCACAAATAATGAGAGAACAAACATCCATGTTGGCACATAGAATGTGAGCGGATCTACATCAATATCCTAAAGTTTATGAGACCACCACTCTAACCTAGTTTGAAATAAACTATTAGATTCCACTCGATCAGTGAAACATACAAACAACTCAACCAGGGAAACCCTTATGATACCAATCAGCTAGATCATTCTTGATGGACAGAGTCATGGATGATGTCACCGTGTGAATAAACTACCTTCAACTACATGAGCAGGGTTAGCCACCCAAGATCTGCAAGGGGACACTAAGAACCATGATGGAACACCGAACATATAAATAGGTATGTCACCACAACCTTATCCATGAAAAACTCTTCCAACATAAGATCAATGCACATGTGGAGTTGGTTACACCGATTCCCATCATATCCAAGGAAAATTTACAAACCAATTTCAACACCCTGGTGATCATATCACATAAATACGGGATCATCGCCTATTTGTTGTTGGTGATGAGGATAAAACAAACCCCACCTGATGACTCATGGAATCATGCCCTGAAATCCAATATAACCGATATTAATATATAGCTAGAGGGCTGGATACCAATACTCATTGGGGATCCATCCCCTACTGCAAAATATTTGATAGTGGATCACTGCATGTGTTATAATAGGTAAAACTGATTATTATAAATCCATCATAGAAACATGAAGTGACGTGAGGATCACATTGGGTCTCTTGACCTAATTCATTCTCCGATTCTTCTCAGTCTGTAGTCGAAGTGGATTGAGTTATCTATATATGAAAACTAGAAATACGAGATCACTCCCATGCATGTTATGGGATCACCACTCCACAAATCAAGAACCCACTCCCTAACATGGTAGTGGTGTACCACTACGTTGCATGTATGTAAAGCACCAAAATAGGGGTCACTATATGGTGAAGGGGACGTGATACAAAAATTATAAAAGAGAAAGGACCTGTGGGACCCACTCTACACAGGTAGTACGAACACTGTCGTCTGAGACTGTGGGGGGACCACTAAAACTAGCTAGTCATTGCATTTTTAAAGATAACATGGGGTCCCACACAACCCTATTGATTATCATTACGAACCCAAGTCACCCACATGACATCACCATCACACTGCGTCTCCTAGGGTCAGACTGTGGTCAACATAAAATTCTACAATGAAAAACACATAGGATATTCTATTTACTAACCCAAATGGACAACTGGTGAAAAGTGTACTACTCACCACAATGTGTCCTCATGGGGCCCACAAAATGATCCCAAAACACATATAATGGATCAAACCTTTATGATCCTCTCAAAAAACACACGGGATCGACACATGATTTTTCCAATTAGGCCACCCGGTGAAAATAGTCACATTTCACCGAAAATGATCAAACCATGTCTCATGGGGCCCACACAATGATTTTATTTTCATTACGCAAAATTATTCTTGAAACATTTTCAATGAATTCAAGGACACAAAACTGCTGATAGAACATCAAACAGAAATGGGACAAAGGAGATACATCTGACCCATAGTTCACCAAATAATAATGAATATTTTATTATTATTAAAATGTGAAATTTACTGCCACTAAGAATTGATCAGGGGCCAATTCCTCAAATTGACCTCAAAAGATCCTCCTTGAAGCAATGTTCATGTTTCCATAGTCAAAATGTGAATCAATCACCAAGGTAGCGAGAACTAGGAGCTTAAAAATTCCCTGACCAATACTGGTCAGACCATTGCTACCACCTGCCGGACCACCGCTCTCTCACTAGATTCCATGGCCGTCACCAAAAAATACCACCATTTTCACCTTTTGGAAAACATCGGTCACCTTCTGAACCACCGAAGAAGCTCCCACCTCATTAAAAATCACCATGTCAGTCTGAAAAACACCAATGAAGCTTCCGTGGACAATCGAGACCAAATTGGTGGTCTAAAAAACAAACTAAGCCTTATTTTGATATTATCAGGTCTAGATCTACATAGAATTGATGAAAACCCAAAGAAAAGAAATTCTTAAATATGTGGGATGGGATCAAATATCAAGCCTCCTAACCCGTGGTAAAATTCTAATGCTTTGAGTCAAGATCCTCACTCCACTATTTCCAATGCTCGATCTAGAAACGATCCCCCTCAAAATATGTGTCCAACACCCTCTTGATTCATCAATTTTGGCCACTAATACATTGTAGAGGAAGAGGATGATATGTTAATCATTTTTTCACAACTGATGGGTGTGGAGGAGATGATGGATATTTTTTAATATAATTAAAAAAATATCATCTTAACACCCCCGGCTCGACTCACCTCCTACCCAACACCAAACACCAACAAAGATTTCATCGTACATAGGGTAAACAAGGAATTTCAGACTCATCTAGTATGTTAGAAATTTCTGATGAGACTCTATTTAGTAGTCATTTGAGTAGAAGTCCTTGTTAAATAAATGTAATTTATTTACAAAAATACCCTCGACTATATTTTTCCACAGATTTTCTATGCCCATGAAATTTATACCCTGCCTAGGGTAAATGACATGTTTAGGACTCAACCATGAGCTCATATTTATGTTTCAAGTAACCATTTGAGAGGAAACATGATTCCACCACATGCTTAGTAGAATGATTATTATGTTTTTAATTGAAATTATTTTTGGGCACACCGGGCCACAGAATCCTACGATGTCTCATCTACCAGCTCTAGAAATATTTATTTGAATATTCCAAAGTCTAACAAAGAAATACATGAGTCTCTACATCCTCCCAAACATAAGAATTTTAATTATCTAAAATCTAAAGGCTATGCATAAGGTAATGGACCATATCTCTCCACTAGTACTCCCACTTCAACATGCTCACCATGGGTTCTTGTGCTCCAACAAACACACACTAGAAAGAGCCACAACACCAACAACGAATGAGATGGTTTAGAAACCTCCGACGTAGCCCGACACCCTAGCTTACATTATGATCCCTCGATGAGATCCAACCAAACACATGATCTAATCATTGAACACCTAGGTTCACCCTCATCGATCAACAACCACCCCAAACAAGACCCAACAAACCATAGCTAACTCCGAATGGTCTATTCCAACACCAGAAAGATACCATGGAACGAATCACCTCATGACATCAACTCACCATGTGGATTGTGAGAACGGCCAACTATATATGGTTTTCACAATCACCACCTTAAGTAAAATCCATACCCACTAGATATACCATCACACAAGACCCCACAACCAATGCACAACACCTCAATGAAAATGTCTCTCCCAGTTAGAGGAAGATAAGGTCTCATATGTGTATAAATTCGGTCTTAAAAGCCCTTATCAACTACTATTAACTCATGAAACGGATCTCAAACTCACTGGTCGAAGGAACTAATCAACCAAACATCGCCACTATCCTATTTTTGTAGCATTGAACAAACCACATATTTTTTTATCATTCCACAATGACGTGTCTTAGTGGGGTGAAGTGTACATCCTTTATATGTATTCAAAGAACTGACTGACCACACCCAACCTCCTCGAGCATCCCGTATAAGTTCTGACATTGAGCACATGAGGGAACCAATGATCAAAAAAGGCCTCCCCGTTCACTCACACTGGGTCTTATTGTTCCCTCAGCTATCAACACACTTCCAATACTTCTGTACGAATGTAAAAGGGCTCAAACACCACACCATGATTCTACATGCTTTGGGTGGCACTGAATCATCCACAAGGTTATTATCACATCCTAAAAAACATCTCATGGGGGGGAGATCCTTATTCTTTGTTTCATAGAATCTACATCAAGAAACAAAACCACCAACAGAGCCAACCATGACTCATTTTGATTGGTCGCATCCACACGAACACTCAAAGACGAGCCCACATGCTACTATATGGGTGGTGGCTCCACCAACTGCACAAATAAAGGAGAACCTACCTCATGACTAGGACCCTTCAAGGTGACAACATCCCACATTGGGGAGTATACATAAAACACATCATTGGATCCCTCTATGTCTACTGTCGTGGAAAAAAATGATCAAATTGGAGACGCACCACAATCAATGTGTATATATGGGGATCTTACTCAAGGACAGAAAGAATCCAAAACATAGTATTATATGATACATGTACAATTATTCCCCTACAACTAGTCTCTTAATGTAACGAGTCAAAATGTAGGATATCATAGTCTTACTGTATAGATATATTGGCCAGCACAACAAAACCAGAATCCCTATCCTGAAATTTGAAATCGAAACACTCTAACGCTTTCCCCATAAAACAAAATCCAGGCTCATGACACTATGGTAAAAATGTTGAACCTCCATTGATACCACTTTTGTATGATCAAACCCAATGGAAATTTATCCACAACTACCCAATCCCTCTTACAATAGGCCAAGCATTATCTTTATCACTATGTATAGGTTATCACACACATGGGAGGCCTTATCCTATCGCAACTATACACATACACCACGCACAACTCCATAAAATTGTGCATATAAATATATACAAAAACATAAAAATATAATGCATTCATACATCTATCTCAAACCACATTAAACCATAATTTATAAAATAGAAAATATAGGACCCACAAAAAGAAAACTGATAAAGTTTCCATCATTCCATAAAAGAGGGGATTTCTACCAAACAACTACAAGTGAGCTCCTCATCCATGATCTGGTGGAATCTTTGGCCAGTCTATATACTATATTGTGCCTACTATAGGTATAACTAGGACTCCTTTGATGGAATTGTGTTCTATATAAGACACAAGAATTGTGCATGAAAAGCCAATGTATGGGTGAGTATATGAATACCCCATAGGCAACCCAAAAACCCCAAACCAATATGGGAGTAACTAATTGGAATCAGTTAACTTGAACAGCCTGAGGGAACCTTATAATAGGGAAACTACTTATTGATATCTTCTTCGAATACACTCAACTAGTCAGGATAACACCACTGGTATGTTAGCAAAAATGACACATACCACTTCACTCCCAGAAAAGAATACAGATATACTCCGTACTATCCCAAGTCTCATGGTTCGTACCATAGAATATCCATGCTATAAAACTGATAGTTTCAATGAAACATTTGCATCAGTCATGAGGTGCCAAATTCATATATATAAATGGGCTTCAAATCAAGGTGAAGGTAGAAACCATCCATGAACCACACAAAACAAGAACCCCATATTCCATAATGGTATGTTTAATGAGTGTGGAAAACATCAAAAACCTGATGCTGATGATAAAAACTCACCATAAAAGTTGTTAGTCACCCAAGAGATTCCTCTCAATCAGTAAAACACACAAATGATATAATATGTCCATCTATTGTGATACCTATTCGTGAGCGCATTAAAGATGGAACACATCATGGAAGAAGACACCCAATGACAAAACTATATCAAACTCCTCGGTAGAGGATCACAACCAAGTTTTATGGGGGGAAACAACACTAATATCTAGAACATCGAACATAGAATGGGTTATCATGCAACAAACCGAATCAAGAAAAATTTTCCCTAGAAGAGGATCAATGCACATGTAGAGTTGGCCATGCTGATTCCCGACTCTACTGAAGAAACATTACAAAGACGATTCAAAACCCTATAGATCATATTGATCAGATAACGGATAATAATATGTTTAATTCCCATCATGAAGATACAAAATACCCCACCTGAAAACTCTCAGAAATGTTTGATGGAAAGAAGAATGAAAAGATATAGATATACATCTAGAGGGTTAGATCACATGGCTCACTAGGGATCCATGGAATATTGGAACATCCTAGGTTGAGGAGTGATTCCCATGTAAATACTGCTCACACTGATTTCATGAACTCTTATAGGGAAACACGAAGGGACATAATAACCATAGGGGGAATCTTGAGGAAATTCGTGCTCTATGTCTACTGAGTCGATAGTCAAAGAGGACTATGGAAACTCAGTCCATAAACTCGAAACATGATCTCGCACCTTAGCAGATCCTAGGAGCAGAACTCCATGAAATTTAAACTCACTCCCTAACATGGTAGGGGATTACAACTACACTGCACAAATGAAAAACAACATCAGAGGTTTCATAGTCCGGTGAAGGAGATATGGTACCAAAAGGCTTGAAGTGAAGAACCAGGGGTACCCACTCATACCATTTAGTGATAACATCGCCATCAGAGTCAAGGGAAAACCACTCTAATGATCTAGTTCTAACATTATAATCAAGAAAAAGTGGTCCCAAAAATCCCTATTGGTCAGCATCACTAGCCCAAGTGAGACAAACGACATTTCATGAACACCGCATCTCATAGGACCAAACTGTGGACACCATTGAAATCCACATGGAAAACTCACATTGGATTGGCTATTTACTTGCCCAAAATGGAAAACCCGTGAAAAATATACTATTCAATTTAAAATGACTTTGTGGGGCCCATTCTTCAATCCCATAACACATCAAACAGATCGCTCAATTGTGATGCTCTCAGAAAACACACGAGATCAACCACTCATTTGTCTAAATCAAACACCTGGTGAAAAAGTCACATTTCACTGCAAACACCCAAACTGAGAACCATGGGACCCACACCTGGATTTTTGTTTTAGAATAAAAAATCATTCATCAAATGTCTACAATAAAATCTAGAACACAAAAACTAATAATGATACATCATACATACATCTAATGTGGGAGATATTTCTGATCCACGGTCCGCCAACTAATAAATAATATATTATTTTTTTTAAAATGAAACATCTTATTCCACTGAGCATCGAGCCCAAATCAAAAAGTAATTAAACAGGCATCAAAAGGTCATACCCAAAGAAAGGGTCATGTCTCCATGGATTGAATGCAAATCAGATACCTAGTTTTTGTGAAATGGGGGATTAAATATTCCAAGACGAAAACTGGTAGGATCAATGCTGCCAAATACCGGACCACCGCCCGCATAGTGGATTCTACTACCACCACCTGACTTGACATACAACACCACCTTGAAGACATCCACATTCACCTTCATGACCACCTTCTGAGCCTCCACCTCACCAAAAAGCACCACATTGCACTTGAACCTCTATCGGAACATTGAAAGGCCATCTGGACCACATTTATGGTCCAAAAATCAATCCGAGAACTCATTAGAGACCCTTGGGATCATATCTACATATAATCTAAGAAAACAAATTGTAAAATGATTAATAAATAGTCATATGATATCAAATTTTAATCCACCTACCTCGTAGTGAAACTTCAATGCTTCAAGGATATATTATCGCTCAAATGCTATTGTTTCTCAATCCAGTAACGATCGCCATCAATATTTGAATCTGACAGCTCCTTTTCTGTACGATTCTAGTCATTATTTTCATGAAGAGGAAGAGTACGATATGAACCTCCTTCATGTGCAACAAACCTGTGGGAGATGGGATGAGTGATAATTGTTTTAATTTAATTAAAAAAATATCAACTGAACACCCCAACCCGACTCACCCCCAACCCGACACCCTACATCGATGAAGATTATGTCACATCTAGGGTAAGAATGGCATTCAAGACTCAACTGAAATTTCTGAAATATAATCAATGAATCTTTTAAGAAGTTATTTTAGTATAAATCAAACATAAATTAATTGATTTTATTTATTCAAATACCCTCGATTAACTTTTTCAATTAATGGTCTGCACCCATTAAACTTATACCCCACTAGGGTAAACGACGGGCTTCGCACTCAACTGTGCCCACATATTTATGATACAAGCTACCATTGTTGAGATAACCTGCTTCCACCATGTGTATTGTATAAAATACATAATATTTTAATAAAATTAATTTCTGGCACACCGATTCTTAGAATCACACTTGTCTCACTGCCCAGCTCTAGAATTATTCATAGGAATATTCCAAAGTATGACCCATCAGAACCCAAGTCTCTATAATTTATATTAAATTAATATTAACAAATCTATGTAAAGGTTTCACATTGGGTAATATTCAATTTTTTCTACATTCATCTACTGTTTTTGTATATTTGGTCCTTATACTTATATAATGATTTCAAAAATATAAAACATGATATAAATATCATTTATTTTTAGTATATATGTATTATAATAATCAATGGAATATATAAGTATTAAATGGAATTCATTGTTCACGGAGACGGTAGACCATCCATACACATGAACGATGTTTCCCTTTTATTGTATTAATTAAATAATGATATACATAAATGTATATATATGAACATATCACATTATTCCATAAAAAGTATTATATCATATATATTATATATGTTTAGTTAACCCATCTATAATACATTACATTTACTGTTTGAATGAATCACATTGCGTTAAGGTGGTGGTAGTCCACACTTCCTCAAATAAAATAATCATATTGGCAAAAAAATGGACTGTTATAGGATATGTGTTGTAAAATAATTTCATAATATTGATGACATAAAACATGTCATATATGTTATATATAATAAGATTTTCCATTGTAATGTCCACCATTATAGGATGTAAAGGTATGATGACCTATCATCATTTAGTGAGGTTATAGTTCATCGTAGACATAATCAATATGTTCTTCACCCATTAAATATAACTTTGTGTATGTGTAATCTAAACACATAACAAAAAACACCATATTATATTGAGGATACTAGTTTTTTTAATATGTATGAAATAAAGATATTGGAGGGTGTGGATAGTGAAAGTAAGATAAATGAGCTTGAGGGATGATGTTACCTATTATTTAGGTTACTCCCTTTAGTTTTTAGTAATTGTGTTATTTGGATTGATTTCTACAAAAATGCAAGCATAAAAGAGGATGTGAAGGATTTTGGGACGTTTATTGTGCAGATCATGACAACACCTATGTTTTTTGGTAGGTGTGAGGACTTGAGAGAGGTGGATGTCATTTATTGGGAAGGGAAAGGACTCACGTGGTATTTTTTTAAATAAGTTGGTGTACCCACATTTTTTCTTAAACAATGTCTTTTAAAACCTAAAAAAATAAATAATCAAATTATAGTTCCTTATAGTTGAATGCAATATTTTTTGGATAATTTGAAAGTTCATTTGGTCCCGTAATGTTAACGTTTTTTCCCTTGGAAATATTATTGTTTCCTTTATCATTGTAATTAATTTTAATTACATCCACACATATCTGTTCTTCAAAAAACTAATTTTATCCCCTTTCATATTATAATTTATTTTTATTTTAAATCTAGATTCCATTTATCCAAATTCCATTAATATAAGTAACCAATATTACACTAAATTTAATTCCATATATAGAATGCCAATTCGCGTTTTTTATGTAAATACATTCAAAAGTTTCTATTTTTTTATATTTAATTTAAAATTTAATTTTATTCCAATGAACTACCTGGGATTATTTGAAAAAATTGATTTACATAAGTTTAAAAACCAATTAAAATTATAATTTAACCATATAACTAAATTATATAAAAAAATTGAATTAAAATATATAATCTTTTATGAATCATAAAATTATAAATCTTCATAGAAAAAATACCAAAAAAATCACCCCAAAAATTTTTTTTAGGATCCTCATTCAATGAATAAAATTATTTAGACATATAATCTTTATAAAAGAGCCAAAAGTGGATTTAAATATGTTCATTATTAAAAGACATTAATGGCACCTTAATAAAAATATATGTTACATTGTGTGAAATTGGGTTTGTTTCTATCTTATGTTTTTGAAATATGTAATATGAATATAAAAAATATTTTTTTATTTATAATATATATATAATAAAATAATATTTTGCACTTGTGATAATTAATTTATTTTATTGTCATAAAATTTATTTGGGACCATACTAATATATTTCTATAAAATCATTCCATTTATATTCAATTAATTAGTATGTTCATTTTTAAATTATTTTTTACTAATGAATTCGACCATGAATTTTAATAAGTTAGTTAATTATATTCATAATTATTTACCTAACATCAAGGTTATATCATATCATATTAAATACAAATATTTTCAAAATTATATTAATGTTTTATAACACTTGGCCTTGTGTGTTACCCAAGATAGCCTCTGTGTTCCATATAATGAATGAAAAACAATATATTTTTTAGTGAATGATTAACTAGGATTTGTTTATAACGTAAGAAAAACAAGATGATTTAATATATAATATATTTATTTTTTGTTACAAGAAAATAAAAATATCAAAAATATAAAAATAATTTGAAAAACATAATTCAAAAAATCTAATCTGTTAAATTATAGCCCCTTTAAAATTAATTTCACCCATAAAATTAATCAAGGTTATCAATAGTTTAATATTTGAACGATCCATACAGAGAAACCCAAATCATAATAAATAACCCTATAATATCCTTTAAAGGGGGAATGATTAAACACATTAGTTACCCAAAATAGTATATAAATTGGTTTCTAGGTAGGAGAACATAGGTGGAATGTGAAAACATTAACATGAAATAAAAGAATAAATATTCATAGGGAGTGTTTGAGTTCATTATTAACAAATATCTGAATGATCAATGAAATGATCATGGACTCAAATTAAAAAATTATTGATGATTTAATGTGCCATTGTTTAAAATATGTAAGGTTTTATGATGAATTTATTTATTTATCCATTTAACGATGGTGAGTAAATCCATTATTGAACATCAATATATAGAAATATTGTTACATGATATATTTCTATAAAAAATAATTTTTTGTTATTCTTTAATCTGTTTATAATTCATCCATTAATTCATGAAAATGATGTATAGAAATAAATTTTTATGCCTGAAGAACTAAAATATTCATTTAAAATATCTGAAGGTCCATAAAAGAATGAAATCTATAATTATTTGTCTATAATTAATCTTAAATATCAATATGAATTATCCTATAAACATAAAAAGTAACACTACTAGTACATCATTAATATTTATTGATTAAAAATAATTACACAATAACTAGGACATCTCGTAGTCTAGTGGTAGGCGTGAATCTTTATCATTCATTGATCATGGGTTCAAGAATCATGACCTTTACAGAAATGGATTATTTTCACTCGACAAACATGATGTACTTTTATAAAATCATACTACTACAATTATCAAAATAAATATAATGTACATCCTTGAAATAAGATTAATCCCTAAATATCCCATTAACAAAGGATTTAAACATAATCTCAAAAAATAAAGGCTTCTTGCAAATATTAACTTAATCATGTCCTGAATGGTTAACCTTATAACCCTTGAAAATTCTGAAAATACAAAATAGTACAAAGGATGAACCATAGTAAGCTAAACATTGTTCCCCCATATATCATAGAATAGCTCATGGTTGTCACATTTGAAATAAGTGAATACCTCACCCATGTATTTCCTTGAAACATGTTAATGACCTAAATTACCATATATCATAATTGAAAATGTAAATATTTCCTTATTACAATGTTTATTGGATCTATTACTTAAATAAAAGTATTATAAAAACTTCATTAAAGATTTCATAAACCACATACCAAAAATTCCAAAATTAGTTCCAAAAAAATATATACCATCTAATTTACATATTTATATATTATATATAATTTTACAAAAAACATTATCCAATCATAAATAACATATTAATTTTTAACTTACAATAGTTAAAATATAAAATAATCATAAAATCACATTATTATTCAATTAAAAACATTTAATATACACTTGTAACTACTGATAGAAAAAACATAAGTAAAGAAATATATGTATATTTTATCAATAGTATAACAATATTTTTTAATTCAAATACATGGAAACATTTATTGTTCCACTTCCCCCATAATATAAACTAAGTCAAAATTATCATATAATTTAGTACCTCTTTTTTCTCACAATTCATCTTTAGTCACATTGCCATTAGCAACGTTACCATTACATGTACCACATTGCTCATTCTCTTACGGATTTCCCCCTAGGAAATCATTTTTAATAACGAAAAATAATTCCTAACATAATGAAACTATCCTTTGATGATATCATAGGGACCCCAATATTCCCATCCATTTCATGAACATAACTATACATTTTTACTTTCCAGTTACAATCATTGTGTTTTTTACAAAGAAAAAACACATGCTTTTTCCTTTAAAAAATATTCTCTGGTTATTCATTCCACATTTAGGACACAATTGAAAATGATTTTTCTTTCCTTTATGTTCTACATTACATATAATCTCAATGAAATCCTTTATTATATTCCTTGGTGAGTCTAGAGGTCGGTGAAGGTACATATTGTTTATCATGTTCTTTCAAAACTAATTATGCATGATCACAACGTCCTTCACTCCATTGATCACCCCTTTTGAATACTCCTCAATATATTTCTCATTATACTCAATATTAATATAGTTATATCTAGTTTCCTTTGATGACTAAAACTAGGAATAATTTATTAAGAAATGATTGTCACTGTGAGGAATCACATAATTTGGAAAACCAATTTTTGTTAGTCTAAATTATGACACCTTTCATAAAATATTACCCCTCAGTTTTATCATAGGATATTCATATACAAATACCATTTACACAATTCATGATTGTTAATGATGTTTTTGTGAATTTACAATAAATATCAGTCAAGAGTGTCAAACCAGATTCATAGTAAGGCTCGTTGTCATGTATCAGGTTACACTATGACTGGATCGACACACGATGTCTGAGTTGTATTCCTAGGTACATCTGTAAAAGAACAACATAAACATGTATTATCTAGAGAGTAATTTATTACTAAAAAATAAATAACTCTATATTTTTTCAAAATTCTAGGATATATTTCTAAACATTAGCTCTTACATATAATTATCCATAGAGACATCCCAAGACTTAATCTTTATAAATATACCTATGGCTCACACTATTGTTTTCTCGTCATTTTTTTAAAGGGATAACGAAACCCTCAATATGATTCCACCTATAACGACCCATTGTTAACATTCACTAAATTTACATCACAATTTTGAAATACATAACATATTATAAAAATTGATTCCTAATTAATTTATAATTTTAGTTCCATTGGATTCATGGAAATGTAAACAATTGTACATGAGATAGCTATATTATATCTCAGTAGGATCTTCATGACTAGTAACCCACATAGAAATATCATTGATGAAATATATTTTCATAAAATGCAGATGGAAACATAAAATTTGGTGATCTCAGATGATAATTATAGGTAATCAAGGGAGACATTTAATTATAAATAAGAGCATATGGATTTGAGTAGTTGATCATGAAAATAGTATATCACACCTTGTAAATCATAGATCAAAAACATGAATGATGGAAAAATCATGGAATTTATTATTTATTTAATAGTCATGTTCTGGTCAAAGACCAAAACACTAATATTTTATTATAAAATTATGGATTTCACAGGTCTGAAAAAATTATTTTTCTAACATCCCTGACATAGAGTGTGATTAACTCAGGAGGAAGAACATCACTCCAATGCATCTCGTGAGTAACACCCCTGATGGCATGACCAATGAGAATCTTGTTAGCTTAATGATAGGTATAAGTTGTGATGACGTTGATCTCTAAAATAATGTTCAAGCAGTCAATCCAACGCGAAGTGAGCATCCAAGCCATGTGAATGGAACCATTTAGAATGGCCTGAATAATAGTATTCGAGTTACTCTATATCCAGATATTTCTGCAATTATGAATAATGGAATATGAAGTCGCAATAATAACAATCATCATATCAGATTCCAGGGAGGAAGCAGCACCACAAGAGCCATAGAAGCATCCAAGCGTCTGGTTGAGGTGATTTCTAAAAATGGACCCACAACCCGGTGGGCCAGGGTTTCTTTTTTAGGCTCCATCCACATTGACATTAATCCAGCCTAGAGGTGGGGGTCGGAAAAAAACATCAAGGGAATGCTTCAGATGATGGTATTTCCCATCCACCATATTGTGTCTAAGAATCCTAATGTCATGAACGGAGTTTTTTATTGATCTTTTTTGAATTGAAGCAGCCTCATGAATGGCCATGAGGATTCAGGTTTTCCCTTCATTAATCATGAATGATATGTTTCGAAAAATACCATCATTTCTACCATACCAGATTATATATATGATTTCTAAAACAACCATGATAATGAGATTTTTGATTTCTGAGAATCCACAGCTTTCAAACAATATTGTATCTGTAAGATAATATAACTACTAAGAAACCATATGCACTCAAATCTTGGATGTTCATAAGGAATGAATCATTTGTAAATAATTAATGTAATCTATGAAAAAATAACATATTAATACAAATAGAAATTTTGGAAATACAAATCTTATAATGTTATTTTTATATTAATCGAGGAATTTCTTAAAATGATATCTTAGTAGCATGGGTTCACTCCCCATAAAATCATGGTATTCATTATTCACCACAATGGCCATCATAGTAGGTTGGGATCCCTCATTATACCATCTTTTTAGTCATAGTTAACTCACATGGTCATATTTGTAGACAATGATCCCACCCAATACCATATTTTTCTATCCCAAGAGATAAAAATCATTACCCAATTTATTAAAAGGACATATAGGTTCCACCCATATAATATTAATATCATACATACAAGTTCCAAAAAAACATAAATAATTATATCATAAACCATGAAATAAAATGGGTTAAATAAACATGTAACAATATCAGGAAATGTGAAAAAATTTATAGTTTTTACAATCATTTTATAAAAAATATAACCCATGTAAAGGAGAAAGTATTGAAGTCCTATAACCTGTGAAAGGGAACTAAGTTTCATAAACACATTGAAAAAATATCATAAACTAATTTGTGGGAAAATATGAATGGGAAAATAGAATTATTTTCCCATAATGTTATGTGTAACACCAATAGATGTCATCATAGATAGAAAATAATTTTGAATGAAATATTAAAAACCGTTCTTGAGAAAAATATCCTATGTTATTTGATAAATTATTTTTAAAAACTAAATCCTTTTGAATACCATTTTACTGGAAAAAAATTAGAATACATAAATTAATTTGTGAAAACATTTTTAAAATATTTTCCTCTGTAAAATTCTTGATACTTAATATTGATTGTTTAAAAAAAATCAAACCATTTCATTGTAAAAACATTGAATTTTTTTTTTAATCCTGATTTTTTTGAAATTATAACTAATTAATAAATTATTAATTAATCATTAAAATGGTTTAAAAAACTTTTTCCTTGAAAAATTATCTATGATTCTTGAAAACCTATTGAAAATTCTTTTTTCTCTTGAAATTTATAAAATAATGCCGAATACATTTTGAAAACAAATTTTTTTTTAAAAAAACTATAAAAATGAATTCCCAAAGTATTAAGAAAAAATTTCTTAAATATATCATTTTAATATTGTAAAGTAATATTAAAAATAATTATGGTCATGGAGGTGGGTGAAATCCTATCAATACTATCATTAATTTTTCACAATAACAAGTTTATAAAGGTTCATCAATAAGAAAATGAAAAGTAGGATCATTTTAAAGAAAACACTTTTTTATTAAGGAAAAATGGGGGAAATTTTCATTTAAAAATTTTATGGGTATAGTATAATAATTTTGGAAACCTTTTAGAGAATATGGTTTTGAAAAAAAATATATTTCTGATCGAAGATATAAGTAATATCATACTTTTTTAAAAAAAATTTCTTGATCATATTATTTACCATAAAGTAGATAAATTGAACCATTACTTTGATAAAACGTGAATAATAAAATTTTAATAAATTTTATGATATTTATTCAAATATACATCCTAATATTCCATAAATAAAATCATAATTATGAACAATATCATTAAATGAAGATATTTTTTTGATAAACCCTTTCCAGATGGTAATTATGATTAAAAATCACTATGTATGAAAATAAAATTACATAATGCTTAAAATATAATGATAATAAGAATATTTATGATATAAAATTTTAAATGGAATTATACATACCTTAGAAAAGAATGTTGGTTCATAACAAAAACATTTGTAACAATCCCGACAAATTTGTATAAAATTGTATTACCAATTTAGTATCTTTGGAAACATTAACCATATGAAATAAATATCAATGGGTGGATATTTAAATTAAAATATATTTAATAATATTATTAATGGAATATATTTTTTTCAGTATTATGACCGCCAAAATGAAATGACCAGTGAATGTGGCATTAATATCATTATAATAAAAATTGAGATAAAGTCCCCTTATATTGTGTCTTGAATCTCATCGTAATCATTCAAAATTCCGAGATAATTTATCTAATATTATTATAAATTGATAAAAAAACTATAATATTATATCTAATTCCATATATGGTTATATTGTGACATTATATTTCTATCATATTAATAATTCTTTTTTAAGGTTTAATTTTGGGTAATATTTGCACTGTTTTTTTCAAGTGTATTAATCGGTTCTTTCATCGTCCATTGTACTTATATAGTTATTAATTGAATGTAAAAAATGTTATAAATATCATATATATTCATTATATTCATATTATAATAATATATAAAATATATATGTTTGAAATGGAATACACTGTTTATAGATATAGTAGGACGTACTAATGCAGAAATGATGTTTCTATTTTATTGTCGCATTACAAGAATGAGAGAAATATATATATATATCTATATATATCATTATTACAGTATAATTAAAATGTAATATATATCATGTAGTATTAATAATCCTATCCTTAATGCATTCCATGTAATGTGTGAAATAATCAGTTTTCATTGAGGGAGAGGTATTCCACACTTCCTCAAACGAAAGTTTCTTATTTACGGAAAATGGAAAGTATAAGGATATGAATTTTAAAAGGAATATATAATAATAAATAAATAATAAATATCATATATATTATATATAAAAATATTTTCCATCATAATTCCCAACCAGAGAGGCAGTAATTGATGAACGAACATTCATCATTTTATTAGGCATTAGTTCTCTATAGACATAAACATGATGTTCATTACCTGATATATGAAACTGTGTGTAAGAGTAAGTCAACAAAGGTTCCTAAAAATAACTCGTTATATTTGGGATATTGTTTTTATAAGAATAGAAAAATGATATTTGATGGGTGGATAATGAAAATAATTGAAATGGTCTCAAGGGAGGATGTTACCTGAACTTTGGGAAATTCCTTTTCATTTTCACCTATGTGATTCCTTAGATTAAAGAATTCCCAAATATTATATTCAATAATGAAGAGATATATTTTGGAATTTTTATTTTTCAGATATTTTTCAAAACTCTATGGTTAGAGAAGTGTGAGGGAGGGAGAATAGGTGGTGTCCTTTTGTAGTGAAGGGAAATGACTCACATGGTATTTTTTATAACTATTTATGTGTACCAACATTTTTTAAAAATAAAAGTCCTAAAAAAAATAACAAAACAAATATGTAATGTTCATGGTCGAATCATGACCATAAAACCTTTTTCTACAAATAGATATGTAATTTGGGCCCATATGGTTAAGGATTATTCCCTTGATCGCCTTGATTTTCCATTATCATTACAATTAATTTTAAACACTCTCACTGATATTTCAATTAAAAAATTAATTTTACTTAATTTGAAATAATAAATTATGCTAATTCCATATAATAAATCCATTTTTCCAAATTAAAATCACACAATTTTAATAAATTAATATAAATTTTTTACTATAGACGGTATGTCAATACAATTTTTGAAAGTAAAAATGTTCAAATGTTGGCTATATTTTATAATCAATTTCATGGTTAAATTGATTAAAATGACATAAATTGGATTATTTGATAAAAACACTATATAATTACCCTTGTATCATAATCATAAAATAAAATTTATCCATATAAATAAATTAGATTAAAAATTAGATTTTTTCTAAAATTTTGTATTTTAAACTATTAATCAAAATATGAAACTTCACAGAAAAAATATCTAAAATTCACCCTCACTTAAATTTATTGTTCTGTATTCAAATATTGTGTTTAGTTTTACAAAACATGATTTAAAAAATATCCCAAAACTAGATTTAAAACAGGTTTTATATTAAAAGGTGGCAAAAGTGCCTTAATAATAATATAGGTTATTATCCGTGAAATTGTGTTTGTTCCTTTATTATATTTAAAATATATATTGGATGAATATAAAAATTATTTTATTGAATATATAATTTATATATTACATAAATATAACTCATTAATTCTAATAAATTTAATTTATTAGGATACAATATCATTTTGAACATAAAAATAGTTTTTTATAAAAACATTCCCTTTATATTCAATTGGTCATTATATTAATTTTAAACTAATGAATTCAACCACATATTTTCAAAATTTAGTAAATCATACACATAACCATAAACATAATATCTTTTCTATATCATATTAAATTTGATATTAATATTTATAATAATATATTATTGTTTGATGAAGCTCATTATAGCATGTTACAAATTCCATCATGGACAGTCAGTCTGGCGTGTAACTTATGTTAACGACAATATGACATGTAAATAATGATAGACATTATGTTTCATGTAGTTAATTGATAATTTAAAATTTCATATAATCTTATATAAAAATGGTTCCTTAATATGAAACTAAATATTTTTTTGTTGCGTGAAATGAAAAATAATAAAAAGATTCAATTAATTCGAAAATCAATATTCAAAAATTTGCTAGGTGCTACATGTGAGGTGCGCATACAATCCCAGACATGGAAGATTTTATTATTAAGAATATAAATAACATTTAATAAAGTATATCCCCTGATTATCATGTTGATATATTTGTTCAGTTGAAAAAGGAACCATTTTAAAAAATTAATAAAAAACCCAATTTTGAAAATTTATAAAAGTATTTCTTCTTAATTAAAGTAAAACATTTTTTAAAATTACATTGATTATTAATTATATATTATTATATATATACATGATACATATTAAATAAAATGTAATTGTAGGAAAAATAGGATAGAAACATCAACACTTTTAAATTATGGATTTAAAGATAAATTCCATACCTCGAGTCATAATCAAGATTTTATTTCTATAATTAAATATATTAAATAATTCATAACTATTTACATTATTATGAAATATTTTTACGTTTATTATATTATTATAATACATATAAATCCATTAATTATTATCAATTATATAATAACTAATTTAGTAAAATTAATTTTGAATATCTTGAGAACGTTTAGTTGGTAATCCAAAATACCATTAATTGGTATTCCATTGGTAAATGAGGTACTTATTCATCATATATAGAATATTAATCATGATATTTTTATCATTTTTAATCAATGAAATAAAATTTTAGATCCATTTATGAATGGATGAAAAGAAAAATGAATAAAATTATTTCATGAAGGTGGTTGTACACACATACACATTAGTGATGTTTTCAATTTACAATCATTTGAAGGTAATGAACATCCATAATATATTATTATTTTTACAAAATAAAACATATATTTTTAATGTTATATATATTCATTAAATAAATCATAAAAAATACATTATACATAGTGATAAAAAATAAAATACATATCTTCGTAGAGGTGGTAATCCACACAAACACACATGTGATGTTTTCAATTACCAAAAGATGAAAAAGAAAAAAAATATATAATTACTAAAAAATATTAAAATTTTTTATATGTAAGATAATTTTGTAATCCTATTATAATTTCATTGTAATATTTTATAGATGATAAAAAATAAATAAATATGGATAAACCTAATTAAGAAATATACATCTTTTTCTAGAAACCACTTTAGATTAACCATTAATCCATATTGGATTGTATTTCATTGAAAACATGATGTCATTAAATATATCAGTATATATTTAATGATTGATTTTTTTTGGTCCCATTTTAGATAAATTTCCAAAATTTTGTTTATAAGAGAGTATATGAGATTCACTTTCATATGTTAGGGGACGTCACACTATTAATTATTTAATTATTTAAGGAAATATAATGACCTATTCGTTGAAAATTTTCTTTAATTATAAATAATTTAATATCTAAAACATCGAGAGTAAAAATTATCAAACCAAATAATATTTTAAATTATAATGTATGAAATTATCACATTGATTTAATCATAACTAACGTGTTTTACTCTTTATCATTATGACAACAGTTTACCATGGTAATTATTCATTTTAGCTAATATTGGAATTCACATCATTAAAAAATATGAAACACATTATTACAATTATGAAATACAGTTATTTTGATTAAATTTGTTAAATTAAAATATAATTATTTTAATATATGTACAAAAAAATTAATCCAATGTTTTTAAAAAAATATATTTTTATGTCTAAATATTAAATTATACCAAAATACACAATATTTTTTATTCTTATAGAATTAATTTTATTGTGTTTAGTAAAAGGTGTGTAATTATACTTTTAAAAACATTAATATCTAAGTGTTATATTATAAATAATTGAATGTAAAAATTAGTTTTTATATAAATGTTTGACTATTAACACATAAATCATGCACTTAATAAAAATTTATAAGATTCAAAATTATATATTTTTTATTGTAGTATATCAAAAATGATGTACATTTAAAAAAAATTCAATCCAAACATATAAAAATTTACCTTTTATATAAAATAATTTATTACATGCAAAACATATTACATAGAATAAAAATATACCGTTTCAAGATGTTAATAGTAAAAAAATATATATAAAGAATTTTAATCCATATAATCTATCAAGATAGAGAATAAAATAATAAATTTATAAATTATTAACAATACCTCGGTTATCATATTATATATGTCTCAATTTCTATTTGTGGTAATTGAAAATTCACTTTTTATAAAACCATATATATTTTCTTATCATATAGATATTTATTGGGTTTATATTTATTCATACTATTTCCACTAACTTTGGTTCTCAGCTAATATAAAAGGATTTATATATGTTTAATAAACCATATACATTTTTTCAGCCAGAAATATGTATCCCCCATGTCAATTGTTTTCATTATCTTATGTGGATATCATAATGAAAACATTAATGATTTTTATGGTCTTTTCCATCAATAATTTATGTTCATCAAAACTATGTTGATTAAATAATTATACTTATTTCTTGTAAATATACCTTATCCCACCATATTCAATGGGATTCATTACAAATATAAATTTTTAGTTTTTTATAAAACTTTGAAGTAATTTTTAATTTCATTCTAATTATTATTTCTGTAAATATATTACAGAAATAATTTAGTAATAATATAAGCTTTGTAAAAAATTATTAATCATTAAATTTTCAAGGCAATTCTCTAATACCCTTTAATTTTTTTGACCAATGTTAATACCTTTTAATTTTTTATTCTTAATTAGAGATATGTTATACTAATTCAAATCAAATTTTATCTATAGATATATTATGATTATCCATTGTGATACTTTTCATCGGACTTATTTCATTTTTTCCGGTTATATATATATAATGGAAGATTAATGAATGTGATAAATTTCTTATATCACACATATGTATGGTTTTTAATTATCTGATAGTACGACCTATAATTTTATATCCCTAAAATTAATTAAGTAATGCATTATGTGTCATGGGATAACATGTACATATTTGATGAGTTTCTTGGAACCCAATGGGAATTTGTCCACTACGTACTGGTAGTCTTGGTTGTGAACATTGAAATATGATGAGATTTTTGATGATTATATATTCACAATATTATTTGTCTATTCCTCTATGTTTTTTATTACACATATGATTTGACTATCTTACATGATATTATTTATTCTTGTTTCCAAACACCTATAGAACATGTCATATGTTATTCAAAATACATATGTCAGAACATATGAATTATTATATTCATTTTATTGGGGTTTAACTTTTTTTATATTCATGAACCATAAGTTTATTTTCATACCCACATATTCATCTTATTAACTCATTTCATCTTCAATTCTTGTCATTTATATATCACATTTACTAAGAATATGTTCTCTCCCATTTTTAAGGTTTTCATTCCAAGGGATGTAATTAATTGTATAAATAATGAAAAATATAATTGATTTTCATGGGTAAATATTATTTGTGAGATATATTGTATATTTTTTGTAAAATAATTCAGTGATGTATCTATCCTCTAATAAATTAAAATCCAATAGGTTATAGTGTCACGACCCATCCCCCGAGGTCCATGTCGTGACTACACGAAGCCCATCTTCCATAGGACAGGGCCTAGCGACTAGCACCGAAAGGCATATTCCCTAAAACTGGGAAGGCATTTCATTTAAATCTTATAAACACACACAATAAAGAACACAAACAGATATAATCATAAGAAATATTTATAGCAAAGTATTCTTTAATGTAATAGGTGGCGGAATACAAGCCCAACAGTAAAGGTACAAGTACAACTGAAATAAAATACAACTAAAGAAAGAGAAAGACAGCTAGTGGGTCATCCTTTGATGATCATATCTGAAAGGTAGGTATAGATCACCTCCTAAACACTCCACATCTGCCCAACTTCTTTGAGTATGGATAGGTTGCATAGTCCACCTCCGGGCACTGTCCATTCCTGGTACCCTCAGCCTCGATCAACACTGTATGCCGACTGCACCAAACACCACATGGTGTGGGCATAACTCATCCAGAGGTGAGTATAAAGATACTCAGTAGGGATCTCGAGACCCTCAAGGTATCACAAAATCAACAAAGGATAAACCACAGTCATGAAATCAACTGAAAACGCTACTTAGGTATATTCCCATACATATACCTATGTTATCATGTATAACCATCTCAATCATGAGGAAACACAGCGTCCATCCAAAAATCCAAAAGCTCAACTATTACAAAAAGGTAGGAATACCACAAAGGTAAGAACCACAAAGGTATGCCACACTGAAAAATACCACCTAGTTATTACCACAAATGAATGTACCACACAGGTACAACGTCAGCTCACACCAGTTATTTCGTAGGAACAGTAGTAGAGTTGATTAGATGTTACTATTGAAACATCTTACTATGTTAAGAGGAATACCCATGAAGGGTATCCAATCATCATCGGACCCATGGAGGATCGTAGTACATCGTCATACCCACACAGGATCCTATTACCTCATCAGTACATCATCATACCCACATAGGATCTCTAGGTTCTGATCAACACAGGATCGCTCAGTGCTGACCCACATAGGATCTCATGGTGCTGACCCACATTGGATTGCTCGGTGCTGACCCACAGAGGATCGCTAGGTGCGGACCCACACATGATTGTAAGGTGCTGACCCCAACAGGATAGCTAGTACATCTCCATTACATCATCAAACCCACATAGTATCATATTACATCTCAAGTACGTCATCATAACCACACAGGATCCAAATACATCTATAGTATGTCGACATACCCACACAAGATCCTAGTACATCTCTTGTCTTTCATCAGACCTACATAGGATCCTAGTTCATTTCATGTACGTCATCATACCCACATAGGATCCTAGTACATCTACAGTACATCTTTAGACACACAAGAGATTATAGTACATCTATAGTACGTCATCAGACCCACACAGGATCCTAGTACATCATCAAAGCTAGCGACAGGGTTCCCGCACTAAGATCGCTTGTCTCTGGGAGGGTCCACTACTCAAGCCACGGGTTGATAATTCAAATTCCAGGAAGTCTCATGAATAAGTATCTCAAAGAACCGCCACGTCATAGGGGTCTCAACACAACAGACGGCTTTTCAAACGGACTCACAATCTATGTGTTATTAGCCTTTTAGTCTCGAGGGCCTGGTAAGATTCGTCCTCGATCGTACTCGACCATCCTTCAACATTATCCAAATCATCATTGGGGTATACCAAAGGAATCGTATCTCTCCAAGGTTTTCATTGTCGTAGACAGTTCATCTTACAGATGCTTGGTTCAATGGTTATGGCCAATATGGTGTATGGGTTAAAACTAGTCCAGGTCTAGTTCGACCAGGCCTGCTGGGTCCAGCCCGGCCGGCTCATGGCGTCCCGGCCTAGCAGTGGTGTAGCTGCGGTGAGGCGTGGGGGTCATGGTGCAGCGGTCAACCGAGGGGACATGCGAGGGATGTAGGGCGGTGCGAGGTCGTGGGGCGGCATGGGGGACGTATAGGCAGCGCGAGGCCGCGGTGCAACACGAGGCCACGACGCAACACGACTGCCGCAGGGTGGCGCAGGAGCCACGCGTGATGTGGGGGCTGTAGGGGGTGCAACATATATGGAGGAATTGGGCTGCCACAGTGTGGCAGTCGGCGGCAGCTAGCTGGTTGGAAAACCTTTTTCTTTGCGTGTGGCGGTCGCATGCCATGCCTTCACTGACGGCCGTTTCGGCCAGGCGTCCATCCTTCACCACTGCGGCAACAAGCTGTGGTTCCCTTCCATCGGGCGGCACAGTTGAACCATCACCTTCATCACGAAGAACACAACAAAAAATCACTAGAAAATGCGGAGAGATCGGGCCATTTTTGTTTGGCCGCACTCCCTGCGATAGAGCCGTAGGAAGTGGTTCAGAACGTTTGAATCAAGAACGTTTATGGAAAATATTTAAAACATAAAATCCAACAAGCTCCATAAATAAATATTCCCAAACCCAGAAAATAAAACTTCCGTGGATCAACTAGTAAGAGAGATTTGATCTGCATTCATTCTTTATAAGGGAAGAACATGGGAATTATTATTCACAACGAATTAAACCCCAACCTAGTAGGTTAGTTGATGGATGTCGTGAGATGGAAACAATGAACGTGAAGAGGATTCCAACGATCTTCACTTGAACAATCACGATTCCAAAGTCATTTTGAACATTATCCTCGTTCCTTAATTATGGAGTGTATTCTTTATTGAAGAAGTTCTTTGTTGGAGAAGCGTAATGTTTCTCTAAGTGTGGGGCATCACGGTACATTACCACTGCTTTATCACTTGGTGATTCCATCCAAAATCCTCCTCCAATGATCTATATAAATAGGAGAGGGGGGAGGTATGTAAGTATCATCAAATTTAGGACAACTCATTTATTAGGAATCTTCCAAAATTCCAACGACGTAGTTACAAATTATTTTTAAAGGGTCCAGCCAACAAATTTACGTTGGCACAATTAGTTAGAAGTATTCCATGGGACTTCCCCACATTTAAGATGGGTTTGGGTAGTCCCCACCAACATGAATTCACAAAAAGGGGTTTAGTTCAGGTGGTCTCCACCTATTTAACAGCAACTGGGAGGTTTTAGTTTAGGTGGTCCCCACCTCTTTAACATACACATGGGAGGTTTCAACAAATAAAAATGTTAATCATTGTTATTTTTATATTGTTGTTTCACAAAAAACAAAAAAAAACTTACTTTCACCCTCAACCAACAATAGTCGAGGTGAAAGTCTCCTTAAGCGTATACCAGTGATGCGAGTTCAAAAGTGTCCTCAGATTTCAATTCCGAGCACCGTTTCAAAAGTTACAAAAACCCGCTTGCACATTTACTGAACGTACCCAAATAAATGTTCAGAAAAGTAGTAAAAGTCACCCTTGATTCACGCCAGTAAATGTTACACTCTTCCAAAGTGAAACATGCCCCAACAAACCCAACAGTACTTTCAGATTTCCAATCTGAGTTACCGTTTAAAAGTTATCGATTTTACAATAATTTAATTAACACTTAATTATTTTATTTATGGCCAAAACTAACTATCACTGTTGGCCAGCGCTGACCAATTAAAATATCTTCTTAAATAAATCATTCCCTCGCGAGTTTAGCAGTAATCTCTGATTTTCAATCTGAGCTACCATTTCTATGTTATAAGAATTAGAAAAATAAAATAAATTATTTTATTATTTTATTTTTGATTATGCCATTTTTGGGTTTTCTCACAGGAGGCCCGCTCTAGCCATACATAAGTCACACCTAGGGTAAACCCACTTTTCTGAACGTAGTGGTGCCCTTAGATTTTTGATCCAGGAGACTATTTAAGAGTTATCACACTTTTTTAGGAAAACTGCTTACACGCACTAATTAAAGCATAAAAAAACTTCGATGTATTATTCCGGGCACTCCAGTACTCGGAATCACAGACTGTAATATTTCACCATCTTAATATAATTCAACATAATTATAAGTAATCATACAAAAATTCCAGGATATTACATTCTTCCAACTATAGGGATTTATGCACTCAACATCCAAAACAAAGGAAAAACAACCAAAAGAGGGTACAGAGCACGAATTTGAGGCTCTTACTCCAATGTGATCTCTTGGATGTTCTCATGTTTCCAGTTTATGCGCAATAGAGGTATCAACCAGCCACAAATGACTCACACTTTTCAGTCCTCAATCTCCACTGGAACCTCCAAAAATATTGCCCCATAGTCAATGTCCATCTCGTTGTGGTGGATTATGTAAGAAGGGTCGTGCACGTATCTCCTCAGCTTGGATATGTAGAAGACGTCATGCACCCAGTGTGACTAGGGGGGGAAGTGCTAAGCAGTAATCCACCTCTCCAACATGGCTTAGAACCTGAAAAGGTCTGACGAACCACAATGAAAACACTCCCCATCTGCAAAATCTCCTTAAACCTCGTCGGGGTCAGCCCTATAGAATGATGGGGTCGCCATCCTCAAACTCCAGAGGTCATTGTATCCTATCAGCATAAGACTTCTACCATCTTTGTGTTGTCTTCACTTGCTAGCAACTGACAATTTGTGATACAAATTTGACAACTACTTTATTCATCCCTGGGCACCAGTACTAGCCCCGGAGGTCCTGATACATCTTCACCACAACACTATGTACAACCATTTGGGACCTATAGAACTCCTTCAACACCTCCTCACAAAGAACCACTAATACCATGGTACGTCCTCTGAAGAGAACGTCATTCTCCTCACCTTCAAAAAATCCATTAGGTGCATATCCTCTGTATATCTGAGCATGTAGAGCCTCGTAGTCAATGCCCCCATGATGTTCCTCCTCAACTCGCTAAAGGAGTGGGGGAGTGACAGTCACAGACTGGAGGTAAGAACCTTCATCTCTATCCACGAAGGATATCTGCAGTGCGACAAGCTGCTCTGATGGCTCACTCAGTAGCTTCTCACAAAACCTCTTGTTGAGTGCATCTACTACCACACTCCCCTTCCCAAGAGTAAATATTATCTCACAGTAATATTCCTTGAGGAACACTAGCCATCATCATTGTCTCAAGTTACGAAATATCTGTTAACGCATCTATATCAAAGGGAAAGGCTCCTCTTTAATTGTCAATGCTCACAAGGGAGCTGCTACCTTGGAGAATTCTGGTCCAATACTCTGGTATTACCCAAAAAAACACGAATTCTCTCTCCCTACATGGGTATTCATGGAAACAAATTTTGAAAAGATATCACCATTATCTACCACTCATGTTTGGAAGTAAAAACTAAAAACTTCTTCTTTCATAAGGGTTTGTATGGGCAATTTAAGAGTGATTAGTTGCACCCTCATATGAATGGGTTTATCATCTACTATCTGGGTTCCATTTTTCATCGACAAAGTAAACCCCCATTCCATCATTGTAGAGAAACCACAACCTTTGATCTTAATACATTAAATCAGTGTATGAACCATGGATGTCCAGTCCATACCCAAACTAACGTCGTAAGTCCTAGATGCTACCACCCAGAGGTTCCAAATGAAACTCTCGCCTCAAAGCAGATCACCCCATTGGAATAACTGTGATTATCAACTCTCCACCCAAAGGTATCTCCAGATGTGAGGGTCAAGTCAATAGCTAAATCAGAAACTCTTGGTTTTGAACATGATTCGTGTAATGAATAAATCATTGGTACCTATGAATATTTATACATATGCTTTCAGTAGACATAGATCATATCTAGAATCATTCCTAGAGCCCTTGGATCACAATCCTTGACCACATGCAGCTACCCCCTTCCTCTGTCCTCCAGCTCCCTGAGCCTAGTGGGGTCCACAAAAAATGGGGGTGGTGGTAACATGTCGAAAAGTATACCACCTCATGTTGCACTCTTATCTCTCCTTCCAAACTTGTAGCCATGTAGATTAATTTTTCCCTAACAATTCTTCTTCCTGAAACATTTTACATGCCCAAGTCTCTGAGACTGACGCTAGTTTCTTACTTTCCCACTAATAACATTCACTGGCTATATCCACTCAACCAAATAACCTTCAACCAAAAAGGTAATCTCTAACAACACAACATATGTTGGAATTCAAAGAGTAATGGTGCTAACTATGAAGTCTTTAAACACACTGTTCTCGAATTTTCTATCCCCGAAGCACTGATTTTATCGTATTCATCGAGTACCAGGAATGGTCGGTACGCCTCGATGAATAATCAGCTATCGACATGTTGTCATGCTGAAGCTGTAGAAGCTCTATAAAACTCTCATCCACCACCTCAATCCCGTCCTTATCCATTTTTGAGTCGGGCTTGCCTAGGAAGCTTAGGGGTATTTGATGTTGAATCACGCGTAAAACACTATGCCAATATGTGTCCTCTACTAATATCACCGGTTGTAACTGCTGACCAATGGGCAGTGATATAGCTTACACACTACCCGAAGGTTCTATCTCGTGTAATGGTCCATGTACCAAAGCCTCATCACTATTTGGACCATCCTCATGGTCAGTCACTGAAAAAGTCTAGTTTATAAGATCACCATATTCTCTACTGGTGTCCCAACTAGGCGGAAAGCTCTAGTATTCACCTCCAACAAGACCTCAGCTGTGTGGGAAGCTGTCTCGACTCGAAACCTCAGAGGCCTATATTATTGGAACCCATGAAACTTGCTCAGTTGGTGTGCACTGTCTGCCAGTGTGGATTTTGGTATCTCCTCCCCTATGGGTGGTGGTGTTGCTGGTACACCACCCGAAGGTGCCAACATAGTAGGAGGGCCCTACACTTTAGAATTTTCTCTCGATGTTCCATCATCATGCATTCACTCTGGAATCATAGATGGTTGTCTATACAGAGACATCCTGATAAAGAACAGGTGTGCCATAGTCATTTAGTTATACCTATTGAGATGACTCAAGAAAACACAAGAAAACTTTTCAAAACACCCAAGCAATCTGTGTCTTCGTACACTGAGTCAGAAATAAAAAGTCAGGGTCATGTTGTGTGGATACGTTAGGTGCCGTAGCAACACTGGATTCCATAAACTGATAACCACACTCACTACATGTAACACTATTTCATTAAAAATATCAGATTCCTATGTTCTATGCTAGAACTGACTCCTCTGATACCAATTTGTCATGACCCATCCAATGGGCCCCATGCTGTGATAACCCCAAACTCGCCTTCCATAGTCCAGGGGATAGAGACTAGTACCGAATGGAATATTCTCTAAACTCTTAAGGGAATTCCATTAAATTGTGTAAATAGACTCAACCAATCACACAAAAAGATACAAACACAAGTAAATTATATAGAAAATAGAGTGTTGAATGTAAGAGGGGCTGGAATACAAGACCAATATTAAAGGTACAAGTACAACTGAAATACAATAAAACTGAAGAAAGAGAAAGATTGATACTAGGTCATCCTCCAAGGTTACTACCTAAAGGGTAGGTACAAATCATCTCCTTTGCACTCCACGTCCACCCGTCTCCTCTCCGTACGGACACGTCGTATAGTCCACCTCTGGGCACTGTCCAGTCCTGACACCCTCAACATCGCTCAACGATGTCTGTCACCTTCACCAAACACAACAAGGTGCGGGAAAAGCCCCTGCAGGGGTGAGTATAATGATACAAAGTACGGATCTAGAGACCCTCAAGGTCTCACAAAATCCACAAAGTGTAAACTGAATGCATGAAATCAACTGAAAACCTTACTTAGGTATATGCCCATACATATACCTAAGTTATCAAGTTTTACCATCTCAATCATGAGGAAACACAAGGTCCAACCCTAAAACCCAAAGCTCAACTTTTCAAAAAAGGTAAGAATTCCACGAAGGTAAGTACCACATAGGTGTGACACACATAATAATACCACCAAGGTATTACCACAAAGGAAATTACCACATAGGTACAGACTCAACTCACATCAGTTATTTCTTAGGTATAATAGTATAAACTATTAGTTGTAACTATTGAATCATCTTACTATGTTAAGTGGGAGACACTTAAATGATCCCTATTCATCATCAGAACCATGAAGGATCATAGTACATCGTGAGACCCACACAGGATCCTAGTACCTCATCAGTACATCGTCAGACCAACATAGGATCTCTAGTTGCGGACCTAAACAAGATGGCTTGGTGATGACCCACACAGGATCGCTCGGTGCGGACACACACCAGATCACTAGGTGCTGACCCACATAGGATCGCTTTGTGCAGCCCCACACAAGATCTCTAGGTGCTGACCTAGAGAGGATCTCTAGGTGCTGACCCACACAGGAACTCTAGTACCTCTCCAGCATGTCGTAAAACCCAAACATGATCCTAGAATATCTCCAGTAAGTCGTCAGACCCACACAGAATCCTAATACATCTCTAGTACGTCATCAGTCCCACACAGGATCCTAGTACATATCCAGTATGTCATCAGACCCACACATGATCCAAGTACATCTCTAGTACGTCGTCATACCCACACATGATCCTAGTACATCTCCAATACATCGTCATACCCACACAAAATTGTATTACTTATCTAGTATGTCGTTAGACCCACACAGGATTCTAGTACATCGTCAAATCCAACTACAAGGTTCCCGCACTAAGATAACCTGTCTCTGGGGGGGTCCACTCCTCAATCCACTGGTCAATACTCCAACAACCACAAAGTTCAATGAAGGAGTATCTCAAAGGTCTACCATGTCATATGGGTCTCAACGCAACAGACGGTGTGTCAAAAGGACATATGGTCTGTGAGTTAGTAGACTTTTACTCTAGAGGGCCGGTTTGGATTCATGCTCGATCCAACCCAACCATTCCTCAATATTATCCAAATATCGAGTGGTGAATACAAAAGGGATCGTCTCGCTCCAAGGATCTCGGCACTGTGGACGATTCATAAACTGGATGCCCGGTTCCATGGTTATGGAAAAAAGAGTGTGTGGGTCGAAACTAGACTGGCTCTAGTCCATCCCGGTCGGACCGACCCGGCCCACTCAGGGTGGCCCGGCCTGGCGGTCTGGATAGGCGGTCCGGAAAGGTGGTGGGGCGGTCACGGTGTGGTGTGGGGGATGTGGGGAGGCCTGAGGGCTATAATGCAGTGTTCCATTGTTGGGCAGCACAAGGGTTGTGGGGCAGCGAAGGGGATGTGGTGCGGTGCGAGGCCACATGGCTGCGCAAGGTCCACGGGGCGGCGCGATACCGTGGGGCGGTGTAGGTTCGTGGAGCAGTGTGCATCCGCTGGGAGGCACAGGGGCCGCGAGGTGGTGCGAGGGCCACAGGGCGGCGTGAGGCCGCAGGACGGCGTGGGGCAGCCACGATGCGTGGTCAGCCGTGGCTAGCCAGTTGGCCAACCTTTCTCTTTATGGGACACAGTCACACACTACACCTTTGCTGGTGGCTGGTTCGGTTGGTTTTCCATCCTTCACCATAGTGGCAATAAGCCATATTTCCCTTCCATCAGGCGGCTTGGTCGTGCCATTTCCTTCATCCTTAAGAACACAACAAATAATCACCAGAAAATGCCGAGAGGTTGGGCCATGTTTCTTTGGCCTACACTCTCCACGTAAGAGCAGTGGAAAGTGGTTCAAATTTTTTTAATCAAGAACGTGTATGGAATATATTTAAAAATCAATCCCCACAACCTCTGTCAATCAATATTCCCAAACCTGAAAAATTGAACATCCACAGATCTCCTAGTAAGATATAGTTGATCAGCGTTCTTTGTTTAGAAGGGAATAACCTGAGAAATATTAATCACATAAAAATCAAACCATACCTCGAAGGTTTATTGATGGAGGCTGTGAGATTGAAATGGCGAACGCGAAGATGATGCCAATGATCATCGCTTCCACAATCACGCTTCTGAAGTTAGTTTAAACATCTTCCTCGTTCCTCAATTCTGGAGTGCGTTCTTCGTTGAATATGTTTTTCTTTGGAGAAGTTATCTATTGGATAAGTTCTTCATTGAAGAAGTTCTTCATTGGGGAAGCCAAATTTTTCTCCATGTGTTGGGCATCGCGGCACTTTTCCAGCGCTTCATATCTAGGTGAAGCTACCCCAAATCCTGCTCCCATGCTCAATATAAATAGTTGAGGGGGAGGTAAGTAATGATCGTGGAATTTATGAGGTTTCATTAATTAGGAACATTCCTAAATTCCAACGATACAGTTACGTAGTATTTAAAATTGGTCAAGACAATAAATTTACGCTGGCACAATTAATTGCAAATATTCCAATGGATTTCCCCACATTTAAGAGGTGTTCGGGTGGTCCCAAACACCATGAATTCACAAAAATGGGTTTCAGTTTAGGTGGTCCCCACCTCTTTAACTAAATGTGGGAGGATTGAGTAAAGGTGGTCCCCACCCCTTTACATCAACATGGGAGGTTTCAAAAAATAAAAATGATAAACATTTTTGTAAATTTTATTCTTTAAAGAAATACACCAAAAATAACGTTCACACTCAACCAATTACCGTCGATGTGAATGTATAATTTAGAAAATACTGGCACTATGAGTTCATGGATGTCCTCAGATTTCAATTCCAAGAACCGGTTCAAAAGTTACAAAAAATCCACTTTCACGTTTACTGAACGTACAATAAACAAACAAAATGAAAATTTTTAAAAGTCACCCTCAAACCTTGTTAGTCAAGGTTAGGATCTTCCCAAGTGAAAAACGCCCCAACAAACCCAACAGTACTCTCAGATTTCCAATCTGAGTTACCGTTAAAATGTTATTTATTTTACAATAAAATAATTTTCACATTATTATTTTATTTACAGCAAAAAAAAACATTCACTTGTGGACCATACCGCCCAATGTTAGTAACTTATTAAATAATGAAATCCCTCACGAGTTTAGCAATGGTCTTAGAATTTCAATCCGAGCTACCGTTTATGACTTATAAGCATTTGAAAAATAAAATAATTTATTTAATTATTTTATTTATGATTATGATATTTTTGGGTTTCTCACAGGAGGCCTGCGTTGACAAAACATATGTCGTGCCTAGTTTAAAACCACAATTCTGAACACAACGGTGCCATCAAATTTCAAATTCGGACATTCATTTAAGAGTTATTCAACTTTTTCATGAAAACTGCTTATGCACGCTAATTAAAGTGTAACAAAACTTCAACAGATCATTTCAGGCACTCCAGTCCTGGGAATCTTGCACCGTCAGATTTCGATGTCTCGAAATAATTCCATATAATAAAAATATTATATGGAAATTCTAGAAAACTTCATATATGGTGATTTTTTTGAGATGAAATAAATATTTATTGGAAAAAATTCATTATGTATGTCATGGTTTTTAAAAATAACTCCAATTTTAAATAAATTAACCAATAGTAAAACACATTCTAGAAATTTCATGGGATTTCTTTGGGTTATAAATATGATCATTGATGTCTCATAAAGACATATAAGGGAATAAAATAGGATAAAAATAGTGATAATACCTATAGAGACTATAATCGTAACATGGAATCAATAAATAGAAATATCCTAAACTATAAAAAGATAATATAAAAAACAGATATACTTATATCATTATATTCCTTGAAAAAAAATTCACAAATATAAGTCTTTTATTCCAATTCATATGTAAAGGCTCACATCTAAAAAACATCATTTCATGGGAACACAATTTATTAACCATTCATAGTATCTCAATATATATTTTAATTAAAAAATATAATGTGTGTTGTATAATAATAGCTTTACCTGTCACATTATAAAATTTCATCCACATGGGTTCCACATGGAATAGTATTAAAAATTAATCAAAATGATGAATTAAACAATGGGATTGAAATTGGTTACATTATGATTTCAAAAGGTACAGTTTATTTAAAAATATTATAGATCCTCAAAATTGTTTTTGAATATACTATAATGGTTATTAAAAGGAAAAAATAACCTAATTATAAAAGGATACATTCTATTAATTATATAATAAATTTACTTGAATAACATAAAAATTATTAGGAATGTAATAAATAAAACTACAAAAATTCATCATATATTCATATTAAGATTTAACATAAATATAATATAGAATTGAAATATAATTGAATAAAAAATTAGAAAAAATTAGAAAAATGAAAAGTGAAAATAGAGAAAACTAATCAGATGAGATTGATAGGCATAATAAAAGTTTGAGATAAGGGGTGATAGAAAATACATCACCGAGAAAGACTATGAGTTATAAATACACCTTACCCAAGCCCATATATTCTCTAATCAGCCCACAAACATCCTGAATAGAAAAATTACAATTCCTAACTACATGTTCTATAACTATATAAATATTATCTATTATAATATTTCTTATTAATTTTAATTTGTTATTGAATAATTCTAATAATATTTACTACATGAATAATTTTTATGTTATTTGTTACATAATTTTAAAACAGCCTAGATGTTGTGGTTAAGATAATAACCACTTTAAAAATGGTCTCATAATCAATATAAATGATATGGTTCAATTTTAATAATATTTCAAAAGAATGGTAGTTTGATATATTTTTCAATATATACAATTCATTGATTATTCCACAATAATGTTGTTTTAGATTCTATAAAATAACTATCATTGTATACATTTTATATCATTTTCAATAAGACTATTAAATCCCTATAGAATCACAAATAAGACATCAGTTTTATTAATGTTATTCTTAAGTAGTGAAATAATATATTTATTAGGATACATGAAGGGAATAATTAAGATAGTTTTTTAACTTAGGGAGAATAAAACCTCCATGGCTGGATGATATATTTTTAATAAGTTAAATATAATTGAATAAATATTATTTTCATTGATTTAAAAAATTAATATGTTATAAATAAAATATTTTTATTCATAATTTTATAAATTTCATGTATATATAGTGGGGATAGAGAAGGAATGATATTAGGAAATACATGTTTGCAAAATATTACATTTCACTTTCACCCTTCTCATGGATTATGTTTAATTCCTATTTATTATTGTATTTTGGATAGAACATGGACATTGAGACATAATTATTGAAGAGTAGAAAATTATTTACATTAAATATTGGTAAAAAAATAGTTTTAAATGTGTTATGATGTCTGGGGAGTGGTATGGTTATATTGCCATGTGGGAGGGCTATCTCTAAATTACATAATGATTTTTTTATTTCTCCACCTGAATATGAATAATATTCATTCATATCAATATTATTTATGACTAATTAACAAATAAATAGGCATATGTGACCATAAAGATAATTGAACCATTGAAATATCATATATTAGTAAATAAATAAAATAATATTTCCATATTCAAAAAAATAAATCATTTGAATTTAAATTTTTTTTACAAATTATATATAGTATTTAGAATGAAATTATGTTAGTCATTAAACACAATTTAATTCATGTTAAATGATATACTACTTATATATATATATATATTTCATGGTTATGTCATTGAATTTTTGATAATCGATATATATATTATTATTGAAAATATTATTTGTTTTTTTCATAAAATAGCAAAACAATTATCGAATTAAAATCCATAAGTAACATCTTAAAAATTATTTCTTTTTATCATGTTGAAATTATAATTATTATAAATTAAACTTATAATGAAAAAATGTCGAAAAATTGAAAATAAAATTTATTTCATCTAGAAAATATTTCATTTTATATCAGTGATTACATTTCTATATGATATTATTTTATAGCTAGTATGTATTTGAAAACATATTATAATATTTCTATTAACAAAACATTTATCAAAAATAGAAACTTTTAGTATTTTTATTAAATTATTAAAATTAATGTTTTATTAAGTAAAATAAAAAACCTTCTAAAATTAAAGAAAATACTTATTCATTAAGTTATATATTATGGTAAATCATATTTTTTAATTATAATATATTTTTAGTTATTTAAATAAATTTATATATTAATTATAATGCATTGTACAATATTATTGGTCTGACTATTACACTAATTTTATTCTAATATTCCACAATTTTATTACAATTCAAAATGGTAGTAAATTATCCAACATCCATAAAATAACACTTCTTCAAATTTTTTATTAATATCTTTTTATAAAAGGAAGTAATTATTAATTTGAATAATTAAAATCATATGTATATGTTTTTTTATTTAAATGTTTTAAATTTCTATGAATTTATTAGAATTCCCAATTCTATGGATTTTCAAAATTTTTTATTTTAATTTTTTTTCATTATCACAAATTAATATTTTTTTAAGAACCCGTATGTTTATTTTAGGTATGGAACTTTAATTACGTTTTTTGGGAAAAAAGAAGAATTGTAAATTGTATAAGTACATGTATTTAAATCTTGAGTACACACTCTATACTCAGTTGCCATGGGTAGCCGTGTACTGGTCTTGTCACGACCGAATAGATGGTCTTGTAAGTGACCTGAAAGATCACCTAAAGTTGGGGACGATTGAGGCTTGTATAAGATGTGTATATTAAATGAACATACTGTGTACATTTCTTTTTATTCGATGAGTTGGAGCAGGGCTGCATCTCATATCCATAAAACACTTCCTTTCCCTAGGTTTCATACAAGAGAGTGACGACAAACCCCTACTGATTCTTCATCAAACCTCCGATTGAGACACCATCAGTTGCATTTGATTCTCATTGGTGAGCTATCTCTTTACCTAGATCCTCTCTTCCTGATTTCTCATCTCTCATCAGTTACTAAGGGTTGTTCGTTGTTCCCTTTTGTAGATATACGTTGTTCTTGTACAATACTAGGGCGGGTGTTCATGAGTGGTAATCGTACAACACCATGGTATGTGGTTTGTTCATTTTATTGATCGTATTTGGATTATATATTCATAAAGTGTTGAATACCCATGTTTGGGGTGTTGCATGTTTTGGAATGCGACCCTTTTTATTACCTGTTATTATTTATTAGATTAAGAAAAGGGTAGTTTTTTGTTCACAAGGATTTATACCTAGATAATGGGAATGTTTCCCTTGTTTGGTTTGTTATGGACGTTTTGTTTAGAATACCTATTTATATTTGTTTGTTCTACAAGCCTTGTGTTATTAGGATGAAGTTACTAAATATATGAGATGCATGTGTTTCACATTGTGAATGCTCGACTAAGGGGAATTGAATCTAAGAGACTCACAAGGTAGGGTTGTTATTGTATAATTGTGTTTATGTTGACATAGATGTATTCACTGTGTGAGATGTTAGGTGGTCATAGACCAGTGGGGTTAGACTATGAGTGCTACTCAGAGGGTTATTATAAAATGAATGTTGGACCATAGGTCAAATAATGTAAGAGCATCTAGGGGTCATAAAAATTTATAGATGCAAGGAAAACCAAAGGGGTATTGACTGTGAGAGTTACCTGGGTTGTTTTTAAATGATTAGTGCTACGTCCGACCAAAAAATTGGTTAGACTCTGTGTGCTTTCCTAGATGTTCATATTTATTTTAATTGCTTATATGTTAAACCTGAGATGTTAGACTATTAGAACATTCCCATAAGAATGCTTTGAGTAGTTGAATGATTGTGATGAACTTTCCATAAAAAAGCACAATCACGGGATCAGTCATACTAATTTGTTATATAATCATTGGAGGCATCTATTTTTCTATTATACTTTGGGATATAGAGAATAGGCTAGATCCTAAGGATACATTGTTCAACTATTTTAATAATTAACACATTTAAATGATTGTAATTTAAAACCATATGATTATTTACTTTTGAGTACCCCTATGTTTATAACTTCATTTATGAATATTACTTGACATATATATTCCCTGAGAGTGATGTTCTATTATTTTGGTGGATTCCTATAATGATTCATCTCACACAATGTTTGGTTCATGATATTAGACCCAAAGAAAAAATGTGATTGCCGGTATAGATAATGGCATGATCCCTTCTTCAACAGGTACTTAACAGATGTTCAAGTTGGAGAGCATGGGGACAAGAAGAGACTAGTTATTCTATTGGAGTGTACTACTTTTATGAACCTTGGTTTTATTATTGTAGCTCCAGTATTGTGAATTTTTTTGGATGCTTTACTAGAAACACAATACATGCATCATTTATATATGTGCTCTAGTTGTTTAATTATTATCAGTCATTCATTGGTTACTATTGTGGCATGGTATTACTATTTCCCCAACTATTTAATATTTGTTCCACTATGATACACTTCCAATGAGGGTATTGTTTCCCCACTATAAATCCCAAGGCCCACACTATTAGGTGAAATCCTATGGCGTTTCGGAAAACACGCTAGAGGCCACGTGACCAACATGGTAGAAGGAACCTTTGGGCGACACTAGGAACTGAGCCATTACAAAGTGCTATCAGAGGCGTTCTTTTCTTAGCTATTTCACTTCTTGGATAATATAGACAAGGAAAAAAATGAATATCTTATTGGTAATAAGCTATGACAATGAATTTCTAACCCCTATACATGGAAAAGATAAATTTCCATGAGTATTGCACTTTTTCTAGTTATGCAATTGTTATAGTTGATTTTATTTCACCATTGGGTGATTCAATTGTATTATGTTGTAATAATTTATATTATTTTGGTTCTATTTCAATTGGAACCCATTTATATGAGGGTACTCAGTCACAAGCATCATATATTCCCTTACTAGAGATCACATGTCATGTATTCTTTTCATTCCATTTAGGGTGTGTTAATGATTGTATGTTGTTGTTATACATGTTGTGATATATATGAATGGTATTATGATAGATGTCTTGAGAGAATACCTAATATTTTTATAGGTTATTGGATATGTAAAATTTCATTTGTATGGATGTCATACTTTCATCCATGAGGTGTTAGGGGCTCTTTTGAATCGGAATTTGGTGGATCATGTTTGAATGTTAATTGAATTTTGTTAATTTATGGTGGGAAAAAAGGATGCCAAAATTTCATCATTGTAGAGAATGAACTCCCACTGGTCATAATTTTTCCGTCCAGGGACAAAATTTTTATTTTAAGGGTTTTAGAGATGTTTTAGAGGCATACTATTCAGAAAACTAGACAACACAAAGTGTGGTGTTTTGAAAACATGCCATGTGATCTTCTATTATAGAAGAAATAACATTTCATAAGTACACACCATGTACCACATGTACATGCGGTGTAGTGATTAACCATGTTAATGTGTGTGTGGAAAAAGACATTGGGTTGATAAATGTTTGTGAGAACACGTTGGGTACTAGGAGTACACACCATGCTGTAGAGACCACATATATAGTTGTGTGAAAAATGACATGGGTTGATGAAATTCAGATCTTACTCATCATGTCTAGATTTTACACACCGTGTAGAAATTGACCATTAATCTGGTTGTGTGACTAAGAACATGGGTGGATGTAACATAAGTAGTACATGCTATTTCATGGGTTAACACACCATGTAGTGTTAATGGAAGATAACCATGTATTTCGAGTCATTTTGAAAATCCTAGGATGTTGGAAAAAAATAAACCACATGATGTGTTGTAGTATGAACTTGCAATGTGTAAGGGGTGTTAGATGGCCAGTTTGGTAGAATTACATGCCAATATTAAAGCATAATGGATCACATTGTGTAGTCGTTCTACACGTAGTGTTACCCTGTTTTGAGAGACATAAATTTTTTCTTTCTCATATTCCATTCTTGATCTTCTATGTGGTGGTCCATGAAAATCATAAAATAAGGTGTGTTATTTACCTTGCATAGTCATGCCACAATGATTTCTTCATATTTTATGCCAGATACAAGGAAACGGTCAGACAAGGGAAATTGTAGATCAAGGACTACTAGAAGATCCTATGGTCATGCCCATCTTGGCCCCTATAGTTATAATAGATGCAGGTGCCGATGCTATTCTATGTGAAGGATTTTTTTGGATTTTAATAACCTTTTAGGGAGCAACGCATCGTACCTTGTCTATGGTATAGCAGTCACAGGTGTTCCAGTAGCAGCATCCTCCCACCTTTTCTAGGGATGGAGGACCACAGGCTACAGAGTCATGGTTGGTGGCCATACTACCTATCTTCATGCATATTGAGACACTTACAGAGTGAATCGTTAAGCGTGTGATGGACATGCTATGCGATTCTTCCATGATATCGGGGGGTTTTGTCTCACAAGTTGGACGTCATCGTGATATGAATTGGGAAGAGTTTCATATAATTTTCTATGACTACTTATATCCTGATACATTGAGAGCCGATCAGGACCAAGAGTTCATGAATTTTGATTAGGGGTCTCCTTCAGTGATGGATTACTCTTCTCGTTTCACAAATTCTAAATGTTTCTCAACCGTTCATAGAGGGTACAATTTATCTTTATCTAGAATATTTTATGATGGTAACCAGAATGAAATCCAATTGCATGTATATGTTTTCATGTTGACTATGTTGATATCTATAGTAAACCAAGCACTGATTACTGAGCTTAATTTGAGGTAGTTGGGGGCTGTGAGCCAGGGCGGTTCAGTACCCAAGGCTGGTAATCCTTCAACAGGTAGGTGGAAGCACCTAAAGGATCATTGACATGATGATTCTTTAGGTATACAGGTGATATGATACTAGTGAGGGAAGAGTGGGAATACAATACCACATTGACTAAATGACCCATTCAAGTGTCGATCTTGTAGCACGATGGGCTATATTCAGCATTATTGTAGGGTGTTATCAACATCAAAAAGTCTTAAGGGTTCTGTTATGACTCCATTTTTTTGAGAAGGACCAGCAGTTTCTCCACAATTAGGGAGCTGGTGTTCTTCAATATATTTTACACGAAGAGTTGGTCATGGCAGTAGTAGTCTGGCTATAGGTTTTCAGTGACATCAGGTTGGATATTCTTAGGGTAGTTAGGAAGGGTTGTAGAGCCACAGTGTCACGACCTATCCCCCAAGGCTTGTGTTGTGACTACCCCAAGACCACCATCCCTAGCCTAGGGGCTGGCGACTGGCACCAAAAAGAATATTCCCTAAAACGAGAAGGCATTGCTTTTATGACCTATAAAATCATACAAACCAAGCACACAACAGGATAAATCATAGTGTAAACTATATAGTTAACATGGTGTATACAGAAAGTAAAGGTGCCAGAATACAATCCCAACAGAAATGTGCGAGTAAAACTAGAATGTACAAGTAAAAAAAAACAAATCCTGTGAACACCCACTAAGGAACCTACCTAAATGGTAGGTACATCTATCGAAAAATCATCTCAGCGGTACACTTCGTTTAATTTCACCCTCCGAGCAGCCTCTATTCCTAATAACCTTCTCCTCATTCTTCATTTTCCATCATCTACACAAGACACATCATTGTTTGGGAAAAGCCCGTGCAAGGGTGAGTATAAAAATACTTAGTATGGACCCCAAGAACGTTGAAGGTCTCTCAAAATCCACAATGGATAAACCAAAAATAAAGACATAAAATCTAATTAGGTATATTCCCATATATATACATAGGTTATCAAGATATACTCGTCTCATACAAGTGGGTAAATATCACAAAGGTAACACCGTGAAGGTAAAAGTACCACACAGGTAACACCCCGAAGATAAAAGTACCACAAAGGAAAAAAACGTAGTTGAAATAGAGTCTTAGTTCAAATCATGTTTTAAGTGAAGTATAGAAGTACATAAGATTATTCTCAATGATAACTCATCTAATTCTATCAAGAGGCATAGCTTCTGAGCATATGAAGTCTGGCCTATAGAGGATCGATCAATACTAACCCCCACAATGACCTATAAAGGATCTGATCTACCCGGGATCGATAGGTAACTAACCCTCAGGGACCCACATAGGATCTGACCCACACAGGATCGGTATGCGCTATCCCACACAGGATCAATGAACATAGACCCACATAAGATCTGACCCACACGAGATTAGTGTGCGCTGACCCACATAGGATCACTGAGCGCAGACGCACATAGGATCTGACCATCATAGGATCAGTATGCGCTGACCCACATAAAATCATTGAGCGTTGACCCACGCAAGATTTGACCCAAAGTGGATAACTCAGTACTAACCTCCATATGTTCTGCCAACAACTTCATACTAACTACCAACCACTAGATTCTTGCTAATAGCGTGTTTGGTAAAACCCCTCCTCATGCCATCTACCATTCCTCCATGACCAAAATGTTCCATGAAGATGTATCCCCATGGATTGTCATGTAATAAGGGACCCAACACAACATACAAAGCATCAATCGAACGCCCAGTTTGTATGTTATTAGTGTTTCCGCTCCGAGGGCCGAGTTGGATTCGGGTTCGATCCAACCTAGACATACTACAAATTTTCCAAAACAAAATTCAAGTATACCAAAAGGATTTTCTTGATACAAGGATTCTGGCGCCCTAGATGGTTCGTCAATCGGACGCCTGGATCACATGTTATGGCCAAAAAGGTGAAACTGTATCCCGATGGGCCTGAGTCTGGTCCGACCCGGTTGGACCAACCTGGTTGGAGCCGACCTGACCCAATACGGGTCAACCCAGACTGACTTGGGTCCTACATGGTTGCCTTTGACTCTGGCGGGCCCAGCCTACTAGTTCGTGGTAAAGCGTGGCTGGCTGGACGCGACCGGGTGGTGTGGCCTATGTTTAGGTGGACCATAGTGGTGGGGTCCGCCTTAGCCGACACCCAGGAGGGAGGTGCCTCCTAGGTCACCCAAATAGCCAAAGGGCCGTTCAATTTTCAAAATCGGGACATGAAAAAGTGGTTTTTTCTCGATGTTCCATGGTCAACATTTTCGTCTGCTGGTCCTCCTCCTCCCAGTGGCATGACGACACCACTATCCTCCACGGCCGGCCGAGTGCCTCCCGCCCTTCGGCCTCCCCCGCAGCCCAACGGTCGTGGCCTCCTACACCACAGGCGACGCGGACTTGCGTTGCCACTCCTCCATGTGGCCAGCTAGCGTGCAGCCTGTGAACATGCTCCTCCATAGCCGACGGGCCACGACAACCTGATATTCCACCGGCGTGGACGCGCGCCCCCTACCTCCACACGGCCAGCCGGTGGGCTTTCCACCCTCCTCCTCAATGGAACACCACATCTCCATTCTATGCCCAAGATAATTATGACCGCATATTCACTATCCTGGGGTCAAGGGCTCCGCGTCCATAGGACGCGCTCAATAAAACATAATGTTTTCCACACTGTTATATATTTGGTGTTTATGAATGCCTGGAAAATGGATAAAGAACAAAAGATAAAGGGGAATGGTATTTTTGCGGGATGATGGCCATGTTAGTTTGGACAACATCGTTGTGAATCAATAATATGAAGAATTATCAAATAAATTCAATAATATTTCAAATTAAATCCCCTACCTTGTGGTTCGTTGGAGATTTCACCATGAAGAAGAAGAAGTTGATGAAGGGGATGATGGCATTCGTCACTCCTACAAGATTCCTCCAAAGTCAGTTCCTCGTTATTCGTTTGGAATTAATTCTTTGTGGGAGGATATTTCTCCAAAGGTTCTCCCAAGAACCCCATTCCTATTCCAATGATTTCGCCCATAAATGGTGTGGTTCCAAATTAATAAATTCAGGTTGATTAATTAAACAAAGAGTGTTTTAAAATTAATTGAATTGAAAATAACACATTAACTAGGGGGATTTACATGGGATAACATTATATTATGAGGGGTTCAGGTGGTCCCCGCCCCCAAATTCAAAATGTGAATTTTCAATTTCAAAAATAAAATAAAGCATATTTATTTTATCTTCCCCCACAAAAGTCTGAAAATTAAATTTCACCTTCGACCAACTATGGTCGAGGTGAAGTTATCCTTATGCAAATATCAGCACTACGATTTCAACGATGTCCTCAGATTTCTATTCCGAGCGCCAGTTCAAAATTTACAAAATTCCTCTCACACATTAACTGAACGTACCCAAAAAAAGAATAGAAATTCATTCCAAGAAGAAATGGATTCAGAATCACGCATCTACAATTTTCACGGACTCGTAATATTTCCTATATAATTAAAAATAAAAAATTTACATGGAAAAAATTCGGGTCTTTACATTCTCCCCACCTCAGGGATTTGTGTCCTCGAAAGCCACAACAAAATCTAGGGAAACATGTGGGGGTACTGAGCATGAATCTAAGCCTCCCTCTCCCATATGATCTCTAGGAGGTTCCCGTACTGCCATCGAACGAGCACCAAAGGTATAGACTACCCATGAAGGACCCACTTCTATCAATCCTCAATCTCCATTGGAAACATCGAAAAAATCGCCTCATCATCGATGTCCAGGTCACCCCTACTCAATGATGTGTGAAGGATCATGTACATATCTACCCAGCTAGGATCTGTGGAAAACGTCATGCATGCAGTGCAATTTTGGTGGTAGAGCTAAGTGGTAAGCAACCTTGACAACTCTGCTGAGGACCAGAAAGGTTCTGATGAACTTCTGTGATAACATGCCACCCCAACCAAATATCTAAAAACCTCATCGAGGTGAGACAGATAGGAATACATGTTCAAAATCCTTAAACTCATGAGGTCTCTATCTGATATCAGTATAGGACCTCTACCAACTATGCGCAGTCCTCATCCCCTGCGAGATGATATGAACCTTATTAGTGGGGGCATATACCATCTATAGTCATATGATGGATGAATCCTCTAGGTCAGTCTCGTACAGAGGTGATCCGCACGGTCGACCATATAATGCCTCAAATGGAACCATTCTGATTCTGGAATGATATTTGTAGTTGTACAAAAACTCCACAAATTTCAAGTGATCATCCCACCTGTGGCCTAAATATAGGATGCAAGCACAAAACTTGTCCTCAAGTGTATGAATGGTCTACTCGGCCTGAAAATCCATCAGAGGATGGAAGGCGGTGCTCAACTGAATCTGTGTCTTGATCTCCTCCTGCAACCCCTTCCATATCCGGGAAGTGAAACGTGCATCACGATTAGATAAAATCGTATATGACACTCCATAAATCCTTACCATATCCTACATGTAGAGGAATCTTAATAAATCCACTGATCCCTACTCTCTGATAGGTAGAATGTGGGACGACTTGGTGAGTCAATCAATAATCACCCAGATGGAATCATGCCCTTTACACATGTGTGGAAGTTTTTTCATGATTTCCATGTTCATTCTATCCAACATCAACTCCGGCACCACTAGTGGCTGATCTAAGCCTGTTGGAACCTAATGATCTCCCTTCAATTGCGAATTGATGGGGCACTATGAGAAAAAATATGCCACTTATTTCCTCATTCCCAACCACCAGTGCGGACGCCGAAGGACCTTGAACATATTCACCACTCTTGGATGTACCGATAGAGGTGTCCTATTGAACTCCCTCAACACATCCTTCTATAGCACCACAAATACAATTGTATATCATCTGAATAGGATGAAGTTCTCCCCACCTTTATAAAAACCATCAGGTGCATGTCCCAATAATATTTGAGAACATCGATCCTTGTAGTCAGTGTCCCCATGAATCGACTCCCAAACTCGCTAAAGGAGTGGGGGATTGAGTGTCAGAGACTGAATATTTGCTACTGCATCTCGATGTACATAGATATCAGAAAAGTGGCTAGCTACTCCATTGCCTCACTCAGAAACTGTATACCAGATCTCCTGCTGAGTGAATCTACTACTACATTCCCCTTTTCAATATTATAGACTATCTTGAAGTCATAGTCCTCGATGTACTCAAGTGAACACTATTGTCATAGGATCAGGTCCATCTGAGATAAAATATTCTAGAGACTCTAATGATAAGTGTAACTCTAAAACGTTCACCCATAAATTAACATCACCACATCTTCAAGGAAAAGACCATTTCTTCTAACTCCAAGTCATGGGTAGCGTAGTTATGATCATGTTGCCTCAGCTATCGAGAACGATACAAGTTCACAGCTCTCTCCTGCATCTGGAAACATCCATGTCTGGTCCCCGATGGGTCGTAGTAGACTACGTACCCAACACCATCCTCTGGTAGCCACAAGATGTGGGCACTCGTAAGTATCTACCTCAGCTCATGGAAACTCCGCTAGAATCGCTCTAACTACACGATGGGTATCCACTTCTTTGTTAACACTGATAAGGGTGTCGCATCTTTGGAAAAGATAGGCACAACCCTTCAGTAGTAACAGGATATTCCTAGAAAACTACACACTCCCGTCACTCTCCAAGATGGCTCCCAAGAAAGCAGAGCCTCGATCTTCGATGGATCCACCACAACTCTAGTTTCCAAGATGACATGTCCCAACAAGTGAACCTCTTGGATCCAGAGCTATCACTTAGAGAGAAAATCATAATGATGGTGCTCTCAGATTATGTACAGAACTATCTGGAGATGATAAGTGTGCTCCTCCTCTACAGTAGAGTTTATCAAGATGTTGTTGATGAAGCCTGCCACAAAGAAATCGAGGTATGGATGGAGGATTATGATCATGAATCCCATTAACACTGATGGGGCATTGGTCATGCCAAATGGTATAGACATGAACTCATAATGGTCATACCAACATTTTAATGCCATCTTCTACACATCATCATCTCTTACCCAGAGCTGGTGACAGCCTGAGCTGAGGTTTATCTATGAAAACCATCATGCTCATTCAGCTGATCATAAAGATCATTAATTCTCAGAATTGGGTAATTTTTCTTCACGATCACTTGGTTTATGAGAAAATAGTCCACATAGAGTCTCAAAATCCATTATTCCTTATTTCTGAACAAAATTGGGGCTGATGAGGAGAAATACTGGGCCTAATGAACCCCTTGCTCTTCAAGTCCTTCAGTTGTACTCGCAGCTCTCGAAGCTCCACGAGAGCCATTTGATATGTTGTGGTATATATATGTGTCGACCCAGGGTAAAAGAAGATGTAAAAGTCCACCTCTCTATGGGGAGGTAGACCAATAACAACATCAGTAAAAACATCAGTTTACTTGTCCACCACAACATAATAGATCAGACTCTAAACATAAACTGCTTTGAGAGTAAGGCCATCCTACTGATGTGTGATCGGTTTTACCCTCCTTCGGGAAAGTCTATCTTGTTCTAAAAAGGTTTCCTTCTCACCGATGAAGGTAAAACAGGTCCCATATGAGCAGACACACCCCAAATTGTGCATAATACAATCGATCTATCATTGACTGTTCATTACTAGACCATACACAAGATGACGTCGTAAGGCCTAGACACTGCTACTAGATGATACCAGTTGAAGATCTCATCTCCTAGAGTAATCTGACACTGCAGGTACCAGTGTGTAATTGTCTAATCCACTCTTGTAGGATTCTATAGCAATATGGATTGAGCCAATGGCTTCACTGATATCTCTGTGCTCCGAACGAGGGTCATGGAAATAAAAGAATGACTCACAACTATAACTTTAAATACAGAATCGATGGTGGTGTGGAAATATATTGTACCTCATATCATCTCTAGACCATCGTGGTCATAAGACTCATATTTGTGGAGCAGAACTCACCCTTGTCTACTTGATTCCTATGTTTGGGGTGGACCACCCAATGGTGGGGGTGATAAAACCTCGTATCGTCACCCACCCCTTGTTGCACGTCGAGCACCTCTTCCACGTCTTCCTCCTACCGGCAGACCTCCTCAATTGAATATTTCCCTCTACCTAGGTGGTCCATTGACCGTCTCCTAGTCATCTGTATGGTGATTCGGGTAGTCATGAGCCATGTGACCCTGCCCACTTCTCAATTAACATTGCATATCCCACACCTGTCATACTCTATCTCGAGATCCCCATACCACTGACCATGTATCCTGCAGCCTTCTACCAGTAGGTCTGTTCCTCTTGGACCTCTGTGTCATTTTTCTCCTGCCATGTGCCGATGACTCTACTATGTGTCATCCGGTGGTGGGTCTCACGACTTGTGACTGCTCATCATGGATGCACTCCACTAAGAGTGACCGCTCAAACGCTCCCATCTGTGTCCGGATACTGAGAGAAACCATCCAAGATATAATATCCCGCTTGAGCCCCTACTCGAATCAATGGACCCTGAATAAAGGGTCCCACACCATGTAAGTGGAGTAGCATGAGAGGTCGGTGAACCCCATTGGATACTAATCCACTATAATGCTACCCTACTGCAAGTGGCGAAGATTATGTATACTCAATGAGCATAGGGTCGATGGGACGATCTTTTCCCTAAAAAGGCTTTCAAAGTCCTACTAGACGAGATTCACCTAGTCATGAACCTGGAGCATCATGCGCCACCATCTGCCTACTGCTGCCTAGAGAAGACTAGCGACAAGGATCACCATGAGATTGGATGGTGTCCCTACCATTTGAAAAACTATAATTGTGGCCTCCAGGCAATCCTCAGCCGCCTTTGGATCTGTCTCATCCCAGAACCTCAGTGGCCTCTATTGCTGGAACTCATGCTATGCACTATAGCGGTGTGACCCATCTACTACTAGGGCTGGTGGTATTAGCTGCCCAACGGGTCGTGGTGTTGTTGGTACACCACCTGATGGTAAAACTGCCATATAGGGTCCCTGTACAGAAGCCTTGTCGCTTGGTGGGATATCATTGCGTACTCTACCTGGAACCCTTTTTGGCTAGTTGTGTGGAGGCATCCTGAAAGAAATAGGCGCACCACAGTCACTAATTTGTACCTGGTGATCTTACTAAAAGAGTTCACAAAGAAAATATTTTAATGTCACAAACACAATAATTGTTTTTGTGCACTGAGTCGGAAATTAGAACACATGGTCCTGCTATATGGATACGTCGGTTGCCACCCCAACACTGGACTCCCTAAACTGAAAAACACACGCATCAAACATAACACTATTGCCACATAGAAAATATTAGAGTTCTAGTTCTTCAGTAGAACTGAATTCCTTGGATACCATTTTCTCACAACCCATCCCCCGGGGCCCATGCCAAGACTACGCGAAGCCCACCGTCTATAGGAAAGAGTCTGGCGACTACCACTGAATGGAATCTTCCCTTAAACAGGAATGAATATGCGTTATAACCTGTAACCTCTCAAAATCCATGAACACAACAAGATATAATCACAAGCTAAACAATGTAGTAAACAATGTGTATATAGGAATTAAAGGGGCCAGAATACAATCCCAACTGAAAAGTAAGAATAAAATTGGAATGTACTAGTAAAACTGGAAACATATCTTGCGAACACATTCCAAGGATCCTACCAAAAGGGTAGGTACATCTCTCGAATGGTCGTCTCTATGGTAGGACTCATCCAATGTCCACCTCCGATCAGCCTCCTGTCCCAGTACCCTCTTCCTCGGCCAGCATTGTCTGCACAAGACACAACAAGGGGCGGGCAAAGCCTGAGTAGGGGGGATAATAAAAAAAACATAGTAGGGACAAGAAGACCCCCGATGGTCTCTCAAAATCAACAATGGAAAAACCACAAAGCAAGACATCAACTCTAATTAAGTATATACCCATACATATACCTAAGTTATCAAGATATACTCATCTCACTGATGAGGGGAGAATATCACAAATGTAACACCATGAAGTTAAAATTACGACACAGGTAACACCATGAATATAAATGTACCACATTGGTAAATGACTTAGTTCAAATTGAGTCTCAGCTCAAACCACGTTTTTAGTGATGTATAGACGTATAAATGATTAATCACGAAGGTGAATCATCTCATTCTTCCAAGAGGAACTACTACTAACCATACAGAGTCTGACCCACATAGGATCAATAGGATCTACCCCCCCCCCAATGACCAACATAGGATCTGACCCACAGAGGATCGGTATGCGCTGACCCACATAGGATCTGACCGACATTGGATCTGTATGCGCTGACGACACATGATCACTGAGCGCTGACCCACATAGGATCTAACCCAGATAGGACCACTCAATACTATCCTTCATATGATCTGTCTCTAACCTCCACCCCACTACGAGCCACTAGATTCTAACTAATATCATGTTTGGTAGAACCACCCCTCAAGCCATCGGTCATACCTCATCCGCCATGATGTTACAAGAAGAAGTATTTCTATGGTCCATCATGTTATACGATACCCAAAGCAGCTGATGCCATGTCAATTGGATGCTCGGTCTTTAAGTTATTAGTGTTTCTGCTCCGAGGGCTCGGTTGGATTCGAGTATGATCCAATCAGGCCCTACTCAAACATTTTCCAAATAATATGTGGAGTATAAAAAAGGTCCTTATCTATCCAAGGATTATGGAACTATAGAAGGTTCGTCAATCAAACACCCAGATAACATGTTATGGCCAAAAAGCTGAAACTGGATCCTGATGGTCTCAGGGCCAGTCCCACCCGGTCATTCCGACCCAGCCCTAACCGGTCGTACGGACCCGGCACAATCCGACATGAGCTGACATGACCCAGGTCTGGCCTGACCCATGTTTGGCCCACCCCAGGAATGGATTGATTGGCCTGGACCTCAGAGGGCTCGGTGTGCGTGACTCGGTGGGCAAAGCCCAGGGGGCGCGGCATGCGAGCACAACCCGCCAAGAGTGGCCCGCTAGGGCACCCCGCGGCCGGGTGGACCGTCATGACGGGGTCCACTATAGAAGATTCCTGGGTGGAAGGTGTAACCAAGGTCAAACAAACTGCCAAAGCAACGTTCGGTTTTTGGAAGCGGGACCCACCAGAGCATGTCCAGCTCAGTGCGCCACAGCTGGCCGGTTCTCCTTCTCCCATTGGTGTGACGACTCCACGGTCCTCCAAGGCCGACCGTGTGCCTGCTGCCCTTCGTCCACCATTGTGGCCAAGCATTTTCGGCCTCCTGCTCCACCGAAGGTGTGGAAGAGCGTCGCCGCTCCGCCACGTGTCCCGATGGCATGCCGACTGTGAACCTGCTCTGCCGCGGCCAATGGACCACAACCTCATGCTCATCCGGTGGTGCAGATGCGTGCTTCCATACCTCAACGCAGTTGGCCGATGTGCTAGCCGGCCTCCCCTTTTGTGGTTCAATACATCTCCATTATAATCCTGAAAAACATATTAACTTCATATTCACGATCCTCGGGTTAATGACTCTATTTCCATATGTCACACTCAACAAAACATTTTTTTTCAGTTCTGTAAAAAATATGTCATTGATGAATGCATGAAGAACAAAAGATAAAGCGACAAGATATATGTGTGGGATGATGACCATGTTAGTTTTTCCATCGTTGGTGCAAATCCAAAATATGAAAATTTATCATATAAATTCAATCATATTTAAAATTAAATAACCAATATTGACGTTTGTTTTAGATTTCACAAAGAATAATATATAGTCAATGAAGGGGACATCAGGGTTTGTCGCTCCCGCAAGATGCTTCCAAAGTCGGTTCCCCTTTCTTTGTTCGGATGTCATTCATTGTCAAAGGTTATTTATATAATTTTTCTCCCAAGCAATCCATTCCATTGCCAATTCTGAGCACTAGTTCCAATGTTACAAAATGCCGCTTGCACGTTTTCTGAACATACCCAAAAAAATTTCAAAAATTCATTATGGGAATATCGGGCTTCTAAATCATGCACCATCAATTTTTGCAGACTCGTAATATTCCCATATAAAAATAAAAAATACATGAATTTTTTTTTGTATTTACACAAGGTACTAGTCTAAATTTGGATGTGGAGTAGATCTAGTATGAGAATGATCTCATACCCTATACATTTTGAGTTATGAGTCTAGTTTTCTCAATTTTACCTTCGACAAGATTTAATACAGGGGATTCACATTGTTTTTTATTGGTTGTCATTGTGGATATCCATCGACTCTCTATCATTACATCTAAGGATGTTTTTAGGCTAGACACTCCATTGGGGATTTGGACGACTAGTGTACATCATTGAAAATATTTCCCTCTTCATGTTGGTGGGTGTAACTATTTATGGTACCTCTATGTCATAGAGAATACATGCTTTTATGTCATTCTGAAAAATGGACTGGTTAGTCTCCATTCAGGCCATTATGGACTGCTATCGCCACAGGGTGAGTCTCACGTCACCATAGTGTGGGTCTTTTCTACAATATGGAAAATGGTATTTCTAGGAGAGTAGAGCTGAACCAGAGAATCAAGGGTTATGGGGAATTACAGCTCATATTTGATGTTTATATCTGGATGACTAGGGGATGTCCCAAATGGAATTTCCTCCAATAGTGGATCATTTCAGAGTTGAATTTCTAGAGGACATTTCATGTTTACCTCTGCAGTGAGTGTTATATTTCTCTATTGAGATTGTTCCAGGGGAAACACTGGTATCCATTTCTTTTTTATATGTTTGATACACAATATATACAAGAGGATAGGAAGAAATTAGTGTAGTTACATGAAAATGGATTTAGCTGATCCAGTACTCCTCCTTGGTGTTTTCCTATACTTTTGTAGGTGGATGGTCCCCTAAAACATTGTGTGGATTATCAGAAGATGAACTACTTAATGGTCAATAAATAATATCCCTTGTTGACGATTGGTGAAATCTTTTGATCAGATTCATGGAGCCCAGGTGTTCTCTAAGAACGACTTGGTATCCATTTATCATTAGATGCACATTATACCATTATATATACATCTTACAACCTTTTTGATATCGTATTCTATATACTATTATTTGGTTATTCCATTGGATCTCACAAATGCACCAATAGTTTTTATGGAACTGATGAACTAAGTATTCCATCCTCACTTAGATTCTTTTTTTGCAGTCTTCATGATGATATCATGGTGTACTCTCAAACTGGACACGACTATTCTGCCCATCTTGAGATAATATTGAGTATAAAATGAGACAACTAGTTATATGATAAGCTCTAAAAATATCACTTTAGGATGGACTAGATTCATTTATTTGGTCATGTTATATTAGAGAACAATGTATTAGTACACCTAGAGAACAGAAGATTAATATTTTCCTGGGAGTAGATTAATAATGTCATTGAGGTGTGGAGTTTTCAGGGGATGAATTGTTACTACAAATGATTTATTTAGGACTTTTCACTCTCAACAGTGCCACTAATGGGCCTGATTAAGAAGGGTGAAAAGTACTTATGGATGGATTCCAATGATTCATCATTTCATGAGTTGAATTTTATAATGACTTCAGCGCCGATAATGATTTTTCATGAATATGAAAAGAGTTACACTATTTACTATGATGAATAATGTATCAAGTTGGTAGCATTGCTTATGTAGGGGGTATGAGTCGTTGTGTATGGGTAATGGTAGTTTAGGATACATGAGAGGAATTAACTGATGCATTATCTTGAGTTTACTACAGATTTGGATGCTTTATGTAGTTTGAGACATTGTATTTTAGGAGATAATTTAGTGGTATTCAATCACCACAAAATCATCAAGTATATCTTATCTTAGCGTGATCTGAATTTGAGAAAGAAAATGTGGGTGGAGTACCTTATGTCTTTTGAATTTTTGCTTCCCTGTATGTGTGGTAAAGGCAACACAATTTTTGATTCATTGAGTATGAGAACTCAGATACAGGAAGTTCAAGAGGTTAGTAGTGAGTGAATGATTATGTATTTGTTCTCTAAGTTGCAATTGGAGGTGTACGAAATACATGGGCTAACATTTATTTCTTCTATAGCTATTACCTATACTCATCAGGATTGAGTGAAAATAAGGAAGCTATTATATTTTGAAGGCCTGGTTCTACAAGTGAGTGTATCATGAGATGGACCTACTCTGGGGTGGACTGAAGGCGACAGTTAAATCTTTCATTTTCCTGGGTGCCTCTGGGAGTCAGCAGACGTTCGTGAGGAGTTGATTGGAGATTTTCATTCCTTAGTTTTGGTAGTTCATCCTTGTGTCACCAAGATGTATCAAGATATACACTATCAGTATTGGTTTCCAGGATGGAGGATATATGTAACAGGTTTTGTTAAGATATGTTACACTTGTTAGTAGTTAAAGGTAGAGAATCCGCAACCAATAGTGATTTTACAGGAGTTACCCATTCCCGAGAGGCAGTGGAATGATGTCCCAATGTATTTTGTGATAGGTTTACTGATGTCAACTCAAGGGAATGATGTGGTTTGGGTTGTTATCAATAAACTCCTGAAGTATTCCCACATACTTCTAATTTTCGAAACCTTTAGGGTTGATCAGCATGTTTGGTTTTACATCTGAGAGATTGTATGTTTTCACGGGGTTCTACACTCTATCATTTCAGAGAGGGATGGTCAGTTTACTTCTCATGACTGGCATGGAATTCATAGGGATTTGGGTACATGGGTACTTCTACGTATATCATACCATCCCCAAGAAGATGGAAAGTCAAAGTGCATGATTCATGTTTTGGAGAACATTATTCAAGTATGCATCCTAGATATTAGGGTCTCTTGGGGGAGTCAAATACCTCTAGTGGGGATTTACTACAATAACATTTTCAGCAGACGATTCTGATGGAACCTTAAGAGAATTTGTATGTTAGGCCATCCCAATCACCCCTATGTTATATAGAGGCAAGAGAGGGATCTATGCTGGGACCTCGTCTTTTATAAGAGACCACGGAGTTGGCAGAGTTGATCTGAAAGAGGATTTCTACTACACTATCTCACCAGAAATATTGTGCTTATCCTTGGAGATGACTGATGGAGTTCATGGTCAGTGATCAGGTTTTCATGCATGTCAAACTGAGAGTGGGACATAAGTGTATTAGGAAAAAATAGAATATTTCACTAAGATACTTCGGGTCATTTGAGATTTTTGAGAGAATAGTGACAATTTCTTATCGGTTGTAGTTATCTCAGAGGTGCCGAGTTATGCACAATGTCTCCCAAGTTTCTTAGTTAAAATGATAATTTTCAGATCTATCTCATTCTTTTTAACCTAAATATGTTGTGTTAGAGGATTATTCATCCTTCGAGGAGCACCCTATTTGTATTTTGGATTGCAACACGAAGGTTCTTTGTGGCTGGCCTGATCCTCTATTATGGGTTCTATAGAAGTGTAAGAAAGTATAAGAAAAGTCTTCGGAGTGGATGACCAATGTACGATCATAGTGGATAGAGTTGTTTTATGTATATTCTTCACCACCCATGGAAAGGAAATTTGGGGATTAATTTCATTAAGGAAGAATGTTTTTAAAAACCCGTATCATCATTTCATCTATGGATCATTATTTCGGGTTGTTTTATGGAATATGGAATAATGGAAAATTTTCTATGTACACACCGTGTACTCTTGAGTACACACCATGTACTTAGTTTTCACATGTAGACATGTACTAGTTGTGCAATGACTAAGTACATAGTCATGTATGTGACTTGTAAGACTACCTAATGTAGGGGCTAGATGAGGCTAATAGACAACATGTACATAAAATGAAAACATCCTGTAATTTTCATTTTATTTGATATGTTGTAGAGGTGTCTTGTATCATCTCCAAAAAACACCTACTCTCCCCACTATTTCGTACATGAGAGCAACCAGATGGCCACATACTTGAAACTCCTACCTAGTCTTCATCTGAAATTCAATTGAGACACTTTCAGTTGAGTTTGATTCCCACCGGTGAGTTTCATCTTTCCCTAGATCCTCTATTCCTAATTTCACTAATCTCATTTGTTATTAGGTGATGATAGTTTTACTCTTTTTTAGATCTATGACATTATAGGCTGATTCAAGGTCTATCATTCATGAGTGATCATCATACAACCCCACGGTAGGTGGTTTGGGACTTTATTTGGTTGTATTTTGATTATATATTCTTAATGATCCGTAAAACCATGTTTGGGGTATTGCGTGTTTTGGAATTCAACCCTATTTATTACCCATTATGATTTTATAGATAGATAAATGGGTAATTATTTATTCATAAGTTCTTATACATTCATAATTTGTGTGTATAACTTTTCGGGTTGGTTATGGACGTTTGGTCTTGAATAGCTATTAGGATTGATTCATTTTCAATTCCAAGTGTTGTTAGTATGGAGTTACTTTTATATGTGATGGTTGTGTTCTCAATAGTTAAAGTGTGACCAAAGGAAATTTACTAAGAGAGCTTCCTGAGGTAGGGTCAACATTGTATAATTGTGGTTATGTTGATCCAGAGGAATTGGATGTGAGAGATTTCATGTGATCATAGCCCATAGGGGTTCGAAAATGAGATATACATAGAGGGTCATTATAAAATGAATGTTGGATCATAGGGATTAGACATTGAAAAATTATGGGGGGGTCATTATAATTTATTGATGTCATAATGAAGAAGGTGGTATTGACTGTGAGAGATATCCATGTGGTCGTTGGTATATTATTAATGTTATGTCGTACCAGAAAGGGGTTAGAAATTGTGATCTTTTCTAGAGGGTAATGTTTTATTTGAAGGGATGATATATTATCCCAGAAGGGTTAGACCACCATAACATTTCCATAGGGCTTCCTTGAGTAATTAAATTATTCAAACAAGTCTGTGATGCTAAAGGAAAATCTTGGACTCTGTCTTAAAATATTATTAGATGGTCTTCTGAGATATCTGTTTTTATATTATACAGTGGGATACAGATCATAGGATAGATCCTAAGGATACATTATTGAACATTTTGACTAATTAAAAATAAGTAAATGAATGTAATTGAAAATTGTAGGATTATTTAATTATTATTATGTGCTTTTTTATTACATCATTTTGGTATTTTACATGTTATACATATTGAATGACAGATAGACATAGACATTTTAGTGGTAGCCTAGTAGGATTCGTCTCACACCCAGTTAGGGTCATGGTATTGGACCCAAATGTATAATATGATTACACGTATAGATAAGGGAAATCAACATTCTTCAATATGTACTTTAGTATTGTTGGAACTGGAGAGCACGAGACAAAGCTATGGCTTGAGATACTTTTGGTGTTTTCTAATTTTTAGTATTTTGGTTTTAGTATTGTATATCCATCATTGTTACTTTCTTCTCTACTTTCCTACACTCATGTGACATGCATCATTTATATATGTGCTCCAGTTATTTTATTACTATCAATCTTCCGCTGTTTACTATTGTTGCATGGTATTAATTTTTTCATTACAGTTAACTATTTCCTCCACCACATTAATCTACTAATGGAAGAATGGTTTCCCCACTATCACACCCAAATCCATAGATTCTAGTCAGCAGCCACTAGAATTTGGTGAAATGTGCACGAGGCAACCTGAACAACTGATTACGGGGAAACATTAGGTGGAACATAGAACAGGGACCTTACAATTTTCCATTTAAGAGAGTATATATATATACATCATATATAATTTTATATATTGATTAAATTACGTTTAATTTTCTTATTTTGTTTTATTCATAATTTTTTATACATTAATCATTAATAAAAAATTATATACTATATTAAAGAAACCTTTATCTATATCTAAAAATATTTTTTCCATAAACTAAGAGATAGTGAAATGTGATCATGGAATATACATATATTTGATTCATCGCCATTAAAAATGTAAGAATGTATTTTATAAAACCATTATTATTTCATCTAATTGACGTTCTGATATTTTTTGAAAACACCAAATATCATATTATTGAAATTTTAATTAACATATACAATATTTAAAAAAAATAACAACAATTGTTATATAAATAATCATTTCAGAATATGTTTACGACTAAAACATAGTCCTTAACATGTAATGTGACAATTATGAAATGTATGATGAAAGTATACCCACATTCATTCCACCTTAGTTTAACAAAAAACAATAAATCTATAATAACCAAACTATAGTGGATAAAAACACTCCACTAAAATTTCAGTCATTGATAACCAATATACAATAACTCTAGATATTTTGAATTATGATATTTATTTTTTCATAACCAGCAATGAAAATTCTAGGATCCTTTTACAAATCCCAACCCTCAGTACCCATTGGGTGTCCCCAGCCTATGACAATCAGGGATATCACATTGAAAATTTGTTTATTAGTAATTTCATAACTATTAATATAATGTAATTAAACATTATTTTTATTTTTTAATATTTTTCAAAAGGAATAGAGACGTTTATTGGATGGTTTTATAGATAGCTGGTTTCATATGTTGGAGTTTTGGATTTTAATGGAGAAACATGTCTTGAAAAACATCTTAGCTAGCCATGGTTAAGGGAATATTTTATTGGGTGTTCTCTCTTTTAAAATTTGTTGTTAGACCACACAATGGGGAAGGTGTGGTGATGGGCATATTGTCTCAGTTGTCAACATGTGTTATATGGAACCAAAACAATTATCAGTTATTGTATAGTGACATTTTTGGAAATTATGATGAGAACCTATCAATCATTGGAAAAAGATGCCCACCACACCATTTTAGAGGGAGTTGTGTGGAAAAAAGGGTCCCAGAATGGGTTAGAGGATGTGGAATTTGGTTATTGAGGGATAATGATGAAAAACCATGGGTTGAAACAAGAAATTATCAATATTGTGTTTGTGGTCAAATAATATTTTTAAAAATATTTGGAAATTAGGGTATGAAGCGGAGGTGTTTGATCTCTCACTCACTAGATCCATGATGTGATTTTTGGTAGTCCGAAATAGTATGTTTGAGTCCCATGTTATTATATTATAAGTACGAGGCAAGACCTCCCATTCTTCAATTATCTTGTACTACCTTCAAGATCCTTGTCACTTTTGGACCTCCTTACCCCTATCCACCCATTTGTTTTTGGCATAAATCCATGTTATTACTAGGGTGAGTCTTATGATTGTGGTTTTATATACTCTCTTTTCATTTTCCAATATTCATTTATCCCCATCTATTTTATCTATGAATTTGATGTGGTATATTTTATTATTTGTTTTGGGTATCATTTAATGGTGTCTTGAGGTGCATAGGTGTCTAGTGGTTATTAGTTTCTGAATGGTGGTGTTTGATCCTTTGTTTTTTTTGAGTTTCTCATTTATTATTTTGGAATGGTTGGTAATCCATCATCTTTCTATAATTAGTTATACATGATAGGGTTAAATCATTTTTCTTCTAATGGGTAGATGGTATGAACCAACATAATAAAGATAATATAATAATTACATTGAATTTAATGTGATATAGAATAAATCATTTGAGGATTACCCATTTCTATTTTTTTCTATATAATGAGAATGTATATTTTAAAATTTCATTAATTTATCTTATATTGTCGGATTCTATAATGTTTTCGATAATTAATTTATATAAGGCCATTATTTTATTATTGCATAAACACTACCAAAATTAAAATGTTTTTCAAATCTATATTCAAATAATAAATTTATTTCACATTATTTCTCTATTTCTTAGAGAATATCTAATATAATAATAACAAGAATATAATGACATCCACATAGATAATATAATATAAAACATAAATAGTGTGATTCATATGGGGTGAGGTGAGCATATAGATGGGTGGTTGGTAGGTTTTGTGATTATGATTTGTAATGTTGGTGAAGTGTAGTAGTTTTGACATACGATTGTGATTTTATTTTGTTTGAGAAGATACGTGGTTGTGACATGTGGTGGTTGAATAAAAGGGCTTCATGAAATGGGGGACCTCATCTATTATATTTGGTTTCATTTTTCTAATTGATCAGTTGTGATGGAAATGAATATTAATGGTGAAAATAAAATTTTATATGTTGGAATATTTAATTAAATCGAAATTAAACTATTTATATTGAAAAAAAATTAAATCATTAATTTGGATGGTATTGATGTATTAACATGGTTGGTAATAAGGAAATTATGAATAATACATGACACTAAGAAAATATATGGAATGTTGTTAGTGGATCAGAGATGGATTATGCGGTGTTATGAATATACTGGTGCAAGAGAATAGTGGGAGAGTTATTATAACTTTAATAATTCATAATGTAGTCATAGGGTCCTTATTGTGAACCCATAGGTTGGTAAATGGTGAGTGAATATTGTATATTACATTTCTATTTTTATTTATATATGCAACCAACCAATGTATGGAATGTTGTTCTGACACATAAAATATTTAGTGGGTGATTCCCCAACATCTAAGGTAGCGAGGACATATTAGTGGATGCCTCATCTTACATTATATCACTTCTATGATTGGTTTATACACATGGGATTTTCTATCTTGTGAATTAAATCAACATATGGCTTAGTTGACCAGATAGATGTGGTGGATTATCGAGTGTGTTCTTTATGGTAGTGGAAGAGAATTACCTGATTTCCTCCATGTTAATGAAATTTTAATATTCTAGATATATTATATTTGTTATTATAGGATGTATAGTATATAAAGGCAATAGAAATTTATATATAACATTACATGATTTTATGAATAATTATACATCAGAGTACAAGAAAAAGATCGTAAAGTCTAGTGTCTTGGAAGACTACGAACATAATAAAACATTATAAAAACATAATTTTATTTAAACTCTATATTGAGATCCTATATTCCATTGTACTCATACATGTGAATAGGATAAAAATGTCATAACAAGTTCAATTTCATTAGCTATAATCCTAATAAGGGAATAACCATAAAAACAAAGCATTAGCACATTGGATAGAATGCATGGCATGATTATAAAAAAGGAATGCATCATATGGAATCATAACATTAATCATGGGACAATACAAAAATATAAATAAATAAATGAGGAAAAAACATATAAAATTAATTTAGTATAAATCCAGGTTACCTACCAAGATCATTTCCCATTGTATCACAAGCCAAGTCTCACCACTAAGACCATATCAAATAGCAGCACAAACTAAGGCAAGCTGCCGAGACCGTCACAAATAACGTCTCATGAGACTCAAATTCACCCAATGCATTGGAGTTCTATCTGGGGACACCCATATTACAGTTCATGATTATGTTTTCCACAAAAATAATCACACATAACAAATCATACATAAACAAAAGGGTAACTCATGAAATAATTTGGGTACCACGATCATGGCATAAACAATAACCAAAGAGAGTATCATGAAAGTGTCTATGAAAGAGAGGAATTAGAACATTCATGGACGTTCATCTAGTAAAATATGAATGTATCATTTGAAATTATGTTAAACAGAACTGACAACAAGTAATAAATATATTTGAAAAATTTTAGCCTTTAAATATTATTGTGGGGTTTTAAGGAAAACACTATTGATATTTAAAAATAGAAAGGACAATAAAATTTTATAAAAAACCAGAAGTGGGCCAATAAGGTTTTCATAACTAAAATACTGATTTCATAACTCCATTGGTGGAATAAAATAAATGATATAGTGACCATTAAATGTTTAAATAATATTGGGATGTTCCCATTAAAAAGGTTTTCTTACTAGGAAATATCGAGGAGGAAATCACTTAAAAGCATGTGTATAGCCCACATAGAATGAGGGATAGTTCTTGAAAAATGAATTTGGATAATAAAAAACGAATGTATAAATTTTACATAAATTGAAATGACATATTCATTTGGGTAAAAAGAAATATAGAGAAACCCCAAGGAATAAAGCCAGTTCGGGTAGAATTCCTTACAGATTATCGGCTTGGTATTAGGTGCACATAATAGGGCTTATTAAGAGAGAGTGGGGTTTATCATCATTCATACATAATGAGGTTATTATTGGTAAGGTGATAAATTATACCACATCATTATGGATTAATCATACAATGGTATAGCATAGAGTACATTCTTTAAATTAACCCATATGGAAAGGATCCTTTACCTTAAGTCTAATGGTGATCATTTCATGAACTTATTGAGCTGAAAAATAAAATTAGGTTAATTAATTTAAAATTACCGGAACTATTATATTTTAAATTGATTTATTATACCCTTTTTTCATTAATGTATTTTTAAATTGGTTATGTGGTTCAATTTCATTTTTTGAGAACATTCATTTTTTGATTTTCCTTGTGTCGTTCAATGTATTCATGACTAGAAGTTCATTTAAGACGTGGATGAACATCCAGAATTATAATTATATTTTATTTATTATATTACATAACATTAAATGATATTATAAATATTTGTTCTATATAACATGATAAGGGATCATTAGATAAGAATTTATTGATGATCGTTTGGTTTAATTTAGGCAGTTTTTGAACCATAATGAAATTGTTTTGTTTAATACTTTGGAAATATGTACATAATTCTGTTCCAGAACGTTATATATGATATAATAAATATAATATATCCTGGTTCAACCATAAAAATGGTTTCATGACTATATCTAATGGCGGTGATGTAAAATAATAACATGTTGTTCTTGAAGGCGATAAATGAACACCTCACAAATAATGTTATCCTTTATAATATAAATAAAAGAGGGGAATGTTGTTAAATGATATTTTCACCCATTAGTATTATAAAATTAAATTATATTTAATATACTACATTTACATTACATTTAGATTAGGATATGTGGGGAGATATTTATTAAGAGAACTTGAAATGGAAAGGAAATTAATGGAAAAGAGAGAGAGAGGAAAATTACCTCTTGAATCCTATTAAAGGCACCTTGGATTCGTCTTTTAAAGAGACTGAGGGGTTTTGTACGTGGTATAGGACCATGGTAAGAGACTTATTCAGAATATTGGAATGGAAAATGGCTTGAGAGGAGTTAAGATAAGAGGTATGGATTGGTTGTATTTTTAGTGGAGGGGAATATGGTTTTTATTATTTTACAATCATTAATTTATTAGACCAGTAAATTATAGTATTTCACTATTCAAAAAATTTAAATAGTTCGGGGAAACCCCAAAAATATACCCAAAACGTTTTTTGATGTGTAAAATCCAAAAATTATATCCATTTTTCAAAAATAATTTTATAAATATGATTAATTAAATATTTAATTAAAATCACAGTTTTCTCGAAAATAACTATTATGAATTATTTATTTTTTTATTCCAATATATAGGTTTATCGTACTCCAACTTGAATATTATAAATATTCTATGATTGGTATGGTTACTATTCATTACAGAATGAAACTATTCATAAAGGTAGAATTACTATTCAAAAGCTTATTTTAATATTCACAAAAAATTTTGTTGGTCATATTAGACTACAAATAACTCACTGATCACAACCCCTGTATGTCAGATTTTATAAATTAAAAGCACAGAAGTGACAACCATATGTTTAAGGGTCACATAATAATTAGTATTTCATTATGTTTAGATTTTATGGGGAAAAATTATAATATGTATATTTCCATTGAAAAAAATTTGGTCATTACATTATTCCCCCCTTAAGAATTTTCAACATTGAAATTTTGTTTTAAATTATAGATCATAAAAAGGTGCAGGTTCTTTTACTTTGTTTCCTCCTCTAGTTCCCATGATTCTTATTCATAATTATGGTTCCACAACTATACTTTTAATATGATAATTGCCTTGTTATGTATAACTTTATCTCTATGATCCAATATCTTCACTCACTACACCTTGTAAAAAAAGATCAACCTCCAACTGTACCACCTTTGAATATAGTACATGTGATTGATCTTGTATGTACTTCCATAATAAGGATTCATTGAATAAATCATATTATTTGGCCATGGTATGTGGATCTTCATGTCGATAGGCCATAACCCTGACATTATCAAGAATATCGAAGGGGCTGATGTACCTAGGATTTAACATCCATTTCCTTCCAAACCTTATTACCTTTTTCCATTGAGATATTCGTAGAAATACAATGAATCCAATTTTTAACTCAAGGTATCATAAAAAATTGTCAGCATATATCACTTATCGACATTAGGCTTCCTTGATATACCGCTAAAATGATTTCACCTTCCCCACCATTTGTTCAACAATTTCAGGTTATAGAAGCGTATGCTCACCATGTCACCCCAACATGACGGTGTTCATAACCTTTTCCCATAATGGGTTTCATATGGATCCATTCATATGATTGGGTGGAATCTATTTTTCTAGGAAAATTAAACCAGTGGAAGATATTGGTCCCATCATCCTTTGAATTCCATAGCACATGCTCTCTACATATCTTCCAGTGTCCAAATAGTTCTCTCAGATTTTCCATCTGTTTGAGGTTGATAGGCCGTACTAATGTTTAGTTATGTTCTTAGAGCACGTTGTAGACTTTTCCAAAACATCAAGGTGAATCTTGGATCATTATCAGACACAATTGATAGTGGCACTCCATGCATCCTCACAACATCTTTGATGTTAATCTGTTCAAGTTGGTCCAATGAGAAGTGCTCTCAAATTGGGATATTGTGATTTGTCTTTGTAAGATGATCCACAATGACCGATATAGAATTATTTCCTCTTGATGTCTTTGGAATTCAAGTTAAAAAGTCCATGGTGATGTTATCCCACCTCCATGTTTGTATGGTAAGTGGTGGCATAATCCCCTTATAATTTTTCCTCGCATCCTATAATTGTGGAAATACTATGAATTTTGATGTATATTCTCCAATCACCCTTTTCATATTGTCCCACCAATGTTTTTCTCAGAGATCTCGATACATCATTGTGCTCTCTGGTGAATAGAGAAGGTTGAACTATGTGCATCATTCAAAAGATCCTTCTTTATTTCTAGATCAGATGATACACATAATCATGACCCAAATCATATAACTATTTCCTTGTAAATAAAGAACTCAAAGGATTTCCATTTTTAATTTCTTCCACCAATTTCAAAAGTTCCACATATACTATTTGAGCGTCGTTTATTTTCTCCATGAGGGATGGTTGAGAAATCACGTGAGAAAGGATTGAATATGTTCCTACCTTAATGATTCCCATGTCCATCCATTTCAAATCTGTGATGATCATATCCTTTTCGATTCTCACCATTGATAATGATGCAACATCCTTTCTACATAGAGCATCTACAACCATTTTTTCCATAACGATATATTAGTGGATTGAGAAGTCATAATCCTTGATGATATTTATCCATATTTTTTGGTGAATATTAATCTATTTTTGTGTGAATATATATTTGAGACTCTTATAATCAGAATATATATAACACTTCTCCCCATAGAGTTAATGTTGACGCATTTTCAACCCAAAGATCATATCGTCCAACTCCAGATCATCCGTCATATAGTTTTGCTCGCGGTTTTTTAGATTCCATGAGGTGTAAGATATCAATGTATCATATTGAATTATCACACAACCTATTCCATTCTTTGAAGCATCACTCTAAAACAAAATGAGTTCTCAACATATTTGGAGTGTGAGTACTAGTGCATTGATTAGCCTATTCTTCAACTCCTGAAAATAGTCTTCACATTTTTTTATTCTAGAAAAACATCACTCCCTTCTTGGTTAGCATGGTCATTGGGTTTGGCATTCCTGAAAATATCTTCATAAATCATCAATAATTCCTAGGTAGAACCAGAATGCTATGAATATCAATTACAGATGTTGTCCTGGTCCACTCTTAGATATAATATATTTTGGAAGGGTCCACCGATATCCCATTGTTGGAGATAACATACCCCAATAATGATACTTCGTCCATCTAGAACTCACATTTACTATAAATTTCATATAGCTTCTCTCATTAATTTTTTTTAACAAAGTATTCATACTCTGCTCCTTTTTATCCTTTCACATGTAGTATATCAGAATATCATCAATAAATTCAACCAAAAGTTTGTTGATATTGTATGTAAAGTCAATATTCATTAAATCCAACAAAATTGATGGATCATTGGTGAGTATGAATGGAATATCTATAAACTCATAATATATATACCACATTCGAAATGAAATCACCAGAATATCATCCTTCCTCACCATTAAATAGTTATATCCCAACAAAGGGTCCACCATAGAGAAATAACTAGCCCCACAACGCTTATCAAACAATTAATCTATCTGTGGTCTGGGATATTTGTCTAGTAACATGATTTTTTGAGTTCATGATAATCAATATACATGATTATTGATACATCCTTATTTTTGAATAAGTGGACTGGCACAACCAATGGTGAATCCATCGGACATATAAAAAACTTCTCCATATTCCCTCTATAACTTCTTATTCGGCTCTTCTAGTTCTACAGTGTCCATTATTTAAGGTGTATTTTATATTAGTTAAAGATCAAGGAATAATTTCAATTGAGTTCTCTAACTCATGGTAAGGATTAAGACCAGAATACTCTTCCTGAAATACATTAGTGTAATTCCTCACAATGGGCATGTATTTATGTATGATTCACTCCTTTTTCGTAATTATTTGGTCAAGATATGGTTTCTCATATGAATGTAATATCCAAAATTAAGATGATAATACTAAAGGGGATCCATCATCCTCTTAACAGTTATAATGAATTGGAGGATACTTTTGGATATAAAGAGTGATCTCCATTTTCCGATAGTTGATTTTGGATTTGTATAAAGATATCCAATCCATGCCCAAGATATTTTTAAACTCTACTAAAGGATGTGTGATAAGATTTTATGGGTGGTTCAGTCCACATAAATTAACCAGGGAGTTATAAACCATGGACACAATAATTTCCCCATTAATTATCCTCACAGATAACATGTCCTTAAAATTTCGAGGTGGAAATTGAATTGGTCTACTTATAATGAAAGGTTTGAAAGAATACGTAGAACCAAAATAAAAAATTATGTTCACTATTATTGAATGAATAACTAGGGTACGTGTCACCACATCTATTTTCATAACCACCTCAACAATAGTGATATAATAAGACCATTATTGTTTCCTTGGATGTTGTTATTGATTCCCTCTAATAACCTATTTCATAGATAATTGTTTACAAAAATCCCATAATCCTTTTTTTGTAACTATGCCCTGCTGGCTGAGTGTTGATCTTAACCATCCTTTATTCATCAACATTAGCATGATTTTTCATGTCCCTTCAGCAGTTCATGGATAGATGTCCCTACATACCACATTTTAAGCAATTATTTTTTCACATTAAATAGTTCACAAGATAATTATTCCCACAACACACTACTAGTTATTTAATCTATAGCCATGAACATATAGCAAATACATTATAGGTCTATGGATATATCTTTTTTTAGCCATGATTTATGGATCGGGCATGGCTAAATTGTGTGGTGTTTTTTTCTATAAAATTCGTCGGGTTCCACCTCCCTCATCCCTGATAGACTCTGCACGCCACCCTCTGATATCCTCTGGCACCCTCTTCCCCAATAATCTATGAGATTCAAAATGGATCCCACCTCCCTGATACCCTCTGTGCGCAACCCTCTAAACCCGACGATGCCCATCGGGACTTCTCCTCTCCATGATCCTCCTCCACCGATGATGATCCTCACGACGACGATCCTTGTGATGTTGCCCCTCGTTACCACAGAATGAGGCAACCCCACCAGGATCTCTCATCTCGGATCATCCTCCCCCGATGCTGCCACCAATTGTGGGACACCTCAACTCTCTCTGACAACGCGACTCCTATGTGGCCTCCCCACATCCTACGACATGGCTAACCCCATCCCGGTGATCCTCCTCCTCCTTGTAATGAACAATTCTGGGTTCATTATTTTTTTATCAGTTATTAATATCTTTTTTGCATCAAATATATACAATTTTTTTTGACATTTTATAAAATTCCAACTTCAATGTCTCTTGCACAACCAGTTATTCTTGAATTGAGGTAGGTATTTTAGTCTATTTATTTTAATTATCATGACATTTTGTGCTTCATGGTTTCTATAACATTGTTTATAAAGGTAAATAAATATCTAATAGATATAGTGGTTTTAAAAATTGTTATAAATGTTTTTTGTAACACCCCAAGCTTCTACGGTACGCTTCTCTTTGAATAATGTGATAGTGTGTGTTGTACGCAACACCGAGTTCTAACACACCATAACCAACCAAACTAGCCGTTATGAATAGTAATGCATAATTTTTTAAATTATATATATTTTATATTTAAAAATGAACTTCATTTTTGGATTTGGAATATCTAATTTAGCTCAATGTGAAATTTTGGTACTTTTCGGATAACTTTAATATTTTGATGAATAGTGAAAATTACTAAATATTAATTAAAAACAACTTTTTTAATCAATATAATTAATAGTGATAAATTATGAATTTTTGTGGTTTTAAAGTATATTTAGAATATATTTTTACCATTTAATACTATATTGGTCATTAGACATAATTTTACAATTAAACTGGACATAAACAAGTGTCAATCTTTTGATAGTTATTATCTCTTAAAAACACGCTTTTTGTTTTAACAATGGGAATTAATTTTAAATTAATTTCTGCCACTTCTATGTTTTAAATTTGGAAAAATGGATTCCATATTTTTAATTCGGATGTTCAAATTGTGTAAATAGGTAAATTTTATTTTTAGACATTTTGAATAATTACTTCGGTAAATATTTTATTTACCATGGTTAAGGGTAAATCCGGTAAATAAGGATTAAAAAATAATATTATAATAATACTAAATTACCCTAAAACGCATCCTAGCCTTATTGGATGATACATGTTTGACCATAGGGATCATTGGGTCGATTTTGGGACCCCATGGAGCTACTTGTAGATGATAGGGACAATTTATTTTAATTAAGTTGAAATGAATACAAAAATGACACAAACATATATCTTTTAGAAAACCAATTGTTACATAGGGTTATATATGTTGGATTTTAGAATATAAATATTCAATAGAAATCTAAAAAGATTTCATACATAATGATATTTTATTAATAATTTTTAGACATTATATAATGTAATTTATTTATGACACAATGGTGATGCAGTAATTACCATAATAGTGAAAAAGTAGAATAATTGATATTATAAATATCCAAATAAATAAAATTTGATACTTTTATTGAATTAAACTAATTTTATAAGTTAATATGACATATTATTATTTATCTAATTAACGTTTTTAGAAGTAAATATTCTGTTATGTGTTTCGCAAAAATCAACTATTGAATAGTGTCAAAATTGACATAAAAGAGTTTTTAAAACAAATATTATATTATTAATTGATATTAATTTCCTAAAAATCTAAGGTTCGGAAAAGAGACTTATATCATGATAGGTTTATCATTAATGAACCATTTGGGGGTCTCTTAGATGTATATGGTATGTTTATTAACCATATAATAAAAAAATACAAAGAGGCATTGTTAAAGTGAAAATAATTAACTAAGAGTTAATACTTAATGATAAGTTTAATATAATGAACCAAACCTATCTAAATTCTCTTGGTTGAGTGGATTGCGACCCATACCAACCTTAAACTTTAAATAATCAACTTTGGAGCCATTATAAACCGAATATTAATTTATTATAAATTAATATTTCAAGCTTTTCCAAAGGTGCCCCTCACCCCTCTTATAAAAGGGCACTCCTCCTTCCTATTTCTTCACACCTTAAAAGCCTTTTGGTTCGTCCACCCCCTTTCCAAATAATCTCCCAACTTCCCTCACTACAACCTAGAGGCCTTAGTTTGGTCAGAAAGACAACTTAAGGAGCCATTTTGATCAAATCAAAAGGAAGAACCAGAAGAAGAGGTAATGTTTTCACCACCCCTTTTTAAGTTCCTTTCTTCTTCCACTTCTTTTTTCTTTGTTATTACCATTATAGAATAAGAAATATAGTACCTTATAAATACTTTGATGTTATTATAAAAATTTTACAACCATATTCAGTATTCTATCCGCCCTTTGAATAACATGTCGCCATACGTGCGTACGTATGGCTTACCGTCTCCACGTCGTGGTGTAATTGTTATTCAATATATTATTATTTGGGTGGGTATAATAATGATGTCTAACTCATGAAGAAAATAAATATAACATGATAATGATTCTGTATATATGATATACCATCCAATTATATATTATTTTAATATCAAAAGAATGATATTGTCACTCGTGCGTACGTACGGACTACCGTCTCCACGAACGTGATGAGATTCATTCTCTATTGTATCCACTCAAGTATAATTATCATTTGATGATTTAAAAATAATGTTTAAGGACTTGATATCATTATGGATATAAATAATATACAACCTATCCATGAAAACCACGACTTACATAACAAAACATATAAAAGAAAATGAGTACGTTAACACCTGAAACGACGATAATTCTAAGATATTATTAACAAATCAATGTTAAAAGATCATATATGATATCATATTAATGCATATGATTATTGTATAATTAAATAAAAATTATTTCACAATTATACAGGAGGTTAACCTACCTTCGACCAAGGAAAAAGTACAAAGTAAGGGGTTTCTTATCTCACTCTTAATTCCGTGAGAATTCCATTGTTCACCACTTATTTATTACATGTGGTGCGTGTACTGCCCATGTTTGTATTCATTGTGTAATATACTTTAATTTATGGTTATTTACATCATCATTTTATGATCCTTCATTCATGGGTGTATGTTTCGTATGTTACCTGATCGATAAGGGAATTCGAAATTTCAATTCCCATTTATTCGGCATTACGCAAACTTCATTGATTATTTTACTCCGAGATTATGTGTGGAATAACTATTCATTTTCTTATGTCATAATTTCCACTCTCCTTTTCTGTGGATATAATTTTGATACACATAATCACTCCATTGATAATTTCTCAAGTCAGCGATATGAATTTGATAAGAGTAATTTTAACTCATTCTATATTTGTTGAGTTAAACATCCAATTCATTGGTGTTGTTTTTACAAGATTATGTGTGAATATCCTTTAATTGTTTTACACCAAATATCCAATCATATTTAGTGTATTTGTCACACATAACTATTTCGTTGATTAATCCTTAACCTAAGGATACGACCTTTATGAGAGATTTCTTCTCAACTTAAATTCCATTAAGACTTCTTTGTTGTTATACACCAAATCACTTTTTTGTGGTGTATAAAATGTACTTTGACATAGTATATCATGAATCCCTTTATTCTCATGATATTAAAATGTTTTTATTACCTCAATTATTTGTATTCAAATGCCTCTATTTTGGTTAGTATCTCAAACTAAAATACCATTATTAAATGTTTTAAAGACTTATTCATATAAATCATTCTCATTAATGTCCATGTTTAAAAAATGGTTTTAAGGATTTATTTATATGGAAATTAAAGTTTTAAAATTAAAACTTCTGTTAAAAAGTTTCAAAGTGTTATGGCACACTTTGATTCAAAAATCAATTTTTAAATGGATTCTCGAAAAATAGTGTGCCTTTTAAATGATTTCAAGAAAAAGGGGGATATTTCTATAAAATAGTTTTGATGGTTATTTTCATCTATGTCAACGTCCTTAATTATTCTTGATTGAGTATAATGTGATACAATACAATCTTACATATTGTATCGAATGAGTTATGTTTGACTGTGGATGTGCTATTTTTATACCATTCATGGTTTGTGGTTAAAGTATTGACATTTCGTATGCTAGTTTTAATACGAATTTTTATGTTATGTTTAAAACTTTTCATATGAGGAATGCATTGGACTTAATATGTGACAGGTGGAACCCTCTATAGCTCCTAAATGCATCGGTAGGACTCATGAGACAAACTAGTGTCTTGGCACAAGGCCTTGGAAAAATCTTATTTGTAGTCTTGGAACGAGGCCTTGGCTATGTGGTTATGATAGTCTGGAATTATGCATTCCAACATTATGAAAGTGGTTATTGATATTGCATGTGATCATTCTATGAGTATAATATAAATGTGAGTAAGTAAATGGCATTATTTTATTTTATCTTTTCTATTTTATGTGGATGTTCAAGCTTAAAAGGCTTTCGTTTTAGTTATAAACTTCCTTAAGTGTTTATGCTTATCTATGAATGCTTTTACTATAATGTTATCCTCACTGAGCATCTGAACTCACTCCTTTCAATGTTTTATTTTTCCTAGGAATGAAGAAGTAATTTATGAATGACCTACAGGGATAGTATGAGGGGGAATGAAGACAAGATGTTGTTGTAGTTTTTTTACCTTATGATGTAATGTAAGACTTTGGAATATATCTAGTGTTTCCAAGACTACTAAACTAATCGGTCTTTCGAGACATAAACCTTTGTGATCATGAAAATGTTATGTAATAACACACCGACTCTGGGTAACTAGGGTCGGGGAATTACAGTTGGTATCAGAGAAAGTTTAGTACAAACCTTGGAAGCTAGATTTAGATAAAATCTGATTAGAGCACGTAGAACTATGACGAACTTTGAGGATTAGTATATAAGAACATCCTAGAATTTTGGTATTGTAGAAGATTTTGTGAGTTTTCCGAGCAATACATCCCTGTCTGGATACGATCAGGTAGATGTGGCTCTGGCACAGATGAACCTAGAGGAAAAACCCGAAAACACCGCTATGAGCTAGACTCGAACGAGAACTGGTGCACGAAAACGGGCCTTGCTGCACTCATGGTTACGAAACTCCCGGGGGATATGCATTGGTAAATTCACAAGATTAGTATAAACCATTATTAAAGGAATACAAAAAATGCTCCTAAGAATATATGATGGCAAATAGATAGTGGATAACCTAGATTTTAACATAGGGTACCCCAAGTTAGGATATATTGTTCAATTACAAGATTATCCTATTATGTATATTTTTTTACATTCTTATTAGATTATTATTCAAAAACCCTAATTGTATTTTTTTTGTTAGTTGAAACATGGATGGAGAAAGATCACGAACAACTCTTCTCTCTCTTCCTAAAGAACTACTTACAATTATTATCCAGAAGTCATGCGCAGACGATGTTGAAACTTTTTCAAATGTCCATGTTACATGCAAACAACTTTATGAGACATCCAATACCTCTAGCATTGCACGATTCTTTCAAGGATCAAGTACCGACTATGGAATAATGTTGTGCTCTCAACTTTCTTACCACGCTAAGCGTGGGAAGTACCATCAGGGTATTTTCAAATTATTCACTTTATCTCAAAATTACGATGCAATATATGATTTTCTAGATGATGCAGAAGAGGGAGACCTTCGAGATGCCTATATGTATCTAATTATATATTTATGTCTTTTGGGATATACGAAAACTGATTTACCAAAACCATATCTTGAAATATTTGAAGTTGAATCAGTGAGAATTTTTCTAAAAAACATTTTAAAGACGATGTATCAAAATTATATATAAGAAATACCAATTTTTTTATGTTTCATCGATGCTTCCATCGATATAATCCAAGATGGATGAGGAGTTTTTGGGTAAAGGAAGTAGATGCTTTTGAAAAATTCATGAGGTACCATTGTGACACATGAACACATTCTACCAAAAGGAAAATCCACCTAGTCTCTCCAAAGTTCATGTTGTGATCCACATATCTCTAGTGACAAAATACATGCCAGACCCAACACATGTACTCACCTATGAAGAATTAGAACCGGAACCCGATCTGTCTTATTGTGGCGAGCCTATCAGAGTTCTTCATGCCAAAGAACAAGTGTTGAGAAACCAGATGACCCATCTGGTAAACGATCTATGGAGAAATCATAAGATGGAAGAGGAAATGTGGGAACCTGAGGAATATATGATGAAGAACCTATGTGGAGATAAATGGATGGTGAAATGTTTAAAATTGTTAGTGCTCTTTATTTATGGGATTACTTTGGAATAATTTTCTCCCGTATGTGTAAACCTGCAATTTATCATGTGAAAATGATATTTGAGGAAGAATTATCTTTTCTATTCTGGATATAGTTATAAATAACCATTTGGTCTTATATGATCATTGGGTTTGAGAAAATTATAAGTTATTATAATTTGGGATGAAAATGAAAGGTATGAGATAATATTTGTGTTTAAATTAAGCTATGGTATTTTGATGAATTTATCTCAATTTGGTAATATTATAAAATATAGTTTTTGAAAAAGGACAACACATAGACCATGTGACAACCCGTCGCGTCGGACAAAGTTGTGGAAATCGAACCCACAACCAAAGTGCGATTGAGATTTATCGCCTACCACTGGGCTATGTGAAGTCCCCGGTTAGTGTGACTATTATTTTTAGTTAAATGATTTTATTGATCATTAATAATTTGATTTGGGATCTTATGTCTTATCAAATGAATACCCATAGTATAGGAAAATGAATTTTTGATTAAGTGATAAATGTTATTTTGGAAGTTGTTCACTTTGTTGTGAACACTATATGCCAAAGGAAAATAGAGTAGTATGAGATTTCATTTGAGGAGTAATGGTGGATTTTTATCTATGTTTTTATTATGGATTTATAATGATTTGGGTTATTTATGGAAATGATTAGGTTAATTACTTTAAGTATGTGACTTTATGAGTAATTAATTCCATTTGGAGATACAATTTAATGTGGAAGACTACATTCATAATAAGTTTTGATTTTAAATATTAGTATTGATTATATTAAATGATTTTAAGGACAGTTTATTATGTAATGGTATTTATTTAACTTTGGTGTATTTTTGGTTTAATTTTGGAAATTTAGATTAGTGTTTCTTTCTCTAAAGGAATATCCTTTTGGGGGATCATTAGATCATGTACTAACCATTTTGGATTTGATTAATCTCTAATGACAATGTAAATATATAGTTCCTCCTTCATGGATAATGTGATTCTATAGGAGTTTATTCTAGATCTTCCAGTGTGACCAAGACTTCTTGAATACTCATCGTTTAAAAAAAATGAGTTTGTGGTGGAAATTTATTAAAGAATCAAACTCTACCTAAAATGTAAGTATATATCATTATATTCATAATCAATATCATAAATTAAAGTAACTTAAAACAAAAAAAATGTTGTCCATTTACTTTCCTACTAGGAGACTAATGGTCGTTTGTCCCAACACAAGTTTGTGGCTTTCTTATTGTTAACTTTCTCATGATGATGATTTCTATCCCTCTCCATCAGAACATGACACTTAATTTATCATCCATATCAATGTTTTCCTACATGGAATCCGAGTATTGGTTATCTTGTTTGACCTTTATACCTCTCTTTCATTCTTTTAAAGTGATAGTTTTATTGGCTCTTTTTCAGATGTGGGACATTCCATTATATTCCCAAGAACAATCTTAAAAATTTCGAAGACGCAATTTATTTAATGAGGGGAGAATGTAACACCCCAATCCTCTATGGTACGCTTCACTTTGAATAATGTGATAGCGTGTGTTGTACGCAAGACCGAGTTCTAACACACCATAACCAACCAAACTAGCTGCTATGAATAGTAATACCTACATTTTGAAATTATATATATTTTATATTTCAAAATGGACTTCATTTTTGGATTCGGAATATCTAATTTAGACTAATGTGAAATTTTGGTACTTTTCGGATAACAATATTATTTTGATGAATACTGAAAATTACAAAATTTTAATTAAAAACAACTTTTTTAATCAAAATAATTAATAGTGATAAATTATGAATTTGAGTGGATTTAAAGTATATTTAGAATATATTTTTACCATTTAATACAATTTTGGTCATTGAACATAATTTTACAATTAAACCGGACATAAACAAGTGTCATTCTTTTGATAGTTATTATCTCTTAAAAACACGCTTTTTGTTTTAACAACGAGAATTAATTTTAAAATTAATTTCTGCCACTTCTGTGTTTTGAATTTGGAAAAATGGATTCCATGATTGGAATCAGGATGTTCAAATTGTGTAAATAGGTATCTCTTTTTAGACATTTTGAATAATTACTTCGGTAAATATTTTATTTACCATTGTTAAGGCTAAATCCGGTAAATAAGGGTTAAAAAATAATATTATAATAATAATAAATTACCCTAAAACGTGTCCTATAATTATTTTTTGATAAATGTTCGACCATAGGCATCTTTTGGTGGATTTTGGGACCCCATGGAGCCACTTCTAGGTGATAGGGACACTTTATTTTAATTAAGTTAAAATGAATACAAAAATGACACAAGCATATATCATTTTGAAAACCAATTGTTACATAGGGTTATATATGTTGGATTTTTGACAATGAATATTCAATAGAAAGATAAGAATATTTCCTACATAATTTTTTTTTAATTTTTAGACATTATATAAGGTATTTTATTTATGACACAATGGTGATGCAGTAATTACACTTAATAGTGAAATATTAGATTAAATGATATTATAAATACCCAAATAAATATAATTTGAGACATTTATTGAATTAAAATAATTTTATAAGTTAATATGATATATTAATATTGATTTAATTAACTTTTTTTGAAGTAATAATTCTTTTATGTGTTTCACAAAAATCAACTATTGAATAGTGTCAAAATTGACATAAAAGAGTTTATAAAACAAATATTATATTAATAATTGATATTTAATTCCTAAAAATCTACGGTTCGGACAAGAGACTTATATAATGATTGGTGTATCATTAATGAACCACTTTGGGGTCTCTTGGATGCATATGGTAAGTTTATTAACCATATAATATAAAAATAAAAAGAGACATTGTAAAATTGAAACTAATTAACTAAGAGTTAATACTTAAAGATAAGGTTAATATAATGACCCAAACCTGTATAAATTCTATTGGTTGAGTGTTTTTTGAGCCATAACCACCTTAAAAATTATATAATCAACTTTTAAGCCATTAGGAACCTAATATTAATTTATTATAAATTAATATTTCTAGCCTTTCCAAAGGTGCCCCTCACCCCTCTTATAAAAAGGAATTCCTCCTTCTCACTTCTTCACACCTTAAAAGCCTTTTGGTTCGGAAAAAACCCTGACAAAATACTCTCCCAAATTCCCTCACTACAACCTAGAGGACTTAGTTTGTTCAAAAAGCCAACCTATGGATCCATTTTGATCAAATCAAAAGGAAGAACCCGAAGAAGAGGTAATGTTTTCACCAACCCTTATCAGGTTCCATTCTTATTCCACTTCATCTTTCTTGGTTATTAACATTCTAAAATAATAACTCTAGTATCTTATATATACTATGATGTTATTATAAAAATGTTACAACCATATACAGTATTCTATCCACAATTTGAATAACATGTCACCATACGTGCGTACGTACGGCTTACCGTCTCCATGTCATGGTGTAATTGTTATTCTATATATTATTATTTGGGTGGGTATTATAATGATGTGTAACTCATGAAAATAATAAATATAACATAATAATGATTCTTTATATATGATATACCATCCAATTATATATTATTTTAATATCAAATGAATGATATTGTCGCTCGTGCATACGTACGGACTACCGTCTCCACAAACGTGATGATATTCATTCTCTATTGTATCCAATCAAGTATAATTATCATTTGATGATTTAAAAATAATTTTTAAGTACTTGATATCATTATGGATATGAATAATATACAACCTATCCATGACAACCACGACTTATGTAACAAAACATATAAAAGAAAACGAGTAAGTTAACACCTGAAACGATGATAATTCTAAGATATTATTAACAAATCAATGTTTAAAGATCATATGTGATATCATATTAATGCATATGATTCCTGTATAATTAAATAACAATTATTTCACCATTATAAAGGAGGTTAACCTCCCATCTAACAAGTAAAAAGTACAATGTAATGGGTTTCTTATCTCACTTTTAATTCCATGAGAATTCCATTGTTCACCACTTATTTATTACATGTGGTGTGTGTACTGCCCATGTTTGTATTCATTGTGTAATATAATTTAATTTAGGGGTATTTACATCATAATTTTATGATCCTTCTTTCATTGGTGTATGTTTCGTATGTTACCTAATCGATAAGGGAATTCAAAATTTCAATTCCCAATTATTCGGCTTTACGCAAACTTCATTGATTATTTTACTCCGAGATTATGTGTGGAATAACTATTCATTTGCTTATGTCATAATTTCAAATCCATTTTTCTTTGGATATACTTTTGATACATATAATCACTCCATTGATAATTTATCAAGTCATATATATGAATTTGATAAGAGTAATTTTAACTCATTCTCCATTTGTTGAGTTAAACATCCAATTCATTGGTGTTGTTTTTACAATATTATGTGTGAATATCGATTGATTGTTTTACCCTGAATATCCAATCATATTTAGTGTATTTTTCACACATAACTATTTCGTTGATTTATCCTTAACCTAAGGATATGACCATTATGAGAGATTTCTTCTCAACTTAAATTCCAGTGAGACTTCTTTGTTGTTATACACCAAATAACTTTTTTGTGGTGTATATAATGTACTTTGACATAGTATATAATGAATCCCTTTATTAACATGATATTACAATGTTTTGATTACCTCATTTAGTTTAATTCAAGTGTCTCTCTTTTGGTTAGAATGTCTAACTAAAATACCATTATTAAATGTTTTAAAGACTTATTCATCTAAATCTTTCTCATTAATGTCCATGTTTTAAAAATGGTTTTAAAGATTTATTTATATGAACATTAATGTTTTAAAATTAAAACTCCTTTTAAAAAGTTTCAAAGTGGTATGGGACACTTTAATTCAAAAATCTATTTTTAGATGGCTTCTCGACAAATAGTGCGACTTTTAAATGATTTCAAGAAAAAGGGGGATATTTCTCTCAAATAGTTTTGATGATTATTTTCATCTATGTCAACATCATTAATTATTCTTTATTGAAGATAATGTGTTACAATACAATCTTCCATATTGTATTGAATGAGTTATGTTTGACTGTGGATGTGCTATTTTTATACCATTCATGGTTTGTGGTTAACATATTGACATTTCATATGCTAGTTTTAATACGAATGTTTATGTTATGTTTAAAACATTTCATATGAGGAATGCATTGGACTTAATATGTGACGGGTGGAGCCAGATATAGCTTCTCGATGAATCAGTAGGTCTCATGGGACAAACTAGTGTCTTGGCACAGGGCCTTGGCAAATTCTTATTTGTAGTCTTGGCACGAGAACTTGGATATGTGGTTATGATAGTCTGGCATTATGCATTCCATCATTATGAAAGTGGTTATTGATATTGCATGTGATCATTGGACTAGTAGAATATCCATGTGAGTAAGTAAATGACATTATTTTATTTTATCTTTGTCATTTTATGATGAAGTTCAAGCTTAAAAGGCTTTCGTTTTAGTTATAAACTACCTTAAGAGTTTATGCTTATCTATGAATGCTTCTGCTATTATGTTATCCTTACTGGGCATCTGAGCTCACCCCTTTCAATGTTTTATTTTTCCCAGGAATTGAAGAAGTAATTTATGAATGACCTGCAGGGATAGTATGAGGGGATATGAAGACAAGATGTTGTTGTAGTTTTTTTACCTTATGATGTAATGTAAGACTTATGAATATATCTATTGCTTCCAATACTACTAAACTAATCGGTCTTTCGAGACATGATCCTTTGTGATCATGCCAATGTTATGTAATAACGCACCGACTCTGGGTAACTGGGGTCAGGGCATTACATTTTGATCTATTGGAATAATGGATTTATAATGGTTTTCTAAATTTTAATTAAATTTATTAAATGAAAAGGGTTTGTGGTAATTCCTATATGGATTGTTTTAAAAAAAATTATATAAAAAAAATGTATTTGATCCCATTTGGGTATTGGTGTCATTTTTATTGATTTCTTGAAATAGAATTGGTTTATTGAATTGTAATGTGTCTTGAATGAGAGGGTAGTTGGTTTTACAAATGATTTTAAGTGTGGTTCCACAATGAATTGTTATAAATATGGTTATAAAGTCAGTTTTTAAATTTTTTAAAAGACATGGAATTCCTAGTAGGTTACTGAAAAGTCTTATTTTCACTATATAAAAGATATTTTGTAATGAATATAAGACCATCGATTATTCCCCTTATTTTGATTATTCCAAATTCGAATTGCGTATCTCTAAAAGGGATGTTGAATTATATTTTGTATATGGATGACATGAACAGATTTATTTATTTTGAGGGATTTGGAGTTTGACGTGAGATGAGATTTATTTAAAATATTTCTTATCAATTATTATGATTCTTTTTATTTTCCACATTCACTATATTAATTTATCATATGAACCTAGGTAAATAAGGGATGTTCTAGCATTGTGTGGTGCTAGCTTAGTGTATGTTAGCTGGATAGTTTCCTAATAGATTATCACCCAACCAGGGATCTATTTAATATGTGAAGAGACCTGAAAGGGGAAGTTGAATGGGATAATCTAATTTCACATAGGGTCCCAATGAGTAATATTATGAACTAAGTCTAGTATCACACATTATAGAGCCTAATCAGTATCCCATAATGTCTATAGTTCATTGAACATTGATTAGAGTATCACATCACATGCCTTATTTTCATCACAACTATTAAATATTATTTATTATTATCAATTTCCCATTGATATCATGGTGCATGTAATGTTTCTATATTCCATTTCAGTTACAGTTTTGGTTTATTTTCAATATGAATTAAAAAATAGTTTTGGAAGTATATTATTAAATAAATGAATGATGTTTGATATAAAGGTGTGGTTTTGAGATATGGATTTGGAAAAAGGGAAAAAGGATTATTTCACTTTTATTGGATTTGAAACAACCTTTTTCCTTAGATTTAATGAATTTTCCTTTTAAAATGAAAATGGAAGTTGTTTTATAATTGATGTTATGGCATGGTACACCTTTTCATTTCAACCTCTTCTGAAAAAATATTCACTACTCATATATTAGAATATCATTAGTAAAGCTTCTTTTCAAATGAATTATACAAAATCCGTACTGAAATCCTACTAGGAATATTTTGGTTCAAACAGTTCAAACACCAATGGGTGTATGAAAATTTCATGGTTACATTCCAAAGCCTAGGTTATGTTATTTTTCCATGGATAACATTCGAGTTGGTCTGATGGTAGATGGTATAGGATGGTATCAGGGATTGTGGGACATAAGGAGGAATTTAGTAGAGTTGAAGGCTTGGTCATATTTTTGAATGATTATATATAATCCTTGTGGGCCCAGATATTTCTTTCAGTTTATTATATACATTGGATTTTTCTTATTACATTTTTATGTGATGATGTGATGATGTGATTTATGACCTTTTATTATTTCTAAAATATTTTACTATGTTTGATTGTTTCGTTTATATTGAAACTCTTTATTTTCTGTATGAGTGACTGATGTATAGTTGAGTGATGTTGGATTTATGGGTGGATTCCTTTATGCGCTTATTGATATTTGAGGTATAACCCATTACTTATGGTTATACTTTGATACCCTGACACATGTCACCATCCAATAACAACTAGAGAAATTTTTTGGTCCTTGTGGAGATATGGTTTTAGTGACATGTCAGGTTAATCTGGGTCAGTTCATTACACAGTGGTATTAGAGGATACTCTTATTATTTGGAGTTCATATTAGTAAAATGAATATATGATCATTATCAGGACTCAATAGGTAGTTCACAAGTAGTTTATTGACCACCAATTTTCATTACAAGACATGAGTTTCCATGGGTAGTTGTTATTTCAATCTTTGATATGTATCCCAATTTTAATTATTTACATACTGATGATTAGATCCCCATTAAGTTATATTAGATACTTAGGGGGATTTCTTTAAGATTTGGGATGAAATTTGGAAGGAACCAAAGTATCATCATCATCTCACATGGTCTGAAAAAATATATGAAGCCTATGTGTGTGGTCTCAGAAATTTTTTAGATGCTATAATATGATTGGTGTATGGTCACCTAAACCATGTGGCCAAGTCACGCAAAACATTGCACCAATTTTGGATTAATTTTTTATGCCGATTTTGACATCCAATGGATACAAATGACATTTACACTATGGCAGATGGATCAAAGGAAGTTTTAGTGATTTCTTTGGGGCTATGGTAATGGATTTTGTATGTTGTGCCACATTATGGTTTGCTTATGTTTGGTGCTTCATTTGTTTTGTATAGAAGTACTGTTATTGAAATATTTTTATTCATCCAGTTTGGGGGCTTATTTGTTAATTATTTTTAATATCATGTATTATGTTTACATGAGTAGTAAGGTTTAAAATGAAATTGGGAAATGGTCTAAAATTAAAATACATTACATGAAGTGTTTTAATTTAAAAAATTTTCTGTGATTAATTTGAAAATGGAACTCATGGATGTTTTGGATAAAAAAATAGGCATTATGATTTGGTGTGACTTTCACACAATGCCTTGAAAGTGTTTGATGACATTATATAATTCGGGAAATGATTTCAAAATAAATTGTATTTTCGGAAATTTTTTGGTCTTATGGTGAAATTCATGAGCTGTTTTTAAAATAAATGAGAACTATATCAAGTTTGAGTGATATTTTATTTTAAATAAGTTCATGATTATCAAATCTGGTTCTAATATTTTTTAAAACACTATAGATAGTTAGTGGTAATTTTACCCTATGAAATGGATTTTTTATTTTTTAAGGAAGTGAGATTCCTTTAAATGTTGTTTTATTTTTGAAATGAGTTCGCATACTTATTTTTAAAATTTAGGGATTTTTTACGAAAGATATTTTAAGGAAGGTGGGGGTGAAATTGGGGTGGGGTAGGGGGTGCTAGTGTTGTGGTAGGGGGTGCCAGTGTTCAAGCAGGGGGTGTCTGTGTAGGGGTAGGGTGTGCTAGTGCGAGTGGGTGGTGCTACTGCAGGGGGTGGTGTGGGCGGGGGGGGGGGGGGGGGGGGTTGGGGTGTGAAGGGGGTGGTGATGGGGAAGTGAGTATTGGGGTGTGTAGGGGAGGTGAGGTGTTCATGGGGAGGGGGATGTTGGGGTGAAATTGGTTGGGGGAGGGGTGTGTCAGGGGTGGTGGGGGAGAAAGGGGGAGGGCTGGGGTAGGGGGTACTGGTGTAGGGTGTGGTAAAAGGGGATGGGGCCGGGGGGAGTGGTGTTCCCCGGGGAGGGAGAAGGTGTGGTGGAAGGGGTGGGAGAGGTGGGGGAAAGTGGGAGTGGGTGTCCAGGTGGGGAGGGGAAGTTATATAGGGTTGAAAACTTTTGATTAACTCAAACTAGATTAATACAACACTTTATAATAGTATGAAAAAATTTAATAGACAAATCCATTTTATTAATCTATCATTGTTTTATCTATATAATCATTATAGAGGAAAAATAAACTTATGTCTGCGATCCCAGTTCAATTTTTATTATGTTGTTACCATGCATTATAAGTCACGCCATGTAATATATTCATTGAGTTGTTGGTGGGATCTAACAGAAACAATTTTTCAACAATGACCTCACCTTCCATGCAACAACATTGTGTGGAACACATAGGAACCACGTGCATGGACAATGCATTCCCACATTGGATGCGATAATTTACCCCACCTATAAAAATAAGCACGTCCATTATGTTATTCATGGTAAACTACATAGAATAAGCTAGTTAAAGGCCTAAATCTGAGTCTCAAATAAATAAATTCATAGGTTATATGTATCATAGAAATTTAGATGATGTTTATATAGTTTTTAAAGATGTGTGACTAGGCCTAGCCACATGTGAATTCCCTCATCTAGAACTGGCATGGTTACCCTTGTGAAATTGCATGGCATTTACAAGTGGATCACATAATAGCTTATCTTCCCAAGGGTATGCTTGTGTTCTCCAATCAATGCTTGTGTATTCTAGCATATGATTGTGAACTCTAAGTAGATATATTTTTAATACATGTATATATACATTAAATATCCCCTATGGTAGATTTCATGTATCTCCACATGGTGTAATTAGTAAACATGCCCCTTGTCTTAAATTGATTCTTACATTTGGTGATATTTTTTTCCACGTATTAAAATATAAATTTTTGTATCATTGAAACTTACACATGTTTAATCCAACTTTATTTCAATAGTATTTAACACAAATTTATGTTTCCAATATAATAAGTATAATCAATATTCATGCAGGGTTTCTATCCTGCATACAAGGTTACAGGGTTGACTAACTCTCAATTTTGGAGAAATAAACCATCATGAATGAATGGTGAAACGATATATTTTCTCGAAGAGGGTCATGTTATTTTATTTCAGTTAAAATTTTCTTTTACCTATATTAAATATGAGTTGTGATTCATTTTTTAGACTGCATGTACTCTTATTGAGAAGTGGATGATTTATTTAATTTGAGAAGTGGATGGGTTTTTAAACCACTAGAAAATGTATTTTCTAGAGAAGTGGATCATTTAATAAAGCATTAAATTATCACCATGTGAATTCATGTGGGAGGACCACTACTGGGGGGTCTCTATGGGGCTGTGCAATGGCGGGAGTGGAGGGGGCTATGGATGGCGGAAGGGGTGCAATAGAGGGGTCATGTCTAGGGGGGTCTATCTGGGCGGTCTATCCGGGGGGTTTCCGTAGAGGGGTGGTCTGTCTAGGGTATGTCCAGGGGGAGTGGGGGGGGGGGGGCTTTGCTTGGGGGAAGGGGTGCTGGAGGGGGGGGGGTGACTGGAGGGTCAGGTTGGGGGGGTCTATCTAGGGGGCTTTCCAGGGGTTGGGGGATTCAAACCACTCTGTGAAAATATCATTGGTCACATCTTCAGCTTTCAGCCACATTACGAGATGCACAACAAAAAATATTTACCTTGTATCTTATTTCATTTGTTCTCTATAATCAAATAGTTTCCCATCAAAACCCTCACCCATTACGTACTCCACTACGAGATATCATAATCCATGTGAAGGATGATATGATTCATGAATAGCATGGACCTATTAATCGATAATATCTTGATCAACAGCTCTGTTAGGTTATCCTGTGGAACAATTCATTATATGGTGAAGAAGTTCGGCACTAGTACATTCCCAATAAAATTATTCGAATGTTGATGTGAATTTACATGCCGTCTACCTGGAGACCACCCTACCATGCATTGACAACATGTTGACAATGAGTAACTTGTCATGAAACAATGAAAGGGTTGTTGTACAGTGCATCTGATGATGAAAATGGGAAGTGTGTTTAGAAACAGTCAAAAGAATGGTGATTCATGGACTTGGTGTCCCATGAGGTTGAGGGTTATATTTACTCAATCAAAATACTCAGGAATTTTTCCATAACATTTGTAAAAGTCCCAATTGAAGTGTATTTATTTTGACCAATCCAAAAATATTTGGATTCCAAGAAATGCTTACATTGAAATTCATTAAAACACACGAAGTAAGTAATACTGAAATTTTACTCTTAACTTGATCTAATCTCACAATGTATAATGAAATTTAAATTATAAACATCCCTTTTCAAATTATGACTTCAAATAAATATGATTGATAGCAATTTAGAGTCATATTACTATCCAAAATATGCAGATAAAACAATGAGTCCTCCAGAAAAAAAATTCATAAATTATATCAAGCCTCTTCTCCCATGCAACTACAACATTCTATGAAATTCAATAGTCTGAAATTAATCATCCTGTGAATGTATAACCAGAATGATTACAATAAGTATCTTTTTTTGACTTTTTTAAAGTAAGTAGCTTCATTTTAGTGCTTCAATGAATGGACCAAGCTCTGTTTGTTTTTCATTTTTATAACCAGAAGCTCTACCTATAATCTTTATCCTTTTTGTGTCCATTACAAAATTATAAGACAGGAAGTAAACATTTCTCAATCATCATTTTTAAGAAATGAATTTCATTATCTAGGGTTTATTAACCTTTTCAAAACACGTGTAGGAAATGAAAGTTTTGAACGACTCACATATTTTTTTTAGCATTCTATATCATACATAATATTTAGACCTTATAGAAGATGATTCAAGCCTCTATTTCTTATTTGGGTATAGATTTGGAACAATACAGAATCAGAAACGTACCTGAGCATATTACAGTGAAGATCATATCACTATTGCCAATCCAAAATGCAGCAAGGATACGCATCTTGTCAAGCGTGTGGAGGTACAAATGGGAAACCATTCCAGAAAATAAATGAAGCTACATTTCCTTCATGTATGTTATTATTAATATTTCCATAATGGTTATCTTGATATTGGTTGAATATGTTTAGGGATAGGGTATCCCCTTGCCCATTCCCCAAACATATTTTAAGAAACTGTTGTTCTTCCCCAAGAAATTGATGGACATCCATGGTAAAATAAAGCAGCTAAATAGAGTTTTAATAAATCCACTAGAAAAACCCATGAATGATAACACCTTGATGATGAATGAACATTCTACACGATCATATGATTTTTCTATTTCAAACATAATGAAAATATTGGATCTAGTGTCCCTTTTTTTCGAATCACCAATCATCTCTTGTGCAAACCGATAGGACCCTGGATTGTCTCCCATTAAAAAACACATGTTGTTTATCTAAAATCCATTGTGGTAGAAGCTAGGCCAGATGCATGTTAACCACAGTAGCCAAAACATTATAAAAAAATTTAAAAAGGATGATAGGTCTCTATTGGATCAAATAATAAGGATGTAGAAGTTTAGGGATATGAACCAAGGAGGTGGAACTGGCCATTCGTAGGATGCTTCCACCCCAGAAGATGTCATGCACCACTACCACTAGATTTTCTGTAACTAGTTCCCATGAGTAAACATAAAATAAACCATGGTAACCTTCGGGATAAGGTGAACTAAAATGGTAATGATAAATCACAAACTCATGTATCATATTATCCTCAAAAACTAAAACCAAACGAAATTATCCCTAATTTTCACTAATCTGGGTAAGGCTTCAAAGAGATATTATTATAAACTAACATAGCCACTAAGCAGGACTGGTCTTTTTAAGAACATACTAAAATTCTCATCTTCCATAACTATGATTTCCTCATGACTAATATAGAATGAACCTTCCTCCCATAGAATTTATGTTGTGGTAATTCTCTACTTCTCTTTAAAGAAATCAAAAAAGTGTGGTGTTTTTGTATCCATTTTCAAGATTGGTGACCATGGATTTCTTATGAGTTGAGAGTTCGTTATCCAGAAGCCTTTACACTAATATATTCTTATTGTGAACTTGGTCATGAAAAATATCTTCATTCTATCATTTCATTGTATGATGGATGACAGGGGGAGGGAAAATTGTTAAGGGGGTGGTATGTAGGGGGTGGTATGCAGGGCTGGGGGAGGGGGAGTGTGGAAGGGTGGAGTGGGGCTGGGGGTAGGGGCAGTGGGGAGGTCTATAGTGCACGAGGAGGGGGATGGGGGTAGGTGGTAGGTGGGTCTGCAGGGGGGGTATGCAGGGCAGGGGGAGGGTACGGTGGGGGGTAGTGGGTGCAAGGGGGTTAGACAGGGGTGCAAGGGGGGCTGCTGGGCTGTGGGGAGGGTAATGGTGTGGGGAAAAGTGGGAGGGGATGAAAGGGGGTGGGGCAGGGGGAAAGGGGGTATGTAGGGCAGTGGTGAGGGTGAAGGTGAGGTGCAAGGGGGTGCAAGGGGGTGGGGGAATGGGGTTCAAGGAGGATGGGGGGTGTAGTTAATCTCTACAGTATTAAATAATATTAGATATGGTTGAATAACCATTACAATCCATTTCGAACTCCCCCATTTCATAATGATTAGGTTTCTTCAAATATGAACTCATATTTAAAAGAGAATCCTTTCAATAAATATGGGCTTTATATCACATGAAACATATTGATGTGCAAGGTGGGTCTGTCCAGGGGGGTGTCCAGGAGGGATGGGGGGTGTCCGGGGGGGGGGGGTTGTTGAGGTTTATAAGCCATTAAATCATTGGGGAAGTTTAGTTTATTCTAAATTGGTATTAAGATATCATTATAAAAATAAATGTCCAAGGGAATATCTGTAAATCACTATAATTAGTTATTCATATTGGGGTGAAATGTTTGGAAATTTGGTAAGGCAGAGGTTAAACCAACTATTTATGGTAACTTCCCTATTGAAAAACTTTTCTCAAAATTGCTTGGGGTTACATTATAGGACATTTGGTAAGGTAGAGGGTGAGCCAACAAATTATGGAAGCTTCCCTTTTGAAAAACATGTCTCACAATTACCTAGTATGGGCCACACGATATTGGAAAACCACACTCAAACCATGTAACACATCTGGAAAACTACTAAGGCAATCACAAAGTTTCTTTGTAGAGAAACATGGTATGAAATATTATAATAAATCCATGAAAAAAATCCTTGGAGACTCACAGTGAAATAGTGAACATTTACTAGATTGTTATTACAAATCGTCCAAACATTCTATTTTCCTGAACTGTTTGTACCCAAAACTCAAGATCTCATTCCACATTTCAAAAAAAACTATAGAATTATTTTATCGATCAACCAAGATCAAACTATTATATAACTTTTTCATATAGGGAATAAAGATGTTCACAACCCTATATCCCTAGAAAGTGCTCAGTATTGTAGAGTCACAATTAGAGAAGGCCACTACATCCTCATGAATGAATCATGCTCCCACATATGATGGATATCCCATTTTTACTTAAACATTATAAAAAATGGGTATTTTATTAATATGTTGTACCATTTCAGGGAGATAAATAATGTATAGTGGCCCCGTAATATTGGTGTGTGTGGGGGGGGGTGTCTAGTGGGGGTGTCCAATGGAGGGGTGTCTAGTGGGGTGTCCAAGGGGGTCTCCGGGGGCTGTCTAGGGGTGGGGGTGTCCAGGGGGTTGTCCATGGGGTGTCTAGTGGGGGTGTCTAGGGGGGAGGGGGTGTCCTGGGGGGGGGGGGGGGGGGTCCAGGGGGTGTGTCAGGTATGGCGTTTATGTAAAAAATTTATTAATTATTCTATTCCCATTTGATTCATTCATGCTTTACTGTTGACAGCAAATGGAATGTTTTTTGAATCTGTATGCACTTATGTGTTTGTATATTCTATATGCAGTTATTCATTATACAGCTTTGATTTTATATTGAATGGTTATATTGACTCATAACATATCAAGATTCATTATTTCTTCATCTATTTTGTATTAAATTTCATGTTGTCAGGTCTTCTAAAGTAGTTGAATGCTCTTCTCACCCTTGATTGGTCTCTTCTCATGTGATCTTCAAAACACACAACCCAACACTGTTGACATTGAAATAAGAGGGTTGAAATTCAGATGGTGGGGAAATGTTGTTGCATCCTAATTCTATGGAGAAGGCTTAGGCTGTTATAACCTTGAAGCAAGTGCAACTCCTTCATTAATGTAACTCCAGTTTACATTATAAATTTCATGATATTAGTTTTCAGATGTAAATTCTAAATCTATTTTTAACAGCCTTCATGAGTTCATGTTGATGTTATTGGAAAGAAAATGGAATATATATATATATGTGGTTTGAATGAATATATAATAGTGGAATATTTATATGGTTTCAAATAAAATTTAGCAGTCCTGTGCATTTGCACTGGTGGAGTACTAGTTTGACTTATTTTTAGATATTTTAAGACAATTTGACATCAAAGGACACCCAATCCCTTAATATTTGTTTAATAGACATTTATTGTTGAGAGCTTGTCATACAACTGTATAACTAGAGTTGTATACTATCATGTACAAATTATGAATTTATCAACAGCTCGTCTTATCATTTCATTCTATTGATATAGCAGTGTTCATTTATAGAGGGGGGTGTCTGTCCGGGGGGGGGGGGGGGTGTTCAGGTGGTCCAATAGGGGGGACTAATTTCTAGGGGGGGTCCAGCAGTGGGGGCTACTGTCGAGGGGGTTCCAGTAGGGGGCCTGTTGTCCAGGGAGTTCAGTAGGGGGGGGGGGCTGCCGCCGTCCAGGGGGGTCTAGCAGTGGGGGATACCATACAGGGGGGGGGGGGTCCAGTAGGGGGGTTGCCTTCCATCTTGGTGGTGGATTTCCAGGGGGTCCAGGAGGGGGGGCATACATTCCATGGGGACCAGCATGGGGGGATGCCATCAATGGGGGGTCCAACAAGGGGACTCTGTCTAGGGGGTCCAGTGGGTGGGTGGGGGGGGGGGGCAGTAGGGTTTGTGCGAGGGGGGTCTTTCAGGGGTGGGAAAGGGCTATGCAAGGGAAACTAGGGGTTAAAGGAATGTGAGGGGGGGTGTTGTCCAGGAGGGTTCCGTAGGGGCAGGGCTACTACCCAAGGGCTCTAGCAGGGGTTTTTCAGAGCAAGGGTGGTGCAAGGGGGTCCCACAAGGGGGTGGGGGCTAGTAAAGGGGTGTGTAAGGGGACCTAGGGGTGAAAGGGGTGTGTGTGTATGGGGGGGGGTCGCTACTATCAAAGGGGTCCAGAAGGGGGGTGTATAGTAGAGGTGGTGAAAGGGGGTCCAGTAGTGGGGCAAGAGGTGTGAAAGTGAACTTGGGGGTGTAAGGGATGTGTGTCTGGGGGGGGGGGTGTTGTCCAGGGGGTGAGGGGGGTCCATCATGGAGCATGGGTGTTGCAAGAGGGGTCCAGTAGGGGGCTACTGTCCATGGGGTGTAATAGGGGGGCTACTATCTAGGGGTCTTATAGGGGGGGCTGTATAGGGGGGTCTAGACTGGGGGGGGGGGGGGGGACAAGTGTGAAAGGGGACCTGAGGGTGCAAGGGATTTGATTGTGGGGTGGGGGGCTGCTTTTCAGGGGTTCAAGCAGGGGGTGTCTAGTAGGGGTGGTGCTGGGGAAAGGGGCGTGTAAAGGGACATGGCAGAGTAACATATGTGGGGCGGGGGGGGGGGGGGATGTTGTCTAGGTGGGAAGCTATCCAGTAGAGGTGGTTCAAGGTGGTCCAGCTGGGGGGGGGGAACAGGGTGTCCAAGGGGATATGGGGTGGAAGGGATGTGTGTGTGTGTTGGGGGGGGGGGTCTATATTGGGGGTGTAGGGGGGGCGTCCATCAGGGATCATGGGTGATGCATGTGGGGGTCCAGGAGGGGGGCTGCTATCCAGGGGTGTCCAGTATGGGTGTTGCAATTGGGGTCCAGAAGGGGGGAAAGGTGTGTGCAAGGGATGTGCAATGGGGTATGTCCATAAGAGCAAGGGGGTATGTCGAAGGGTGCAAGGGGGACTGTATAGGGGTGAAGGGGGTATGTTCGAGAGGTGGGGGAAGGGGGGATGTCTAGGGGTGAAAGAGGGTCTGTCTAGGGGTGCACAGGGGGTATGTCCCTGGCTGCAGGGGGTATGTCTGGGGGTAGGGTGGTGGGGCTGTACAGGGGTGGAAGGGGGGTCTATCTAGGGGTGCAAGGGTTTTCTGTAGGGGTGCATGGGGTCTATCTAGGTGTGCTAAGGGGTTCTGCATATCTGCGTGGGGGGGGGGGGTTATTTTATGAAATGGGGAAGGATATAACCATGATTTCAATCCATGGAAAAGCTCTATATCTATTGTTCCCTGAACCATGGCTATATCATATAGCCATGGTATTTGGGATTATAGCCATGGTTCAAAAACGTGGCTTAACCTAAATTTCTAGAAGTTATATTTACAAGTGAGATATTGGGGCTTCATTCCATCATTGGATTTTTATGCTGAACCATCCATGTAGATCTCTATTTTTTATTTCATGTCACAAGGAACACAAGGGAATTAGGAGTCTGCAATCTTCATTTCAACCTTTGGGGCACAATGGAAAATCTCTTCATAATTGTCGATTTATCGAATCCCCAACACCTTTCATAGAGTTTGATTTAGCTTGCTAAATAAGCGGTACACCTTGCATTCTGTGATCATGAAAATGCCATAGGAATAACTCAAAAGCCTTGTATGTTTTTCTTCAAATGCCCTGACAGACTCATCTTCCTTATGCATGAGATTGCGAAACTCTCTTTCTATCTTGAGATGGAGGGGTTGATGAAAATATTTTTTGAAAAACATCCACATGAATTCCACCCAATAAATGGAATCAATTTTCACTTGGGACATTGTATTCTTGGTAAGTTTACACCACTAATCATCTTCGGCATAAATACTATTGACCACCAGTATAACTTTCTCTTCTTTCAAACAAAGGAGGATGGAGAATATATTTTCAAATGAGTTAATCCATAGTTCTGAGAGTAGGAAATATGAATATACTCTAATCAATGGAGGTATTTTCTTCATGAAGGATTATATGGAAACCTACAATTGCCATAGAGGAGGAGGGCGCTCCATATGATTCATGATTTTATTCATAACATGAGCTAGCTTGGCAAGTACTGGCATGTTGTTTTGAACACCCTTTACTTTCATATCTCAGATATCATTATGGAAATCCTCACATTTCCTATCACATTAGTTGTTGGAACATGTTCTTAAATATCCCTCCATTAAATAATAAAAAGATATTGCAATTAGAGGGATTTAATAATTAGTTATTGAACATAAAAAAGGAAACATTTGAACATAAGAGGGTAAAATTACAGAGGAGAAGTATATCCTAACATAAAATTCCTTGGGTTTAAATCATCATTATCTTGGATCTATTTAATAAATTATATTCATATGGTATTTTTTTATTCTCTTAATAATGGTTTTTAGTATGTTCATGAATATACCAAATCATACCCCCTAGGAGTGTCAAACCAAGAGTGCAATAATTCCCATAGTTGTGTACTAGGATACGCGAGTTAAGCTCGAAACACATTGTCATAGTTTTCATCCCTAGGTTCATGTATTCTAGATATTCCTGTTCCTATTGGTTTCCATACATGGATGTATTTTCTTGATAAACAACATACTATATACATACCAAAACTTATGGATGTTCTCGTACACTTCATATCCTCATTAATGTTATCAATATGTTGATCTATTCATAATGTTGAAAAATAACTAGACCATCTTCTAATACTAACTATAGTCATCATATCCTTTTACATATAACAATCCATGATTTAATGCATAATAATACATCAGATTACAATCCAAGTATCATGATGATTATTATCTTGGAAAACTAGGTACATATTCAAAAATTATAAAAATCACTTTTTATTTAAACTCCATAATGAGATCATATTATCCATTGTGCTCATACATCTACATAGGATAAACTGTTGATAACCTGAAAAAAACAATGAGCTAAAAGCCTTGTAAGGTAATAACTATAATAACAAAGCATTATCACATGAGATATAACGAATAACATGATTATGTAAAAAGGAATGTAACATATGGAATCATAGGATATAAACATTGGATAATTCAAACATAGAATCATATAAATTTGGATGAAACATAAAACGTGGATTTAATATGATTCTATGATAACCTCCAAGACTATTTACCATAGTAGTACAAGGTATGACCGATTACCAAGATCATTACACATAATATCACAAGCCAAGGATCACCACCAAGATCGTCGCGCATACCATCTTTTGAGACTAATCTTTAACCATTTCATTAGAGATCTATCTAGGTGAACCCATCATAAATTTAATGAATATGTTTTCCACATAAATAATCAGTCATTCTCAATCTTATATAAACATAAGGGTCACCCAGGGAATTAATTGGGTACCAAAATTATTACATAAAGCATAACCAATGGGTGTATCATGAAAGTTTCCCTTAATGAGTTGAATTAGAACATACAAGGATGTTCATAAGGTAAAATAGGAATATATCATAGTAATTTATTTCAAAAATAAGTAACAACATGTAAGAAATGTATTTGATAAATTTTAGCAATTAAACATTTTTGTTTGGTTTTAAAGAAAATTCGATAGATCTTTTAAAATAGAAGAGGGAAAAATCATTTATATGAAAATAGAATTGAACCAAGAAGGCTTAGATAATAAACATATTGATTTTATAAAAAAATGGTGGATTAAAACAGAGGATAGAGCTCACTTTAAATTGGTTAAAAACAATTTGATGTTCCATTAAAAGGTGTTTTATTATTGGGAATTATTGAGGAGGGATTTACTTAGAATAATGTGTATCCCCAAATGTGAATGGGGGGTGGTTCTTGAAACATGTCTAAAATGCACATAAATATCATTTAAATGTTTTAAATAAAAATAAGAGACATTTTTTTTTGTGAAAAAATAAATATAAAGCAAACTGAAGGAATAAAGGCATTCTAAGTAGAATTCATTATAGATTACCGTCATGGTATCAGATGTACATATGTGGGATTATTAAGAGACAAATGGTTTTATAATCATTTATAAATCATTATAGAAGTATGAGGAGGTGATAAATCAAAACCATCATTATTTATTACACGTTAAATGTCATAGTATAGAGGATATTCTAGAAAAAAGTGAAATGGGGAGGATCTCATGCCTTAAGTCTGATGATGGTCTTTTCTTATACTTAATTACTTGAAAAATAAAATTATATTCAATTATTAAAAATTACATAAGCTGTTATATATTTAATTGATTTATTATACGCTTTTTATGTTCATTAATATCCTTTTTAATTCGTTTAGTGGTTCAATTTCATTGTTCAGGAAAATTAATTTTTATAGTTTCCTTGAACTATTAACTTGTATATAGGAATGAATGTTCATTTAAGTCATGAAAAAACATCCATAATTGTAATTATAATTTATTTATTATTATACAAAACTTGAAATTATCTTATAAATAATTTTTTTATATACCATGTGAATGGATCATTAGATAAGAATTTAATGGCGATCATTTGGGTTAATTTAAGTAGTTTTTCGACCACAATGAACTTGTTTGTTTTAATAATTTATTAATATGTACAGAAGATAGTTCCAGAACATTAAAAAAGATATATTAAATATTACATAGCCTAGTTTAGCCATAAAAATTGTTTTATGAAAATATCTACTGGTGTTAAAGGATAATGAAAGCATGTCAATCTTGACAGGGATTAATTAACACCTCACGAATAATGTCGTCCACTATAAGATAAAAATAAGAGGATAAGGGGGATGAATTATTTATTCAACAATTAGTATCATATCATTATAGTATACGTATGGTAAGGTAGTTATCATACCATATGAATGAGGAAAGGTGGGGATCGATTTAATAAAATAACATAATATTGAAAGGGAATTAAAGGAAAATAGATGGGGGGAATTACATCTTGAATCTTCATTAAGGAACATTTGACAGGAATTTTGATGGGACTAAGGGAATTTGGACGTGGGGAGGACCTTGGGAATAGATTTGGCCTGAATATTGTCATGGCACAAGGCTTGAGAGGATTAAAGAGAATACGTAAGGATGTGAGGTATTTATAGTGAAGGGGGGGATGTTTTTCAAAATATGATATTAATAAAATTATTATTTCATAAAATGACATGATATTTTGAGTATTACATGACCTAGAATTTTAATAAATGCATGTGATTTAGAGATTTGAGTGCTTAAATAACTTATGATGTTAGGAATAGTGTATTTAAATTATATTTATTTATACTATAAATTAACGTATTTTACTATTCACCATAAATACTAGTATTTCAGAGAAATCCCAAAAGATCAACCAAATCATTTTTAACATGTAGAATATGAAAATGGAATCAATTTTTTGAAAATAATTTTCCAAAAAATAAAAATTTAAAACATAATTAATTTTAAAATTTCCAAGAAAAATTACAATTTTAAAACATTTGTTTTCTTATTCTAAGATATATGTATATAGTATAAAAACATGAATCTAATTTCTGCACTATCATAGGTAAAGTTACTATTCATTAGGATCTGTCACTATTCATAAGTGTAAAATTAACAGTAATAAGGGTATGTTACTGTTCACCAAAAAGTATGTTGGTCATATTAGACTCCAAATAACTAACTTATCGCAATATTGAATGCTAGATTTTAGAAATTAAAAACACATAAGTGAAAAATTTATGTTTATATGTTAAATAGTACTTATCAGTTCATCGTGTTGTGATTTCATGTGACATAATTATAAGTAGGATATTTTGATTCAAAATCATTGGTTCATTATAGAGTAAATGACTAGTTTCACATGGGAGGCATTATAAAATGTAGTCTTTTTATGTGTGTTCAGGTTTGATGTGATGACTAGTTACCCATGGGGTGCTTGGTGTCCTATTATTTCATAGTTTCATTTTTACGGGATTATAAGTGAGGTATGTGAATTCAATAATATTCAATGTTGAGGATTGAGAGAGGAAAATAAAAAGGAAATCCATTTAGGGTAACACTCTATCATTTGATTCAAATTATGTTACAATTATTTAATTCTTTATTTAGTGTATGTTATATGGTAAAAAATGATTTTTTTCTTAACTTCAAAGGTGTACAATGATTATTAAATTTTTATACTCATAGATTGGTATGAATTTTTAACATTTTCATGAGAGGCCATTCATATGATCCAATGGGAATACATGTTATTCCAACCCCATGTATATACAACCTATTTTTAGGAATTAAGGATGACATTGGGGACTATTTTGGACATTAATATCATTGTTGTTGGAGTTGTTGTTGTGTCTCTATCGGAGGACATTATTTGGGATAATTATTTGTAGACACCATAATTTTTCTCAATTATTCACTCTTTTATGGATGGGTTTTCCCATTATTATTTATTCAGATGAGTATCTCAGTTATCTATGTCCTATCTGTTAAACATAAAAAAACAATTAAAGGAAATTACTTCAATTTTTATTATTTTATATTGCATCAGTTCTTGTCTATAATGTCATGAAAACTGAATGTGTGACATTAGGTTCATTATCTCCCTTCATAAATTAATACTCTATAGAGTGTTTTTTATTGGAGGATTAATGATATATTATTATAAAATTATTTTTTGATAGATAAAATGGATTTTTTTGTTTGGAAAAGAGATAGATTCATGCGATATTAACGAAATGTTTCAATTAAATCACAAAATTCTACTCTAGATAGAGAGACTATCAAGGAAATAGAGTTTAGTTCCTAATATGATTTGAATCATGGACTATGAGTCAAATGAATGACCAAGTGATATGGTTTTTTTTATTATGGTGGATATCTAGGTGAGATACATGCATCATGGTTACTTGTGTTCAAATCTTAATAAGGTTGTACTTTGTAGTTAAATAGAAAACATTAAATAAAATATATTATATTTACATTTAATGTGGGATATGGATCACAATATTCTATTTTAATTGTTACTAATTAAAATCATCTGCATGTAGTTCACATTTGTGTAGTTTAGAAGGTATATAATATTAAACACCATAGGTTTGATCTAGTTATGGAGGATATTAGTGGAAACTGATAATGTATTGAATTATTCCTCAGGCTATTTAAAAATATGATGGTAATGTCTCAAATATAGGAAGAGAGATCTAGTTGGGTGAGATTATCAACATCATCATCCTAATTTGATATTGTTCAATGTATTGGTTCTCTCTAGAATTTAGCCTAATGAATGGGGTGTCTCATTTTATTTGTGTTTTATATGATCAGGATTTAAAGGATTTCATTTTTAATACATCCATTACGTGTCCTGAGATAATTTCATATCATTGATCATGATTGTATTGAAGCAACAAAAGATACACATTATTTGATATAGTATAATGTACATACGATATATTATGATCATTTTCAAAGATATTACTTTCATAGATATTTTTATATAATGAGGAGTCCCACATATTATTTCATGAGAACGAATTGTTAACTTATATAATGTATACACTAAGTTCCATTATGTGACTAATGTACATGGTGATTCTAAAATAGGTTGTTGTGATCCTGATAATTCAATCATGAATATGGATTCAATGATAGGGGAAACAAAAAAATTCCTCAAGGTGTATAGTTTTTATATGTATATTTCAGGAACTAGATCTGTTAAGGTATTGAATATAGGGGATCCATCCATATAATCGTTCATTTTAGAATTCATGGTCTTGTAGAATCAATTTCATTACTGAGATAGTCTGATAAATTATATAACTCTATGGTTCAATGATCATCAACATCGTTGGTTCATATTTTATTTTGGATCTCGTCATTATGGAATTTTCTAGGTACTTTGTCGACCTCATTGGTAGCTTCCAATGAGGTTTTTTCTACTGTAGGGGTATTAAACATACACTATATCAATAGGGGATAAGCCATCAAGTGGATGAACATATTATTTCTTCATCTTTAAGAAATATAAACATATAATGGTCTAGTATGTGGTCATAAATTGATAGTTAGTGGACTTATTTTTGAAAAATTACCTTTTACTGATGTTCCAAAACTAGCGGGGATGAGATTTCTGGATGTAAGATCAACTAATAATATGATCATTTTTATTACTTTTGGGTATTATGATCCCCATAATCTTATAATGAAATCAATTTAGTCCATAATTTTAGATGATGTATGGAGAGGGTTGTCATGTTGTTGGTCCTTACAATACTAGTCTAAGGCGAAACAAGAGTGGTTAATGAGTGCAGGGGGTATAGAATAATGTAGGAAAATACTTATTTTTGTTGGGGATATTTTCTTAATTATTTTATAGTAATATGATGAAATACTTCACATATATTAGTTTTATTATTTTTATGTAATTATAAAGAAATATTTTTATTATATTTGGATGGGTAACATAATTTTTTTAGTGGATTGTGATTTGATTTAGTTTAAATATATGTTGTGTCGCTTCATTCCATTATGGTAGTGTTGTTAGTTAAATAAATGGATCATAGGGAGGTGGAGACTACTAAAATCGTCATTGAATTTTTTGATATCTTACTAAGTATATTTTCATCCAAACTCATCAACATGATGTCATGTTCATAATAGATTTGTATTCCGATGACCCTATGATTTTGATTGATCCTTATTAGATAACACCCACAATGTTAATTGATTTGAGGAATCATATATGACATCTGATGAAACAATGTATTATATATCCTTGTGTGTCACCATGGGGTGCTCATATGTTGTTATGTAAGAAAGAATATGGTATTGTGAGGATTTATATGGACTATTAGAGGTTGAATCAGGACAAATCAATAATATCTTACCTCTTTAAAATATTTGTGATATCTTTAATTCATTGAGATGATTTAGTTAGTTATATATGATAACTATATTTTCTAGATATAATCATTTTCAGTTTAAGCATGAATATACCATCAAGACTACCTTAGGGTGAAGGAATGTGCACTTTTAGTTCATGTTGAATTCCATAGATATTATGACGGGTCTATTTGTGTTCATGGGATTCATGAAATCATTGTTCCATTAATTCATATACTAGATTTTAGTAATTTTCACTAATGAAATCATCATATAATTAAGGTAATAGGATGATAATTTCAACTATCTTAGTGATTCCACAAAAGTACATCAAAAAATCTACATCCCTGGAATGTTTTTAGTATTTATATTTTGGAAGTGTGAGATGCCCATTCTCAAGAATGTGGTGACCCTAAAGGGTTTGGACATGGTTAGTTCATGGAATGATGAAGTCATTACCTGGTAGGTCCCATTGAATATTGGGGATGATTTTAGTTTCATCAGTCTCATAAAAAATTACTATAGGTTACTGTTTTATTTCTTATAGATTATGTAACACCCTAATATTTTGCGAATTATTTTGTTTAAATTAATTTATTCATTTTGATATTTGTCATTTCACCTTACACTGAAAATTGATTATTCATTAATAATGCACTATTATTTTCTTATGTTGTACAGAAAACCAATTTAATCAGGCACTGCATATAACAAAAACAATTCTTCATCTATAAGGATCCTCAAGGATAGCATGAGTTACACGTAATAATGACATTCCTCGTTGGCTTATGTAAGAGGCATGATCGGAGATTACCGAAGAATATTATATTATTAAAATATTTTTTTGTTTTAAAATAATAAGATATTACCTTGATGTTAAATTTTTATTTATGAATTGTATTAACTAATTTATTATAATTAGTGGTGATCTTAATTTAACATATATGTTAAATATTAATTGAAATATTTTTTAAATTTTTAGAACATATTTGATAGAAATAAGATAATAATAGAAAATTAATTTCATTCTCAAATTCGGAATTTTATAATAGTAGTTTTAATATAATTTAAAATAGAACCCATTTTAAATAAATTTATTCACATTTATTGATTTAATTTTACTAAATTAAATTCACCATTTAAAAAAATATTCGAAATTTTGATACGATAATGTTTTTTTCCTGTAAGTTACCAATTTTTAATGAATTGTTACAAATACTAAATTGTAATTAAAAACTAATTTTTCATTTATTTTAATTATATGGAAAAATTATATTTTACTTTAGTTTTAAAATTTATATATATATTATATTTTTCATTTAATCCAATATAGTTCATTGGAACCAATTTCACAATGCAGTTTGCTAAAATTACTTATCAAACATTTGCTCACCTTTACTTCTTAAAAGACGTAATGTCATCCTATCTATGAGAATAAATATAAATTAATATCTACCACACTTATATTTGAAATTCGTATAAATATATTCCATATTATGATTTGAAATAATGTATAATGTATAATAGGTTCATAAGATGTTTTTTCAAAAATATTACTGAATGTAATTACATCGATTAAGGTAAATTTAAAATTAACAACAGACTAAATCTTAAATTTATTACGCAAAATTACTTATAAAGTTATCCAAGATCTATTGGTTTTCCATTATTCGAACATAACCTATTTTTATCGAATTTGGTCCATTTTATTAACCACATAAAATAGGGTAAATTTGTGTGAAATTCTCACTTTATATATTTACAAGAGTGTCACTACTCCATCACTATAGGAAGTACTCATATCCTCACACTTACTCAAAAATCTAAAAAAATATTTTTTTAGAAAAGATATGAAAAATAAACTCCAAAACAATTACCCCTTAATACTTGAATCCTCCCTTTAGGAAAAAAATCCTTATATAAAATCCATTTGTTGAAAACTAAATGGAATAAACCGGATTACAGGATACATTCTTCCTAGAGTTCATTTATTTTATTTCAATTATCCACCACCTCCGAACATCCTATTCCGTGATTTTAAAAAAACTTCTTTTATCAAAATTATAGTATTATTTTTTTCTATGGTTTCAACCTAAACATACAAACACATTCATATAATGGGTAACAAATGTATAATTTAAGTGTATGACAAACTACAGCCTACTGAAACGATGACTTTTGATTCTTCTATTAAGGCCTCTCATGGTAGAAATTATGATGATCAATATGTTTATATATGTTATATATTATTTTTATTATTTATTTAATCTTTTTATCCCTTTAAAACATATTTCTTTATATTTTCTATTTGGTGTAATTATTATAATTTCGTTTGACGAAGTGAGGACTACTACCCCTGAAAGTGTTGTGATTCATTCACACACTACATGGAAAGATTAAAGATGGATTTAGTGAAAATATATGATATATATGATAAAATAAATATACTTTAATAAATATATATACATATAATGGATTTTCTATCTTTGTTTCCATACTATTATAAAACAAAATCAAGAATCATTTATATGTACAGCCTACTATCACCTTAAATGGTGTATTCCATTTCGTATTTGTATATAATATTGATTATTATAATACAAATATAATGAATATTATTTATATTTATATCATTATTTACATAGTTTAAATCATGATATATGTATAAGGACTAATGTTATAACATATTAAAACACATGCAAGGAACGAAGTGGATATTATCCAAAGTGAAATCTTAACATAGAATTATTAAAAAACCGAGTACTATAAAGACATAATAAAACCATATAAGGTATTATATATAATAAAATTTTTCTCTATTACATATATGAAAAAAAATTATACTTATTAAATGGTGGTTTTTGATTGAGTGTTATTTGAATCTAGACATAATTTAAGGGAATCACATCTCACATTTTATTTCTATGATAGACATGATTATTTTCTCCACACATTCATTCTTTATGGTTTGTATACTACCCATGGATGTATTATATGACTTAAAAATAAAATTATGTGCATTTAAATATAAATTTTAGGATATTTCTATAATGTTATTTATTTAAAAAACATTCTGACTCAATAAAGTAATTTTGTCTAAATTCTACTTCTTCAGGAAATATTCCATGTTATTAACCAATATTACTCCATGAGGATTATATACTAACAATGAAATTTTATATCATGAATAAAAATATTTTCATGATATTTTATGCCTGAATTAAATTTATTTTATTACATGGGGACTATGCCTCAATGTTACCAAGTGATAAGAGTTTTTTGAAACAATCTCATCACTTTTAGAGATTATTTATATTTTGGCTTCATTTGATTAAATATTCTGATATATATCTCATGAAAATTTATTAATTTTATTATAATATGGTCTTTTTTGATTTATTCTTTTACTAGTACCAATTTCTACTATTTGGTAAATAATATAGTTAAAATTTTTTTATTCTGAATGACAGACGTTACCATATCATCCATCAAAAATTTGTGTTCCTTCAAAACTATGTTTAATAATAGGGGTTTCCAAGAATAATATAATATTATTATATAATAATTAAAATAAATTTCTTTTATTTTTGTTCTTTACAAATGTTTTTAGAGGAATATTCATTCCACTATCCGAAGATGGAATTTTTCTAACGTCATACTTTGAAATGGAATGTTAATATTACCAGAAACAGCATGTATGGATTTATCCATCGTCATTTCTATTAATCAATGTTTTCATGTTTAATATGTTATTGTTTAATAATATATTTCTAAAAATAAATTTGAAATAATTTTTTATGATTTTTTATGATTTAATTATATGTTTTCAAATTATATTTAATGGAATATTTTTTGTAGTTTTATTTGATTATTTTATATGTATTTAAGGAAAAATAATTTCAAAATTTTCATTGGATTCCATTACAAGTTTTCAAGGAAAATGTTTACAAAATTATATGATTCTTTATTTATATGTTGGTAAAACATTTTCAAAGAAACTATTTATAAAACATTTAAAAACTCCTTTTTTAAGTTTTCAGGGTATTTGTTTCTCAAATGGTTTGGGTGATATCTTTATATTTTTAAATGAAAATGGTTCCCAAATGGGTTTTGAAACACTATGTTTATGATTTAATATTTATTTTCAATAAAATGGGATTCAAAAGGTTTTTTAATCTCATGAGAATATTTTCTATGAATAATGAATATTATCTTCATTCATTTTTATGAAAATATATTTCCATGTTTTAATTTCTCTAATATAACATCGTTTGCTGTTTCTCTAGCTATTATGAAGAAATTTTTTAATGTAACCATTCAAATTATTCTTATGAATGTATAATGTTTTGAATGAATGGTGTTTAAAAAACCTATTTATCTTCCATGGGTTTATGAATTTGATACCCTCTTCCATTTATGGGTTATGATTCAATGAAATGATTATAAACCTTGTATTTTTCTATAGGTTATGAAAAAATTACATGTTTCTGAAACTGATTTCATTGCATGGGTTATGATATGATTATTTATCACTATATGGAACATGTATGTAGGATTTATTTTTTATATGGGTGGGACCTATATCTCACTCCAATGCATCAGTTAATTATTAATATCACAGGAGATGGTCATGGATGGAATAAGAAATGAAATCTATTCATTATTATAGGGATAAAACAAAAAGTGAACCCATTTACATATTATAGTGCTAGAATTAGTAATGAACTATGACCAGTAATACATAGCTTTAATGGGGTGTGAACCTAGTTAATTGAATGAAATTTTCCACCAACATGATCTTGATAATGATACCTTCACTATTATTTATATTATATTATATCCTTTAGTGACTTCTACAATTCAGTTTTCTATTTCTATGTCATTCATTCATGGATTAATTTCATTATTTCCTTATTATACATGTCATATAAACTGTCGATCTTTAATCCATGACTCATGTTTTTGATATCTTAAATTCTATAAATTATATTCTATAGTTATGGTCACATTATTATACCATAATTCTTATGTATATGCATACATGTATCCATTGATTACCCTTAATGTGAATCTAACCATAACCATAATTATGATTCCTTCCAATAGTTATTATGATTTTTATTATGTAGGATTTTTCCAAGAGGGGTTATATAATATGTGAACCTAGTGGGAGATAACATAGCTTACTCGTGTATTAATGTTTATGTAACCTTAATACAAAAGGAACAAGATTATTAAAATCTTCGGCAATATATTGGTATTATGTTTTATGAGTTTCTCAAAAGTTTTGTATTATTATTGTGTGAAAAGTGAATGAATATATTGTTAGTATATGAGTAAAGGTTTAGTTACCCATTGGAAATGATGATTAGAAAATGTTAGTGAGAATTCAAGGTATGTATCTAAGGATATGTTTAGGGATGTATCTAAGGATTTATATAAAGATGAGTCGACATTTATGAAAAATACACGAAATAATGAAAAATGATAGAGTGATTAGTTCCCTAAAAAACATCAATTTCTAGATATTATGAGTTTATATTGATCTGGCCCAGATTTACCTAGGAGTATCAACTCAAACAAGATGTTCCTTGTCTATTTTGGGTTAATCTGGTATACAATAATTGGCCTTTCTGCACACCAGATTTAACACTCCTAGGGGATACGCTTGAGGAATTCAAAATATCATTACAAAAAATCATGAAATATTTAAGTTGAATATTTATATGAATAACATAGGATTAACCTAATGTAATATAGATTAAAAAAGTAGGTTCTATAATCTTGTAGGCCTATATGTACTAGTTTCATGGTTATATTTTTTACCATTAATATAAATGTTTCCCACAATATGCATTCTTGTTTTAGTCAATGGAGTTAATTATAAGGAATAAGGTAATCATTTATGATTCAAATGAATAATGTATTGGAGTTATGAAAATTTATTTCCCAATTGGAAATCTTATAATAAAATTCTAGAAGGTGGTATTAGTATTTGATATACCTTTGAAGATAAAGAGACATAAAATTAAATGTAAAATGTATTTTATTTTATTCCATTAATGTTGACAATAAACATAAGAAGAATTATTATAATGAGGTTAATGAAACAAAACTCATGATTCATATTTCTTATTATAAGAATGATGTATTATGGGATAAGTTTATGATGCTAGAGTAGTGGGTTAAAAATAAAGTCAGATGAGTGAAGTATTTATGCATTTGAAGTCAAATATTATGTTATATCCATCCATCCAATGGCCCGAAGTCCATTAAGTTTTTTATTGAATTTTGATAATCCACCATTAAAGGGGTGAGGTGGAACCCTTACAAGGCTCGTAGGAGTATGTATTACTTGACTCATATGCCTTAGAGGAATTCATTTCTCATAGGCTTTCAAACATAACATACAACCCAAACCAACTACATAGAACTGCTCCTCCCCAGCATCTTTATTATGAAATCAGCTCTCCACCTTCGCATGCCTATTCATCTAGACATTCCCGTGCATGCATAGTCCTATCCCAATGGCAGGTGCTATACCCTCTCATTCATTCAATTCAGTTATCTTCAGTTGTGGTGAAATCTCCTCTGCTCATCCTTCTTATAGAGATTGTTCCTTTTAGGTTGCCTGGTTTTCATCTACACTTAAGGTGGAATGAAGGCCTTGAGGTTTCCCGAAGGCCTTACTGACTCGAAGGCCTGGGTGGCCCAAAGGCCTTAATGTACTCAGGGACCAAATCGGTGGCCTGAAGGCCCAAATGGGGACATATTCTCAGCTACTACAGTGACAAACAGTACCTTCTATAGTACCTGCTATAGTACCCGCTACAATACATGCTATAGCAATGCACAGTTCCTACTTTAGTGGTGATTCACATGTATAAAAATGAATTTAGTAAAATGTGATTTATTGATTTCGGGAAGGTAACTGTTAAATAATTTTTTATATCAAAACAACGATGTTTGGATAAAGATATTCTATATATGAATATATAAAAAAGATATTCTGGACAACCATATGACTAATTATTGAAAAAGTATTCTACACCATTAAGGATAAATGTTAAAACTTATAGTACATAATGAATATATCTAGGAATAAACACAATAAGTTTGAATTCATGTTTTCCAAACGGATATAAAGTAATTATGGTTATTACTATGTTTCATGGGAAAATATGATGAGGGTATACACATGTTTGGAATCTATAAACATGTGTTAATTTTTGATATGTTGTATAACAATGTTAGGCCCATTACACGAATTTCTTTCCAGAGATGGGAATTTTCAAATATTGGAGGGTTTATAGGGTTAACCATTTATTGAAATTTTATATTAAACATCAGATGATGTTAGTAAGATTAAATTATAATCTATTCATACGAGGATTTATCAATACATGATTGCCTATTCAAGTAGTTTTTTGTCGATGATAAGGTATAAAAAATGGGATGGAATATCATGGATCTCATGATCTGTTAGTACTTCATGAATAAAAAATTCACCATCCTTTTTAGAGAAATATGTGCAGTGGGTCAACAAAAAAGGATGATGTTTTCCTAAAATAATGTATGTATATATTTTCATTAAAAATATTCAAATTTTGGGAAAAGAATCTATAATCCAATTTTTTTTTCCTAGAATGTTCATTTCTGATGAATTAGTTGGAATCTTAGGCTATCAAAGATTTATGGATTTCAAATTGATAACAATCTCCAAAAGTTTTTCTTTAAAAAACTACATAAAAACGTGATGGAATTATTTCTCTTATGTATCAACTTTTTCATTTCCCACCAATGTTCTCCATGGTTGGAATCTCATTATGAATTACATAGGGTAATCATTTCAATTCCAACATACCCTTTTTAAGTGAAATTTTAGTATTCATTTCTATGAAGTGTGTTTTAATTAAAGAAACCTTCATGTATTAAACAAATAAAAACCCAATTAAATTTTGAGAGATAAATTTATTTTATGGGGGGGTGTGGTAGAATGTAACAACATAATATTTTTTTAATTAATTTATTGAATTAATTTAATATTTTGGATATTTTTCATTTCACAAAACACTAAAAATAGATTATTTTATATTAAATAACTAGGTTTGATCTATGTTATATGAAGAACCTTTTTTATCCGGAACTAAAAACATAATAATTTATATATTGTTCTATATAGAACACCAAAGATATCTTTTGTAGCAAAAAATAATGAATTTCGTTGATGACTTGCATAACAACCTTGACCAAGGGTTACCGAAGAATAATGTATTATTAATATATTGTTATTTAATATGATAAAATAAAACATAGATTTTAAATTAGGAGATATTAATAGTATTATCTAAATATGAAAATATATGGTTTACAAAAATATTAGAGGAATTCATTGGTTTCCAATTAATTAGAAATTAATTAAAAAATAGATTGAATATAAAGGTAAATATTATTTTTTCGTAGAAAAGTAGTTTTTATTTAATAAATGAAATTAATTATAATTGCTATGTCATATTAATTTAATATATGTTTTATATATTTCATTACATTTATTCTATATTCGTACAATATATTATACCTACATAAGATACGATCAAATCCAAATTTTTCCATTAAAACATTTATTATTTATACTGGTAGTTTTACAACCATTTAATGGTTACCCAATTTAAATCCAATGTTTTTAAATTTTTTAGATTTTATATGTAAAAGTGAAATTTTAATTTGAAATTAAAAAAATAAGTTTATGATAGATATTTGGTATTTTTCTATAAGGATCCCTTATTAATGAATAGTTAAAAATACTGAATTTTAATTCAATCAATATTTTTTGTCTAATTAATTTATAAAGATAAATTATATATATAATTTCCAAAAAAGTATAATTATATAATTTATTATAAATTAATCATATTTATTCCATTGGTACCAATTTTGGTTTGATATTTTATCTTACAATATATAAAACTAAATATTATTTTTACATATAAAAACACGCAGTGCCATCCCGACTATGAGATTAATTTCTAATTAATTTCTCCCACTTATATTTATGGAATATAAAAAAATGAATTTTATATTTTTATTAATAATTATTTACAATTTCTAAAAATGTCATATAATTTTGGGAACAAAAATATTACAGAAAGTAATTAAAAATAATTAAATTGATTAAGGTAAAAATAAGTTTAACAAAAGAAACAATATCAAATATAAGACCTAAAATGACCATGAAGACAATAAAAGATATATTGGATGGACATATTTAAACAATATACCCCATTTTCTCATCATCGGTCTATTGTTGGATCCAATTTCAATATGAAAAACATGGGTGAAATTATCACATAAAATATTTAAAAGAGTCCCAGTCCCCCACAACTATAAAAAGGATTCCTATCATCCCAGTTTTTCACACCACTAATACCTCTTTGGATCATCCAATATCATCAAACTTATCTATTAAAAATTCATAACTTTATCCTTTTATCTACCCTTTTGGCTGATATCCTTTCAAAAAACCCCATTAGTGCAATCCAAAATGAGTTACTCAAAAAAGAAGTACCATTATTTCATGCGTTTTTATTTCAATTATGAACCCCATGAAATATTATTATTCCATGATTGATTCAATGATCTATTATTTTAAATATAATATTTTTTATGTTAAGTATTATATTTAAAATTATACACATTTCTATTTAATGGGAAATGAACCTATTGTTTACATGTATGGAGAACTATTGCCTCATAAAATGATGATTGTTCATTTATCCTTTCCCACCTCTAATGGTGGAAATTATGTTAAAATATAGGTTTATATATTTTATATATTATATTTATTATGTCTTTAATATCATTTATTCCTTTTACAACACATATCATTGTATATTACATTTAATATAAACATGATAATTTTGTTTGAGGAACTATGGACTACCGCCCTGTCGTAGCGATGCGATTCATTCACACTGTACATGTAAAGTATTATAGGTGGGATTAGAGAAATTATATTATATATATGATATAATCATGAAAATTAAATGATTATGATATATATATATATATATTTCATTTACCTTCATTCATTCAATATGACCATTAAAGTGAAACAACATTCATGTGTGCATACTGCCTACCTTATCTATGAATAGTGTATTAAATTTCATTATTATATATTATATAGATTATTATAATACAAATATACTAAATTTAAATGTTATTTATATAGTGGTTTAAATTATAAAAATCTTGATATACATATAAGGACCAACGATATAACAATTTTAGACACATGCGAAGAATGAAGCGGGTATTACCCGAAGTGAAACATTAACACAATATTATTAACTTGATGGTAATATTAAGTCATAATGAAACCATATATGGTATTATATATTATAAAATGGTTATTTTATATATTTACAATATACTTATTTTTATTATAAAATATTTTTTTTGAGTACCATGGGAGTGGAGAGACAAGGCAAGGGAATTTTTTCTAACTTTTTATTTATATGGGATACATGTTGTATTCACCCTCCATTCGTTTTGTATGGTGTTCATAATTACCTTGGATTTAATATATGATTATTATACACTAAATTATGGGTATTTATATATAATTACGATATTTTTATATAATCGAATTTATGTTTCAAAATTTTCCAAATTGTAAATGTAATTTTGTGTCAATTTTCCTTCTTGGAGGCACAAGAAATGTTATGCACCTATATTTTTTCCTAAGGTGAATATACATCCTTCGAAATTTTATGTCAAAAATAACCATATTTACATTATATTTTATGAATCTTATAATTTTATTTTCATACAGGGGGAGTATAATTCATTCTTAACAATTGGTAATAGTTTATTAAAACAATATCATTACTTTTAATGATTATTTATGTTCATGATACCGTTAATGAAATCTTATGATTCATTTAGCAATAAAATTTAAAAAAAAATCTATGGTTAATTATAATTTATTTATATATTTATTCAAATTTTATACACTTTGGTACATATAATTGTTTATAATGTGTTTTTAAGAATGCACAACATTACCATGTCTTCGGTATGGATTATTTGTTCAGTCAAAATGATGATTTATAAAAAGGGTTTAAATTAATATTATAATATTATTCAATAATCCTTAAAATAATATGGTTCCATTTTTATCATTTTCAAATGTTTTCAATGGATTTTTTATCACTTCCCAAATAATGAATTTTATATCTCTTTAATTTGAAAAAGGATGTTCTTGTTACTTCATATGACATATACATATTTACCCATCGTCATTTCTATAAAAATTATTTTTCCATATGTAAAAGGTTATTTTGTACGAAAATGTGTGTATAATTAATTTTCAATGAAAATGTTTTAAAAAAATCAAAATTTCATTATATGTTTTCAATTTATTTATCGAGAAAAGTGTTTTTATAAAGGTTGATATGATAAAATTATATATTTTTAAGGAAAATTTTTTTCAAAATGATTTCATGATACATTGCTAAGATTTAAAGTAGTTTTTTTTCAATATTTTTCAAACCTTTTTATTTTGTTTTCATGGAAAAAATATTTCAAAAATACTTTTAGCCTTGTTTATAAGTTTCAAAAATATATTAAATGAATTGTTTTCCAATATGATTACAAGATCCTATTATAAGTTATCAAGGGAAATGCTTTTAAAAATGTTATAAACCTAAATTTATATGTTTAAAAAAATGTATTTTAATATGATTTCAATGATTTCATTAGAAAATTACATATTTATTTTCATGAAAATATTTTTCAAAACTTTTTTATGTCACAAAGAAATATATTTTCTAAAAAGAATTATTTTTTTCTGATCAAAAGTCTTCCAAATATCATACAAATTTACTTACATTATTAGATATCAGCTTTTGGTGTTACTCATGAATTTATATGGATGTTACTCACTATTTACATTCATATTCATTTTCTGAAGGGATTATAATTTTATGAAATAATGGTTAGGATACCAAGGTAGACTAGCCAGTGCATAACATCAACTAGTGAGTAAACCATTTATAGAAATTATTCTGACTATGAATATTTCCCATATATAGACCAATGTATGGGTGTGTATGAAAATAAAACAATGAAACTGACGAACCATGCACAAAAATATCTATTGCATAAGAACACACACAAGTACACACCCCCAAATCACCCTAATGAATTATCACCTTATATTAAACCATTTTCCCATAAAGAAGACCCTATATAAGGATATCCATTACCGTTCAACATAATCAAGCCTAGTGAAATATCCTAGGAGAGGTTTCAAGATAACAAGATCTATAATTCTTTAAAATGGGCCTCAATAAATCTTTCAGAAACCACGAACTTCCAATGAAATCCAATAAATCAATTTTATATCAAAACACATATGTAAATTCTTTAAAGAACCCCAAACCATAATTTTCTAATATAAATTTATTTAAATATCAAAAAACACACATAAGAAACAATAATTAATTCTGAAAATAATAATGTGCATTATATCGTACACTTACCATGCATATCATAACAAAAAAATTCTATATACATAAAAAAGATAAAAATAACCTCATTTTATATATTTTCTTTTTCTAAAAATAATAAATCACTAATTAGTTTCCATGTATATTGTAAAAATTAGTAAATAAATTATTCTTAAATTTAAATGAAATGCAATGGGAAACCTACCTCAAACCAAAAACACTTCAACATAACCGACCCTAGACTACTCTATGAGGTTAGGGTGAAACAAGAGCACTTAAAAGGAACCAAAATAAAAGAAAAATCCAAATTTAATATTATGTAAACACAAATCCTAGGCCCATGGAACAAAGGCATAAGAACAACAAAAAAATGTAAGAAAGGGGAGCTACATGTGAGAGTAGGACATTACCAATAATATACTCCCTCAAAAAATGAATAAATAACCTTATAATCAGAAAGGAAAGATGTGGTTGGTTTAATGAGGATGATATGATACCACTAGTCTTTGAAATATAAAATGGAATAGTAATATATTAATTCAGGGTTAAAAATGAGTTTAGAAGAATAATTTAAAAATATTAAGACACTGATGCACTGTTCAAGGTTAGTCTTCACCATTTCCGAAACTGTGTGCTAATTGTGCACCCCTAACAGGGCACACTAGGCACCATCATGGTTTGAAACAATAGTTTGGATAATTTTTTGCCTGTCGTGTTCCATTAATTTATCCAAAATTTCATAACCATGTGGACACCTTCTATATGGTTTGGCTAACCATGTGAGGGATGTCTGACGTCCGATAAAGACATCCAAAGTCTCACACAATTTTTCCATGGAAAATCATTGTATAGATCAAACCATGTAGATTCCAAATATCTCAAACAATGCATGTTCTCAGGGAACTATAAAGGAGCTCATCCCGAGATCCTACATAGTTGCACCTTAACTATACACTTAAACCACGCAACAATGAAAAAATATCTGGAATCCCAAAATATTAATCTCTTTCACATAAAACTCAAGAAAGAATCTAAAAAAAGATATATTCACAATAAGGGGACCAATGAACACCATGGTGTGACAACCTATAGGGTGGGTTTCGATTATACAGATTCAGTTTTAAGACATGGAACCCCTCATGAATCTACATTAACCAGATATGTTAACAAAATAAATATTCCTCCTTGATGATTCTCTTGTAAATACCAATATTTTCAACATATATTAGTGTATTATTTTTCTTCTTTCCATGATAATGGAGACCCAAACATGGTTTCACCATCAGAATCACCTACTCACAAAAAAATAACTCCATGGATGAAAATCATTTCTTTTTATTTAATTATAATGGATTTTATTATATCAATTACCATATTTATTCATTTATGGTTTATCATACATCTCTAATACATGGCTCTTCCAAAGTAGAGAAGCCTTGTCGAATTCCATTCTGCAAGAAAATTTGGTTGACATGGATGAAAATGCATCACCTCAATGTGATCCATTAAATTTAAGGATAAATAATTATAATTTTTAGAATATTTTATTGATCTGAGATGGTTGTCCCTAAAACCTCCAAAATGTACAACCCATCCACAAAGCACGTCTTCCAAAAATGCATATTCTTGTTTTATTCATCTATTTATGGATGATATTTCATACTAAGATTCACCAATCATTTCATTTTCCATTTAAGAGATTCCATAAATCAAGAGGTAAAACATGAGTTTCTATCTGATATAATATTTTTGGGAAGACCACAAAACCCACATTTTCATAAAATAAATGTTACATACAAATTCAACCTTAGAGGAATCCATTATAGATATGAAATAATAATATTTAGTCAAATATTAAGTCACTAAGTTGAAGGACTTCATTCCCTGTGGTGTACGAGGAAACCCAATGATGATGTCCATAGAGATTACATCCCTTTTGAATGTGATATTTGGGATGGGTTAAAGCATACATGAGTACATATAGTGTATTAGTTTAATGTTTGGAAAAGTATATAATCTATATATGAATTTTAATATATCACATCATATACATGGAAACATAAACTAATAATTTATATAATAAACCATATTAGTGGAATGATAAAAAACGGTACACTATGATTAGTGTCTCTCTTACATTGGGATTTTTTGTAAAAAAATGTTACAAAAAAACATCCGTCCAAGAGATTAATCCCATGGTATGACCTCAAACACTTAATAAGAATCTCCCAACCAATTAAGAGATCCAAATAATTCTTGAAAAACTCATATTTAGCATTTTTCTTGGATCAGTTCATAATGAGAGGGTGTCAACACATTTCTATCAAAGAACATACCTCAACTATTTTCATTAGTTTTAAAATTCAATACAGTGAAAAGTCCAATCGGATTGAACTCATCCCTAGGTACTTTCATATCCCATGTTAGTATTAATCCTACTTAATATATGAGTAAAAAAATTTAATTTAACTGGGTTATATATGATTTCAAAGTTGAACCCTCCCATGCACATGATCCATTAAGAGTTAAAAAATGTTATTTTTATGGAAAATGTAGTCTAATATTTTATGATCAGTGTATACTATAAATATCAATCTAAAAATATATTAATTCCATGATTTTTTATAATTAACCACTCCTACATACTCTATGTCATGGTTTGGTTAATTTCCTTATTTTTTTCAAATTTGTTAGAGATCCATTTTTCAATATATAATCTCCCTTAATCAATATGATCCCAACACCCATATGTCAAGCATCACAATAAAAAATGTCCCCCTTACTAAGCTAATGAAAATTTAGAATATAGGTTGTGTTCAACCACTATCTAAGATACATGGAAAATGTCTCGAATTATGGAATTAATATTCACTTCACCCATTTTTTAGAGAGATATATCATCATTGATCCAAGCCATGATAAATCACTAAAACACATCTTTAAATATTTTTCCATTCCAAATAAAATTATGATATGAAATAAAATCATTGATTATTAGCTTGAAATAACTCAATTGATAGAATGTTTTCATAAAAAACATATTCCATCCATCCAATCACTAGAACGGACTTTTAATATTACTCAAATGTTTTTATTGATCCCCAATATGTAGAAACTATTTCCAATCAATCAAGGATCTCCATTGGGAATGGATTGAACCATGATCAAAATAACCAAAATTAACCAATATATACAAAATAGATTACCAACTTCCTCAATATAAAGGTCTAAATGAATAATTACAATAATTAAATGATCATTTTAAAAATAGACCAAGAATAAAAATATATAAAAGGTGAAGGAATCAATTTGAAGAACAATATTACGATGAGATATATAATTCAACACTTCTATTCTAAAACTACCAACACATTCCAAATTGGAAAATACTATGCAGGGAATCCCAAATATCATATATGGATGAATTCCCATTACCTATGTCATATTGACGAATGTCAACATACACTCGAGGGTTTTTGAGGGGTGTTGGATAACATTCTACATAGGATACCATAATGAAGGTTCCAAATAATGTAATTAAAAGATAATTAATATACTGATAATTTTTATAAAATAATGAATTGTTTTATATAGAAAAAATATTTAAATTTTTTCATGGAAGGAAAACATGAATATGATAAATAAAATACTACTAATGTCATAGTTTAAGCACTATGGGAATCCCCTAAGAAGATATTTCAATAGAGTCATATCATCATCAAAACTTAGTGATCAATACATATAGTTCATTATAATTCAAGATCCACTATTTTGGGATTGAAAAAGGATAAATAGGAACCAAAATCATAATAATTTGTTTAGTTACTATAAAAGTGTAAAATTACTTGGAATCTTGGGTCATATCCCTATGAATGAAACGACTACACTATTACATAGAAACCCACCAAATTTACCATGATTCCTCAGTTTTATGACACCCAATTTAAGGTTTTTAATCCATTTTATATATCAGTAGGTGTATAACATGGATGAGAAATGTTTTTGGAGTGTTTGGAATAGTTTTTGGGATGGTTTATGGGCTTTTCTAAGGGTTCATAGTTTGGAAATGGTTTGATGAAACAGTGCAAAATCTCCAATAAATCATTAATCTTGATATAGTCAAACAGTATTTGTATATTTTGTATAATCATATAGGAATACTTTTTGGCAGGCACCCTTGGTATAGTAGTAGTTGTACAGTTAGAGCATAGTTGGTCTAACTGTGTGAGCTAAATGTGTGTAGGTTTAAAAAACGTTTAAAACAAATGGGAAGCATTAATATTTACACTACAAACAACATTTCTCCTTCCATATAAACCAAAATGTCGAGTACTTTTTCTCAAGGTTTAGTGATGCTCCTCTACTCAATTTGGTAGTGAATATAAGGGATTTCATTGTTTTGTGAAAAAAAAAATTATCCCTTGGTAAATATACTCTCTTATTTCATTCATGGCATCCTTAGACCTATTTATTACTCTCTAAATTTTCTAGATCAACATGAATTGATTTTATACCTGCTTTTTGTATCCTAATATGATGATATTTGTTCTTGTTTACATTAGTAAAAGTGATATAACGACCTTTCATTAAATTTCATTCGGATTTTTCATGTGGTTGTGCGTTGGTCATTTTTTGGTGAAACCCAATGGTAATTGGATTCTCTCTCTGCTTCATTTTGATATAAAATGAATTTGTAATTTCATATTAATATATTTTGAATTAAATTTATGTTGGTTTTTATGTGTAAATCTTGACTAAATTCCATTTTTTGATGAGTTGTGAATTTTTTTGAAAATGGGGTTTTGTTGTGCAACGTGCTTTTGGTTAGATATTTAAATGATGATTTTTGAATTGGTTTCTTTGTATGTTAAATGTTTTTTTGGGAAATGGTTTCTAATAAAATTTTTTTTTATTAAATTGATTTCGAGAATAGATTGGGAATAATTTGGGTTTTAATAAGATATTAATTGTATTGAAATGGTGATTCTATGTTATTGAAATAATAATTTTCTTTAGAGGGTTGTTCAGTTGGAAATTATAGGTGGGAATGTAATAATTGATGTGATTTTCATAAATGTTGTCGATATGGTTGTTGGTTTACAGATTTATGCTTGGATGATATTGTTTGGATAGTGGGTGTGTAGGACCGCTACCAAAGGGAAGTGGGCATGAAGTACCACTATAAAATGGGGATAGGGTAGGATGTGAAGTTCCACCGTTCAATGTATCATTGAGCTTGTATAAAATTTTTATGGATGATGTTGGTAGGAATGAAGACACATGGAATTTATTTTCTTATGCTATTAGAAAATGGATAACAACATTTTTGGTTCCCTTCCTTGGGAGGGTGTTCAATTGTGGTGAAAGTTATTTGATAAGGGTGTTTTTGGTTTGCTTTAATTGATTCATTTTTAATGGTTTTAAATAGATTGCTTTATCTAAATTGTAATAATGTGTTCATTCCTAGTGGAATTGATAAGGAATTAATTTGGGGAAAACCTAACAAGTATTATACAAAACCCCCATACTTTGGATCATTTGATCTTTTTTTGATGTTGTAATTTGGGACACAAGAAAAGATATATCAACCCATTTATTTAGCGACTCGTCATGATGATTGGGTGGTATTGTGGTTCTTAGAGAATGGATATTGGTGTGGAGATATGGAGTTGTGTCGTCGATCCTTTATATTTTTATATTTAGTCATCCACATGGTACTCTGGTTCTGGATTACTATGGATTGGATTTATTGGTCATTTAAATTTTTATGGTATTTATTTTTTTGTATAGTTGACTCTTGGTAATTTGTTCTATTGGTTTACATTGTTGGAATGCATCTTGTAGTTGTGGTTTGTTATAGATCATTCAATTTGTTGCTTCTATTCAAATGGAAACTATTTCCCCAATTGATCTTAAATACCTCATTATTTATTTTCTTCCATTAGAACCTTAGGAACTTTTAATAAGGCTTAGTATCACCTTCACCTCAACGCAAGCCATTGAGGAGAGGTAAGATGTTACAAGTGGTATCAGCTTGTCCGGTCTATGAGGTACATGTAATGTATGTCTTGTTCAGACATGGTATTTGTTTCTTGTCATGGATTGGGCATTATTTCATGGTTGATTACTTGAGTTAGGATGGTATAAAGGTGTAGGATTTTAGAAACCTGAAATTTATAACATAAAATTATGGAAATAACCCTTTTATGTAGAAATTTGTGTTATGAAAGGGTATGGTAGATAAGTGTTTTGGACAAAATTATAGGGATGCGATCTCACTTTAATTGGTATATCCAATGAGTTAATAAATAAATTCATGGTTGAAATTAATTCCCACTCTGATTGTATATTTCATTATCATAATAATTTATATTATGATACGAATATATTTATTTTGGAAAAAATTTGAAATTGTTTTAAAATGTGAAATTTTTAAATGTGAACGGTTGTGGAACATTGAAAATGGATTTATTTTCTATAAATAGATGAGTTTTAATAAAATGTTTGGAAACGTTAAATGAGGAACTTTTAAATAAGTGATGCGATAGTGTAATGTGATTAATTTTAAATTGTAACCCTTCAGTTGATAAAGAGTAAACCTTATGGAAGATGATATGTTGACAAAAAATGGGACCTATTAGGAATCTTTGAGACCAACCGAAGGATTCTATGGAAAATGTGGTTGATCTGGATCCACAAGTGAACCAGTAGCTTGTCCATAGCATAATGATAATTTTTGATGTTGGGTAATATGGAAATTGATGCAATGAGAAGAGGCATGTGGATCACTATGTTCAGTTTCAAAATTAGAATCCACCATTTCATTCAAAATGATTCAGAAATAGGAAGGGACTAATCGTGGTTGGATAGTATGAATCATATATTTGATTTCTATGGAACCTTGGTGAAGTTATAATTGATTTTATCAAAGTATATGTTTTATTATATTGAATGTATGTGGTAGGAGCAAGTGACCAAGGTTGAAATATACAACTATATGACATTGGAGGAATTTGATGAATTTTTTTAATAAAATATTATTCGTTTACACATTCAAGGTTATATGCATAATGGATTTATTCAAAATTAATCAAGAGAACTTGTTAGGAATGGGATATGCATCTATGTTTATGAAAATTGTAATTTTTTCACCTGAGGTGGTTATTAGTGCATCATCGAAGGCACAAATCATTGAATCGAGCATGAGGCAAGAAATTTGTTAAACATATATGATGCAGTGTAAATGAAATTATAAATTTTTGGTGAATGGATACATTGTAGCTGAAATTGATTTTAGAGTGTCTATGAGTAGTGTATGCATGTTGATACCCATGGGAAATTGTGGGAACACTAATGCAGGGATCATGAAGAACAGAACAACTATTTATAGATTGGAAGTATGGTTCAAAATATGATAGTAGGATTATTGAACCTTCTTATGAAGCCATGTGTTTCCAACACATTCTTCGGGGCACACACATGAGTCTCGTTCGGGGATGGGGGCGTCGTTTTAGTTACCCTGCATTGCCACATTCCAAAGGTGGGAAACATGCACTCCTTATTCTGGGACTTCTGTTACTTGATTGGAACAGGATGATGGTATGTCGGTTCTTCCGTCCATGGATTCCTCATTAGAACTCGTCACCTAGTCCAGGTCACCCTTATAGACTTAAGACGTTGTTCGTGAAAATCTTCCTGGTGCAATATGTTCATGGACACCAATTAATTACGCTGCTCCTGTCAGGACAATCCAAGGGGTCTTATCAAGGTAGAAACCTTCAGTTAGGGGAGTAGTCGCATTGGGCATCACTGGAATGTCTGGACGTTGTGGATTGGTGTGTCTGTCTTATGTCCCTTAATTTAGGGCTTCTTGAGGGCAGAGAAGCCCAAGGCATCCCTAAGTGCCATCCAGGATTTCTAGGCACTTCATATAGCTTCAGAGGAATCTAAATAATCTTTACACTAATGTTCAGGAAGAGAGGCACCCTTGCATTATTTTCCAGATGTGAATGATGTTCACAGCCCAGGTCTATGGTGACGTTATCACCGTTCCTCCCACTGGAGTTGACGTTGGTCTCTCAATGGAATACACCGAACATTGCGCCATAGAGTACACTATGTGACTTTTTTGGAAGCGAGTCCAGAAGTTCAATGTATCCATTGTAGAGCTTGGGTGGCGGGAGATTATACATGGTGATGTTAGGGAGCAATGGTCAGAAGCCATTGGGCTGTTGGGCACACACAGGTCGGTACATCAGTAGCCGGGACATCACATGCAACAACCGTGCCCTCATCATCTCGGGTGAGAGAGGATCATGTAGTAACTAGGGAACTCCCAGGGAATCAGATAAAATATTTTCTTCAACAATCTAGTGATGCAATCTTTCAGGCTGTGTGGTCAGCCCGGATAACCCTGTGACAGTCGATGGGTACCAAATCTCTTTGGAAAAATAGAATGCAAGACAGAATCTTGATTCTAGAGGTTGGGATTATTTGGGTTGTTGACAGGGTAAACATTCATTGCTGACATGCGTATTTGATGGCCATGGATTCGTATGCATGCCAACAATGTATGCGCAAGGAGCCATCTTTCTTGATGAAAGTAATGCTAGGCCAAGAGCATGAGCCCGAAAAGGTGTCGTCAGGGGATGATGACAGTGCTGATGAACCGTAAGATACTGAGAAGGATGTAGAGGAAGAGGGAGAAGGTGATGGATGGGGTGAAGAAGAAGAAGATCCTGAAGGGTGAGGATCTCAGGGGGCATCCCACCAATAGAGTCTCCGGGGAGCAGTGAGATCGTCAGCTCTGATGTGGATATAACTGAGCTGCTTGAGGTATGTCTCAGCCCTTATATATCCTTCTCCACTCATCATCTTTCATAGCCCTCAGATAGATCTCCTTATCCTATTCAGGAGCATATGGGCTCCGACCAAGGGTCTCTATATGAAGGGTAGGAGGCGCCGAATGATCAATGTGGGGAACCGACACCCATTATTGAACTGATGAGCGCTGAGGGATCCCCTGAAATGGAAGCTCCTGTAGTGGAAAGAACACAGGAGGCTAATGCATTGGGATTCTGTAAGTTCATTACTTCAACGCTGATTAATCACCATTGGAATGCTCAATTGATCAGGGTGTTACTTGTTTGTGTAGAAATCGCATCCTTGGAGGATAGTCGGGCTGCCGAAACCTGGTTGTCCGCAATTGATTCAACTTCAAATGTGGCGTTCCATTTGGGGAACACTTCTCAAACTGAGCCGACCACTACACTCAGTCAGTAGGGAGAGGTGGACATCAGCTTTAATCATGTCATGGAAGGGCCGAAAGTTGGAGAGGGAGGTAAGGAGTCTGAGGTAAGGGGGGACAGTCTCCCAGGCATTGAAGAGCAACCCCTGTAGGAGGAGAGTCCAAAGAAGACCCTACTGCAGGTCTATTGGATGCTTTACCACTCTATCGGCAAGTAGACCCTGAAGTGATTGATGATTCGGGCCCAGAGGAGGCTGCAGAGAGATGAATGACACGCCACAATGGGTGGATGTGCATCGAGCTCTTTCTCAGTTATACCCATAGAAAATGGATGATACAGATGGGATCTCTCCAAACCTGGTTGTACTTTCTATTTTCTAGAGGGGTGTATGCTTAGTGCCTTCATTCGACGGTCTGTGACTACATGGTCGAGAAGCTGCGCAAGAGCAGCCACCACTCTAACGTTGCCTATGGTCAGGAGTATTCAAGGAGTATCCAAGCATTCATAGAGTTAGAAAAAAGGCCCTACACCAGGATGAACATGTGAATGTAAAAGAGATATTCATTAAAAGTTGTTCTGACCATGTGGAGCAGTTAAGGCACCAGCTGGAAGACGCCCAAGAGCAACTAGTTAAGGCATGTCACCAAATATCGACACTTCAAGCTGAACAGGTGCAAACACAGGCAAGGGTTAGTGTACTGCGCTCTATGGCCACCGACGAAGAGAGATCCCTTAGGGGGAGGGAGGTAGTCTTGGAGGCCACCAACGAAAGGGTAGCGGTGCTGGAATGATCCATCCAAGAATATGACCATTAAGGGCCCGGTTTTGGTCGAACTCATAAACTCATTTATCTTTACTGCTTCTTATTCTCAACTGCATGAATGGATGAATTTATTTACATGTTCGTTTGTTTTAACGCATCCACACACAATCACTGAATAAATAAAAATTGATTCCTAATCTCATGCGGGTCGTGCTCAATATGAGAAACAAGGGATGTTCACACTATTAATTCACTTGATCGCGGGAGCATCAACCCAGCTTCGGGCATCCAAGGCTTGAATAACCAGCCCGGATTTCTGTGAGGAAATGGGAGATACCTGACTGGAGGATGAAGCCCTTGAAATAGACGAATTACCATTTCCTAATGTGCTCTTGTGTACGAACGAGATAACTCCAAGGGTGTTGGAATAAATCCGAATAGGGGAATGGAAGGTGTAAATCACGATACATAAGATTCGGAACACAGTAGGGGTGACATGACAATGAAGAATCAATGTTGACCACATTATAAAGCAGTATCCTTAAAGTGTTAGCCTGGAATGGGGATAGAAAATGAGGGCCAACCAATAACCGTGATCGAAACACGGTGCCCGATGCAAAACGTCATCCAATAGCCTTCCAGAATGTTGGTCGGGGATAATAGGTGGGCCATAGGCCGAGCATCCATACTGTTAGGGGGTTCCATTAGATATGAAAGGGGATGAGGTTCCAAATATGGGGCATGCAAATCATGGAATGTGGAGTGATGTTTTGTTCAAACAGAATCTAACACTCTTGAAAGTACACCACCATGGTGGAAGCACATTAGATGGGAGCATCGGTTTGATCATGGATCATTCCTTCATTTAGACAGGACCTCCCTGTAAAGGGATCTGTCGCTTCTCAATGCCATCATGGGGCATCCTAAACTTGTTCATGGAAAAGCATTAATTACATTGTTCCCCACAAGGGGTCAGGCGAGGGGGCTGGAAATGTGGAGGAATAGGATTTATGATTCCTGGAGTTGGACCCGAGGTGAAATTTCCGGGTGTCCCAACGTATCCCATGAGGATGGGAATCAATAAATACGTAGTTCTAAAAGTGATATTAGTTAAATTTATTTGATCTCAGACCATGGATGGTTGGAAACGCTGGAGACACATAGTGGGGTAATTATAAAACCTGACGTGAGTGGGGACCTAGGGCTCTAACCACCACATGTTCCCCGGGAAGGCTCTAGGTTAAAGGGACTAGAAATGAGAGTTATGTTGGGCCCGAGGCAAGGTGCACAGACATTCCTACATACCCCACAAGGATGGGGATTAAACTACACATAATTCTAGAGGTGGCATCGTAAGGTACCAATGCCAGAGATAAAAAGGGGCTTGTGGGTGTGGACCTCACATCAAATGAAGTGGTATTTGATAAATCCTTTTTTTCCATTATGGTGAATGTTTTTTTTGTGTGAAGAAACATGCCTAGGGTAGAAATTACCGTCATAGCCACAATAATCGAGCCGTAGAAGGAGTTGAAAAATGGAATGGCATGTGACCGATACAAAACATGGTGTCCCCTTGAGTGAGGACATCACAATGAAGTATCATTTTTTTTCATGCGTCCATGATGATAATGACATAGTTTAGGGTCATGTGATTTGACCAAGCATGAATTTTAATGTCATACGACATAGATGTTGTAGAGAAGATACTAAATGGGGAATGTTTATGGTGTAATAAAAACTACCCGACGTGAATGAGGACAAAATCCCATACAACACCGTACGTAATTCTGAGAAAGGCGCCTCCAGCCAAGGGTCCTAAATAGTGGTGAGAGGGTAAGGGGTAAGAGGAAATAGATCCCAAATGAGCTAAACCAAAAAACGAGACATCTGAGTGTTCCTACATATCTCATGAAGAAGGGAATCAAGCTATACGTAGTTCTAATAGGAGATCATTGCTTACAATCTTAGAGCTTGGACCATGGATGGGGTGAAAACCTTCCATGTAAGCATAGACCTCAACCTGATCTCTAATCCTGCATGATTCAAACTCAGTGTGGATAAAAAGGGAGGATGATATTTATTGCAATACCTAGAATGCGTGCCAAATGGAAAATCAGTGCGGAGCCCCGAATGATGCCTTTTCCGTTGCTTTGTCCTCATAACATGCGGATTCTCACTAAGGAATAATACCAAGAGTTTTGAAGTTATACGTGGACATGATGAGGTGGGGAAGGATGTGAATCATGTCACTGAAATTTTGGGATTAATGGGGTTGGCGTGAAGATGGAGGATGACTGTTGACAGTGTTCGAAACACAGTATCCATATCATGTTAGCGTGAAATGGGGACAATCAAATGAGCGCCAACCACTGAACATATTCGAAATGCCGGATTTCAATCGATTTGTTGTCCGCAACCCTTGAGGACATTGTCCTGTAATGGGAGGAAATCTCTTAGGCCTAGCATCCATGCCACTTGGGGGTCCCTTCACATGTTAGAGGTGATAGAAGCCCTAATGAAGGGGAATATAAACCCTGAAAAATTGGTTGATACATGTCCGAGTAGAGTCCAATATTCCAGGAATTAAACCACTGTACCCTTAGGCACATTAGTGAATCACCGAAAAGGACTGAGGGGTTCATCCCAAGAGTGGAAGATTTGAAAATATGAGGATATCACCAAGGGATGGAAAACTCTCAGGGGAAAGAGGTATGTGGTGTGGTTGTTAAAAACATGACATGAACAAAGATATAACCTCGTACCACACCGTGTGTCCCTTTAAATGATGAATGCGGGCCGAGGGGCCATGATGGGGCTGGACCTGAAGACGAGATGCTATGGTAGTCTTATGTATCTCATGGGGATGGAAATCAATCCATACCTAGTTCTATAATCACACATAGGGGGTAGGATACCCTAATGAGTGGGGTGTACCGTGTGGAAATTAACCTGATGTGAATGGTGACATAATCACATACCACACCGTACAATCCCATAAGAGAGAATCTGGGCTGGGGCCCACAAAGGCCAAGGGGCCTAAGGCTGGGCCTTAGTCAGGAAGGCCCGACTGGTTTGCAGTTTAATGTCTTGAAGTGGAGACGAATAAGGGAGTATGATGTACCACACAAGGGATGTGTATGACATGGTGAATAACTTTATGTGAATGAGTACATAATCCCATACCATGCCATATACTCCGGGTAAGAACTTGAGTCGGGGCCTGAGAAGGCCTAGGGGGCATAGGCTGGGCCTCGGTCAGGAAGACCCGACCAGTTTGCAGTTTAACGTCTGGCAGTGAGGACGAAGAGGGTATAAGGTATCTCATCCGGGGATGTGTACGACACATCTAGTAACCCGACGTGAATGAGGACATGATCCCATACCACACAATATAATCACATAAGTGAGAACCTGGTCCGGGGGCCCGAAAAGGCAAAGGGGCATGAGGATGGGCCTCGGATGTGAAGAACATAAATTCTCTTGTATGGGTACCACCTCATAATAGCTCCTAATCCCACTTGAACTGTGCTCAGTGTGGGAATGAAGGATCCAGTCTCAACTCTCTCGATCATATGGGGGTCAAAAAGCTGGCTTTGCCTGATGGGAGTTTGTCACTTAGATATACAATGAGGAAAATGATCCACTACACTTAATGTTTTGTACATTTTGGGGTGGTTCCAATGTTGTAGGACATCAGTTGACTATGTTCAAGACACAACTTCCCTATAGTGACCTGAAATGGGAACAACAAATGATCATCTACCACTGACCATATTCACAACGTGGGACTTATATCAGCTTGTTCCTCAACATCCTCGAGGGCGTTGGCCCAAAGCAGTATGAGAGCCCTTAGGCCTAGCATCCATGTCATTCAGGATCCCCTCTAGATGGGAAGGATTATGGAGTCCCAATCAAAAGAGTGGTTGAAGCATAGCTTGTACCCATCTATGCAAGAGGCGAACATATCTAGGAATCTAGACGTATGGCAGAATCGAGATTAGCTCGACGTAAATTAAGTAAAAATTCTGCACTCCACCATATTTCCTTACCCGAGGGGATGATTCTGGCATTTCGGTTCGGCCAATAGATGAAATGTTTGGAAATTCCTACATATCCCATAATGATGAGAATCAATCCATACATAGTTATTGAAGGCCGTGTAGTTTAACATTGTGTAGTGAGGATGTGGTAGAATAGAAGAATGAGGGAACACATGGTGCAATCATTGCAACTCCCACATGAATGTGGCTAAGGAGGCCTACACTACACCACATGAGGGCCATCTGAGAGGACTATACCCAAGGGGGATAGTCGAAAAAATGAGTTTTGGGGATGGGATCAAGATGGGGCATCTAAGAAATCCAATGTATTCCTTAAGGGTTGTAATCCTGCCATATGTAATTCTAAGGGTGTTGTTTAACACCTTGCAGGACAAATCACTATTTAAAGTCATGTAGGATGAGAATGATTAAGGTCATGAGGGACCAGTGTGTAGTTAAGGTCTTGTGGGACTATCCAGTTTATGGTCGTGCAGGACCATTAGGCTCAATAAAATTATTGCTTGAGGAACTTGGCATTGGTGGGAGAAGTTATACGCTCACCATCCATGGTCACCAGGTAGTATACTCTATTGGGATAAACCCTAAGACTATTTAAGGTCCTTTCCAATTGGGCTCCAACTTGGGTGGTTTCCAGCTGGGGATCTTTGGCGCCCGGGGGACCAATACCAAGTCGCCTTGTAGAAAAGATTAGAGGTTAACCTTCTTGATGAAGGATATAGCTATCTTATTCTGATGCCTTTCCAGATTGTGTAGGGCATGAAGCCTATTCTAGTCAACTGATTCCAATTCATCCAGATGATTTTTTCAACCTTATTCGGTGCCTACTGGTCATAGACCGCAGTGCATAATGAAGGCAGCTGGATCCCGATGTGTAGGACGACCTCAACTTCATACACTAGGGAATATGGTGTCGCATGGATGGAATTACGAGACGTTGTCTGATTGGCCCAGAGGGCATTGGGGAGCTTGTCTGGTCAACTCTTCTTGTCTTGGCCAACCTTCTATGGTAAAATGATAGAGAGGTTTTTGTTGAATGCCTTGATATTCCCATTTTCATGTGTGTAATAGTTGGATGTATGGTTCGAACAGATGTTGTACTTGGGATGAAATTTATTTAACTCGATTACTTGAAAGTTTGTGTTGTTATCGGTGAGCAACACGTGAGGGACTCCAAACTGGTGGATGATGTTGGACCTGACAAAGTCAATGATAGATCGTGCCATGACTTCCATGAGAGGAACTGCATCTGCCCACATGGAAAAGAAATTTGTGGCAGTCAGGATGAACCTGCACAGGTGAGCATTGGCCGGTGGGTATGGTCCCACAACATCGAGTCCCAATAATGTGAATGACCAAGATTACTTGGTGGAGTGGAGAGGTTCTAGCAGCCAATACCTAAAGTTGGTAGAGATTTGGAACACGTGAAATCTCTTGTAGAACTCTATAAAATCATTGAACATGTAGGTCCATAAGTACCCTAGTTTCCAGATCTGATGGGACAACATCGGCTCAGATTGTAGGGCACCACAAGAACTGGCATGTACCTCCTACATGACATATGAAATCTCAACTCCATGGATGCAACAGAGAACAACACCATTGAACCCATGCTTGTAAAGGATCTGCTAAAGACTGGGACCAATCCAGAGGGTAAACAGCAGTGCACGGCGTTGGATTCGCTCACGCTCGGCCCGATTAGCTGGGAGGTAACCATTTTAGAGATACCTGAAAGAAGGGGCTCTCTAGTTGGGAGTTGCTTCAACCACTTCATCTGATGATCCTGGCGGTCCTGAAGTGGAGGCTCTGGTGGTAAGATAACATACTCACAGGCCGTCATCATCATCTGGGGTGACGGGATAAATGAATCACCGATTTGCCACATGTATAATAATATCATCCCGCTCAGGATCAGAAAGTGATGTAGTAAGGCCGGAAATGACATCAGCTCGACCTTTTTGAGATTGAGGGACCTGAGTAACTTCTGGCCAAGATGGAAACTAATCCATTAGCTAGAGGGTGTTCTCCAATAGTGGTACAAGCTCTGGATTTCTGAAAACATAGACACCATTGAATTTCCTGATGAGTAGTTCAGAATCTCCGTTCACATGAAAATGGGGTACATCGATCTGGAGTTCCAGCTCGAGGCCAGTGGAAAAAGCCTGATACTCTGCATATTTGTTGATGCAGTCTTCTGACAACTAGAATAAGTATGGTAGAATGTCTTGCACTGGGGTAATAAAGACAATACCCATGCCCATGCTATTGAGTTGGGAATCATTGAGTCTTCTATCCGTGGGGCTCCAGGAGGCACCATCAATGTGAATCTTCCAACTTGGGATGGTAAGATCTATCGAGAGGATTGCCTCGTCGGGAAAATATAGGTGTAGGGTCTGGTCCGTGGAGGTCAGATGGGCAGAAAGAAATTATTCCAATTCCTGTCCCTTGATAGCTTTCTAGGGGACAAACCTGATGTGGAATTGCTGGAGGATTACTGCCCACCGTGGTAGACGTCTGGTCAACATGGGGCGGTTCAGAATATATTTCAGCGGGTCTACCTGAGACACCAGCTTTACCTCGTGGTTCTTTAAGTAGTGTCACAACTTCTGTACTATGAATACCAATGCAAGATATCTCTTTTAGATGGGGGAGTATCTATTATCCTTATCTAGGATCATGCAGGAGAGGTATTAGAGACTGTTTTACATCACCTCATTGTTCTTCTAGGCGGGAAGGGCATTAAGAGATCGTTCCAGGGCAGTCACATATAGGATCAATGGTTTTCCGGAGATGGGTGGCCTCAAGACTAGAGGCTGGAGTAGATTCTAATTTATTTCCTCGAACTCCGTCCTTCACTCTTCGTCCCACTCATAGGCAGAACCTTTCTTTATGAGCTGGGAAACATGATTACACTTTCTGGATAGATTAGCAATGAATCGGTGTATGTAGGCTAAGGGGCCTTCGAAACCACGAAGCTCCCGAATATTTCTTAGGGGAGACATGTGACTGATTTCATTGATCATCTCTGGGTCGATCTCAATGCATTGGTACATGAAAACAATACCATGAATCTTTTCAGAGGTGACCCCGAAGGCACATTTCAGTGGGTTCATCATCAGATGGAAAGAACGAAGGAAGGTGAACAAATTCTCAAGGTCCTAGAGATGGTCCTAGAACTGGTGAGATTTGACCACCAGATTGTCCACATAGCATTCCTCCAGTGTCTTGAGGATTGGCTTGAATATGCGGTGCATGGCCCACTGATATATGGCCCCAGCATTCTTCAGGCCAAAGGGCATAACCTGGTAACATAAAGTATCTTGGGGTTCCCTGAAGGTGGTGGACTCCTTTTCCTAGGGGGCCATTTAGATCTAGTTATATATGGAGTAACCATCCATGAAGGAGATGTCTTAGAACATGTCTATAATGTCGATCAAAAATTTTGTCAATGGGAAGGGAAAACCACCCTTCAGACAAGGACGATTGAGATCTCAAAAGTTGATGCAGACTTCGATATGTCCATTCTTCAGCCTGATTGGAACAGTGTTGGATAACAACATGGGGTACTGGACATCCTTGATGATGTTGGATTTGATTATCTTGTCTCAACCTTGAACATGGCACCATGGGAAGGGAGCATCTTTCTGGGAGGCTGCTTGAAACCGTGATGATTTTTTGGGAGAATGATGGTGGAGGATGGCTACCTGAGGATATAGTCCTGGCATCTCATCATAACTCCACACGAATACATCACAGTGTTGTTTAATGAAGTCCACGTACCATTTCTGATCCTCAAGGGGAATGACTCCACTAATCAATGTGGGTCTCGGATCTAACTCACTACCAAGGTTCACATGTATCAGTTCATGGACCTTGGAGTAAAAACATTCTTCAATGGAGGGGGGGATCCTACAGATCCTCTTCTACACTTGCGGTGGAGGGATTCCCTATGGGAGGAGCTTCCTCTGGTTCGGAAGATCATGATGGGAGTCTGGCACCAACCTGGACAGAAGTGGACAACATATTAGGGGATTCACTTTCTGTTGAGACCATAGCAATGAAGGCAGTTGATCTGATCCCATCCGGTGTTCGGCCTAAGGGGCAACACTTGATGATATCAAAACAATAGTGGTGCATCGTCTTGAGCTAGTTAATTACAGCCCAGCAAAATAGACACGTATGATGTAATTCCATTTCAATGGGGCGGACATCTCGATATTGTACGGAGGTAGGAGGCTCTGGGATCACCTACTCTTGGTTTGTGAAGGAGTACGAGGAGATTTTCCACCATGGAAGGGTCATGGGAATATGTCTTTGTATTATACCATAGACAAAAAAGAATTTCCCCATGTTAGGGGTCGTGGAATCCAATCAAATGATCAGGATTTCATTGGCATCATTCAGACTTGTCTAGCTGTGAGTTGTACCATGGTGGGATCATCCTCCCCTACTACAATCTTCTTATTCTTGATCTTATAAGAGTCATCATCCATATAACAGGAATAAAAAGAGGCAAAAGGAGTTGAATCACCTTGGAGTATGCCTACTCGAACATTTATGGAATACTTGAGGCACTGGCGATATCACTGGGGAACCTCCGCATGTAGTTGGAGCCATGATCTTCCCATCAATGCGTTCCACGCGTTGTTATGGGAGAGAACCGTAAACTAGGTACTGGAATCTAGGCCACCGAACTGAGTCTTCAAATGGATATTTCTAACTGAGTTTTCTCTGTCCTGACATATCCTTGGATACATAAATCCGCGGAAGTTAGGACGTCTCCGGATAACCCTAGCTTCCGCAGTGTCCGCATCGGGATCATGTTGATCCCATAGCCTGTGTCAAAGAGACAGTATCGAAACTCCATACTGTTAAATTGGCCGGTGCATTACAACAGGAAGATATGCCCCAATATGGGAGAGCCTTTATCTTCTCTTAAGAATGTAATTATGTCTTGGTATTTGGCATTCTCAACTGTTTCAGCATGAATGGTTTCTGCAGCTGCTACCTCCGTCTCAAACTGGAGGTGGATTTATAAAGCTTCAATGAGGGACTTATGCATATCTGATGACATGATAATGTATTAAAGAATGGAAACCATCTCTATAATGCCGAAAAGGTTCTTGATAACATCATATTTCTGCATCATGCACGAAATTCTGCTTACAGGAGGCTGCTCTGTGATTGGTGGCATGACGGGCCCTGCTGGCTGGACTGGCGGCTGGCTTGTGATGGGCATATACTGCTGGTCACTAGTCAAACCCTGATGTGTGGGTTTCAGATGAGGAACAGATGACTATGATTGGACTATTGTAGGGTGAGGCCGGCTGCGGTCTTGACGACATAGATCTGCTTGATCCAACAGCACAAATAGTGGTAGAGGTGATTCTGACGACACCAGATGAAGAGGTTGCACGTGCTGAGCTCTGAACTAGTACTGTTGTTTGGTCTCAGTGGAATGCATGGCCTGGATGGAGGTGACAACTGATGCAACCAATGACCCATATTAGTGCGGCTTTATAGACGTTGGCGTCAACTAGGGATGTTGGGGAGGCTCGCCTCAGGCTCCCCCTCATCGGGAGTCATATAGGGATTTACCAACTCCACTATATTAACTGTAGCATACCCTTAAATGTCAACTAAAGATTCATCCACTAATGGGTGGATTCTAGGGGGATCCCCATCTCAGGGGGCATGAAGTCACCGAGAGTGTGGGACGACAATGGCATTGGTGGGGCATTTTGTTTCTTCTTACGGCATTGATGCTTGATCTTCTCTAAAGAGGTCGTCTTAGATGATGATGTAAAAGTGGTGGCCGCAATTTCTGAAGGCTCATACTGATTCATGCATGCCTGAATGATAACATGGGTGTGATAAACCATCTTGCAATCCATCCAGTCATCATAATTCTGGGACGTGTGGTAAGAAACCTGATGCCACTCGCCTTTGCTATCGCTACCGCTATCAAGCATTACAATGACACCCGCCTATTTTGTTTTGGAGGGACCCATGCTAAATATGTTGTTATCGACAAGGCCATGAATCCCGTATTTGAACACATATCACAACATGAGGGTGTATCCCAGAATCAAATGAATGTGGTAGTAGTTGGGGCGATCAGTGAGATTCACCTCTTATGGCCTTCTTCACTCAGGAAAATGTAAAATCCCCTACTCTAAGGTTCTTTTCAAATAGTCTAGAACCTAATTATCACTGAAAGAGTATGTGTATATTCTTATGTCCGGAAATGGGGACCTAGGATCCTGGCCCTAGCGAGGACCCGGAGGGGCCTATCGAGGAGGCAGAGCCTAGTTGTCCCACCTAGGCGGTGGCGCTACTTTCCACAGGGGCACTTGCTGATTCTGAAGACACTGCTGAGCCAGAGGCTGAACCTGAGGTGGAGGGCCTCTCCAAGGTTGCGGGGTTGGTGCCCCCATTAGTAACTCTAGTTGCCTGGGGGTTTCTATTTGGGCCACCTCCGTGGGCTCGGCTCTGGTAGCTCTCCTTGCTGGAATCACAGGGCGAAACAGAGATACCTGACTGGCCAGTTGCGGGGCTTCCTCTATGTGCTGGGCCTTATATGAGAATTTTGAGAATCCTCTCGGGTAGTTTTGGGTGATCAGATAAGGAACCATTTCCAACTTGACATTCCCTACATTCATCTTTAGTAGTTTCCTCTAAGATAGTGGCATGTTAATGAAGTATGTGAGCCCCTTCTACCACGAAATAAAGTTCGCAACTCGCTAATCAGGATATTGATTGAAATTGAAGAGGTATGTGATGCTAGTTTTCTGGAAGATAGAGTTGAACTGGTAGAGGAATTTCATGCGAAGGTCCTCCGAGCTGGTCACAGATCTGATGGGGAGCTGGTTGTACCAGACAACTGTTGGGCCCTCCAATGTCTTAACAAAACAGCAGAGCTTGACAGCCTCCTACTGTGCTGGAGTCCCGGACATGGGCTGAAACCTTGTGTTAATATGGGCCAGGTGCTACGGCGGGTCCCCCGTCCTACTAAAGGGTGATAATATGGGTTTCCCGAAACCCGAAGGTGCCGACACATCATCCACTGATGCTGGGTATGGATTACCATCTAGTTGGATTTCCACCTGTCACGTTTCCAATGCCTCAAGGCGGGATATAAGCCCCGACATAAGATCATATGTGCATGGGTCCCTATCTTGACTGAGATCCCTAACTACAAGCACATTTTCATGTTCTTCAACGCGGTATACAAGATCAGTGGCTCATGGAGCGGATGGTGGAGCGATTTTGCCGGGTAGTTGGGGGAACCCGGGTCGGATTCTATGGATTGTTGCGCCATTCTAGAGGGTTTGGAGAGACATATTGATCCCTCTTTCCAGGAGCTCTGGCTTCATCCCTATCTGCAGGATTAGCATGATCAAGGTTTCCTAGGGGAAGCTTACTGAGGGGAAGTTGTTCCAGCCCCTGTTGTCCTAGCCTAGGATCACTGTAATCAAGTCGTCACTCGGCAACGCATTCAGCCGGGAGCTCATCGACCACCCAAATCTGCTAAACAAGTTTCTAGCGCAACATGGCCTTCTCGGAGTCCTCATCCATCTTCTGCACTGAAGCCGACGGGTCAGAGTGCTTGACAACTCTGACGTGCTCTTTGAAATTTCTAGCATTCCTACCGAGTACCAACACATCGGTGGGTGCAGGGGGACCTAAGAGATTCCTCTACTGATGAGTAATCCTTCCTAATGGGTCCAACAGTGGTGGAACACCCTTATAGGGTAAGTCTCCATCGATAAGATCCAAATCGTCCTCCTTGTCCACTATATTAGCCATATTGACCGTGACCCTTCCTTGGGGAATGTCCTCAGTATCACATAGCGAGTCAGGCTACTGCGAGATAGGGCTGATGAGGAGGGCTTTATACTACCCCCAGCCACGAATATGCACACGGGCGGTAGACATCATGATAATTTTGAGGAGTAACTTATTACTCAGAACGCATTGTTGTTGGAGAGCCTCACGACGACCTGGGGACTCGGGGCGTTGGGCCACTGGGAGTGTGGCCAGATCGACTAGACGACAGTACTCGGTGATGTATTCGAAATGAGTTTGGATCCTTGGATAAAACACCCGCTAATGACGGAGACTAAAATGTTTCACCCAGAAGGTGTGGCAGAAACAGTAAACTTCCTCTGGAGTGAGGGATTCTAGTATGCATAAATTTTGTGCTTCCACAGGCCAGAATTTCTTATGGAAGTGGTCCGCTACAAGGATTCTACAGAAGCTCCTCGACTCAAATTCATGTTCTAGCCCTTGATTTCCCAACTCAGCAACTGGGGGAGGCTGTGGAACTGGCAGCGGTACTGAGGCAGACTACTGGGACAAAATGTATGACGGTGGAGAATATGGTGAATGGGTTGACTGGCTTCCAATTGTCGGGGTTTCCTCTAAAGAGTGTAGAGACCTAGACACTACGTCATGATAAGAGGGGATAACAACCGCTGTTCTTGGATCAGGGACCTGGGATGCTGGAGAAAGGCCGAAATGTTTCTCGCAATCCATTGGTCACAGGAATATATCTGCGTGATATCTTGTGGAGGTAAAAATCCCTTCCGGTAATGATGGTGGTGATTTCACAACCGTAACTTGTGGGGTCGCCAGATTTTCATCCTCCAGGAAATACCTGTGGAGGGAAGAGGGAATCCTATGGACCTCGCATTCTGGGAGCACGAGGCTGATGTGCCTTAACCCTACCCCATCCCTTGACTCGGATGAGTGAGGGGAGAGTTCCCGAGCTAAGTAGTACTCCACTTCAGACTCTGAGAAGTGTACCAGTTTGATCTCCATCTGTGCCTTCCCATGATTCTTCTTGGGGTGGTGATGGCCCACCTTCCTTCCCCTGGGTGGCTTCACAGGACAGGACTAATATCTGATATGGGGTCCTTCGGCCGCACTGGTGCTGGGGTGGAGAGGGATTCCACCCAAGAAAGCCAGGTTGTGAGGAGCACTGGGACAAATATCCAAGGGAACATGGGGAGGACCTCTACGGATTGCACTAGACTAGGAAAAACCTCTAGTGGGACTAGCATGACCATGGGGAGGACCTCCACGCTTGGTGCGGGTGGATCGAGGCCTGCCTTTTCCTCTCTTGTTTCAGGGTGATGAAGACCTTCACCAGCTACACAGTGGACGTAGGGAGGATCCCCATGTTGGATAGAGACCAGATTGGCAATGTCTCTAAATCGACAGTCTGGGGTAGGAGGAATGACTCCATACCCTATGTAATGGGCACAAGAGAGGCTTCCTTTCCGAGTATCACTGCCACAGGGAAGACTATCATTCAGATTGGGGTGACACGGAGCGGACCTCCATGGTGATCTTCAAAGCGGGGAGGACCCATACTCTTTATGGTAGCGGTATCGGGAGGACCTCCGTATGGGGTGGCATCGTGGTGGGTTTGTTCACAGCAACCACTGCTCATTCTTGCAACCATGAGGGTCGACCCAGCCTGCACATCAGATGGTTGGGGCCTCGATCCCGTAAGGGCGTATAAGCACAACTACTCGTTGTATACATGGACATGATGGTACACATTGGTGGTGCATCAGGACATATTAGATGACGCCGTTGACGCCCCTTGGTGAGTTTCCACCTCTGCTAATGCCCGGCGCTGGCATCGGGTCGGACGTGATGGGGCATGTGGTGCAGGTTCATAGCTTCCCTACTCCTCCTCCAACAAGACCAGGTGGCGGTGCTAACGCGGCTGGGTGGGAGCCCTTGCAGGGATCCCTTAGATTGGGTCTCAGACCAGGTTGGGCTAGACATTGCCTACCTCATCAGCGTAAGGTAGGGAGTGGTCAAAGCTCTCTGGGGACATGCACTTGAAGTGGTTGAATGTCGGGGAGGGGAGGAATGGTTCTCTTCATGACAATTGAGGTGTCCTTGATGGCGAGGCATAGAAACCTCTAGATCCATGCGGGCCATATCCCATATAGGTATGATTCCCTCCTCCTTGTAAATACACACGAGGTCATTAATTACCATTTTTTGGATAATTTCAGTTGATGAGAGGGGGCGTGGGTTCCCCACTATTGTGGATGTAGAGGCTGTCGCAGAAGTGGTGAAGCCACGTGGGGTGGCTGTGATGGTGTTGCCCCTGCACCTACATAGACGAGTAGGCGGTGATCGCATTCACAAGGTAGCAACCTGATTCCTGAGAAGCAGAAATATGAATTAGTTAGTGCTGAAATAAAAAGGAATCGACGACCAAGGACCTAGTGCCATCCCATCTTCCGTGATCGATAAGAGGGATCCACAATGACAACCTCACAGAATGGGATGTCCAACGTTCTACGGTCCCATCTTTTGGGGAGTTTCACAGCAGGCCCACTATTTTTTTGGCGGGATGCGGTGCTGGATGTCTGGATACAGTGACACCTCAATCCATTCATGCCCCGAGCATTACTAATCTTCATATTGAAGATAATAATTTTACATTGAGTTCACCATTTTTTCGACATTTTTTCTGGGGATTGTACATCTGTCTCGTTCGGGGATGAGGGGTGCATTTTTTGTTACCCCGCAATCTCGATTTCCAAAGGTGGGCGACATCTGATCCTTATTCAGGGATGTCTTCTCCTAGATCCAAATGAGAATGTGGGATGTCAGATATTCCTTCCATGGATTCCTCCTTAGAACTCACCACCTACTCTGGGTCTCCCTTATAGACTTATGACTTTGTTCATGAAACTCTTCCTGGTAAAAAATATTCCTAGAAACTAGTTAATTACGCTATTTCTGTTAGGACATTTCAAGCGGTTCGTTCAGGGAAACAACCATCATTTAGTGGAGTAGTCACACTGGGCATCATTGGCATGTCTGTACACTGTGGATTGGTTTGTCTGTCTTTTATCCCTTATTATGGGTCTTCTCGAGGAAGAATAAGCCTGAGGAACCCCACATCTAACGTAGGAAATCATTTTCCATTCGCATGTATCTAAGGTTTTCCCCAACTTCCAATGTTTAACACATAGTTTTTCTCATGTTTAACATCCAGCAGAGATAAATCGAGCAGATCAGAAAACTGACTATAGTGGATCAGATGGAGGAACCCCATGGAGGGAACATCGATATTGGGACCATTTTGTGGGTGGCCTCCCAAGAGTAGTTTGTGGGAACATGGGAATGGCGTCTCATGATCCCACTTGGATTTGGTGGCAAGAGTATGAAGCAGGATGAATGATAGAAGGTTTTGGGAGGGGGATGGTGAATCAGATAGAACCATCATAAAGATGATGATAGTTTTGGGATTGAGCCTCGAAGAGACTTCCTACGTATCCCCGTGGTAGGGAATCAATATCCACATAGTTCATATGATGACTTATTATCACAGATTGGGATTTTTAACGGCTTACCACTGATTGAGGTCACAATGGATTACTACTGGATGAGGTTGTCAACATCTTACCACTGATGAGGTCGTTACGACTTACCACTGCTTAGGGTCACAATGGATTACCACTAATTATGGTCACAACGACATACCACAAGATTAACTGAAAATGGATGGACAAGGATCAAAGTCCTCATAGTTAGGATGGGTGGGAATCGATGTGAAGGGGGTCAGAGCGACTGCGTGTTGGGCTTGAACCTCATGGAGGTTTCCTACGTACCCTGCCTTAGCAGGGATCAATGTCCTCGTAGTTAAGGATATGGGGGTGGGGATAACACTCTAGGCTGCCGAAGGTGTTGTTCAACCAACATGAAGGAGGTCTGAATAACCAGAATGGTGGGCTTGAAACTCATGGAGGCTTCCTACGTACCATTCATTGACATGGATCAAAGTCCACGTAGTTCATGTGAGGGAGGGGATATTGAATCGACGTGAAGCGGTTTCAGGACAACTAGGTGTTGGTCATAAACCTCATGGACGCTTCCTACATACCTTTCCTTGGAAGGGATCAACATCCACATAGTTCAGGTGAAAAATGGTGGCATTTGGGGCTTACGCTCTAAGGCGGCCCATGGTGTTGGTGAACTGACAAGAAGGGGGTTTGAGTGACCGGGTGTTGGTGGGATTGAACTTTAGGGATACTTCCTATGTACCATACCATGGAAAGGATCAAATTCATCATAGTTCAGGTGGCGGAAACAGTTTAACGTCTTGCGGGATAGGGGAGAACTGAAATGAGGGAGGTCATAACGACTGGAAGTTTGTGGTCTTGAACCTCATGGAGGCTTCCTACATACCTTGCCTTCATAGAGATCAATGTCATCATAAAGAGTAATGAAATGGGGATATTTATTTCGGATGTTTATTTATAAAATTATTATATTTACCAATGGTGTAATTGATTAACAAAAAAATGAAGAGGAATGTATAGAAAGAATTTTTTATAAACGCATTGATGATATATTATTTTGATAATACATTCCATGTTAGAAATGAGATGATATGGAAATTCAATTACCTAATAAATTATAAAATGAAGATTCAGGTTTACATATATATAAGGAAACAATAGAAAATTATCATGGAACTATATGTACTATTAATGTAATAATGAATATAATATTGAAAATTTAATTGATGGGAATAAGGTAATACTTTGATGTTTACTAGTATCTTAGATGATTTTATTATATTATAATATGTTATCAATATATATTAGGATGAAGAATATATTTTCTAAGACATATATTAACAATATATATATTGAGAAGAAGATGGTGAATGAGAACCAATGAAAAAAAATTAGGTGAAGGTAAATAAGGGAAAGATAGAAACTACCACATGAAATAATTATAGAAAGATACGCCAATGATCAATATTGAAGGGAAGATATGTTTTCTTCATCTGTATATAGAAAGTACATCAGGTAAATGAATTAAATGAATGGAGTGAAAAAAAATCAATATTTAAATTGTATTTATATGGGGCAATACATGTACAAACTATATAAGAATCACAGTAATATACCTCATAGGTAGCTAAGGGATCGATGAAATATTTGAGAAATTATTACAACTGATGTTAAAATCCCATAGTTTTAAATAATATGTAATTTAATCCTAAAATAAATAATTATATTAATCTATATATAGGAGAAATTTTATATTATTCTAGGACATTAAATTATTCCTTGAATGTCAGAGTAAATAATTATCCATCCGGACACTTAGTTGGAATCTGGTTATCATAGGGCTTTTTTTCAGACAAAAAAGTATTCTGTATATTAAAACATGGTCACTATAATCTTGATTCACATTAAAATAATCTAATAATTAATCTATTTTTTTTATTTAGATATTTTTATATATTTTAAAAAAGAATATATTAAATTTACTTTAATAAAAAATAACCTTTACGGGTTTATTGATTTATAGTAATTGACTTCTCCTTATAATACACATTATTTTGATAAATTTTTTCTATCACATTACATTATATTATATTCATTAAATTTATCATCCACGTAAATATTATCACATACAACTAATTTTATCATATTCGGAAACATATATATGTGTTGTTCAAAATAACCATCACGATTTTCTCCCCCAAAATATACGAAGAAGTTCTTTAAACCGTCTTTATTATGTGGGTTTACAAAAAAGGTATTTTCAAATGTCATGCCATTTATAAATAATCTAAATTTTAAATTTATATTGATAAATATATTAACGGTGTATAATTTTACATCCCATGATTTTTATATAAAGCTATTTTTTATTTCCTACAAAACAAAAACAATGTAACTTAATAGAACCCTGAAATAATATTATTTAAAAACAAATGTTATAAAATTGTATAAGAATCCAAGTTCATGAATAATATTAAATTCATTATAAAATATATATTTATAAGGGACATACTCAATAAAAATGTATATATTAATTCTTAGGATATAATCATTTATTTGTTATTATATTCAAATTATTCTTAGAAAATTTACTTCCTTCCAATTTACATTTCTATAATTTTTTTGATCAAATATTATATTTAATTTCACAAAATTATATAAAATATATAATACATAATTATATTTTTTTTAAATAATAATTTAAAATTTAACATCCCGTGACATTTCGAAAATTTATTAAAAAATTTACATTATTGTGAAGAAAACAATATATGATCTTTATTGAGAATTAAATTATTTTTTCTTGAATATAAAAATATAAAAATTGTTCTAAAATAAATTCAAATAATTTTTAGATATTTATATAATTATTAATAAAGTTATGTTAACATGAATCAATTTTATTTTTGAATTTAATAAAAAAAAATTTTACAAATATTTCATTTTACTGAAAAAAATATTTTCAATGATATTTTCGTATTTATATTACAATAACTACATCCATATACGTGAGTTGAGTAAGTTAAAATATATTATAGTTTCTGAATCATGAGGATCAAATTTGGTAATTAGCTGCCATTAATTTTTATGCATTATAAAAAGTATTCAATGTATAATCTTTCACCTCAGTAAATGGTAAATTGGGTTAACCTAGGATATAACATTATTTTATCTTCAAATATTTATTATATTAATTATTATTTGATAAAATACATTGACCCTTGTCTCCATAGTATTGATATAAAATTTTTTAAGGTAAAATTTTCCATTAAAATGACCTATATAATATTTAATGAAAAAAATAAAAATATCACCGTTTTACATTGAAATATAAATTTGGTGTTAAAATATTGATTTTCGAAATTTATAAATTTATATTAATTTCTATTTTATGTATAATGAATTTATTTTCATGATGTTAATTATTTTCTAAAGTTTAGTGTACACATAAATACCAGAAATTCCTATGCAATGCTAACATAATATTTTATAAATTAGCATAAAAATTAGATAAAAAATTTGATAAATATTAAAATAAATATAATTTACAGGATTTAGAGAGTTATTCTATTTTAATAGCTGAATATAAAATATTATTTTTATATAATAGGATTAAATTATTATTTAATCCTTTATTGATGTATTTAAAGAAAAACAAATTGAATTGTATCAAAAATGATACTAATTATATAGAATGATCATTTTAATATATTAAATTTTTTACAATTAAAAAAATAGGTATATGGGGATATGTTGTGTTCATAATGTCCATTCATTTTCTATTTATGCGAAAATTGTTCACTTATATGCAATGTCATAACACTTTATGATTAAAAACTTGTTACCACTATTAAGGGTAAAATTTGTTAACTAAGGTGATAAAATAAACGTCATGGATTATAATACATCATAATATGACAAAATATTAATATTTATATGATATTGAAAACATATGATACCTTATTATAGAATATATTTTCATTTTGGAAACATTTTCTTGAGAAATACTAATTATATTTTAATGTTTTAATAAATTTTCGAGGTTCCACTCCAAGTGCATAAAAAAGAATCCCTTCAACTATATTAATTGCATTACATTGATAAACCTATAATGAACAATCCATGAACATTAATATTAAAATCATCTTTATTCTTGTTCTAGATGAGGTGGTTATCCCAAAATCTCATCCCACTGTTCCATAAGAAAGGATATAATGATGATCTTCTAATGAAGTGATAATCACCCTATCTTGCCTCTTTCAATTGATTTATTCGTCTAATTATTCTCAATATGTGGTATTTATCATGAAAAATAACTCCAATATCATATAAATAATAATATTTTATGATTTAATATTGAACAACCTTTATCCACCCTATATTATATAAAACATGAAGTGAATGTATCACTTCTGCCTATATATAAATTATCATATCCATGTAGCAAAACAATTAAATTCAAATCACAATATTTATGGATGGATATTATTATTAGTATAACATTTGTATATTATATTTATTAAAAATCTATTCCTTTTAATTTATAATATCATATATATACTTTTGAACCTTTCAAATTATTGGAAAACTGTAATGTCACATTTGAATATGTGTAAATTAACACGTCCATTAAGTGATGTAATTAATTTTTCTTTTAATATTAAAATGGATGATAATAATTATTTAAATAAAAAAATTATTATTTATGTATAATACTATAATGAATATTTATTATTTACCAGTCTTTTGTTCTATCTGTCGAAAACTTACAACCACATTCACGTATATGTACGTCCCACTATATCCCTGATTATTGTAATATATTTTTGCATCTAATCAATTTTTGGATAACTATATATATAACCAATATATATATATATATATATAAGATATAATTTTTATCATTATAGATACTTTGTTTTCATTATCAAAAAATGAGGACCAAAACAACAAAACAAAAACATATGTGAAAAATGATTTTAATGGTATATGAAACCGTTATTTTAATAAAAAAAATTATTAATAAACTGAAAATGAATGTTTATAGGTAATTATTAATTTTGAAGATATTTATTTAATTGTTGTGTAATATAATTCTAGTTAATATGTATTTATCATACATGATGTTCAAACACCTAATAAAGAAGTCAATATAGTGTTAAGTGTTTATTTCCCAATATCATAAATATTTTTTATTTTTTCTAATTACGTATTTTTTAGTAGAATTATTAGTTCCTAATTTCATATGAAAAATATATTTTATTAAATTTTTTTATTACTATTAATTATACCATATTTTTCATTTTCTTATTTTTATGCACTTAATATATCAAAATGATATTTAAAAGAATAATAATTCTTTCCTACTCTATCGAGATTCATTTACAAAAATGTCAATATTTTTCAAAAAAAAATTAAATGATTGTTTTAATATTATATAATTATTTATTAAATAAAATTATACCTTGTTGACATTAAAACAATTAATGGAATTTTCATTTTATTTTCTAAATGATTAACGTTTCTACAATTACACAAAATTACAAAACAAGTTGTATTTTATATTATACAAAATGAAGATATTTTTTGTCCATCATATCCACTATATTATTTTAATCATACTAGAAAATATTAATTTATTTCTTTAAAATAAACTATTTCCATTAATATTTTTTCTATATTTTTAGAAATCATTTTTATGTGAAAATTTAATTTTCCCTAGAAGGAATTATATTGTTCCTTTTATAATATTTTAATCTATGTGAACATATTTTTTAATATCATTATTTATTTAGAGTATATTCTAATAATACTATCCATAATATTTATTTGGGTGGTTTATTAAAATATTAATTGTGGAAGATATTGACATTCCATTTCCATGTTCATCTAATATGGGCAGTAATAAATTTTTAAGGAATACTAATTTTGTTTTATTTTATATTAATTTGATTAATATAATTGAAATATTATTTGATATTTAGGGATAAAAGTTATATATAACATAAAATAATTATTATTTCTCATGAGAAAAACTATATTATATATTTTTCAATGGACTTATCCATTTACGTATACAAATTGGCATTAAAACATGTCGGTATTTTTGGATTCATCTCATAAGGCCTTAATGGAATGTTTCATATATCTGGAATTATGCATTAAATCATAATTAGATTATTTATTGATTTCAATATTATTACATAAATATTTATTATATCGAAAGTTATGTTTCATGTTCTTAAAGTTGTTTATATGGAACTATTATATCATTATTTATTCATGTCATATTATCCATGCCTTATTTTTTTCATAGTTTCTATTGTATGAATATCTTTACGGATAATTTTATATCACCCACTTTTATGTTTACATTTCGAATGATTTTTATAACCTTATTTTGATTCATTATTATTTATATTCTAGATAAAATTATTCTATTCGTAATAAAAATTCATTATTGTTTTACATGCATTAAAATTTCATGTAAGATTTATGTATATATCTAATTTACCTAGATTTATAGACTATTAATCAATTAGGGATGCGATTACATGCATCTAGTGTAAATGTAATAAATTAATAAAAATTTTCATTTTATGGTTAGGTTCATTACATCATTTATGCACAATGTAACTATGATAGAAATGTTCAATTTTTTTTCCAGTCACTCGTTTATATAATGAATGATTTCATAGAGCATAAATGAGTAGATATTGAATTAGAAGTGAAAATTCTTAGAAGTATAATAATTTCATCCAATGTAATTAAATTTTCATCAGTAGATAATTAAGGGAATATTTTCTTGAAAATATTATTATTATTATTATTTTGAATTTTATTTAAGGTTTAGAAGGTATTGGTAGTATATAAATTGGGGAAGAATTAATTATCATAATTTGTAAGTTACACTTCATTTCCTAAATTAAACAAGGATCATAAATATATGAAATTATAAATTTGAACTAACTATAAGGATCAATTCAATTATATGGATCTTAATACACAATCTCTTGGAGTATTTTTCGTTTTTTGATTATAGAGAATCAATATATTGTTGATATGAAACGACGTCGAAAAAAATGAGCCTCCTAATATTATATTAGATAATATTTTTATTGTTTCATAAAAATATATCATGGCTCAAATATCTCTCATTGAAGCCCTTAGACATTTTTATTGGTGAGAAAATAAAATAAAAAGAACAAAATTTATTTATGGGGTTAAAATTATAGTCTATAAGATTTTACTTTGAATTTTCCATGAAATAAATATTAATTTGAATAGTATGTTTTATAAAAAATATAAAACAATAAAATAGTTATATAATTTATTAATATTTTATAAAAAATATAAAATAAAATAAAAATATAATTTCATGCATAGTTAAACAAATTTCATGAAGTGTAAAACCATATGTAAATAAAAAATGAAAATTAATTAAAATGTTTAATTACTTAATCATGATTTCTAACCACTTAAATATTAATATTAACAATTATAATTAATAATTATATGTGTTATAGGATAAATAAATAATTACAATATTATTAATTTAAATCATTAATATATAAAGGGGTATTTAAATGTAATATTTTTAATCTATATTTTCTTTTAATATTAAATTAACCAAATAAATTTTAAAGAACTATTCTAATAATAATTACTCAGTAAAAATTAATGTATTAAAACCCATTTTATTAGAAAATTGATTTTGGTAATCTAAAGAATAATTAATACATAAATAGTTATCTTTTTATAATTTTTTTAATAGTTTTGTTATATATTTTCATTTAAATGTAAAATTAATAAATTATATATTAGGAATTTGATAAAAAAATGTTAACATTTGTTCAATAAAGCCCCAAAAGGTATAATTCATCTCATTGGTTCCATAAAAACATTAGCTAATGTTCTTATATCATTAATTACCTATCACACAACTTAATCATAAACAAATGCATCAATAATATCTTGAAACTAAATCACAAAACACCGCCATATTTTGTGATGCTTCATTTTGTTTATAAGGTTTTTATCTATGTATAATTAATTTAACTCATATTTATTTATATTGGAATTTGGAAAAAACCATTACTAAGTGAACAAATTTGAATTATATAATATTTTTAATAGTAAATGGGGAATCATAGGTATGTAATATATTATAGTAGTTTTCCAATGTGTTTCCTTTCAATTTACAGGAAAATCTATAAATTGAATGGTATAGAAATGATAGTTTTTTATAAATAAAATATATAAGTGATGATAATAAAAAAATTTATATCCAGTTTCCTTTTCTTAGGTTTAAGATAATTAATTTTTCGATATAAAAAATAATAAATTTTTAAGAAAAACTTCGTTGAGTAAAATTTTAACATTTTATTTCATATAATCCATTCAATGAAAAATCAAAATGGGAAGTACTCATATGTTAATATGTAATATTGATTGATATTGTTATGTTTTTATGAACATTTTTTTTATTTTTATGATACATAATATATTCTCATGCTATGAGAAGTTTCTAGTGGCATCAAGATACCACTGTGATATGTAACAGTTTTTGAGTTCATGTGTATATTTTTTAAGATACCTAATTTTTTACTATTGAGAAATTTAACAATTAGTTATATTTTTAAAAAAAAATTATTGAATTTAAAAAAACCTCATATATATTTCTGTTGATTCACATTATAATGTTTTTTTTAGAAAACGATATTATCTCCTTGAAATTATATAGTTCAAAAATATTTTATAATCTGAAAATATCATTAATAAATCGACTAATTATTAATTTATATAACCCTTACATATTAATAGGGGATCCAAGCAATATATTTGAGAGATTTAAATAAAATTCATTGGATCTTTTTTGGAATATAATTTTGACTAAACAACACATCATGGTGGATGGTTTGACGTTGTGTATCCATCATCAACATAAATTTATATTTTTATAATATATGATTGGTTTTTTGAATACATTTTTTTGGATTACTAGATAATATAAAATTATAATATATTAGCTGATAAATGATATATTACATCACACTAATAACATTGTATTTTCCTTATTCAAATATGGGTACATATTTAAGTAATGTATTTAATATGTAATAAATAAAGAAGTTAAAAAAACATTTGGAAATACCTTTAGATTATCTAAATATAGAAATAGAGGAAAAATCATTCATTCCATTTGAAAAAATGAAAAAAATTGATTTTTTAGAGATTTTATATTCTTTATCTAATAATTGATGTAACATGGGTATTCCATACATTTTTTAGGAATTATATAATATAATAATACTCTATTATAAGAGGAAATATCCCAAGAGTGTCTTGAAATCCATTTGAGTGATACAAAATATATGGTGTCATTTTTAATTTCTATTGATTAGTGAATAGAATATTAGGTGTATTGACCTACACATTATAATGTGGGTGCAAAATTAATTAATTCATTTCATAAATGTTAGGAACATAAAGTGTATTTAATGTTCCTCAAAATTATAAAAAAATAGGGATCTTCAGTATTTAGTTGTATTTTCATTTCACCTTCTTATGCTCCTCAGATTATCCTAGTTTGGGTGAATGCATTATTTAAAATTTTGTGTCACTCTTTTAATGTTTCATTACTTCATATCAATTATGGTAAAGATACATGTGTTCTTAATAAAAGTGGTAAAAGTTTTATGGGATAATTAATTTAGTGAAATAATAGTACCCAAAACACATAGGATTTCTTATTTTATTGTACCAACATATTTTTTATAAACATTTTCTTAAATGTGGAAAAATAGATATTTTCTATTTATTTGATGTCTCCAAAATAAAAAATGTGTGGAATGTGAATATAAATCTCTTGTGGATGTGTGGTGAATAGTTTAAATTTCTATCGGGTTGAACCCTCTAGTGTTAATGTTCTTTTGATTTCTCTACCTATCCTAAAATCCTGTCCAATAGAGCCTAAATGAATTCAAGTTGATGTCTACTATAGATTTTTGGATATAATAATTAATGATTATAGTATTTTAGACACTTTGTGAGATAGTCTAACCACTCAAGGAGTGTCAAAAAAATTTACTCTATTTCTAGTAACTCTAATAATAATGTTCAAGACCAAATACATCAAATTGAGGACGAATATATACCCAAAACCACAATAAAAAGAAACGAAACCTATTAATCACTTTAATAGATTCATCCCTCCGTATCCTAGGAAGACTAAAAACGACTCGATTATTCTTTTTTATGGAGAACCATTGTCACATGATCCTTAGAGATTCAGTTTGATCAATCCAACATTCCTTCACAACATGTGGTTAATAAAAATACCTCATCATATGCATCCTCAAATGAAGACGTTTCATCCACATCATCAGATGAATATGACTCCACCTAAGATATAGTAGATGAATATTGTAGATTTAAAATTTAAATTTTCACTAATTTTATTAATGAAGGGTACAATGAGGACTTGAATCCATGGAATTATCAATATCAATGGATTTATTTTGAATGATATCATAACAAGGATATAACTGTTCATTATTATATGAGTATTAATGAACATATGTTTCATAGACTACAATTTGAGAATGATCGACATTCTGATTGTTATTATATTAAAATTCAGGTGGAATAACTCTGTTTAATGGTGTTTGAGTCTGATTTACTATCATCTTTGATACTATTATAGTAACATGAATTTATGATAACAATTTATTACTATGTTTGTCTATTTCTTCAATGTATATGGTAACCATTTATAAAGTGTATCCTTAGTTGGGACAAATATTATTCTGAACACTATAAGTGTTTCATGGGAAATATGAGTTCGAAAATATTTTCCTAGGATAGATATACAGAATATATATTATTATGGTTTATACAAAATATATTAGGCCTTCTTTTTTATGATTAGTGTGAGTGGACTTCATTGTTTTTGGATTTTCAGATGCCACATGGATGGATTTTCATCCATGGGATATGATGATTTAAAAAATCATGTTTTTATTGAGAATTTAGGTTTCTATGTAAGTGGTAACTGTTAGAAATCAAAATCCAACCGATGAAAAAAGACCAACTATGTCATGAAATTAATAGTTAATGTTTTGAAAAAAGTGATTTTAAAAAATAACTGTTACATTGGATATAATAGTCATTCAGTAGAGGATGAGAGATTATATGTCAATACAATATGTGGTGGAATTTTTTTTTACAATGAGTGCATAGGGTCATATTCGAATAGATAATAAATAACAATAGAGAAGAAAGTTTCTTCAAAATCCTGTAATGAAATTTTTCATAAGTCATTTCCTTTCTATTTTTTAGATAAAAATATGAATCTAGAAAATTATCGACTAAAAAATTTTGTTCCTGTTTTTGAGACTTCTTAAATGCATGATTTGTTTTGTGATGACCCACATTTTTTCACAAAAAAAACAACTTTCTAAAATTTATTTTTCTCAGATGGGCCTTAATTATTCAAATCCTTAAGAAGTATCTTAGTATGATGATTGAGTGCTTTATATTTTCTATTAGGACAATATAATGTATTATAATATATATTATGCCTTCATGGTTGTGAGCTTTATTAGTGAAGCATATAGTTTGGCAATTATTGTTGACGATGAGTTGGATGAATCTGAGAGTGAGGGATTCTTTTCCCATGTACAATCATTATTTTTATAGTTTGATGTATAATATCAACCAGTATAATTAAAATAAATTTTTATGAGATTGATAAATTATTTTTCTATGTAGATGTTATATGAATGGATGACAACACTAGGCATTATATTTTAGCCACTTGTTGTAGAAATAAAGGGAATTTGGTCTTGAACATCTCTTCTTGTATAATGCAGCTCACTTTTACTACAAGGCTGTAGGTTTAAACACCATTTTTTCAGTGATGACTAGTTCATTTGAGGTTGCTTCACTATTGTTGATCTCTCTAATTTCATTAAAGGTATTCTTTGGAGGTATTACTTGTAAATTTTATTCTTATTGTAATTTATTATCTTACTAGTGTAAGATCATTTTTCCTCATTTAATCACTTGACTTTTAAATTTTTCATAATAAATTTTGGGGAGCATGGGTTCTACTCATTCTCTACGTTATTCTCAGTAACAATTTCAATGTTTTTATATCCAAAATGATATTATTAGTGATAATAATTTTGATGAATATTTATTAATGAATACTCTTGTATCTATATTCTTTAAAGATGATAAATTATGATCAAATTAATAGATTTTGTATACAACTTCTTTTTTTTATTTCTAATTGTAAATGAATTTTGTTAATCTATTATTTACAGATATATGACTGTATATTATTATTTTTATTTTAGTTTTTTAGGGAGATCACATATGAAAAATTAAAATTACGCTAACAGCAAATAATGTATCCCCACAAATATCTACATTGTATGATTATAATTATATATATAAATTTATTTTTATTTTACGTAAAATGAAATGATTGTATGGAATATAATTTTAATAGGATATAAAAATTACATAATTTGGTTTCCTGATCTTTGGAATGATGAAATAATTATTCTCCATTTTGATTAAAAATTATTAAAAAAACTTATCACATTGGAAAGAATACATTATGTTCTTTATTTTCTATCTAGTTTCAAAATATTTATTATCATTATTACGACATATAACGTGATCAAAATGAGTACATTGTATAATTTTAGATCTAGATGGAACATGATAAATCCACAACCATATGGGTGGTAAATTATATCCCTAATAATATAGTAGGGATGTGTTTAGTTAAATGAGATAATCATGTAAATGTTCATCACGTGAATATGTTGAATTTTCTAAAATACACATTGAATGCGAATTTATTCATCATGAATCAATATAACTATATTTATAAAAGTGTAATTAAATTTTAAAAGATGTTTAATATATCTCTTAGAGGATATAATCTTGACACAATTGTATGTTGATCAATAGAAGAAGTTAAAATAACTATATTAATTTGGACCTATCAAGATCATTAAATTGGAATATAATTATGTAAATTTTTCAATATAGATGGTTTAGATATGAATGGTGGATTTAATTATGATATTCAATAGGGGTATTTTATCATGTGATGTATAGAAATATAATAATATTTTTTGAGTAGGGTCCCCATGGAATGGGTATGCCAATTAAAATGACATGAATGAAAATATTTCTTTATAATAAATTTCTATGACATTATGGTTTTTGTGTATTTTAGATTTTAGGAAAAGCATTAACTAAGAAACTATTTTATTTTTCAACTAAATTTAAATTTTTCTATATCATAAAGCAGTACATTAAAAATAATAGGTCATCAACATTTCCTAGAAAATCCATACATAAGACATAATTGAAAAAATATACTTATTTTCACGTTTAATCATAATCGAATGAAATAAACATGTAAAAGATGGTTGAGATTAGATAATCTGAAAGGGTAATCATATGTTGTTAAATTAAACTATCATTAGTGAGTATATGATGAGAATGTCAGTATAATCAAGCTATATATTAAAATTATTCCCAATAAATCATATATCATAATAAATGATTCATTTCATATGACATAACATAACATAATAAATAAATGATGACTGTGTTTAATGTTGAATTCATAAATGTGACCATGAGAGTAGGAAATACTAATAAAAATAATTATTATACATTGGATGAAACATAGTAATATGATATCATTATATTATAGCAACATCCCAGATTACCAGAGCATTAGTATGTGATCATATCAAGGATGGGGAACCTTTAAATTTGTTATAATTTCCATAATGGACCCTAAATTAGTTTTCCAGAATTTCAATAATGTATGCAACATTAATTTTGGACCTTATTTAAGACGGCAACATATTAGTTTGAAAACATGTCCAAGAAGGATCGCTCGTTAATTTTATATCATATCAAATAAATCCACGACATTATTAATTATGTATATCGAAAAAGAATTAAGGTAGTATATATCAAAATATATTGATCAATAATAGATGCATTGGATTAGGATATATGACCCCACTCACCATTTATCCATTCATATTTGTGTTTCATGAAATCAATCCTTAAAAATATATCAAAGAACCCTTGGAACATAAACGTCGTTCTTATAATTTTTATAATTGAATCAAATATTCTACCATTGAAAAATATATCAATAATCATAACATGATAAACCCATATAAAAGAAATGTATCTCCAATTAAATCATATAACATGATATGTAAATAGAAAACAATCAATATATAAAATCATATGTTATTTAAACCATAAAAATATGGTATACCATTATGTCAATGATATAGATATTTAACCAAATTACGAAATCTATGTAAAAACTCCAAAATTAAATAAATGAAATATAGGGTGTTCATAAATTAATAAAATTGGTTGAAATGTAATGTGTGTTATCATTGGATAATAAATGAAAAAATAGAATTTATGAATTATATAACTAATTTAATGGAACCTTATATACTCCTTTATAAGAAATAATGTGAGTGGTAATATTTAATTAATATCCATGATAAATCATATGATATATTAAAAGAAAAAACATTGTTGAAAAACACTTTTTCTCTCTGTTTAAAAAAATATGTTCGGAAATATGAAATATTCTTTTTATTTTGGAATATTTAAAAAGGAATATTATATAAAATAAGGAGAATAATATTTCTTTTGTAATTCATGAACTTGTGATGATAATGTTACATATAAAATGAAATATTGTACTGGATGATGTGGTCAATTTAAAGAAAACAAAAAAGTGGATTATAAATTATGTTTTAAAATATTATTGAAAAAATAATGTTATTGGTACATTATAAAAATAATCTAAGGAAATTATTAGTGAAATAATTGGAAAAAAATTAATTTCGAAAACCAAAAATACTAACAAGTCATTGTAATTTCATAATGTTTATTAAAAGATGTGTGGGGTGGATGATAATAAATATTATTTTAAAATAATATATATTATTATGAATCATTCATATTACCATTGTTTAAAAAAGAATAAAAATAGTTTAATTTAAATTCCTCTTTAAATTTGGATATAGTAAATGGGAAAGTGACATGTGATAACACATTATAATGTTTATAATGATGAATTTGAACATTTTCTACAATTAGAAAATATAAATTATGAGAAACAATCATTATGGATGAAGAGATTTAATTTAACTCATGATATACTCATTCACGGTATGAAATTCAATTAGGATGAATATTTTTATCAAAAGTGTCATCTTCTCAAGAGATAAATAGCAAATACCATGAAATAAAATCTTATTTTGGAGGAACATAATCATGTAATAATGATGTTTTAGAAGAATAATTTTATCTCAATTAAGAGATAAGATATACCAAAAAACCCCATTATTGTAATTGTAAAATAATAATCAAAAGAAAAATATATAGTCAATTGAAAAAATATAAACATAAATATAATAAGTAATTAATTACACCATATAAAATTAATATTTTTTTTCAATAAAAATCATATTAACTATATTTAAAAATGAGAAAACAACCATTCCAATATTAGCAACATTCGAATAAAACACCTTTTGAGAATATGATTTGAAATGAAAGATAAAAAATATTTTCAAATGAGTGGATCTAAATTTAAATGATTAAATAAATATTAAATATACCATTTCAAATAAAATAGTTTGTATAATACTAAAAATATATCAAGGAGTGTAAATTTGAGACAGCATACTTTTACCTTGTATTCTATCTTAGTCCAAATAACTCAAATATAATGCATAATAAAAATAATTTTGATAATTACCAATTTTAAAGCCTTATTATATATATATATATATATATATTTCTAAACATCATTTATAATTTTTCACAAACATTATATTTATTATCTATTTTCTATTTACAATATTATGTGCGAGGTATATTTGATCCTTTGAAATAGATTCTTAATGTCGTTGTTTATCATAATTATTATCCAAATTTTAATTCATATGACATAGTATTATTTATTATATTGGTTAAATTATATTTATATATAAATATCATCTATCATAAATTGTGTTTTTAGTTATGTTTCATTGAAATGGATTTTATGTGGTCTAATTCTAGTAATTTTAGTGATCTGAGATGGTATTTTAATAATAAGTTAAGTAGATAATATAACCTGTAACAAAAAATTATATTGTCCATAAATTATTAGTAATTTATAATGATATTATTACATAATCACCATTAGTAATATGTTATATTGTTTTATATACATGTCAATATAGGAGGTTAGAGCATCCCAAAAATAAACATACCATTATTAAAGGATGATTATGATTATGAAATGGATTCTATTGAGTATAAAATCATTATAACTAAATAATAAGGACATAATAAGTATTTATGAAAGGTTTTCAGTCTTATTTAAAGAATTGTTTTTAAATTTTAAGTAACTATAAGGAAATAATTATATGTTACTTCATTGAGGTGGAAGTACACATAGTTCATGGTTAATATTTTCAATTACTTAACAATTATAAAAAATTCAGGTGGATTAGAAATTCCATATTCATATTCAAAATTCAATTTTAATTTTAAATTTATTTTTAAATTTTGAAATTATAAAAAAATTAGTAGGGTTGGACATTAAAACTCAAATATTCCACTTTATGGAGGTGATAGTCCATACAATGGCTGATCAACAATCCATTTAATTTCATGGATGATGGAAAGAAAGAAAATCAGGGATGATCCATCAAAATAATAAAACATCAGTATTTAAAATTTGATGAGGAAATTATATAACTATGGAAATGAAAATTTTAATGGGAAGATAAATAATTAAAATATATGGATTCTATAATAATCATATTGGGATCCTGATCATTCTCTTCAAGCCTCTTTGGATATGACTGTCCTAGGTTAACAAATTAAAATACGATACATTTGAACATGTGGAAGAAATATAGGATGAATAAATTAAATATGTTTTAAATAAATATAATGGGCTAAGTGTCTAAAAAAGGGGAGACATTTCCATGTCTTATAATTGAAGAAATGTTAAATTTTATGACGACCCATTATTTTTGAATATGTCACTATAATAGGATTTATAGATTTGAAATTGAAAAATAATATATTTCTTATTGACATATGTACATGAAGTCCTCTATAATAAATTATCACAAATGCATTAAATATGTATCAATACATTTCCAACATGATTTTTTATTATAAATATTAAAATTTGGGTTTTAACCATTATAAATATTTTTTACCCTTATAGTTTAACTTTCAATAAAAGTACAAGAAAATACCCTATTAAAAAATATGTGGTGTTTTGATACAAAATTTAATACCCTTGATATATAATTATAATATTGAAAAACATCATACATATTTCTCAATTAAAAAAATATAATATGTACATAAATGTTTTTTAGATGTATATTGTTTTTACAATTAAATATTCTTCATTTTATATAGTATTGATTAGAAATTAAATTCATTACAATAAATTTGAAAGTCTATTTTAAAATCACATAAATTTAATTATATATTAATTATCCATTTAATTTACTATATAGAAATTACACATCATTTATATGGTAATTATTTGAAGATATCTCTTTTATAATTATCATGGTTGGTAACATTTACCTTGTTAATCATTCAATTATAAAAAAATGATACTTAACCCCTTAAATAATATGAACATGTAGATCTAAAATATGAAATATATTTTTTCATTCTTAATTTGAAAATAATTTCAAAAGAAATTAATAATATAAGTTATTAAAACTGTTTATATATTAATATATTAAAAATGTCCTTAAAAATGATAAAAATGGGTTTCATAAAGTCTAAATATTATTTATTAAATTATTTATATTATTTTTTGAAAATATATATTTATAAAAGTAGGGTTGAAAATATATTTATGTCTTGTGTGCAAGTATATTAGAAAAATTGGTATTATTTTATTATCAATGTAATGGAAACTTATTTTGAATAATTCATATAATTTTAGCTCAAAATAATATTGAAAAATTAAATCAAATATGAATACAATTTTTTTAAGATAAATGTTATTAAATTTTTTTAATTTATCTGTTAAATTAAAAAATATATAAACAAAACATACATTAATTTTTAAAAAATTTCATTTCTATACTTCAAGGGCTATTAATGTTTTACATTACTAAATTAAAATTAATTGAATTTTGATATATAATTTTATAAATTTAAAATATTACTAATTAAAAAAATAACTACTACTAATTTCATTTATTAAGGTAAAATTAAATGAAATTTATTTAAAATATTGCACAAAAGGAATCCTTTTGAATATATTAATCAATGAAAAATTCGTATTTATATACCTTAATTGATCATTAGATTATTATATGCTATATATATATTGGTTTTTTATATCTTGGAGTGAATAAATTGTGCTAGAGTGGACCCACAAATAGGTTATCATGGATTTGATTTGACACTAAACCAAAATCAATTCATCATGGACTTATTCTCTAGGATATCCCATGTGCCCGAGGATGCTGAAGTGCCATACCACATACATCCACCCTCGTGTTAGAATAAGGGTAATATTTTTGTTATATTTTATAATTTGATATTATATATTCGTACTATAAATTTTAATATGCATCCAGTAGATTATTCTGCATCTAACACCAATCAATTAATTTCATTAAAAGGACCAAAGAACGGATTGGATTTATATCCGTTATGTTAGGGAATCATGATAATTGAAATTTTCTGGTTAATTTCCCCTCCCTAGAGGATTATTATAAATTTTATTCCAATAGAACTTGGTCCTTTTATGGATGTTTTATGATGATTATGAAGTAGACCCTAGGCATGGAAAAATATTTAAAACCATCTTGTAAGAATATAAATTTCATAATTTTATGATCGGTATAAATATCACATTTTTTCCATAAAAATAATTCCTCCATATTATTAATGAATAAACACCACTACTTAATCCAAATAATGTGTTGGTTAATTTTGTTTTTAAATAATAAAATATGACATTCCATAACCGATGGCCATGATATTATGCAAAACAACAAATCACAATCCATTCCTAGATTCATCACTATAGATTACAAACCCATCTACATGATATGGTAATGTAAGAATATGTGTGATTACTACACTTCTCATTAGATCATTTCAAATTTTACCCACATTAACATATCCAGAGGAACGTGGGAACCCTTCCAAATATACATCGATAAGGGAAAATTTATTCATGAGAAATTATGAAAAAAATTATTGGCAAATATAAAAACAGAAAAAAATGGATCTCTATTACTCTGGTTAGTTTAGGACAACATTCAATTGCCTCCATACATTATAGATCTAACATTATATGATATCTTGATATTACATTTTTAACTAATGAATACGTTTGAATAAAAAATTCACATTACATAAATATTTATAAATTTAATCATTCCTTAAGATATTTTATAAATTTCCAAAGCGGTCTTCATTCTATTCATTGATCATTGAATAGATATGAATATCATCTATAAATTCTAACAAAAACTAATAGAGGTAATATATAAATACTCTATTCATCATGTACATATAGATAATACAGTTATTTGTAAGACAAAAGGAAAATAATATATATTCATGTTTTCCATACCATGTATAGAATGTGGTTTTATGTATATCCTCTTTCTTGACCCTCAATTAATGATATCCAAAATGAAGGTAAATCTTATAAATGTATTTATCTCTACACACTTGATCAAAAATTCATATGATACATGGAATAGAATACTTATTTCATATTTTTATCATGTTCAACTCCAAATAATCAATACAGAGTCTCATTGATCTATATTTCATTCTCACTATGAGGAAAAATAAAAAATAAGGTGAAACACTTGTGTGAATGAATCCATTTTCTATGTTTTCTTGATGATTGTTCTTCAATTCATAAAACTCAATTGGTTCCAATATATATGTATTTTTTATTTTTTTTGTAACTATATATCACTTCTGTTGATAAATTAACATATTTGTTTGGCCAAATCCTAGGAAACTCTTCTAGGAGAAAATCCAAAAATAAGATATAAATATGCATATCATCGATGTAGTGTTTCACCACAAACATTTAATATCAAAACGATTAGTAATTTTAATTGATACACATACACTAGATGTAATCACCATTTGCGGGATATACATATGTACCGACCCATGGATTTATTAATGAAAATTCTGGTTGTTCTTATTAAATGTCGTATTTTTAAAATGGTTATATAATATTTTCACTTTATTGGTTTTATGTTTTTGGATTTAAAAATATCATTAAGAATTGTTACCATATCTTATATATTCGTTGAACAATGATCCTAATATTAGTATAAATTTAGGTGCTTAACAAATCAAATTTACATATACAAATGAAGCGATGACCCCATCTAGTATAATTCCTTCATATGATGAAATTTTTCTTGAGATCAGAAAGGTGGTGTTGTCATTCGGATTATCTCTTGACCATGACCAAGTTTAGCTAAAACTTGTTAAGCTCGAACGGAAACTCTTATGGGATAATTAGAAGTTGATAAAGATTATCACCTCAGCGATGTTATCTGAGCCACCACAAGCGTTCATCCCCATTGATCACCTTATGAAATAGTAATATGTGGGTGTTATCATTGGTTATGTAACAATACCCTATCAATATAATTATGTGCATTATTTTTTTATAGAATAAATGATATACATACAGTTTATTATGTTTACTTTGTACATAGTTTTTATAGCGAAAATTAAATTTTTAGTGAATATTCCATTAAGAAATATATTTTTATGAATAAATGGATTTTCTATTTAATTAATATTTTCATAATATATTATTAATAAATAACTTTTTATTAATTATAAATGATTGTTTAATATTTATGAATACAATTGTAATCATTATTAATTTTTGAAAACTGTTGTTATCAAAACCCATAAATTTCAGATAAATGTCTATTTTTATTTTAAATGTAAAAAATAATATATTTAGAAAATTAATTACATAAAATGTATATAATTTTTGGAATTAGTATGTAAAAATTATCCAACAGTGAATTTTTCATAATTTTTTAAGACAGTAGAATGTTTGGGTAAAAATTAAATACTGTTTAAATGTATAATATGTTTTATGATATCATAAAGTCCCAATATTGTTGTATAAAAATATTATAAATGAATTTTCGGATAGTAAATGTTTTAACTTTAATATAATGTGATTATAGGTCTGTTAGATTTATTTTAAAAAGCATTAGAGGATCATCAAAGACTTATAAAACAAGTAATTTTTTAAAATGATTTCCTATAGAGTTTGACTCACCTCCACATAATAAAGCGCAATATTAAAATAATTTTTACCATTATACATATAGTATAATTTTATCCACTCTTCTATGGAAAAAACCATGTGTAAAACCCATGGTATGGTTTTTGGTTTTGATCAGTTTAATGTGTAGTGTCCAAAACCTAAATAATAATGAATTCCCTCTCTTTTCCTATATAAACCCACAAATGATCCCAGTTCCTCTTCAATAAAATCCGTTGGATCATGACCATCCTCTGCCCTACTATCCCTAGATTCCTCCCATGGCGCCCCAAGCTCCCAAGAATCCTCTCTCAAGCCTCTCCAAATCCTTCGGCATCACACTTTCATGAAATAGATTTCTTCCTTTCTCATTTTTTGTCCAAATATCTTAATGTTTTAATACCATTTTATTTTCTATTAAAAATGATGGGGTATGATTTCTCACCTCCCCTATAATGGATTCTTTATTCTTGATTAATTATATACCCCTTTCTCTTTTATTAATTCTCCCATGTACACCTATTACCATGCCTAAATTCTATAAGCGATTTCTCTCTCTTCATTTACATTCATGAAATTATTTGGTATTATGAATCTAAATTCCATTACATATGTTGGTGAATTTATCAATATAACCACATTACTATAAATACCATGTACATATGATGACATTCCCATTTATCTTTCATAACGCATTTTTATTAATTATTATATCACGATGTTATGCTGCTGAAATTGCACCATGATTTTTCAAGGCAAGTTCATTATGTAGTGATACCATTCACATTTCTATATCAAGGGTATTAACCATTATGAAAATTTAATTATTTATTATGGAGATTAATTTATGAATTCCACATTCATTTATTTGGGAATAAATGATAATTTTTAATGAATCTATGATATATGATCAATGTGTCACACTTATGCATGAATTGAAATGATTAAGAAGGGTGTACCCTAATAGCGCTCTAATGCATAGTGTAAAGATTAATATAATGATACATCATGTTAAATGAGGTTTTAAAAATTCTAAATCAATTAGAATTAGGGTTTACTAATTCTCCATGTGAAATGAGGTTTTCCTTATTCTAATATCAGGTTAACTTTTGTATCCATGTTTCAATGTTATGATAACCATAATATATCATGCCTTTTATGTTCATGTTTTTCTTATGCTCCACTGATATGCCTATTTACTAATAAGTAATATATTCTCCATGTTATTACTTTTTTACTCGATTAAATAGATTTATATCTCACCCTATTCATATGTATGTCCTCCGGTTATCCCTTGCAATGCTACGTATAAAGCAATGTTGTGGTCATGTGAAAGAAGTTTTCAATAATGATGTTGTGATTCATTTTTTATGTGGTTATATAATTATACAAATCCCCATAGAAACTATACCTATATATCTTATATCTTTTATCAAGAAAATATTTTAGGTAATAAATTATGATTATGTGTGGAAAAAGAGTTGGGTTGTTATTGTTGGTATCATAGGATAGGTTTAGTTTTTTTTGTGATTAGGATTAGAAAACTGTAGTAAAATACATAGGGATAATACTAAGTATAACAAAATAATACCATAAATTTGGTGAGTATTGAGTATGTAGTATATTAAAAAAAATACATCCCTATCTGGATACAAGTCGGTATAGGCAGCTCTGGTACAACCCTACCTAGAGGTAAAACTCGAAATCACTGGTCTGAGCTAGACTCGAATGGGAACTGGTGGACGACAACATGCCTTGATACACACTTGGTTATGAAACTCTTAGGGGATATTATTTGGTGAATTCATAATCTTATTGAGAACCATTATTAATGGAAAAATTCCCCATGAATATATGTTGGTACATAGATCATGGATAACATATATTGAAGGAAATAAGTTCATAAGTTAAGAAAATAATAATAATTTATAAGTCATCTATATTGTGCTTTGATGAACCGTTATGTGTTACCCATACCATTATTTTTATTACAGCAAATTCTCTGTAATAGGAGGACATAGGCTAACAATCGATGTGAAGATCCATGTGACGTATATTCAAATTGGATGCCCAATCTGATGGGAGTGGGAATCACAAAATATTTCATGATAGTCACTCAGTTAACTCATGTTTTGAATAGAAACATGTGTTAAGATAAATATTCAACCCCCCCTAATAATGAACAAGTATTAATGGAGAGCTTCACGAGAAAAATGAATCCTACTTTTAATGGATCATCTGATACCTCAATCGCGTAACAATGGAACTATTATATTGAAATATTTTCTCTACCATTCAATTTTATGAATAAGAGAATGTTCATCTTTTTGAATATCGTATGAAATTTTTAGCTGATTAATGAGGTACATTGATCAAAAATATTAATTCAAAGGAGGAGATTAAGATGTTGGAATGGACAGATTTTCAGAAAATGTATTTCAATAAATATTTTCCTCGCATCCGCCAACCTAATATAGATAGGGACTTTCTTTCACTCATGTAAAAAGATGATGAATCCATCGTAACATATGAGGAAATGTTTCCAAGGCTTTTATGATACACCTCTAGATTTCTCTTTACCCTCTAATGAATGGTTGATCACATCTTTGGTGGGGTAAAACCTACCAAACAGAAATCCATAGTGATTCTTGACATCGAGAGTTATGAGGAAATTGCCTAATTTTCCATCAAAGTCAAAATGGATATTGGAAAATCTCAGGGGAATCATAGTGATAATAATAAAAAGGTGGACTTGAATTCGGGCGGTATGATTGATAAATTCAATGGTGCTAAGAAAATCTAGCACCCCACTTTCCAAAGGTGCAGATAGAATCACACTCGAAATTTCTTGATGGGGGCGATGAAATGATTTAGGTGTGCAAGAGAAAGGAAATGGTTATTAATTGGCTATTAGAATAACCTGTGGTTGAGATAGAGTAGAGGAATTATCTATTAAACCCTCAATATATTGTGCATTTCTTCAAATACAATGAATTTGGGTAGTTTGTAAACTAGTACCCCAAGCCAAGAGTTTTCGGAGGGTACCAACAAACTCCAACACAAAAATGTCGAGCATTTTCCATCACCACTACCGATGTGAACCCTGACAATGAAGTAGTAACAGGTGTGTTGGTTTTTAATTCATGAATAGTGAATGTACTTTTTGATTTTTTTATATGAATTCTTTTATATCTCAAATGTTTAGTAGAACAATCCTAACAACACTGCAATTCATGGATGTAAATATGTTTTTGAGTACGAAAAAATTTGGAAATCATTGAAACCCATGAATATAACTCCTCACATGTCATAATTTTTGGATTGAACATCCTTGATGACCTCATCATACTTCCTCTAGTAGAATTTTTGTAATTCGTGATAGGGATTGGCATTATTTATATATAGCCATCATAAATTGATGTGAGAAGTAAATCACTCTCAATATAGAGAATCAACCCTTGATTTTATACATGTGCAATGAGGGGGATGCATATTTTTTAGCACTATCATCTAATTGTGGGTATTTCTACTCTCGGAGAACATGTATTTGGCTTAGATGATTGAGTCTAAGGAATCAACCATCCTTGAATTTGTGTGTATTGTTAGGGAATTCAATGAAGTGTTTCCTGTGAAATTTCATGCTCGTCCGACTAGAAGAGATGTTGACTTATCAATTGATCTTATTATTGGGGTATTGAAAATATACAAGAATCCATATTGAATGGATGTTATGGATCATGATGAGAAAAATAAATAACTATAAGAGAATCTGGATAAAGAGTTTATATGCCCAAGTTCTTCGCAATGGGATGCACCAGTCATCTTCATCATAAAGAAGGATTGGTCGATGAACCTTTTCATTGATTATTGTGAGCTCACCAAAATCATGATAAATTAGAATTATCTTATACCCTGAATGGAGGAATAGTTCGATCAGATATGTGGAGCACAATACTACTCCAATGTGGATTTGTGATTGGGATATTACCAAGTAAGGGTGAAAAAAGATGATATCCCCAAGAGTGATTTCCGTGTAAGGTACAGTCACTATGAATTCTTAGTAATAACTTTCAGACTCACAAATGCTCCATTTATCACCATAAACAAGATTTATAGAGTCTTTAGAGATTGCCTCAAAAAATATCGGGTAGTCTTTATATGATATATTATAATATACTCCCAAATGAAGGAAGAGAATGAGGATCATCTAATCATTTTACTAGAGACCTTCCGAATGGATATGCTCTATGAAAAGTAAAAAAAGTTTGAGTACTAGTTAAAGTAGGTCTCATATTTGTGTTATATCATCACAAGAAATGGGATATCTATGGATCCCTCTATAATATCTACAATTGAGTGATAGTCAAGGCCAACATCAGTAATGGATATCCGTAACTTATTGGGGTTAGCTAGATATTATCAACATTTTTTGAGAAATTTCTCTCGATTGTCAAACCCTATTACCAAACATATTCAAAAGGGAGTAATGTTTTCATGGAATGATTAATGTGAAGAGAGCATCATTTTTTTGAAAAGGAGGCTTATCACTACAAATGTTCTTAAACTACCCACATGTGGAGATATTTTTATTGGAATTTATTGATGCTTCTAAGAAGGGATTGTGTTGTGAGTTGATGAAAAATTAAAAATTCATTACCTATTATTCCAAGAAATATAAATTTCATGAGAAAAACTATCCAACACATGATTCAGAGATGGATAATGTAATTTTCCCTTTGAAAATATTGTGAAATTTCCACTTTGGTGAGAAGTGGGAAATATATACGGACCACAAAATCCTTAAGAATATATTCACATAGAAAGTGTTAAATATGAACCAATGATAGAAAGTTAGAGATGATCAAATACTATGATTTTCCAATCCATTACAGACCTGGGAATTTGAAAAAGCTTGCATATTCTTTGTGTAGAAAGTTTCCAGCAACTCAATCATTGATGAGAATTGAAAAGGATTAAATATTATTATATTTGTTGAATATGGAAATGAGAATCATAATGAAGGGAACATTATAAATACATTCACAAATGATTCCTTAACCGTAACTTTTGGAAAGGCTAAATGATTCTCGAAAGGATGGTGTGGGAATTCAAAAGAAAAGTGAACTATCATAAAAAATAAAATCTGTAGTGTTCTATGTTAATGAAGATGGAATTGTGAGGTTTGGGAGAATAATATGTATTCCATCATGTCTGGAGTAAAATAAAGAACATTTGGATGAACCATATAGTAATAATTTCTCTATTCCCCCAGGATGAAAAAAATGTATAGAGATATATGATATCATTATTAGAGGGATGACATCAAGAAGGAGATAATTTAGTATACATGAATGTGCTTTGTATGTCAGTAAGTGAAGGCTAAGAGGCAGAAGTCAAAGGAGATGATTCCACCATTACCCATATTAGCATGGAAGTGGGAGACCATCACTATGGAATTTTTTAGTAGTATTCCAATGAAATCCTAAAGAAACAAAGCTATCCGGGTTGTTGTGGAACATTTTACACGGACTGCACACTTCAATAAAATTTTGGAGGATTAATCATTTGATCAACTAGAAAGGATATATATCAATGAAGTGGTAATGTTTTATGGAGTAATAATATCGATTCTATTCGTTCGTGATCCAACAATCACCTATAGGTTTTTGGAAAAGTCTTTAACATGCTCTAGATACTGAGCTGAACTTCAGTACAGCTTATCATCCTCAAACTGATGTCCAATCTGAGTATACTGTCAAAACACTTGATTTCATGTTGAGAGAATTCTTAATGGACTACAAAAGAGGATAAGATCAACACCTTCCTCGGTTTGAGTTATAATACAAAATAAAAATTCACTCAAGAATCAAAATAGATCGTTATGAATCCATTTTATGTGAAGAGACATAGAACACCAGCATGTTAGGATGAAGTTGGGGAGAAAAAACTCATAGGTCAAGAAATGGTGGAAGAAATGGTCCATAAGGAAAAGGCTATCCAGTAGCACATTAAAGCTGTTCAGACTCGACAAAACTAATATGCTGATAATCGTCCTAAAAACTGAGATTTTGATGTCAGAGACATGGTATTCCACCGCATATCACCATTGAAGTGGTTTATGAGATTTTGGAAGAATGTAAATATTAGTCCAATATACATCGGCCCTTTTGAGATACTTGATTTCTTCGGAGCAGTGACCTATTGACTAGAACTCCCACCAAACCCATACGAAGAACATGATGTATTCCATGTATCAGTATTGAGGGAGTACATAGCTGACCCATCACATGTTCTCCATCCAGAGGTGGTAACATTTGATAATTACCTCTTCTATAATGAGAATATGGTTAATATCATAGATTGTAGAGAAAACTTTCTACGAAATAATACAATTCCCCTACTCAAGATGTTGTGGGGAAACAAAAAGTTTGATGATGCAATGTGGGAACTGCAGGACATAATGAAGTAGAGTTTCCTGCATCCGTTTTAGTATTGGGAAAGTAAATATCAATAGTGAAATTTTTTATGGTGGGAATACTGTAACAACCCATACTTTTATCAATTAAAATTTCTCTTTATCTAAGTAATTGTTTTATTATATAAAATGGTTATATAAAATATTAAATTACTTGGGTTTTTGTTTTTGGATTTCAAAATAGCATTATGAATTGTTATCATTTCTAATATAGCCATTGAACAATAATAACATGATTACTAATAATATTTGACTTTAACAAATCCAATTTTCTCAGTTAAAGGAAACAATTACCTCATCTACCAGAATTGGTCTGTACAAAGACCATTTTTCAGTGCTTGGAAAGTAGGTAGCATCATTAGGCTTTTCTATAGAATAATTCGACGAAGAGATTCAACACGTTATTATCAAAAAAACCACTTATGAGAGTTATGGATGTTGATAGAGGTTACCACACGAGCGATGTTATTCGGTCCACCTTTAAAGTCCATCACCATCACAAAACTTATCCTTAGGTTATATATAGGTGTTATAAGTGTTTATATAACAAGACCCAAGTATTATGATTATATTCATTACTTTTGTATAGAATAAATATTATACATTCATTTATTTAATGTTTCTTTGTAAATATTTTTTATTACAAATGTTGTATTTTTAGTTAATAATCAATTAAGAAATATATTTTGATGAAATAAGGAATTTTTTTAATTAAATAGTATTTTAATAATATATTATTTCTAAATTAATTTTTATTGGAAATAAATGATCGTATAATTTTTATGAATACAATAGTAATTTTTATTAAGGTTTAAAAGATGTTTTGGTAAAATCCCAAGAATTTTTGATAAATATCAGTTTTTATTTTAAAATTAAAAATTCATACATTTAGAAAATTATTTTTATAAAATGAATACTATTTTTGGAATCAGGTTATCAAAATTATCCAATGATGAATTTTTCATAATTTTTTGAGACAATCAATTTTTTGGTTAAAAATTAAATATCTATTAAATATATAATGTGTTTTAGGAAATAATAATGACCTAATAGTTATGTAATTAAATACAATAAATGGTATGATCGGCCAATATATTTTTTACCATTAAAATAATATAATTTTAGGTTTTTTTTTATTTTACAATGCTTTAGATGACCCTCATAAACTTATAATACATTTTACCATTTAAATTGTTTTCCTTGAGAGTGTGACTCACCTCCACATAAGCCATCCAAATATTTTTAAAATTTGGGCCCTTATCCATATACAATAATGAGTTCCACTCCAATTTGGTAAAAAACATGGGAAAATCGATGGTATTTATTGTGGTTTTGATTAGTTTAATGTGTGGTGTCCCAAACCTAAATAATAAATAATTCCCTCCCTTTTACTATATAATCCCAAATAAGATCCCACTTATTCTTCACTTAATGCCATTTTATCATGCCCAAACTCTGTCATCCTCTACCTATAATCCTCAAACGGTGCCCCTTGATCCCATTAAGCCTCTCTCAAGCCTCTCTTAAGCCATATGGATCACACTTCCATGTAAGGGATTTCTTCATATCTCATTTTTTTTTCTGAATTTCATTATGTTGTTATACCCTATTATTTTAAATTATAAATGATTGGGTTCAATTTTTCACCTCCCCTATACATAACTATTTTTTTTGGAATTATTATAAACCTCTTTCTCACTCATTAATGTATCCCATGATAACTTGTTACCATGCCAAAATTACATAAGGAATTTCTCTCTCCTCATTTACATTAAAGACATTCTATTGTATTATGAATTTCAATTCCCTTATAAATATTGGTACATGAATCTATTTAACCCCCTTGAATTCCATTTCATGTAAATTTTAAGAGATAACCCTTTATCACTAATCAATCATTTTTATTAATTTCAATGTCAAACCATTATGCTGCTGAAATTGCACCATGATTTCCCAAGAAAAGGCCATTCTGTAATGAATACCATGAGCATTTCTCTACCATGGGTATTCACCTATATGAAAATTTTCATACTGATTATGGAGTTTCATGTGTTATTTCAAAATTACATTAACATGGAATAAATTATTTTGTTTAATGAATCCATGTTTTATGATCCATGTGGAACACTTATTCTTGAAATGAAGTGATTAAGAAGCATGTACTCTGATAGCACTCCAATGCAATGGGGAATAGTTATATTAATGAAACATTGAGTGAAATGAGGGGTTACTCTTGTTAATTCATGTGAAATGATGTTTTACTCATTCTTCATCTGCACTGAGCCTTCGATCATGTAAATACCATGTTAAATGTTTTGGCCACATTTACATTTTCTAATTATCATGCTATATCATGCCTTTATGATCGTGTTTCACTTATGCTCCATTGATATTCCTATTTTCTAACATGTACTATATTATTACTGTTACTATTTTTTACTCCCTTACTAGGCTTTATATATCACCCTTTATTTATGATTTTACTCAGGTTATCCCATGGAATGCTAAATGCGATGGAATTTTATTATCATGTAAAATATAATATCAATAAATCTGTTTTCTTTCATGATTTAAGTTGTTATATAAATATAATAACCACAAAATTCACTAAAACTATATATATTCTATTTTATATCAATTAATTATTTTATGTAGTAAATTGGCTTTAATTCTGGAATAAAGAGCATGGTTGTTATAACATATCGTCACATTAATTGATAATCATTGGATGGTTTGATATATTATTCCAAATTTAAATTCATTGAAAATTTATTTGTGATTTATGTATGAAAATAAAATAACACCAAATATGATATCAAATTTACACAAAAAAATAATTATATTATTTTTAGGAAGCATATTCTCCAAAACATAAACGAGCTATGAATCTCATACTTGAGATAAAATCATCATACCATTTGGGGTTACAATACTAATTCGACATATAATCATTTGGGATAAATATAACTACCAATTTCCTAGAAAACAGAAATATGAAAAATTTATTCATGTTCACCAACCTCAATATAATCATTCTTCTTATTTTTAATGTACATAATACTATGAGAATATCCCATTCCTTTCAAATTCCATTTTTCATCTATATATCTTGAACATTATAACAAATACTTTTGATCACTCACGATTATCTTCAAGAGATTTCAACTGAGGAAATCAATTTTAATCATGCACATACATTCAACATAATAAAATTTTAATGAAATATTGATTCCGTAAACTTCCCACTATTGAAAAAAACGATAATGCATATGGTGAGAAACAATTATAATAGTAGAAAACCACAATATAATGAAAAATTACTAATATATTGTATAAATAATGACCCCTAATTTATTAATCAATATAAAAATTTCATTATAATAAGTTATTCATAATCATATTCTCTTAAAATACTTCATGTTGGTTTGAATGGGGTTTGTGAATTCACAAAGAATTTTACTCAAGAGTGTCAAACTGTGTGCACAGTAAGACCCATTTTCATGAACCAGGTTATGATATTGTCCAGCCCAATGAAACTTTTCGAAGTCATTACTCTTGGGTACATATAATTTAGAACCATGTTCACATTTATTATATAGAAAATGATACATTTCAATGGAATAAATCTATCTACCCTTTACAAATACTCCATGGAATTTTCCTTAAAGGCCACTCATCCTTATAATTATTCTTATGGATATTCCTAATCATATCCATGTAAATAATCCAAGGGATGTCACTAATGTTTTGACATCCTAGTTTCCAAAGGTTAACTAAACCATTGAAGGGATACTAACTATTACAACCCAGTATTCACATACATATAAATTACATCATTATTTTTGAATACCAAAAACATTTCAAAAACAGATGTCAATATACCATTCGGTTTTTTTCCATTGCAAATATGGAAACAACAATACTGGTACATAATTGAGATAAATTTTCTCCCACTAGGGTTTTCAAGACTAACTCCATCTTAAACATATCATAGAGAATACTTATTTTCATATGATGGGGTATCAAACATAAAAATGGGTGAGGTAACATTCTCAATAAGGGTAAATAAGTGAGATATAAATAATAAATATTAGCATAAGGGTATCATAACACAATCATATAATATATGAATATCATCCCCTATATATCAAGGTATATAAAAATAAATTATGGAATAAATAGTAGTAGATTAAATAAATGAATCATATGGTAAACATAATCATAATTCAAGAAAATAATAACATTAGAAAAAGGTAATGAATTTTGGAATACACATAAAGGTGTAATATCATTCCATATAAGTGAATGCACAGAACTATAATATATTATGGAACATCATGAGGAAAAAACCTATTGCACAGGACATACAACCTTTCCCAGTCAATGATTTTTACTAATAAGGGGTCGTATTTTCCTTATTCCCATTTTTTATTGGGTTTCCCCATAGTCCCTTCATCATTGGGACTATACCTACTAGGTGGGACAGACCACCATCCCTAAAGCGGTCAATTCTTTATAAGGGGTCATGTTTCCCCATCTACCAATATATTATCATGCTCTTCGACTTAATTCCCATCAGTATACCATGAGATATAAATGATTACACAATTAATTGGTGGGAGATATAGGTCCCAACCATATTATAATAATGTCACTCATAAACATGCCACTTGAAAATAAATCTGTCTTCATTTCATGAACCATAAAAACAACTCGGTTTCATAAACATCCTATCATAACCCATTAAAGAGAAAGGGTGTCATAAAGAAGTTATCATATCTTTAACTACAAAAAAACACATATAATAATGATTTTGTCCAACAATACCCCATAAAAATAATCTTGATTAATATTCATGGAACTCTTGAAATAGAAATGTGATTTATATTAAGGTAACCATGGAAGAGAAATTATTTTTATATAACAAATGAAAGATAAATGGGATTTATATAAATCAACCCATCAAAATACACCATTTAAATAATGAAAATAAATTTATTCTTAAGAATCTTTCTAAAAAATGTATGAATAATGCAAATAGATTTCATCTTAGATTCAAAATAATATGGAAATTTAAAAACATTTGTGGAGGAAAATATTCTTTATTTTTAAAACTAGTCTTTAAAAAATAATGAAATTTGGAAAAAAAATTATCTATATATAAAAAAACTCTAAAACATTTGGAAAATGTTTTTCCATAAAAAAGAATATAATAACAAAATGTTAAACAATTTATTTTAAAAAAAATCTTCAAAACATTTTTTAAAAACTTTTAATAGAAAAAGAATCTTAAAAAATATTCAAAAAAATTTCATTGAAAATACCATGACAAAATATAAATGATTGTTAAAATGAATAAAAAAAGAAAATAAATTTTCCTTGAAAATGAGATTAAAATATCATATTTGATTTTTTTTAAACACAGTTCTTGATGTTCATGGCATGTGACTCCCAAAAATAAAATTAACATGAAACTATTTTACTGATTTGGTAAACCAAGAAATAGAAACCACAAGAATGAAATATCGTAAAATGAATATTTAAATACACATAATCCTAAGGATAACTATCATATAATATATTCTTGGGTATTATACACACCACACAAGTGAAATGAGTGCTGAATAAGGAAAAATCATCACACAAATAAAAATGAGACTTTAATTCCCCTTACATTATGTTATTAATATCATCATAATCATACAAATTGCATCTACAATTAAAAAATATTATGAAAAATTCAAGGAAGAATATTATTTTAACTAATAAAATTTATCATTTATTTATGACTTTATATTTACTACATATTAACTATTGCAAATTAAGGTTTCACTTCAGTTAATATGTAGTTTATTTTTCCCATGAGTCTTAATTTATTATATATTCTGTCCTAATATGTATATCACTATTTAATTAATTAAAGTATTTATAGGTATATAATTTAAATTAATTATATATTTTTTTATAATAATATATAAAATATATAAATATCAAATTGAATACATCATTTATAGAGATGGATGGTCGTATGTACGCATGAACATTGTTTCTTTTTTTGTTTTCATATTGAATTAATGAATGTAAATGACATATATGTATCTATATAATATCATTAAATTACCATTATTATTTAATATATATCTTAAAAATGTACTAAACCCATCATTAATAAATTTCATGTAGTGATTGAAATAATGGAATCTTTTTTAGGATAAAATAGTTTAATCTTCACCAAAAAAATAATTGAATTTACACAAAATGGAAATATTGAAGTCAACTTTCATATAATTATTAAAGTAATTTAAAAAATAATATAAATAATATATATCACATAAATAATATTTTCCAACAAAATTTTCAACCATGATATATTGTAAAAGATAATAGAACAACATTGTTTCGTGAGGTGGTAGTTATTTGAACAATAGACCAGTTAGTTCATTTCCCCTTATATGTAAGTGTGTGTATGTATTGATAGAACCATTTTTATAATAAAAAATATGTATATTGATTATTAATAGTCTATTTTGAATCCATTATAAAATAATAATTTATGTAGTAGAGAATGAAAATAATGGAAATGAGATTGAAGAAGGGTTCTACCTTTTCTTTGGGTAAATCATTTTGGTTTTTAGTAAAGAGATTCCTTAGATGGATTACATTAAAAAATGATGAATCATGTAATAAATTATATATTTTTGGATTTAAATTGGATAGATATTGACTGATAGTAAATGTTTTAGAGGTGTGAAGAAAGGGGAGAGGTGGTGGAATTTTAATGGGGATGGAGGGGATGCACTTGTTGTTATTTAAAACTAGATAGATGTACGCAACATTTAACCTAAAAAGTCATTAAAAAGAAAAAATGGAACGATAAATGGTGTATGTTATATATATGGCCATAAAATTGGGTTTTTACAATTTTATAGCTCATTTGGTCCCTTAATATTAAGGATTAGTCAATTGATAAACATAATTTTATGTCAATCATAGTAATTGATTTTAATCACATTTAATAATGTTTTTTTGTCAAATATTTATTAGATCATATTAGAATACAAATACAATAATAATTAAAACCATGTATTTATATTTTTTAAAAAAATGTAAAAAATGAATCAACATTGTGTTCAATATTAATCATGTATACGTGGTGGGATTGTGGTTTTTTATATGAAAATATTCATTATTTTATTAATATTTAATGTATAATTACAATTTAAAAATGATTAATATGAAATAAATTGGATTAATAAATTTATAATTTTTATATTGTGACTATATAAAAAATCTATAATATAATTTTACTATATAAATAATTTTTATGAAAATGTAATTTTGAAATAAAATTCATTATTCTTCATTATTCATCCAAAAACTATTTTCACAGAAATAAACCAAAAATTTACCATAAACAATTTTTGACATTATAAATTTAAAAAAGATGTTTATTTTATCAAATTAAATATCAAAAGGTCACCAAAATTAATTTTATTATTGTTCCTATGGGGACATACAATGCAATTATTTTATGAGGATTTCATTTTCAAACATATAATTTATTTACTAAAAATTGAATGTCTTATTATCAATAATAACTATCCACAAAAAAACATTATAAACAATATTTATAATACATTTATTTTATTTCATATTACTATGTTTAATAGCTATTTTATAACTACCCCATTTAAATAAATATAATAATAAAATTTTGGTTCATATAAATTTAGTGATGTGTGTATCACAAGCCAAGTCCACATTTCATGTAGCGCAAGATTCACTAGGTCGAGATTATAAATTTAGTATAAATTACTTTAGATTAGAATTCTGTACTTGAAGGATAATTAATATATTTGTAACTTATGGTTCACAGGAACTTATGGTGTTACAGAGATAACAACACATGGATTTTCCCTTTGACCAGTCCACAGATAAGATTAAATTGCTAATGAATGAAAACCAATTTGAGTGAGAAGTTCAATCTCATAATGATCACGTCCCAAACCATATGTCCCGTGAAAACACATAAAATTATCACTATCACACACATTACCCTTAGGGGATTTTATGGTCTAAAAAAGGAATATGCAAGTAATCCCCAACAATATAAATTTTTATATGTTTTCATATTTATAAAAAAATATCATATTAATCAAATTTTAATACTATAATTTAGATGAGTAATTAATTTATTTTAATAAAATTAGATTCATATAAAATGAAATATAATTATAAAAAATTGTAAATATATAATTTGAATCACCATAAAATTTTAGATGCAAACTCATATTTTTTTAAATAAACGAAATTTTTATAAAATAATTTTTGTAAATAATTTTTATTAAATATAACATATATTATAATTTTAAAAATTCATATGTAATTATTATAAGTGAAAATATATATGTATTTAAAAGAATACCATTTTATTATAATATAATGGTTGTTTTAATTTAAAGTATTAAATTATCAAATATAGATAATTATTTGGAAATAATAAATATTTTTTTAAAATTAATAATTGATGTTTTCCAATGGTGTATTTCCCAAAATTTCCTGGGGTAATAACATTTCTGGGTAAAAAATAAATATAAAAAATTTATATGGTATAAATTATGAGATCCTAAAAGCCCAAACAAGATTTGATATATAATGAAAAGAGTTTCATCGACCATAAAACATTTTCACATAAAAATAATCTGTTTTTCAAAAATTTTGTTAATTTTATATATCATTAATTAATCCTCAACAACCTATGTTATATTTTAAGGTTTTGATATCAATTATTTATAAACAAGAATAAATTCTACATCGCTAACAGTATTAATTTTTTGAACTTAGTTTTTACAATGACAAAATAATGGAATAAATCCTATTTAGGAATAACCAATGGAGAAAACCATGGAATGGTTGGTGGTTTAGATTATTTTATTATATAGCGTCCAAAACACTTGTTCATAAAATAATAATGAACTCCCATATATTTCTATTTATAGACTCCACCGATATCCAATTTCTATTCACTAAAAATCATCAGATCAAGACATTACTCTTATGTTACAACTTTATAGCACTCTCAAGGTTCCCTCAAACTCTCAAATAGAACCAACTTAACTTTTTAATGTAACCTCTCAATGTAAGGGATCATCAGTTGCAATTAAGTCGAGCCCCTACTTTAAATTATGCCTTCGCTTTTACACAGGTTCACATAGTGATATTTTTTCACAATTAACATATAATTACATTATAATATCTTGGTTATAAGAGACCCCTTTCAACCTCATTAATACATCCAATGAATATTTAATTATCCATATTGTACTGATAAAATTGTCCTTTAATTTTCTATTCCAAATACATGGTTTGTGGAAATCCATCTACATTTCTAATAAAGGTTATTCATTTAGATATTCTTTCAAATGATTGATATTGGAATTCCTTGTATGTATCCCACATTAGAAAATAGAGTGATTCAATGTGATGAAAAATAAAACATATTTTGTATGTTCTATGGGGTAGATATATATATGTTGCTGATATAAATGTGAATGGTGGTACCTAAATTATATATCCCCCATTGAATAGCGTAATGTTTTCAAATAATTATATTCCTTATATGGTTCATGGGAGGTTATCCTGAACACATTATATTTTTTGTTAGTGGATAACCTTGAAATATTTTTTTGATGCCATGTTTTAAGTTATTTTCACATCCCTATGTCGCATTTATGTTTTCATGTTACATCAAGCATAATTGTTTAGAATATGATTCATAAATATCCTATGTTACCTTGATATGCCTCATGAATCACATGCACCTATTTACCTTATAATATGATTTTTTATTCCATTATTTGGATTTATAGATTAACTCTTTTTTATGTATATCCATCGGTTATCCCATTTAGTTTTAAAATATATAAGGAAACTAATGTCATGTTTCCTTGTTTTATTTAATGATTATATACTTATTTTCGTTGTTGTTATTTAATATAACTAACTTCAAAAATAATTTAGGCCAAATGTTTTTATGGGGATTACTAATTTATTTATTAGATAATAAATAATGAATTAATAGTGTTTGAAAAATATTATTTTTCTAAAATATTGTAGAAGTAATTATTTTCAGTAGTTAAGGATTATATATTCCCCAATATATGATTGAATTTTTAATCGTAATATCAAAATACACTTCTTAAATCAATGAATATGTTTTCTTGAGACATATTAATTTTACTAAAAACCAGAAGATTTGTCATTCCAATAAAATTTTGGGTTCTGTATCACATTAAGATATAAAAATTAGATGAATAACACATTGTAAGTATGTGTTTATCTATTTGGAAAAGGTACTTTATTATAACCTATGTCTATATCCCTAGTATGACGATTGTGTTCTTAGTTCTTATGCCAAAAGTATTATCTTTCTCAGTATAAAATTCATGAAATTTACAAAGTATGTTTATTCACATTATTATATTAACCTCCATCACTATGAAATTATAGACATAATGTTAGCTCACAACTATCATGTATATTGAGACATAATATCAAAATCCCTTTAGTGGTACAAGTTCTCCAATACCATCATAGATTATCACAATTTTAATGTATTTTATGTTATTTCAAATCATATATAATAAGTTATCTACAAATATAATGTGAAATTATATATTTAATCCATTATACATCAACCCAAATTTTATGAAATAATTATTAAATTTGTAAATGATATAGTGGATCACAAAATGTTTGATTGATTAGTCTAGCTGTCATAGAAAAGATGACAAATTCATGATTCCTAGATTATATATAAAATATAAAAAAATAATAAACATTATCAAATACATTATATCATTATTAATAACCTTGGTAGCATCCCCGTCTTGGAAGCCACATGAAGAGTGCCCCGAGCCAGGTTGGACACATAACCTCAAGAGTATCTACCTGAATACCAGAGGCTACTAAGTATTAGTGCAGGTATTTTTAATTTCAATGGTAGAGACTATGCCCTAATAGGTAACAAGTAATATCACAATGGATGTAAAGTCCAATGAAATAAGAAATTGAAGAAATATTTGAATGAATGAACTGCAACAGAATTAATATAAATAATCAAACTTAATAATAATCAAGTACATAATCTCAAAAAATGATGTCATGCAAAAATTTCTGTCTAAACTGTATGTATGAAAAATAGATCTCTAGAATTTTATTAGCTTAAAAAAGACATAAAGTAACAACTGAATCCCCAGAAAGGATTGGTCCTCTACCCCAGTCTATATTCAAAACGACACGAAACAATCAAGCATCAATAGTAATTAACATCCATATGTCATTACCTGTAAGCATGTAATCTACTTAGGGGTTAACGAAGCCCAAGCAGTGTGTGAGATAAAATCCCATTAGGCTGGAACCCATGATGTCTAAATCATTCCATTTCTTGCAATAATAGAATGCAGTGTGCCATTATATAACAATTATTGAAAATTAATTATGTGTAATTAAATCAATAACATGTCTCGTGTTCTTAATGGTACCTATTTCCAATCAAGTTCATCAGCCTAACCTGTAAGTCTGAAAGGGATACTTGGAAGAAGAATGAACATACAAAAATATACAAAAAAAGGAAAATCAACGTAAAATAAAGAAAAGGAATACCCCCAAGCTTTTGCTTCAACATGGTCTCTTTGTCATGTGTCAACAAGGTGTGCTTTAATATACATGAAAAGTATCATAAATCATAAGAGGTTTAAATATGGATTAATATAATCCTATATTTCATCATTATTATGGATCAAATTGGAGAGTTGGAGTCCAAGACAATCTTGAATTGATCGCAACTGTACATCTTTTAATTTATCCAACAACATTGACCCCTTATAAGGAAATATTTCAAAAGACTAGGTATTGCTCAAGGAATGAAATTACCAATATTCCATCCCAGTATTTCAAAATGGGATCAAGCAGTATCTGTTGTTTGATTATCCACCTTTACAATGGATTCATCAATGCTGGCCCCTTTTGAAACTGCTATCACCCATAAATATTAGAAATCCCAGGGAAGTCTTGTGTTTTCAAATCCAAAGACATAGGCCCCCAGGGCGTAATAGAAACCGTCAAGAATAGAGGGACTAACCATGACTCTTAATTTGGTTCCCACATTCTTCCACACACTTAATTTAATTAAATTTTTCACAAAAAAATATATGAAATAATAATAATATGAAATTCCACATTGAAAACTAAACAGATACACCTGAGCATCACTAGATATAATGTAAATGTCTCAACATACAAATCTTAATAAGGAAATATAACCCATAAACATAAGAAGATAAATAATTTTTTTAATAAATAAATAACTCATAAAAAACAACTACCTATGATCAAACTATTCAAATTTCATAATTAATTTAAATTAATTTTTTAAATTAAACAAAACCAAACTAGGTTGTGCAATACATGAAGTTAATTAAATTAAAACATTGGCTATTTGAAAATATACCATCCTCACTGGCATTCCCAAAGGGGTGTCCAACTATGTTAAAAAAATTTAAAGAATTTATTTCATGATCAAAAGGGATAAAAAAATTATTTGAAACAAATAAATTAGTGAAATTGGGTGAATTTGGACAATTTTGGTAGGCACCGACTAAAGGCACAATGGTGCATTTTTTTAAATCATAATGAAACAGAGGGAAAGATCATAAATTATCTACCTTATAGTCGTATATGACTCTAGGATCCATGGTAGGATTTTATATGACCTAATATAGAAGAAAACTGATGATTTTAGAGAAACACCATAATAGGGTAAAGTGCTTCAGTGACGAACTGTGCACATGATACTCAAAAAACCATTAATTCCAATTTACCATGGTTATAATTGACCTATGGTTTACCTCACACCTGATGTCAAATAAAAATGATGATTGGTGGAGGAGAACTGGTCCCCCGAAGGGGCTTTAGGGTGGTGCACCACCTAGGAAGAGGGAGGGGTGCGATGTGAGGGAGAGGAGAAGAAGAAGTGAGAAAAAATTGAAGGAAAAAAAGGAAGATAAAAAAAATAGATAAATAAAATAAATAGATACAGAAAAAATGTAAACTAAAATAGAATAAAAATTATGGAATGGAAAAAAATATACAAATAAATAAAAATAGAAATCTCATATTTTATTTATTTTTCTATTTCCATAATCCCCTTTATATTTTATTTCAAAATTTCTTTTTATAACATCTTGATATATATTAAATTTATTTAAATATTTTCTTATATATTTTTCAATCCTTAATTAATAATTTTAATCCCAAAAATTGCGCTAAATCATGAAAAATCATTTTTCATAAAATGTGTGCAATTATTTAAACTAATTAAATAGCTACCTGGGACCTGTAGTGAGGTGAGCAGACATGCGCCCTGGTTCACATTAAATAATTATACAATAATATTTAAAAATGGTTTGTACCTGATTAAGGCTGGTGCATTACTACCTCTCCTCCATAAGACAACTCGTCCCCATTTTTACCTTTCGAGGGTAGTAGTACATCACCAGAGAAATGCTCCGGCCATTGTGCACATATATGTATCTCTCGCTCCTAGGACTCATCCTGAACGCATCTGTGTTTCCATAGAGGGACTAACTATCCACAGAGGAATTTTGTACTATGGTCAGTGATACGAATCAGATGCTCTATAAATGATTCATATACCTCAATCTCAATTTCATTAGTGTCAAAAGAATGAGACAGGACTGGATGATTTTTTCATTGCTGAGATACATGAAAAATGTCGTGCATGGCCTGGTACCTATAAGGTTTCAGTAACCGATAGGCTACCGAACAAACTCTCTATGCTATCTAGAATGGACCAACATGTCTCAGTGATAAATTTCCCTATCCCTTCATCCTCTTATGAACCATCCTCAGAGAAACACCAAGAAATACTTGATGTCCCACCAAAATCTTTAGTTGACTACATTGACAATCAGTATAAGTCTCTTGTCTAGACTAATTTATATCTATAAACTTTTGAATATGTTGGACTTTCATAGAAGTATTTTGAATGAGATGAGGACCCAACAGAGCTGGCTCACCTAATTTGAGCCAACATAAAGGAGAAAGACATGATCTACCTTAGAGGGTATTATATGGAGCCATTTGAATTGTCACCATGAATTATTTTTTATCGGATCACTCAAAAAGAGGTATATTATTCTCCCAGGAAACTCCACAATCAATGATTTATTCCCAGAAAATATCCTCTAACACTCATATAGTTCTCTCAGACTTTCCATCAGTCTGGGGGTGGTATGTAGTACTCAGAATTACCTATGAAACTAGTACTGTTTGCAACCCTTGACAGATCTGTTTAGTGAAGTTATAATCTATATTCTTTCAAATAAAATGAGTTATTCCATGAAGTCACACAATCTAACAAATATATAAACTTCCCAAACCATCAGTTTTAGAGGTCTCTTGGATAGTTAAGAAGTGTGAATCCTTGGTACACCTATATAAAATCCCCCATACTAGATCAATGCCTCATGGAGATCTTATCAAGACTGTAATGAAATCCATGGTGATGAAATTAAAATTCCATTTAGGATTGGATAGAGAAAATAGGAGTCTAGAAGATCACTACTGATCTACCTTCACCTCTTGGAAGGTGGAGCACCGAGTGATGAAACCTTCTATCTACTTTTCCATACTTGGCCACAAATACTATTGATAGTCGTCTCTTTACATCTTGGTCATCCCAGAATGGACTGACCAAACAATGGTGTGATATTCCTTCATCCACTCATCATGTAAACCTAAAGGTTCCCATACATGGACCCAGTAAAGGAGGGTTTCACTACCATTAACAACCCAACCAAAATGGAGGTTATCTCCTATTACTCTTTCCCAAAAAATTATCCCATCAGGATCAGTCAATTATTTCCTACGAAAAATTTCTCGAAGAGAGGACGTCACTCTAATGGAATCTATGACTGGATTCCCACTCTGCTCTTGTACCTCCATATGCATCTCGGAATAGAAGGTAAGCATCTTCCAGGCACTATAGGATACCAGAATAGATTGTGTCCGAGTCTTTCTGCATAAAAATCCTCCATAGAATTTCCCTTAAAGGGGTATAAGCAAGCTCAATATTGAATGAATATAATTATTCAACCAACATGCATTTCCTAATGTTCTTGTCTTGATGAGAGGAGATGTATTTAATTATTTTATGATCCATGTAAAAAAATAATATATCACCCAACAAATAGAATCCCCAATAGCATAGAGCATGAACTACTACTGCCAACTCAAGTTCTTGTTTTGGATAGTTCCACTCATGGGGACGTAGATTGCAGGATCCATAAGCCACCACTCTATCACCATACATAAAAACTGCACCTAGACAGATTCCGGAAGCATCTCAATAGACAGTACAGTTTTTCCATAGCTATGGAAGAATTATGATCAGATCTGAGGATAGTCTTCCTTTAACCTCATGAAAATACTCATCAGATGCTTCAGACCAGATGAAATGTACATCATTCTTATTCAGGGACGTAAGTGGCCCTACTAAGTTGGTGAACTCTTGGATGAAATTCATTTAATAGCCAACAATCCCCATGAATGTTCAGATGTTGAAGACACTCTTGGGATTCTACCATGGAAACTTGGTGCTCACCTTTTTGGGGTCAATTGATACACCTGCTTTAGATATAATTTTACCGAAGTACTGCACCTTATCAATCCAAAATTGGAATTTTTTGGGATTAGCGTATAACAGGTGCTCTCTCAATGAACAGAGTACGATATCTAGATGGGTTGCATGGTCCTTCCAGGAATTACAATACACTAAGATATCATCCACAAAGGCAACCACAAAAAAATCCAGATAGGGGGAAAATCCCATTTCATCATAACCATAATGATTTTCGGTGCACTCTTCATGCCGAATGGCATAAGAAGATATTTGTAAAAGATGTACCTGCATTGGAATGCCCAATGTTGTATGTCAGAAGGTCGCACACACACTTGGAGACATCCCATTCTTAGATCAATCTTGGATAAAACAGTTTCTCCCAAAAGCTAGTCGATGTGATCATCTATACGAGGAAATGGATATCGATTCATTAACGTGATCTGGTTGAGTCGATGAGAATACAAACAGAACATGAGGGTACTGTTTGCCGTCAATGAAAAAAATACATGTGAACCCCACATATATGGGCCAAGCCCAATGAAACTATCATACTCGAGGACTTCATAATTATATTTTATTTCCCGCAGCTCTGTTTGTCCCATCCTATAAGGATAATCAATCACTAGTGCCCCACCTAGAATGTAGATGACAGTAAACTCCACATCCCTTATAGGTGGTAAGCTGGAGAAATCATCAGGGAGGACATACCTGAAAAGATCCACCCTTGGAGGGAATTCAGCTGGCTGCATTCCCTGATCACTCCTAAATAGACATTCCAACTATTCTGTCACTCTTCCCAACCCTACGTATTTAGGCATAGCTCGGTCTTCCAGCATATTACAATCTCATTTTTGAATATATGTTTCACCCTCATGGGATTTAATGGACACCCGACCGTGATAAAAATTTTATTCATTATGAAATTGAGGAATCCAGTTCATACCAAGAATGGATTTTATTCCATAAATGTCAAGGATATCGAAATTCCAAACAAAATGGTACCCACCTATCTTAAGGGTGCACTCTTGGAACTGGTGTATTCTATATGTCCTGACTCCGACTAGAGCGACTAGAGACAATATTCCACAGAGGTAATCAATTGGAAAACCAATACTTTCAACATCAATATCAGATATAAAGGACTGCAATGATCCGATATCAAAAATAGAAGAAACTAAAGTAGAGGCTACAAGAATAGTTCCATTGATTGTAGATGGCCCAATACACTGCTCCTCTTGTACTGATTACACAACGTACATGAGACCTGAACAACAGACCTAAGACACTACTTGGTTGGCCTGAGCAAGTCCACTATGTTGTCACTGACAATGAGGAACTTTATTTCCACAACCACGGCCTCCACCATTACATCATCCTGATTGTCTGGTGGAAAATAGAACTTCCAGCCTGCTATGGAATCATAGATCCCATACATGACGGAGGTGCAGATGTAGATCCTCTACCACTGGATGAAAAAGAAAGAAAATAGTTGAAATTCTGAATGTGACCCATCGTTTCATATGCTTGGAAATCCTTTGGGTCTCTAATGTAATGTGACTTCTTGTGACTATCTCGACCGAGTTGATAAAATGTGAGAAAGCTATCAAAACACATTGTTTGTCTAGAATGTCACCTACGTGCACTTTCAAAATGGAGTGCCATTCTATCATAAGAGCCTCCCCCCTTTCTCATAACTGAAACACCCTGGCTAACTGGTTTAGCATCCCTGACATTTCGCTATAAAATTTGTGCCATATTTCTGCTCTCTGTAACAATGGTCGAAGGGAAGACGTTAATCTGTGAGAGGATAGTATACCCATGTCTGTCCTGGAAACGACTCACAGTATTTTGTGCGTTTCCAATCAAAGACGGGAGAAACCCTAAAGTTTTGTAAAAATAGTGGAATACTCTAACACAGTCACAGAGCCCTGCTGAAGTTGTAAGAACTCCCATGTATGATCATCTCTCAGAGTGTGGGAAAAAGTGATCGTATAATACTCCTTGGATGCCGGCCCAAACCACGTAATAGGTATTCTCATCCTGAGAAACAACATCCCAACAACACATGATAGAGTCATGACGCATTTAGACATGTAATTTGACCCTTTATTCTAGATGCCTCTCGATGTGGTCAATGATAGACCTTATAGATTGTATCTATGATTCTATTGCAAGAGTGCCTGCACATCCCAAGAATGTGGGAGGGTGATGCTACAGAATGACCCGAATAGGTATGCCATATAAGAAGAAGGTCTGGGGATACTCTGAACTGACTGCAAAAACCTTAGGATACTATCCCCAAACTAAGCATTAGGGTCCCTTTCAAGATCAGAAATAGGTAGTTACACAAGAGGCACTATAAGAGGAACCACTAGTGGTTTAGGACACACAATCTCTGGAATTTTCTCAATTCCATTCTTTTGAGGCATGGAATAAAGACATCACTTCGGTACTAGTCGTTAATAGCCAAACACAAACCTTTAAACTATGAGTAAAGAAGATGAGAAAAACAAGTATGGCATGAAAGAGGTTTGGTACATAGCCTACCGTTAGCACTAAACAATAGACAACCTGGTTCAAGAGCTGGTTTTCAATAAGGAATAGTCAACTCAAAAAGAATTACCATACAAGGTCTATCATCCCTTCCCATGTTAATTCAAGCTGACATGTAAATGAATATGACAACATATATATTTAACAAACCAATATTAAAAAAACATTTAACACTAGGAATAAGAGAACTCACGTGAAAATATGAAAAATAATGCTAAAACTACATATGAAAAGGTAATATGCATAGAATTATAATACTATGGTGCCTAATATTATTAATGTAGTGTATATCCATCGTATCATCGGGATGCGATGGAAAAAACCCGTTATCACAAAAATGTCAAGTCAAATAAGAATTCAAAACAAGTGAGTCACCCAACAGTGATATCATATCAGTAATAAATGGCATAATCAATAACTACACTCCCAACACAAGAATTTGGGATTCCCCTATACATGGGTTAGCTATGTACAATCACTATGTAAATTATGAATCCCTATATCCATGTCTCATGTCTAACCCAAATGGTAAGACCAAATGAAAAACCAAATCTGATACCCTGATGTAGCATCCCTATCCCGGAGGCCACATGATGAGTGCCCCAAGCCAAGTTGGCCACATAACATCATGGTCGTCTCTCATAATGCCAGAGGCTACCGACTAATAGCGAGATCATTTTTCAGGTCCATTGGGGAGACTATGCCCTCATAGGAAATAAGAAATATCACAGTTGAATTAAACAGAAAATAATAATAAATAGCGGAAGCATGTGAATGAATAAAATGTAGCATAATAAATATAAATAATAAAACTGAATAATAATCAAGTGGGGAAGCTCACATAATGATATCATTCCATTATGTTTGTCTAAAATAAATTTATGGAAAACATAACTCAATCATACTATCAACTAAAAAAATTTACAAATAAAAAACCGCATCACGATAAAGACTTGGCCCCCTCCCCAATTGTTCATCTTATACATCATGAAACAATCAATCATTCGGAGCAACAAACTTCCCTTTGTCAATACCTTCCAGCATGTAATCTACTCGGGTGTCAACAATGACTAGCTGGGTGGGAGATAAAATCCCAGTATGTCGGCAACCATAATTACTAAACCTTTTGATTTTATGAAATAATAAAAATGTGGTGTTCCATTATATTACACTTTTAGATAAATAATTTCAATGAAATGAATTAAATAACTCAGCCCTAGTTGGCAACAGTATCCATGCCAAATCACATACTTTGGCCAAGGCCAGAAGTCTAATAGGGGTATGAGAAAGCACAATGAACATACTCTTATATATAAAACCTGAAAAATCAATGTATAACATGGAAGACCCATACCCCCATGCTTGTGCATTTACTTGTGGTATATGTCTTATGTCAACCACATGTGCTTCTACATACCAAAAAAATATAATAAATCTCAAGATGCTCAAATAGGAATTTATATAAACCTTCATTCCATCAATGATTAGGGTTGATGTTGAGAGTTGGAGTCTGAGACCGTTCCAAATGTATTGCTAAAAAATATCCTTCAAATTATCCAATACCAAAGAGCTTGTCCAAGGAAATCATTCGAATCACATAGTATCACTCGAGGCATGACATTACCCTGAGTTTGTCCCAATATCACAAAAAGGGGCCGAGAATCATATGTGGATGGATTATCCAGATTTCTAATGCATCAATCCTTGATAGGCCATTTGGGAACTAGTATCAATCATAAGTATTAGAACTCCCAAGGAAGTATCGATATGGAAAATCCAAAGACACAGCCCCCCCCCCCCACTCAGTGCATAATGATAACAGTCAGGAGCGAAGGGTCTAATAATTAACCTTAATAAGATACCCACCTTCTCCCCTTCATATAATTTAATTAATGTTTTAAAAGTAGGAAATATGACATAATATGAATATGAAATTGAATATTGAAAACTAAATTGATACACATGAGCATCCATGTGTATAAATTAAATATTTCATTGTAACGATCTTAACAATGAAAGATAAAACATTAGAATAAGTAGATAAATGAAATTATTAATAAATTGATAATTTATCACAAACAAATAGAAATTATCCAATAATTAAGTTTTATTAATTAATTTAAATTATTTATTTAAATTAGACACAACAAAAATGTGTTGTGCAACACATGTTGTTAATTAAATTAAAATATTGGACAATTAAAATTATACCATCCAAGTCGTTACACCCAAAGGGGTGTCCAAATACATTTCAACAATTCAATTAATTTAATTCATGAATAAAAGGTCTTCAACAGTTAGTTGAATCAAATAAATTATAGAAATTGGGAGAATTTTCATAAAGTCGGAAGGCAATAACTAATGGCACAATAGGGAATTTCTTTTTAAATCACAATGAAACAAAGGGATGGAGATTAGAAGCCCTACAATATAGTTGTATATGATTCTATGATATGTGGTAGGCTTAAACTGGACCTAAACTAGATGATAAAAGAATCTTTTAGAGGATCCCCAAAATAAGGTAAAATCCTTCTACGACGAACTATTTTTATCATACTCAACAAAAACCTACGATTCCAATTATTCAAGTTTATCCTTACCATATGGTTTACTACGTACCTGAAGGAAATTAAAACAAACAATAAAATGAGGTGCAGTGGTCTTCCAATGGAGTTGTTGGGTGGTGCACCTCCTTGGGAGAGGGAGGGGTGCATCATGTGGGAGAGGAGAGGAAGATGGGGAAATGGAAAGAAAAGGATGAAAAAATAAATGAAAAATAATAGAAGAATAAAATAAAAGGAAAAATAAAAATAAATTAATAACAAAATAGAATAAAAATTATGTAAAGGAAAAATAATAAAAATAAAGAAAAATGGAAATCTCTCATTTTATCTATTTTTACATTTTCTATAACCCCCTTTCAATTTATTTGAAAATTTCATTTCATCAATTCTATGTTAAAATATTTTCGTATTTTTTTAATTAGTAATTCATTATTTTAATCCCAAACACCATGCTAAATCATGACATAACATTTTTCATAAAATGCCTATAGTTATTTAAATTACATAAAGAGCGGCCCAGGAAATGTAATGAAGTGCATAGATGTGCGCCCTGAGTCACTTTAAAGAATTAGACAATAATAATTTAAAATGGTATATACCTGATTATGTCTGGGAAATTAAAACATAATTTATATCTGAGAAAATAAAAATCAAATAAGGTGTGACCTCAAATGATCAGTATGGATAATGTATAGTGTAATCTATTGTGAATAAATATGTCATAATCAGTGCAGGAAGGTAAATAACAGAAAACACGTTACATTTCATAATAAAATTAGAAATAAATCAATATATGTATAATTTAATTATATTAATATCATTTATAATGAAAATATAATTATCAATAATGAAAATTAAAAATATTCGACTTCATGATATCAAAAATAATAACATTGTTACTACCATTGTATTTTTTTATGATAGATTAGTCAATTGGTAGTTATGTACCAAACACCCATATAATATTATTGAATGATTGGATTATCTCATAAAACTTGTTAATTCATCGAGGGTCTATCTATAAATATGAACCACCTTTTACTACATGTTAAATTCATTACTCATATATTTAAGGATCATTTGGATTTGTAAACAATTTTATTTGTCAATAAATGTCTATTTTTAGTAAGGATATAGAATATCAATAATTCTCAATCAAGAAAATCACAATCATAGTAAAAAAAATATATAAATGGTATAAATTTTCAAAAATAATAATATCTTTAATTCAAGTAATATGGATAACTAAGAGAAATTTAATGTCCAATGATCACATTAAAGTTAAATTTTAGTGACTGATAATAAAGAAATTATAATTGGATAAAAATAATAGTGGATTTGTTATAAAAAAATATTTTGTAATAAAATCATGTATTTTAGTGAGTAAGTGAAATTTGATGAGAAACATTATTTTTTTTTCATAAATTTTTCTCATTTTTAATACCATTTTAAACATATATAAGAATCTAAATTGAATAAAATTTTTATAGTGATGGGAAATATTGTTAATTCCTCAAACGTTAATGGAAAACATTCCTTTTTATTTTTTATAATGTAATTTAAGAATGAAACTTTCAAAAATTATTATAAATATTTATTTAAACTCATCAAAAAGTATATTAAATTTTTTAATATAATTAAAAAATCATTTTATTAAATAAGTTGACATTTTTCATATAATTTAAAAAAATATGGACTTGGATGGATAAATATTTCCAATTAAAAGAGATATAAAAAAATATTTTCTTTCAAAAAATTATTTGATATATTAATGTTCAAAAGAGAAGCTAATTTAGAAGAATGTATGGAACCACATTAAAAATCTTAGAGATAAAAATCAATATAATTTATGAAGGATAGATTAAAATATCCTTCACTGAGTATAAGAGGAATCCCAAAATTATGATTATAAAATAAATTATCACCTCATTGGAATGTTTATAATTTTAACTCATTCAAATATATACATTAAGATAAACATTTATTATCATTAATATATAAATATTCATGTTAATTACATCAATGGATTATTATATACACCACATAAAAATAAATATTTTTATAATAAAAGATATATATCAACGAAGTGGAAAATGATACAAAATATCATACCTGAAGTCTGAAATTCAACGTAAATGAGTTTATAATCATTTATATTAAATTTAATTTCATGATATATAAAAACCATAACCATATAAATACTTATTATATCATATATGATTTATTTAAAACATTTGAACGAGTTTTTTTAAATGTTCTAAATTTAAATCGTCATTTAATATTGTTAGTTGTTTCAATTATTATGTGAGTTCTATTTTTATGTACTGTAATGCTTTTACATAAATTATGGTAAATCATATATATAATTATAATTATAATATAAATAAAAAAATATACATTATATATATAGTTATACATAAAGTGTAGTTATAAAAAATTGAATAACAACGTTCATGGAGATGATGTGTCATAAATAATGATGATTTTGGTTTCCAGTTTTCAGTGGATTGAATGAAATAATAGTGAATAATAATACATCCATATAAAATATTTTTATTTGAAATATAATATCTATATTCATTTAAATTATCTATACTACGATCAATGTAAATAAAAAATGAAAAACCAATCATATAATTTCTAGGCGTTTTAAGTCCACATATTCACATGGGTGATTTTATCATTTTCAAACTAATTAGAAAGTTAATATGTACATATATAATTACAATTATAGAAGAAATATTTTTCAAAAAATTAATTTTTAATCATTAAAAAATAAATAATAATAATACATGAATAATTGGAATGGAATATTAATTCTACTACTATGTTTGGGTGGTGATTCACATGTTTACAAAAGTGATACTTTAACTAATCATTTTATAGAAAATATGATGAATAATAGGGGTTGAAAAACCTTAATAAAATTTAATATGATCTATTATACTGAATATGTTACATAATTATGAATACTATATTTTAAAAGGATGAAAAACCGAAAAGAATGTCAATTAGTAGGGGTAAAATGATTACCCATAATCATATTTTTCTCCATTAGATCACTTATTAGGAAAACTTTTATTGAAATTTATGTGTTTTTGAACATCTATACCTTCAATATAAAATATTTAAATACAATTAGATTGGTTTTTTTCATATATTCACCACTGTCCTTTAAATAAATGAGATAAGGGGTGTCCTTTTGTAAGGATGGGAAATGTAAAACATGGAATTTCATTAAATAATAGTATATAACATTATCATACTCAAAAAAAATTGTAATGGATAAATATTAAAATTTTAGGTGTTATAAGTTATATATATTTTCATAAAATAGTATATAAATAATTTAAATAGTCAATCATACCCTTATCACTTTTTAACTTTCCAGTGGACTAGTTTCAACCCTATCCCTAGTTACAACTATTGAATAATTAATGTGCTATAATTTAACCTATAATGTAATAATTTTTTAGTAAATTTCTACGAAATGAAATTGTATACAATTTATAATCATACTTGTTATTAGGAAATAGTTTCATGATATTTAAATAATTTAATATAATAATATGTCTCTTGAAATATCAATAATGTCATTTGGAAGCTATTCAATAAATTGGACTATAATGGCATTGAAAAATATTTAATTACTATTGAATCCATTAAACAAGGAATAATAAATTATTATTAATTTAAATTTTACACACAATATTTCTAAAAACACAGTTTTTAATTTTTTTCAAATTATTTTGTTTAATTTTACTCCAATTAAACATGTATTGTGTTTGTATTGTTCAAGTGTTTAAGGTTTTTATATTATCCTTAAAAATTAAAAAATTTTAACCTCTTTAAAATAATTGCACTATTATCAAAATAAATTTAACTAATCATTTAAACGAATCTATTAACCCTATGTGATCTTATAAAATTTGATTAAAGGAGAATTATATCTATCATGTATTTTTAGAGCATAAAATAATATAAAATCCATTATCAATGAAAAATAGAACCAAGATGACATATATATATATACATGGTGTTATGATGTATATTGTCAAATTTACAACATAAAATATATAAAATCATGTCTTGGATATTTTTTATTTCTTTTTCACAATATCCTTATCCTTAATTACTCTATTATCCCTTTACATATGTGATAAAGTTTACAATGTTTACTACTGATAATGTATATAAGTAAATGTGTGATAATTTATATCATTTAACCGACAAATTTCTTTTATCTAAACTATTATAACAAAATTAATTCCTATAATATTTTAAAATGAATTTTAAAATAAATCATCAATATCATATGAAGAAATATTTTCTAGAAAATGATTTTTAAGTTATAAAATATAATTATAAAAAACATTTTATTTGATAATCTGAGTATAAGTAACACTATTATTTTATTTTAACTGGTTATTTTAACTAATTTAAAAAAATATAAATGTTGTCTTAAATTAATTAAATGAATTAAAATATCATTTTTCAAAATGTTTTATTTTCTCTATTTAGAGAAAAATAAATATTTTTTGAAAAATTCAAAAAACATGAACAAAATATAGCATTGAAATACTTGTTTGAATAAAATATATTCTTTTATAAAAATTAAATATATAAAACTAAATGAAATTAATTATAATATCAAAACATAAAATATATAATAGTTCTTTTAAATAAAAATAATTATTTTGTAAACAAAATATTTATTTGAATTTTTTACTTATTTCCTATGATGTAATATATATATTTAATAAAATAAAATATTTATTCCTATCTTTTTCCAATGTTATTAATATTAATCATTCCCATTATTCCTAGGATTTGTTGATAAATCATTCAACAATATATATACTTGGTTCTTTAGAAATATAATAATGAATGTGAGAATACATTATATGTTACTATCATGATGGGTCTCTATTTCCTAATAAGGATAGAATAAATCCATTAAATATATTTTCAATTAATATAATTATATTGGTAATTACTTCTATAAATGAGTCACACTTATAATCAACCTATTTTATGGCATTAGATCTAGAAAATATTAGTCTCAATTGAGTACAACCATTCTAGTCTGTATAAAACAATATCCTAAATATCATGTCATCAATCGAGACTTTGATATTAAAAAATAAACCCATTTTTCTTCTATTATTAGTAAATAATGAACACATAAAACCATGATCCCATATGATTATTAAATGTTAACTTTATGGAGTTATCTTACCATTCTTTGTTGGAATGTTCATTCCATAGTCCCCATTAAAAGAACCCAGTTTTTCTTCATGGTATGGATTATTTTTATTTCCAATTTAAGCCTTTTATAATGTTCCCTTTTGGAATAGACCCTAAATCCATGCCATATACTTGTTGGGTAGTTATGAAATTTAAGACTCTATAGGTATATATCTTGGATGTATGCCAATTACATGTTATGTAATTGTAATACACGACATGTATCTAACAAAAGTCATATAATATATAGGTCATGCATGTTCAAATTCTGTAAATTGTTATTCTTATGTTGGAATGAATAAATATGTAAATGATTTTAACATAATTTATATTCCATGTAAATTTGTAAAAACATTTTTTTTAAAATAAGACATGATACCTCTTTTTCTTGTATAGAAACTCACCAGTCCCTTTCTCTCAAAAACGATCCCAATTTTGAGCTCCCTTGAATATAAAATATTGGATTTTTGATTTCTTCCCACTCCAGCATCCTATTTCATATATTTCAATTATGATTGATTCCTATTGGTATTTTTTTCATACCTTAGTATTGTTTTTTTCCACATCATCGTATCAGCTGCACTATTTGGGTTTATAATCCTATTCCCTTTATTCATGGCATTGATCTGGTAATCATATTTCTTCCAATTAAGGAGGCATTAATGTCCAATAATAGATGAAGTTTATTATACTATAATAAGGTAGGTATTATATGGCTTATCCCTTGAGAAACATCAATTTATGAACCACCAACATTGTGCACATGCTTTTTTAACTAGGTAATTCCTTTATAATTCATATGACATGATGAAAATAATTATGCTTATATTATAGAACATTGTTCATAAATTATATTCATGTTTTTTTCTGTTTATAACCTCACTACCTATCACCCAATCCAATGGATAATCCTTATAATAAATTTATTGGTATATTATAAATTTCTACGCCACTGTTTGTTCAGGATATCAAGTTACCCTTATAAGGTAATTATATTTATATATTTGATGTATCTTTAGATTCATAATGTCTAGAACATGTATCATTTAAACTTGAATCTTATATGGGACATGTACCAATCATTTATTGAATATATAATTAGTTAAATGTAAAATATTAATACATATCACATGGCCAATTTAATGATAATAATATTATATATGGTTTCTTATCATTATCAAAGCATTTTAGGATTTTGAATGGTAATGTAGTTGTCTAAATAATTGATTAATTAATAAATGTAATAAATGGTTTTATTTCCTATTAATATTTCCCACCTAATGTGTAATGTAATAGAAAAACCTATGGAATTAATAATGGGAATGAGTATTACGTGGCCATAATAACAAAATTAATCAAACATGAGGTGATTATTTCAAATATACCTTTTCATCTTTATTGGGAGTGGATTGACTCGGGCCAATCATGTTTTTTTGAGGTAATTCATTGACCACTCATAGGATGCCTTCCATTTCAAGGAGTCAGTTGAAAAGGGAGATGCCCATTTTATTACATTCTCATTGTCAATTATTGGATGGATGTTATTAATCCATAGGATATATTTAATATATTCCATATATTAGGATTCCTTTTATACACTCTCTAGATCTATGTTAACGTCTTCGGAAATGTCACATGATGGATACACCCAAATGGTTCCAACCATGATTACACCATTTTACCATGGATGAGATCCTTGGAATTAGTTTCTACTTATGACTTTGGAATACCTTCGAGGATTCCCTATAGATTACACTCAACCCCCTTATAGCCAGTCTTCATCTAACTACTATGTTAGTAGACAAATAATTTAATGGTTCCTTGAGTTTTTAAATTAGATCCTATTTCAAAATTATCTATTTTAAAGGACTCGTTATTATACCTTTGATCTATTATTATTTTTATTCTCATCATCACATATTTCTTTGTTATTATCTTGGATCTGATGTTATTACAATAATTATTATAAGATTAATGGGTTATACCATGGGTCCTATTAGTTTAATTATTATAAAATGAAAATTAATTAATTAAAATGATACATCTTCATACACCAAAAAAAGGAGAATGTAACTATCTATATATTTAAATTACTATAATTCCATTCTTATATATACAACAACAAATTTTATGGTTTATATTACACTATAAACGATGGTATAAATGACATTAGTGGTTTCCTACTGAGTTTACCTCGCACCCCATATAAAACAATGATGGTACACAGTAAAAGTATGTGTATGAAGGATTTGATAATGGAATGTTTCCCTCAATGGAAAATTAACTTTGATTTATTACTTATGAACGATCTTGGATGAATGTGACATACACAATGCTCGAGATGTTTGATAGTTTTTCAGTTTCATTTTTATTATTTTTTATATAATGTATTTCCATATACCCTGTATACTATGTATACCTATTTCCTTTTTTATAAAAATTTCTTACATTATCATCCCCATTTTTATCTAATTTAGTTTCCATATTTTTTTTATAATTTATTTCTTTGATGTTTTTCCTTATCAACTATTAGTGGTTGTTTATTCATTATATTGATTCTTATATTTACCTTTCATAATATTTATCAATTTTTATGCACATTGGAATGAATGAATAGTGTCCCATTAGACACAACCATGTTTTACACTGTTATTTAGCATCCTTCAGAATATAAGGAGGCACTTGAGGTAATGTGAACAATTGGGCTCTGGTAATCTTTGAGTGAAACCTGATTTCATGGTGTCCTAATGTGTCACTAGATTGGGTTCAATTATTGATTTACTATTCCGAGGAAACATTTTAGATATTATGAATTATTTAGAACACGGTATAATACATTTTTTTCCACAACTAACACATGACTGGGGTAAATTCCTTGTTTCCTTAAATAATAAAATTTCCATAGTTTTCTTTATTACAATTGACATATATTCACTATTGGGTGATGTAAAATCTATGAGTTTATTATTATTATTATTGAGGATTGAATTTTATCCATTTATTGATGAGATGAGATCAAGTAAGAATAAACATTTATCATTATAGGCTCCTAGAACTCACATTCTGTGCATATTTCAGGCCATAATGTTACATTTAAATTCAAGAAATATGATGTATTTCATCGAATTTTTGATTGATCTGTGGTTTTTTATATATTCTTGTACTACTACAATTTTACTACAGGTTAGGGGATAGTTTAATTAATGTTTTATTTTCAATATAAATATTGTTTTCCAATATAGGATGGTGGTGGCATCTTAAATAGTCAGTCTCTACATAGGTCATATAGGTAAATCTAGTTACATGAGTTGCACAATGGGGTTGATTGAGTTATTTACAGTTTCAATTCAAGAGGTTAATGGGAAATTATGAATTGGAATGGTAAATTTATCGAGTCAAGTCATCATATATTTCTTATTATAATCAAAGATCATATTTAGTGTGGGAAAATTGAATGTAAATGAGATTTTATTTTATTGATAAGGAGTATCATGCATTAGTCACTAGGAATAGTGATCTATTTTAATAACACCATGATATATAAATGTAAATTAATGCAACCTAAATGAAAATATAATCTTTAAAAATGATATAGTTTCTATTAAATGAAAAGGAATGGTCCTATATACCATTCATTCATTACTTCCCATGTAAATTAAACTTCAATAGTTACCAATGTCATATCCTTCTTAGTGGGTAGTTAGGGTAGTACCTGGTGTAGTGATACTTTTATAAGGATTTGAATTATATAGTTCATCTACCTTTGTTAAAACTATTTATGAGATGTGTTCATGGTAATTTTTCAGCTATTCCACCAGGATGTGAACATGTTATTCGACTGTAGAGTGGTGACGACCACTATCTAATACTGGTGCACCCTATGCCAAATGTGATGCCTCCCATAGTGGCACATGATTCACCCCATATAATCCTTGATATAAAAATTAACCCTCATATTTTTTAGAGTTATCTACATCTCATGTAGTCCATTAATGTTGCTCTATGACCTACACTTACTATGGCTGAAATGACTTGTCAGTTCTAATAACAACATCCTGCCTTCATTTTGGGGTCAGGTGGTTCACATTCTACTAAGTCTTGGTTTGAGGACACTTTCACTATTTGTCATCATATAGAGAAAAATATAGAGTGTAGCGTCAATAATTAAAAATACATGTTGTGTGATTAAACTGAGTACTATTGAGATATGATTAACCAGACCAATCTTCCTTAGTGCATGGTCTGGGATGATTTTAAGACTAAAATATATTATAATATGTTTCCGAATACATTGAGAGTAGATCAAGAAAATAGTTCATGATTCTGGAGTAGGTTTCTTTTCTTATCATGATCTATTCAATTATTTATAAGTAGTTTTATCTTAGTTAACCACATATAACTAGTGATCATATATCACATGCTAAATGCTTCATTGATGAACATAGGTATGCCATTTGGCCTCTTGAGAATTTATGTCAACTACATACAGTTTTAGAGAATGTTATATAGTCCATTATTATTATGTGAAAAATGAGGGAAGGTAATAGTGCATGCAATAGAGGCTCCTTGTCCTGGAATAATAGTTTTTTCATCCAAATATTGGTATAATTTATTTAAAGTTTCTCAGAAGAGGAGTTTCAATCAATGTAACCACCATAGACTCTATATTATATGAAATTAGTGTGTAAAAAATGGGCATATAATGCCTTGATATGATTGATTCCAGATGGTGTTTTATTCTTGTAATGATTGGGGAATTTTTATATATTCTTTTGGACCATACCATCTACCTTTTATGGAAGAGGATTCTCTCCATCTCTACCTTCATGGAAGGTAATATTTATTACATTCCATGTGGGGAGTTGGAGTAGTTGTAAAATGATGGGCCAAGTAGGAGGTCATGGCCATGGTATCCATGCTTATTGTTATCATCACCATAAGGGCATTCCTACACATTTTATTATAGATATAGCATAGGTCTTTAGATCTGGTCAGTTTTATATTATAAAACTGATACCCAAGGATCATAGTGCATGACCATCAATAGTATAGTGTTTTATTCTTATATCATACACTCGTTTAAATGTTATTTATATATGTGACTCACAACATTTAATTTGTTTATAATGAATTGAAGGTCCTATGTTGGAAATTTGGTATCACTGTTATGTGATGAATTTTGATATGATGATTGGTGTTTAATCATTATGCTTATTCAAACGATGGGACTAAACCATTTAGGTAGGATTTCAACCATTCTTATGGGATATATTTATCCTCGAGATGCTGGGATATGAGGAAATTTTCAGGAGGCAATGGATATTGGTATATCATTCAAATGTTTACTGTTATCACCACATGGTGTCTTTTACATCACCATAAGTTAGAAATTATATTAGAAATATTGATTTCTATGTCCAGGCTAGTAGATATCATTCATAGAATCATTTTCTATGTGGAGTGACCACCCATATCGATATTCATTTCATTGGAGAGTGGGTATGGCCCCTGATTGAAATCAATGTTGTGGTAGATCCTTTCAAGGTTGTTTTTTCAAATGATTTTTACATCTTAAATTATATGAGAGAGAAAGAGTCTATAATTGAGATCATTCGATGAAAACCACTATTTTATATTCCTCCATAGAGGATGAAACCCACTTATCATTATGAGCTCAATTCAGAGTTTGAGGACATTGAGCCCAAAGGATAAATATAGACCAATAATTCCACTTTGGTTTCACCTGGGTATGATTCCATGTAGGATGATATGAAACATTATTTATGTATTTGATAAATATTGTGGAACCATAATATTATTGAGAATCAGTATCCACCATATCAGATAGATGATCTTTTTTACCATCTCTAGAGCTCGGGTATTCTCCAAAATCAATCTTGGATTAGGTTATTATCATCTGTGAACCAGGACATTAGGAAAATTTCAAAATCAAATTCCATATAATGTATATTCTTCATTATTATCTTATTATACCATTCATTATTAAAAATATGCCTACCATTTTCATGGATTTTATGAAATGGGGATTCCAACCATATCAAGATTTCTCTTTCGTGGTCTTTGTGAAGGACATGTTTGTATATTTTTACACTCATTTCAACCATTATAAGCAAGTTGATATTGTTTTGAATAAACTGAGAGTGTATGATAAATATTCCAAGGAATTTATTTTCCAAATGTGTATCATCAACGTTTAATTATTGGGAAAACTATCTTATAATTAGAAGTATTAGTTGACATAGAGAAGGAGAGAGATGTTATTTCCAATGCGTAACCTTATGAAATCATTTTATATTATGAGTTTATTTGTGTTTTTAGATGTTATATAATTTTCATATCAAACTTCTAATTCATTAACTAACATATTTGTAGTCAAAAAAGGAGATTTATCTTTTACATTGGTGATTAGCATGTGTGAAACCAATTCTAGAGAAGAATTATAGGCTTGTTTTAGCATCGATTTTTATTCTTCCAGTTCATATTAGATGCTATAAAATGTTATTAGATTCATCAATCATTATCATAGTTGTAGTTATGATGAAAAAATATATAGTCATTTCACACATATATCAATAATTATAGCCTCATGAGAGTAATTACCCTACATATGTCCTTCATCAAGTAGTGTTTTTCATTTCCGTACACAGCTGGAGAAACCCTCTTTTGGGTAACCATAAAATTGTGAATATATACCACGATAACTTCTAATATATACTTTCATATAGTGACATGTATCTGAAATAAAATAGATGGATGGATTATTTATAATAACTTGATAATGGTATTAACTAAATTCTTGGAACGGGAAAGGTAGTAATAGATGTGATGAGCAGAAAACAAATCACTGATCATACAATAAGATGGTGGTGAATAGAAATTTAGTTCCCTCTCTTTTTGATCGATAGATGGGGTTTAATGATATCGAAATCTATAATAGCTATCATCCTTGAATGTTAAAAATTCCATACATGATATGGTGAAGAGTAGGATGTTTTCAAATACGAATGGTTTGGTTCCCCAAATGATTATTACAGAAATAGAATTGCCTCAAGATTGGTCTATGGATTGAGATGATATCCTTTGTTTGTATGAGAGTATCTAGCTTTCAATAGATACGAGATTGTAATTGATTCCCAAATCCCACGATTCTCCCTACTAATTTCATTGGGCAATGTCCATGATATCTGAAGATATGTTTTGGCACTCCAAGATGTTTCAATATTATCATTTTTTTAAATGTAATTTTATTTTTAGCATGCATAATACACAAATTTAATCTTACACTAAAGAAAACACTAAACTAACAGATGGGAAATGCTAGACTACGTTTTACAAAATTTTAATAGTGAACCTATTTTAAAGAAAATTCATGATTTTTTGAACTTTTTTTTATAAATAAATAAAATCTTTGAATTTTGAATGTCAAAAATTTATTATTGTGAATTTTTTTGAAATTTTTATAAGAATCATCTTCTTTTTATCAATAGTAAAAATTACATCAAGTTAGATAAAAACAACCGTTTCATTTTAATTATTAATATTTTCTAAATGATATTTTAGATTTCATTCAGAGTAACATTAGATCAATTATATATCATTTTGTAAAATTATGTTCTTTTCTATTAATATTACTTTCATATTTAATAGGAAAACTTAAAAAATGTTTTTTCATTTTTCTACTTTAATAACACTTTATTTCACCTCATATGTAGGATTAGAATTAATCAAAATTTTACATCATTTGGGATTTGACATTTAACAATATGACATACATATATGAAATTTTTATTATTTTTGTTGTATAGTATCATCAACATAATATTTTACAACATAATTAGTGAATGTTATTTAGATTAATTAAATTTATTAAGGTATGATTATGCTTACTAAACGGCTAAACCATAATATTAAGGATATAATGACTTGAAAACTTGTTTAAAATTCATGGGATGCCAATAATTTTACCATATCTTCACATTGTTCAAAATATATGGATATTGGAATTTTTTTAAATGAATGTTCCCTATATAAATTGTTATGTAAGGAAAAAGACTAAAATGGAACATTCATTTCCTTTAAAATATATAAAACTATTAGATATGAAAAAAATATCATATTTTGGTTTATACATTTCATTTTTAGTGGTAAATAGTTTATTTTCATCCTAAAAATTAATCAATAATTTTTTGAGATGATTTAGTTACTTAAAATGGTAACGAATTTTTTATATAGTCATTATTTAATTAATAATGTCGTAAAATAAATGATACTATAAATATTAAAAGTTTTGTTAATTGATAAAATTATTGTGTTTAATTTTTTTGAAGATTGAAATATCATATTTCACATCTATAAACCTAATATATTTTAGTTAAAATATCACATTTTTATTTTAAAATTTTCATTAAATAAATAGTGTCAAAATTGAAATTATTATTATTTCACAATAAAAGAATCTTATTAAATTATTTGAATTTAAAAAAATTCATATATTATACCAAGTTATTTTCATGTGTTAATAAATATTAAATATGTTTTATTTATGGAACAATTATTCTTTTATTAGTAACATATTGAACCATATTCATTAAATGTGTTGTTAACATGGTCTAGGTTCAGGAAGCGTTTTAGTGAGTCACATTCTGTTGTTTTAATTTTAATTTCCAACGAATGTGATAATTTTATTTTATATCATATGTATAATATTAATAATTAATATTAAATGATATTCTAATAAATATCTATTTAATTTTTCCATAATTTTTAAATTAATTATATTAAGAAACTAAATGCTTTAATAAAATCCAAAATGATAAAATATGATAATCATAGAAGTTATGGAAAAAAATTATTAAAATGAGCATATTTTTTATATATAAGAGGTTTTTATCAACCATGATTATCATTTAATTGATTATATGGTTTTTTTGGACGCACTTTAGGTAAGATATTCTACCCATTAATGAATACCATTTAGTATTTACAAAAGTGGCACTCCCCCTTCCCCATAAAAATACACCACCTCTCATGATTCCTAACATCTCTAAAACCAACTAATATATGACATTACATGGCCAAATTGTCTTTGGAAATTACTCAACTTGACCTATAATAATACCATTTATAATAAAGCTTTCCAAGAAATCATTCAGGTATAATCCAAAATAAGTTACTTGGTAAAGAGGTAACACCTTCTCTCATGATCTTTAATACCATTTCTGTTATCCACTCTCTATAATATTATTATTATTATATTATTACGTAACACAAAATGTATCCTCAATATAAAATTATATTTTTTTTGATATGTGTTCTACATAAACTTACACACACCTTTATCTAATGGGTTGCTAACATATTGTTTCTGTGTACGACCAAATACAACCACACAAAATGATAATTGTTCAATTTTTCCATAATACCAATCCTAGTGGCCTTTCTGATAAGTAATATATTTATATAACATATATATATGTTATTTAAGATTCATTATTCTTATTTAATTTTTATTTGTAACTTACTTTTATGAAATACTTGTTGTATAAACATGATAATTCAATTTGAGGAAATGTGGACTACCTCCCCATCATAGTGATATGATTCATTAATGCCATACCTGGAACATATAAAAGATGTTTTTAATAATCTTATATAACATATATGGCATATATATGATACATTAATTATAATATAAATATTCTTAATTATGTTTTATTTGTTTTAATAAAATAATGACATTAATGTAATCTACATTTATATGTACGACATACTGTGTCTATAAACAGTGCACTTCATTTATAATATCTAAAAATTGTGGAATATTATAAATACATATTTAATAAATATATATGATAATTTATTATAGTTTAAATTATTTAGATGATGAATCCTTGATATATTTTATATGTAAAAAAATTACAAATTCAAAACTTACTTGAGAAAATGAGGCAATGAATATCGAAAATAGTTAAAATAATGAATGAGTTTTATCAGAAGGATAATAAAATATTATAATAAGTTAGTATATGATATTATATGATTTATTTTGGTTCTGATATCATTTAGTAACATATTTAAAATCAATATATAGGAGTCTAATGACCACACAACAAAAAGGAAGGACAATGTAAGGGATTTTCATCTCACATGTTAAATCAGTGAGATTAATAACATATTTACTATATACTTATTTTGTGTTTCATATCAACATCCCATATTGAAATATTTTATAATGGATCATCTTATTCTAATGATATTTTAATATTAATTTAATTTCATAACTTTATAGTGATTTGATTTAAATGTTTGAAAGTGGTATGAGACACTTTGGAATGTTTAAAGATCATTGTCCCCAAATGATCATAATAAAACATTATTTTTTACTGTTAACAATCTGTGAAAAAAGAAAAATATTGTAATATTTTTTAGTGGAAATTTAATCTAATATCCATATTTTAATGTAATGTATATTAATATTTCCAAAACTGTATACACTTTTTCATAAGACAGTTACATTGAAATTTATATGATTGTTTGAGGAATTATTGTCAAATCAGTATTTCTCATTCAATACGGTTATTTGATAAGCCATATTAGTTACATTGATTAATAAAAATGAGGATTTTTTTGGACTAGAAATTATGAGTGGAGATAAAACTTTAAATAGATCTTTGGTGCATCGACTTGTTTGCATGAGACAAATTAGTTGGCCAAATTAAAGGTGTATCTATCAGTGTTTTAAATAATCTTGTCAAAAGTCTGGATAGTGATAGTTTTCATGTTCCTTTGAAATTAAGTATGATAATAATGAATTTTATTTATTTTATTATCATATATTTTTTTTCAAATTTTCTTTGTGGACATATCAATGGACGTGGTTCATTCTCAGTTTATTGATTTATGTGATGCATTTTTTTTTCTTATTAATGACATTATTTATGACTTATTTGGTTATTTTTATTGATGTTGTACATAGTTATTTATCATTATATAAAGATTTATTCCTTATTTATTCCATTATAGTTACCCTTACTTGTCATTTGAACTCACCCTTATTATGATTATATCCCCGGGTTATGAAAAAGTTAACAATGAATATGATTTCAAGGATGAAATTTATTTCAATTTATTATGTACCATATTTTATTCCATTTTATTAGTGTATTATTTTTATTATGTATGTAATATGGATTTCCATGACTACTAAAATGAATGGTAATTCAATATTTTCATCCATTTAGTAATTCGAATTTAATGTAATAATGCACCGGCTCTGGGCTTCTGGGGCTGAGGCATTACAGTTGGTATCAAAGTATGTTTATCATCATCCTTGGAAAATATATTTAGAAAAACTAGATTAGGGAGAAACCAACTATGATAGTTATTGAGGATTAGTATAAACATACATCCAGGAATTTTGGTAATGTATTGATTATTTGGATATTTCTAACAATACATCCATTCCTGTATACTACATGAGGAGGTGTTTCAGACACAAATGTAACTAGGAGTAACAAGTCCAACAAGGTGTTTCGAGCTGAACTCAGGGTAACCCGATACTCAAAAATGGGACCTAATACACACCTATTTTGACACTCATAGCGGATTTTCTCAAGATGGTAAACATTTTATTTACATAAAATTAATAATGATTTAGAAGTAATGATTTTCCCAGAGTAGCCAAAGATTATGATTCTAGGATTCAAAATGAATAAATTTATGTCATTTACTATAACAAGATCATAGATATAGAATGTTCTTAATTTAATGTGATAATATAATATATGGAATTGTCTAGAAATGACACATGCTATATGGAATGAAAACTCATCAAATGAACACGACACAAAGAGTGAGAAAGATCATATTTTCCTTGGCTTAAGAAAAACATTCCTAGGGAAATACTATCCCATTTATTAAAACCATATGAAGAAATAGAATCTTGTGTTAATATGATAAGAAAATAATTCTCCTTGTCATATAGATTTGTAGGGAAGGAGTGAATGCTAGATTAAAAGATGAATAAATTTAAGAAGGGAAGATCGATTTTCCAAAATGTTATAATTGTGTTAAGAATCATCCTGGTAAATTCTTGTATGGAATGTGAGTTTGTTATATGTGTGTAGAAAAAGAACAACAATTTCATGAATTAAATGGTATGAAAATGGTTTCCAATGTTCATTACTCCCACTATATGAAGATAGTACACTATTTAAGTCAATGTCCCAAGAGTCTATGGAATATACCCCAGTTGATATTATTAGATAGTGATTATCTTATGATTCAGCCTCAAATGAAAATGAATGATTAATATTATTGTTCAATAATTACATTATTTTAATATTTTATTAGAAATATATTATTTATAAGAATTATTTAATATACAATTATTTTACTACTACAGATTTAAATTAGGTATTTGAGATCATATATTGAATGGTACTAAGAATAGATATTTAGTAGAAAGATAGAATTTATGGAAAACACATGATTAAGGGAATAAAACACTTAATATGTAGCATATGTTGTGACAATGATGAATAAATGATTGATTTAGATAAGTAATGACTACCTTGGTTATGATTAAATAATTTTAAAAATTGTAATATTATATAATTCAAAGATTTTCTAGAACATTATATTTAAGTAATATATCCAATTACATGTGTCTTACTTAAGGAAAAAAGGAATAATTCTTGTTTCTAATTAGGTTTTATGTAATTAGAGTTATAAAAATATTTCAAAAGGATACAAGATGATGTTATTCACATGTTTTGTATATGAAAATTAATGTCTGATTCACGTTGATTAAGGCTAATGATTTGTTCACATGGAATATTCAATGGATTTAATCTGAAGTGATCAGATCATATTCATATGGAAATGATATTAGTTTATGAAACATGTTATTATTACCACTTCATGAAATTTTATAGGGTAATGTGTTACTTCACAATATGTTGTGTTGTGTTCTAAGAGATGGGGATTAAATAGTTCAAGGTCTAATCAAAGGAAAATATTGTGATTTTAGAAATCTACATTTACTTATATTCTTGTATAGTGAATGAAGTCCATAACTATAGAAAAAATGGGATTGGATAATTTTTTTGTCAAATTTCCATCATATTTTATGATATCGATGACCTTTATTAACACCTATGGTTTATGGTTGTGTGATAAACAACATTCATCTGAATATGTTTTCTAGCACTCTATTTTATAATTTGATTGTTGAGTTTTTGTTCCTCATCTAGGTTTCCATTTCCCACAAATGTTCTCCTAGTAGGGAGCATGGTTACGTGGCCATTTATATCTCTATTCCCTCTTATTAATAATATGTTATATTAAACCATTTTAGGATGCGGTTCTTTTATTAATATTTTAATTCAAATAACATGATTTTTGAAATCAATTATAAATTTAGGGGTTGTAATTTAATTATGTTCGGGTGAATGTGACAGCCCATGACTTTGAAAATAATTTCCTTTTTGAATAAATATAACTTTTTTATCATGCCTTATGCAAAAAATTATGTTTATGCTACACCGAACGCAGAATCAACTTATATGACACCCAAGACCGAGTATTACAACCTTTTAATGATTAGAATATTTTAAAAATAATTTTTGATAATATTATTAATTTCATTTTTAAATATAAATACCATTTTTGAATTAAGAATGTCAAAATTTTCATAGGGTGATTTTTTGGGATTTTTCTAAATAACATCTTTTTTTATGAATATTGAACATGAATAGAAATTAGTTAAAAATAGCATTTTCATTAAAATTATTATTGCTGCTAAATTATAATTATTATTTGTGTTAAAGTGTGACTAGATAAATTATATATAAATTTATACAATTACGTTCATTATAATAATTTTTACTATAAAATTTAATAAAAAAACATAACAATATTTTCAGCGTTTTTCTACTATAAAGAAATGTTATTTCACCTCATCTACAAGATTTGAATTAATATTAATTTTCCCACTTATGTAATTGGATTACAGAAAATAAAAAATATAGGATTGTAATTAGTATATTAACATGATTTTATAGAAAAATGATTAGTGAATGTTATTAAGATTAATTATGTAGATTAAGTTATGATTAAGATTAATATTGGGAAAAATGATAGTATTGAGGAACAAAATGACATAGAAACCTTAACAAAAGACAAGGGATGCCAACAATTTGTCCAATTACCCACATTGTTTGAATATATATGGTTACTGGGATTTTATTACATGAAATATCCCCATATAAAATGTTAAATAAGGAAAAAGACAAAAAAGAGAAGTTTTCTTACATTTAACATTTATAATATTTTGAGATATGTAAAAAATATCATATTTTCTTATATACATACTATCATTAATAAAAAATTATTATAATTATAATAATTTTTCAATATTTTATATAGATTATTTAGTTACTTGAAATGCATATGAAATTCCATAATAGTGATTATTTAATTAATAATTAAATAAAATAAATCATACTATAAATATTACATGTGATGTTAATTGATCAAAATATTATCTTTTTTAGTTTTGAAGATGAAAATTTCTTGAAGAACATATTTATTCATAATATATTCAATTTAAAAATATATATTGATATTTTAAAATTAACAATAAATAAATAATCTTAAAATTGACATTATTATTATTTCACAACAAAATGAATCATTTTAAATGATTTAAAATTAATAAATATACTATAATCAAACGATTTATTTTTATAATTTAATTTATACTAAATATGTTCTATTAATGGCTCAATTAATATTTTCTAGTTAACATATTGACCGAAAAACTATAAAATCGATGTTAACATGGTTTCGGTTGAAGCAGCGGTTTTGTGTATCATATACACTCATTTAAAAATTAATTTCCAAATAAAATGGTAATTTTTTTAAAAATTATATATAATATTTATAATTTCTTTCCTCAATATTTTCTAAAAAAATTTGATTTAATTTATACTTGTAGGTTAAATAAATTACATTATAAAACTATATGATTTAATAAAAACCAAAATAAGAAAATTTTGGAATCTTAGAAGATAATGAACCAAAATATTAAAATGCACAAATTATTTGATCAGATGAGGTTTTTTTAACATTATTATACATTTCAACATTATCTTTCAATTTTGGTGCAACTTTATGTAAGATTTACCACCCATTATTTTATACCATTTGGAATTTTCAAAAGTGAAACCCCCCCTTCCCTATAAAAGACCACCATATCTCCACATTACTAATACCTCTAAAACCAAAAATATTCAAAAACAACATGCTCAAATATTCTCCCAAAATATCTCCCCTAGACCGAGAAGAATCCCTTTTGGGAGAAATATTTCCAGAAAATCCATTTGGTATAAACCAATAAAACTTATCTGATTAAGAGGTAACACCTTGGCTCATGGTTTCTAATTTAATTTCCATTATCCACTACCTATAATCTAATTATTATATTATTACATGAGAAAAATAGTATCATCAATATACTATGTTTTGGTAATTAAAGGGTATCTACATACACCCATTCACTCCTCCAACTTATGGATAACGAACATATTGTCTTTGTATACAGAAAAATACAGCCTCATGAAACAATGATAGCCCAATTTTTACCTACCACCTCTCATGGAGACCATATTGATGGAAAATATATTGATATAAGATATATATATTATGTAAGAAGTATTATTTTTCTAAAAATTTTATTTTTAGCATAACATTATTCTATCAAAGTTGTCTAAATATAATAATTTCCTTTGAGGATGTATTGACTAACACCCCCTCAAAGCGAAAGGATGTGTTCGTGCCATTCATGGAATGTATAAAATGTGTTTTTATTTAACCTATATAAAATAAATAACATTTATATGATATTGGAAGTATAATTTACAAATTTATAATTTAGTTTTAATTATTTTAATATAATATGAAAATGAATGTAGTTTCCATTTGTACGTACGTCCTACCGTATCCATGAATGGTGATCTTCATTTCTAATATATGAATACTATAGACTATTATAAATACAAATATAATAAATATATATGATAATTTTGTCATGTTTTAAATTATGGATATTATGAATTCATTTTATTTTTAATAAATACAACAAACAACATGTCAAAACGTACTTGAGAGAACTTGGTAATTAACACCCAAAACTGTTAAAATAATGAATGTGTGTTAACGAAAAGGTCAAAAAATATTATAATAAGTTAATATATGATATTTTAAGCATGAGTTAGGTTTTTGGTTTAGTTGGTAGCATAATTTAATCCACAATACATGTGGCTAAATACCACATAACAATAAAAGGGGGTGATGTAATAGATTTTCATCTCTCTTTTTAAATCTACTAGATTAATTTCATCTTCACTACATACTTATTTTGATTTCCATTCCTACTACACATTTTGATATATTATATCATGAATACTATTATTCTCATGATATTATAAGATTCATTTAATTTCATTCCATTCAAGTGATTATTATTTTAATCATTCAATGTGGTATAGGGAACTTTGGAATGTTTACAGATTATTCTCCTCAAATGTTCTTAATCTCATGTCATGTGGTGATTTTTAACATCCCTTTAAATAATAAATATATTGTAATATTTTTTTGTGTAAATTTAATCGAATATACATATTCTCATGCACTACATATTATTATTTCCGTAGCTATATATGATATTTCACATAGTGGTTAATTTGAAAATTATTTAATTATTTGTGGAATTATTATTAAATCTATATTTCTCATTCCATAAATTTATTTTATACGGGAAATTAGTTATTATGATTACTGAATATGAGTAATGATTTGGAATATAAATTATGGGAGGATCCCATTCATTATGCAGCTCCCTGTTGCATCGACAGGTTCTCTTGAGAAAAAATATTATGGTCATATTAAATGGGTTTCTATCATTGTTTTAAAAAGTCTTCTGAATTGTCTTGATGCTAATAACATTTCATCTTCCTGAGACATTACATCCATTAAGAAATAAATTTCCACCATTTATAATCAGTTATAGCTATTCCATTATATTTTTTTGTTGACATATCTATGGATGCAGTCCATTATATGTTTATTGATTTATGTCTTCTATTTCTGTTTTATACATGCCACATTATTTGTGCCTTACCTAGTTATTTTCATAGAATGCATACTCAGTTATTTAATATTACATAAAGACTGATTAAGTATTTATTCCTTTTTACGTACTCTCGCTAATCATTTGATCTCAACCTTATTATGTTTCTTTGCCCATGTAACGTGGAATATAACTTCAAAAAAGCTTTCAAAAGATGAATATTATTTAATTTTTTTTGTAGCATAGTTTTTTGTATTTTCCAAATATATTAAGTGTATTATATTTGTAATAGTTAATTACAAGACCATTATACCAAAAGGTCCCTCTAGATATCATACCATGTAATCATTCCACTTAATGTAATAATGCACAGTCTCTGAGATTTTTGGGATTGGGCATTATATATGTTTTTCCTTTATTTGTGTTATGGGGTGAGAAGATAGACATTTGTCTTTATCATTAGGTGTTTAACATATTTACATGTAAAAGAGGGGTACCAGTGACCTTATGGCTTATTAAAACCACTTCTAGTCCCTGAATAGATGTGGGAAAATGTATTGATTTATTTTTTCATCAACTTACCAAGGTCTTCGTGAGGTAGCAACATAGTTTTTGTAGTCATGGAAGAAATGATGAATATAACCCACTCCTTAATTTTCTGAGACACATTATCAATTAGTTATCATGGAAGAATATACATATATGGAATCATGTGATTTTCAGGGGTCCTTCATACAATTGTTTCAGATGGGAACACATTTTTCAAATTATAGATATGACAGGGTTTAGATAGAGATGTGGGTACAAAAGTGATTTTGAGAGAATCCTATCACCAAATGATAGATATATTTTCGTAATAGATGATATATGTATTATATAACATTCCCTGAGTAAAAACACATTTTTATAGTATTTCATGGTATAAGAATATCCTTCTCATCATGTTCATGTATACTAATATATTTCCTGAAACAACTCAAATGGATCATTTTGATTCATTGTATGGTAGGTCATTTCATTCAACCCAGTGCTAGTTATAAGTAGAAATTTCTATGATTCTAGGTACTAATCTTGTGGGGGTGAATTTTGAGTATGTCCTTCCACTCATGAAGCATTTTTATACTCCTACGTCTACAAGGAAATGTTATGTTGATCACTATTAACAACCTATGGAGTATGATTATGGTGATGATTTTTTGCTTAAAGACATCTCCAACCATGTGAATTGACTGATATTGAGGCAAGTAATGTTATGGCATTGTAATGTCCAGTTTTTTGGGATTCAAGATATAGTTCGGTTTGTTTCCAATTAATTTCAATTACATGAGAGGTACCATTCCATACTATATATATTCCAAATTACCCAACTTTTCTGTTATCATTCCAACACATCTCAAATTTTTATACAGATAAAGTAGAGTTAGACTTTGATTATTTAATAGATGGGTATCCTATATGCATTATATTCAAACACTTAACGGCTCTCGAAGTCTATTATGTCACTTTAAAATGGGTTCCATAGAACAAAAATCATGTATATGTGAGGCATGGGAGTGGGTGGCCATTATTAGTGCTTAGTAGACAATGTTTTTCTAATATAGTGTTTCAATTCCATAGGAATGTGAGCCTTAGGAAGTGTTACTTAATTTGGGGGAAGACAGTAAGAGAATTATCCCTCTTTTATGTATAGATTTTTTTAATTTCCTCTTTGAGATCATGTGAAGTTATCTTTTGGATTATAACCTATAGTTAATATGTAGGCTCATTGAGTTGTTTTGGGAAGGAAGAGGCAAGCGGCTTGTAGACTTGATAGTAGAAAATTATAGAAAAGGTAATTGGAATACACATTGTGTATCCATTACATGATGTGTAATATCTAATATAAGGAAATTCAAAAAACGGTAAATAAGTTTTCTGAGAGAGGAATGTATTGATATTTAAACAATGTGTGACAGAATTAAAAAATGTGAGAACTCCAAAATTCAGATATTAGAAGAAGAAATAAGGGATCTATTTTTCTGGGCATAACCATAGCCCTCCATTCCTCTTATAGAGTATCCCCATTTTTTGATCCCATAAATCCATAATCTAGGTTCATAGATGTATCTTCCAAAATTTGATTGCATATCTATATGTTTAGTTGGATTCCTCTCAGAATGTTCTTCAATCATTAGTGTCATTTATTGTTCTTATTCATATCATCAATGATATTTTGATTCACTATATTATTGCTTATTTTCTAGTTGATGATACTTTCTTTTTATTTATTCTGATTCAGGACAAATAATTTGTCGAGATTGGAATAAGAATCTATAAGGGCCATAAGGTAGGTGATCTATGAATCGTCCGGCAAGCCTCTCTATTTTATGATATTCCACCATTATGTGTAATCTATATTCACAAGAAAATTCTTTAAAAATTTTAATTCCATTATTATAATCATCATTATCATATTTTATAACCTTGTTTATAAATATTATTCATGTTTTTTGTGTTTGTAACTTAAATCCATCTCACCTTCTTCAAGGTATGCTCAATATCATTTCCATAATAGTTTGTTTCACTTTTTGGGGAATCATTCTGTTGTTCTATCACTTGGGAATTAGAAGGTATGATTTTTATATAATCAATAGATACTTAATTTCATAATTTATAGAACATGTATAGTTTAAAATTGAATCTTTTAAGGTAATATTTTCAATTAATTAGTGATCCTATAAAAGGTAAATGAAAAGCATATTAATAGATATCACATTAGCTATTTAATTATAATTAAATTGTATATGGTCTCATGTCCTTATCCCCCATTTCTTTATTATGAATGTTATATGAGTGAACCATATAAAAGTTTAAAATTTTTATGAAATTAATTTTTGTATGACTATTTGAGACTTTCCACCTAGTATGGAAGGTAATGGAAAGAACCAATTTAATTTTTTTTAAAATCTATATTACATGGCCTAAAAAGATAACGAATTCATTATAAGGTAACTATTTCATACGGAATTTTCATCATTTACAGTTGTGGTACGTCGTGATCCAACAATGGAAAAGAAATAGAATTAATTATGCAATTTTGGGATTGAATTCTAATTTTGGGAGATGATTTCCAAGTGAGATACCATCTTGGAAAATTGTTCTTGTCTACTAGAAGATGTATGGAATGACACCATAAGATACCAACGGTATCTTCTATAAATTTAGATTCTTCATCTGTCGATAATGAAATGTTCCAACATGTTTCACTAATGATAAACCCCATTATGAGATGTCATGAATAGCCCATTTTACCATGGATAATATCGTTGGAACCAGTTAGAAAATTTTTTATGGACTTCCCTAGGCTATTCCCCTTATATTTTACAAAGACCCCTTATAGTTGGGGTGTTTTTTACTAATGAGTTGGATAGAACCATGAGTTCAAGGATTATTTGGTTATTACATTGGATATTTTTTTATTATTGACATCATTATTAGATGAATTTTATTCTATAGATATTTTGTAATTATTATTCTAGTCATCATAGATGTATTATTTATTACAATGGAACCTCAGTTATTATTATTTTTACTTTAGGATTCATTGGTCAGACATTGGATCCCCTTAATTAACTTATTTTAAATAGGAACCAAATTAATTATAATGATTCATGTCTGTAAAATGTCTAATGATGAGGAAGGAATCACGTTATTTCAATTGCATCAATGACATAAATTTATTTATACATTCATAATGTTTGAGTTTATATGACATTGAATGGATGGTATTGGATCCATTGATCGTGGCCTTTAGAGATTTATCTCACAACATACATGGTCATCTAATTGTACCACGATATATTATATGTATACATTTATTGATAAGTGTAAGTATATCAAATTACAACCCATAATTTCCTACATTTATAGGATGGATTGTACTAGCTAATGATCGAGATGATGCCTTGGATGATGGATAGATTTTTGATTCTTTTTTATTATTTTATATATCATGTATTGACTAATTCAATGTATATGTGTTTTCAATTACCATATAGAAATAACCTAAATTATCATCATCCATTTTATACGATTCATATTATAGATTTTGATTAATATTTAGTTCTTGGATGTTTATCATTATCTTTTTCCCTTATTTTTATTCACTATAATGCTTCTACTTTTCCCTGTTATAATTTTTATTTATCGTGCTCAACAATGATATAAGGTTTTATTCTACCCAATAAAATAGTTTAGGCCTTCTCTTCTAGTTGGCTGCCTCTGGCATAAATGGAGGTTCATTTAAGGCCATGTCGTAAGACAATATTGGGGACCATTGAGTGACACCAGTGTCTGAGATATCACACCAATGATTGAGATTTTTCTTTGTAGTATTTTATAATTATGTCCATTGATTAATTGTTTAATAATAACCCATCACCAATCCTCAACACCCACCAGTACTAATAATATTTTAATTTAAAAACCATGTATATCACTATAGATTATATCCACAAATAGAAACATTATAACATAATTAATAATGAGACAATCATTTCGTAAATCATTATCACCCTACAAGAAAATATTTTATTATCTGTGATCATTTTCCAACATGCATATAGGTTGATACATCAAGGTATTCTGTTATACACTTCCATGTTTACTCCACTAATTAATTACATATTAATCAAATATTTGATTTTAGAATTAACATGAAAAATACATCATTGATTCTCACTTACACTAGAATCCCAAAATTAGAGATCTAGTATTGTAACCTATATCTTACTAATACTCACTTAATGTTATATTAATAATGAGAAGAAAATTGTAATACAAAAAATATCTCAATAATCACTATTCAAAAAAATATACCACCTTTAAGAGAAATTATAAAAATGATAAACATCTTAATCATCAACATGGTCTAATTATCCAGATGATCACACAAGGATTCATGAATTTGTTCATGAGTTTTCTCAATCCATGCCTATAAATCACCACTTTTGTGATTTAAATGCTCCATGTATGATTATTTTTCAATTTTGAATATCAATTTAGTTGGGGAATCTATATACATACACCTATTAACATTATATAATCTAAATATACGTTTTAATATAATCTTATAAGGTATTAGTATGGCCCTCACCACTTATCCATCACATAAATTATTTTTAGGGACTCAAAAAACATATTTAGACAATGAAAAATAATTAACATTTTCATCATGTATCCATAATATACATTTATGACGTACGCAATATTTTTCCACTTCCTATACACAATACCTATGATTTAACATAACTATGATGCACTTAAATTCATAGGCTTGTCTCCAACAACTTTCTACCCATATTCAGGTACAATCTGGATTATTATAAATGCAATACATATTGTAATAACAAAATGGGATGGAAAAAAATATCTATAAGTAGTTAACTCACTAATTATCATGATTTGATTAACATAAAATCTCATGATTTTTAAAAAGAATATAATAATTCCAAATGATTATGTATTTTATGAGTTTTTCATCAGATAATGAAATTTAGTGTAGATTAATAAACATAAAATGTTGTGACTACATAAATGTCTCTGACACAAATAATGGTTCTCAATAGAATTGGTAAGAATAGACACATTGAATGAAAAATACTTTATTTAATATAATCTATTGTATTAAAAAACTTCCATTTTCATTAATTCATAAAAATAACATTTATAGGTGTCTTATAAAATAAATTCAACCATCGAGTTTATAAATTTTAAGTATATATATATGATAAAACACATGTAATATTAATAGAAAATTAATTTAATATCCTAATAATATTAATATATATATTTTATAGATTCATATATAATACATTATTTTTATTTGATATTTCATATGGAAATGAAATGAAGTTATTCATGTAGAAATGTTTTCAAAATAATATATAATATAATTTACAAATAATATTATTAGAAATCACATATTGATCAATTTAAAATAAACATCTTTTATTAGATTCATTATAACAAACTTAAGATTTGGTTATTTAATTTAATTTTTTTCATGTTTTATTTCTGAGTGAAAATAAATATAATATGGATTTTTATAAAAACAAATCATTACAAGTAATTACGATATCCAATTTTGTTTTGGATATTTTATCAAGGTCAATTAGTTAAAATTGAAAATAATGTTCAAAATAATTCCATATGAATAATTATTATATTTTATTTTTGAATACTATAATTTATTAGCTTAAAATTGTATTTTACAATAAACTATTTTTTCATTTTTTTTCATACCTATTGATAAATTATTATTGGTTAATAAAAAATGTTTATACTTAAATATGAATTTATTATTTGTATTAAGGATGATTAAATTTGGTAATATTATTAGTTTACTTTTTTATATTAATGTATAGTAACCAAGATAAAACAATACGACTATTTTAATTCATAAAAGGGTTAATGGGGGATAAACAAAGAGATAAGGTTCCAGAATTCTACAAAAACAAAAACTAAATAAATTTGATTTTATGTGTTTGTTATTCCCTTACCATACAATTTTATATATATGTAACACAATTAGATGAAATTTCTTTTATAAATAAATTTATATTAATGTAATATTTAATGTATTTAGTATATTGTCACTCTTATTATGTATAAAATGATGCTACCTATCCTCACTTTTTTCCAAGGAATTTTTATCCAATCATCAATGAAAATAACTATGAAATAATATTCGTAACATTCAATCCCATGGTATAGATATCTTATACTTCTCAATGTTACAATTAAAAAATAATTATGATATAATACAAAGGGGGGTATATAGGGAGGATGGATATATCCAAAATAACATATTTCAATTCTACTTCTTCTACCACTAGCATCAAATTTTTTTTATAAATACTATAAATTAATAAATATATATTTTAACTTTATTTAAATTCTATTATTTTTATGTAAAAATACTTTTCTATATCTTTTCCATTCTATGGGAAATTATTACATCACTTTTGTGTACAAGTGAACGACAACCTCCATGAAGAAATCTTATTCGTTTTCCATTACCATTTAAAACAGATTGTTATTAATATAAAATTAATTAAAATACATGATTATTATGAAATTATTATTATTAATTAATGATAAAATATTACTACTATATTATCCATTACATACATTAAAAAATTGATAATGATTTAAATGGGATCGTGTTGAATACCTCCAATATTAATGATGTTGTATAATTTTCATTGTGACTTCCCATGGGATTTCATATGGATGAAAATAATGAATAAATATGAAATGTATAACAAAAAACGATTATATATATATATTAATACATATAATATTATTTCCAATTACCTATAAAAAATAAATTACACTTGTGTGTATATATAAGCGATAACCTTTATGTTATGGAACATTTATTTTTCTTACATCAACAATCAAATGATGTTTTTAAAATTATTCTAATTAGTTAAAATGAAAAAAATAATCATTTTTAATAATCTATTGAAGTTGGAACTATAATCTTTATAAAAATCCTCTTTTCATACATGAGTATTAGAACATTTTAAATATAAACATCATTATTGTAATACATTTTAGGGTAAAAAGGATTTGTGTGATGATAAAATCAGGATCATATATCACATGTACATAATAAAACATAGTCATTAAAAAATAATTTTTCCTTATCATCTTAAAATATCTTAATTTCACTTGAGTACATATATCCACCAAAGGGTATTAATTGAAGGGACGGGTGAGCTGAAATACCTGTAATGGGTACATATCAAAAGTAAGAGACATGAATAAACAGATAATGGGTGATAATAATAATAATAATCATATCAAAAGAATGGTATCGTAATAATTGTAATGAGAATAAATACTAAAATTTAATGGAACTTGGTGATGCATAAAAATGAAACATCTTGTCACTTTTTTCATATGCCATTCATAGTTGGGAAAAAAACAAGCAAGATGTTCAAACAAAAAATATTTTATAAATAATAATATCATCATGATGAACAATGATAAAATTATATTCATAAATAATAAACATTATATAATTATATACATCACATTACTCGATGCATTAGAGGGATATATAATTATAGTTCCTCCCCTCGATTCATAATATTCAAATAACCATGCATGCTGCATAGAATATATAATACTCATAGTCATGAAATAAACCTTGGAAATTAATGTGTGTAATAAATATTTCATATTTCATTGATTAATTAATAAATTTTTGGGTTCCCAAATTTATATGTGGAAAACATTGGTATTAACATCATCAATCTTGATAAAAAAAAGAATCAACTGAAAAGGAGACAATGTTATTTTTTGAAAGAAAAGTATTTTTTGGGAAATCATTGTATTTAGATTTAAAATCAATTTAGATTCATGTATATAACAAAAAATAAAAGATATGAATATTTAAAGTTTGTTTAGAAAACATTATTGGAATAAACATAAAAAAATTATTTTAAAGAGGGATAACCTAATAAAAGAGAGTTGGCTTCCTGATTCATATTACCAAAAATCCAAGATGATATTTTTGTTTTTCCACTTCCTAAAAGACAATTATTAGTTTAAAAAAAATTATAATAGAAGTGAAAATTTAAATTATTACAACTATTTATTAGTTATAATAATTTTATTATATTTCTTAATTTCAATGGATAAGGGGTATTCGTTTTGATATTATTTTTCCCTTAAAAATTTCTTGTTTTTTCATCAATTTTTTACATTAGTTCTATATTATTTAAAAAATAGTATATTTAATTATATAGATGGTTAAAAATATGAATTTGTAAATTTTTATAATATAAAAAATTTACTATGACCATATATTTGGTTGGTAAAACCCCATGTTATCTCTCTATTATGCATGTTTTAACATTTTCATTGATTTTCCTTATTTCTAGGTAAATTCCAACAAGGAATTTAGAACATAAATGTAATTTTGATGTCATATATTGTTTGAATTTTAGGCATAAAACATGTAGTTTCTATACTCTTCATGTGATTTATATATCACGCAATGTGTTTACATGACATGTGTTCATGACCTGGATGATACCTTAAAATCATTACACAAAATGAGATTTTATACAATGAGTACAATTTACACAATGACTATGTATTATACATTATTTTTTTAATAAAAGGATATAGGTTATTTGTGAATATAGGATTTGAAAATTATATTATGTTTAATGGTGTCATATTAAATATAAAATCATTATTAATGGTTTTTAGTAGGATGAATAGATAAAAATATAATTTTATTCTACATGGTTTCCTTCCCTCTTGAACGAGAATCATCCCCGAGGAATTTTAGGTATCTCCAATCCCTATGGATAATCTGTTAGCGATTTATCATCATATTTATGGTGTATCTCTTTAGGTATGTGGTATCATTGTGTCTTCAATCTCTCTCACTTTTAATATTAGATTTTGATATATAATCTTAGTATAGATGGATATAAACTCTGTATTTTCGAATTTTATTTATTGTTTGGGTTCAATGATCATTCATACCATCATTTTATATTAGCGAGTTTCATTGTGGGAATATTGATTCCATTGAAAGGTAGATGGTTCCATTTCTGATGTCCAATTGAATAAACCAAAATTCTCTCGTTGATTAAAATTTACTTCAATTGAATTGTGAAAGTACAGTTTGATGGACATTTGAGTTGAAATTCATATTTTGTGGATTTTGTGAAAACCCCACAATTCTATTGGAATTTGAAAATTTGGCGTGTTGTGTAATTGATTGAAATTGTTAAATGATTTTTTTTGTTTTTTAAATTAATAAAATTTCTATGATAATAACCTATGAATATTTTTTTTTAATATGTATAGATTGATAAAAAACCTATTTTTGAAATGAAATTGGTATATTTAAATCTGTAAAGGGGAAATTTTATTTTTAACTGATTTGAAATAAATTTCACATTATTTATTGATTTATTAAGAACATGTGAGTTTTAGTTGGGGTTTGGCATAGTGGTAAGAACCCCTTAATTCAACATGAAAAATAGGGGATCAAAACCCATTGGGTGCAGGTACTTTAGCAGTACTATAGCGCACTATGGATGTGGTGACACTGTAGCGGCATCGGGCACTGTAGAGGCGGCAGGCACTTTAGCGGCGGTAGAGTACTGTACCAGCGGCGGGACTGTAGCAGCGTGAATGCTGTAGCTCTAAAATTCACATAATGGCCTTTGGGAAAAAAAATGGGCATACATGATATGTAATGGGCTAAATTCCCACTAGGTCATTGGGCTATGTAATGGGTCTCCCTCTACCCATTTAAAAAGGTCTTTTCTTTGCTTTATTAATAAATGAGTCTTCGTCCCCAACCATTAAAATAATTGAGAACATATGAGTATGGGTAGTTAGTGGATTATTTTGGACCATCATAGAAGGTTGGAAATTCCATATAAATGGATTGATGATTAGAAAAATTACAGAAAACTCTTTTGGGATATCTAATCTAGGATTGGATATTTATGGGTCCTATTTTCTGTGATCCTATAAGACGTTTGTTCACAAACCATTTGTGATCACTGATATGAGATGTCTGAGGATCCTATAACTTGAAACTAGAATAACATTGATAAAATAACCATGTTTATTTTTCTGATTGTTTATATATATATATTCAATTGATATAATATTTTTTACTCATCAATAGAATTTTGAAAAACAATTATATAAAAATAAATATACTGATCCATGATTGAATTATTTTTGATTAATATGAGATGAAAATCATGTATTGTTTAAACAGGTAGGTGTATCTCTATAAATTATTTTATTGAAAAAGAAATCATTTTTTGTTTCATTTTTATGGCATCTTATTATAGAACACATGGTGAGAAACTACTGGCATTTTTAGGTCAGTCAATACCTTTCCATTCAAGAATTCATTGATTTTATATTTCCAATTATGGGTAAAGGGAAAACACATGATGGGGACGTTGATATTATTGATCCCATCGATTTTATAGTTATGTGTACTCTGGGATGTGGTGTTTGTATTTTTTTTACATCTTGTACATTGATGATATACATTTTTTGTTTTTTGACGAACTAATTTTGTTTCCAACACTATCTTGTTTTTAGTGCTTTTTAACATGCTGATGTATATTTATTTCTTCTACTTTGTTTTTATAAAACTCATTCCCATTTTTATTATGTATGATTCAAGGTTTTAGTTACTAACCCATGGGGATATTGAACACCCTTTAGTCTATGGCATTGTTTTCATGAGTATTAGAGTACCATGGAATTCGAGCGAGTTCATGACAATGTAGGATCAGAGGTGCAGGTTAACTATCATTCCATTGTGTTATTATGAAAATTAATTTTCTTATGACATAATATATATTAGTATGTACGTTATCATCCATCTCTAATCATAATGAATATAATGTCACTATAGTTGGTTTGGGAATGAAATAATTAACAGTAGATCAAAACATTTCTACATTTTTTATGTGCATATGTTGAAATCGAAATTTTATTTATATTTCTAAATGGATATTTTTTAATTGTTTCTATTATTTGAGTGGTTGAGATGAGTAATATTTTGTTTTTAACAATTATTTCTTCTGATATTATGTTAAATCATTAATCTGATAAGATGTGTGAATAGGATCCATGATGAATCTATTAATAAACCACAACGTTAAAATCCACTCAAGGACAAGAATATAGGTGAGGTTGTTGTTCATTTTTTTTTGAGTATTTGAGACACGAACATGCCCCAATAAAAACTCGGGGTCTTATATTGTAAACATAGAGGGGTTAAATTATGAATCACGGCCAAGTGTTCCTTCATTGATACTACCGTTATTCCATGTTTTGTAATGATCCTCAACTTGATATAGATAGGATTACAAGTATTGTGGATCTATTTGAGTTTCTATACTATCAAAAAACTCATAAGTTGAAGTATTCTACCTGTAATCTCGATGGACCTAACATGATGATGTGTGATTCCATGGTTTCAGAAAACAATTCTGAGGGAATAGAGTAGAAGGAAATAAAATCTATTATCCCAGATTTGTTCTATCCAAAGTCAATGGTTATAAATAAGGGTATGGAGTTTTCAAAATCATATAGGCATATAGGACAGTGATTTAATATAACAAATGATTCACCAATCTGGTATTTTTCTCACATAAGATTGTATTGAAAGATATTTTTAATACATTATGGTACTATATCATTCATTAATTTGTTATTCATTATCCTGTTTTATTGATGAATCCCTAATCTTATTCTAAAATGATGGATTGGGAGTTTATCAATTAAAATCATCTGGTTTATAATTAATTTCACGCGAGAGTTACATTTTCTCCCAGTGGTAGTTTTGTGATATTACATAAAAGAAAAATGTGGTGTAATGAGCCTTGTGGTGTATCCTGACAACTGTGTTCTTCTAGAACTCCTATAGTTTATTGTAGATGAACATTTAATTTCTTTTATTTTGGGAATCATGGGCATTAGAAATGTATTTTCATTGAGGATCCCAATATTTTTTCCTCCAATTCATTCATAAAACATCCATAAATTCTATTATATCTATTACTCCACAAGTACATGAATGGGCTCATCATCCCCAAAATTCTGGGTCGTACAATTATATGCTTCTATATCTAAGAGGTTCTTGGAATATGACACTAGAAGAAATATCATTCTTATAATATTAATGTCCCCAATGGAAGTAGATATGTCTCCAATTGATCTGGGAGGTACCATCCATATACGTTATCATTATGTGATTACTTTATTTGATACTAGTGCATCTCAATTTTTTATTTGAAATCCTGATGTGAATCACTTAAATATTACTTAAATGTTTTTTTTCTTATGTGATAGATATCACTACACCCCTTAGAATGAAGAGTATAGATGTTATTCGTTCTCCAACAAGAGCTTTCTAATTATTATATATTTAGCATACCTAGGATTTTTTTATTCTTAAAATGAAACCAATTTTTTCATTTTTTAATGGATTGGAACATTTAAAATAAATCAGTATTTGATTTTTATCATCGATTAGTCCCCATTACATAACTCAATGGACTATCTTCTTTCATTTAGGGAGAATATGACTCGATGTTGGGTAGATATATACCTTCTTATCAAGAGATGGGTAATGATATATCAGTGTTTTCATTTGAACTATTGAAATTATCTTTTATTAATGATACACTATATTCTTTTTGATTTTCAAAATGTTTTCCTTTTTTAATTTTTTTCTTGTCCAATGCTAAAAGTGGTGCTGGTTTCTATGTAATTAGTGCCTACTACTAATCCAATATCTAATTCCACCTAGAACATCTCATAAGATTAAATGAATTTTTTTAATATTGAGATGGATGATCTTATATATAAAGGATTTATCCGCCTGAGTGTGTCACCTAGGGCGGTGCCTATTCTCTTTTATATGAATGATGATTGAGTAATTCACCTATGTCTTTATTACCAGATGCTCAGTCGAGTAATTATAAAGAACATGAATATCTATCCAGGGATTGATTATTTTTTTTCAACAGTTTAAATTGGTGAAGTTATTTTAATTAATTTATCTTTGTTTTAGTACTCAATAGTTTCGAATAAAATTATATAAAATTATGAGAAAAACCTTCCAGAGTAGGTATGGACATTTTTATTATCCAATAATTTAATTTGGTTTATCTTATGATCATTATATATTTATGACTTTAGTGATCATCATTTCTAAAGACCATATTTATGAATTAATTTTTTTTGGATTAAATCATGGATTACTCGATATTCGAGAAAGACTATGTGCATCTTCTGAGAATAGTTCTATAATTAAATATATATAAAATACATTAGGTCATGTTATCAAAATGGGATTTTTTGGTTTTGGAAATGTTATTTTGGGGAAATGCTGTGATAGAACTTGTAATAAAAATTGATATATTAAGTTGAAATCTAGTTTAATAGGGAGAAATTTTGTAATGATTTCAATATTTATATCATCCATGGGATTTTAATAACATTATCACATGTTCGTAATGGATTTTTGAAAATATTATTCTATAATGAATCTTCTAACTCATGCATAGAATATTGTTTTGGGATAAAAATTGTCACAATTATTTTGCTGAGATGAATCAAATTGTTTACATATAAAATATTCTTTACTACTCTAGTAATTGGGAATGGATATGTGGATGTATGGGATGGATCATTTTTTTTTTGGGTTGTGTTATCATTTATGGTGATAAGAAAATTTCGAATGGCTCTCAGATGGTTATTCCAAAGTAGAAGAATATTCTGACCCATTACCATGAACATGTAGGTGAGATTCCTACAATTATGAGTTTGAATCATTACCTCTTTGAAGAATTCTTTAGCAATTCATCCAATCTCAAGCTCTTGAGTTATATATTTTCTCAAAAAATATTTCAATCTATAATTTCATCCTTTGGTAGAGTACATATAATAATTATATATTGATATTTCATATACCCTAGGCAAAGGGAATGAATTTGAAGATTCATTGAGAATGAAAAAACCAACCCATGATGTGAAATAATGATCAGAAGAGTGTATCAGAAACCTTATAATAGAAAAGACTCATATTTTCATTTGGAATTGTTTTGGATGAAGACTGTTTTCTATTGTTTAGATGAACTTAGGTATTCTCAAGATGGTTCTTTAGGAACATTAGTTTGTTGAGGAATTATGTGCAATATAGAATTTCCTTTATAGTGGGTAAACCCTATCAGAGTGGTCACCCTCAATATAGTATATTCTATGTATTTATAATTTGTACATTGTTCTTTTTCCAGTAAGTAATGCAATTATGGATGATTTCCATAATTTCCAATGGGATAAATACCTTGGAACCACAAGGAATATCTATGATATGTGGCATCGATTTTTGTGGCTTGGTATGAGATTTGATATTCGTTATTTCATCTCTTGTTTTAAAAAAATTTAATAGGTCAAGATTGAGAAATAAAGACCTCCATATTTTATTTAACCACTTCTATTTGCATCATAGAAGAGGTATTAGATGTATATGGATGTTGTGGTTGGGTTTTGGCATTCCTGCAGGGAGAAGAATCTGATATCGATTGAGATCAATAGGCTAGAGGAATATTGTAACATTATACCAAATATTGGTGTAAAAACTCTTACTAGATGGGAAATATGTATGTGAAAAAAGATAATTTGTATTCATGTAGTTAAATATTTATAGTCCTGGATATGGATACACATTTTAATTCTCATTTTATGAGTGGGCTACACAAGGAACTAAGATCTCATGTTCGTCTTAGTACATCATACCATCTCTAGATGGATAGATAAATATAGAGAGTTATATAGATTCAAGTGGATATGCTCTATGGGTACATAGATGATATTAGAGGACATTTTGATGACAATTTGAGAGTGATTGAGTTTCCATATAACAATAGTAACTAGTATTCAATCAGAATTGATCTTTTTAAGGCATTGTATTGAAGGATGTGTAAATATCTATTGTAATAGTCATAGGAAGGGGAATATTCCATAATTGTACCGAGATAGGATCAAGACAAATGAAAATGATTCATTTGATTAATCATAAGATGTTGATAACACATAACTTGTATAAATATTATGATAATCATCAACAGAGACCATTAGTTTTTTCTTTTAGTGCATAGATTTTCATTATAGTTTACCTCATTTTGGTCATCGACATCATCTGAGGATAGGTATGCTTTCCCATTATATTGTGGGAAATTTTAATTTTATTGAGAAGGTGGTAAAAATTTAATACCATTTTTTACATCCACCACATCTGAAATCAATACATAATTTCCTTAATGTGTTGAATTTTTGAATGGGTATATCTGATCCATCTCGTGTTTTGAGCTAGGGTGACCTTCATGCGGAGCCTAATTTATCTGTTACTGAGAATTCAAAACGGATTTTTGATCCTCATGAAATTTTTCTTCTAGGGGACGATGATACCATTATTCCATGTTTTTTTTCAACATAGCTGGGATTCTTATGAGACATTGGAAAATCAGGCACTTATGACATATTAGTGTCCTCACCATTTTCATATGTATGATTTATAATATGATTTTTGTGGATATAATCTCTATATGATTGGGTGTTTATAACACCCTAATATGTTTCTGTCTGATATTTTTAAATATTTTTATTCTTTTATGTTTTTTGTTCGATGGATACTTATTGAGAATGAATTTTGAGGATACTTATAATGGTGACGTACTGTATTTTTTGGACTTTCGGTGATTCATGACTAGAAGAAGGACTCTACCTTAATCTCCAAGGCTGTTTTATCAATGTTATTGAGTTCAATGGATCCCTCTCGGATGAGGCCTCAAACTAAATGTTGATGGATCATATATGAAAAATTGCATGAAGGGTAGGGGAATGGTTCTCAAACAGCATGGATATGATGTATTGGCCTTTATTTGGTGGTTTGTTTTGGGTGATTCCCTCATGGATGAAGGGACTTATGCACTCCCAGAGATGGAGTTTGGTTGCCCCCCATAGATTCCTTATTCACCAGCTAGAAACAGATATCATCACTGTCCTGAAAACTATTAATGATATCTCTTGCATTCAATGGGCCGTCACTTATTTACTATGAAACTGAAAGAGGGTTCCTTGTGATGAATGTAGTCTTCATCACACATGGATATAATGAAACAATGTCACATGCATACTTTCTTCATGGGATTTACCTTCTAATACACATATTAATTTTAATTGTATTGGATCTCTCCCCTATGAGTGTGTTAAACTGATTTACATTGTTGCCTGAGGTATGCATTATATTAGTCCGTCATGAATCATTTTCGACCATGACCCACTTTTGTCCATTAATAAAAATTCTCAACGTAGGATGGATTAAATGTGTGGTCATCGACAATAAGATTTTGTGAAATTGATAATCCAAAAAAATATTACATGTTATGTACATTTTACAAATCATGTAAACATTAGAAATTGGTTTTTAATAAATTTCCATGGTTGTTTCGTTGTATATGGTTGTAGATGTTTAAATGATCTGTAATGGGGTTACACACCATATAAAATCCCATGTTCTATTTTATGATGGTGTCTTGGATAAAAATATGAAATCATTTATCCAGGATTCATTCCCTCTTTACATAGATCCATCCCTAGGAAATTTTATTGATCTATTATTCATTTGGATAATTCGTTTATTGATTTCTCATTGTGTTGGTTATGGTTCTCCTGTCAGGGTATGTGGTCTCCTTGGTTTTTTATCTCTCCCTCTCTATCATACTTTTTGAGGTTGACAGAACATCTTGGTATTTGTGGATCTAAACTCCATGTTGTGGAATCTTGATTCTGGGATGAATTCCAAAATATTATATTTCTATAGTTTTTAATTGTTAGTCTGATTGAGGGCATTTAAATTCCATGGAAAGGTAGGTGGTTCCATTTAATATGTCCAAATAATTGAAACTATAATTTATTATTTTTTTGATATTTATTTAATTTGAATTATGAAAATAAAATTTGATGTGAATTGGAATTGAAATCATCATCATAATTATTTTGGTAATACTCAACAATTCAAAAGGAATTGGTGATTGGGTAATGTTTTGAAATTTATGGAAATAGTGAAATTATTTTTGAGTTAATTTTGAGAAATATGTATTGAATTTAAATGATAAAAAATATAATTGGGTTATGTTTGAAAAAGTATTAAATGATGAAAAATCAATTTTTTGGGTTTGAAATAAAATTTTCATATAAAAACTAAAAATGGGGAAATTTTATTTTGAACTGATTTTAAATAATTTTACCATTATTGATTGATTTATTGAGAACATGAGATAATAGTTAGTTAGTTGGTTGTTTTGTATTAGAATGAACATATTATTATTCTATAAAAATAGAATCATGAATAAAGATCTAAAAATTCTAGTTCAACAATATTATCAATGATGGGATGTTTACAGGTTATATTTGGCATGATCCTGAGGGATGTGTGTCCAGATACTTGTCACGATCAGTGATATGATATGTGTGAGGATCTTATAACTATAAACAATCATAGAACATTGAAAATGACCTTGTTTACATTTTTTTGATATATGTTTCGTTGATATAGAACAATTTACCCAGGCCTAGTAATATATATATAATGTTCTATATGACAATAATTCATACACTTTTGTGTTTTTTCCATTAATCTAAAATTAAAATAATTATTTGTTTTAAATATAATGTTATATCAGTATAACCTATTTTATTGAAATTTAAATCATTTATTAGTTCATAGTTAAGGAATATTTTTATGGATCACTTGGTAAGACCATATATAAATTTTTATCTCACATTCTACCTTTCCTCTAGGAGTTTGTAGATTTTCTGATGCCATTTCCAAGTAAAGGGAAAGCACAACAAGTTTGAGGTAGATGTTCTTGATCTAATTGGTCATCAGGTAACATAACCATTAGGGTGTTTAGTTTTTGATATTATACTTATTATACATTAATGATGTACGATATGGTTATTTGGTGTACCTATTTGGTTTCAGCTACAATCTCCCTTAGGGGTTTTTAGCATATTGATACACATTATTTCATCCACCATGATAGATCAAAATGTGTTACAATGATTATTTTATGTCATGTCAGGTTCTAGTTACCATGACACATTGATCTAAAATTACAATTTAAATACTGAAATTTTGTGTCAGATATCAATATACCATGGTATCTAGAATATTTTTTCAGAGTCGGTGATAATAATGATGCTCAAATTGGCCTTGTTGGTTGGTAACAACCAGTTATTGTGAATGTTGTCCAAATGTGATGAAAAATGTAAAAATATATAAATAAATAAAAAATATAATATTCTAATCTGTATAACATAATTAATATAATGTTAAAAGTCTTCATATTTAAATATTATAGTATCTATTTTATAGGATAAATTGTAAAAATAGATAGTAAACTATCAAATCAATACAAGAATTTGAAAAAAACATACTTGTTCTATAGTTTGGAATCTCTTGTATGGAAATTTAATTTCATAATTAAAGGATTTTATTTACTCCAACATATCCCTAAGATTACCAATTTCATAAGATAAATTATTTGGTATGATAATTATCATTCTCATATGAGGTGGGTGTGGATTTACAAGGGGAGGGAGAGTGTCTGTTTATAATTAAGGGGAGGGGTATTTTTACAATAATATATTTAATAAATTTGTATATAAATGGTAAATCATTAATATTGAGTTTTTTCAAATATAAATAATATGTCGATGTAATGGAATTGTTTTAAAAAATTTAAAATAATTTATTTGTTTATATGCTTTTTTATTAAAAATGAATGTGGGAAAACAATTTATATTGTGTTAACATTTTAGACTCTATATATTTGAAAATGATAACTATGTTTTGAAATCATGATTGATTTATTTTAATGGAACATATATATAATTAAATATATTTTTTTTCCGGAACTAAAATTCTATACATTATAATTACATTTTTACATCATAATGGATGTAATTTAGGAGACACTCTTTCAGATAAAAATAGTATTTTCAGTACTCACATAAAAAATGAAGCATTTCCGCACACCACCCAAAAATAACCCTTTTATAGGCATGGAGTGTTGACTTAAAATATTATATTCATTTTATAAAATTAAATTTCTATCATTTGTAATTTAAATTTTTGATTGAAAAAAATGATATTTACCAAATACTTTAGAATTTATTTTATTAATAATGATCTTATATTTAAATTTATTTTTTTAAATTAATTAATTTTTTTAAAAATAATAATATTTATATTAAAAAATAATAATAATTATACATATTATTTATATCATAATTTATTATTTGGAGGTTAAATTACCATTACAATATTTAGGTTACTATTCTAATAGTTACATTACTATTTTAATGGCCATAATTCATCCAGTAAATACTAATTCATTCCATCATTCATTATTCTCTACAATTCCATTAAAAATTATAACATTTTATATTATAATGTTTTATTTTGCTTTATAATATTCTGTTTATTTTATATAGTGTTTTTAATAGAAGGGAGTCTTCTTATATATTGGGGAGATCCACATTTTCCCATTGTAGATTCCCAATTTTCAAATTTTCTCTTCTAAATACATGTCATTTTAATGGGATTAGTAATTGAATAATATCATGAATTTAATTAATGAAATAATGTGTTTTTCCATTTTTTATGTGTATAAAATTATATAATACAATTTAATAGAAATATTTACCCCATAATATATTGTGAATTAATTTTTTCAAAATAATTTTTTATTTTCGATATTTTTCATTTCACATAACATTAAAATAGTTAATTTTATGTTAAACCACTATGTTTGGCTTGATTTATACACAACAACAATTTAATCATGCACTAAAAAAATAAATTTAATCTTTCTGTGCATGGTACACTGAGGATACCTCTGACTTGGAGTATAATACAGTCAACACCAATATGGCGTAAGTCATAAGCGACATTGAGTTTCTAAGAAACATCATTCTATTTTTATAATTATTTTAATGATATATTTATAATATATTTATCATAAATTTTAAAACTAATAGTGATAAATATGTGTAAAATATTAATTATAATAGTTTTATATAAATAAATAATATTCAAAATTAAATATATAATTTTGGTAAAGTCCTTATATGATTAAAAATAATATATTCTCAAATAAAGAAATTTTTATGTCCTTATGTGAAAAATACAAATTATTTTAGACACATATTGAAATTTAAATTGATTAAATTAAAAAAAAATTAATATATAATGTTGAAATTATCTTAGGGTGAATGTTTTCAATTTTTCTATGGATCGTCAATTTTAGTTGAATGGTGAAAAAAATTTAATTCAAAATTTAATTTTCATATAATTTATTTATAAAATTTTATTTTATTTTTATTTTATTTATTTGTTTTATGACATCATATTTTTAGAAATTAATCCTATTTAGGTCATTGGAATCAATTTCAAATTGAAATTGGTTATAAAAACAGAGCAATGTTTAGACATTTTTACTTCAAAAACTCATAGTGTTGTCCCATCAGCGAGATTATATTTAAATTGGTTTATGCCACGTCAGTGTTTAGAATTTAAAATAAATGGATTACCTATTTGAAATAAGTATAAGTTATAATGTATAACATGTTTTACTTTGTTTTCATCAAAAGTATTTGTGAATGTTATTATAATTAATTATAATTATTAGGAGAAACATTAGGTTCATAATGTACTAATCATTAAGGTTGAGACGTAAAATGACATAGAAACCGATAAATAAAAAATTTCATAGCCATATTTCTAACATGAAACATAAATTATTTATTTTTTGGTTTTTTATAACTTTTATAATAAAAAATTGGTACACCTAAGTTGTTTTAGAAAAGTTTTGGTGTGTCATTTTCCTTCCCTTTAAATGAAACCATATATTCCTCTTATTCACACTACTCAAACCACTTATATTCTGAAAATATTTTCCAAATAATATTCTAAAAATACATCCCATCTTTTTTAGTGTCACATTGAGAATAAAACAATTCTAGAGGGACTTTTGGAATAAACAAAAAGGATTTACCCTATTAAGAGGCAATGTCTTCTTTCAAAATCATTTATTTTATCTTCTTTAACCACACACTAATGTTTATTTATATCATGATTGTATAAAATAAGGACTATATTCAATATAGTATAAGTTTTTAATGATAATTTTTTATCCTACACATACAATCACACTTCCATATAATAGGTAGATAACATGTTGTTTACATGTATGCTGAACTACATCCTCATGAAATGATGATTGTTCATTTTTTTCTTTACAACCTCCCATAGTAGAAATTATGCTGTAAAATATATTTATATATGTTATATAATATATTTATTGTATATCTAATCTTATATTATCCATTTGAAACAAATGTGTTCTTATTTTACAGTTATTGTAAATACGATAATTTAGTGTTAGGAATTGTGGACTACCGCCCCTTAATGATATGTGATTTGTTCACACACTATGTAGAATATATTAATGACGGCTTTTGTGAAATTATATGATATATATATATATAATATAATAATTTTAAAATAATAATGATATATATATACATTTATATGCATGTCATTTACATACTTTTTTCAATATGACAATTAAATAGAAACAACTTTCATAGTTACGTATGGCCTACCGTACCCATGAACAGTTTATTCCATTTCATATATCAATAATTTATAGATTATTATGTTACAAATATATAGAATTAAAATGATATTTATATCATTTGTTCATGTTTAAACTATAATATTGGTATAAGGACCAATGATATAATAAATTAGGACACATGCAAAGAACGTAGTGGATATTACCAGAAGTGAAACCTTTACATAAGATTGTTAACAAGAGAAAAATATATGGTAATAATAAAATAGTAAATGATATTATATATAATAATATATTTCTATATAATATTTATAAATAAATTATATTTATTATACTATTGATTTCAAGGATTATAATGAGATTCAAGACACAAGGTAATGCAAATTGAATATTACATTTAATTCGGTGAGATATATTCCTTAATCACCACTCACTTATTTTGTGTGGTGTATGCACTACCCATGAATGTAAGAAATTTATCCTATTAATATGTTTTTTATTTAAGAATCCATTTTATGAACTTTATTTTAGGGGGTCTATGTTTCAAAGGTAAGCAAATTAGTAAGATAGTATTGTCTCCATTTTCCTTATACAAGAATCATGTTTGGTTATTCACTTAAATTATTTTTGAAAGTGTATTTAAGTCCATATTACATGTTATATAATGAATATATTTATTTTAAAGATATTTTATTCTTACTGTAAGTTCCTTTTCTTAAATGTATATTGTGATCCCAATTAACCAGATATTACAAGTTTGTTGAAACATTCTCATCATTTATCAATATTGTTAATGATTATTCATCCAGTAATTTAATGTTTAGATAAATATATATGGAATACTCTTGATTTTACATGTATTATATTATTTCATGGTATTTTAATGTATTATTACCTTTATTCCACTATTTGGTATATCACATAGTTAGTAATTTGTTTTTCCTGAAAGCCAAACATTACAATCTCTTTGGCTAGAAATATATATTTACATAAAAATATTATTTGCTAAAAATGGTTTACTATAATATTCTACCGTTTTTTCTATATTAATAATTAGATATTGTTTACTTTTCCATTTTAATAATTTTTTTAAATGAATATTCTCGTTTCATTCCAAACAATTATTTTTTATACCCTTTTTACAATGAAAAAAGGAATGTTTTTTTCACCTCATATGACATGTATTGCTTACCTGCCATCATTTCTATTAAGCATACATTCCATGTTTAAATGGATAATGTTTATGAAGGTTTTTTAGAAAATTAATTTTCATGAAATGGTATCTATAACCAATTCAATCGTCTTTAAAAAGTATTCAAGTTATAATTATTTTCAAAAAATATTAAATTATTTATAATATTTTGATGTAATTTTAAAGTAAATTATTTGTAAAACAAATTCAATAATTCATTATATGTTTTCAAATTTATTTTCCATGAAATATATTTTTAATTTTTTTTTGAATATTATTCTATATGTTTTAATTTGAAAAGGTTTATTAATTTTTTCAATATTAATTTATATGTTTTTAGGGAAAAATGTTTTCAAAATTATTTCAATTATTTTTTATAAATTTTCCATGTATTCTATAAGAAATTTATTTACAAATTGCTTTATGTATTAAAATGACTTTTTCATAGAAAAAAGTTATTTTCCTCAATAATCCTTTTTGAATGATATTTCAAAATAATTTTACATCTTAGATGAAATCCGCTGATGATAATCATTCTTTTATAAGAATATATACAGTGGTTTTAATCATATTATTTATCTAAATGCTTTATGCCTAATGGCAGAGTAATTATGAAACCATTTTATCTTTCATGGGTTATGTGTTTAGGAAATTCATTTCTCTTGCACGAGTTATATGCTTATCAGTTTTTTTCTCATTCAGAGGTTATTATTTTGATGAAATGATTATGAAACATATATATTTTTAAAAATGTTATTATACTGTCAAATTTTTATGATACCCATTTCTGTTCAAGGTCTTATATATGATTGATTATGATTTTGTGGAACATGTTTGTATTATTATATTATGAGATGTGTGGGACCGGTATCTCCCTTTAATACATTGGGTACATGTTTATATCTCATGAGATAGACTAATATGGTCTTGATAATGAACCTAGACTACTAATATTGGAAAATGTAGTGAACCATGACTACCGAGATGCTCTGAGGAGTGGACTCATACTACTAATATGACAATGGGATGGAACCATGACAACCATGAAAGAATGGGGTGTGAAACCATACTATTAATATGGTATTAGCATTGATTCCTTGGATACTATGAAAAAAATATTATATGTATATTTTTATACCACAATTCTCTGTTTTATTCCAGTGTTATACATTCAGGGATTATGTTCTTTATTTCTTTATGGGTAATTTCTTATTAACTATCCTGATTTATTCCATGATTCATGTTTATGATCATTGATTTGATGAGCATGATCTTATATTTTTTTGAACATGATCTCAAACCCTTATGCTTAGTATTATTCTTACATGACTCCCTCATTTATACTTTTTAAGCATCTGAGCTCACCTTTTTTTATGTTTCCTTTCCCAGGTTATGATTATATATATTACGGTTTATGCATCTATGAAAGGGATATAGTTAATTAGAACCTAATAGGATAAAATGTATCTAATTAATGTACCATTTTCATGTTTAATGATTCCAATGGAAGTAGACTAATACTATGTTTAGGGGTTAGTTTCTAAAATGTTTTCATTATTATGAAAATGTTATTTAATATTTATGTCGGAAATCAGAGGGTCAATACAGTTGGTATAAGAGAAAAGTATTAGTCATCATTTTCAAAAATGATGAGAAATATTTAGTGATATCCATATGAATATTTAATGGAGGTCTGATTATATGTGAGCAACCTAATTTTCCATAGCAGAATATGTCAATAGTAGATAATTTCATGAAATGTAACCCTATGATAATTTTTGAGATCCTTGGAATTTGTAAACATTATAGATTATATTCACACATTATAGATGAAATTTTCTTTTTTTATACATGTAGAACAGAAAAAGGTATCCCTTTTGATTTGTTCATTTGAACATAATGTCTGTCAAAATTGTTCTTCTATTAAGAATACTATAGAAAATAATGAAATTAGTTTCATGAATAGATTGTATTTCATGAAAATATAGTTTAAAAATTTTATTTGACAAATAATTGAAATGAAATTACAATATTTGATTGAAAACCTATAGGGGTATATTGGATCCTATGTTTTTAATTTTAATATATCATCTTGGTTTGTATGAAATGTTATTCTAGATCATTAAAGAAAATTTGATGTTATTTACTCTATATTGAATCCATGTTTATTAAGTGTAATGGTTAATACAAATTATGTATGTTTTGAAAAAATTATATAGTGAAGTGAGAATGTTGAGATGGATTTTTTGTACTATTAAAGAAACAAGGCTAATATTTTATCCCTAAAGAATGTGATGGGGAATAATACATTACTGAAACCAGAAGGTAGTATAATATAATTTTACTATTGTGATAAGTGTGGTAAGAAATGTATCACCTAAAAATTTTAATGGAATAATTTTGTGTTAGGTAGTATACATGAAACTAAACACCAAGCATAGTTATGAATGTAGTACTTTGAGACATTATTATATATTAATTATTAAATAAATTTTAACTATTTGATAGCCTCTAAATAATGCAAACTTATGCCTAAATTTATTGTAATATAGAAATAATTAATTACATATACATTAAATTAGTCGTAATAAATATTTTAATTCCAATTATGAAATTTTGGTTATGTATTGATTATAAATAAAATATGAATCATTTTTAATAAAAATGAAATGATTTTGGAAAACTATATTTTTCTCAAAAAATTATTGATACTTTATGTGCATAATTTAAGAGTAATATTTACTAATTTTTTAAAATGTATTTTATAAAATGTACTTAAATTTCTAATTCTTCATATGAAAAATATCATGTGGTTATTTTTTGATATTTTTCTGAAATCATTATTTTTTTATGAATATTGAAAAATATTATTTTGTATTGGAAACTATATTTTCATGTTAAAAAATTTAAAAAGGTAAATTATACATTAAATTGGTTTAAACTAATATTAGTTGAAGTATAAAAAAATTTAGTTTGTTTGAATTATATTAATTAATTTGATACATAATTTTAGTATTAAAATTATAACTTCGTGGTCCGACTATCCTATAAGATGATAGCAAGAATGATGGGTCACATTCCCTCAAGGATGCATCCCAATACACCATCTATATTCGAAAAAAACGAGGGACTATAGTGGTGACAATGGGGAGACTATACCCTCACATTATAATGACATTTAATTGTATCAGAATAAAATAATAGATAATGACATAAGTAGTAATAGATGTAAGATAGTGTAGTAGAATTATAATATAAACTTAAAATAAAATATTAGTCAATTGTAATATACAATAAGGCATTCCTATCCAGATGATTAGGTATAATCTAAATAAAAATAAATACAACAATGACTAACATGTTATAGTTCTTAAATAAGTAAATAAAAATCCCTTATGGTGATATTAATGACCATCTTATGCTCCAGCTCAATCCTAGGCTTCTATCTCGCATTTATAAGATATAAAACAAAAGAAATCAAACATTATTATATGAACATAACTTTTATATGGGTAACCTAGTTTAATAGAGGCATGATCAGGGTGCGAGATATAAATCTGAGTAGGTTTCCACCCATGGTTTCTATAGCTAAAACATGTCCACAAATATTGGTAAATTAGTGTCCCTGAAATATGAATAATAGAATATTTTATTAATAAACAATTGATGACTCATGTTCTTGAAGGACACCTAACCACTCGACCTATTTCATATAATGACTTGAAATATGAATCTTACTATTATATATATATATATATATTAATATTATATATATTATTTAGTTTTATAATTCATCCAACTATATGAACTAAGTACATACGGACTTATGTTTCCTTATATTTTGAATACTAGGTGTTGGCTAGACCTGTCGTAACTAAGTCATCCATAACCATTAAAAATTTTCCTATAAGCCCATGTAATAGGGTATATACCCCACATCCTAATTGAGTGTGTGCCATAATTAATGACACTTGGGATGGTGAGCGATCCATCATGTCAGCACACTAAACTGGGAACATAATGCCTCAACCCAACATCCTACTAGTATCAACGATGATAGATGTTATTACCTAACAACCTATGTATGTGAGTATGGATTTATTCCATGATCAGTAGATCCCTTTTATTATTCCAAAACCCATTTTTGTTAAAATCATATAATAAAAAATAATATCCATACCCCAGAGGCATTACATTTTGTTTCATTCATATATTAATCACAATTAACTTTAGGGGCACCACATTGTAGTTATATAATGTACAAATCAATCATTGTGTGGTGTATCATTATAAAAAATTATGATTCATTTCACATAATATAATTTAATTCCTTCAAGCCATGAAAACCATCCGGAATCATGTAATTAATAATATTCAAGTCTTTACATTTAAAATGATTAAATTAATCCAGGATGGAATCCTATCAGGACTCCCCATTCCATTTATCTAAAACCACATACTTTACTAAACCTTGAAAATTCAATTTATACAATTAAATGATCACTTAGGAGGACTTATTATCATTTAGGCATTTACCTACATTGTAAAATCCCATTTATAAATAAATTCAGTCAACATCTAAAACAAGTCAAATACATAGAAGGTTATTTGGTTCAATTAAAATTTATATAAAAAGGAGGAACACAATTTATGAATTACAAATAGGCAAAGTACAATCGTACCACATATTAAGCTCTAATATGAAGACATAATAATACTCCAAGAAATAAACCAAGAATCATTTAAAATAATTAATCATTATTTTTTAGTTTAGAATATAGTTCACCTCTTTTAAATGGGTTTTATTATAAAACATGAAATTGTTCCCTAAAAAATACATTTGGCACTAATAAACACCACAGTAGAGTTTCATAATTCAATTAACCTAAATTAATCATTGTATAAAGTTTCCATTAATAGAAATTATATTATATACAATTCAACATGAAACATTCGTGTTTCCATTTCCATTTAGACTAATTAATAAAAGGGGAATTCCATTATTTATAAAGGTTGATTTCATAGATGGAATTCCATGAATTTAGTAAATTAATTATTAAGGGGAAATACAATTCGGCACACCCTTGGGATTTATAAGATCATTCTTATCATTATCAAATTATTTTTATAATGTTAAATGGGAGCTACACAATGTGTGTATATCCATTTATATTGAAAAAAATATTTTTAATGAAATGTTTGGAAAATGCCTAAATACTGTAACAAATGCAGTTTAGAAAGATATGAAAATTTTCAGAAAATCAATAGACCACCTACCTAATGCTAATGATGTTCTAATCATCCAATATCGTTGTATGGTTTGATCTAATTTAGATAAAATATAAAAAAATTCACTAACTGTAAATATGGAAAATGATCACGAACCATGATAACATAATTGAGAGATGATTTAACAAAGAAAAACAAAAAATTTATCTAGATCTTGCTGATGTAGATCCATAGAGACTGACAATGCTTGAATCAGACATCAAAATGAAAAGATAACATGAGTCCCAGAATATTATTTGGAGGAGAACCCATTGCACATTAGGTGAGCCTCACGAGGCTGGAGGGGTTGAAGAATGATAGGATATATGATTTCATCCTAATTTAGGGAATAATGTTAAAATCATCATAAGAACAATGTTGCAGATTTTGGTATGATGGTTTGGCCAAACATTGTAGCAACCAAATGGCTCCCACTATCTAGGGAACCCACCCTGTATGGTTGTGCCACACATTTTTCCTAACCTTGAACCAGAAGTGTGATGAAAATTTCTTAGTTACTACATAAGTTTCACTAACCAATAAGGCTAGGAATACAATTTTGGTAAACTGTGGGCATATCATGCAGGGAACTACTAAACCTATGAAGCAGGCCGCACAATTTTCTCCTAATGGATAGCATGTTTATGACAGACTGTTAGCATCATGTAGACCACCCCAACCATTTATTTATTGTGCCCGAAGATTATGAAACTCAACATGAAACCCAGGAATCATTTTTGGCCTTTACCAAAGTATAAAGAAACTATTTTATGTTTTCCAACTATCAAAATTACATTTTGAAGATCAATTCAAATAATGACCCATATACAAAATGAAAAAATTAAATTTCCCATGGAATTAAACCATAGCTCAAAAATATTGGTTGTTACAACCTCCCCAAATTATAAATTATCTTCCCTGAGAATCCATCAAGGAAAAGGAAAACATCACATGCCTTATAAGGGTCATGAAGTCTTGTTAAAATGGTTGTGTTTCATTCCTAAATTCCCAACACACCTGTATGCATTACATAAGCATACATCACATAATACATCACTACCTAATCTAATTCTCATTTTCCAAATGATACAAAAAAACAAATCTTATCTAATAATTCTTGAAAAAATACATTACCACATCATTGTCTCTTCAAAATTTTAGTTGATGGTGGAACCCTACATAGGACCTAACCTAAAAATGTGTCCAATTAATTACATTGGTATCCCATTTATCATAATTTCCTCAATAATGCAAACTAAACCTTTTTATTTTTCTCTAGGTATTATTTCATTAACAGGGAGAACAAGATTAAATCTATGGCCATAACTAAAACATCACAATAATGAAATGCTCAAATCTCAATCAACCAAACTAAAATATGTCACCCAAGTATTCCATTAAAGGCTCTTCTAACCCTTACACCACAAAAAACATAACCTCACAACATTCATTAAAATGGTTCCATTTGACCATATCCATTAAACATAAGGGAGAAAAAGTAATTCCACCTTTGGTAAACCATTATCAAGATGCTCGAATTAGATACCTAATATACTACAAACTCGACTGCGACGACAGAATTCCTAGAATTTCACGTTCACCATGATCATCTTCACCAAACTACATTCCATCATTCATGTGATGATTCCAAATCAAGGAATCAACTTAACATTAAAATTATCTTCATCATCATGCATAAGGGTGTAAACTAGATCCATCCCACTGGAATCATATTGTATGAAATAGTAACTCATAACAGCAAAAAAAGTCGATGGTAACATCATATACATTTAACTGGAGATCATGGAACTAACCCAATGTATTCCATACATTTTATTTATAATATGGATGTTAGAAAACAGAAAAAACATCCATAGGAGATTATTGAATGGCCACAGAGCAGCATTTGTCAGGTTATCATGTTAAGAAATGGCAGTCGATGTCCACACATCCATTAACGGAGTTTCTATGAAAACCACGGTGTCACTCAATACTAAATAATCCTCAATGAAAATCATGAATCCAATGTGAACCCCATATATAAATAACAATACAATAACATTATATTTTAAAGCATTAGCATAATGTAAGAATTTTGTTATCGTAGTGCATGAATGAAGGCCATCATGATAGAGGACATGATCCTCTTTTAAAGAATAATACACTAAGAGGAATTTAAAGGTTTCTAACATACAATGAAAACTAAAATAATAAAAGATGAACCACTAGAAGTCAATTTCCAGAATGAAACTTTGGTTCACCTTCTGACACATCCCCAATAATTGATGAAAAGCATGTACTACAAAAGGCATCATGTTATCATTCAATATTGACACCCAATATCCATCCACAACAAGTAGAGTTTATTAGGGGTTTTATACAGATCCAACCACATTAACATCATGATACCAAGAAACCAGTAAAGTAATTAGAAACTAAAAATCTTCAAGGGAATTATTGCAAGGCCAACCATTTCAAAATGTATTTCATGGTTATTTTACTACAAGATTTTAGGGAACTTAAAAAATAATACGAACTCGATGATTTTCACCTTAGAAGTGTCCAAGACATTGAATGAATATATAAACCATCTAGTAATGAGAATGTTATATTTTAATCTATTTAAAATAGAACATTAATGATTTTGGTATGAAAACCCAAAAAAAGTGAGTTGGCATGTCAAAACACATGATTCTCTTGAAATCTATCATGAGAATTGGTTTGGACTGATTCCATTAACTTATAGGGAACTCAACTATGTTGATGGCCCCAGAATATACTCAATCTCTCAAGGCTAAGTGATTCTATTGAACTCACCTGTTTATTACACCATTTAATAACTAGAAGGGTAAAAAATATATGAACACATACTACTAAGGGATTTAAGAAGCATGATGAAAAATACTGTATGATATTCATAAGCTATATTACTTATTCAATCATGTGTCATATGGACCATATATAAAACTCACTCAATTCACATTTTTATATATGAAAATAAAACAGTTAGAAGACCCCTAGATTTTCCCAAGGAAAAAGGAATACTTTCACAAGTCTTAAGATGTGGCTGAAAAATCCTTTGGAATATCAAACACTCTAAAACTGAGCATTACACAATACTAATTATCATAGAAAAATCTAGGGAAAACATGACCCCCCATCTGAACAAGGTAGTCAATTAGATTATAAGAATCCTATTTTGGAAAATGACACACAAACAACACCACACTATATAATGTTCATTGAATTTAGTATGTAATTCTATGCTCTAAGTGTGTTACATACCTTAATTTATCCCCTTCTAATCAAATATGATTCGAACCAATCACTATGTCACACTAAATAGATTTCACTAGGCTTAATATCCTATTATTTCAGTCACTAATAAAATAATAAATCTCTAATATCAAATTCTCATTTTTTCATTCCATGTATACTAAGAGGATATTTAAAATACCATTACACTATGGTTTATATAAAGGATGATAAATTGTGTTACATGTTCAATACATTACATTTATTCACAGAAATATTTAAACATTTACAAGAATAAATGACTATAAAATAATATTTTCAAAACAATGCACAAGATAAATTATTTAACAGACAACTAATGTTAAAATAAGAAACTATTATGAAATTAGTTTTTAACATTCTCCATATATTGATATCTTTTCATAATTAGGAAAATTATCATAAAAAGTACATTTTATGTTATAATAGATAAGGAAACCTACAAAGTTCCCATTATGCCATCCTGGGATCATCAGAATGTAACCAAATAGAAATTTCGTAATGTCTAATGTTTCATAAAACCCATAATGGGTAATATCTCAAGAAACAATCCCTAACTGACCTAAAAATGTATAGTAGTCTATTTAGGTAAAAATTAAATTCAGTTATATTCAAAGATAAATAACTTTTACATTTATAACTTACTCAAATATATTCCATGATCATATATAATGGATCATTTATATGGGCGGATATCTACCAATCCATAAAGGCCCCATATAGTTTACATGATTGAATTTGGTTCACATTAATAGAAACCAATTTCACATTAGAATTTGAACCTTAGAAGCCATTAGATTTCAAATATTATCAATATATATTTATACAATGTTAAAATGATATAATTATTATAATGGTATCTTTTTTACAATTATATGGTTCACATATACCATAAAAGGGAAAATAGTCCCTATTCAATTTTAACCACAATATTTACATATAGAAATCAATTATATATCATAGAAAATGAAAATAGTGATCACATGATCTAAAAATTGAATATAATGATAAATAAATAATAATTGTTTTATATAATAAACTAATAATGTTATATACCTAGTCATGTAAATGAGAACAAAATCATGTAATATCACTGAGGAACACAATTAAATTACTATGAAATATACTAATACAATTACACAAAAAAGAATATTGATGAAATGTATATTTCAAAGTGCATATATTGATAAATATAATTTTTCAACATTTTTTATACATGGATAATGGAAAATACTATAAACATCATAAATCAACAATAATAATAAAGTAAACTAATCAGTAAATGTTAAATAATAATCAAATGTAACTGAAAACATCAGAACTATTAATCCTAGTACTAGTCCATTGGACTATTAAACATAAATGGGTTGATGAATCCCAGTCATTTCTATTTACCATGTTCCGACACATTACAATTGTCCTTTCTACCATTGGAAAACAGTTAGAAAACAAAAAAGAAACATTGATGCGAGTTTGTAATGCCCCAGCCAGACTGGACACTATAAAGGTAGCCATAACAGTGGTTCAAATGGCCTTGGAATGCCTCCATGTATACATGTTGCAACAAGATAAAAGTAATGGTCCATAGAGGAGATATTTAGGAGACTATACCCTCATATCATATTAGCATGATGGTGTATCATAAATAAATAACAAACAAAAGAAGAAGAAATCAAGAATCTAAGAAGGATAATAAGTTTAATAATAACAATAGAATATAAAATAATGAACAATTATAGCATAAAACAATACATGCATGTATAGATGATGTTACAGAATACCAAAAAAAAAGACATATAGTAGGAAGTGATACAATGTAGCACACGAATATAGAAATAACACAAAACCTATAATGCTGATCTCCAAGAGCATTATAAGATCCATCTCAGTATTGTTCTTTAAACATCCATTTATATGAAAAACTACACAAGTAATCATCCATTGAACTATGATTATATGGTCTACAAGGGATCAAAAGTTAAATGGAGGCATGTGAAGGGTGTGAGATATAAATCCCTATAGGTCACCGCCCAATTTGTGTATAGGTAGAATAATTATATGAAAATAAAAATACATATGTGAATGAAATATGAATAATAAAAAAACTGATCAAATAAAAAACATTATTACTTGGTTATTAAAGAAAACATAGTTCCTCTACCATTTTCTTCTAATGGACAGAAAGATGTGTAGGACAAGTAAATATGCATACATATTATTAAATATATAAATAGTTTATTTATAAGTTGAATCCTTCTGTATTAACCAACTATGTGTTGATTTAAGTGGAAATATACCACAAATACTAGGAACGAGTTGGAATGAGCATAACTTAGTTGCTTATAACTAGTATAATCGAGCATATAAGCTTTTGAGATATCATACATTATCTATAAACTAATAATGTGTGGGATGTCATGCATGTCACTCGATATATTGATTGATCCATAATGTCATCAAAATATACATTGAGTGTGGTACCTCATCTGAACTTCCTACTTGTTTCAATAGTGCAATATGAAATGACCCAACACCAAGGATTCATGATTTTCCACCATTCTCAACAGATACATTACAATTATTGCATATAAAATATAAGTTATAATAATATAATAATAAATAATAACATCATCAATTATTCATTACCTCTCATTCTCTACATATATTAAGAAAAATTAACATTAGGGGCCTGAAATTGTTAGTATAACACATACTAATCGTGCAATAAATGGTGTTGACTTGAAAACCATTATAATTCAGTTAATTTTAAAAAACATAATTATTTATTGTAATTAAAATCCCTATATGGAATTCCATTTTTTAAATTATTTACATTACATTTATTTCATTTAAATCAATCTAAGATTTCATCCCATCATGAATAACCATTCCATTAAATTAAAACCATTTACATTACTAAATCTATCCAATTAAATTTACAAAGATCAATAATAATTTAAAATTTTTAATTATAATTTTATCCTTTACCTACATGATAAAATACAATATATAAATCAATCCATTTAGTTTATATGTTTTCTAGACAATTAGAAGTATATTTGGTTCATTAATAATTTCTATAAAAGGGAGAAACACAACATAATAATAAAAAATGATTCCATGTACTATAATTCCAATTACTAATATTTAACATGAATGCATCATAAAATATATAAGCAATAAACCAATCAATGATTTAAATAACAAATAATAATTTTTATTTTAGAAGACAAAACTTCACATCAGAGGGGTTTTATTAAAAACATGAATTTATTTGATAAAAATTAATTTTTCCAAAATGAACACCACAATCAGGATTAATAATTTAGTTAATCAAAATAAGTCATTTATGAAATCTACCTTACTCAAAAACTCAATTATATACAATTAAACATGGAATATAGGTGGTTATCTTACCATTTGGATCATCGACTATAATGGTTGATTCAATTATTCAACCATGATGATTACTTAAAATGAATTACATGAATTTTATAAATTAATCATAAAGGAAAAATATAATTTAGCAGACCCAAGGGTTGATAGTGATCATGTTTATCATTCCGTAACTATTTAGGAATTCCCAATTTGGGAAAAATAAGGTTTATATATCAATTTATACTGAGGAATATTTTTTACGAAAGGCATTAGAAAGGTTATCATGTGGGGAAACGATGTTATTTATAAAATGATGTAAATTTAATGAAATATTTAAATAGCATATACCGTGTGCTTTGGATGTTCTAATTGTTGAATATTGACATATGATATTTTCATATTAGGTAAAAATAAATGAAGTATACATCCTCATAAAAAATAGGGAAATTTAAATTGCACCATGTTAACTACATTGATAGAAGATAAACTAAATAAATTTTAACAATAAATTGATATCATTGTGAGGTGGATCCGTTGATACTTATGGTGCTCAAATCAAATGATGGATGAAAGAAATATCCTAAAACCTAGGATAGTCTTGTAAGAGAACCCACATCACAGAAGAGGTTCCCCGCACTATCAAATGAGACGAATAAAGAATTTAAATAATACTTTAACCTCATTATAGAATGAATTGTAATTTCACAAAAACATCTACGTAGAAAAAATTTTCTGCATTGTTTTTCAAAACCATGTCCCTACACTATGGATACCACTGCCTAAGTAACCGTACATCATAAGGTTATTCCACACAAATTTCCTAACTGTGCACTAACCACACAGCAAATAGTGACTACATATTTCTTATGTGGCACTAACTATACTGGATTGGTGCACAATTTGGGTAAACCATGTGGTTCAATAAAACTCCTCATAAACATGTTGTTGTATTTAATATTTGGGGTATCATAGTTTCATATAATATATGTTCCCAATATTGACCACCCAATCCATTGTTTTCTCGGTATTGAAACTCAACGAGACTCCCTGGAAACCTGTTGGGACGTTAACCATGTCTAAAAAGAATTCTGATGTGTTCCAACACATGTAATTTAATTATGAATCTCAGTTCAGGAACAACCTATCCTTCAAACTCCAAAATTTTAATTCCATTGGAAATATACCTTTTCTATAAAGCATAGGTCATTGAAATAATATTCTATACTTATGTAATTTTTATTTATTTAAAACAGCATTTTCAACACGTTTGTGGGTACAATTCTAAATGGGATTCGACCACATTGTAAATTTAAATAAGAAAAATTGATCCCTTATTTGGAAAAATAATAATTTATATTATCTACTAAAGTAAAAAATAAATTTTATCAATAATAAATAGTAGTAAAATAAAAGGTAATTATATTAGTCCATGTAAAAATGGGTTTACATGGGGGTTAATCAAAGAATATATTTATTAAAACCGACATAAAACCTATAAAACACATATTAAATGGAATTATAATGAACATAACACCTCTAAAGTACAATAATGTTCCCTTTTGATCTTTTCAAATGATAAAAACATGGGTGTAATTTATTCTTTGTATAAATACCATGTGTGTAGTCTCTTCTAATTATAAAAGTTCACCTCCTCTTCTCCCCTCTTCATTCATCCAAATACATTTTAAATGGGGAATGACTTAAAACATAACTCAATTAATCCAATAAACCTTTTTATATCATTTTTTTGAACACAAATCCCTACCAAGATATATTTTTATATAGACCAAATTAATCTTTCTGAAGAAGAGGAAACATTCTTAAATAATATTTTTTTCTACTTCCATATCCTTCAAATATTATCAAAATCTAATAATATAATAACCATGTTAATTCATCATACATATAAGTTATCATGTTATGTTCAAGACCTATATCAATAACATCTTCTAAAAATTTTAAAATAAAACCATTGGTCTTGTGTATAGGGGTGTACCACATCACAAACCAATGTAATTTTCTTTCATTCGTCACCATTCTTGTGTGGATATATTGATGGATTAAACCCATATATATGAAATTTATGATATAATTATACTTATGAAATAATAATATCACATATACCTTCTTATATTCAATTTCATTTGAAATATTATAACATCACTCTTATGTAAGTCATACTACCTCCTCATGAACAGATGTGACTACTGTTTCAATAAAAATTACCTGAAATATAATAAGGGTAATTTTATTGAGTATATGGTATATATATGAAATTATATGGCTTTTTAAATATCAATATATCACCAACATTCTGGAAAATTCACTTGTTTTGAAATGATATCATCACTCATATGTACATAAAACGTACCGTCAATATGAAGTGATGCAATTAATTTTATAGTCCAACCATCAGGATTGATTCTTGAAATGTATATAATGATTAAGTGTTATATTTATAACAATAAAATTTTAATTGAGATAATATATATATATATCCTACTTCTATGAGCCATATTTTTCATAAAAACCATTCATGATAAAACAAGGAAATTAACACATTAAATAATAATAATGCAATGTTATTTACAAACATGTGGTGAAATTTCATAAGACGATAATATATAATGTTATAAATATTAATATTTTCTACTATATATTGATAACAAGATTGAAACCATTATAACAATGTTTAATTAATGTCCAACCAAAATGATGCATGAGGTAATGGAGTTTGTCTAAGTTTATTTTCAATATGGAATATTATAATGTTATGCGATTAATTTATTTTATATGTAATATTTTCATAATAATTCCATGTAATATAATATATAATATACAATTAATTCAATTTTATTTTTAAATGGATTTATTTTATATAAGGGTATTTTACTTCAAAATTACCAAGTGGTAAAGAATTTCATAACTCAATTTCATTTCATAAGGTTATATTTCTTCTTCATTGTCTTTTAAAATCTGAGATTATATGTTTATAATATTTTTAATATCATTTCTTTCATTTAAATTTATATAATGTAAATTAACATTTGATATAAATAAAATATTCACTTATTAATTTTCCCTTCAATATTATAATCTTTTAAAGGTATTATTTTGTAATCTTATATTAATTGATTTTGTTTATACATGAATAGAAATTGAAGAAAATAATTTTCTTGTTTAAAAAAAATATTTTTCATTTCCTTCGGCAATTAATTATGATATCAAGTGGTGCTTCCATATTTCTCCTTTTGAAAACTGAATTTTTATAGAGTTTTTTTAATAATATATGAAATCCTTTAATTTTTCGGTCATAAATAAGTTTTCATCCATAATCCAATTTCCGTAAAAAATAGAAAATGTTTTTAAAATTCTTCAATTTTTTTATTGTATTAATTTTTACCAATGGGTGAATTTTTTAATTATATTAAATGGAATATTAATTTCTTTTTTTTGAAATTTCCCCATTTTTAATTTAACAATAATTTGAAAAGAATATTTTATTTAACATTTATGCCATTTATATATGTCATATCCATCATTAAAACACAATCTTCTAAAGCGTCATTTATATGTTGAAAATGTAATTTATAAATAAAATTAATTTTAAAAGTATTTTGTGAATTTTAGTTGTTTAATGATAATATTTTCAACGTGAAAATGATTATTTTCTCAAAAAAATTAATGAGAAGCCTTTTTATATTTCTATTTGTAAATAAAATTTACAAGTTATTTTCCTTATTATCCACTAGGAATATGTTGTATTTATGGCATCCTTATTATTACACAAGATTTTGCATGATTATTTTTATCAGCGAATGTATTGATATTCTATTTCATTTCCAATTTTGTAATCATTAAATTTCCCATAAAATATTCACATTATTATCATCATTCAACTTTATATTTCACCTACAACTCCACAATATCTACCATGGACATATATATTAATCGAACTATACATAATTTTTATATACGGTATATTAGATTTGATGTTATATGTCTATTTTGGGAAAGTATCATAAATTTGTATTCCATACTCTCTATACAAATTCAATGATAATTTATATTTTTCATGAATTAAATATATTATTCAATATGCGTTGAATGATAATAACATGTTCATATAGTTGGGGATTTGTTATTGATATCCTCTTAATGAATCAGATTTCTCATGGGACAAATCAAATTTTTTATCCTAAGTTAAAGGGGTTTTTATTATATTCAAAATCATCAGTATTAAATTCTCGAGTGAACACTCTTAATAGTAGAGGTATCATGATGACCAATATTATGACATCTAGTAATTATTAATTTCCTTCATTAAGAATAAATATCTTAATTTCACTAATATCTTTACAATGATATTATCTTTGGATGAATTTATTTCAATTAATTTTTTTAAATTGAATGTGTTTTCAATTATTTAAATTTTTAACCTTTTAATTTCACTACCTCGAGAGCCACAAAACTTGTGCTCCGACCACGAATCTTAAGGAATCCATGTGTTACACCTTGTATGCTGTTGGTTTCTCAGTAGCATAGAGGATCTAATAAGGCTGATTGGAATACTATACCCTTCTTACCAAAGTATTCCAAAATAGATAATAGTTTAAACAAAAAAATACATAATTTCCAAGGATATTGCGTAAAAAAATCTTCCAATACTGGGTATAATCACAACTAAAAATAAATATAACATTTTATGTCAGACAATATCAAGTTCACAAACTAATAATAAATACAAACAAAATAATCCCAAAAAATTACCTAACTCAATGTTTGGTACCTCATCCATATATGTCCCATGCCCGACATAAATAGCATGTGTTGGGCCCTTTTCCCTCTCCTCACATGCGAGTATGAAGTTTTCTCAGGAACCCAATGGTATCCCGAGCATGGTGTGAGTACAATTTAGTGTGACACCACCATCTATGTCTACAAAATCACCAGTCTAAAAAGATAGCGCATTCAGGTAATATTAAATGACATTTAAATAAAAACTATTTAGTTTACATTCTTTAATATGGTTCACAAAAGTCATTCTAAGTATATTCCCAATTTGAATACTTATTATATTATTATTACCTAGTTCGTTTTAATCATCCTAACAATGGGTTAAGAATATTAATTAATCTAAATGCATAGGTTATGTAAAATTAGTTCCCCACCACACTTGGGATAATCAAACCATCAAATTTATCACATAATCTCCTATAATCATTGGTAAAAGTGTATAATCAAAGCATACCACTAATTAAATAGAAATCTACCCCTTCCATAATAGGTGCATTTTTGCGGAGAGTATAGAGACTCGGTTTATCTCGACCAATGGGTGTAAAAACAAATTTAGCACCACACTATACCAACCCATGTACACATTCATATTTGTCTATTCACCACATAATCAATATATCACAATCAAACATAACCAATACCAATAAAAATATGAATCTATAACAATAATCATTGGAATTTGTTTTATGCTATAACCCATTAACACATTTTCCATTTACATTTAATATCTATTTAGTTCAATTCCAATTTCTTATGATTGACTCACCAATAATATTTATTAGTCCCCTTATATTAACTTAGTTTAAATATTTAACCATTTATATATTTTAATTCACATAACCCACTTATCAATTAATTTATATTAGCCCACTCATGAATCTCAAATACAATTCATAATACATTTAGTAAATTACTTTTAATCCAATTTAATCTATTAAAAACTAATAAAAAATATTTCCTAATACATTACCCACATCATGTAACAACAACCCAAATTACCTCTTTATTTCTCACATTATTCACATTAAATATTTATGATTGGATATACATAATCATAAAGTAGTTTCACAGTTAACATTTCTATTAACTAGGATCGGGAAGGACGAGGAACCCCTTAGGAGGCCCTAAAAGGATCAATCTACTCTCCATGAATCCCACATGGATTATTATTGGATAAATTTCTAATTTTGAAAACTATTATATAAAATCAAAAAAACATACCAAAGAACACAATAATGGATAAATAAGAACAGAACCTCATATGCACAAATCAATATAAAAACATTGGGATACTACATATAGACCACCTATCAGGAATCATTGGATGAAGAAACTATTACTCATTACCTTATGTCACGATCCAAAATATTTTTTGAATCCATAATCAAGATTCCACTAGAAAAATAGGGCATTAGAGATTTATAATATGATCGATCATGAAACAAGACTTAATATGGAAATGATTATAAATGATAAGAGAAGAATTTCTCGGATCGTTGATCCACAACGCACAACACACCAAATGGAATAGAAATGAGTATGATTGATCTCTTCGTAGATTTTTGAGATTTTGTTATTTACTAGGGTTACATGATATGAAATGTGAGAGAATATCGAGTGAATCTCATAATATAACCAAAAATAAAAACTATAATTTTTTCATCTTTTAGAGGGGACGGTTTAATCGCACAGTTTTCCAAAACATGCGCATGCCACTAACAATGGGGATCTAGGGAGTATGGAATCTTGGGAAGTCCCACACAGTTTACAAACCATATTTTATCCTTGAGGTATTCTACTCTCCAAGGTCGAATGGTTTCCCTTAGGAGGACACACAGTTTATGTAACTATGTTCCAACCACGTGACTTGCACAGTTTGGCATAGTTTTTATACCTTTTATGTAATGAACAGTAAAAATAACCCAGAGGCACCACATACACTCTAGAAACATTTAAAAATACAATAAAATAGATTGAAACCATATTTTAAATAAAAAATACCATCTGATGTTTGAGATCTTACAACCTCCCCACCATATAGTGGCTCATCCTCAAGTCGCACTCATGTGCATCACTATGTTAATAAATAAAATAGATCGGTCCACCAATCCTACATATCAGATTCCGATTCACAATTTTCGTTAAGATCAATTCCATGGTTCTATATAATAATAACCAATGACACAATCTTTCCTAGCCCGCATTTCTCACAATGATCTACAATACGAAGCAGATCCGCCCCATGTACGCATCAGTCTCAACCTCATCATCATTAATAGAAATTTAATGTAAGGGGTTTGGGTGTTAATATTGAATCGTAAAAACATTAAAAACATTAATCTTTCTTTTATACCTCTGTGGTATATCCAATAATTAACAACTGGCCTGATCTTCTCCATAATCTCAAACGAATCCACGTGTCTTGGTGCCATGTTTCCCTATTTCCAAATTTCTATGGTGACCCAATCATGGAGACACTTGAAGAAACTCAGTACTACCCACCCTAAACTCAAGAGGTATTCAATTCAGATATTCATAGGATTTATTTCTACTCTGAGTTGTTTCCATGCATTTCTGAATCAACCGAACCTTTTCTGATGTCTGTGGCACAAAGCCCAATCCCAAATGCTTGGTCTACCTATCATCTAACCAACACACCGGAGATCTACATGGTCTCCCAAAGAGTGTATCAAATGGAAATATCAAAATCATATCTTCAAAACTCTTTTATAAGGAAACTAAATAAGTGATAATTTCTTCACCCAGAAACCACTAAAATCTAGGATAGAAACTGCCATTATTCCCTCAATAACGTTAATTGAATGCTCTGACTACCCATCTATAGAAAGCCGTAATAAAATATACCTGGGTACTAATAACATTCTATCTACATGACTAGAAACATGATTTGAAACACAATTAATGATCCCAAACTATTGATCACAACACACCATGCAACTGCACAACCTCTCGAACATATAACTCATCCAAATGATCAAATGTGATCATCTCCTGGATCGGATTGAAATGGGCCACCTTAACCAACTCATCCTAATCCACATATATTTCATATTTCATCTAAGGGGTCATCATAAGGCCCACAAAAAATCATTGTAACATATTCACACATCCATTTTAGAATGGGAAATGCCTATAAAAATCCACCTGGGCTATGATACTCATCATTCACCTACTAATAGGTAAGGTATCAAACCATAAAACCCACAACCTATTTAGTCATTCATTGCAACCAATATTTCTTATTAATATCATTATACATATTTGTTAGAATTAGATGTGCATCCAACCTCTATGCATGAGATTTGTGTATCAACACATCCCACATACACATTTTCACAACCACACGACCATAATTACTGACAACCTCATCATCACCAATAGATCAACTAGGAGGTGACTCCCCACCATTATGACATTATTTCATATCCAAATGCACTGAATCCTCTAGCTAAATTTCTTGACCTGATTGAAGGGAACATAATCAACACCGGTAGATGTAAGGGTCATCATCCCATTCCCATAATTCACCTCTAGGTCTATCTGAGAAGACAATTCCATTATTCTCTACTCGGTCGTAGATTTATGAATGACATGATACTTAGTCTTCTAGCTCAAAGAATCTACATCACTATTCTCATTTACTAGTGTTTAATCCAAATATATGTCAAAAGGATACTTCTATTCAAACGAACATTGCAAATGAAGATTCAAATAACCCTAATAGTTGATTTAAATAGGAATTTTACTATTTTAAAAACTATGAACCATTCTCCATGCAAGTAATGTCTCCATCATTTTAAGGCATAAAACACATCACCCAACTATATATCCATAGAAGGGTAATTTATTTATTGAGGAATAAATTGTATTGGAACATATTTTATAACCTGATCTTTCTGCATTTACACAACAACATTTCTAACACCAGATGTATCACATTACATGGTGTATATCTTAACTAATTTAGGTAAGATAAATCTCATTTCAGTTATCAACCACATCATCCACTCTTGAAAAGTATTATCATGTATCTCAATGTACTCAAACATTGCTCCCATCTTGGTTAAGGCCAAGACTGGAATTTCAAAATAAGAGAAATCATAAATTAATATTCAGTAGTTATTGAAAAATCAAAAAAAAAACAATGAACATTTGAAACATTTCTGGGTTCCTCCCATGAAACAAAAGCAATGACATTATTTGGATCCATAGAAAAACCTTCCTCTATGATAATGTGACCCAATAAATGAACATTATTTTTTGAGAAATGATATATTGATAGGGTGGAGTAAATCCAATGCTCTCTTAGTGTACTCAAGATGATGCATATATTTTTCTAATGATCATAATGAGTTAATGTGTACACCCAGATGTCATCAATGAAGATGACTACGAACTGGTCTAGATTTTGGTGAAATATTTGGGTCATTTGAGCTGTGAACACAATCAGGTCACTGTTCAACCGAAACGGCAGCACCAATGACTCAGACAACCCATAACTTCTTCATAATGCATAATGCGATATATTTAAACACCTCACCTTAAGGTAGTGATATCCCAATCTCAGATTCGTCATATAAAGCCCATAAGAACTTCTCATGTAGTTAAAAATCATATATTTGAGGAATAAGGTAACGATTATTACCTATTATCTAATTTAGCATCAATTAATCAAAACGCAACAGCAATGGTCTATTTTAATTTATAGAAAAAACATAGTAGACCCCGAAGGATACATACTATGACCGATGATCCCTTTTTTATCTACTACCTCAAAATAAACATTATGTTCTTAGAGTTATTCTAGTGCCATTATATAAGGCGGCATGGAAATTGACTCTTCTCTCGACTATATCTTTATCATGATCTTAACATCCCTCTTGGGTGTAAGCCTTATGAAATCTTCAAGAAACAATCTTGAAAAAAATACACTATAGGGTGATATAATTGATATTCCACTCCACCATCATCCATCTTAGGGAATGCCACATAGGATATGAGTTTCCCCAACTGTTGGAAAACGTGCCCTACATGGCCTGCCAGAACATCCCACTAACCATGATGTACAAAAGGGTCTCCAACTATAGACAAGAATGAAACCTCTTGATTCTAACATATAATAAGGTAATGGTACAACACCATCCAATCGGTTCATTAAATCATGTCAGAATATGACATCTCGTGAACAAACAAGTCCCAAAGAACACCATAACCACCAACCTCTAAATAATAGACCATACATTGATTGATATCGTAGGTGCACACCCCAAATAGAGTATCAATCGATATAACCCCACACATACATTTCATGGATAATCCCAACACAACTACAAACTAAGAAGTGATTAAATTGTATGTGCCAGCCATTTCCAATAAATAACTAGAGAGCATGGAATCTATAAGGATCAAACATAAAATATTACATGGTCAAGCCTAACCACCCCTATGTATATTATGAACTATGTGTAGCTCACCCATCTCTATTCCCTATGCTCCTTCTTGAGTACTTGGATGTGAACTCCCCTATTTATATGGGAATTATTTCCTGGGTGTACCACCTCATCCGTCTATATCGTTACAACCAATGTATCTACTACTTACTACATAATACGGGGTGACTGAGCCCTTCCAAAACTCAGCATCTACCTTTGGAATCAATCTTTTCACTTCTATTGAGAATTTCTACAAATCCTATTCACATTACCCAACTTGTTTCCTGATCGACAAACAATTGGTGGTCAAGGAAACAAAACACACATATTCCTTGGCCTTCCACACTAGTAACATAATGCCTAATCTATACCCTAAGTGGTTGAACATCTATTTATGCTACACTACACACTTATACCCATTTTTTAATTCCCAAGAATTTCCTTCCTCCATTTATAATGCACACCACTTATCTACCCATATAGTACCTCAAGTCCACTACGGGATGATTCATTTAGGTTCCCATTTGAGATAAGGGAATGAACAACTACCTCTACAAAAAGTTTCAAATGGAAAATTCAAACATAATAAATGATCTAATGTATTAGAACATTACTGATATTTTTCTAAATAGTTAACATGAATCTTTACTATACTATAATAAAGCATTGAAAATTATTTAAATGGATATTATAATCCTTCAATAGTATTAGCCCTTCGGTAAGACATATTAAATCAAAATAATTATCCTTCTTACAGGTGCTATGATAGAAAGGAACCATAATATCTTCTGAGAAATCATTCCATAACATTCCCTCAACCTGCTCAGTCTGCAACATGATTTCCCACTAATGCATCCTTTTACCCTTCAACAAATAGGCTTCCGACATGACACTCTTCTTAGATGGCGTCTCCAAATGCCCAAGAATATACTGGATGAACTCTATCAAGAACTCGGATACCTATGGTCCACCCTATATATAATCGTCAGAGGGTACTATATATGAAATTCCATGTCCGTCTCAAACATGATCAAAAATAGCCTCCATAGGTCTTGATCCATCATTTTCATAAAGTGAGTGAGGTTATCAAAAAAATCATCTTCTCCATTATCTTGGATCACTGTGTTTTATTGCTCCACTACTGGAGGATCATTATTAGCAACATCCTATGGCCAAACAACTTGACCACATCATTATGGAACCATTTTAATGAAATTACAAACATTATATTAATAACATATTCAAAAATCTATCATCATTCATATAAATGATGGATTTATTCTGGCCATAAACTACTCACTCACATGAACTATCCCAATGTAGATCACATACACACCATTCGACACCCCAAAACATCATTATAATGGTTAAAGGATCATAAAGGGTAAACATAGATAAAAGAATACATGTTTTACATTAGACATCATTTCTTGAAATTTTCTTGAAGGTTAAATACATTCTACACATCACACTCCACACACCCACCATGTTTGTGCCTATCACGATGAATTTCAACTATATCTGTAGGTTACTAAACATAATCATGAATAAAAAAAATTTCCATTCTTTCCACAGGACAAATATCATAAAACTATCACATTACTCAATAACTACAACAACCAATAAGATATATCATCATATAAAACAACACAGAAGAAAATCAACAATTACCAAATTGGGTGACATGATTTTTCTGTCATAAGTGGGTTAGCTACTACTAAGATCAAGCTCCATTCAAATGTGAAACATTTTTCTAAACAATAGTCTAGAATTCCCAAATATAAATCCACAAAAAATACCTCCTCTAATACCACATTGTAAAATACATTAATACAGACCCACTAAATAGCTGCTCCATGATGTGTCTTCACATGACCTCAAGGGGGCCTCCTCATACACCAGAGTTTAAAAACTAGTGGTGAGGGTCTAATAAAACAGTTGGAGAGACTATAAAAACCTTACCAAAGTAATCCCAAATAGATTAAAATGAATATAGTTGACATAATATGCAATTACAAAGGAAAATGCGAAGGAACATCTCCCAAAACTGAGTACAACCACAACTAAAAATTAATATTCCACATTATAGTACACATTTCCAATTTGAAAACCCTAATATAAATACAAACAATAGAATCTCTAAAATGGCCCTGAATCCTTATCTAGAACCACATCAATTTATGTACCAAGAATGGCCAAACTTGTAAGATCTTGGACCTTTTGCCTCTTCTGAACTGCATGCATGAAGTCTAATCAGGTACCCAATGGTGGTCCGAGTAGTCTATGAGTACAACTCCGTAGGTAGAAACCAATAGTGTCTAAAAATATCATGTTTAAATAGAACGTGTGTGTAAGTAATGATAAATTACAAGTAAATGAAAATTTTTTAGGGGCCATTTGATAACAATCTTTACATAATTCCATCCAAGAATATTGCCAATTTCAATACTTACGCCATATTATTTACCTAGTTCACTATAATCATGATATCTTTTTTTAGTAATATTCATTAATCTCAATGAAAAGGGGAAATAAGTTGGGTTCTTAACTCTCTAAGGACAAGCTCACAATCACATATACAAGAAACTCACCATGACTCATCAGTGAATGTGGAATAAAAGAATTAAACACTTAGGTGGAATATAACTCTACCCCCTTCCATAATCAGTGAATTTGATGGGGTAGTTTATATCCTCATTCTAACTCAACCCATGGTCATAGAACATCATGTCAATACCCCAATCTACAATGCCATGTGAACTTTCATATTTTATCCACCCACAATATATGCACTATATCTCAATAAAACATAACCAATACAAATAGTAATCTCAAAACAGATCACACAATATAGGAATTCATTTAATTCCATAACCTATTAACAAATTTACAAATTATATTACATAGACATTTAGTCCAATTAACATTTCTTATGATTAAATCACTATGAATATTCATTATCCCCCCTAAATTAACCCATTTAACATATCCAACCATTTCCATGTGTTAATTCACTTGAACAATTTATTAATTCTCTTATATCAGATCACTCATGAATCTAAAATAACTTTCATAATTAATTTACAACATTACTATTAATGTCATTTAAATCATTAATAGGTCAATCCAAAATATCTATTATCAGTTATCCACATCTTTGAAAAACATACTATATTCCCTAATTAATAATCAAATTAATAATTTGACTTGTTTCCCATGGGCACAACATAATCACAAGTCAATTTCAAACATAATTATTCTGTTAATTTAGTTTGGGAAGGCTTTCTCACCCCTTGGTTGGCATAAAAATGTTAATTCCATCATCTATTCTCCCCATGAGGATCATGATGGGTTCCAATGTTCATATGAAAATCCATTATATCAAATTTCATTGACATTACTAAGAACCTAACAAAGGAAGAATTAGAACACAAAATTTTATACACAATTCTATATTAAAACTATTGGAAATAACTAGTTGACCATCAAACTCAAATCCACTGATGAGAACAATCTTAATCATTTCTTTTTATCCCAATCGAAACATACGTCTAATACTTAATAGAGGTTTGATCATAATATAAGGAATTTATGTATTTTAAGGAATGTCACTCATGATACATGCCCTACTGTGTAAAATAGATGAGTTGTGATGATTAGACTTACCCATAGCATTAATCTGAAATCGATGACACAACAAAAGGCCTAGAAATTATAGAGATCAACCTCTTAAAATATATGAGATTTTGTTCATTACTGGGTTTTCAAGGGATGAAATTGGAGAAAATTTTGAGTGAGGGTCTTAAAAATCCACAACGGGAAAGATATAATTTTTCTTCTTCTAGAGGCGCACATACTTAACCCACATATTTTTTTAAACTATATGCAAGACACTTTATAGGATGTGAAGGGTCACACAGTTTTCTAAGAAGTCTCACATTGTTTAAAAATAGTGAACCGACTGTTTGATATTCCCCTATCAAAGGTTTCATGGTTTTGCTATGGAGGATTCATGTTATTATTAACCATGTACTCACCATGATCCTTGAACAATTTGGCCTTGTTTTTCATCAACTCATGTCCTGAACCCTCAGAACTCACATGAGGCCCCACACACACCCATGGAACATTTCACAATCCCATAAAATAAATTGAAACTATAATTTAAATTATTATATACCTTATCGAAGTCTGATATCATACAATATTGATTATATCATATATAATAATGATAGTCAAGTTATTTATTAAATTTCATGTATTTTTAGTTATTTCAATTACCTTGTTGAATATAATAATTAATTCACAATAGCATCCAATATACATAACCATTACTAAGTATTTGATATCATCCTTATTTTTATTACATTCATATAAGTGGAGGAGTTATAATAAAAATGGAACACAAGGATACTATAGAGTGAATAATAAAATCCTCAAAAAAATTTCTAATACGTGACATAATATGTAATATGAAAATTCTTATATATATCTATTTTACCAATACTACTAAATTATGTAGTCCATTAAAATGTTATTACTTGTATATAGAGTGAATGTATTGTAGTAGTCAACATCATTTAGTTACTTGATCCATGGTAAATAAAATAAGTATCTAACGGATCTTTACAATAATATTTTGTGAATAGATTTGTTAAAATATTGATTCTAGAATATAACATTATCAGATAATTTGTTGATAAATATGTTAAAAAAAATAATGTTTTCATTATATGGATATTCTGTTAATTAGTTATGTAATAAAACCCTATTTGGATAAAACATGTATACATGGCTTTATAAAACAAGTAATCTTGGGTAATTACTCTAAAACTTTACATTCAGATTGACAAAAACATTACCTAGTATAGATAAATGGGGCTTACTATGACCCTAGATTGCCAGAATTGGTTGATATTCATTTGATAAATTAATTTTTTATTGAGTCATTATGAATTATTTGAATAGATGATCAAAATGAATGACATAGTTAAATATTAATACTTATTAGTTAGAGAATATGGTGTCATGATTTTTAATCCTATAATTAAAATATGGTTTCCTCACTATGGATATTTCTTCTAACACAATGATGGTTGGTTTTAATAAATGCATAGAACCCAAAGTAATATTAAAGTCATTATATATGATTGAAGATCTAGTAACTACGAGAAACAAAATGGGATGCTGAATGATGTTAAATATTTCATTAATATTCCTAATCAATTATAAAACTGGATTAAATATTTAGAATTAGCATAATTTACAATATATAATAAGTCAAAATATTTTTTTACTAAATTTTTTTTGAAAGTAATTTAATCAATTACAATGATTAAGTTAAAATTAATCTTGAGAAGGGAATAAACCTTGAATATATGGGTCCAAATGACCAATAAAATTGTAAAAAACACAATTCAGGGTCATTAATAGGGCATTAAACATTCTTTATTGAGATTATTTGTATGTAATTACTATTTTTATGTAACGAAATTAGAATTCCTTATTTGTTTTAAAAACGGATAGTATTTCCCCAACCTTCCCTATAAAAGTACACCACATCTACCAATTTATAAAACCTCTCAAACCACCTAGTCTAATCCAATATCTGACAAATAAAATTCTCAAAATCCCATAATTAATCCTTAGAGACTCCTTTTTTAGTAAAACCTTCCATGGAATCCCATTGGTGAAAACCATTAATAGTTAACTGATTAAAATGTAACACCCTCCCTCAAGATCCTATCATTTATTCTCATTCCCCAATATTTCTATTATCCTTATTACACGATTATATAAAAAAATATCTTAAATAAACTAAAGTGTCAATATACAATGGTTTATACCTACAGTTACACATACTTGCATCTAATGTGTAACAAACATACTATTTATGTGTACGGTGGACAACTGCCTCACGAAATGGTGATTATTTATTTTACCTTAACACGTCATAATGATGGAATTATTATAGTAACTATATTTATATATTATCTAAGTAATGTATTTATGATTTTTTAATTATTTTTAAACACACATATTTATACATTATTTTTTGTGTATATACGATAAGTTCATTTCAGGAAGTGTAGACTACCGTCCCCTCAAATTAATAGGGTTTGTTCAGTCACAAAAATGAATTTATTAAGGATAGGTTTAGTGAACCTATATGATATATATGACATAATAATTCATATGAAATAATAATTTATAAATTTTATTATTTCATTTACTTTATTTTGTTCAATATGACAATAAAATGGAAATAATGTTCAAACGTATGTAAAACCTACTCTCTCCATAAATGGTGTAACTCATTTCATAAATATTTATTCTATGGATTGTTATAATAAACATATTCTGGATATAAATGTTCTTTATATCATTATTTATATTCTATAAATCATTATATAATAATAAATAACAATGATACACAAAATTAAGACATATGTGAAGAATAAAAAATATTATATCTGAAATGAATCCTCGACATAGAATTGTTTACAAGATGGTAAAATAAATTTATGATAAAACCATATTTGGTATTACATAAAATATTATAGTTCTTTATAGAATAATTATATTTATTATACAAGAGGTTTTAATGAGTGTGATGATATTCAAGACACATGGTAAAAGGATTTATAGTCTATCATATATTTCTGTGATATTTGGGCCTTATTCACCACTCATATCAATTTTGTAAAGATTATACTGACCATGGATATATTCTATTATTTTGATGAATAATTTTATTGGTATCTATATATCCATGTGATCATGTACCTTTTAGGGGGATAATTTTTCAAAGGAGGATTTGTGCCATGATTCATATTTCTATGCTTTTGTTATGAATGTGAGGATCACCTAATATTAATATCACTTTCACATAACCCTATGCAAATGTTTATTCATTCATGTCTCCCTTGTTAACCTTGTCATGAATCTTAGATCAGCCCTTTCTATGTTTCCATCCATAGGTATTAAAGATGTGAATTATTATTAATGTGTCTAACAAGAGTTCTAGTCATGAAGAACCCTTTGGAAGATGATTTAGCTTACTTATGTGCCAGTGTTTATGTTTCCATGATTCAAATTGAACTAGACTAATACAATTATTGTGTTATATTTGTATAATGTTTTAAGTCTTCCACAAATTTTATGTAATTTTAATGTATGATTATTGAGGGTCTCTATAGATTGTATAATTGAACAGGTTTAGTTATCCTCTGGAATAGAGAATGAGATAACCTATGTGATTACACTAAGGTCATGTCTAATGATAAGTCTAAGGATAATGAATTGAATACAAAAATGTTAAGGAGTATTGGAAAAGGATAGATTATGCGATTTTATATAAATACAGAAATATATTATTAATAAAAGTGGATGTGGCCTTGGAACAGATGTACCATGGAGTAACGACTGCAACAATGTGTCTTGGGCTTGATTCACAATAACCTGGTTCTGAACAATAGGACTTTACAGACACCTAGTTTGAAACAAATAGGTGATATGATTTGGGAATTAATGAACTCATCATGAACCATCATAATTGATTTTAATATAAGTTGGCTACAAATATCCTATGATAATCCGAAGGTTTCACATATTAAGGAAGGTGTAATAATTTATATATACTATATGATACTTCTCCTGATTATTTGGATTTTTATTATGATAACAATTTCTTACGATATGATTTTGGAATTATAAAAAGGATAGAACCTAGAGGAACTGGGTTAATACCGATTCCAATAGAAGATTCCATGATTTTCATCCGGAAAAAAATGCTCTTGGAGTAGTAATGAAAATTCTCTTTTTTATCCCCACTTGAATCGCTAAATATATGAATCTTGGTGGTACATAAAATGGGAAAAGGTGGGAACATTGGTCTGTATACTCCATATTGAGGTAACATCCACCTAAATTCATCAGGTATTCTAATACACTTATTTCTAAACACTAGATCAGTAAAACAGAAATGATATTCTACACTCTCCAGTATTCATATCATGAAAAATTAATTCTAGTTGTTTATTTCTTATAAGGTGAAGTGGATTAGTTGTGGACTCTAATCAAGAATACAGGGAATAAATATGCAATTGAATCCCTATATATTTATGAGTTCAAGATCATACACTTTAATAATTAATTTTCCTTATGTTCTCTATATAAAGATGTATAATAAGTTCCTTGAGTTGAAGAAAAAGGATGATGAACATTTGGGTACTAGCAAGGATAATTTTATAATACACGTGAGGTATTCTTCTGTAATTATTATCTAATATGAATGTAATGTTTATAGGGTACTTAGTTGATTAAATAAAATATTCCCATAGGTGTTGTATGTATGAGATTTTAGTATTAATGATGATATTTTGCATTGTGTTGTCAACGATTAATTAGGGGTTAGAGCTAAATATCAATCTCAGGGTTTTAACAATAAAATGAAGATAATGATAAATGAATATTAAAAAAACCATGAAGGGATAGATATGAAAATTACTCTGTGCTATATGTTTGGAATTAATCATGTTGGGAATGGTCTTTGGGGTCCTGATAAGTATTTTATGTTCATAAGGGAAGGCCGATAGGCAATTTATTTGTGCACTAATGGAAGATGTTGTCCAATGATTCAAATAAAGGAAAATCCACATTGAATGCACATCCCACACAGTAGTGAATTAACTGAAAATAGAATGGCAATTATTCTAACGAATTCCCAAACCCAAGGTCTAATGATGAGGATGGACTTCAGCAACTAATAATGGTACAAGAGGAAATCTCATTTGATCATTATTTATAACGATGTTTTCAATTATAAGATGTTTGATGTTATACATACCATCAACTCTAGAACATATAATGATTTATTTGTTTATGTATCTTCCAACTAGTTCATATATATTGAAATTTATAAGGGTATTATGATTCAATAACAATGCTCCGATATTGAAATATATTTGAATCCACCAAATGGCATGATTATTGCATCTCATTTTTAGGATTTCTCTCCAGTTTATGTTTTTGGGAATGTGCTTCCTACAAATTTTATAATTCTTAATTTGGTTAAATTTGATGCCGTCGTTGGAATGGATTGTGTATCTCTATATAATTCACATATCAATTTTCAGGGAATAGAATTTACAATTGACATTTTGACCAGTCTTATGATCTTCAATCAATTTAATGACATATATGAACTTCTTATGGATATTACATCTTATTTATGGGTGTTAATTCACATTCATAAGGGTTTTTTACCACATAGGATTGTGATGAAATCTGTGTATATGATATGAATGTGGTTTAGGAATTTGAGTATTTCCTTATAGAAGATTTTACTAGACTTTAACCAAAATATGATGTTCATTTCTCAATAGAAGTAATGTCTTTTAACACATCAATTTTAGAGATTCCCTATAGAATATTCATAATATTGTTGTATGAATCGATTAATAATCTCCATTAAACCCTTGATAAGGTATCCATTCAACCAACTATGTCACATTGGTATGGACGTGTTCTTTTTTTGAACTAAAAGATGGATCAATGTAAGTCTTCATTGATTAAAGTGTCCTAAAAATGAAAAAATAAGAAGAAATTATCATATTTCATATATTTATAACTTGTTTAATCAACTGTTTTGAGCTAAATACATTTCCAAGATTGACATATTTTTTAAATATCATCAATTGAGATTAAAGAAAGAGGATATTCACTTGGTAGAATTCTGTATAAGGTATAGATACTATGAATATATAGTAATTCCTTTTGATCACACTAATTCCCGTGATATCATTGTGGATTTAATGAATATATTTTATAGGGATTACCATGACCACTTTTTTGGAAACCTATATAGGTGAAATTATTATATACTCAATGATAAAGGGAGTGCATGAATACTTGTTAAGAATTGTAATAAAGAACCTAATGAATGATTAATTATTTAAAATATACAATGTGATAATTTTTGCTGAAAAATGATTCATTATTGTGTGACATAATCTTGAAAGATAGTATAATATTATATCCATTAACGAAAAAGCCTATTTAATGATGGAATAAACAAGCCATGGTAACTATGATATGTAGATTTATTGTTTTAGATTTATATTATCCATGGATTGTGGAATTTATGAACAATATCTAATCCTCGAACTATGTAAACTCATATGGGTGTCATGTTCCTTTTGACAGATGAATGTAAATAAAATTTTATGGAACTAAAGTTATTGTTGTTCTACTCTAATGTTCTTACATTATCCTTTAATAGAGAATGGTCTGTAATATTTACTCATGCATCCATGTGGAGATTTTGATGTGTTCCCATATAGAATAACATGGTAATATTATATTCCTTATGGATGATGAACATTCATCTGATATATTGCCCAACTAATGATATAAAGTTAGAAGAAGACATTTTTGCATTAACGATATAGAGGCACTATCATTAAACAGAATATTGTGGTATATATATTGATCATAAAAGTATAAAACTTATTTTCCCACCGAATGAGTTGAACATGCACCAAAGAATATGGTTATAGTTGGTAAAGGATTAGGATAACCCAATACAATAACACCCTTGGAAAAAAACATCATGGTTGAAGCTTTCAGTTTAAAATATCATGGTAGCTTATCCATGATAAAGATGTAAAAATATGCAATATTTATGTATTTGTAAATTATGGAGCTTAAAATATAGAAGTAATGGAAAAAATTGTATCTTTCTCAAATTAGTGTTCAACCCTTTATAAAATTGATGATTAAATAGGACCTTAAGGAATATTTTGAGAAGAAAAATAATGAAAAATATGTTCTTGATATTAACATTAATATTTATGGGTTCCTTCCCTAATATATTTGAATAAGGATATTTTTGAGGAAGCTAATATTTCTTCCATATTTGGTCAACCTGGAAGTTCTAAGTTGTATGGTGATGTCAAGTAATTCTTATATTGGGATGGACTGAGGAGATATATCATAGTATTTGAAAGTAGGAGCTTGAAATGCCGACATGTTAATGTTGGAGGAAAAAATTCATAGGGGTTGCTACATCTATTATCAATACCCATATTGAAATGGGATAAATTCATTATTTGTTTTTTCTTATGACTACCCAAAATCTATAATGATTTTAATTCTATATGGGTTGTAGTCTATCCCCTAACAATATCATCATAGATCATCGATATCATAGAATTCTTATATCTAGGTCATCCTACTAGTAAATACAGTATGGAAGTGATAAGGTTGTATAGATAACAATATGCTACTATATCAGATCAGGATTATCGTTTTCCTTCTATGTTCTGGAAATGTATTTAGGAATCCCTTGGAACTGAATTAATTTTCATCCTTACATATAATACATATATATATTGGTAGTTTGATGATTCAATTCAAACCCTAGAGGATATGTTGAGGTCTTATTCTATCGATTTCAATGTTGGTTGGGATCAACACCTTCCACTAGTTTATCATTGATAAAACAATATTTGTCAAACAAACATTCATATGGATCCTTATTAACACCTCTATGAGAGGATATTTATATCTTCAATGTGATGGGATTAGGTTGGAGAAAAAATCTATGGGTATTTAATATCAATGATGAAATAGTACACTAGTACAGAGCCATTCAGTAGCATGTCAAGACAGAATGAATTCAACTTAAAAGTTATGCTGATTATAGAGCTTGTGATCTAGAATTTTAATCTGATGAGAATCTGTTTCTTTTAATGTCTCATAGTATGAATTTTCTATGATTTGGGATGAAATTTAAAAAAATACCAATGTATATAGGTCACTTTGTGATTCTTGATAATGTTAGTTTGTAAACAAATCACATGGATAATCCTCTAAATATCTCTAAGGTACATGATATGTCAAGGGTATCTACCCTAATGTTGTATATAACTTACCCCACACATGTACTAAACATATAGTTCATATAACTGGAGCATGTTATTTCTTACGAGGAACATCCATTTGAAAATCAAGATCATAGATTGAATGTTGAATGAAAAAATACCACTAACTTGTTCAATGTTTTGCCATGAAATAAATATTTAGAAGAAGATACATGGAATCTTAAGGATTTGATGAAGTATAATTAATCCCATTTTTGTACTACAGTAATGAATTTCGAGGATGAATTACATTTTTGTGGGTGGGGGTGAATGTAACATCTAGAGATTGTATGGACATATTTTCATGAATAAATTAATTTTCAATTGATATCATAAATTTAACAATGTTAAACATTCCTTTCACTTGGCATTGACTCAGTGTACATTAAATGAAATAGTGACTCAGCATATGTTACATGAAACACCGAATTGGCGCATGTTTCATGCATCACTGAGTTTACTAAATAACTTTTTTTGAATAATTTTATAAATGAGATAATTATAACATATCCCTCAATCTTAGAAATATAAATCATAATAACTACATTAAAAAAAATTATAATGGTTTTATATAAATAAAACATATTGATATAAAATGATATAATTTTCGCTATAAACATTATATATTTAAAAATTTTATTTTCTGAAATGAAATTATTTTCATTTCCTATTGTGAAAAACTATAAAAGAAATTTTTTAATATTTAGAAATTGAATTCGATAAAATAAAATGGACTTTTAAAATTTTGAATGTGTCAACTATGTTTGGGTGAATTTTTCACGTTTTTATTGATGAACATCATTTTTTGTGGAATATTGAAAAATATAAAATTTTAATTCAAAACTACAGTCACATATATATTATTCATAAGAATAAATCATATTTTTAAATTTTTTAATTGTTTAATTATTTTAAATTTTTATCAACAAATACCATGTAGTTTATTGGAAAAAATTAAAAATGAAATTGGATATAGAAACTTAGTAGACATTTGATCATTTTATACATTAAAAAACCACAGTGTTGTCCTGTCAATAGGAATAAAATTTAAATAATTTCAACAAATTACATTATTACAATTTTAATAAATGATCCATATTTTGAATCATAAAAATTTATAATGTATAATGAGGTAAAAAATTGATCAAAAATATTAATTACAATAATTAAAATTACAAACAATGATTATGTTAAATTTAGCTAAAAAATGTAATAATCCTTAATCTATGTCGTCCAAAAGACATATCCCCTTGTGCAACATACATTGAATTGACATTATTCGGCCATTGAAGTTACATTATTACGTTTTTATTATTTTTATGACATTTGTTTCAGCAAAAAGGTGGGTACACCAAACATATTTTTAAAAATGCCTTGTATTGCCACTCCTATCCCTATAAAAGGCCCCCACCTTTACAAATTATTCACACCTCTCAAACATATTCAGTTTAGTAATTTACTACCCAAAAAAATACCAAAATCTCCACCTTACTTCTTGAACACTCCCTTTTTTCATAAAACATTCCAATGAATCACTTTAGTGAAAACCAAAAGGAGTTACTTGATAATGAGGTAACCCCCTCCCTCAATTACCATTATTTTATTTTTTTCTGAAATATTTATATTCTATGTATTACATGACTATTTATCAACACTCATATCCTTAGAATACAAATATGTTTTTATTCTATGGATTCTACTTACACATACATACACATCTGTCAAAAGTGTGACAAACATAATGTTTATGTGTACAGTGATATACCGCATCACAGAAAAATGATTTTTTATTTTCCATTTCCACCTGGAATGGTTGGAATTATGATGGAAAACCTATTTATAAACATTTTATATGATATATAATTATTAGTTAATCTTATTTTAATATTTAATAATACATATCATTATACATTCCATATTTTTGTAAATACAATTTTTTCATTTTAGCTAGTATGGACTGCTGAACCCTTAGAGCAATGTTATTGCTTCACAAACTACATGGAATGTATTAAGGATGGGTTTAGTGAACTTATATATAATAAATCATCTATAATAATTCTACATATATGTATATGTACAAATATTTCACTTATTTTATTCCTTTCAACATGACAATTAAACAGAAAGAGCATTCATGCGTACATACGACCTATCATATCTATTAATATTGTATTACATTTAATAAATATAAATTATATATTTTTTCATAATACACATATACATAATATGAATTTTAATTATGTAATGGTTTATATTATGAAAATCATGATATATGTGTAAGGACTAAATAAATAGCAAATTAAGACACTTGCGATGAAAAGTGGGTATTACTTGATGTCAAAACATAATATTTAATTATTAACAAGTGGGTAATATAAATTTGTAGTAAAGAAATATATGTTATTATATATAATAATATGGTTATGTATAATAATTTTATATTTATTATAGAGGATGTTTGAATGAGTATGATGAGAGTTAAGACACAATGTATGGGGATTTCTAGTCTCACATTATTTATGTGAGATTTATACCTTATTCACCATTAATCTATTTTGTTTGGTGATTATAATATCGATGATTGTATTGTCTTATTTTTACCCTTAATTTTATAAGTATTTACATATCCATTTTATGATCTAATATTTATGGCTTTTATGTTTTAAGAGTTTCTAAATCAGAAAACCATTTTTTATCCCAATTTTCCTTCTTCGAGACACATGCCATGAATATTAAGAACCATGTTTTAAAAAAAATTGAAGGATTATTTTTTTATATAAATTTATAGGAATATTTATTTAAAAAAAAAATTTGGTTTTCAATCATCATTTAAATAGTATCACATTATTTTGAAAGAAATGGTTTTCAAAATGCTTTCAACATTAATTTATAAGTAATCAAGGAAAATGGTTTCCAAAATGATTTCAATATCTACATAAATGTTTTCAAATAAAAATGAATCCAATAGGATTTAAAAATATTAATTAAAATTTTTCATGTTTGTTTTAAATAAAATTATTTTCAAATGGTTTTATTTTATAAATATCATTTATAATGAAGAAATAATGTGTTCCTCACGAAATGATTTCCAAATATCATTAAATGTTATTTTCTTTCCAGTATGACATCTCATGATGTTACTCATTATCGTATCAGAAATGATCAAAAGGCTCCATTCAAATTAATTAATTAATGGTCTAATTTTTGATTTATTTATTCTAATGACACTTTTTTCTCATCCAAGGGTTATATACATTGGATATCGTATTCATTTCACAGGTTATTATTGTTTTATATAATTATGAAATGTATATAGTTTCCATTTGTAATGATGCAATGAAAAGTTATTTTCACCAATTTCATTTCATGGGTTTATAATCATTTGTTTATAAAATCAATCTCGTTTTTATGTTATGAGATAATGAATGTTTTATTATCTTGGTGTACATGTAGGAATGATTTTATTGCAGGAGTAGTGGGGCCTAAATCTCCATCCAATTCATTGGGTAAATATATATATCTCAATAAATAATTTTGTGTATCAATTGAAATTTCCTTATTCACTATGGGAATATTGGTTAAACCAATCCCTTATAAGGAAAGGAATGCGAATAGGGTAGGTGGTATGTCCCACACAATAGGTTTAGTCACCCTGAATAATGAAAATGGGGAAACCTGATCCACTCTGCTATGATTGGGAAACCCAAACCCTTACCAGGAAAGGAATATAACTAGGGATGGTGGTGTGCCCTTCCAGATAGGTGTGGTTTATATGAAGTTTGTTGATAATTTTTAGTAACGTTTTATTTCAAAAAAAGAAAAGATATCACCTGATTATGTATACGAAAATTCAATGTATTGTTCCTATGATATCATTTAATGGTATATACTTTATTTCCATATGATTCATGCCTTATAAACATAAGTTATTTATTCCATGATTCATTTTTTAGACCGTCTGATATGTAGTCTATGATTTTATAATGATGTGATCATGTTCGTATACCCCTATGATCGTGTTTATGATTACATGTATCCCTTTTTTACCCTTACTGAAAACCTCATCTCACCAATTTTTATACTTCCTTCTCCTTGTTATTATGATATTCATTATGTTAGATGTTTCTAAGAATGGTGTTTTTCATTAAGGACATAGTATGATGTAATGTTGCTCCCTTATTTACTAGTGTTTATGATTCCACATTTTTAAAATAACTAGACTATTACACTAGTTGGGTGTGTTTTTGTATAATGATTTTAGTGTTATATAAATGTTATTGAATTTTAATATATGAAAATTTTGGGTCACAGTATATTCATCTATGAAATTTTATCTATTGATAAATACACTCATATTTTTATAATGTTAGTTGTCTTTGTGAGATGATCTGTAACAACCCATATAGCATTATTTCTTCATGATATCATCAGTTGTCCAGTTATAATGTCTATGGTGATGTTCTTCAATTTCAATTTTGGTATTGATAATGGTTTCATCATATCCTTAAAAAAATTTCATTCATCATTCACTTATTGAAAAACTGGGAACATTAATGACGATTATGTGATATCTTTCGTCATATTGTCCCATCAAAAGTTCTCTTGGATATCTCCATACATATTTTTCCTCCCTGGGCTAATAGATATGTTTCAACTATTCAAATTGCTAAAAATATAATTTTTTTTCTCTATATTTTTGTGGTACTTATAGTTCTGACCCAAACCTTACAACTCTATCCTCATCAATTTTGAACATTGAGGAATTCCCCTTTTTGGAAACCTCGACCATCTTCAAAATTTCAACATTTTTTCCTTGATATTCCTATATTTTCTCAATTTTGGATGGTTTGGTAATAATTTGAGAATGGATTAATGATTTTAGTTCCTAAATGATACTCACGTGAGCCCTTGGAAAGTGCATAAAGATTAGATCCTTCTGAATTCGTATCATTGATAATGTTACAAGATTCTTTGTACATAGATCATCCATCACATTATTTTCATTACTAGAATGGTAGTCGATTATGAAGTCATAATACAGGGTGAGATCAAAAAAACCTTCATTGGATCATATTGATCACCTTGCTGGTGAATATATATTTGAGGTTCTTATGATCAATATATATCTCAAACTTCTACCCATAGAGATAATGCATCCATATTTTCATCATGAATATAATAATTTCAAACTCTATATCATGTGTGACATATATTTTCTCTTGATATATTTTCTCTATATCACTTTACCATTTCTCTACAGTACACAACCTAATCCCATAAATTTTTAATCAATTATTAACTCAAAGAGTTCCCCACTTTTCGGATGTGTGACTACTAGCACGGTGATAGTCCTCCTTTTGAAAACATTGAATTAGTTTCATATTTACTATTATATAAATAATTATCTCCCTTCATAGTCAGGTTTCTTAGTATATTTAATCATCGAGATATGTTTTTCAAAAATTTGGTGATAATACGTAGCTAGAACAAGGAAACTAGATTTCTATGTTACATATGTTGGAATGGTCCACACATCTATTTCCTTTTCTATAAATGGTTGCATAGATATTCCTTTGTTTTTTGTTAAAATTCCCTAGAAATGTACTTCCTCCATACAAAACCCTCATATATTTATTTTTAATAACATCTATCACTTATTAAAGTCATTAGAACTATATTAAAATGATCATCATCTTCCCAAATTCTGAGGGAGTATATCATAATATCATTGATAACGACTACCTTAAAATTTTCAAGTGAATATATAAAAAATATATTCGTTAATTCTAGGAATATTAATGGAGATTTAGTGATTATGAAGGGAATCATAATGAACTCACAGTGTCCATACCTCATTATAAATTCATTCATGTAAATATATTCCTTCCTCACATTTAAGTAATTATACCCCACCCAAAGTTCCACATAGAAAAATATGTTGCTCCACGCCGATGATCGATCAGGTCATCTATTCGTGGAAGGGGATACTTTTTCATAATTTTGATTTTTTTGAGCTCACAATAATCAATGTAGAGGTAAATTGATTGAACCATCTTCTTGAGGAAGATGACTCGTGAACCCCATGGTGAAGCACTCATATATATATAAACCTTGTTCATATTCTCTTTAAACGAATTCTTCAATTCCTAAAAATCAATGATGGCCATTCTATATGATTTATTTGATTTCAAAATTTTACTTGTCAATATGTTCAGTTATGAAATCAGCCCCTCGTTCATGAGGAAGACCATAAAATTATTATGGTAATTAATATGTGTAGTCTCTCACAATGGGCATATCATCAAGAATGATTTTATAATTTTTCTCAATCATTTGAGCTAAATATTATTTATCATATGAAAATAATATAAACACTTGATATGATGTATCGGAATAAGATTCATCCTCCTCCTTACACTTTTACATTATTAGAGGTTACCTTCTAATGTGATGAGTTATATCCCTTTATTGATAGTTGATGTTGGCATTGTATAAAGAGATCCAATGCATGCCCAATATGGAATCAAAATCCTGAAAAGGAAGTGTGAGAAGATTTACTAGATGGTATAGTCCAAAGTATCTAAGGAGGACTTATTTTCATTTGAAGAAATATATTTCCCATTAACTATTCACAAATATAACTCAACATCTACATTTAGAGGTGTTGTTTGAGTTTTCACCTAAACAATCAGGATACAAAAGATTTTGTAGAACCATAATCAAAAAGTATATTTACAACACTTGAATGATTAAATTGAGTACCTATAACCACATCTTTGTTAGGATCCACCATAATAGTAATTATCTTATAAGATTCCCCTATATCCATCAGCATTAGTGGATGCTGACATTGATTACCATGTGGGACTCAAGGTTTAGTGAACTATATCGGATAATTCAAATTTTCCAAATAGTGTAAGATTTTAACCTTATGTGGTTCTCTACTTTCATCCACAACATTTTCCTACTTCCTTATATATCTTCTTGTTTCATGAACATGGTCTACATCACTCCCGCAATTGAATAATTTGACCATCCCATTGAGGTAAATCCCATGATGCTTCTTCACTCATATTCACATGCCTGGGGATGTGTTTTCATTCCCCATAAGTCATTAGATACTCCAACAGGATACTTCATCTTCCATTTGATATATACATAGCCATGCGAAAATCTACAAACTCTCTCTCCACTTTGAATGCCCAACGAACAACTTCTTCCTAACTCCTAAAGTATCATATTCCTAGAAAATTTCAAAAGAGAGGTTTTTAACCAATTAAGAATCTATCAATGTTTCTATAATTATTGATAAAAAAAATATATGACATACCATGAATGAATTTGAAGATTTATGCTTATTACATGAAAGATTTACATTTCTTTTTCTTCTGATCTATGAATTCTCCTACCATCTTTATGAGAATCATTCAATGGAAATACATAGTAATAAATATCTTATTAATTTCTTCCCACTATATCTCATCAATTTCATTCCTTTTGATTATTATTCTTAATAAATGACCGCCTTTGATTGGAATCTCCATCTAACTGATAAATTGATAGAGTAAAGTTCTCAATGTTAGAATAGTGAAGCACGTAAAATATCATCTCAATTGAGTGGACCCATGGTTCCATGACTAATTGATCAGAATATCAACTAAATTTCATTCGACATATCCACATAACAATCTTGATATCTAGTTTCTCCATATTAAGTAATGGAATATGTTCCATATTATTCGGGATATTGTACATATCTTAAGACATCTATTTAGTAATTGAAATGATATTTTGAACTCGACCTCTAAATGGAATTGGGATGTCAATGAGGAAATCATTATATTTCCTCCTCACACCAGTTATTGACCTAGTTTCACTAGGTTCCCACTATTTTATAAACTATAAATGATTTAAAGAAAAAACATTTAAGAAATTCATGAATATATAAATTATATCATAGTGCAATTAATGTTAAAGGCATCTCTTGTGGAATCAATTTCTAATAATTTTCATAAAGAATATTATAGGGTGATTATATATATATTTTATATCATACTAAGGGTTTTTACTAATGTTCTATAAACCTAATTCTCAAATTAACTAAAATTTTTTCTAAGAACAACAATATCTACCCTACCCTTTTACCTTATTATCACATCATTTTAATGATAAATGACATAAAAGTATTACAAAACAAGGATTGAAAATTTTTATTTTCTTGGTAAAATGAGGACTATACAAATCATATACATAATAAAATATTAGAAATATTTAATTACATGTTCTTAATATTTTTATTAGGAGACTTAAAAATGTCCCAGCATTAAACATTACTAAATATTGTGTTTTTTCAAGAATTCACATTGAGGATCTTTTTAGGGTTAGATTTTTAGGGAATTAGATCATAAATCATGCATTGCATTCCACTTTTAAACAATGTGGTTACATCAAAGACAATATTAATTTTCTTCCATCAAAGGAAAAATATTTAAAATAAAACATGGATTCTTTGTTGACACTTCATCAAAACTATCATCACATCATGTACAAATTCCCTTGACCTGTGAAAAACATTTCAAAAACTTGTGATGAGCATAAAAGGCTCAATAAAGGATATAAAAATACGAAAATAAATCATTAGTCCATGTATACGTAAAAATAAATGAAATCATTATTTACTCATAAAACATGAGTACTTTAACATACATCATAAAATCATATGATTTATGAATAAATCATAGAAATCATAAGACTAAATGGTAACATGAGGCATTCATAACATTCTTACATAGGGAGTAACCATCATGGTTACGTTTGGAATACCCATCATAGTATATTCTCTAAATCTATTCGGAGAATCCTTTGAGTTTAACTCCATTGCGTTACCCAATGCATTGGAGAGATATCTCAGGAGCACCCTCCCTTTTTTATCCCAAAACCACATGACTTCATAAACAATGAACAAGAACCATAACATAATCGTATCATATAAAACAGGCATAAAGGAAACATATAATTTCCACATTTAAATAACAAGATATCAATACAACACATTGATAAAATCAAAACATTATCAAAACCATTTTCAATACCAAAATAAAAGAAAATTAAAACATGGTATTTATTTTTCAGTTAATAAAATGTTATGTATTTTAGAAGAAGATGAAGCTCAAATAATGGTCATAGCGGCAGAGAAGTCGATGTCGCCGCATACGTAAGACAAAAAAAATCCCTTTGCCTTTTATTAAAACCATTGGTGTAAAAATATTCATTTTGAAGGAAATTTATTGTAAAATGGTTTTATTAAAAAACTAATAAAATATGGTCATATATAAAATGAATTATTCCTCAACGAAAGGAGATTGAGATGATGTCCCTTACCTCAAGTTTGACTTGTTCTCTTCTGTTCTTTATAATCCTGAATAATACACATTCATCAATTTATAATTTCTTAAGTACATACTTCAAAGATTATTATTCAATTCATATCTTATATTATAATGTTATAATAATTAGTTAATTATTTGAGTTCATATCATACGTTTTGTCGATGTTCAGTACATGAGTAAAAAATGAACTTGTTTGAAAATAATTGCCCATGTAGTTATCACAACATCATCTACAGAATGGTATTAATGATTAAATATCATATATATCTAGTATATATTCATTTTATACTATTCCATAGCATTTGGAGTCAAATTATGAAATACACCGTTCATGGAGACGGTAGGCAGTACGTTCGCATGAACGCTACTTTCATTTCGTTGTCATATTAATGGAATTAAAACTAAATGAGACTTATATATATATATATATTCTAATTATAGTATAATATATATGTCATATAGGTCACATATGTTCATTAATTACATTCTTTATAAATTCCATGTTTGGCATGAATGAGTCGCATCACTTAAGGGGGTTGTAGTCCACACTTCCTCATATGAAATTATAACATTTTCACAACATGAAAAGCATAAAGGTATATTTTAAATAAAATATAAAGAATCATTCTGTTGAAATAAATATAATATATATGATATATAAACATAGTTATATCATGATGGCCACCATGAAATGTGTTAAAAGAATATTGAACAATCATCGATTCATGAGGCAGTAATTCGCCATCCACAGAAACAATATGTTCTTTAACAATTAGAAGGAGGTGTGTGTATGTGTAAATAAAATCCTTATGATAAATAAAACGTAGTATATTGAGGATACTGGTGTTGTTATAGAATCAAATAATAATAATGATAAGGGGAGTGAAGAAGGAAAATACAAGAAAGTATTTTCAGAGAAGCTGTTACCTCTAAATAGGGAAACTTCTTTTGATTTGAGGAAAATGATCTCTTGAACAGAATTATGCCCAAAGTGAGGCTTCTATGTAACGTCCCGAGTCCGGAGGCCCTCCACTGTTGCCCCATACCTGGTTTTCCACATGACCTCAAGCGCGTTTCCCCGAACTCCAGAGGCTGCCGACAAGTAGCGAGGGCCTTGGTGAGTCGGTGGGAAAACAATGCCCTCATTCGGTAAGGTATACAAGGTAAGAAAACAAAAATAAACAACAGAAGCATTAAACGACGTGCACAACAACAGAAACCAAACAACACAAGCAATGTTGATATATAACTATGTTGCAAATCATGCAACATGTACAAGTATCTAAGGAAACTAGAAAATACAACATCGTGGTGATATACAACTAAAACCAAGTTCAAAAGAAAAACAAATAATCTTCTCAGAATCATGAGCCACAGCTTGGTCCCACGCTCCCCAGCTCCAGATGCAGTCATGAGCCTGAAGTAGAAGGGTGTTTTCCCTTATCTATACCTGCAGCAACATAGTCTGCTTTGGACCAAATGCATGTCCCAATTAGGGTGTGAGATACAATCCCAGTATGCAATCACCCAATGATTTGTGCCTAGCAGTCAATGAATAGATGGTAGTAATAAAACAAGAAGCAATAAATGGAAAAGCACAAGCAACTACAAACCGCAGTTCTAACAAGGAAAGCACACAAGTAAGTAGTCAGCAACAAGAAGAAAACAGGTAACCCTATGTGTAGCTCTCATAGTCAAACCCCTATGGTTAAACCTATAATTACTAGCAACCCTCTGGGAGGCACACACAATCTCACCCCTCTGGTTCAGCTATGTAATTAAGCAGACTCTTTGGGGAAGCACTCACAGTAAATTCCGCCTATAGTCTCGTATCTTGCTAAAGGCTCTCTATGGAAGCACTCAACGTCAATTCCACCTGTGGCCTACGTCTTAATTAAAATACACTCTAGAGAAGCCCTTCAGTCAATTCTCTCCTTGGTCTCGCATCGCGATTAAAAGACACTCTTGAGAAGCCCTTCCATCAATTCCCCCTTTGGTCTACAACTCTAGGTTCTCACAATCCCGAGTGAAAGGTAATACATTCTCAGTGTGCGTGTACATCGTCCAAGTAAACCTCAAGAAATATTTGGCTATCAACTAAGGCTCAATAGAAAAACAAGGCAATAGTCCACAATCCTACAACTAGGCATGGCAACAGGCTAAACGACAAACATGCAGAACAAGCATGGAAAGCAAACTGAGCAAAAACAAAATACCTTAATCACAAGGAATAACCTCTACTAAAGATATCAGGAATTGTAGGCATGTAACAAGGGAAAAACAAGAAACACGCAATACCCTATTCAAGGGTATTGATGGAAATTGCACAAAATATCCATCAACATTCTACGGAAGGGAACAATCCACCAACCTCGATCCTAGGAGATCGATATACATGAACCTCGACAACAGATTCCTCTTAGTATGACGTATATCTGAGAAAACATACATAACGTTTATCCCATGATAACATGAAAACAAGGAGGAATCAAGAAACAAGGCTCAATCAGAAGGAAGAACTCACCGCTGCGATTCCAACGCAATCGATCGTGCTCGAATCAGAGAACGGATGGCGAAGCGGATTCTCGGAGAAGGTTTGGTCGTACGGACACTCATGGATGGTCGAAAAATGAAGAAGAATACGAATATGAGGTTTAGGCATGACCCTGGTCCATTTAATGAAAAACAATTATGTACACAGCGTGTACTTCTAGAGTACACGGCGTGTACATCAATTTTTTCCGTACTGCTAATCCTTACACACTGTGTGTGTGGCCCGGACACGTCCAGAACACAACTTCTAGCCGAAACAGAGTACACAGTGTGTAATCAGAATGTACACAGCGTGTACTTTGAAAATTTCCTGAAAAACCATTTTTCGTAAAAACTCCAAAAAAAGGAAAAGCATACCTGAACGAATATACGATTTTTTACAAACTTCCCCGCTTAAATAAATTTGTCCCCGAATTTCCCTAACAAGGTGGAGATGAAGAATCCACGAACAGCTCTGGCCACTACGATCATACATCGTCCTCCCTCTCCCAGGTCTCGTCCTGTACTCGCCCGTGCTGCCATAACACTCGTACCAGAGGAACAGACTGCCCGCGGAGAACCATCGTACCACGATCGAAAATCCAGATAGGATGCTACTCGAATGACATATCCACTTCAAGCTCGACTTCCTCAGGATGAAAGATGTGAGATGAGTCTGAAAAGTAACGTCAGAGCTAAGAGACGTGGAAGACAATGTGCATGGCCCGATACCTCTGATGTAGCTGTAACTGATAGGCGACTGGACTCACTCTCTCCAAAACCTCAAACAGCCCGACGTACCGTGGTGAAAGCTTACCATGTCTCCGAATCCTTTGGTGTCCCAACCTCGTTGTGACACGTAGGAAAACCCGATCACCAATCTCAAACTTGAGAGGTCGTCTCCGCTGATTAGCATAAGACTTCTACCGAGACTGTGTTGTAGCCATCCTCTTTCTAATCAGCTCTATCTGGTCTGAAGTCTCCGGTAGATGATGAGGTCCCAGCAAATATTCCTCTCCTGCCTCCAGCCAGCATAAAAGTTATCGGCATGGCCTACTGTACAAAGCATCATATGACACAATCTGAATGGTCTCTTGGAAACTGTTGTTGTAGGAGAACTCCACCAGAGGAATATGCTTATCCCAAGAACCGCCAAAGTCAATGATGCATGCTTGGAGCATATCCTCAAGAAACTGGATCGTGCGCTCAAACTGGCCATCAGTCTAGGGATGGTATGTTGTACCCAAAAGTACATGTGTTCCCAAGGACTTCTAATGTCCCTGCCAGAACCGAGAGGTAAAGCGCGCATCTCTATCTAAAAAAATAGAGCATGGAACTCCATGCAGATGGAAAATATCTCTGATGTAAAGTCATCTCAGATCATCGACACCAGAGGTCTCCTTTATCGGAAAGAAGTGAAGAAACATTGTTAGTCTGTCGATGACAACCCAAAAGGCATCGTTCCCTTGTAGTGACCTCGGCAACCGAGTCACAAATTCCATCGCAACATCATTCCACTTCCACTCCGGATTGGGAAACTATTGTATATGGCATGCTGGTCGTTGATGCTCTTCTTTCACCTTAAGACAAGTAGAACATCTCATGAAAAACCCAGCAACATCCTTCTTCATACTTGGCCACCAGTACTGGCGATGAAGATCCCGATACATCTTGGTGATGCCAAGATTAACTGCCCAAACAGAGGAATGGAAATCCAGCATCAGCTCCTCACGTATGTCTGCTGGCACCCATACGCATCCTTAGAAACGAAAGATCTCATCATCGCCCACTTTCCATCCAGGAAGAGGGTCCTCTCCTGACACACTCTCCCGCATGACTAAGCCTTCTGATTCTGATAACTACATCATCAGTACCCAATCAAGTAGCGTGGATGTAATAGCTAAATAAGATAGAAAAGTCTGTCCCCATTTGTCGCGCACCTCCAGAAGCATCTCAGAGAATAGAGCCATTAGCTTCCACTCACTGCTAGCCTCCTGAACTGCCTGAATCTGAGTTCTTCTGCTCAACGCGTCTACCACAGCATTGCCCTTACCCAGCGTATAGGGAAGATCGAAATCAAAAGACTGAAGATACTCAACACACATGCACTGCCTCAGATTCAGATCACGCTGAGTAATGATATACATGAGATTCTTGTGGTCAGTGAAGACCACAAAGTGCTCTCCCAGAAGTTAGTGTCTCCAAAAACGCAAGGCGTGAACAACAAATGCCAACTCCAGATCGTGCGCATGGTAGTTCCTCTCATTTGGCCTCAGCTTCTGAGACCCATAGGCAATGACTACATCTCCCTACATAAGCACAGCTCCATGACAGATACCCGAAGCATCACAGTAAACAATGTAGCTCTTGCCTGGCTCTGGCAGGACTAGAATCGGTGATGATGTCAACCTCCCTTTCAGCTCCTGAAAGGATGACTCACAAGAATCTGACCATAAGAACTTCGCCCCCTTCTTGGTCAGATCTGTCCAAGGGGCTGCTAGACAAGAAATGTCCTAAATGAAGCATCTGTAGTATCCAGCCAGCCCTAGGAAGCTTCGTACATAAAAAACGTTCTTTAGCAGCTCCCAGTAATCTACAGCTCTCACATTCTCAAGGTCCACAGATACTCCTGCCTCTTAGATGAAGAGACCCAATAAGTGAATATGATCCATCCCCAAATGTCACTTCAAGAGTTTAGCATAAATTCAATGCTCACTCAGTTTACTCAGAACGATCTCAAGATGTTTGGCATGGTCATGTCGAGTGTGAGACTACACCAACATATCATCCACGAAGACCACGACGAAGGAATCCAAGTAAGGATGTAACACTCGGTTCATCAGTGCGATGAAAACAACAGGTGTGTTCGTGAGTCTGAAAGGCATGACTGTATACTTGTAAAGACTGTACCAGCTCTTGAAGGCTGTCAGAGGTATATCTGATGGTCTAACGCGCAACTGATGATAACAGGACCTCATGTCGATCTTCGAGAACACCCGGGCTTCTCAAAGCTGATCAAAAAGTTCATCAATACGCAGAAATGGATATCGGTTCTTGACCGTCAACTGGTTCAGCTTTCGATAATCCACACAAAGGTGAAGGGTACCGTTTGCCTTCATTGCAAACAGGACAAGAGAACCCCAAGGAGAAGTTCTGGGTCGGATGAAACCCTTAACATGTAGCTCTTCCAACTGCTTCATGAGCTCCTGCAACTCAGGTGTGTCCATCGTATAGGGAGGAATGGACACCGGTGCTGCTCCTGGAACGAGCTCAATATAAAAGCCTACCTCATGCTCCGTAGGAAAACCTGAAAAGTCCTCTGGAAAGACATCTCGGAAGTGATCCACCACTGGAGGGAAGTCCCACTGTGGAGTCCACTGATTATCCAGGTAAAGGATAGAAATATGGGTCATCACTCCTCCTAGCCCATGATGCTCGAGTCCCGCCCGACTCGCCCGAACGTCCCATTCGCCTCTATGAAGGAAAGATTCACCCTCTGGTGAAATGAAACTGACTCTGCAGTGATAGTTGTCAACGACTGCCTGGAAAGGAATCAACGAGTCCATGCCAAGGATGACATCATAGCATGTCATCTCTAGGTCATAGAAGTCATATAAGAAGTTATACCATGCAACCTCGAGAGGGAACTCTCTACACTAGCATACACTAGATGTCCTCATTCCCAACGGTGTTCCTAGTGTCAACGAGTTGGCAGAAGAAAAGACGCAGAGTCCAAGGCTCTCCAAAACAGCAACAGAGATAAAGCGATGCCTAGAACCAGTATCGAAAAGGGCTAATGATAAAACTGAGGCTACTAAAATCGTACCTCGAACAGTAGAATGGTCGGGATCCTGCTCATGAAAAGTCTGTTCCACGACGAAAGACTATCCTACAACGCACCCTTGTGCCCCTGATTGACCACACTGAGATGAACCCCCCTGCTGGTGCTGAGGGACTGGGGGCTGACCGCCATGGCCTCAACCTCCACCTCGGCCCGAATGGCCAGAAGAACTCCAGTTCCATCACTCGTGAGAGACTGGTGGGGCTGCTCTTGAATGAGGAGTCATGGAAGAACCCCGGTCACCTACTGCTGGTGAGAAAGCCTGGAAGAAACGTTGAAGGTGAACCATATTTCCACATGAACGGCACTCCACGGGGTCTCTCTGGCACTGCGGCCTCATGTGCATTGTCCATCCACACTGGTAGCATGTCACATGGCTGCCTGATGATGCGTCTCACTTCCTTGAATCACTGTGCGTAGGCTCCTTACGACACTTCTTGCTGTTATCTGAAGGAATTCTAGCTCTGGAAGCAGAACCGCCCTGACTCACAGCTCCAGAGTCTCTCAGATTTCACTCCGCAATCAGTGACTGGTTGACGATGGATGTAATGGAAGTCAGCTGGAAGATGTTCACCTGTGAGCGAATATCCTGGCTGAGTCCATCCTCAATCTTCCTCGCCAAAAACACCCCACTCCCATCCCGAAGGGGTGTAAAATGCTGTAGCTCAGTGAAACGAGAGGAATAATCCATCAAATATAGAGTACCCTGCTCTATGCTCATCAACTCCCAGGCTTGATCGGCCCTCATGGTCTGCGGGTAAAAGTAGTCATAGAAAATGCACTGGAACTCCTCCCAAGTCATAGCCTGCTGCTGACCTGCCTATGAGATCACGTCCCACCACCACTTGGCAGATTCTCGGAGCTTGTAGGTGGCGATCTTGACCCGCCTCTCTAGAGGCATCTCTAGATGCTCGAAGATAGTCAGCATGGCTTCCAGCCATGACTTTACAGCCTGAGATCCTCCCTCACATGAGAACGTGGGAGGATGCTATTGCTGAAAGACCCGCGTCAAGTCTTCCATAGATGAGATAGGAGGAGGTGCTCCCTGGAAGGCCCAAATCATCCTCATGAAACCTTCCTTTAACTCCGCATCAGCGCCCGCGACTGGTACAAAAACCGGTGCCAAGGATGGCTTAGATGGGGGATCGACATGACGTCCCTGATGATCCCTTTTTTGCGTCTGATCACTACCTAATGATAGACGTACGACCATAGGACGTCTCAGAGGCATAGCTCTGAAAGATCAAAAGCACACCTTAGATCAGGAAAACAAGGACAAGGAACACAAGAGTACAAAACGGGAACAGGGGAAGAAAGACACAGAAGATTGAAAAACATGACTACAAGGCGTGTCTACTTAATCCACTGACATGGGCATGTACTCCTTCCCTACAAGTCGCGTAGATATCAAACTACATGGCGTGTTGACTCCAACACATGACGTGTACTTGAAAACTATTCCCCTGCCCGAGTCTCCCTACACGGCTAACCCACACGGTCCAACTCAACCCCAGACTACACGGCGTGTTCGAATCAAACATGGTGTACACTAGATGAGGCTTCGGTGGTCCGTGTTGTTGAGTACACGGCCATCTACACGGATGGACCTTACACGGCATGCTCCGAACAAGCACGACGTGGATAGGCGAAGGAGATACCATCCCGTGTTGTTCGTGACATGGCCGAGTACCTGGAAATACTACACAGCGTGTTCCGATCAAACATGGCGTGTGAAAAGGAAGGTAAAGCCGGCCCGTCTTGTTCGTGACACGGCCGGGTACCTGGACAGACTACACGGCGTGTTCCTAACAAACACGGTGTGTGGAAAGGAAGGTAACACCGACCTGTGTTGTTCATCACATGACCGGGTACCTAGAAAAGACTACACGGCGTGTTCCCTATGGACACGTCATATTATACCCGAGCATCCATGTCCCGTGATTTTAGTAACACGGCCGGGTACACGGCCCCGAACTCAGACGGCGTGTACTAATGGTACATGGAGTGCTCTCAAAGTTACTCCCACGACACCGTGTTATGCTCACACGGTCGGTGAAATGGCCTGAAAACTACACAACGTGTTCCCGAAATGTATACGCCGTGTATTCTGGGTTTTTCTGTGCAGTAGCTCAGAAACTGCACAGAATTCCAAAACAGAAAAGCAAGGTGAAACATTCCAAATTCCGATCCGTCAGGGCCCATAACACCTCAAGAACCAAAATTTGGCATTCATTTTTAAGCAGGGAACAAAACAAATAGTTTTCTAACATAAAAAAAAGAATCTATAAAACATTTATCACAACAGAATGCATAATTTTACACAGAGCCTATCACAATAGCATGCAATCACTAATGCACCCTAGATGACATCAAAAGAATGCATGACATGTTATTTCTACAAGTGCCTATATGATTCATGAGATGGAATACCCTCATCTCATCGGGTTGCGACAAGAAATAGAACCAAAATATCAAAACAATAACCGCACAAGTCATACGAATCACTCTAGGTGAAAACATACCAACCATAAAATCTCAAAACCAGAAAACTGCAATAAACGAGGTAGTTTGGATTTTCCCTATACATGGTTTAGCTACTCCTGAGCACAACTTAATGCCAAGTACCAAATCCGTCATATCCCTGGCTAAGGTCACCAAGAAGTAAAGCAAAAGAAATGAACTTGCCTCTGATACCACTTTGTAACATCCCGAGTCCGGAGCCCCTCCACTAGTGCCCCGTACCCAGTTCGCCATATGACCTCAAGCGCATTTTACCGAATGCCAGAGGCTGCCGACATGCAGCGATGACCTTGGTGAGTCGGCGGGGAAACTATGACCGCATTCGGTAAGGTATACAATGTAATAAAACAACAATAAACAACGGAAGTGGTAAATGACATGCGAAACAACAGAAACCAAACAACGGAAGCAATGTAGATATATAACTATGATGAAAATGACGTAGTAGGTACAATTATCTAAGGAAAACAACAAACACAACAACGTGATGAAATACAACTGAATCCAAGTGAAAAAAGAAAAACAAATAATCTCCTCAGCAACGTTAGCCACAGCTCAGTCCCACGCTCCCAAGCTCCTGATGCAGTCATGATCCTGATGTAGAAGGGAACTTGGCCTTATCTATACCAACAACAAGATAGTCTGCTTAGGTCCAAAATCATGGCCCAAACAGGGTGTGAGATTCAATCCCAATAGGCAATCGCCCAAAGATTTGTGCCTAATTTTCAATGAATACATGGCAGTAATAAAACAAGAAGCAGTAAACGGAAAAGCACAAGAAACTACAAACCACGGTTCTAACAAAGAAAGCACACAAGTAAGTAGTCAGAAACAAGATGAAAACAGGTAACCGTCTGTGTAGCTCTCACTGTCTAACCCCTATAGTTCAACTTATATGTACTTGTAACCCTCTGGGAGGCACACACAGTGTCACCCCTCTAGTTCAGCTACGTAATTAAGCAGACACTCTATGGAAGCACTCACTGTAAATTCCCCCTATAGTCTTGTATCATGTTAAAGGCTCTCTGGGGAAGAACTCATTGTTAATTCCTCATGTGGCCTGCGTCGTAATTTAAATAAACTCTGGAGAATCCCTTCCTCCAATTCTCCCCTTGGTCTAGCATCACGATTAAAAGAAACTCTAGAAAAGCCCTTCTGTCATTTCCCCATTTGGTCTACTACTCTAGGTTCTCACAGTCCTGAGTGAAAGGTAATACATGCTCAGTGCATGTGTACATCGTCCAAGTAAACCTCTATAACTACTTGGTAATCAACTAAGGCTCAACAGCAAAATAAGGCAACAGTCCACAATCCTACAACTACGCATGGAAACTGGCTAAACGCCAAATAGGAAGAACAAGCATGGCAAGAAAACTGAGCAAAAAAAATACTATAATCACAAGAAATAACCTCTAATAAATCAATCAAGCAATGCATGCATGTAACAAGGGAAAAACAAGAAACACGCAATACCCCGTTCAAGGGTATTGATGGAAATTGAACAAAATATCCATCATCATTCTACAGAAAGGGACAAACCACCTACCTCGATCCTTGGAGATCGATATACGTGAACCATGACGACAGATTCCTCTTAGAACGACGTAGATCTGAGAAAACGCAGAAAGCATTCATCCCATGATAACATGAAAACAATGAGGAATCAAGAAACAAGGCTCAAGTAGAAGGAAAAACTCACTACTCCGATTCCAACGCAATAGACCATGCTCGAATCAGAGAATGGACAGAGAGGCAGAAGCTTAGAGAAGATTCAGCTGTATGGATTCTCTCGGACGGTTGAAAACTGAAGAAGACGACGAATAAGAAGGTTAGGTGTGACACCGGTCCGTTTAATTAAAAAAATGAAAGTACACGGTGTGTACATCATTTTTTTCAATACTCCAAAAAACCGGCCTCCACCTCAGCCTTACAAACCATGTGTGTAGCCCGGACACGACCAGCACACGGCTTCGAGCCGGAACAGAGTACACAGAGTGTACTTTGAAGATTTCCAGAAAAATCATTTTTCTTAAAAACTCCTGAAAAAAGGAAATGCATACCTGAACGAAGATCCGGGTTCTTAAATTCTAGGAGGAAGTGAGGGAAGAGGAGAGATAATATGAGCTGAGGTTGGAGGAGCCATGGTCTTGATAGGTGTGGGTAAGGGGTAGAGGTGGGTGATTTTTATAATTGGGAGGATGGGCACTCTAGGAAAGTCATGAAATATTAATTTAATATAAAATGTTTTTCAAATTAGAATGGTTCCAAAATGATATATTTCGAGGTTATGATGATAAGAGGTAGAAATCCACTCAACCAATATTATTTATACAAGTGGAGGTCATATAATTCACCTTATCATTTCATTTTAACCAATTGTTACAATTAATAAATCTTACCATGTCTTTTTTTATTTTCAAACTACATGGTCATAATAATGACATTAAAATTACAATAGTACCTTAATAGTATCAATAATGATTTTAGTAATATATTATATGTCATTTGGAAGAATATTTGATTTTTATACTATTATACCATTTAATAAATTAACATTTGTTTCAAAAACTCATTTATGACAATTTCGACACTATTTGTAGTTTCCTTTTGATAAAGCCATAAAAGATTTATTCCATCGAAATAATATCATTACCATATATTGTACATGTCATAAGAATATACATATTTGGTGGATAGCATCCAATGTTTCAAAACCAAATTATTTTAACACTTATAATATCATATATTTAAATCATTCACTAATGAGGTAATAATTGTATCACCATTGTGTCATAAATGAATTTATTTATTTAATGTCTAAGAATTATAAATAATATACCATGATGTAGGAGATATTTTTAGCTTTCAAAGTACTATTTATAATCAAATAGATAATTTATAATCAAAATTAAATATTTTTTACTTTGGTATTACATACTTTTATTATATTTTACATTCTTTAAAAATAATATGATAAATGGTCACTATCACACAGCAATGATTCCATGGGGTCCCTAAGTTGGCCTAAGGCTTTACATAGTCAGAAATGACACAAATAATAGAATTAGTATACATGTTGGTGTCATTTTATATTATTATGATATTAATTTATTACCCTTAACTATCTTATTACTAACAAATCATGATAATTAAAGATAATTACCATCGTTAAAATTGATAATGTCCAAAAACAAAATATAATTAATTACATAATTTTATCCTTATGATTCCAAATATTGATTCAATTTTACCAAATTCCAAATACAGAAATTACAGTAATTAATTTAAAAAATAACTCTCGTTGTCAAAACAAATAGCGTGTTTTGAAGAAACAATATCTTTCAAAAGATTGACAATTTTTTATGTCCAATTTCAAAGTGAAAATAATTATAATGACCACCATTGGATTAAATGGTAAAAATACATTCTAACTAAACTTTAAAACCAATTAAAAATATAATATATCCATATAATCAAATTTGATGAAAAAGTAGTATTGAAGTAAAATATAGAATTTTTCATTATTAAAAAAATGAACATTGTCAGAAAAATACCAAAAATTTATCCAAAGTAAATTCCAATGTCCAAATTCTAAAGAATAAGTTTATCTGGACAAATTGTTTTCATTAAATTTTCAAAAGATAAATTTAAAAAGGGTTTTCCATCAAAAGGCAGTAAAAAATCTTTTAAAATATTAGAGTATTATATGCTTAAGATTGGATTTATTCTCATTTTAAGCCTCTAAAACACTATTTAATTCATAAATAGACATACATATGAGAATCTATTATTCGTTACATACTTGAAATGTTACATCCTTCCACCCATTAGGAAAATGAATCCTCAAAATTTATTTACTTATCAAATAAGAGGGTGTATTTATCCCTCATTGCATTTTCAGATTCCCATGTTGCTTCTTCAATCATGTGGTTTTTTCTCAAATTCATTACTTGATGAATCACCTTATTCTGCAACACTTGATCCTTATGGTCAAGAATCTAGAATGATTTTTTCTCATGCGATAGATTCTATTCCAGCTGAACTACCTCTGGACACAAAACATGATATGGATCTAGCATTTACTTCCTTAACATTGAATCATGAAAAACATTGTTTACCTGTGATAAATTCGGAGGTAAAGAAAGTCGGTATGAAACTGATCCAACTCTCTCAAGAATTTTATATGGTCCAATTATCCTTGGACTCATCTTTCCATTCTTAACAAATAGCATCACACTTTTCCATGGTGAAACATTGAGGAAGAAATGGTCACCTACCTTAAAAGAGAGATCCTTCCTCCAGTTGTACGCATAACTTCTCTGCCTTCTCTAGTATGTTCTCATGTGTTTCTTTATCAGGTAAAATTTTTCTACCAAATCTTCTACAGATTCTGGTCCCATCAACTTCCTTTCACCTACTTCATCCCAAAATGCAAGAGTTCGACACTGATTCCCATATAATGCCTCAAATGGTTCCATCTATATACTGGAATGAAAATTTTTATTGTAAGAAAACTCAACCAATGAAAGATATTGGTCCCAACTTCCCTTATAATCCATCAAACAAGAACGTAGCATATCCTCCAAATTATGAATTCTTTTTTCTGACTTCCCATATGATTAAGGATTAAAAGATGTACTAAAATTTAATTCCATACCCAACGACTTCTGAAGGCCTTTCCAAAATTTAGAAGTGAATATGTGATCACAATCAGATATAATGGAGAGGGGAACTCCGTGTACCCAGAATATCTCTTTATGATACAAACGCAAAAGTTGATCTAGGGGAAAATAATGTCATATAGAAAGGAAATGTGTAGATTTAGTCAAGCGATCAACAATAACCTATATTTTCATTATTAACTCGAGGTGTCTTCGGTAATCCCACAACGAAGTCAATGGATATATTCTCCCATTTCCATTCTGGCACTGGTAAAGGCTGAATCATCGCTTTTGGTAACTTCCACTTTGCTTTAACAAGCTGACAAGTCAAACACATCATAGTAAAATAAGAAACATCTCTTTTCATTCCATCCCACCAGTAATACTTCCACAGATCTCTATAAATCTTAGTACTTCTAGGATGAACTGAAAATGGAGAACTATGATATTCACATAACAACTTTGTCTTCAACTGTGAATCACAAGGCACACACAATATCTTCGATAATCTCAAAACACAATCATTATCAAAGATGAATTTAGTTGACATTACCTTCTGAACCTGCTCTACCTTTTCATTCAACTCACTTTCTTGCTTCTGTGCTTGCTTAATTATGTCTAATAGAGATGATTTAACTGATAATTGAAACAAAACGAATGAATTTCCCGAACCAAAAATATCCAAATCAAAATTCATTAAATACTTTTCCAAAGGATCATGTTCTAAATGTAACATGGTTAATGAAGAATTAAATTTTTGACTCCAAGAATCGTCCATGCTATTTTCTTTTCCAGGGTGGTAGTGAATCCTGAAATCATAATACTTGATTAATTCTATCGATCTCCTCTATCTCATGTTCAATTATTTCTGGGTGAATATTTACTTTAAACGGTGGTGATCAGTATATATTTTACAGTTTACACCATAAAAATAATGGCACTAGATTTTTAAAGCGAAAAAAACTACAGATAATTCCAAATCATGGGTAGGGTAATTTATCTCATGAGTTTTCAACTGAAATGAAGCATAATAAATTACCTGATCATTGTCCATTAAGACGCAACAAAGTCCTTTAATTGAAGAATCACAATAGATAACAAACTAAGAATTCCTGAAAGGTATTTACAATACTGGAGCATTCACTAATCTTCTTTTTAATTCCTAAAAACAATCATCACATTATTTTTTACTGATAAACGTAACACCCTTCCGAGTTATCTTAGTCAATGAGATGGAAAACTGTGCAAAATTTTTAAAAACCCATCAGTAATAACCTACCAAACTAGAAAAATAAAGAATCTCGGTAACATTTGTGGGTCTTGGACATTCTTCAAGAACCTTTGATTTTGAAGGATCACCACATATTCCATTTTTAGAAACAATGTGAGAAAGGAAAGAAATTTTTTGCAACCAAAAATCACACATGCTGAATATCCCATAAAATTTAGTTTCTTTTATGGTTTCCAAAATAACCCTTAAATGACATTCATGCTCCAATTTACTTTTAGAAAACACCAATATATCATCAATGAAAGCAACTGAAAACCTATCCAATAACTCATGGAAAATTCTATTCATAAGGTTCATGAATACATCTGGTGCATTGGTTAACCCAAATGGCATAACTACAAATTCATAATGGCTATATCTTATACGAAACACAGTCTTCATAATATCTGCTTAATTTACCTTCAACTAATGGTACCCCGATCCCAAGTCAATCTTTGAATCATATTGAGCTTCACGGAGCTGATAAAAAAATCATCGATAGGGGGCAAATGATATTTTTTCTTAATAGATATGTTATTCAAGGCTATATAATTAATGCAAAGTCTCATTGAACCATATTTATTTTAACAAATAATACCGCAGAACCCCATGGTCATGTGCTAGGTCGAATGAAACCATTATCTAATCTATATTAAATTTGCTCCTTCAACTATAAAAGTTTAATTTGAGAAATTCTATCTGGGGTTTTTATAATTTTCTTAGCATAAGGAACTAAGTAAATATTAAATTAAAATTCAAGATCCGGTATTATTCCAGGAAACGCATCAGGAAAAACATCAGGATGCTCATTTACAACTAGAACATCATTAATCTGAGCGATTCCTTTGTTTTCAACAATATGTGCAAGGTAACTTTAATTTCAATATTTTAAAAGTTTCTCAGCCTCTTGATATGTTATCAACAGTAATGGTTCATTCGTGTAAAAAAACTAAAAGTATTTTTGAAAAGAAACTGATTTAGCTCAACAGTCAATCATTGCATGGTAAACAGATATCCAATCCATACCCAGGATAACATCAAACTCTACTAGAGGTAAACCAATAATGTTTTCAAGTATAGTCTTCCCATGGATAAGTATAATAAGATTCATATAAATTATTTTTTCCTTAACATTTCACCAATGTGTTTTTACCACATGTTCAAGAGTCAATTCATCAGATGTAATTCCCAATTTAATAGAAATTATTTTAGAGATGAAACAACGTGTAGACCCTGAATCAAACAACACATTGACATAATCTGAAAAAACAAACAATGTACCTAATACCACTTAATTTGATGGTCCAAAATATGTTGAAGTAGTTGGAAAGGATTTCAATACACCTTTATTCTTGTATTGTGACTGTTTCCCATCATTCAAGCTCTTTGTTGAATAATCATTTGCATAATGAACCATCTCATTGCACATGAAACATTTCACTAACTATAAATAAAATTTGTTCTTACCATTACCCTGATCTTTTCCAGTGCAATCACGAGCCTTATATCTAATCTTGCCACATCAGAATCAGCTTCTAGAATTAAAAATACATTCCCAAGCATTCTTTTTACCACATTTATCACAAAATGAAAACTTAGTTTTCTTACCATCAAACATTTTTGAAGGAATCTTCCCATTCTCCTGCCACATTGGTCTCTTCTTCAATTAGTTTTCATAGAACCCTTGATCATCGAAAAACTCCATTTCCACCTTCTCACCACATCAAACAAGCTTTTCATAACTTTTTTACCCACAATAAGATGATTCAGTTCGATATTTTGGCTTTAATCCTAAGTAAAAATGATTGATTTTACTATCAAGGTCTCTGATAAAATTTGGAGCATACCTTTCCAATTGAGTGAACATCTATTCATAAGTATCCACTGATTCATCCTCCTTCCTCAATTATATGAAGTGTTTTTCCATCCTAATATGAACATCCTAAGGAAAATATTTCTCAAGGAACATACCTTTGAATTCATCCCATTCAAGAGCATCAATTTCATCAGCGTCCATGATATTATTAACCATCGACCACCACTGATCTGCTTCACCCACAAAACTGTAAAAATAGAGTCTAAACATTTGATTTTCTTAACACCCCATGACATCAAAAATCTTACGCAGTTCAATAATAAAACCTTCAACTAGAATAGGGTCAGATTATCCTCTAAATGATGGGGGATGTTGCCTCATGAAATGTTCCACCACTAACGTGTTCCTCTGCAGTTGATTTGGCTGATATCGTGCTTGGATACCACCACCATTTATCACTTGATTCAACTGCACCATTATTTCAAAAAATTATTCAGTTCCTATTCTGACCATCTCATGATGCTGATTTGGGAGGTCATTTCATCCTCTATGCCATCCTACCCCTACGTCCCTATATCCTCTACAGAACACCATTCTGAACAAACATGTCTTAGATGAAGCATCGTTGTAATCTTCAAATTCTATATCATTTCAATTTTACCATAATGTAAAAAAATATTTTTGGATAATTATTTAATAGAATTCTAACTCCTAATGTTATATAAATAGACCACTGATAACAACTATAAGGACCCAGCCTTAAACATTACTAAATCATGGGTTATTTCAAGAATTCACATTGAGAATCTTTTTAGGTTTATATTTTTAGATAATTAGATCATTAATCATGCATTACATTACACTTTTAAACAAGGTGGTTACATCAAAGAAAATATTCATTTTTTCCATAAAAGGGAACATATTTAAAATAAAACATGGATTCTTTCTTGACACTTCCTCGACACTATCATCACATCATGTACTTTTACATTGACCTGTGAAAAACATTTCAAAAACATGGGATGATTATAAAAGGATTAGTAAGGGATAAACAAATACGGAAAGAAGACATCAGTCCATGTATACATAAGATTCAATTATATCATACTTTACTCATAAAACATAATCACATTATCATTACTCTTGAAATCATAAGATATATGAATAACTCATAGAAATCATAGGACATAAAGGTAACGTGAGGCATTCATAACATTCTTATGTAGTGATTAACCCTTATGGTAATGTTTGGAATACCCATCACAGTATATTCCATAAATCACTTCATAAAAACCTTAGCGTTTAACTCCTTCTAATTACACAATGCATTGGAGTGCTATCTTGGGATCACCCTCCCTTAGTTTATCATGGAACCACCCAACTTCATAAACAATTCTCAAGAACAATAACATAATCTTATATCATAAAACATGCATAAGGGAAACATAACATTTCCAAATTTCAATCACAAAATATAAATACAACACATTGATAAAATCAAAACATTATCAAAACAATTTTCAATACCAAAATTAACGTCAAGTAAAACATGGTATTTATTTTTTATTTAAAAAATTTAAGGCTTGTAAAGGAAGATGAAACTCAAATAATGGTCACGACGGTGGAGAAGTCGTTGTCACCGCATACATAAGAGACAAACATTCCTTCTGTCATTTAGTAAAATGATTCTTGTAAAAATATTCCTTTTGAAAGAAATTAAAAATTCAAATGGGTTTATTATAAAACTAATAAAATAAGGTCGTATATAAATTAATTTATGCCTCAATGAAAGGATATTGAGACGATGTCCCTTACCTCAAGTCTGGCTTGTTCTCGATCGTTCTTTATATTCCTGAATAATAATCATTGGTCAATTTATACTTGATTAAGGACATCCTTTAATGTTTATTATTAAATTAATATCACATACTATCATGATATAATAATTAGTTAATTATGTGAGTTCATATAATACATTTTGTTAATGTTCGGTACATGAGTCAAAAAAAACTTCTTTGAAAAGAATTGCCCATGTAGTTATAAATAAATCTTCCCCAGAATGGAATTAATTATTTAAATATCATATATATCCAGTATATATTCATTTTAAACTATTCCATAGCATTTGGAGATAAAAACTGAAATGCACTGTTCATGGAGACGGTAGACCGTACATACCCAACAACTATACATTCATTTCTTTGTTGCATTAAAAGAATTAAAACATAATGAGACCTATATATATTATAATTACAGTATAATATATATCTTATATATTTAACATAATTTCATTAATTACTTTATTTATAAATTCCATGTTTGGCATGAATGAGTCACATCACTTGAGGGGGTGGTAGTCCACACTTCCTCATATGAAATTATCACATTTCCACAACATGCAATGCATAAAGGTATGTTTTAAATATAAAATAAAGAAGCATATAGAGGACATAAATTATATATATATCATATATAAATATAGTTCTACCATAATGGACACCATGAATGGTGTTATAATAATATTGAACAATCATCGTTTCGAGATGCAGTAATTCACCATCCACAGAAACAGTATGTTCTTTAACCATTTGACGGAGGTGTTTGTAAGTGTAAATAAAATACATCAGATAAATACATATTATTATATTGATGAAAAATTTGTTGTTATGTAATAATAGAATAAGAAAATTTTTGGTAGTGATGAAAGAAAATACAACAATGGAATTTCAGAGAAGGTGTTACCTCTAAATTGGTTAACTTCTTTTTTATTTGAGGAAAATGACCTCTTGAAAAGCATCCTGCCCAAAGTGAGGCTTCAAGGTGGAAGAGAGGGATTTGGAGAGATAATATGAGCTGAGGTTGGGCAATCCATGGGCTTGATAGGTGTGACTAAGGGGGTATAGGTGGGGGATTTTTATAAGAGGGAGGAGGGGCACTCTTGGAAAGTCATGATATATTAATTTATTATAAAATGTTTTTCAAATTAGAATTGTTCCAAATTTATATATTTCGAGTATAAGTGGATAAGGGGTATAGAAACACTCCAAAATTGGATTTAGACAAGTGGTGGTCACATTATTCACCTTGTCTTTTCATTTTAACCCTTAGTTAAAATTAATAATTCTTACCACGTCTTTTTTTATTTCCAAACTACAAGGTCAAAAAAATTACATTAGAAAAAAATAGTTCCCTAATTGAATAAATAATGATATTAGTAATATATTATATTTCATTTCACATAATATTATATTTTTAGACTATTATACCATTTAATAAAATAACATTTGTTTTAAAAACTCATTTATGTCAATTTCAACACTAATGGTAGTTGACTTTTGATAATGGCATAAAAGCATTATTACATCGAAATAAAAGCATTAACATATATTTTAAATGTCATAATCGTATATAAAATTTGTGGATAGTATCTAAAGATTCTGAAAAATTATTTTAACACTTACAATATCATATATTTAAATCTTTAATTAATGAGATAATAACTGCATCATTATTGTGTCAAAAATACATTTATTTATTTAACGTCTAAAAATTATAAATAAAATACCACGATGTAGGAAATATTTTTAACATTCAAGGGACTACTTATAGTCAAAGAGATCATTTATATAAGAAAAATAAAAACTGTTTTACTTAGGTATTACATACTTTTATTATATTTCCCTTTCTCTAAAAATAATATGATAAAAGGTCACTATCACACAAAAGTTATTCCATGGGGTCCCTAAGTTGGCCCAAGGCTGTCCATGGACGTCCAAGACACAAAACATAGCATTTGGATACATTTTGGGGTCATTTAATATTATTATTATATTATTTTATTACCCTTAACAACCCGATTACTAATTAATCATTATAATTAATGATAATTACACTCTTTACTATTCATAATGTCAAAAAAATGAGTCTTAATTTCATAATATGGAACCTTTTATTCCAAATACGGAATCCATTATACCAAATTGAAAACACATAAATTTATGTAATTAATTTAAAAAAAATTCCCATTGTCAAAACAAATAGCCTGTTTTTAAGAAACAATATCTTTCATAAGTTTGACAATTGTTTATTTCCAATTTCAATGTGAAATTAATTATGAGGACCACCATTGGATTAAATAGTAGAAATATATTCCAATTACACTTTAAAACCAATGAAAAATATATTCTAACCATATAATTAAATTAGATGGAAAAGCAGAAGTAAAATGCAATATTTTTCACTATTCATTAAAAAATGAACACTGTCATAAAAATACCAAAAACATATCTAAATTAAATTAAAATGTCCCAATTCTAAAGAATACGTATATTTTGATAAATAGAGCTCAATAAATTGACAAAATTTAGAATTAAAAATGGTTTTCCATCAAAAGGTGGTAAAAATATCTTTTAAATATATTAAAGTATTTTAAGCTTAAGATCAGATTTATTCTAATTTTAAGCCTCCAAAACACTGTATAATTTATAAATAGACATATATATAAAAATCTATTACTATTTTATTACTTTGGATGTTACAAACTTTCTCTATTTAGTATAGGTATTCACCTAAGGATATATATCCAATGAACGATTGAGCTCAAATTCCTGTTAGTGATTAAATAAGATACATGAAGCATGGGTGATCATAAAAATAATCTTTATAACATAAAAATGATCAAAACCATAATAATTAGTGTCAAAGTATTCAAATTAATGGAATGTGTAAATTAATTGAAATTAATCATCTTTTCATAGTGGTTTAATACCACACATACTTCCTAACAAAGCTAATATCATATTCATGCATAACCTATGTTCATAATCATAACATAATTATTATGAAACAATATATAACAATTTTCAATAATATTTCATATTATCTTTTGATGTGCCTCACTTTACCCAATGAATTAGAGTTCAATATAATTCTCGGTGCAGCCATCACATCATAACATTCACATAACGATGTATTCTACACAAAATGTATAACAATATATTCCATTAATTACCCATTTAAATGAAATGGGTTTCATGGAAATTAAATAAATATTACATTCATAAATAAAAATTTCAGCAAAAAAATTAAAAATGGAATCACATATTTGGTATAATAATCATAAATATTGAGTAAATAAGAAACAATTTCATGTGAAGTAAAACATTTTTTTAAAAGGCATGGTTATTTTGGAAAAATAATTGTATTTTGTCATAAATAATATTTGAAGAAGGTATACCCCAAAAATTAAAAGTTAATGTGAATTAAATTATATTTTAAGAATTAAAATTTCACATACATACTGAAATTTTGAAAAATGGGTAATAACTCGAAGATATAAATTTAGGTTTGAGAATCCCCTTACCTTAAGTCTGAATGACTTATTATTTTTATAGTCATGGATAATAAAACTATATTCGTTAATTAATAATTAAAAAACCTATTATATATATATTCCTCATTATAATTTGATTGAGTTACTTTATGGCCATTTAGATGAGTTATTGTATTCAATTTCATTGTTCTAGAGTTTTGGTATTCATGATTGTGAAGATTTGTTCACCTATATATGTGAATGGAAGATCATGTAAAATGGAGATAATTGTTCCAAATTGATAATATGTGTTATTATTGAAATTATATAATATTAATTGGCCTTGTATATTATAATGATATTAGATATTCAGATGATTCGTTAGATAAAATGTTAATGATAATCGTTCAAATTAATTTGCAGGTTTTTCAACAACAAAAGACTAGTTTTGTAATTTTATTTAATATTATGTATATCTTTTAGCCCAAAAAAATAATTTTGTTGATTAAATTCTGTTAAAAATATATTTTAACCATTATAATGGTTTTATGACCATTCTTGAAGGTTTTATTAAAAAATTAAAACTTATCATCCATGGTGGTGGTAAATAGACACAACAAAGAAAAAAATTCAGTTTTATAATAAATTAAATGAAAGTTAATTTGAAGATGAATTATTACATAGACAAAGTAAAAATACAATATATAAATGATAATATTGTTACCATTTCACATCGATATGTGGAGGTGAGTAGAGGATATGAAAAAAAATTAAACTAAAAATATATTATTTCATAAAGTTAGATGATTTTACCTCTTGATTTTCTCAAACTTATGAACCTCCTTAATGAAAAGGGTTTGATATTTTAATAATACCATGAGATCATAGATGTTGGGGATGGTGTGAAAAGTGAATTTAATAGAACATGGATATGATTCAATTCATGGATGTTGTGATGAGAAGATGTGGTGGGGTGGTATTTATTAGGGACGAGAGATCTTCATTCTCATTAGTTTATTCATTTTTTTTATTATTTCGGACCCAGACTATGAGTAGATTACAAATTATAACTAAATATATTATCATATTTATGATGAGTTATATATTTTGGACTTAAATTACCCTTACATAAATAATGACTCTACAATTTTGGTATTTATTTTATGTCATAAATTTTTATATTTAAGTATTCACAAAAAATTATAAAATATTAGAAAAAAAATTAACACAAATAATTATTTGATGTGTAGAAATAAAAAAAAATTAATGAAATTTAATTTCTAATTATGAGAAATAAATTTTTTAACTAAACACATTATTTACTTTAGAAATACCAATTTTAAAATTAAAATGATATTATAAAGCTTTGTAAAATATATTATTGTCGAATTAAATTTTATTATAATCAAAAGATGGAAAACGGATAATTTATGAATATATATTCAAAAAACAAAATTTCTTTTAAAAGTGTATATTAATTATAAAGGTATAAATTAATTATTTTTATTATGATACAAACATTTGATTAACATTTTTTTTCTATATATTATGTTTTGATATGATTAAATCTATGTATCATTTATAAGAAGTGTAAATTTTATTTATACTTTCATTTATGAGGTTATGATTCAATTTTCCATATTACCATCTTAAATTTCATGTTACTATACAAAGGTTCAAGTTATGATTCCATTAGGATAGGTTCTCCGATTTCTAGAAACACCTCTAATTTTGTTAATTCATCATTTGCATCATTTTTATCGTTTCATAAAAGTAATATTATTTGGTTTATAATTTATTACATAATTATAAAAAGTGAATTACAATAGATTAAATTTAAGGCTATTTCAATGAATGAATATTTTGTAACCCTAATAGATTTATCTATGGAATTATAAGTCAAATCCAACATATTACTTATGTATGTATTCTTATACTACCTTTTAATATCAATATAGAAACTATAAATTATATAAAGTTATATATTATATATATTTAAATATATTTATATTGATTTAAATACTTTTTTCTATCACTTTTCAATCAAATGGGAAATGAAAACATTGCATGTGCACATGTACAAAATATTACCTCTTCAAAGAAATGTGTTTAGAGTTCCATAACAAACAAACACATTTGGTTATAACAATGAATTGAATGATATAACGTTGGATATAATATTATGATTATAGGAGAGTAATATATAAACGAGTTCTTTAGCCATACTTATGTTTTAATATTAGTAATTCAACTCGTGTGTACCTGTGGAATACCACCATTATCATGTAATGTTATTCATGTTTTCATTACGGTCCAACATAGTTCTTCATAAGAATAAAAATAAAAAACGATCTCATTAAAAACATTATTATTACAGATTTTAATATAAAATATAATAAAGCATTTCTCTTTTTCATTCGATTGAAAAATTGAATCATCACTCATATGTACATATGGACTACATAATCTATTATATAGCATATTTTATTTTTCACATCCCAAATTCATGGATGGTAACAAATTTATTTTTAATGAATTATAGTTATTATTTATTTGATAGTGAAAATTAATTAGTTAATTTTATCATGATCTTTTTTACCATAGTCAACCAAGAAATGTAATTTTGAACATATAAACATAATTACCACAAAGAGAAAATGCGATATTTAAAATTTTAGTAACTAAATACAATATTATATAAAATGAAATATAGGGATCTTAGTTAATTAAATATAAATGATTGAGTATTTTCCCAAATTTGAAAAACAATATAGCATTATTTCTCAGTATTATAGACATATAATGGAAAAAATTCGGAGCTCAACATAAAAAATGTCCATTTTATTTTTATGAAGTCCTTTAACATATTTTCCTCCCATATAAATATCAATTTAAAATAATAAAAAATGAAATTAAGTATGATTTTATGTTTTTAATGTTTCGTAAAAATTTAATTTTTACACTCCTTTAAAATAATGACAACAATATATTCTAAAATTTTCAAATACACGTAATTTATGAAAATTTAAAAAATAATAAATGTTTTATATTCTTCTTGAATACATATTCAAACCATCGTAGTCATTATTTATTACAAAATATTACTCTATGACATAAACTATTTTTTTAGTTATTATATTATTCTCTCCCATTTGAGAATTATTTTTTAAAATATTTTATAAGGAGTTGGAAACATATTATCATATATATTAAATGAATATAAGTGTTATTAATGATCAGATTGGATACCAAAATATATTATTTTTAAGAAAAATGCGAATTTTTTTTAATTTAATTCATTGTATATGACATCATATTTTTTAGTAATTATTGGTGATCCCATTATAACTAGGATGTGTAGTGGCCTCAGTACAGTTCTTCATTATAGTTGGTAATGTTAAGGTGTATAATGGTGATGTGTTACTCCTATGAGATGGGAGAATTAATTAATATTGTGAATCTTTATGTTTTAATGTCTTTATGAATGTATGTATAATAACCCAGGTTACTAGTATGATTTACTATCAATAGTTTATAATGGTTTCAGAAGTCAATAAAATGAGATTATTTTTTCTTTCAATGAATATGATTTTTTTAAAAGGTGACATGATTATTTTTTAAAGAATGGTTTTCATGTTTTTTTCAGGTTTTCCATCAATAAAATTTGATTATTAATCTTGAAATATGATTTAATATTAAAATTTTCATCAAATATATTTTGAAATTACGTTATTTAATTATAAATTATAAAAATACATGAACATGTCTATTTATTATAAATTAGAAAGACCTTCATATAGATTTGTTTGTTTTATAGATTGACTAGTGGGATTTTATTATTTTATGTTAGTTTATGGGAATTAGGTTTCTCATTCCTTGTTTTATATTTTTCTTTTCAAAGAGATTATGTAAGAGAGAGAATGACAACAATGTTAGAATTGTAGTTATGTTGGTTACTACAAACAAAGAAGCAATCCATTTATAGGGAATACGTATTGTGGGAAAATAGTGATTCTCGGGATATACCCACATTATAATGTAACATATATTATCATTATAAAAAACTATAAATATATAAAATCTATCTAGTATGTAAGTAATAAAGTATAGGACATAAATCATTTAATTTATGAGATACATATAGGTGTCCTATTACAGATTCTATCATAGGAAAAGATATAGATACAATTCTAGGTTAAGATGTTATTAAAAAATATTATTAAGGGATTCTAAATTATTAATATATTATAATGTGATAGTCTTTATGTATTTCCATGTTTCTTAATATAAAATATATTTTTTGGAATGGTTTTATATATAATAAACCATGAAACTAATGCATAACGGAGTAAAAAGAATAATTTAATTTTATACGAAAAAATGAGAATGGTTGAAATAAGATTATATACGTATATAGTATTGTTTAATAGTTTATTGATGATATTAATAGAGGTACTAGGGAAAGAGACTTAATATATTCTCTATAAAATAATATAATATTAGAAGATAATGTCGTGAAATATCTCCCTCCATCATTTTATGGATCGTTATACCTAGTTATAGATGAAGGATTGATTAATATATCTAGATAAGTATTTTACATTATTATATTTTTAGATCCACATATGGTAACCATTTTTTAATATTATGAATGTGAAACCATTAAATGATTTATATTCAACTATATACTCATAGGAAACTGAAGAAATCAATGCTTGATGTGGGAAAATTTTAATTACATATTCTTTGAATAGTATAAATTAGTTTGATATATAATAGACCAATAAAATTCCAAGAGTTTTTGAAAATGACAGAGTAATTATTTGACTCATATGAAGGTAATATTATAATATTAGATAGTTATGAAAAAAAATTTAATTCCACAATATGATAGAAAAATTTCCAAATTTTACCCCATTTTAAAGCTAGTTTTATTATAGCATTTGATTCATAATGATTTTATAATTTATGAGTAAATTTTGTGGTGTAATGGGAAATTTAAGATTGATTTTTACACTTTTATAGTAATAAGGATAAGAGGGAATCCATGTATGATAAAATGGGGGGTCAATCCATATAAAGTAATAATGGTAGGAAAACTAATTTTTCAATTGTGAGTAGCATGGTAATAAGAATTTTCTGGAAAATGTCTTATGAGATATGAGAAGTGTTACAAATGAGGTATATTTGGACTGATTTATCATGACTACATTGAAAAGTGTTAAATTATTAATTAGAACAGAAATTAAAAGTACTATTTTTTTAATTGTAATGTGATTTTCCATTCTGGTAAGGAATTTACAAAGAGATTGTTAAATTATAAGGATAACTAGAATTGTAAGAATCGATGTTTGGAATAACAATTTTCTATTAATGGTAAGTATAATAATTTATTCATATCGATATTACTTTTTGTATAAGTATTTAAATTTCATTTTTAATTTTTGATCTAAAAATAGTTTTATTTTTTAGATTTTTTTAGTAAAATAGAAATATCTCCTTGTGAAATTAATAAAATACATTTCAGAAAAACTCTAAGAGATAGTAATAATGAAATATGGATTTATAGAAAATTCTATACCAATATATCTGTAGTTTTTTTCATGAATCTTCATTTAACATAAACTTTTATGGTGTTAATGAAATTATAGGTATGTATTTCATTTCATTTTATCATTTTAATATAGATCGCAATGTTCAAAAGTCAAATTCAATTTTTAGTGAGAATTTAAATTTTTATTAATAATGAGTTCATACCTTTTATTTCAAATAAATAATATCATTAAAGGAATAAATATAGAGTGACATGATCACATTAATGAAAATATGGATATCATTCAAATTAGTAATTTGATATTGTTAAATGAATATATAGACGGATTTCCTATGGATTTATATTGTGTTAATCATAAAAGTGATGTTGATTTGGTTATTGGATTAGTTCATAATAATATATCAATTTAAAAATTTATCTACTTAATTATTCTCATTGAATTTTTAGAACCCAAAATAGAAATACATTAATTGTTTTATTAAGTATTCTTCAGACATATAACTTCACCTTCGAATGCTACTATACAATTTTTCAAATATAACAATTTTTTCCAAGAGAGTTTTCATCAAAAATTGAGAACTAAATAAAATTTTAATTATTGTCATGTATAATTTCACTTATATAGAAGAAATTAATTATAATCTATATGCTAAATATTATATATCAATGATTACCTTTATGGGTTAGTACCATCAGCCCAATGTGATGGAATATGAAATTGTTTTGAAGGTGTATGGTTTTGGGAATAGACATTATGAGTTTTTCGTTATTCCTTTCTGGTTACTGAATATACAAATTGTATTTATATATATTATTATTTTTATTAAACAATAGTATTCATATACATGTGATATTGTGTCTGTTATTATTTTTTTTCTCTATAAATAATGAAAATAATCATAAACATTATATGATTTTTCTTTAAACATTTAAAAAAATTAGTTAAAATTAATCCAATTTAAATTTTGGGTATAATAGATTTATTTTATTAAATATATCATCTCCAAGAATTTTATAAATATAAAAAATTATTAATAAAAAAAATTGAAGTGTTGTAAAGGATTAAAAATGTCACTGTGAATATAAATTTTTTTCGATTAATGTGTATCTATAGATGATATGTTAAACATACAATTCATTTGAATAGCCCAATAACTATATTATCATGAAAAGGAGAAACATTTATCATGATAATGGATTTTGATTAATGATTTCAAGAATTGAAATGATGATTCACTAATTATCATGTGTTATCCTATCCATCCAGAAATGAGGAGTTTTATATTTTTTGGACTCGTCTTTATAGGTCTTTTATTTTTTCTTCATGAAGAATGATCATGTTATCTAAAATTAAAATGATTAGTGGAAACCCCATGTGTGGAAATATTTTTCCCTATTACCATGTATTTTGTGTAATTGTTTTTTATTTAAAACTATTAATTGATCATCTATATGAGATAAAATTTCATATATAAATTGATATAAAAAGTGTAACGTATATATATACTCAATTTTAATTAAACATGAATAAAAAAAGATGGATATATCCAATAATGGATTATAATATCATAATTCCCAATCTTGGTTAAAGAAAACAATGTATTTTCTACCATAATATGAAAATATTATGAATCATGACCTATGAAGCATTACGAATATGATATATTAGTTAATTATTTAATACATTAAACCCACAAAATTATTCATAAAGAAATTTTTATTCCTTATTTACTTAGGAGTTAATTTGTTCAACATTATTAGACATAGTTATGGAAGATAATATGGAAGATAATTTTACTTATGAAAGATTATAATTTTAAAAAAATGATTGGTTTATTGATATTAATATTGATGAAGATGGTTCCATCATTTTTGGAAGGAGGTTGTGGTTTCTATATAAGTCCTAGTTAAAGAATTAATATTTATGTGATGCTCATATAGCACTATTTTTAGTTCATCATAAAAATATAATAACTATAGATTCTTTCAGGGATATTTTTATGGGAATCCATGATGAATTATATAGCTAAATTTTAAATTAAATGTTATATTAATTAGTATATTAATGAAGACTAAAAACTAATTAAGGGGATGTGACAACATATTTTAGTGCCAACAAGAAATAGAAAAAATATGGATGTATTTTGTGGTGAGATTACAAAATAAATATTAATAAAATAATGGAATTTGGTTTATTATTTATCATTTGATAATGTGTGTACATTTTCATCATATTTTAGATAATATGGTTGTAGATGAACATTACAAATATTAGATTAGAGATATTTTCAAGTCACATGGAGTTATCCTCCATATTGTATCTTATCATGGATCTATATATATGAAACAAATTTAAGGGACTTCATATGTCATTTGGTAATGAATAGATTTTCAGTTCCATATTTAATCCTCAATATGATGGAAAATTTGAGTATACAATTCAATAATTATAGTAAATTAATTGAAATTTGTTATTAAAATATCATGTATGTTTGGATAATAATATATATGTTGATGAATTTTATTATAATATTATTTTTAATTTATTTAATCCCCTAGAAACTTTTAGGGAATTACGTAATAATCATTTTAAATCACATAAATTCTACGATAGAGTTGTTGAGATGATTTTTTTTAAAATAATTGGCTGAAAGCTGGGTTGGAAGGTAAAAATAGCGTTGAAATACATCCTTGGAGGTCTATAACATATTTTGGTAAAAGAGGATGTTGATTCCACGATTCATTATTCCCTATCGAAATCTTGTGAATGTGGCATTCTTTTCTTACAATGCATCATTAACTACATGATTATCTCAGATACATGGTGTGTATAACGAGAAATTTATATGAAAACCAATTGATAATTATTATTATTTTTTAGCCCAAATTTTTTATAGTTATTGGATATCTAATCTTATGATGTAAATATGATTTATATTATAGATCATACAGAATATTTAATTTCAATTCATTTGATTCACTTGAAATTTCATATGGAAGAATAAATTTATTGATGTTGAAAAAGAAAAAAATATATACTGAAATTCCTTATGTGTGGTAATATTTTACACCCCTAATAATAATTATCAATCAATTTAATTTATTATTAACATTTTAAATTATAGTTTTTTGATTTATATAAAATATGATAAATTATATGAATTTTCACCTAGGAAACAAATTTATCTTTTGATGATGAAATATTCGCCATGAAATAAAATTTTCAATTTAATAATTGAATATCAATATTTTAGATTTTTAAATTTATATTGTGAACATTATTTTGGATTTGTTTTTTGAAAAAATTTATTTTTGATGTAATACATGATATTATTTATTTTTCATTAAAAATTTATTTTATTTTTATTTAATTATAAATAAATGTTTGGTTTTAGAATTATTTTAAAGTAATATTAATACCATTTGAGTAAGAATTATCTAAATAATTTCATATGAATCATTATCATGTTTAATTATATTATATAATGCTTTTTTTTCATTAAACTATTGTTTTTCGAGAAAATGTTTTTTGTTGTGTTCGGAATGCATATAATGAAATTAATTATTGACATATCTACCAATTGATTTTCAAAAAACATATTTCCTTTTGGTAATGTGGATTTTAATGTTTGAAAATGTGGTTCATTGTATTGTTTTCATAACTAATAGTTACCAAGGTAAAAAATTATCTCTGAGGTAAAGGTTAAAATTATTAATAGGGGTTAGTCTATGAGATAAGGAACCATATAACATAAATTTTAAATAAATACAATTGGTTGTGGGGATTTCATAATTATCCAATATTATATTCTAATTTAATCTAAATTGGTTAATATTTACTTTTCAGAGTCATTTATATTATTTAAACATTTCATTTATTTATAATAAATCCAATACCTAAACTAAATAAAGGAAAGAATCACCAATCAATTATTCCAACATTTTGAGCCACATTGATCCTAAAATACCTAAAAAGAGTCCTAACAAAATATTACCCTCATATACTATATTTCAATTATTCCTCGAAAGACAATACTATGATGGATTAATGTGTATTACAAATGGAAATATTTGCAGGGTGGGGTATAATTTGTAATTATATTATTTGAATTATATTTATTCATTTAAGTAATTAAAATATATTTCTATCCACTATAGATAATTTAATCAATACCATACCTATATTTATACAATATTTTATTGATTAAACCCCATTTTTCTATCTCTTTTCCATTGAATAAGAAATCAAATCGTTGCTCATGCAATTTTTTAGACTACCATATCCACAAAGTGATGTTTCTCATTAATGATATCATCATACCAAGGGTAGTTATAAATATATAATTAATTAATATACTATATTTTTTTGACATTGGCATGAATCTATAATTCCATGATATTTTTTACATTCCTTCCCTTTATATTCATTTCAAGTATGTTAAAGTCACTCGTGTATATGTGTTGAATACCTTTAAAACGATTTACTATGGTTAGTTTTTAATTATCACATCACATGGCTGGTCATTTGGATGAAAATTATAAATAATCCAAAATTATGATAATAAATAACTATTTTATTAACTAAATAATATATGATAAAAATGAAATATCGGGAATAATAATAAAGAAATGAGCATAAAAAAATTTATTAATCGTGTAGTAAAAATGTATTATTTTATTATTTAGGTGGATGGACATACAAATGAAATAGGATGGTAAACATGTAATGTGATTATCTTTTAAAAATATTGTTTGTATATTTTTCCTCCAAATATATATATTTTATTTTAGGGATCACTTAAATATTCACAAAAAATATTAATTATGATTTCAATGTTGATAAACTTCAATTTCAATGGTTTTTTACATTATTTACAATGGAATATAAATGATCATTTTCGAATTTTTCAGAATGGGTTACTTTCATCTTTTTACAAAGGAATCTTGTTATTTTTACAACATATATGGCTTAAATTACATTTTCCTCTATCATGGATTTCACTATTTACCAATAGTACTAAAAAAATTAACATTTCATTTTAAATTTTATTATATTCCCAATCTTCCAGGATTTTAATATTTAATAATAAATTTTATGGAAATTAAATTAAATTTTTATTTTTTATTATATAAATGGAAATATAATTCCTAATGGGATTGAATTACATATTAAATTATTTTTATATTTAATATAAAAGATATATTTGTTTTATTCATGATCTAATTCTTGGAAATATTATATGAGTGAATGGTAAGACCGATATGTGTATATGATGATGGGTGAGCCTATTATAGATAACTTATACTATATGGGTGTAGATAAAGTCTCATAGTGATAGGTTAATTATATATGTTCTGGGAATTATTTAATTTGTGATTCCATTGTAAGGACTCTTATCATGGTAAATTTTTATTTAATTTCGTTTGGTTGCTATATAATTTCTATGGAAGGATATAAAGGATTTCAAAAGGTACACAAATGAAATTTTATTATTGCATTATTATAAATTTTTATAGAAATATATGATAATGAATTATTTTCATGAAATTGTATTCTTCAGTATTCCTGTTTTCCATGAATCAATTTTGATTATTAAAATTCATTTATTATTTAATGTTATATATTTTTTAAATTCTATATATAAATTATGTTATTTTTATGTAAGAATAAATTTTTATTATAACTCCAATATATATTTTGAATTAGGAATGCCTTAAAATTTAAAGGATTAAAAATAGGTGACCCGGATTCATTTATTTTTTCCCTAATGATATTTTATTTTCTCATTACATATTTTTAATTTTTTCACACTCATAATGGATGACCAAGAGCATTAATAATGAATGAGTTTGTGTTATGGGAGTAATGTTGAACGAAGCATGTGTGTGTTTATAGAGAAAAAGTTTTGTAGAAAAATAGAAATTGTGTGGATATGAGAACATTATAATTTAATGGATAGTATAACTCTCTAAATATCAAATCCTAAAAGGTCATTGGGATTCATGTCATGAATTATAGTCTATAAAAAATGTAATTTTTTAGAATATTCTTTGTGAGTTTTTATTATATACCACTTACATTGAGATATTACTTAACTAATAAATATAAATAATTATTATCAATAACATTTAATATTATGATTTTTATCTAATTCCAATTGAACAATAATCATATAACTCAATATTTATGAAATATTTGTTATTTATTTTGAATATTATCTTCTTAATGATAAATATTTTTTCCTATATAACCCTTATAAAATATATTTCAGAAAATATATATTATTCTAACACATAATATCTTTTTTGACCCATGAAATTGTATTTCCATGCATGGTATTTCAAACAATAAAATTAAAAATTTGTTTCTATAACCCCCCATGATATTAGAATATATTTTTCTAAATTAATAAAATGTCTCATATACTTCTATACATGCAACAGAAAACTAAAAACACCCATGGTATATTATATGAACATTGAATATAAAATTTATGAATAAAGAAAATCCTACAAAATAAAAATGTTTTAATAATATCGAAATGTAAACCAAAAAGTATTACTAACACAAAAAATTATATATAAATTTTCTTTAATAGTAGTTTTTTCTTATATTATTTATTTTCCTCTCATAGAAATTTTTTATATTTTTAATTTTTAAAAAATATTTTATATTTTGAATAAATAATATTATGAATATCATTTGAGAAATTTATTTTCATATATAATTTTATTTTATTTTAATAGTGAATAATAGAGTTTTTAAAAAATTCAAAAAAAATTTATAACATTATCAATATATGAGAAAGACCTATATTTTTTACAATACTTGTAATTTATTATGTATATATTTATTGAGAAAAAAATGTATTATAAAATATCATTTTGTAATTAGAAATATTATGTTCCTCATTTTAATATTGAAGTAACATTTTATTAAAATATAAAAAATAGAATAAGTCTTTTAATTTAATTGTTTTTTTAAATAGAAATAATCAGTTTTCAAATTACTTTGGAATTCAAATAATATTTTTTAATTTAATATAAAAAATTAATTATTTTGGAACTCAATAAAATTGATAGAAATAAATTCCCATAAATTTTTCGATTAAGAAAAATTATACTTTTTTATGTGATATGTGTAGTAGTATTATATTTAATTTTTTAAACACTCTGATAATTTTTTATTAATTTATTTTCTTTTTTAAATAAAATATGTTATATTTTTTTATGAATCATTTTCTGAGATAACAGTGTAAATATAATAATGCCAAGATACCGTCAGGTTGGTTTCCCAGGCTATCATTCCATAGGTCACCCTTACTTTCCCAACCATCCTCACCTAGGGCCCCATAGTCATCCGAGTTATCAAACCCTTGCCACCTACATATACCACCTTTCAATCGTAATATAAAATCTAGACCAATATTTTTTTTCTTATAAATAATCTCCTTTATCAAGTCAATGTGTTGTGAGTTTTCCCACATTTTCAAATACTGAGGGAGCCCCCAAGAGAATCTCCTGTCATGTATCCACAGAAACATTTTGGTAGCCTATTGAACCATAACACAAAAAGAAATTAATAAAATAGGTCCTAAATTCTTCTAATGAAAATACATCATGAAAGGCCAATAATACATAGGATTATATATATTTGTGCAAGGGACACAATGTGACTCATTAACTTATGTAATATATCAAAAAAATTTGACTTGATTAAGTGAGATAAATGCTCCACTATAGGGACCCACCACTATAGATAATCTCTATTAGGAAAACACTCTTTAAGGTTGAGACATTATAAGAGAAACCCCTGCTATATTGACCCCCATACAATAATAAACCACTATATATTTGACTCATGAAAAGGGTGACCCACTACTAGGGTAACCCACTAAGGAAACACCCAAACTAGAGAAATATTTCTCCCTAAACACACCACTAGAGAGAAGAAAACAATTCCCCTTTTACTGGTCATATACTTATCTTAACACGTCATTTGGATGAATTCTCACCCTGATCTCCAACATGGGAATGTTTCTATAATGGTCATCACATCATGATACACTGAATTATTTCTTACATAAAATAGAAAACACCATTTCACTTGTGCCTTAATATGGATATCTAATAACAAAATCATATTTTTTGACAACCAAGTTGTCATGTTCAAATCATGTACACGAAAAATATAATATATCAAATCTACAATCCCCTGACTATAGTTGATTCCCTTATTTTCCTCAGATCGATTGTGTTCATAGATGTCTTATAATCATGAATTACCTTGATAATGTCAATCCAAATATTGGGGACCAGATGGGAAATTCCCCCACCACATACAACCAAAATTATCATGCATATGTCTAAGGCCGATCAACTGGGGAACATAGTGGATTACAAGGATTACCCAAGGGGAGAGGGATACATATTTCTTATAGCCTCAATATTTTCTATTCCAATAACTGGTATGAATGAATTCTTCCATTATATTTTCTTAAATGTTAAACATATGAATCTTATACACTTTTATCCTGGGATTTTAGTGTATGTGTTCATACTTATTTTTGATTCATCAGGTATGAACACATGAAACCTTATATCCTCTATAAATAATTGCAATTTTCATTATCACATGTTTAAGAGCCTCTCAATTCTCTACATCTTTTTTTTTCTCTACAATTAATTCACTAAATCATGACAATTAACAATGTGGAAAATTACCCAGCGATAGGACATTAAACAATGTGGTTATTATCCATGATTCATAATATCAATTTGTCATGGAAACATTCTAGTCTTATGAAATTAACTATATGATAATTTCATTACTCCATAACATCAAACAACATGGTATAGTCATTGCACACAACTATAAATTATATCATTTGAACTACATGTGATTTGATCCCTATTTTGATGGGTTAAATAGGATGAATCTATGATATTGAAAAAAAAATCACATTTATTAACTCCACCACCACCATTATATCATTTTTTTATTTCTGTTAAAGGAAATTTATTTTCAATATCCTATTACACACATAACATCGATAATTAATTAACCATGAAATTGTATTATTTTAAATATGACTGTTATAACCTAAAAGTTGAATTTTATAGAATGAATAAGAAAGAGAAAAATTTTAAATTAAAAGTTTTATAAATGTATAAAAAATTATAATGTTATCTATTTATTAAAAAATAAATAAAAAACATTCGAATGAAAATTTAATGTTTTATTAAAAAATTATTTTTCTAAAATTTTTATTTGTTTCGATTTGTGAATACAAAATAAAAATAATTTTTACCACATTTAGAATAATTATATTACCAAATAAAAATAATTATAGTTATGATAATATCAAAATTATCTTTGTGTGAAATTCTGAAATTTTCTAAATAATGATGATTTATTGAGAAAAAGTGAAAAATAAATATTTTGGTAAATATCTTCTTTCAACAAAATAAAATATATTATTTTAGTGTAAAATTATATTATGAATGTGATTTCAAGGAATAGATTTGTTTTTTATTAATATTTATTCCCCTTAATGTTTTTTTTAAATGAATTTTTATATGTGTTTATTTTATGTTTTAGAAGCAGTATTTTTATGAAAACAATTATAATGTGAGTATTGTTTTTCAAAATTTTAATTAATCGAAAAATTACATAATGAATATTTCATTAAATGAAATTTTAATATCATATATTTATATGTATTAATTAAAATTAGTTTTATGAATATTAAATTTCATATTTTTAAAATATACTCATCTTTTTTATCAAAAAATTCATTTCATTAAAACCATGTTTTTAATCTCATATTCATGCATAATTTTGAATTCATTATTTCCACATATGTAATAATAATTTTTAAAAAAAATTTAAATATATGGAATTTGATATATATATATATATATAATATTGTGTATGGATTAATTTTTGTTAATAATGGATAGTGAAAATTGAAACAATTTCATACTGTGGTTATGGTAAAAGGTGATTTATCGAGGAGTTAAACTAAAAATATTTGGGATACAATGACCTAACACATATATAAAATATATTTTTTATAAACTTTGACCCATGTAATTACTATTCCTTGTAAATGGAATATTTTTGGTGATTTTGGAATGATACAACTATTGTTACACCTTGTTCTTTTCATAAATTCGATTGTGCCACACACCATACCTTTAAAAGGTCATCGCATATTCTATCCTAACAACACTTCCCAATGAGATTATATCTTAAAATTAGATACCCAAATTAATTATTTCATCAATAAACAAGACATAGAGAAATTATTTTGATCATAAATAAATCATATGATCGAATTTTGGGCTTACCTACAAAGGTTTTCCAAGAACGATGTATCATGCTTAACAAATCATTTTTATTTTATTTATTCTTTTACGTCCTCCAATTATTATAAAATTATGATTATATAATTATAAATCTATATCCCCTATATTTATATCTTATTATTTTAATTTTCTAAAGTAAATCCATATCATTTTCTATCAAATAAGTTTCGAGAACATCATTCATGTGTGTAGAAGTCTACCTCTTTATGAAACAATGAAATTTCGATTCCATCTTCTCATATCATTTTATTTTATAATGTTGAATTTATGATATATAAATTTAATACATGTGTAACATATTTATACATCTTTAGATATGATATCATACATATCATCTTACATTCAATTCGTTGGGGGTATAATAATGTCGTTTATGTGTGCAGTGGACTATCGTCTCGAGAAGCGATGAGATCCATTTATCAATAAAGAATTTTATTAGGATAGATTTAAGGAGTATATGTGAAATAAATGAAATAATAATAATATTAATTAGAATTTTGTTTGTAATGAAATAAAATATATCATTTTATACGTATCATGTCAAATGATAATTCCATTCATGTGTATTTGAGGAATACCACCTCCAAAAAGTGATAGAATTATATTTTAATCAATAAATAGAATTGATGATACAGATAAGTATATTTAATGAAAAAATGTGGTAATTATTATATTATTATCATTATGTAATGATAAAATAATGGATATCTTCTTTCCATGATTATTGTAAAAAAATGGAAATGTTACTCAAGTCTATGTATGAAATATCATCTATATGTTGGTAACATAGTTCATTTTTTATAAAAATTATTCATTAATTGTATTAAATATATTAATAAAGTTTAAAAATAAATATTATTTCGTGATTTCTATTATTTATATGTTGAAATACAAATTCTTTGACTTTATTTAACCTTCCAATGTCATTTTAGATACAAAAGCCAAATATCATCAATGAATCTAGAAAAAACATAATTTATTATGTAACTGTATATAACATGGTAATAAATGAAATAAAAATAATAAAAATAATTACAAATTTTCATATGAAGTTATGTAAATAACATATTATTATTAATCTGACTGATAATGATCTTATATGATGAGATAGACTAAAAGTAAGGGTTTATGTAATCACTTTTACTATTGTGATTTATATTCCATATTTCCTAGGTATCATTATTTTGTGGGGTAAAAAATGACCACTGATTTATTTCATGATTATTTTTACTACCATTTTTTTAATAATACATAATATTTCCACCCTTTCAGGTGTATTTAATTCCAAAATTACCCAAGCATTAAGGGACATCATCTAAATTTAGTTTCATTGAGGAATATTTTAATTGTCTGAATCTCATTTATTTTAAATAAATTATATAATGAAACATTGAAATTTTTTATATTTAATTTCTAATTAATATTTTTCTTAGTTGTTTAAATTTTAATTAATTCATTTAGTAGGATTCAAACTGGAAGTGGAAAATTTGTAATGATTTATATAAATTTTTTTTAATGGGTTATATTATATATTCAATATCATTGATATTGAGAGAAATTGTACATACATGCATTTTATTATAATATATTGTTTTAAATATTGTTTTATGTGGAATTAAATCTGATACATATAAACAATTATTTGATTAATTCTCACACTTATGTTATAATCATTGTAAGGGTTATTCAACTAAAATTTTCTTCTATTCAATATGTGTTATTTCATACACCTCCCATATTTTATAAGGTGTATATACTAACAATATTTACATGTAATAACATGAAAATAATTTTTTTCATCTTATTTAAATTATCAATTGACATTATTCGTTCATGGGTGTTATGATTGAAGATTTACCATAGTGGTAAAGGCTTTATTATATACTCTCACTACATTTGTTATTATTTATGTTAAAGTTATATTTAGACTAAATAATATTTAATTTTTTTCTTGAAACAAATATCATTATTCTCGTCTGGTTAAATATTTGATAAACATGTTTTATTTATAATTCATCCCTTATTGATTAAATAATCATCATGAAATTCACTTGTATGTAATATTTATCTTTTATATTCCTTTAAAATGACTATCTTCTAAATATATATATATCCATGTTTTAATAATGATATCAAAAAAATTATCTTCTGAAAAAACTATTCAGTAAATCTATTTTAGATGATAGTTCTACTTAGTTTAAAATGATTAAAAATCGAATTACCTATCTTTTTTCAAATGGGACATTTTTCCATGTAATTTTTTAAAAAAATAATGTATATTTTTATCATTTAAAATAGGAATATGTTATCCAAAATTCCATAATATTGAATTTTTATATCATTGTTTTATTATTTTTTATGTTAATTTTCAAATAAAATGATTTCATTGATGTTAGATAATGTTTATGATTTGAAAATAATTTCATCAAAATGGAAATTAGATTTTCTAAAGAACAGTTCCACATAATCTTTCAAAAAAATATTTTAAATAAGATGACATACATTGAAAAATTTCCCAATAAAAATGTTATTTACCCAAAATTTATTAATAAAATATTCATGGTATTTTCATTCATCAATAAAAATAACCATTGATGTTATATGGACTCCATTGGGGATATGTAGTACAAATACCATCCTTATTCATTTTTTGGATGGATTATGAGATTGACATGGAATCTATTTCATTTCCATTTTTGAATTAATCTGTGAAATAACTTTAACTATAGAAATTTCAATAGAATTATGAATCTATGTGTTTTATACCTTAATAGGTAATGGACATTATTAATGCTCATGTGTGAGCTTGACAATGTTTACATTATGGGTATTCCTAGATTGCATGGGGTCTACCTGATATATCATTCATGATGGGTTTGAAAAGAGATTGTCCTGGGAGATTGAATAAGAATATACAAGAGATGTTCCCTGATGTCATCTGGCGATCCCAATGTATCAAATGTGATGGGTTCAACCATATATCTCTCTAATGAATTATGTATTGTTCATTATATATTTTTGTACAAAATAGAGAGTTACCATAGGGTTTCTTATATGGATTAAACAAGACTTTAGTTAATTCAAACATGAGGATAATATGTTTTAGGAGGATAGTGTTCAAAAGACACCAAAACATTTTCCTCATTATTGATATGTGTTTTTAATAATTCTTATTATTAGGACTAAAGTCACATGACTCCTGATTATTGATTATGATGAATTTTACCATATATAATTTTTCATGCCTTCATTCATGATTGATGATCCAGGTGTTGATGAGTATGAATATTATTTTTTTATTCTCATACACTGATTGTGTCATCATACACTTATGATATTTTTTATGATCCATAATGATATTAATTTTATATATCTTCTGTTTACCCTAATATAGAATTTTATCTCAGCCTTATTATGTTTCATCTTTACTATGATATTATGATTGGTATAAAATTAATTGTATCATCGAAGGATTTAAATGGATGAATAATATGTCATATTTTCAAATAAGAAGACTAGGTTTTAGTGGGATAAATTCAAAGTTGAGTAAAAGAGTTTTATTTATGTAATATTTTTTCATAATTCTATTAAACTATAATTTTAAAAAATCATTGATTATTAAAGTGATAAAATATTTCATTGTCATGATGTATGTATGGAATGGTGAAAATTGGATAACCTTTATTGGCATCATGGAATCAAATTTAATATTTATGTCTTTAGAAAAAAATATGGGAAGGTGGTGTCAATGCTATTATAGATGGTATCACAGTAGGGTACAACTATATTTTTAGATAATTATGTTTTCTTGTGATTTTTTCTTTAGTGGTATGGATACCATAATGGGTCTAAAATATTAGGGATTATTATATGTTCAACATATTAGACACCACATTTATGATTTGGGTGATGAGATCATAAATTGATTAGTCAAATTTTAGTTGAAATTTTTATAGGATGAATTATATGTTAAGATTCAATTAAATGAGAATTTGGAAAATACATTTTTTGGAAAACATTCTTAAGGAATATTTAACCTTCAGGATTTGTATGATCATGGATATTTTGTTAGTTATGGGAAAACAATTATTATTTTTGCATAACCATATAATTGAAATGTGATTTATGAAATTTTAATAAAATATTGCTATTATTTTAAAACATATAATATGAACGATATGAGATAACCTTAGAGGATAATTAAATATTCAATGGTTAGGTTATTTCTGTTATTTGGGATATATGGTTAATAATTGTTTTTGAAAGATTTAGTTTCAATATTGGGTGTTATTGTTGAAGTTTGGAGGTTAATTAATTTTGGAAAACATATTACCTTATGATAATGATTTTCATTTTGGATATTTTCTAAAGATAGGTTAAATATATTTATAATCAATTATATGATTATCTATTTCATTAAAATTATATTTTTTTTGCATCAGGCATAAAACAAAATTCAACCTCATTACTCATCATTTTAGGGAAATGATTTTTTTTGGTAAATTTATTGAAAAATGAATGCATAGTTATCATTTAATTATAAGTAATTATTTTTTCAATCTATATTGTAATTTAATATATAAAATATAGGAAAAGGGATATGAAGCAAGAATTTTATTTTAACTTATTTTTTGATGATTTAATGTTCATTTAGCTAAACATATTTTTTGTACTAAAGTATTTATCGTTATGTAGATAATTTAAATTCTTATGAAAAATTATCTATATTAATATCCATAATTATTCATGATTTTCTTCTATTTCTATATGTTCACTTTCCACCAATTTTCCCTTCTTTGGATTCCTATTTATGCGATGGAATTCATATTTCTCTTTCCCTCTTTCTATTTGAATAATTTTTATCCTAATTAACATGTTGGTTTCTAAGAAATGTACCTTATATTTTTAATGTTTATTTATAGAAATAATGTTAAAATTATAAAGATGAAATTTATTAAAGGTAGTGATATTTTTGCATTATAACGCCCTACAAATATGATGTAGGAACATTATATTTGATACCATGTATAACACACAACACCAAGCTCATATGAGAATATAATATCCCAATATTTTATATTATATATTATATTTTAATTATTTTTATTATATTTTATATCTTCACATGCACAAATAATTGATTTATCTTGCTCCACACGAAATAATGAATTTCTTCAAGAGCATACATTACACGTAAGACCTAGTTTTACTGAACAATAAAATATTATTAAATTATTATTATATAATATAATAAGAAATACTCCAGCTGATAAATTAGGGAAAATAAATATAATGAACTAACATATGAAAACATATGGTTTAAACATATATAAAATGAATTCATTAGTAAGTAATTAATTATAAATGAATAAAATAACTAATTAAATATAAATGGATTATTTTAAAAGAAAGTATTTCCGATATATATTATCATGATTCTATTTATATTCAATGTATTTGATGATTAGTTTGGTGGTTATTAACTTTTCTCATACGACTTGATTGATTACAATGTGGTAAGCGTTTTTCATCTCACTTTTTTACTCCCATGAGATTAATGCTATATAGCAATGATTTCCATTCGTGTGGTGGATGTACTCCCCAAGATTGTATTAATTGTGTAATATACATTAATTTATGGTTATTTACATAATCATTGTGTGATCTTTCCTTCATGGGGTGTATGTTTCGCAACTTACCAAATCGGTAAGGGAACCTTTCACCCTCCTTTTTTGAAAAGACTTATTTTTTTTGTCTCTTAATTTACATATTATTATTTTGGGATATGTTATTAAATATCCTTATTGATGTAAATTTTATGTCCATGTGATTATATACCCTTTTCTTTCTCATCAACTTATTTTTTGAATTTTAATGTGAAGCTGTTAGGCTGTCGAATTTATGTAAGAAAACAACTTAACAATATTTGAGTTTTAGGGTAAAACATCTATTTCTTGATTATGACATGCTATGAATATGTGTGAATAACCTCCAATTTTTTTACCCAAAATATCCACTTATATTTGGTGTATTTATATTTTTCACACATAATTATGTAATTAATTTTTCCTTAATCTAAGGATACCGTCTTTATAATGGATTTCATCTCAATTTACATTTCTATTGAGACATCATTGTTGATATGCACCAATTCACTCTTATATAGTGTATATACAGTCCTTTGGTATATTATATCATTAATAACATTTTCACATGATATAATTAAGTTCTAATTAAATTTTATCCCACAATTAATTGTATTCTAGGATCTCCCATTTTGTTAAAAACACTTTAACTAAAATATCATTTTATATATTTTAATGGTTTATTCTTATAAATATTTCACGTTAAAGTCCATGTTTTATAAGTGGTTTTAAGGAGTTATTCAAATGGACATGAATTTTCTAAAATTGAAATTTCATTCCAATTCTTCAAAGTGGTATGTGACACATTGATTCAAAAATATCAATATTTAATATTTTAAATGGTTTTGAAAATGGTTTGATAAAATCATTGATGTTGTCAATATATTGAAATGATATATTGTGATTATAATGTGGAAATTTTATATTTCCATGATATTTGTTTTATGCGTTGTGAATATGTTATGGAAATTTGGAATTGTTTATGTATACAGGTGGTTCCGTGATAAACCTATGGTGGGTGAGCCCGAGATAGCACTCCAATGCACTGGGTTATGTGACAGAGGTAATTGTTAATGTTTCTCCAAAGATGATTAGGGAATATACTGTGATGGGCATTCCAAATTTGACTCCCTCTATAGCTGTGATAGCTACAATTTAAGAATGTTATTTATTCCATATTTTACCTATATGATTTATTATTTCTATGTGTTGTTCATAAATCTTTTGATTTCATGAGGTATTTTATCATTTAAAAGTATGGTATCATTGTTTTGTATTTATTGATGTGTTAATGTTTTCATTCCTTATTTTATATCACTTACTGAGCTTCTTATGCCTATCCCACATTTTTTTAAAATGTATTCCACATGACATAAAGATGAATAACAGTCAATGATGGGGTCAACGAAAAGTCATGTTGTCTAAAACATGGAACTAGATATGACTATTTTTTTCATGTGTTTTTATTTTATGAAAAAATGGATACTGAGTAGAATTTTCGGCACGTAATATTCATTTTGTTATGTAAATGTTATGACCTAATTCTCAAATACTCTAAACCTGAAAAGATCTTCAATGTGAATTATTTATTTAATTCATGATTATTTAATGTTTTAAGGCTGGGTCCTTATATTTACCATTGTTACTAGTGAAATCACGAAAAAATAGTTACAATAATTAAGTTGAAATTAAGCTTAACAAAGACAAATCCTTATACTATTGGGACAAAAATGACTATTAAATTGACCAAAATAAATAAGATCTCCATATATATAACTCGTACTCCCATAGATATATTTTTACTATTGTTGGAACAACACGAAATGAAAAATTTGGATATAATTCAATTTTCCAATATTTACAACAGTGTTATGCCTCCTTTAATATAAAAATGACTCTTATCATCCCAATTCCTCAAACAACTCAAGAAACATTTTATAAACCAATATCTACCCAAATATATACTATGAATCCATACATTCATCCTAGAATCCTCCCGTTGGTTACAAATATATCTGAGGAATACCTTTTTTGGAAACCAAATGGAGTTACCCAAAGAAGAAGTGACATATTTCCTTAAGAACATTCATTTTATATCCTTCTCCAATCCCTCAACTCTACCTATTAAATTATTATATAAAAAAAATTATCCTAAATATACTTATATTTTTTGTTTATATGGTTTCTAAATACACATTCACATTCTTCGATCTAATCGGAAAGGAACATTAAATTTATGTGTAATGTGAATTGTCACCTCAGGAAATGAATATGTTCATGTTTTCTTTAATATATTTCATTGTTAGTAATTATGACTGAAATGAACATTAAAAATGGTACATAATATACTTATTATTTTATTGTTATTCTTTAATTATTGTATAAAACATACAGATATACATTCCATTTTTTTAAAATACAATAACATCATTTGTGTAGGGGAGGAATACTACCTCCTAAAAGTGATATGATTAAATCACATGTTACATGGAATGTAAAAAGGATCATATTAATTAAAAATATTTGAGATTAAAAAAATAGATATTATATTATTGATATTATTACAATTTGTTAATTAAAATATTATCATTTTCTTTATTACCCTTTCACACAATAAAAGGTGATAATTTCGGTCGTGGATGTGTGGACTACAAAATCCTTTACAAGATATGATTATTTTTACATCAACAAACTATATATAAAAGTATATAATATTAAATAAAATTATATTTAAGATATAATGATCATTAATGAGAAATATTTTGTTACTTACTATCTTTCTATAATTATCATTGAAAAATAGGGTTATTACTCATGCATACATACAAACTACAATCTCCCAGATTATTGCATTGGTTCATTTTTCATAAACATATTTACGGAATATTTATAAGAGTATAATTTATTTATACATAAAATAATTATGTCATGATTATTTTTCTATATATTTTTTATAATTTACCTGTTGACTATATTTGAACTATAAAATTCTTTCTAACCAAAAACCAAAATTTTCCCTAAATAACAGAGATAAACATAATTGATTAAGTAGATATATAATATTTTGTAATAAGTGAAATATATGTTATGATAAAAAATGATAAAGGATTACATGTGAGTAAAATTGGGAATGCATTGTCTTTAAAAAACATAACACACAGAAAACTAGAGTAAAATAGGAAGAAAACACTAAGTAAAACAGTAACATGTGCGATGAATGTACAATGGGGCCAGAAATACAAGCCCAACAGAAATGCACGACTACAACCCAAAAGAAATGTAAAAATGAAAAAACCATAGCTGAATGGTGAAGAAGCTCATGGATCTTCCTCTAGGTTCGTACCTGAATGGTAGTTACATATGTCCTCCTCCGCACTCCGTATCTATCGGTCTGATTTGTGTGCTGTCATGCCGAGTGTCCACCTCCGGGTACCGTTCAGTCGTCATACACTCTACCTCGGTTAGTGGTGTCCATCGTCTGCATCCAACACAATGTGGTGCAGTCATAGCCCATGCATGGGTGAGTATAACAATACTCAGTAGGGACACCAAGACCCTCAAGGTCTCACTATGTCTATCAAGGATAAACCACAAAAAATATCTCAACAAATAACCTTTACATAGGTATATACCCATATATATACCTAAGTTATCAAGTAACCCTTATCAATCATGAGGAAATCACAAAGATCCTTGGCTCAGCTCAAACCAGGATTTTATTCATGATGTTGGAACCACTTCGGCTAGGGAACTCCTACTTTTTCGAGTATAGTTGGCCCGCCACTACAACCAAGCGCTTCCCACTAACCTTGGACTGCTGAAGTACTCCACCTGTCAAGTACTGTGGGCCTGCTGCTACTACCATGCGCTTCCCACCATGGGTCTGCCACTACAACCAAGCGCACCCCCTCAAATCCTATAAGGGTACTCATTCTGTCGTGTATCGTGGGTCATCCTATACAACCAAGCGCTCCTCCATCGTGGGTCTATAGCTACAACCTAGCGCACCCCACATGGCGATACGAATCACTCCGAGTTGATCGATCAACAGTCGTCAAGTCTCAGCCAGCTACTAGGTCTCTGCACTCTGTACGCTCATATCCGGGAGGGTCCTCCCCACGGGATACTGGTCGATACATCCATGTGTCACGTAACATCATGTGGAAGTATCTCAAGGGACATCCTCGTCATAGGGGTCTTAATGCAACAGACGGCGCGTCAATCGGACGCCCGGTCTGTGAGTTATTAGCATTTCCGTTCAAGGGGCCTGGTTGGATTTCGGTTACAATCCAACCCGGAAATGATTAAACCACATCCAAATCCTATGTATAGTATTTCCAATGAACTATAATATCAATAGGAATCCAACATAGTCGACGTCACGTCAATCAGACTTCCGGTTCGTAACTTATAAGTGTTTCCGCTCCGAGGGACCGGTTGGATTTGGTTTTGAACCAACCCAGTTGTTTTTCCAAAGTCATCTTAAACTCACTAAGAGTATTGTAAAAGGATCCCCTTTTCGTTAGGTTCCCAGTGCCATAGACGGTGTGTCGATCGGACATACGGTCGTGAAGTTATTCGCATTTAAAATTACGGGCCCGACCCATTACACCTAGTGGGCTGGCAGGTCGGTCCGACCTAGTAAGGCAGGTCCAACCCAACCTAGAGTGTTGGCCCGACAAAAATAAATCCGACTTGGCTTGGTGGAAGGTGCAGACAGACACGATGGGGCGTCGCACGACCCGAGAGGGTGCGGCGCAGCGTTGCGCGGCCCGGTCGGCCTTGGCTCGGCCCGAAGGGGGCCGAGTAGTCCGTGGTGGGGGGGGGGGGCAACTGCCCGAACCAGTGGCGCTAAGCGGCACAACCATCCCTAACCGGATGGCCGAAGCTGGCCATCCTTCTTGGAGGAAGCAACATGCACGGGCAGGTGCGGTTCATTGGGTGTGAATCCCTCCTGGCACCGTGGCTCTCCTCCGCCCGGCCAACTGACGGGTCGCCCGGTTCTCCTACCGAAGCGGCCCGTGAAGCGGTCTGCATTTCCATCTGCACCGCCGACGCGACGACGATAGCTTCCTCCGCCACGTCCTGCCCTGGCCACGGCTCCGCATCCCCGGTACGATGCTATGGAACCATGCTTCCACCGCCGCGACCCGCTTGGTCGCAGCTTTTCTTTGCGTGTGCGACGTCAGCCCTTGCACCGCCAGCCTCTTCCCCATTCCACCTCCGGTCCCCGATTCCATAAATACTAAACAAGATCTAGCAAAGAGTCGTCAGGCCGTGTTCATTAGGCATGCCCCCTCCACGTTAGGTGATAGCATTATGCCGGAGACAAACAAAGATATTAAACGATGAACGAGTTACAATTTTAATCCACTTCAATTGAACATAAACCCCCTACCTCGATTATGACGTTTCACGTCGTCAATCCGCAGAAAGAGGACATGCGTCGAGGTAGAATGGCGTCACATGTAGACTGTGTCGACTCATTGACGTCGAGGAAGAAAGGCCAAAGAAGGCATGTCATTGATGTTCCTGGAAAGTGGCTCCTTCTCCATTTTTTTGGCCAAATATTGACGACGATGAGTGACATTCCTCGGGGGATATTCATTTGATGTTTACTGTTATTCGTTGAGAGAAGAACACCCTTCACTATTTCTCCAAAGATCTCTCTCCCAAACCTCTCAACACAATGAACGCCCCATTAATAAAATAATCACAAAGCCATTATTTTTATTCAAAAATGCCATTCAAAATTCACACAACTTAATTAATTTTAGAGGTTGAACTCATTAATTAAAAAGTTTTGGAATACATTTAAGAGGGGGAGAGGGAGGTGAGGAGTTCTCATTAATAAGGGGGAGTTGTCACATTAAATGGAAGCTCAAAGATTAAATGGGGTTAAAGGGGGTTTGAAGAGAGTTATGGGAGGTGAATGGTTACGGCTCGTGTGGGCACCACCTCTCAAATATCCACACATGTGATGTTGGGTTGATGTGGGCCCCATCATCAACATCCCATTAGAGGAAATAACTTCCATAGTTATATAAAATTTTTCCAACAGTTTTATTTAACTATTTCCAATTTCCCCAAAAATTAACTCTCAACCTGCATAAAACAAAACTGCGGTAATGGTCCTTTATTTGAATACCGGCACTACGAGTTCATTGGTGGCCTCCAATTTCAATTCCGATTACCAGTTCATAAGATAAAAAAACCCACTCGATCGTTCACTGAACATACCGGAAAAAAACTTTGGAAATTGATTCCGAGCATATCAGACCATCATATCTGGTGCCGTAAAAAATTGCGGACTCGTAAAATTCCAAAGAAATTAAGAAAATATTTTCATTGAAATTTACAGTTCTTTACATTACTACAACCTTATGTAATTAAATTCCTGAAAAGCTACAACACACACTAGGGAAACTAAACGGGTATTGAGCACGCATTTGGGTGTCCTGCTCCCATGTGCTCTCGTGGAGATTCTCGTGCTGCCAGTAAACACGCTCTAGAGAAAACGACCATCAATGTAGAACCTGCTCCTGTCGATCCTCAATCTCTACTGGAACCTTTGTGAAGGTCTCCCCATCAACGATGTCCAACGCCCCATGGTTGATGATGTGGGATGGATTGTGCACGCATCTCCACAATTGAGATACGTGGAAGATGTCGTGCACCTAGTGCAATTGAGGTGGAAGGACAAGGCAGTAAGCCACCTCGCCTACTCTACTGAGGACCTGTGAAGGACCGATGAATCGTGGAGATAACTTGCCGCCGTGGCCAAATCTCAATAGACCTCATCAAGGTGAGACTCGTAGGAAAACATGGTCGCCATACTCGAACTCCAGTGGTCTCCATCTCCTATCAGTATAGGACTTCTGCCTTCTCTTCATAGTCTTCACCCACTCCTGTATGATCTGCATCTTCTCTGATAGACTCATGATGAGCACATTGGTAAACCTCTACCTCATCTCTTGAAAAGATCTGCTGGAATATCTCTGACGAAACGAATGGTTTTCCCCTTCTTTGTCAAATCTAAAAGTGGTGCAACAACTCTGGAGAAGTCTGGCTCAAATCTATGTCTGGCCGACTCATGAGTAACCGACTGCACCCACTTATGAATGATTCCTTCTGGTTCTGCCAGGGGTTTCCTTTTCGCTGACCAAGGAAATCCCATCCCCACATTATAGGTAAACCACTACCTTTTTTGATAATACAGTTAATCTGTGTATGAACTGTGGTTGCCCAGTCTATACCCAAACGAAAGTCGTATGGCCTCGATGCTGCCACCAAGAGGTTCCAACTGAAACACTCACCTCAAGGGTTAGATCACATCATCATTGTCAGCGTGATTTTCGAGTTTCCTCCCAAAGGTTTCTCCTGACGTGACGGTCAAGTCAACGGCTTAAACGGAAAATCTAGGTCCGGGACAAGATTCGTGGATGGAAGGAAGGATTCGTATCAATGTCTGTTGTTACGGCAGCTCGTAGTGGACAAAGACCGTACCTTGAATCATTCATAGATCTCCTAGATCACATTTCTTGACCGGATACAGCTATTTTCTTCACCTGCCCTCCTGCTCCCTGATCCTGGTGGGGACTACAAAGGTGGGTGGTTGTAACATGTCGAAAAGTACCCCACCTCATGCTTCTCTCCTAGCTCTACTTCTACGTTTTCTGCTCTACATATTCATATGTCCTTAACACTTCCTCTTCTAAATAGATTTATCATGCCCAGTTCTCTGAGAATAATGTTAGTTCCCTACATTCCCACTGCTAACATTCTCTAGCTATATCCATTCATCCATAGAAAATCCAACCACAAATGTTCTCTATAGAACCCTAGAATAAGTAGGAATTCATTGAGGAAAAGTGTTGGCTATGATGTCTTTTAAACACACCTCACTATGAGGTATGAGCTCTAAAGCAATGATCGTATCGTAGTCATCAAGTAACAGGAATGATCGGTATGCCTCGATGAATACTTAGCTACCAAAATTTCATCCTGTCGAATTGGAATATGCACTAGAAAAATCTTAGCCACCTCCTCAAGCTAGTCCTCAGCCACCTGTGAGTCGGGCTTGCCTCAGAACGTTAGGGGTATCTGATTCGGAAACATTGTAAGGCACTAAACCTATATGTGTAATCCACTGCTACAACCTGTTATAACTGCTGAACAACAGGTAGTGATATAGCTGGCACACTACCCAAAGGTACTAACCTAGGAATGGATACACGTACCTAAGCCTCATCACTATGTGGACCAACCTCATGGTCACTCAATGCGAAACACTAGTACTTAAGATCACCATATGCTCTAATAGTTTCTAAACTAGGTGTAGAACATTAGAAATTTCCTCCAGCGAGTCCACTGATGTCTGGGAGACTATCACTCCTTGTAACCTCAGAGGCCTATACTGCTGGAACTTGTGTAACGCGCTCCGTCATCATGTACCATCCACTAGTACGGAAGGTGGCATCTACTGCCCAACGAGTGGCGGTGCTTGAGGTACACCTCCCGAAGGTGCCAGCATATCAAGAGGGCCTTGCACCGGTGCCACATTGCTCAGTGGTCCGTCATCGTGTACTCTATAGGAACTCTAACTAACATTCTTCGTAGAGGCATCCTGAACAGATGCGACACGATCAAATAATTTAAACCTCATGCGCTGTCCAGGTTGACCTGACTTAAAGGATCTTTTGAATATACACAAGAAATCAGTGTTTTCATGCACTGAGTCGGAAATCATAAGTGAGGGTCCTGGTGTAAGGATATGTCGGCCGCCGTACCAACACTGGACTCCCTGAACTGAAAACAATCTCGGTACCCTTAACACTATTTCTTTACATAAAGAAAATATTAGAGTTCTATGTTCTGCGATAGAACCAACTCTTCTGATACAAATTTGTCATGACGCATCCCCTGTGGCCCATATCGTGACTACCAAAAGCCCGCCTTCCATAGTCCAGGGGCTGACATCTAGCACCAAAGACGTAACTCCCTAAATACTGGGAAGGCATTGCATTTATAAAACGTAAAACACACACAAATAGAGTACAAGCAGATAGAAATACTATGTAAAGAAGTAACAAGTGTGAAGAAAGTACAAAGGGTCCAAAAATACATGCCCAACATAAAAGTATATCTACAACTGAATGAAAAGTTCAATTGAAAATACAATAGCTGAATGGTGAAGCAGCTCCTGGATCGTACTATGGGTTCCTACCTGAATGGTATGTACAAATTCCCTCTTCAGCAACCCACGTCTATCAGTCTACTCCATGTTCCATCACGCCGAGTGTCCACCTCCGGGTACCGTTGAGTCCTTGTACACTCTACCTCGGTCAGTGTTGTCTGTCATCTACACCAAACACAATGAGGTGCGGGCATAGTCCGTGCAGGGGTGAGTATAACGATACTCAGTATGGACCCTGAGACCATCAAGGTCTCACTAAATCCTACAATGATAATCCACAATGAACGATCTCAACATATAACCTTTACATAGGTATATGACCATGAATATACCTATGTTATCAAGTAACCCATCTCAATCATGAGTAAAACACAAAGGTCATTGACTCAGCTCAAACCAAGATTTTATTAATGATGTCGAAACCACAGCTGATGGAGAACTCCTCCTCTATCGAGTACAAGGGGCCTGCCACTACAACCATGTGCTTCCCACTAACCTTGGACTACTGAAGTACTCCACATGTCCAGTATTGTTGGACTGATGCTACAACCAAGTGCTTCCCACCAAGAGTCTACCGTTACAACCAAGCGTACCCCCTCATAGCCTAGAAAGATACTCCTTCTGCCAAGTATTGTGGGTATGCTGCTACAACCAAGCACTCCTCCGATGTGGGTCTACTACTACAACCATGAGCACCCCATTGGGCCATACGAATCACTCTTAGTCAATCGATCAAAATTCATCAAGTCTCAACCATTTACTAGGTCATTGTACTCCATACACACATCTTCAGGATGGTCCACTAAACGAGCTACTGGTCGATGCTTCCATGTGTCATGTAACATCACATGTAAGTATCCCAAGGTACCACCTCGTCATAGTGTTTATAACGCAATAGACGGTGCTTCAATCGGACGCCCGGTCTGTGAGTTATTAGCCTTTCCGTTCCAGGGTCCCAGTTGGATTTCGTGTACAATCCAACATGGCAATGCTCAAACCACATATGATTCCTATGAAGAGACTTCCAAAAGAACCTTCACATCATGAAGAGTCCAAAATAGACGACGACACAACAATCGGACGCTCGGTCCTTATGTTATAAGTGTTTCGGCTCCGAGGACCCGGTTGGTTTCAGTTTCAAACCAACCCAGTCATTTTTCAGAAGTCGTCCAAACCTCACTAAGATTATCGAAAAAGGAATGCATCATCGTAAGGGTCCCAGTGTCGTAGATGGAGCATCGATCAGACGTACGTTCATGAAATTATTCACATTATAGAGTACGGTCTCTTCCCGTTAGGCCCAGTGGGCTGGCGGGTCTATCCGACCTAGTATGGTGGGTCCAACCTGGCATGGGGTGTTGGCCCGGCCTAAAGAAACAGGACCCATCTTGAGGTCAGACATAGCCCGGCATGAGAGGGCGCAGTGCGGCGTGGTGTGGCCTGCCCCGGCCAGGCGTGGCCCTGCGCGGCCCGTCCTGACGCGACTCGGCTGGCTAGCTAAGCGGCTCAGCCCGAATGAGGCCGATCGGTCCATGGCGAGGGCCAAGACCCCCCCGGCTACATGAACCTATGGCTCCAAGGGGCACCACCCTCCCTAACCATCCGGCCGAAGCCAGTCGGCCTTCTTGTCGCAAGAGGCCTGCCCGGGCGGGCCACAGTTCATCAGGTGCAGTTCCCTCCTGGCACCATGGCTCTCCTCCGCACGGCCAGCCGATGGGCTGGTCGGTTCTCCTTCCGAAGCGGCCCGCAATGTGGGCCACAGCCCCTTTTGCACAAATTGTAAGACGATGTCATCTTCCTCCACCACGACCTTCCCTATCCGCGGTTCCGCTTCCCCGGCACGGCATGACAACGCCGTGTTTCCTCTTCCATGTCCCACTTGGATACGTCTATTCTTTGCTTGTGTGATGGAAGCCCTTGCACCGCTGGCCTCTTCTAAGTTCTTCCTCTGGTCACCAATTCCAAAAAATAAAACAAGATCCAGCGGAGAGTCATAAGGCCGTGTTCGTTCATCCCACTCCCTCCGCGTTAGGTGATAACAATAGGATGGAGACAAAAAAAGATATTCAACAATTAACAAGGCACAATTTTAATCCATTATAACTGAAAAGAAACACCCAACCTCAATTATTACGTTTCAAATTGTAGAGCTGTGGAAAGGGGACAAGTGTCGAGGTAGAACGGTGTCACGGGGAGACGACGTCAAGTCATTGACATTGAGGAAGAAAAGCTGAAGAAGGCGCGTCGTCGGCATTCCTCGTGAGTGGCTCCTTCTCTTTTGGATTGGCCGAAGATTGACATTGATGAGTGACTGTCCTTGGCGTTTTTTCGTTGGAATGTTGGTGTTCATCGTTGAGAGAAGAACACCTTTCACTATTTCTACAAATCACTCCCACCCATACCACTCAACACAACGAAAGCCCCATAAATAAAATAATAGCAAAGCCATTATTTTTATTCACACATGCCATTCAAAATTCAAAAACATAATTATTTTAAGAGGTTGAACTAATTAATTAAAAAGTGTTGGCATACATTTAAGAGGGGTATAGGGAGGTGAAGAGTTCTCATTAATAAGGGGGAGTTGTCACATTAAATGGAAGCTCAAAGATTTAAGGGGGTTAAAGGGGGTTTGAAGAGAGTTATGGGAGGTGAACGGTTGTGGATCGTGTGGGTCCCACCTTTCAAATATCCACACATTGGAAGTAGGGTGGCTATGGGCCCCACCAACAACTTCCCCTGGGAGGAAATAACATCCCTAGATATATAAAATTGTTCCAACTATTTTATTTAACTATTTCCAATTTCCCCAAAAATTAACTCTCAACCCGCATAATATGGAACTTCGGTAAAGGAAACTGTATGTGAATAACGGCGATGCAAGTTCATCGGTGCCCTCCGATTTCAATTCCGAGCATCAGCTGAAAAGATAGAAAAACCCGCTCATTCGTTCACTGAACGTACCTGAAAATTTTTTCAGAAATAGATTCCGGGCACACCGGGCCTCGGAATCCGGTGCTATCAGAAACTGGGGACTCGTAAAATTACAAAGAAATTAAGAAAAAACATTCCTTGAAATTTTTGGGGCTTTACATTATAATATTTGTTCAATATTTTTTCCCATATGGAATATGCTTTAAATGTTTAAAATTGTTATGGAATACTTTGAAATATTTAGATATTATTCTCCTTAATAATGATATTAATCATTGTCTTTGAAATCTCACATTACATGAGATTGTAAAATTTCTCTTGAAAAATTCGAGCTATTAAAATCAATTATATATCCATATTATTTGGTGGCTAATTTTATTTTTTCCAAATTCATAAACAATTGTTTCATATGGTTTTGACATAGAATGTTATTTGATTGACTAGGTAATTACTGAAAATTTTGTATCCTTTATTCAATATAGACATTTGTTAAGGCATAATATTAATTTTATATTAGGAATAATTACAAAAATAATGACATGGTATTGGTACTATTTAAAGAATTACTAATAGGTTTGTGACTAGTCAATATAAGCCCCTCATTGCTTGGGTAATCTCATGAGAAGAAATTAGATTGGGACACTCAAATAGAGTTTGTTTCCACCCCGAATTGATAGGTTTTTACCCATAGTATTATACTTTCTATAATATAAATATTTACTATAGATGTTTTCATGTCCCATATAAATGACACCCAACAATTAATCATTTTCTTTACTTTGGATAATTTATATTTCGTTCATGATAATTTGCATCAACATATTTATTGATACATTTCATTTTTAGTTCATTAATTAGATAATATATGCTTATGTTTCTTACCTTAAAATATTTATTTTTCCTTATTTATTTATTTAAATTGAATGTGTTATTAGTTATGTACCATGAAATAATGATTATTTTGATTTATTGATTATTTCTTGTGTAGTACTGAGCCTTAAAGATCAATTGATCTCACCCTTATTATTTTTTCTTTCCACATGAACAAATGAAGTTTACTATGAAATCCATGAAATTATTTGAAACTATAATAATGTTATTATCCAACAAATTTACATTGTAATTATTGTATTTATTTTTTATATGAATCATATGTATGTATCTTGATTCCCAAGACTACTAAATTTTTCGTCACTTTGGGATGTCATTCCCTTGTATCTGATGCCAATGTAATTGTAGCATGACACCAAATCTAAGATTGCTGGTGTTGGGTCCCTATAGTTGGTACTAGAGAATGTTTATTAGCATCATTGGGAACAAGATTTATCAAAACAATGATTGGAGAATATAACCTTAATGTATAATTTCATAATAAGTATACAATAATGCCCTAGAATTTTGATATAATAGATAATATATAGGTCCTAATAGAAATATGTTCTTGTTTTGACTCTACAAGTGGACATGGATGTAGAAAAGATGAAAATAAGAGAAAAAACGGTTAGAAGGGTTGTTGGGACTCACTATATATAACCAAGTATAAAACAATGGGAATTAACACACACCTAGTCTGATACTCCCGAGGATATTCCTATTATAATTCACATTTTCTTACAAACCATTCTGAAGGATTTTTACAATGAATTGCCTTGGTTAAAAAATGGGTGTTTTATTTTGATTATAATGTTTCATGATTAAAAAATCCTATAACTGATATTATTTATAATCCCTAGACCATATTTGACTTTGTGGAAATAAATGGACGATTTATATATGTATTATACTTCTATTTAAAACAATATATTATTTAATGATTAAATATTGGGTATTTACATAATATTTATTTAGAAAATTATATGAATTTGGTTTTAAAAACTCAAAACATGTATGTCGAGTAACAACCAATAAATCCCAGATATGTTGTGGGTCTTGTATCAATTATTGAAGGATGATAGCGATTTTAGACCAACCACCGACCAACGCTATGCTCGTCATAATAAATCATTTTTTAGTTAAAAAATGAAAAAAAATAGTATTGATTAACTAATAGTGTTACATTTAGGGTTTAGAGATTTATGTGATAACCATATTCAAATTAGAGATTAGTTGAAGGAAAATAGTTAGACATGACAAGATATTATAGGACATGAGATCTTTTAATAGTTTATTTTAGTGCAATATGCATCAAAAGTAAATTTTTTGATATACATTTCATAAAATAATAGATGAATTATAATTTGATCAATGCATGGAAAATGTTTATTAATTTTGTTCATGTAAACTTGTTATGTAATAGAGTTTCTTTATATTCATAGGTAGTAAAATAGTTAATAAACAATAATAAAATGATAAAAAAATGTTGTCCTATTAACCAAATTTTTGTAGTACTGATGGGATTATAAATCATCTCATATCTAGGGATTAGAGGCCCTACAAAATCAAATGATCATTCAATTCTTTGTTTTTTATGACATCAATCATCACCTATAAATATTTATATTTTCCTCCAAGTACATATACCAACTTAACACTAATGGTCTCTTACCTAGAGACATAATTATATGTAATTTTATATGACATATGTACTTACCATTACCTCCTCTCTATAAGATTTATTATGAAACTTTCACATGATATGGGATTTCAAAAATTGGAAATATCAAAACAATAATCTATCACCAATATCAAGTTTAAATTTTGAGGATGCAATTTAATTAATGCTACGAGAATGTGACACCTAGAAAATATAATGTTATAACATGGTATTTGATAGAATGTACCAATGACTAACCTATGAACATAACTGGATATAATATCTCTAGATATTATAATATATTTATTATATTAAATGAATTTATTAAATTTTATATCTTGAAATTCAGAAAACACTGGGTTAGATTTCTTTGAACACAATAACTACATTATTTGAAATATTACATTACATACAAGGCCTTGTTTCACGGAAGAATAAAATAATAAATAAATATTTTTACTTAATATAATAAAATGTGACAAAGAAACTAAATGAGTATTTATTAAAAATATTAAATAACTTGTTCAATAAATGGTTTACAAAAATATGAAATGAATTCATTGGTTATAAATTAATTAAAAATGAATATAATAACTAATTTATTATAAAGGGAATTATTTTATAGAATTCAATTTTTGTGCTGAAAATCATTCTTATAATAATAGATTAGGATAATTTCAATTAGAGAGTGAAAATAATGTAATATATATATATATATATATATTATTAAATAAAATATTTTTTATATTCATCCAATAGAAATAATATACATAATACAATATCAAACCTAGTATTTAATATAAAATCAATTAATTTTTATGGCGATTTTATTGCCTTTTAATGAAGAACCTATTTTAAATTCAATTTTATTTTGAAAAATTAAATATTAGATTCAAAAATAAAAGAAAAATTCAACTAAGAACGTAGAAAATAGGTTAGGAGGATTTTTTTTAATTTTTCTACAAGGATTCATGTGTTGATGAAATGTTTAAAATAATTATTTTTTATCCAAAACATTATTTTCATATAAGTTATTTAGAATGATAAATAAAATTTATGATATTTTAAAGTTTAATTATAATAATTTTTTATCAATTAATACAATATAAGTCATATGAATCCATTTCACTTAGAAATCGTATAAAAATTATTGCAAACATTTAACAGTTTTTTTAACCATGCATTGTCATCCCTTTAACGTAATTGAATTTAAATTAATATATACCTCTTCTATGATTGGAATTTGTAAAAATTTATTTAATATTTGTAATAATAATAATTTATACTATCTAATAATTTCTTCATACATTTTGACCGAAATTATTACTGAAAGAAACTAGAATTTATTACAATGATTAATGTGAAATTGAGCTTAACCCCAAACTAAATCATAAACATAAGGGTCCAAATAAACTATAAACTAGTCCAAAATCCATTGTATAGAAATATTTAGAAACTTTACTCCCTTTTATGTAATTTTTATTATTAATGATATGACATTATTTTGAAAAACATGGGTTGAATTATATTTTCCAAAAATTACAACAATGTCACTCCTACTCTCCTATAAAAGGCCTATTCTCCCACACATCCTCACCCAATAATGTTTCAATGGATAAAAAAATTTATTTTCTGAAATTTATTGTAAAAAAAACACACCTCATCTTAGAATCCTTTCTATTATCATAAATCCTTCCAAGGATGCCCTTTGGTTAAAACAAAAATGAGTTACCCAAAAGAGAGGTATAATCTTTCATTATGCCCTTTAGTTTTATTTATCTCTACACTCCCTCATATTCCTTTATTAAATTATTTTATAATAAAAAATATTTTGAAAATATATATATATTATTTATTCTAATATTTTTACCTAACATTACACAAAAATCCACTTAATGGATAACCAACGCACCATTTATGTGTACGGGTAATTACCCCATTTCCTACAATGAAATTTGGATGGAAATGATCTATATAAATGAAATACATGATAATTATTTTTAATTTATTATTCTATAATTATTTTATATCATATACCCCTATACATTTAAATTTTTGTAAATACGGCGACATCATTTGCTTAAGGACTATCACCTCCTAAAAGTGATGTGATTCGATCACACGATACATAGAATATATAAAGGATGGGTTTAATTAAAAAATTATTTCATACAAAACAGCTATATGATATTAATTTCATAATTACCATTAATGAAATATAATATATATCATTTTCTTTATTTAATTTTCAAACACTAGATGTGATATCATCGACCATGGATGTGTGGACTACCGCCTCATAGATATGATTGGACTCCGTTGAAATCAAAAAAGTAATAACCCAGATTATCTATATAATAATATTAATTATATGGAATTAATATGAGTTTGAAAAAATTGGCAGAGCATGATTCTAAGGCCTAGTGTGCATGGAATGAATTTCTGAACTTTGTTTTAAAGGTACCTTCAGTGAACGTGTGAGCAGCATTTTCTTTCTTGGGAACCAGTGATGAGATTAAAAATTTGAGGGCATCATTGACTCCATAATACCAATATTCTGTTATGGGAGGCTTCACGTTGACCATAGTAGGTCTAGAAAAAAAGTTTTCTTTTGGGACTTTTAAAAGAATAATAAAATTAACATTATTATTTTTATTTCTATTATGACATTCCCTCTAAGGGACAAGCGGCAACGTGGGAAAAACGAGTTATCAAGCCATTAATTCTCATGACCATTAAATCCTAGGTAAAAGAATCATTGGGGAATTAGGAAGGCTCCTAATTAATGAACCCTCATAAATCCCACAAGCATTAGACACCCTCCCCCTCTCTTATTTATATAGAGCAAGGGGTGTTGTATCAGCACAACGTCACTAAGAAACAAAGTGATGATAAAGTGTCGGGACACCAAACACTTGGAGGACAGAGCCGATTCCGGAAAGCGTTGATGAGAAACACAGAAACATCAATCCAATGATTGATGATCAAGGAACATCATTGGTGGCTAGTTCAGGGGGTAGCAAACACTGACCCCCTTTCTCAATCGAATGCGTCTCTCCATCATTCTTGAGGTAGGGTTTAATATTAACATGTTTTTCAGGAGTTATTTGAATCATTCATACAATTTTTCTATCAACCTAATGCTGAGGGAACATTCCAAATGGACAAGGACTAATTCTTCTATCCTTTTTGTTGAAAGTGGGTATGTTCTTTTCTAGATTTTCCTTCCTCTCGTATGAGCCCTGTGGAAATAAGTGATGGTGGCGGCTGACACCAGCTGGCCCTGGAGGAGGTGTGGAGCATCGTCGTGTGTTTCTAGTAAACGTGGTTCCATGTTCAAATCCACGATGGATGTAAGTGGTAGCTGGAACACCAGCCACCCAACAGAAAGCAGGTGACGCTCCCGTGCAACCATAGGAACTGGTCGTGGATCATCAGTCACGGTGGTCAGATGTGGCGGCCAACAGACTGTCCGACCATTGAAAAAGAGTGTTGCATGACCAGCGCGCTGCTGGTGGATCCACGACTCTGATGTCACAGTGGTGGGTCCCGCTGCAGGTTTCACATGTAACATGGTGGTGCCAACTGTGTTTCCTCTTCACATACTGAATGGGGAACTACCCCTTCCAGCATGGGTGGATCGCGGGCCGTACCTATTTCAGGTCGTGCCTCATGTGGGCGGCACCTCATGTGGCTGAGCCTTCTACCTAGTAGGCGACGCACCAAGTAGGAAACCCCCCTAGAGGTTCGGACTATCCCCTAATAGGTTCGGCATCCCCCTTGGAGGATGGTCCTCCCCCTTCTGGGTCGGGCAGCCCCCTTGTAGGCCAGGCTACCCTAATGTGCTCATAGACACCACCTTACACATAGGGATGCCCACTTGTGGGCCGGTACGCCACCTTGCGGGCCTGGAAGAACCTTAACTCAATGTGCCAAGCACACGAAAGCCCAACCCAGGTCAGGTCGGGTTAGGTCAGTCAGACCCGGTCAGATCAGTCCCAGAAACACTTGAATGGAAATTTCTTGAGGACTGGACGTCCATTTGGGAAACCAACAATGAAAATGGGAACCTTGGATCGAGATAGTCCATTTGGTATACTCCACATGAGTTTTGGAGAGAGTTGGAGTATGGCCGGGTTGGATCGAACCCAAATGCAACTAGGACATCAGAACTAAAATGCTTATAACTCACATACCGATCATTCGATTGATGAACTGCCTATCGCATTAGATCCATTACGACATGATAGTCCATTGAGATACTCTTTTTTGGAGCATAGTGGTGTTCTATTTACGACTTATATCTCAAAGAGAAGATAATATGGAACTCGATCGCACCGAGTGCGAGGAATCCTGTGGAAGACTGTTACATGAAGAAATAAAATCGATCATGTGTGGGTCCACATCCATCGATCTTGTGTGGTCGTCTTCTATCAGATCCTATGTGGGATACTGCTCAGCGATCTTGTGTAGGATATCTCATACCGATCCTTTGTGAGCTAGATCATATGTGGGACAGTGGGGGTTACTACCTTGCGATCATGTGTGGGTCAGCAGTAGTGCAACATAACAAAATAAGATGACCTAGGTTTATGACTAATCATCTGTATATATGTACATAAGTTATAAATGGTTATGAGTTTTGTATTTTACCTATGTGGTATTTATACCTTCATGAATTAACTTGTGTGGTACTTCAAACATTACGGTGTTACCAGTGTGATACTTCTACCTTCGTGTTGTTGTCTACGTGTTGTTACCTATGTGGTACTTCTACCTTCAAGGTGTTGTCTTCTTGTTGTTACCTATGTGATCATTTTATCTTCATGGTGTTAACTTTTTGGTGTTATCCCATCCTTTATGAGATGAGAATATCATGAAAACATATGTATATGAATGTTCATATTCCTAAGTAGGGTTGATGTCTTTCATTGTGCATTTTCCTTTGTGGAAGTCTATGAGACCTTCATGTGTGTCAGGGTCTTTACTAAGTATAGTTATAATCACCCCTACAATGACTATGCCTGATAATTATTATGTATTGTCCACATTATGACCAGTGGGGATTAGACTTCTTGGAGATAGGATCAGGTGGTACATAGAGGGGATGGGATTCCATGGAGTATTGTAGAGATGATATGTACCTACCCTTTAGGTAGGATCCTCGGTGGATGATCCAGAAGTTGTTTGGAACATTTAAGTTTTACTTTTTCTTATTTTAGTTGGGTTTGTCTTCCGGATCCTTTTAAATTCAGCACTCTTTTACTTCCAACACATTTTTACTATAATAATTTAATTCATAGTTTATTCTTATTTTGTTCTAAGACCGTGTGTCTATACCTGTTTAAAGTAAATGAGTTCCCATTTTTAGGGAAATGCATTCCTAGTGCTTGGCGCTCGCCCCAGGCCTATGGAAGACATGCTTGGTGTAGTAATGTCATGACCACTGGGGGATGGTTCGTGACAACTTGGTATCGATATAGTTTGTTCTAATGAAGATATAGGACTCTAATCCTTTCTATGTGGAAATAGTTTAAAGCGGTATGAATGTGGATTTTCAGTTTGGGGAATCCAGTGTTGGTATGTAGACCGAAGTTTCCATACACCAGGACCATGAGTTCTGATTTCGGACCCAATGCACAGAAATAATAATTGTGTGTGTTTTTAATAGTATTTTTGGTGAAATCATTGAGTCAGCTCGCCATGTATAACTTATTCACTATGGTGCACCTGTTTTCTTTTATGATACCGCCATGTAGACTACCAAATTGGATTCTCAATAGAGTACATGATGATGGTCCACCAAGTGACAAGGCCTCAAAATAGGGGCATATTAGGGCGTTTAATCCTTCGGTTGGTGCACCACCTTCACCACTACCCATTAGGAAACTGTTTCCATCAGCCCCTCCAGCAGAGGAAGCACGCTAACTAAGAGCATTTCACGAGTTTTAGTAGTAGAGGCCTCTGAGGTTCTAAGGTGAGATGGACTGACAGGCAGCTAAGCACTGGCTGGGGATGTGGCTAGATTTTTCAGCCTTGTTGGGACACCATCTGACCTTATGGTGATCCTAGCATCTAGCCATTTTTAGGTAGTAGTAGAGAGGTGATAGAGATTTATTCACTAGTTACACGATGAGGTGACCCTCATCTAAGAAGACATCAAGAGACTTTTCATGGCAGAGTTTGAACCATCGTCTCTATGATCAGTGCGAATACAGAAGCTACTACACTTACTATAGGGCATCATGACTGTGGCCATGTACTCGGTTTGGTTCACATATCTCTCTCGATACTCCACGAAAATGGAATGGGACCCTTTCATCAGGGCCCTAAAATTTGATCAGGGTCTCCAACGGGAGATCAGAGCATCGATGATATCAATTAGCATTCCGATATAGGTTGGGGTGCTAGAGCGAGATCTCATGGTGGAGAGCTTCCTAGCTGAGTAGGAGCTTACAGCGAGAGCCACCATCATACATCAGGTAGCAGAGTCTTCGGTGGAAGGCAGTAGGTCGATGACGCAGGGGACCAAGTGGGCCACAGCTTCTAGTGGATGACTTATGGATACATGTTTGATGGTAACAGGCTCATGTGACAGAGGAGGACAGTTGAGGAGAAGGCAATGCAACTTGTGCGACGGGAATGGTCACATGGATCATGACTACCCAACCCTCCATATGGATGACCATTAAGATGATCGAGTGACCCCCAAGGAAGAGGTAGAGATTCGATCTGGAAGGATTGTAGGTAGTAGGTAGACATGGCATAAGAGATGGACATCTAGAAAGAAATAGGCATAGATTAGAGGTTCTACTGCCACCACCACCAGGTGGTCCACCCCAACCAATGGGAGTAAGAGGACAGGGATGACCTCAGCTCCCGGTTGCTAAGGCATTTGATCACGACGCTTTGGAAATCACTACAGGTATGATATATGTATACTCCACCTTATCAGCAATACTTATAGATATGAGTTATAGTCACTCTATTATTTCCATGGACCTAGTTTTAAGATTGGAGATTCTGATAGAGCTGTTGGCTCGATCCTTATTGCTACAGACTCCTATGGGAGATGATTCAACAATTACAAACTTGTTCTTCCAGTGTGAGCTTACTCTAGGAGGTGGTAGCTTCGGTTGAAATCTTCTATTAACATCATAGAGTCCTGATAACGTCATATTGGTTATGGACTACTTATACATAGTACATTACAATATTTACTATATTAGCTGCAATGTGAGGTGTCTCTACGTTGATGGGACCATGTTTTCCTTCACTGGTGAGTTGTGAACCTTTTCCGCATAGGATGGACTTACCCAAAGGTGGGTGCTGCCGATCACACATCGGTTGTCTAGAATTACCATTAGAGTAGTAGATGTTCAGAGTTCGAGATATCCATTAGTGGTGGACCAGTATGATGATGTCATCCTGGATGATGTATTGGGACATCCTCCACATAGAGAGGTTGATATTTCCATCAACATGTACCTGTGATGGAACTTTTATTTACACCAACCTATTGCATGGCTCCTGTGGAGCCACAAAAGTTACAGGTATAGTTGGAGGACTTCCAATGAAAAGGGTTCATAAGGTCCACCATTTCCCAATGGAAAACCTCTATTTTGTTCTCCAAGAAGGCAGGTGGATGTTTGAGAATGTGTATGGACTATCAGTGCCTAAACCAGGGTACCGTGAAGAGCAAGTTTCCACATTATAGGACTGATTATATTTTCGATTAGTTGAAGGGAGCTCGTTGGTTTTCGAAGATAGACCTCAGATCAAGCTATCATCAGCTCAAGGTTTGATATAAGGATGTCCAAAGGATGACCGTATGATGATGGTATGGCCACTATGAGTTCCTGTTTATGTCATTCGGTGGGACCAACAACCCATCAGTGTTCATAGGATTCAGTAACAATATATTTCATCCATACCTAGACTGTTTGTGCTAGTCTTCATCGATGACATCTTGATATACTCCTCAAAAATGGATAATCATGTTTATAATATACAGATACTTTAGGATTACCTCTGAGAGCAGCAGCATTATGGTATGCTCTCAAAGATCCAACTATGGATAGGAGAGGTCCACTTTTTGGGACACATTATCTCAAAGGCCTGTGGTGTTTTGGATTCTGCAAAGATAGAGTATTTAATTTTTTGGGAGGCACCTTGGAGTGTGACAGAGCTGCGGAGTTTCCAAGGGTTTTTTGGATACTAATAGGGATTCGTAACTAACTTTTCCTGAGTTGGGACACCCTTGTTATCATTGAAAAAGAAGGGACAACCTTTTGTATATATAGATAAATGCCAACTAAATTTTCAAGAGCTAAGGTAGAGACTGAGGAGTTACCCATCTTGAGGCTACAAAAAGAGGGCATTGGGTTTGTGGTCTACTATGACACATCTGGGACCGATCTTGTTTGTGTCCTGATGCCGGAGTGTGTAGTGATCACCTACAACTCATAACATATAAGGCAACATTTAAAGAACTATTCTACGCATGACATGAAGTTAGCAGTAGTGGTCTTCGCCCTGAAGATGTGTCGACATAACATGATAGATTAACATTATAGTCTACTATGATTAGAAGTGTCTCAGATATATCTTCACTCATAAAGACCTGAACCTAATACAACAGCGATGTCTATAGTTCATCCAGGACAATGACTTTGAAATAGTATGTAATCCTAGGAAGGGAAAGGTTCTAGTAGACACAATCAGAAGGATATTTGTTCTACAGTTGCTGAGTGAGGTGACAGAGCAGCTAGCCTTGATACTAATATCTTTCGTGGTTATAGATGGAGTAGCATACCTCCAGCCAATGACAGTCACTTCCCCACTAATACAGTGTGTGAGGGAGGCACAACATGGGGAAATTGACTATGACACTCGATGTACTCAGATATCCTCCAAACATGAACCTGAAAAATTTTCTATAGGTGGGGAGCATGACATCCTCTTCATAGGACATACCATGGTACCCGTGGTGCTAAGGGTGGAAGTGTCGAGGGAGTTCCATATGTACCCATTAGTGGGAAATCCTTGTGTGACAAAGAGGTACCAAGACCTCCATCATCAGCACTAGAGGATATGGATGATAACGAAGTGGAAAGGTTTTTTTCTCGATGACTCACTTGTCAACAAGTGAAGGTCGATCATTAGGTTCCAACAGGATTAGAAATTACACTAGAGGTACCAGAGTGTAAGTGGGATGGTATCTCCAAGGAAATCATGATAGGGCTTCCACATATGTCCAGGGGACTGGATTCCATTTGAGTGATCATTTTCGGACTCACCTTGTCATCCCACATCCTACCAATTTGAGAGTAGGGACGAGTAGAGGTCTTGGGAATCCTCTATGTATTGGAAATTGTGAATCTCTATGGGGTTCCATTGATAATCATCTCTTACTGTGACACTTGTTTTACTTCATGGTTGTAGAAGGGATTGAAGGAGGCATTCTGGACTCAGCTACATTTGAGAACCACCTTTCATCCTCAAATGGATGGACAGACGATGCATACCATTCAGACGTTAGAGGTCATGCTATGTTCTTGCATCCTATAATTTTTCCACAGTTGGATGGATAACTTTCCATTGGTAGATTTTACATAAAACAACAGTTATCACTCCACCATCGTTATGGAATCATTAGAGGCCATATATGGTCATCCTTTTAGATCACATCTATGCTGGACAGACCTAGGGGAGTCCACACTTTTGGGTATAGATATGGTATAGTATACCATTGAGAAGGATTATATCTTCCAGGAGTATATGAAGAATACACAGAGTAGACATATGTGTTATCCTGATAGGAGATGTAGACCTTTGGAGTTAGAGGAGGGAGACCATGTCATCCTATGAGTGTCTGCTCGATGGGGACTATGGTGATATGGCAATGGTGGAAAGTTATCACTGAGTTTTATCAAACAATTTTTAATACATAGGTGGATTAGAATGGTGAAAAACCACTTGGAAATGCCACTAGAACTGGAGAGGGAGCACTAAGTCGTCCATGTATCATAGCCGAGGAGATACGTTCATGACCTATCTCATATCAACTACCATAGTGAGCTAGAATTAATGGTTGGGGTGATGTTTACGGAGGTTCTGGTAGAGATTGAGGATTGGAAAGAGAGAGTCTTTCATGGGTGGTCGACAACTCTGGTGTGTGTTTGATGGAATCACAGGAACCTCCGTGAGAGAACATGGGTGTGGGATGCTCAGATTTGTGCTTTGTACCCCTATTTGTTTTTTAGTCTATATTGTGGTTTTCTGGGATAAAAATACCTAAGGTGGGGAGAATGTAAAGAAAAATATTTTTCCTTGTAATTATTTAAAATACATGGAATTAATAAGAGTCTGAAATAATTGAAGGTATATGATTCGGAGGCCAGGTGTGCTCGTAATGAATTTTGAATCTTTTTTTAGGCTACGTTCAGTAAACACACGAATTCCATTTTTTAATTTTTGAACCGGTTCTCAGATTTAATATATGAGGGAACAGTTGAATTCGCCGCACTAGGATTCACTTAAGGGAGGATTCACTTTGACAGTAGTAGGTCTGAAAAAAGATTGGTTTGGGACTATAAAAAAATTAATATCCTATAGTTATTTTTATTTTTCCTATGTCTTTTCCTTCAATGGACAAGCAGAAATGTGGGACCCATGATGTGACTATCCATTTATTGGCTTGACTTTTCACTCATAAGTTACAACAATGTTGGGAAATTAGGAGAGTTTATAATTAATGAACCCTAAAAAATCCCATGAGAATTAGACACCATCCCCCTCACCTATTTTTATGGATCTGAGGTAGATATATCGACACTGATTCAAGATAAAATGAAATACTGACAATATTCCAGGCCGTTGAACCATTAGAAGATAGATCCTGTTCTAGTGAGTAGTGACAAGCAACAACAAAACCACGAATCAAATATCAATGATCAATAAATATCATTAGAGGCTAGTTGTGGGGACAATGAACGCAAACCCACATCCTCAATCGTGGGCGTCTCTCCATCATTCTTGAGGTAAGGTTTAATATTGACTTGTTTTCCCACATTTATTTGAATCCATCATACCCTCTAGCTATCTACATAACACAGATGTAACAATCCAAACAATCAAGACCCAATCCCTATGCTCTTTTTTTAGAAATTTGGGGAATTATTTTCTATCTTTTCCTTCGGGTTGGACTAGCCCTGGGGTGACAAGTGATCTAGCTGGCCGACATCGGCCGAGTGTGGAGGTGGTGTGGCGTACCATCGCACACTATCGGTGAGAAATGGGATTTAGCTGATGTCATGGAGGATGAAGGTTATAGCCATCACACAAGCCGACTGCAAGGATGGAGACGGCACACCTGCGGTGCTAGTGGAACCGACCACAGATCGTCTGTCATGACGGTTAGAAGAGGTGGCCAGCACACCGGCCGGCAGCAGATGTGATGTGTGACGCGACCAATGCACACCTGGTGGAGTCGTGGCACCAATGCCACTGTCATGGGACCCAAAATGGGTCCCGTGGATGACTGGGTAGTGCCAAAGGCACATACGCTTCTCATACTGAATGGGGAACCCCTCGCACATTTTCTAGCCCGGGCAGACCACTGGTCGCGCCTCCAACACCCTGATTTTCATGCAGATGGGCACCTTCCTAGCAGGCCTCAAAGCCACCAGGATGACCCCTTGCAGGCTGGTCCAAGCCACCCCCTTGCAGATCAAGTCATACCTCGGCCTAGCGGGACAAGCTTGATGCGGCCCAGCCCATACCGGGTCTTGTCGGGTCAGTCCCACTGGGTCCGACTGGTCACGACCATAAGCAGACACCGAAAAATATAAAAATTCATATCTTGAGAACCAGATGTCCGTCTGATGTGTTGTATATAGAGATATGATCCTTGGATTGAGATGATCATTTTGGTATACTCCACTTTTTCTTTAGAGACAATTTGTGTATGGCCAGGTCTGATCGAAACTGAATCCATCAGGGACCTTGGAACTAAAACTCTTATAACTCAAATTCTGGGCATCATATTGACGCACTGTCTGTCGCATTGGATCCCTTATGATATGACTGTCCTTTGGGATACTCCTTTGTAGAGTATAGTGGTGATCTAGTTACAACTGATATCTCGAGCGGCATATTTTATGGAACTCGAGCACCCCTAGTGTGAGGAATCCTGCGATAGGCTGTAACATGACAAAATAACATCAATAATGTGTGTGTCATCATGTATCGATCCAGTGTGGGTTAGCTTCAATCTGATCTTATGTGGGTCAGTGCTCTGCAATACATTGTGGGTATGTTCTTTCTGATCTTATGTGGGTCAGGTCATTTGTGGGCCAGCGAGTGTTAGTACATATTGATTTTGTGTGGGTTAGTAACAGTGCTACTTAACATTATAAGATGATCTAGACTTAAAACTAATCATTTGTACTTCTGTACATAAGTTATTCCAGGTTATGAGCTGAGTCTTTTACCATTGTTGATCTTCTACCTTTGTGGTGTTGTCTTCATGGTGTTACTTGTGTGGTTGTTCATACTTCGTGGTATTACATGTGTGGTGCTTCTACCTTCATGGTGTTGTATTCGTGGTGTTACATGTGTGGTACTTCAACCTTCGTGGTGTTGTCTTCATGGTGTTACATGTCTGGTACTTCTATCATCGTGGTGTTACCCTTGTGGTATTTTCCACTCATCTTTGAGATGAGTATACCTTGATTACATATGTATATGTAGGTCATATACCTATATAGAGACGATGTATTTCATTATGGTTTTTTAATTTTTGGAACTCTAGGATACTATTAGGGGTCTTGGGATCCCAACTGAGTATTGTTATACTCACCCCTACATGGGCATCACCAGCACATTGTTGTGTCTTTTATAGACGACAAGCAGTGGGACTGAGACTTGAGGGAGTCAGGTCTATTTAGTACACATATGGGACAAGATGACGAAGAGTGTTGTGGAGATGATCTATACATACCCTTCAAAATAGGATCCTTGGTGGATGATTTATGAGTTTTTTTGTACTTTTCAGTTGTACTTGTACCATTTTCAGTTGGGCTTGTATTATTCCCATTTTATTTTTAGAACACTTTTACTTCTAGCACACCTTTACTACTTTTTTTCTTCGTAGTTTCTTCTTGTTGTATTCTTCACCTATGTGTCTATACAGGTTAAAAGGAAATGTCTTCCCATTTTTAGGAATACACCTTTCCAATGATAGTCTTCATCCCCTGTCCTATGGATAACAAGCTTGGGGTAGTCACGACACGTGCCCCGGGGGACAGGTCATGACAAAAAATGTTCAAAATATAATTATAAGTGATTTAAAAAGATGTAATTTATGATATAGTTACCATTTTTCGAGATATGGTGTTAGTTTTCTTCTTTCAATAATGATGGATGAATAAATGGGAATGTTACTCATGCTTGTGTATGATAAATCGTCTTCTGGATTTTAATGCTGGTTCATTTTCCATAACCATATTTAATGAATGTTTTTAAAATTATAATTTCTATATAAGATAATCAATATTTCATAATTATTATTCTGCATATTTTATTTAATGAACCCTTTTCCAATAGTTTACCTATACGATTGTTTTTTGACACATCAACAGAATTTGGTCAAAACATAGGACATAATCATAATAGATTATGTAGTAGTATATAACATGGTAACAAGTAAAAATAGTTATTATAAACATGAAAAAGGTTCTAAATAATGAAATAATTAACATATGTTTTTTATTAAGTAAAATAAGGATAGAAGAGGCAAAATAGTCACTAGGAAGGGGAATTCATCTAAGTTTACATTCCATTGAGGCTTATTTTCGGTTATTCAACAACTCGCTTTAATATGGTGTAAATTTTACATTTTGAAATTTTATATAAAAAATACTTATATTAATATCATATTTTTATATTTATTTAATTTCTTTCTTCATTGAGAATATGAAACAAATGTTTCAATTTAGTATAGAACACTTTTTAATGATTAAAGAATATTCTCCTAAAGAACATTTTTATTGATTATATTTGTTATGTCACACTCCTTGAGTTTTTCAATTTCATCTGAATGAATAGATTTCTTTTAAATAATTAAATATGGCAATTTGTGGGTGATGGTAATTATTATTGACTAAACCATATACAATTTTTCATATAGGGTTTACTTTTAATGATATTAGAATAATGGGGTAATTATTTGTAATTCAATATATTTTATTAAACATGGAAATTGACATGGTGTATTGTTTATTAAAAATGAGGAATTATTAAGGCATGAAATTCATATGTTTGGGATTGAATGTGTGATTCCATGTGTCTGGGGTACTGTTTAATGTAAGCCCTTAAAAGCATCAATAGTCTCACAAGAAAGAATTTTTTTGAAAAAAAATCCATCAGGTTGGTTTCTAAGTAGAATCGATGGGTTTATACTCATAGATTTGAACTATCCACATGAAAAAAATTTAGAGTAGAGTTTTTTATATGATTTATATTTGAATTCAAATAAAGAATAATTCACTTCAATTTGGCTCATTTATTATTCATCTATGAGATTTTGTATCTATATATCTATGTATACATTTCATTTTTAGATTTTTATTAAATAGTATGTGTACCATTTAATGTATGTTCCATATTTATTTATATTTATCCATACATTTCAAAAGAATTTTTTTAAATTACATTCCTCTAAATATTGATTAATCTAAATGTTTCATTATTTCTCCTAATTTACATTTGATTACATGGCATTTGACCTCACCCTTACTATGTATCAATTCACTATGAACGTAAGAAGTGTAATAACTCTTACATTAAAGGATATTTTAGATTGAATGAATTTTTTATTCATAAAATTTAATATGTAATTTTTTTATTCATTTATAATAAAACACTCATATATATATCTAGTTTACAGAGAATGGTAAATTGTTCTGTCCATTTGGACTCAATTCAATTGAATCTTATGACAATGTAATGATATCATGACACCCCATCTAGGATTAATATGGTTGGGTATCTACATCCACCATCATATTTTTAAATTTTAATATATTCATGAGATCATGTGAGTCACACAACACAAAGTCTAATGATACCATGAAATAACAATACATTGAATATGACATTGTAACATATTATTACAATTGGGGGTGGGGGTATGAATAATACTAAATAAGACATAAAAATTATATAGTTTAAACATTTATAAAAAAATTTATGGTGATATATCTATTAGAATATAAAATAAGAATCATGGGAATGATATATAAATGTTTTTTGAAAGGATCTACGACCTATGAAAAAATGTTTTCCAAATATTTTTTATCTTATTTTGACTGAGCGTTTTTAAATTATTTTTTGATACACAACATTAAAATAACTACCAAGTGTTATTATATATCAACACTAGTATCCCCCATAATCATTATTGTTATTATTTTTTATTAATAATCTAAATCCCTCTCTTATTCTATTAAATAGGATATAAAAACGTAATTTTTGTATATAGAAGACTAATTCATCACAAATTAATGAAATTTATTTTCAACCCTCACCTATCATGAATTTTTATAATTATTGATTTAATGTTTATAAATATAAATTATATTTCGAAAATTATTATAATTTTAGTGTTATGAAATCACATATAACTTATTACATTATATTCTGTGGACGATAAAATAATGTCACCTGTGTGTATGGAGGACTACCTCCTTACGAATGGATGTGATTAATTTTTCACTAATACATTAAATAAAAGGTAATACTGATATATTAATTAATATTAGTGATATCAATGAAATATTTATCATATTCCTAACATATTTATAATTTTATAACATTAATATATCTTTTTCTTTCTTAAACTGAAAAATTGTAACATTGTTCATGTGTACTTGTGGCCTACGATATCTATATAGCAATGAGATCCATTTTTCATCAATAAATGAAATTTATGATATATATGAAAGTATATATAAAGAAAAAATAGATTATTTTTTATATAATGACTATCATTTGAGAAGAAAATAATAATTGTATAGTTTTTATAATAATTGTTGAAAAATTGAAATGCTACTATAGAGTACATATGACCTACCATCCCCATGATCACAACATAGATCATTTTTAACATAAAACATAAAAGATTTTTTTAAAATTATAAATGATGCACAAAAATTTATTATGTAAATATTATTATTCTTTAGATGTTAAAAAATGACATCATTGACCATAGTCAAACTACCAATGTCATGATGGACACACATGCCAAATATCATCAAAAAATTAGATATAATCATAAATGATTAAGAAATTTTATTTAAGATTTTAATATGTAAAACAAGAGTAATATTATACATGAAATTTTTTCATCAATATAAATATTTAAAAAAAATTCCTTATAAGATTAAGAATGACTGTGATTTTTCGGAATCAATGTAATGGTTTCCCTTCTAACTTCTACTTTTGTGATACATGTTCCACCTCCACATATTATTTTCATTATAGGTGGTATAGATTACAAATTAATTTAAGTTATTATTAGTTTAATGAATATTATTTTTATTTAATCAAACATAGTAGTTTCGTTCATGATATTTAGATCCAAATATTACCAAGTTGGAAGGTACTTCATCTAAATTTACAATCATTGAGGGGTTTTATAATATTTTGAACATTTGTTATCTTTAAGGTATATATACTGAACCATTTAAATATATTTCAACTAATAAATCATAAATAATGGTATATAATGTTTCTATTTAAATTATTTCATCCATTGTGATTTGTCAGAAAACGTACATGGTGGTAATGAATTTTATAACTCAAAATTTTCATTGGGATATATTACATCATTATTTTCATTGATATGATAATATTATTTGTGAAATTAATTTTTAATATATTATGATTTATTGACATTTTTTATATTTATATTCATTCGATACACATACAAAATTCATTTATTAATTATCATTTAAATGTTATGAACATTGTAAGGGCTGATAATCTCAAATTGTATTCATTTTCAGACATGTTTTTTGTAATCATGTCAAATTTTTTGAGGTTTATTCACTTCCTATTAGGGAATTTTTTATCATGAATGTTATTATTTTTTTTATATTAATGTCTCAATTAATGATATTATTTCAGGGGTTTATGTCTAATGAATCACCAATGTGGAAAAGGCTTAATATTACTACCAAAATTCTTTGGGGAAAGTATATATTAATTTTTATTTAAAATTAAATAGTATTATATTATTTTCATGAACAAGATCCTTATAATATCCACTATATATGAATGGGGATAAAAATATTTCATTACACTTCCACCCATGTTAGTTAAATAATGTGACAAAAACATTTGAGTGATATTGAACCATTATTTTTATTTTGATCAGCAATGTTCCTTTTAATTATTCATGTTTTCTATAACAATTTCAAAAATTAACTTATTTAAAAATAAATTATTTTCTAATCATGTTTTTCATATTCTTTTTACTTCTATTAATTGACATCAAAAATTAAACTTCATAGTATTTTACAAAAAGGGTCATTTTGACTCCCTTTGGAAAATAGTTTGAGAATAATGTGTATATATTACATTAATATCATAAATAGATTTTCCCAATATATTTACCACTCAATGTTAAAAATATTAATTTATAGGTTTCAATGTTATTTTCAAATAAAATTATTAATTTATTTTTTGTTAATTTTGTATTATAAAAATTAATGTTTTTCAAATTTTAGAGGATATTATCCTTATGAATGTTCCAAATGGCCTATAAAAATAATTCTCCATTTCATAAGACATTAGTTTAATAATTTAAAACATAAAATGATATTTTACTAAATAATGTATTTAAGGAATATTAAATTGTATAGATATTATTCAAAAAAAACATTAATGTTACATACACTCCACTATGGATATGTAGTATTGATATTATCCTTTTTTCGTCAATGAATAAATCATGATATTAATGATGAACAATTTAATATACATGGGTAAATGAATCAATAAAATAAGAAAATTATTTTTGTATTGAAAAGTGAATTATTCTAAATATTATTTCAGTAATGATTCATCGATATTATTGAAGGTCATGAGTTAGCATGATATAGATTATATTATTGGTGTTCCCAGACAACATCTTGTGATATCAATATAGATTATATAATTGTTTCTCTGAGATATTATCGAGTGATCTTGATATTGAATTTATGATAATTGTTTCCAAATAGAATCTGGTGAGCCTGATATATAATATTAAATGGTTACACCAATATAGAAATCCAATGGATTAGGTAATGGTCCCTATATATAGTGAAAATAATGAGGGTGTTATTGGAGGGTTTATATAATAGATTTAACTGAGATATAGTTATTTCTAATAACATATCCAAATGGATAAAAAAATAGTATAAAAATTTCAACATTTTTTCTTTATTATTTCAATTTGTTTTTAAAGACTTCAGTGATCATGGCTGAAAATGGATCATGATTATTTATTCTTATGAATTTTTACATTGAAAATTCTTTATGCAACCATTCTTGATTAAGGACTAATTTATTGATTTGATGGAATATTATTATTTTATTCTCATGCACATTTGTTATATCATTATACCCATTTTCATTTCCTTATTGTTACTAATGATATTCAATTAGTAATTCTTTTTCTTACACATACAAATATGTTGAGCTCACACATATTATATTAACTCATCAACAAGTTATCAAAAATGATGATTAATTAATTGTTTTAGAATGGATTCATATATATGATGATGATTAGATATTTAGAAACAAGAACAATTTGGTTTCATGGTAGAAATAATCATTTGATTGCATGGTATTTTTTGATGTATTATTTTATCCTAATTCATTTTAACTATAAACCTAAATATTCATTGGGTATGAAAGTTAACCAATATTTCATTTTTATGTTGTACATTTTTTGTGTTGTAAATTTTTCCACCATTATCTCTACCATAGCTAGAAATTTATTGTTTGTGTTTTTAGCACTATGCCCCGGAGTATGGGTTCAAGACTATCATGGTTGTTATTAGAGTAGGGTTTCAACAAAAATATTTATCGTAAATATTTTTTATATGACTTTAACTTATGATTTATGGATACCGTCATAGGTTTATAATATTATGGATGAATATATGTTAACATTTAACAATACCCATTTGATGTTTTAGGTGAAGACATAATAAAGCGATTAATGACATTTTAGGACAGGTTTGATTTTCTTAATGTATAAGTCAATATATTTTTTAATGTGAAAAATGATATTTAAAAAAGGATTGTTTTATGGAATAAAAAAACTTTTTTATTTAAATGAACATTAATATTGATGTAATTATTGGAATACAATTTTTATCATATATATAATAACTATGGGAATGAAAATGTTTATTGTTATTTCAGAAAAAGATCACAATTTTTTGGTGGATTTTTATATGAATGGTATGAGATAACTATTGAGGTTAAATCACTATATAGATGTTATTTGGGTTAATTGGAATATAATGTGATTCATTTATAGAATTATTTAGTTTACGAATTCTATTGTATTATTGAATTTTGAGGTTAATTCATTTTGGAAATCATCTTAATATAGCCTAACCATTTAGGCATTGGTTAATGTCAATATATTCATGTAATAATTTCATTATCCCTTCTATGGTTATGTTTTACAACATATTTTTTAGTTATTTGGGAATAAATAAGTAATTCATATTGAATACTCATATTTTGGTGAACATTATAAGATTCAGGTGGAAATTGATAACAATACGAAATTATACTTATGAAGTAAGAATATTCCTTAATGGTTTCAGTATACCGGTTTATGGAATTGATCAAATCTATGAAATAAATAATCAATAAGTAATATTATCTTTTTACCTTGATATCTTATAGTTTAATTTTCATTGAACTCATAAATTTTTTGTTATAGTATTTTCATATAACATTCTACTATTAATTCAGTTATTTATGATCAACGATATTTATTAATCTTACTGATTATTTATGTTTTTCATCCAATTTCATATATTCTCATTCGACCATTGTTCTACTATGTGGATACAGTGAAATGTGATGGCCTTCATATTTCTCTTTGACACTTTTTAGAAGAATGATTTAAAAAATAGTTTTAGGATTTTGGATTCCAATAAAAGTATTTTTAAATTTACATGAATTATTTATAAAGGTAATGTTCAATTTTTGAGGTCAAAATTTATTCAGGGGTGTGATGTAATACCCCTATTTATATAAATAGATTCAATTCTCAATAGGGTACATGACACACAACATTGAGATTAAATGAAAAAATAATAATATTATTTTATATATGATGGTTATAACCTAGTGATTCAATTTTTAGGAATCAATCTGGCTAAATAGGATATTAAACCTATGTGTTTCAATAATTTATAAATTAAATTAAAGAGTTGTATATTTATTATAAAATGAATCAAGGCTCATGTTAATAAGAAGGATATAATTTGAGAAAACCCATTTTTTCTTAATTCCATTTACATCGCGCTTTGTGCATATACCTGAAAAGTATTTTCTTACCACATTTAGAAAATAAAATTTAAAACATTTATTTAATTTTAATTTAACAGGAACATAAATATATTGTTATTTTATTTTTTATTTTTTATGTAGTTATAATTATTTGGTTAATATTTAAAAATAATTATTTTTTAAACCAATATTTTTATTAAAATAAATTGAGTAATTTAAATGTAAAATAAATTTTTAAATATGATTCAATGTAACAAAATCATTAAATAACTATATTTATTCAATGTAATTTCTTTTTATTTAACATTATTTTGGATTTTACTATATGTTTTTTTATTTACAAAAAATATTTTTCAGAAAACACTCTTGTAGTGCATAATATTCCTCTAATTTAATTAATTTCATAACTTCTAATTAAGAGTATTAATATCATATGTATATATATTATTTATATTAAAAAAAATTTATCTTTATATGATGATTATTATTGATCATATAGTTAATATAAAAGCATAACATTCACAAAAAATACACCCCTATAAAACATGATATCTCATCACATTTGTATGTTTAATTTTAATAAACATTTACCAATTAATTGAATTGAATTTTTTGAAATGGATTAAATATTTTTAATAGAAATATTTTATATCATATAATATTTTAAAAATTATTTTTTAGAACATTGATTTGTGAAAATAGAAACAATTAATTATAGTGGTTATGGTAAAAAAAATGTTGTTAGGGGTTAAACTAATAATATAAGGGATAGAATTACATAAACTATTCAATAAAGAATATTTTATGGAACTATTATTACCTTATAATCTAAAAGGATGGTTAATGGTCTATTTTTTATCCGTTCTCCATGGGAAAAACATGAGTACAAATTTTTATTTTCAAATATTAAAACTTGTCTACTCAGCATACTTGTAAAAGGACACCCCTATCCACTCCTTATCAAAACATCACTGTCCTTTTTCACTTAAAATACCTAATCTAAAACATTCGTTAATTCCCTATTCCTAGTTTCAAGCTATTGCTTTCCCATAATTCAATCCTATGATGGATTTAAGTGTTTTCCTTATACAGTTTTCTGAAAAAAGTGGTGTCCTACTAATCTAGCATTTTAATTTTATTTGATTTTCGTAATCATAAAATATTGTAAAATTATATATATATATATATATCAATAAGAATATATCATATAAAAATATATCTTTTTAATAATAATTTTATTACAAAAATACAACTCATATTCTATCAAATTGGAGAACAATTATATTTTGTGTGTACGATAGACTACTTTCATGCAAGTGGATGAAATTTTTTTCAATCATTGCCTCCCATGTCTTCTTATAATGACATATTTTAATATATATAAATTATATAAATTATATATTAATACTTATGTAGTAATTATATAACACATATCTTTATAAATACCATTTTTTGGTTGATAGGATAGCAACTCTTGTTTGTATAGTGGACTAACACATTAGAAAACGATGTGATCAATTTCTCACAAAGGCATTACTTGTAAGTTAATATCGATGAATAAAATGAATATATTATATTTAAATGATTTTATTATTATATAAATAAAATATTTATCATTTTTAATTATAATATATCACTTTTATTTTTACTCTAAATATGATAATGTCGTTCATGTATATGTGTGGAAAACTACTTCCTTGATTGGAAATGATATTTTATCATAACATAATCACATAAGTGATGTATATTTATAAAAAATTAATATTGTATTTATTGTAATTTGATAATTCTTGATAGTTAATTAAATCCTTACGATCAATTCATAATGATCATTGATAAATATAAATGTTGCCTATACATACGTACAACCAACCATCTCCATGATTATATCACTGTTCATTTTTCATATCCATCATTTGTATGTTTTTTTAAAGAATTATTAATTAATAATATTTTTAATTATGTAATCATTATTATTCGATAGATGTTTAAATACAACCCCATTGATCATATTCAACCTTCAGTATTCATTTGGGCTACATAAACCAAATATAATAAAAAATACGATGTAATTTTAATTAATTATGTAATTTTATTTTTCAAGGTAATAACTGAAATAATAAAAATAATAGACCTGAAAAGAATTCATAATAATGTAAATCCTAAAAAATAATATTCAGACTCTAGGTAAGGGATTCTCATAATGCTTTTACTTCTATGATATATGTTCCATAGTCACCACTAATTTTACTATGTCATGGATATTTTAACCCTAAATTCATGGTATTATTAAATCCATGAAATAATATTTATTTAATGATCCATATTATTTTATCCTTTCGATGAGGTTTTGATTGAATGATTACTAAATTAGTAATAGAGTTCATCTCATTTTACAATAATTTCGGAATATTTTAATTTTATGGAACTAATATATTTTGTTCAGTTTATATGATTCCCCATTTATATTTAATATAATTAATCATTCATAAATTATTTTATTTTAATTTTTAATTTGAATTATTGGATCCATCGAAATTAGATATGATTGTTACCATGTTATAAATAATTTTATAACTCAATTTCTATAAATAGGGTTCTATTATATCTTCATTATATTTGATATTAAATGATTATGTGTTTCATGATTTCAGATTATATTATTTACATTCATACTGTGTTTATGTGGAATTATTTTCTCAAACATATTAATTATTCCTTGAATAATTTTCACTTTAATAATATAATCATTGAAAGGGTTTCTCATGTAAAATTTTCTTCCTTGGAAAATATGTTGTTTCAAACACCTATCTTGTTTTATGCGGATTATATGATTAAAAATTTGAAATGTTAAATAAATTAACTACTTATTTTAATGTTATTTAAAGTATTAATTTAATTTATAATTTCAGTATACATTTGATTAAACATCTACCAAATTGGTAGAGGATTTAGGTTACAATCTATTTTCGTTCATTATTTTTTTGTGCAATTTCTTTAAAATTTAACTTTATTGGTCAAGGGTTATTAATGTTTTTAAAATGTTTTATTTCCATTTTCTCCATTATTTATTATTGGTTCAATAAGAAATACTTTTTTAAGTGATATTAATCTTTATTTTTTTCCTAAATCGGCTATATTTCTAGTCCATATCAATATTTTATAATACATGTTCACATATATAATCTTATAAACTTATAATTTCAATAATATATTTTACATGATTCCCATCCATCTTTTAAAATGTTTTAAAAAATAATTTTTTAATTTTTTCTAAATCGGACACATTTTCTCCATTAAATAATTAATGAGGAGAATTATTATTTTTAACAATTACAACATGAATTCATTTCCTTGAAATAATAAAAAAAATTGATTCCTTTTTAACATTAATTGGTTATTTTCAAGAAAAAATATTAATTTCATTTTTAATAATTTTATATTTTAAAGGATTTTTATAAAATATAACGAATTTTTTACTCATTTAAGGTTAAAATTCATATTTCTCATTTATTTTCAACAAAAGATGACATTCATTGTTTATTTTTGCAATGAAGATATTAATTTCATCAAAAATATTTTTAATGACATTTTGATGGTATTTTAGTTCTTCAATAACAACAGCAATTGTAGTTACATGAACTCCACTAGGGATATTTGTTAATGATACCATCATTATTCTTCCCTTTGATTGATTATGTGATCGATAGGGATCCCGTTATTCTTTATAAAGAGAATGTTGAATTTAAATAACAATGATTATTTTTATTTCGAAAATGGTATGTTTCTAAATATTTTATTCTTGATTGTTTATGGAAATTATTTATTATCATGAGTGATACTAGTACATTTTATATGATTGGTTTACCTAGATAGTGTCTCGATGAGTCTGATATTGCTTATACGATGGGTGTTCTTAGATAGCCTTTGGTGAGATCAATATAGTATAATGGATGGGTGTTCTCACATATCATTTTGTGATCTTGATACATATTATATAATGGTACTACATAAATAGAATTATATTGAAATGACCAATTATCCTTTCAATTAGTGGGAAGAAAGAGGGATTTATCATAAGATTTTTCAATGTATTTATGAGGCTCTAATTATTTATGATCTCAATTTAATATATTCTATGTTGAAAAAATTTTAAAGATACAAAAAAATATTGATGCATGAAAATGAATTTTAATGATGCCTTTTATCATGATTGAAATAATATGTCTCATGATTCATGATTCCTAAAACTATTGACTACAATAGTGATTTATTCTTCTTTCCATGAGTTATGATACATGTGTTTATGTGTATGAATATTCTAATGTTATTCTCATCAATATTGATTATGTCATTATATCTCGAGGCTCTAGTTTTGATCATTGATGATATTAAATTATTAATGATATGTTTACCCTTACTGAGAATTTTCTATTTCCCATCATGTGTTCCCTCTCTACTAAGTAATGAATAATGTTTTGATTGAATTATTTATGGAATGGTTTCTCGTGCATGATTATGATGACCTATAACAAAATAATACTACATAATATTAGTTGGAGAAATATTCATTTATGTACATGTGTTTGTTTATGTATGTGTTTTTACTACTTCTCTAAAATTACAACACTAATTATAAATACGTTATATTTGATATTGATTATTTTGGATATTGAAAATTGGTTCTCCATAATTACTATGAAATATATAAAATAAATTTTTATGTTTCAAGAAGCAGATCAGTGTGTCTGGGTATTGGGATACTATATCCACGGTTGAATTCCATATGCATCCTCTATCCATAAAATATATTCTTGATAAAATCATCCTTTCATTCATTTGGAATATTCCCAATGGGTATAATAACATTATTTTTGTTATGTCATATTATAGGTGGGTCCAATATTCATAGGTTTATATTCATTATTAGAAAAATCTCATTTCATCATACATGGGGAAAATAAAACATTTCAATATATGTATTTGAAGAAAAAATGATGGATTAGAGAATTACTATATTTATCTCATCTATATTGAGCACTATTAGATATCTATGGGTGTTGGATTTTCCCTTACCTCTCCCCAAACACCACGTGGAGTAAGAAATTCATGAAACATATCAACCTATACGGGGAGTCCTCAATCTAATTAATATTATAGAGAATGATTCCATCATCTTTTTTTATTGTATAAAACCCATTGGATTTAGAGATCAATAATCTGAAAAGAAAATTAATCAGATTCATATAGTGGTAATATGAAAATTGGAATTTATACAAAACACTGTAAAGTCAAATTTCTCATATGTGATCATATTATGTGATGGATCTTTTGTATACCGAATAATTTTATTCCTATTCTAAAATGAAGTAACATATTTGATAAAAATCAAATTAAAACATCCACTATCTTCTATGAATTCTCATAAATGTATACTTAATATTGAATTATGAAGCCATATATTCTTCCACTAAATCATTATGAGAAGTTGTGTTGTGGGATGGTTATCTATAAGATTCATTATTTATCTATTCATCAAGATGAGTGTATTATGAAGAAGTATCAAAGATCAATTATATTTTAATAGCATAAATGTACATTTGGGTAGTGGATTATGATTTCTGTGATCAAATCCATCTTGGTGAATTCTATTCAATATCAAATATTTATGTAAGGTTAATTTGAGGATTATTTTCATACGATAATGATATGGAGTGATTATGATCAGTGGTTTGTGATCATTGTTCACATTTATTTCATTAATATAACAATAAAATCCATCATTAATTAAAAAATTGGATGATATGGCCATCAATATGTATTAATTATTTCAACATTATTTCAGAATAGTGAATTAATATGAATGAAAGGAAACCCAAATGGGGGACATGGGATTGGTTTGAAAAAAATCATAGAAATGTTAAAAACATTAATGATCTCAACAATCTATCCTATCCCAATTTGACTAACCAATGTGTTTTCGACAGTGTTCTCTTTATATAGAACCATAAATATGGTGGGCACTCTATGTATACTAATTATGGAACCTCAATAAGTCATATTTCAAGGGTGACATTTTAATGACCAAAAATCTATGATAGTCATTTTAAGACACCTGAACAGCCCCCCCCCCCCCTCATTTTGTCCAATCACCTGTGGGAGACAATCACCATTCACCATGAAATAACTAAATATATGAGAGTAATGATAGGTAATATCTCTATTCATAATTGTTGAGGGGGACACTCTTATTTATTTGAAAGTCATTAGCTTAGAAAAACATTCATTCATGGCTTACCCAACATAGCTATTACAGCCCAACCCAACAACTTTGGTGAAAAGATTGTGATTGTCTTAATATTTTTTCATTCTACTGTAACATTTACTTCAAAATTTGACCTTCATCATTCTGTTTTGTTTCAATTATTAAGGAGAATTTATTATCTCTCTTTCTTGTGGGAAAAAGCGGTGGAGAGAAGAATTCTTAAAGAACCATATGGGTAATCCCATTTTTTCACCTAGTTTCTACCTAGATCACTCATGTTATATCTCAAAAGGTCCCACTTAGTTTCCCTAGTGAAAACACCTAGGGTCTTCTAGTCACCCAGGTTGTCTCAGATGTGTGAACTTTTTAGATAACCTCTATTTCCTATGATCATATTAACCGGGTCATAATTATTTTCATTAATATACCCAAATAAATCAACAATAGAAGACATTTTTCTAATTCAGGTGGAGTTATAGTGCCTCTTAGTGTCTATTTAACATGGTCTATAGAAAATCATTTATATAGAACATAATGGATTAATACCCAATGAAAATAAACGATGTAGTGGTAAAGGAACATGAAAGGAGAAACATTCATGGAATATCAAATCTCCCCTTGTTTGTGCACCCTATATTGAACCACATCTCTACAATCACTTGGGAAATGCATATCACATGTTATGACACTTTAGTTATGGGAAACTCCTTATTGGGGATTCTCACAATAAATGTGATGCTCCACTAGGGATACCCTTTACTAGGATGACCATCCTCTTTGGTGAAACCTCCCTCATCTGGGAGACCCACTATATGGGTGACCCATCAAATTAAAAACAAATGAAATTTAAACCAATATGTGATAACACCTACTTGACTGATCCTTCACCTAAAACCATCTAGTAGAGAGACCAATACACCAGGCCCTATTTTAGGGTGATAATATATTTTTAATACATTTCTATAGAGGCATATCTTCATATTCCATACTATGTCAAGTCTATTTATCAATAATATCATCAAGATAACTTGAATTCCCATTTCTATAAAAATGTATTCATTTACCAAAGGCCTCTATATCCATATTCCAACAACAATACTTCATTATGAAAAAAAATAAACATAGTGAGGAAGAAAACACCAGTATTCCCTCATTTTAATATGATATTCCCTAGGTAAATATTTTCTCTCATGGTTACCTAATTAAATATAGTTATCTTGGAGTTTTCAATATTTTTTTCCCTTTCTAACGTGGATCCAAAATTATAAGATATTTTGGATAATTAACCTCGAATATATATCAAAACATTGAATCAATTAGTCCATGATAAAATTATTAGGGTGGATGGAGGATATATGTGTTCATACATTGGGTGAGGCATCCATAGTTGTTGTAGGCCTTACATCTACTCTTCTTGTACATTAAATGAAAGAATCCCACCGATGTATTTCTGGAAATGTGTTTAATTTTTAACTTTTTTATTATAATCTCACATTTTTTGGATGCATGAACATCATGAATTGTTTCATTAGTGCTAAAATACATGTAACCTTCCCTCATTTTCTCTACTGTAGAATTTGACATATCTATATACATAATCAATATATAGTTTTCTTTTGTTTTATAATTTATGAAATAGATCACTTTATTGGATGATATTATCCAGTATCACCAACATCAATTGAAAATATATTTAAACTACATTCGTAATATAAGAACATAATTAAATTAAATATTTTATAAAATTTACAAGTTTCCTGATGTTAAACTACACTGATATTTCATTACAATGTCATGCCAAATAATATTGTATGTTTTGGTTTAATGAAATTATACAATTTATTTTGAACCTCGTGGAATGCAATTTCGATTTATATTTGATATGTAAGATATTTATATAAGGTCCCAAAAAAACATCATCAATATTATGTACACATTGAATAGTTTTATAATTCCAATGGATCATCACACTATCAGGACATATTTGATATAAAATCATTCCCCCACAAAGATGGAAATATTACCTCAAGGTATCATCACATTATTCATATTGTATCATATTTATGATGAGATATATCTTTACAATGACATATTCCTTTTAAGACTAACACATATTGGTTGGTCCATATTATTTTTGTGGCCAAATAGAGTGGGCCTCTCATCTGTCAGTCCCACACCAACCATTTGGAGTTATATTCCACCTAATCAAACTTATCAAATAACATTGAGCCACTTGGATTAGTAGCATTATTGTAATATTAAAATGTATGATGTTCCCATTCAATGTTATTGAACTATGTAGGTTCAGATATAATTCATATGATTTTGATATAATCCCCTTTTTGGGACTAAACCCTAATACAAAAATGATAAACACCAATGATAGAGATGAATAATAGAGCACCCAACTCTATTTTTATAAAACAAAATGACCTATAAAGATGAATCTTTAAGTTAATATAAGGTAAAAATGTGTAATATCCATTAAATACATATGGTTTAATTGATTTTATATCCTATAATGAATTAATATGTTTACATATATAAGATTCCTCTAATATGTACTAACAGTCACATTGCAATATGCTAATATCATATTTAAAGAGTTTTGTTTACCAGCATCATACGTGAATTTTATAAGTATTATTGGAGATAAAATAATTCAATAATTAATTCCTAGAGTATAAAACAATTATTCACAAAAGGCTATAATGACCATAAACTCAAATCCTCAAAAACTATTTAGAGTTCCTACAAATAAATAATATGAACCTATAATAGCCACATTCTATTAGAATGATTGAATGAATGTTTTCCTAGATGTGGGGGTAATTGGGTGTTTTAAATTACATGAATAAACCCCGTAGGTAAAAATCCATGATAGGATTGTTGAATATGTGAAAATACATTGAAACCATATACATCACCTCAAAACCAAACAATGGGTTTATGATGGAATGATATTTTATAAGGATTATGTAATTATGAAATGATGTTTAGAAAATCCCTTTTATTTCTTGGGTTATGAAATGATGAATGATTTTTGTTTTTATATCTAATGACATAATGATTTCATCATTATATGGTTGGGACATATATCTCCCTCCAATGAATTGTTTAAAAATTTATATCTAATAAAATAGACATGACTGGATTGGAATGTAAATCCAGTTCAGTAATACAAGGATGGAACAACAAATAAACCCATTTCAGTAATGGATGTTCTCTTCTATGATGGTCTTTGTTATAATCCTTTGGTAATAGAGAAATTTTTTTATATGCATACGTGTTTTTCAAATTTTCATGTTTTATGCCAATGCTATTTTATTGTATTTAATTTTCATTCATGATTTATTCCATACAAGCTACTAATATTTACTTCATGAGTCAATATTTTAATATTCAAAGGTTAGGTTCATGATTTTTTTACAATAATATATTTTTCAATTGTTTTCATACCCTTACTGAGCATCTATGCACAATCATTCTTATGTTTCCAATCATCGGGTAATAAAGAAATCATTTCAGTAGGAGTACTAAAGCATAATATCTTTAGGGGATATGTTTAAGATCATTCACATATTTAGAGTATGTACTCCATGTTTTAAAAGGCACTAATATATTACAGTCCTCTGGTTTGTATTTGTAAAATTTAATAAATATTCATCTAAAAAGATTTAATATTCATACTGGTCATGCTGGGGTAATTTTATTTGATATCATAGGAATTATTTAGTCAGCCTTTGTAAACTAGGATGTGAAAACATTAGTGAGATCCATAGAGATATTTATGTCCAATTTCATATGGATATGTATAATTATATGTTTCTGTCCATGATTTTTGGTAACGATCATGAATAACCTAGGATTAAAACTAAGATTTAATGAATTAAGAATACAACTCCTTGATTATGCTATTTTTCTAGTATGATTTTTCTCTCTCGCAGTATTCTTTTTGGGTTTTAGACAATGGATGGAAAATGAATGAACCATGTAAATGATCAATGTAGTTGGAAATGAAATTATTGTCTTCATGAGAAAACCAATGTTATGTGATATGGAATGAAGAATCATATCGAGACACATAAACACATATCAATCATTCTGGACATCCAAATATGAAGAGAAGGGAAGAATGTTTTTTTGGGACCTTCATGATGCTAAAACCACCATCTTTCAGTCGGTATTATGATCTACTTATTGTGTAACAATAGATCAATAGCATTAAAATGATTCTTTCCGTAATTAGATATTTATAAAATGAAAAATTAATTTTGGATATTTACAATTTAGAAGGTGAAGCGGACCGGTGGTGGACTCTAATTATGAAATCGAGGAAATAATATATAATTGCATCCATAAAAATGGATTATTTTATTAAATTATATTTCATCAAGTACATTTCTCATTTTATTCAAAATAAAATTGGAAAGGAGTTTCTTGATCATAAGAAAATAATTATGAATTCATCGGTACATTCGAGTAAAATTTAACAAGGCTCGCAAGGAATGCTTCTTGATTAATCATCCAACCTAAATGTAAAGTTGATATATTCATTAGTGGATTCAAACTAAGTCTTCGAATGACATTAGGTATAAGAGAATTTTGTTTCTATGAAGAGATTGTGCATTGTCCTATCATTTTAGAAATGGTTGTTGGTGTTAAATATCAATCTCATAGGGTTTTATATGAAACGAACGATGGAGTTCAAAAGAAAATTTCAAAATATTAGTGAAAATAAGATGACTATTTCATTATGTTCAATGTGTCGAAATAAGAATGGTGGAGAATTTATTAAAGTTTGTAGATTATGTTTTAATTGTGGAAAAGAATGTCATTAGGTAGTTGACTGTCGATGTAATGAGAAAATGGTAGCTAATTATGTGAATATATAAAAGGCTACAGAAAATGCACCCCAACACATCAATGCCACAAGTGCAAGGAAATGGGTAATTATGCAAAGAAACACCCTAAACCTTGGATATCAATGATGATCTATGTAAACAACCTGTTAAGGCCAAATGTAAAGGAAATCACATGTGATAACCATTGATGATGTAGAGTAGGAAAATGAAGTAGTGGAATTATTTAGTGTGAATTTAATGAGATTGCAGAATAATGTTGCTAAATTACATTTATTTTATTATGGAATAATGAAATATCTTTGAAGTAGTCCACTGTGGTTTTCCACAAATATTTGAATGTATATGATGATTGGAACTGGTTATGTAACACCCAATACTTTTATGTTATATAAATCATCAAAGGAGTCTTTTTTTACACACAACACTTGCCTGGATTGCTTTACACGAAATCGTGACCTTCCTCGATAGCTTGCGTCGGACGCAATACCGAGTTTCACTAAACAACGATATACTATTAAAATATTATTAAAAATAGCCGTTATGAATAGTAATAACCACTTTTTGAAATTTTATAAATTTTATTTTTCAAAATGGACTTCATTTTTGGATTCGGAATATCAAAATTAGCCTCGGGTGAAATTTTGGTATTTTTCTGAAAACTATCAATTTTTGATCAATACTGAAACCACTGAGTGGTAGTTACAAAACTGAATTTTTCATAAAACATAATTTTACCACTTCTTTAAGTGGAATTTCAAAAATCCGAGAGATATGGTTGATATCAGCAAGTAAAATTTGGTTCAATGAGATGAAAATAATTTTTGGTGAATAGTAACGTTTTACTTTTATTTACCACGGTTAAAAGTAAATAGGGTAATTAAGGGTAAAAATGATATTATTATTACCCTAAAACATGTCTTAATTCTATTGGAAAAGTTTAATTAGACCAAAAACAACCTTAGGAATAAAATATGACCATTTTGGCCCACATGGATTAGATTTGGACATTTATTATTAATTTATTTAAAGACGGGTTAAAATAGTTAAAATCAAAGTTTAATAAGAAATTCATTTTTAATATAGGGTTATACATAAGATAAAATCGACAATAAATATTCATTAGAAATATAAAAAGATTTCCTACATAATTATATTTTATTTGTAATTTTTAGATGTTATATAATTTAATTTAATTATGACACAAATATGATGCAGTAATTATCTTATTAATGAAATATTTACCTAATTGATTTTATAAATACCAAAATAAATGTAATTTGAGACTTTTTATGAATTCCAATAATTTTATAGGTTAATATGACATGTTATTATTGATTTAATTAACTTTTTAAGAACTAATCATTCTGTTATGATTTTCACAAAAATCAATTACTAAATATTGTCAAAATTGACATAAAATAGTTTTTAAAACAAATATTATATTACTAATTTTTATTTTATTCCTAAAAATATAAGGATTGGAAAAATGACTTATATAGGGATATTTATATTAATAATAAACAAATTGGGGTTCTTTTGGCTTGTAATAGTATGTTTATTAAACTTATAGTATAAGAACAGTAGAAGACACAATAAATGTAAAATTATTTAACTTAATGTTAAATCTAAATGAAAAGGTTAAAATAGGAACCTAAACATGTCTAAATTCTATTGTATTAGAGGATTTCGACCCATCCCCACATTAGCCTCGAAATAAATCAATTTAGATCGATTTAAAACCGAATTTGACTTTATAATAAAATAATAGTTTTAATTATTCCAAAGGTACCCCTATCCTTCCTTATAAAAGGACACCTCCTACCCCCCTTCTTCACACCACATTGAGCCTTCAAGGTCGGCCAAACCCTGAAAATTTCTCCTCTCCAATTCCCTAGAAACATCTTGGAGGTTCTGGTCTTCTTCAAAGACCTATTTTAGTGCCCTAAAAGGAGGTCTCAAAGAAACACTTCAAAGAAGAGGTAATGTTCGTTACCTATTCTTTCATCTTTATTTCTTCTTCCACTTCATCTTCATTAGTTGTTTCATTTTTAAGTAATAACATAATTATCACACATATACTGATATGTTATTATAAGTATGAAACAACCCTATTTCACCATATATCCATCCTACGGAAAAAGAAATCACCGCACGTGTGTACGTACGGAATACCGTCTCCACGTCATGGTGTAATCTATTTTACACCACCACCTTACATGGATGGGTATAATGGTGTAAATAATGACTATATATGACTATTATAAAGTGATATTGATTCTTAAATAGTATACATACACTAAAATACAATTCCACGATCATTGGAACGATATCATCACTCGTGCGTACGTACGGAATACCGTCTCCACGATGTGATGCGACTCGTTCTACATGATCTTCATTGTATAATGATTATATAATTGAATTGAATGAATTAATATGATATATATTACACTAATACCATTCTGTAAATGAGGTATCTATAACCTAATGAGAAGAATAAGAATTTATTCGACAAAACATGCATAAGAACAAAAACTAATAAACACCCGAATAACAAGTAGTAATGAAATATTACTAATAAGAAGCTAAGAATATGACCATATATGATATCATAACAATATGTATGATTCTGGATTAAGTCAATAACATTATTTAAATCATTATACAATAGGTTTGGAGACGTACAAAGCATATCGGACCTAAGGTAAGAGAAATACATCACAATCTCATTTTTATCCGAGATTGTTTATACATTGTATTTACTAGGGTGATTTTATCATCCACATCCATGTTCCCTCAAAATTTAATATTGTTTCCATCCACCTAAAACTTTTTAAATCCAATTTTACCCTGTGGTACGTTTTTAGTGAAGGATATGAAAGGAATCTTTTTTCATTTTTCGTATGAGGTACTTTTTGACTTTTCGGAAAAAAGTACGAGAAGAATGTTTTTTTAACATATACGGCATCAATGGATTTTGAAAACATTATTTCCAAGAATCGTACTTTAAATGTTTTCAATTTTATTTTTAATCAACTTCTTTTAGTTTAAAATTGTATGACATGTTAATAAAGGAAAATGTTTTTGAAGTAGAAAGAATATTTTCCTCAGGAATGGAGTTCAAGAGTTTTATCCAAATTATTTTCCATATAAGATAATATAGGGTTCTATTTCTATCCCTATTATTAAATTTATTTGATTATGTTGTGATGGAATTATTTTGATGAATTCCTTTATCTTATATGAATTGTTTTATGCTGTCATTTTGTTTTAGAATCTCATTTTTATTACATGGGTTATGCAATGATGCATGATTTATGATTTTGTGGAACACATAAGAATGGTATCATTATGAGATGGGTGGGACCTATATGTCCCTCCAATGTATTGGGTAAAGATTTTATATATCATGAGATAGACATGGTCGGAATGGCAGGTTATACCGGTTCAGGGAAACAGGACTGAAATGAGGAGTGAACCTGGTTCAGAAATGGACATTTTCCACTAAGATAGTCTTGGCAATGAGTCTTGAATAATAAGAAATGACTCTCTATGATTATGTGTGTATTCCACAATGTTCTATGTTTTATGTTATGATTATTGGGATTACATTTCACTTCTATGATTTATCCAATGGTATAAAATTATGATTTCTTATGCAGGTTAAGATTTCCAAAATGTTATGTTCATGATGTGATTGATTTTTCTTTTGTTTACCCTTACTGAGAATTTGAGCTCACCCTTTTGTATGTTTTATTTCCCTAGGTCAGGATGAAGGTTATTAAGTAGGATATGACAAAAAGGGACTCTAGATATGATGAAATAAGTGTGAGGTAAAGTAGATGCTTTATGAACTAGTTTTTTATGTTTCCCAGTTTCTAAAGATTCTATACCTATACGGTCCATTCCTTGGGTTTGTTATATATTTTAATAATTATGCTTCAATTTTGAAGTATTAACAATGTATGTAAAGTATGGGTTTTTATTGTTGGTATCAGAGGAAAGGTATAGTCAACCTTTGAAAACTAGGATGTGAAAGCCTTAGTAAAAACCCTAAGGATAAGTCTAAGCATAGAACACGATATTAGTGTTTTAGAAATGGCCATGAATAACTTAGGATAAGACCTTAAGTGTGAAATTTTATTCTTGATTATGTGGTTTTCCTATTATAATTATTGTTTCTCACACAATTCTTCTTTGTTTTAGTCAATGGCTGGAACCCGAAGGAACCGTGTTAATGTGGAATGCGACGGGCAATGAAATTATAGTCCCCATGAGCAACCAAATGTTATGGGAGCTGGAATACAAAAACTTGTATCCATGCTCAAACAACTTTCTCAAGCTATGAATCATACAGGACTTCCAAACAAGCAAAGGAAGGAGCAACATTCTGTTGAATCCATCATAAGATAGCGTCCACCTTCATTTAGTGGGTCTACTGATCCATTAGTTTCTGATCAATTGATTAGTACTATTGAAAAGATATTTTCAGTTCATCAATGTTATAAGCATGATAAAGTCATCTTAGCAGTGTATCATTTGGAATGTGATGTTGATCAATGGTGGAATCTTATTAAGAATACGAGGCAAAGGGATGAAATTGAGTCCATGGAATGGGATGAGTTCAAGAACATATTTTTCAATAAGTACTTCCCTCGTATTATCCAAACAAAAATGGAGAAAGAGGTTTTTGAACTGATGAAAAAGGATGATGATTCTGTTGGTACCTATGAAGCAAATTTTACAAGAATTTCAAGGTATACTTCTGGTATTATTATCCAACCTGAGAGAAAGATCTATCGATCCTTTAGTGGCATAAAATCAAGTCTTCGAAGGGAGTTATCCATAAGGGACTTTAATAGCTACGAGGAAATCGTTCGATGTCCTCTCAAAGTCGAGATGGAGATTAGAGTAACCCATCAGTCATGTGGGTTTGATAAGAAGAGGAAAATGGAATTCAAAGGAAAATATAAAGAGCACACTGAAAAGAAGATGAGCTTTCCCTTATGCTCAAAGTGTGGAAAGAAACATGGAGGGAGTTGTCTTTAAGGGACAAGTAAATGATTCAAATTTGGAAAGGAAGGTCATCGGTCATTTGAATGCCGTAATTATGGGAAGAAGATGTCTAATGATGCAAAAAAAGGAAGGGATACACAGAATGATCCTAATACACTTCAATGATTCAAGTGAAAGGAGATGGGTCATTATTCCAATCAATGCCCAAATCCAACGGTTGATGATGATGGTCGACGTCAACAAACTCTTAAGGCTAAAGACAAAGGAAAGTCACATGCAATTTCTATCAGCGATGTGGTGTACGATAACGATGTGGTGAAAGGTACACTTACCATCCACTCTAAAGTAGAAAATGTTTTATTTGATTTTGGATCCACCCACTTATTTATTTCTGAAGAATTTTCTAAGGATATCACCGTATTAACTCAAGAATTAGATGTTGAGTTAGCTGTGACAACCCCTAATGGAACAACAGTCGCATCGAATGTTTATAATTCTTCTCCGATCGAATTTTGTTGGAAAGTGATTCCTGTAAATCTTGTGATCCTTCCAACAGTGGAATTTGATGTGATTCTGGGCATGGATTTTCTTTCTTTATATGGAGCTCATATCAATTTCCAATGAAGGGAAGTCACATTTCATAATCCAGATCAATCTATGATCGTCTATCAATGCAAGGATGAACATAACATTCCAGTGGAAATTTCATCCATCTTATGGGTATTGATTCCACTAAATGAAGGTTATTTATCTCAAATGGTTTGTGAGAAACTCACGATTAAGAATATTATCATTGTACGAGAGTTTGATGATGCTTTTCCATAGGAATTACCAGGTCTTCCACCAAATCGTGAAGTTGCATTTTCAATAGAACTCGTACCAGGTGCTTTGCCTATTTCAAAGACACCTTATAGAATGGCCCCAATTGAGTTGCAGGAATTGAAGAAGCAACTCCAAGAGAATCTTGATAATGGATTCATACGCCCTAGTGCGTCACCTTGGGGAGAACCTGTTCTATTTTTTAAGAAGAAAGATGGATCAATGAGACTCTATATTGATTATCGAGAACTTAACAAGATCACTATCAAGAACAAATATCCTCTCCCACGCATTGATGACTTATTTGACAAACTATGCGGAGCTCAATACTTTTCCAAGATTGATCTTTGTTCAGGGTATCATTAATTAAGGGTCAAAAGGGAGGATATACCAAAGACGACATTCCGTACAACGTATGGACACTATGAATTTATAGTGATGCCATTTGGTCTTACTAATGCCCATGATATCTTCATGGATCTGATGAATAGAGTCTTTAGATACTATCATGATTTGTTTGTGGTAGTCTTTATAGACGATATTCTTGACTATTCAAAGAGAAAGGAAGAACATGAAGATCACTTGAGAATTATATTGAAGACCCTGAGAAAAGAGAATCATTATGACAAATTTACCAAGTGTGAATTTTGGTTACAAAAAGTTTCATTTTTGGGTCACATAATCTCAAAATAGGGGATATCTGTGGATCCAGCAAAAAAAGAGGTTATCGAAAGATGGTCGAGACCAACAACAGTGACTGAGATACGAAGTTTTCTTGGTTTGGCTGGATATTATCGACGTTTTGAGAAAGATTTTTCACGATTATCTAATCCACTAACAAAGTTGACTCGGAAAGGAGTTAAGTTTGTTTGGACGGAGGAATGTGAAGAGAATGTCAAGGAATTGAAAAGAAGGTTATCCAGTGCACCTGTGCTCACACTGCCTTGTAGTGGAGAAAGGATTGTGATCCACATTGATGCATCCAAGAAGGGTTTGGGGTGTGTTATTATGAAAAATGATATGGTGATAGCTTATGCCTCACGACAGTTGAAAATACATGAGAAAAATTACCCAACTCATGATTTGGAGTTAGATGCGGTAATATTTTCATTAAAGATTTGGAGGCATTATCTTTATGGAGAAAGGTCTAAAATTTATACTGATCATAAAAGTTTAAAGTATATTTTCGCACAAAAGGAGCTGAATATGCGCCAAAGAAGATGGTTGGAGCTGATTAAGGATTTCAACTGCACAATCCATTACCACCCTGGGAAAGCAAACAAGGTGGAAGATGCATTAAGTCGACAAGACCATGCTAGCTTATCCATGATGAGGATCACAAACGATCCAATATTTATGGATTTAAAAAAGATGGATCTTGGAATTATAATGGAAGGGGAGAAATATTATCTTCCTCAAATGAATGTTCAACCATCTATACATGTGAAGATTAAAGAGGCACAGAAAGAAGATGTTGAGTTATAAAAGAAGGTGAAAAATGTTCCTGAATTCAACCTTGATTGTGATGGGATAATAATGTTTAGGAATCAGGTTTGTGTTCATCCAATCCCGTAATTAAAGAAGGAGATGAGGGATGAGGCTCATAGTTCTTCATTATCTATTCATCCTAGAAGCACGAAGATGTATAGGGACCTGAAAGAGTACTTCTGGTGGGATGGAATGAAAAGAGATGTTTCTGAATATGTCTCTCGATGCTTGGTTTGTCAGCAAGTTAAAGCTGAGAGACAGAAGTCTAAGGGGATGTAACAACCATTACCCATACCCGAATGGAAATGGGAAGACATAACTATATAATTTGTCACCTAACTTCCTAAAACATCCAAAGGAAATAATGCTATCTGTGTCATAGTTGATCATCTTACAATGTCTGCACAATTCATCGCTATTAGAGAGGATTTCTCTCTGGATCAGCTTGCCAGGATATATGTAATGTAAGTGGTCAGATTCCATGGAGTACCACTTTCTATTATATCTGATCGGGATCCGAGGTTTACCTCAATGTTCTGGTGAAGTCTTCAGCATACTCTAGATACAGAGTTATGTTTCAGCACTGCTTATCTTCCCCAGACAAACGGTCAGCCTGAGAGAACAATTCAAACTCTAGAAGATATGTTGAGAGCTTGCTCTATGGATTTCAAAGGTGGTTGGGATCAACACATAACTTTGGTGGAATTTTCTTATAATAATAGATTTCACTCCAGTATTCATATGGCTCCTTATAAATCTCGCTATGGAAAGTAATGTAGGACTCCAACTTGTTGGGATGAAGTTGGTGAAAGAAAGCTATTAGGACCTGATCTCGTTGTTGAAATGGCAGAAAAGGTTAGATCTATTCAACAACGCATAAGAGCAGCTCAGAGTCGATAGAAAAGTTATGCCGACAACCGAAGAAAAGACCTAGAGTTTGATGTTGGTGATAAAGTGTTCTTACGAATATCTCCTTGGAAAAGGGTCACGAGATTTGGAAAGAAGGGGAAGTTGAGCCCTAGATATATCGGTCCTTTCGAAATACTAGATCATGTTGAGAGGTAGCTTATCGATTGGTGCTTCCACCTAATCTCTCTCAAGTTCACAATGTGTTCCATTTATCGCTCCTGAGAAAGTACGTACCTGATCCTTCACAAGTACTCAGCTCAGAAGTTGTACCGCTGGAGCAAGATCATTCTTATGAAGAACAGCTGATAGAGATTCTGGATCGTAGCGAAAAAGTACTAAGAAAAAAGACCACTCGATTGGTGAATGCTTTATGGAGGAACCACCAATTAGAAAATGCTACATGGGAGCTTGAGGATATGATGAGGGAGAGGTATCCTCACCTGTTTGTTACAAAGTGACGAATTTCGGGGGAGAAATTCATTTTAAGGGGGGTAAAATGTAACACCCGAGACTTTTATGTTATATAAAAAATCAAAGGAATATTTTTCTACACACAACACTTTCTTGGCTTGCTTTAATAGAAATCGCGACCTTCCTCGATAGCGTGCGTCATACGCAATACCGAGTTTCACTAAACAACGATATACTATTAAAATATTAATAAAACTAGTTGTTATGAATTGTAATAACCATTTTTTAAAATTTTATAAATTTTATTATTCAAAATGGACTTCATTTTTGGATTCGGAATATCGAAATTAGCATAGGGTAAAATTTTGGTATTTTTCTGAAAACCTTCAATTTTTGATGAATAGTGAAACCACTAAGTGGTAGTTAAAAAACTGAATTTTTCATAAAAAATAATTTTACCGCTTCTGTGAGTGGAATTTCAAAAATCTAAGAGACACGGTTGATGTCAGTAAGTAAAATGTGGTTTGATGAGATGAAAATAATTTTTGGTGAATAGTAACTTTTTACTTTTATTTACAACGATTAAAAGTAAATAGGGTAATTAAAGGTAATACTGATATTATTATTACCCTAACACATGTCCTAATTCTATTGGAAAAGTGTAATTCGACCAAAAACATCTTTAGGAATAACATATGACCATTTAGGCCCACTTGGATTAGATTAGGACATTTATTATTAATTTATTTAAAGAAGGGTTAAAATAGTAAAAATCATTGTTTAATAAAAAAAATCATTTTTAATATAGTGTTATACATAAGATAAAATCAACAATAAATATTCATTTGAAATCTAAAAAAATTTCCTACATAATGATATTTTATTTCTAATTTTTAGACGTCATATAATTTGATTTATTTATGACACAAATATGATGCAGTAATTATCTTATTAATGAAATATTTACATAATTGATGTTATAAATACACAAATAAATGTAAATTGAGACTTTTTATGAATTCGAATAATTTTCTAGGTAAATATGACATGTTATTATTGATTTAATTATGTTTTTTCGAACTAATCATTCTGTTATGATTTTCACAAAAATCAATTACTAAATAGTGTCAAAATTGACATAAAATAGTTTTTAAAACAAATATTATATTAGTAATTGTTATGTTGTTCCTAAAAATCTATGGTTCGGCCAAATGTCTTAGATAAGGTTATATATATTAATAATAAACAAATTGGGGTACGTTTAGCTTGTTATAGTATGTTTATTAACCTTATAGTATAATTACACAAGAAGACACGGTAAAAGTAAAATTATTTAACTTAATGTTAAATATAAATGATAAAGTTACAATAGGAACCTAAATTTTATAAATTCTATTGGATGAGAGTATTTCGACCCATACCCACCTTAGCTTCAAAATAAATCAATTTGGAGCTATTTAAAACCGAATTTAACTTTATAATAAAATAATAGTTTTAGTTATTCCAATGGTACCCCTCTCCTCCCTTATAAAAGGACACCTCCTCCCCCTCTTCGTCACACCACATTGAGCCTTCAAAATCGGCAAAACCCTGACAATATATCCTCTCCACTTCCCTAGAAACATCCTAGAGGTTCTGGTCTTCTTGAAAGATCTATTTTAGTGCCCTAAAAGGAGGTCTCAAAGAAGCACTTCAAAGAAGATGTAATGTCTGTTACCGATTCTTTCATCTTTATTTCTTCTTCAACTTCTTCTTCATTAGTTGTTTCATTATGAAGTAATAACATAAGAATCAATAATATACTGATATGTTATTATAAGTATTAAACAACCCTATTTCACCATCTATCCATCCTACGGAAAAAGAAATCACCGCGTGTGGGTACGTACGGAATACCGACTCCACGCCATGGTGTAATCTATTTTCCACCACCACCTTACTTGGATGGGTATAATGGTGTATGTAGTGACACTATATGACTATTATAATGTGATATTGATTCTGAAATAGTATACATACACTGCAATAAAATTCCACGATCCTAGGAACAATATCATCACTCGTGTGTACGTATGGAATACCGTCTCCACGATGTGATGTGACTCATTCTACATGATCTTCATTGCATATTGATTATATAAATGAATTGAATGAATGAATATGATATATATTACAATAATACCATTCTGGAAATGAGGTATCTGTAACCTAAAGATAATAATTAGAATTTATTCGACATAACATGCATAAGAACAAAAAGTAATAAACACCCGAATAACAAGTAGTAATGAAATATTACTAATAAGAAGCTAAGAATATGACCATATATGATATCATAACAATAAGTATGATTCTTCAATAATTCAATAACATTTTTTAAATCATTATACAGGAGGTTCGGACACGTACAAAGCATATCAGACCTAAAGTAAGGGAAAAATATCACAATCTCATTTTTATCTGAGAATGTTTATACTTTGGTATTTACTGGGGTGTATTTTATCATCCACATCCATGTTCCCTCAATATGTAATATTATTTCCATCCACCTACATTTTTTTAAATCCAATTTTAACCAGTGGTAAATTTTTAGTAAAGGATATGAAAGGAATCTTTTGTCGTTTTTCATACGAGGTACTTTTTGACTTTTCCGACAAAAGTGCGAGAAGAATGGTTTTTTAACATATACCGCATCAATGGATTTTTAAAACATTATTTCCATGAATCTACCTTTACAAGTTTTCAGGTTTATTTTTAATAAACTTCTTTTAGTTTAAAATTTAATGACATGATAATAAAGGAAAATGCTTTTGAAGTAGAAAGGATACTTTCCTCAAGAATGGAGTTCAAGAGTTTTATCAAAATTATTTTCCATCTAAGATAATATAGGGTTCTGTTTCTATCCCTATTATTAAATTTATTTGATTATGTTGTGATGGAATTATTTTTGTGAATTCCTTTATCTTATATGAATTGTATAATGATGTCATGTTGTTTAAGAATCTTATTTTTATTACATGGGTTATGTAATGATGTATGATTTATGATTTTGTGGAACACATAAGAATGGTATCATTATGAGATGGGTGAGACCTATATCTCCCTACAATGAATTGGGTAAATATGTTATATCTCATGAGATAGACATGGCTGGAAGGGCAGGTTATACCGGTTCAGTGAAACAGGACTGAAACGAGGAGTGAACTCGGTTCAGAAAAGGACTTTGTCCACTAAGATAGTCTTGGAAATGAGTCTTGACTAATAAGAAATGATTCTATATGATTATGTGTGTATGCCACAAAGTTCCATGTTTTATGTTATGATTATTGGGATTACATTTCACTTCTATGATTTATCCCATGGTATGAAATTATGATTCCTTTTGCAGGTTATGATTTTTAAAATGTTATGTTCATGATGTGATTGATTTTTATTTTTTTTACCCTTACTGAGCTTTTGAGCTCACCCTTTTGTATGTTTTATTTCCCCAGGTCAGGAAGAAGGTTATTAACTAGGATATTCCAAAAAGGGTCTCTAGATATGATGAAATAAGTGGGAGGCAAAGTAAATGCTTTATGAACCATATGTTTATGTTTCCCAGTTTCTAAAGACTCTATACCTATACAGTCCTTTCCATGGGTTTATTATGTGTTTTAATAAGTATGATTCATTTTTGAAGTATTAACAATGTATGTAAAGTATGGGTTGTTATAGGTTACCAAGACAATTGATTATTGTAATAAGGTGTTGTTTTTAAAAGACACAAGATTTAGGGTAGGATGACACTTAATATAAACATGATGTTGAAATAATTATATTTGGATAAAGGTATGTTATATTGGAATATGTAAATTGGATGATATTAGTTACCTTGTAACTGGTAAAGGATTTATTTACAAGTGGTTTATACTATCTTGGATGAATATTAAATATTTTTGTACTTATGCATAATAAATCGTTCATGGTTATAATAAAGATATCTGATAGTTCATGTTTTTTACTACGAATCAATTGAATACATGATTATGATATTCACATGTTTGGAATGTGACATCAATGAACTAACTTATGATATAGTGGAGATAAATTTAAAACTGATTTAGTTCACCTATTTCTAAATTTGTATATTTTTTGTTTTTGGAAGGATTTTAAGGTTATCCAATTTGGGATAGTATAAGATATACTCTGGTTGATGTATTTTATATTAATGTAATACATCACTATTGGTGGACTTATGTATATTTGATGAACTATGCTAACATTTTTGTTAGAATGGAAAGAATGACCTATCATTCAGTTTATGTATCTCCTGACCTAGTAACACATCAGGAATGAAAAATTCAACTTTATTTCATTGAGAAATATATGAATTTGACATTGATCAATACATGAACAATAGTGAGATTATATTGAAATAAATTAATTATTTATACTCATGTTCTTATACTTTAGGTAAAGGATCAAAAATCCAAATTTTTTATATTTTTACCCTCTTATCTGATGAATCATATGGTCCCTTAAATCATTACTGATTTATGGCTTTCTAGTTGTCAAATTTCCCCAAACCTTGTTCTCTTCACTGTGTATCTTAACATGATGGTTATATATCACTTTTATAATCATGTTTTCAGATGCCACCTATTCTTTATTAAATGGAAATGTAATAATGAGTTACTTTGGGTAACTATTATGTTACTGGCATTCCATGTTATAATGATGTTTTATTATTCCTTTTTACATTGTGGGTTTGTATAAAATAATATTTAAAAAAGTATACCATTTATTACCCCAAATATTTTATAGGGAAAAAATAATATTAATGTGGGTATAATGTACCACCCTGAGATTTTATAAGACATATTCCTTTTATATCATTTGATGTATTGTGTTGTAGGTTAAACCATGATTTTCATGCACTATACACAACATCGTATTATCTTGCAGTATATGCAACACTATTCCTGGATTGTGCTACACAAAATTTCATGTTCCTTTGATAGAATTAATTTCAATAAATACCTAGTATATGTGATAACTATATATTATAACCTATTTAGTATAATTACAGGAATGAATAATATTAACTTCCTTCTAAAAAACAACTTAAATGAAAATAAGTGAATCAATAAAATAATAAAACATATATTTCTGGATATAATTAGAGAAATATATATGAAATATATTCACTGTAATTTTCTAAATTAATATTATATGTTTTATTGATATTATATAATAAAAATTCTATTTCTTGGATAAGAGATTAATTTTTGAAAAAATATAATTTACTACCTATTGAAGGAGAACACTTTTTAAATCTACTTTTTAATAAATTTATATGTTCTATTGGAAATAAAAACATATTATTTGTAAATAAGTCATAAAAAATTTACCATTATTGAAATATTGTTATTTTTCTGATTAAATTCATATTTTAATGAATTATAAGAAATATTGAATTTTTATTCAAAAATAGATTTTCTTACAATGTATTTATAATGTTAGTTTATATTATTATTTTTCTAAAATTTTAATTTGATTATTCGTTTATAATATAATCAAAATTTTGTCATCCTATGTAATTTCACATTTAAATTCGATATAAACACATGAAAACCATTTGTGAGTATTTACATCTTCAAAATTTGATCTTTTGTTTTTACAACCAGAATTAATTTAAAACTAAATTTTGAAACTTTTAATTTTTGAATTTTGAAAAATGGATTAAATATTTCAAAATAAAATGTCAAAATTTTGTAAATAGGTACCTTTTTGTTTTGGACATTATGAATTGTACCATCATTAAATTTTTTATTTTCCACAGTTAAAGGGTAAATTAAGTAAGGGTAAAAATAATATTATTATAATAAAATATAATTATAACACATGTAATAATCATATTGGATGAGTAATGGGTGTCTAAAATAATCTTTGTCTGAATATTAAGCATTTGGGATCCACTTGGTTGTGAAAACGACATGTTATAATAATTAATTTATTGTAATGGGAAATATAACATATACATATAGATTTTCACTAAAACAATTTTATGGTGGGGTTATATAATAGGTAGCATTGAATAAAAATAGTAAATATATATATTAAAATATTTCATGATTCATTTTATTTTATTTATAACGTTTCAACATTAAATAAATAAATTTATTTATGATATAATGATGATGTAGTGATAACATTAATAATGAATGATTCAAATAAATGATATTATAAATATTAAAATAAATTTAATAGGAAAATTTTGATTTTATTCTTGAATTTTATGGATTATGATGATATTTTATATATGAGTAATTTTTTTGTTGAATCAAACATGTTTTTATATCATTATCAAAAATAAATTACTAAATAGTGTAAAAATTGACATAAAGGAGTTCTTAAGAAATTCTATTTTATCATATGATCTAATAGTCATAAAAATAAAGAATCATCCATATAACATAGATAATATCACCAATGTAATTAATGATCCACTTTAGGTTCTCTAGGTATTTTATAGTAACTATATTGACTATATAGTGTAAAAATATATGAATACATTTTAAGATATAATTTATATAACCACGGTTTAAATCCAAATAATAAGGATATATTTGTAAACAAATATAGTCTAAAATCATTTTAATTTTATGATTTAGAAGTATAATCATATTATCCTCTGAATATATTACTTTTGCGCTATTAGGATTAAAAAATAAATTTATAATTAAATAATATATCAAGACGTTCATAAAGTGCCCCACCTCCCTCTTCTAAATGGACACCATATCTAACGACTTACTCAAACCTACTAATCCCATTTTATTATCCTAATTCATCTTCAATAATCTTCCAAAATCCCTCAATTCCTTATATAGTTCACACATTGGCCAAAAAGCTATCATAGGGAGGGCTTTTGTTCTCATCAAAAAATGATACTCGAAAAAGAACTAATTGTTTTATCAACTCATTAAAAATTTATTTCTTATTTTACTTCCAACTATTATGATGTTTCCATAGTAATTTAATAAATCCAATATTTTCTACATTTTATGATTTTATTTTAATTATGGGAAAACCATATACCCCATTTTATCCATCCTACTACTAACAATATCTCTATGTGTGTACGTACAACTTACCATATCCAAGTCGTGGTGTGATTTTTTATTAAACAATACTTAAATTGGATGCGTATAATGCAGAGTATAATGTATTTAAATAAAAATTATAACATTTAAATTATTCATAACAATTAATATACCATCCAATTCTATACCATTTATCCATTATGTGAATGATATATTCCCTTAGGCGTTAGTATGACCTACCATCTCCACAATACTATGTAATTCATTCTAAATGATCTTAATTTAACCAAGATAATACAACTAACATTAATGAATAAATATGAAATATATTATACAATTATTATTATTTTAATGATATAACAATATCCAAAGAAGTAGAATATTAACTTATCTGACAATACATGCACAAGATCATAGTGAAATTAATATTTGAATACCAGGTGACAGTAAAATTTTACTAACAAATAGATTATAACATAATCATTTATGATATCATAAAAAAGATTATTATTCTGGAATAAGTCAATATAATTATTTATATCATTATATACTATGGGAAGATACATATAAAGAATATCGTACCTAATGTATGGGATAATTTCTCAATCTCATTATTATCTAATATATTTATATGAAAATATTTACCAGGGTATATTTATCTTCCAAATCCAAGCTTCATAAATATATAATATTATTTCAATTATTATACTACTGTTTAAATTATCTTCTTTTACCATTGGTATATCTTTATTAAATATTATGGGAGGAAACATAATTTTTTTCCATATGATAAACATTTTGACTATTATGAAAATAGTATGAGAAGAATGATTTCTAATTTATACCACACGAAGGGATTCTTATTTCATCATAATTACATATTTCAATGAAGCATCCTCTACATGATTTTAATATTTTTCCATATATATTATTTTCTTTTAAAATTGAGTGAAGTTTTTAGAAAATAAATTGTTTTTTAAGAAGAAATGATTTTTCCCTCAAGTATTATGTTCTAGTGTTTTAACTAAATTATTTTCCATCTATGATGATGATATTTAAATAAGGTTATGATTAATTACCTATTATTACTATGATCTTTTATTCTAATGGTAGAATTATATATAATATGGATTATGTTATGATGGAATGATGTTTAAGAAACCCATTTTATTTCTTGTGTTATACTCTGATGAATGATTTCTTTTTTAATGTAACATATAAGAATGATTTTATAATGAGATGGGTGGAAACTGTAACTCTATCCAATACATTGGGAAAAGATTTATATCTCATGAAATATACATGAATAGAACAACAAGTAAATATGATTCAACAATATAGGGCTTGAATGGAATGTATACGTAGTTATGTAATGAACATTATCTACTATGATGGTCATGGTTATGAGAATTGGATAATATGAAAATGATTATATTTACTAATATGTCCTCCTAATTCATTGTATATTTTTTCAATATCTACCATTAATCAGATTCTCCATTGATATGATAAAATATAAGTCAACAACATCTATTTAATATAGAATTAAATTACTACAAACACATTTTTAATGTATTAGATCCTTTTTTTCTATGAATAAATAATTATATTATCAGCTAATTATTGAATGAACTTTTTCAAATAAAATATTTAATTGAAATTATATACTTTATAAGTGCTCTTGTTTTACACATGGTTCATGTTTCTATTGAAAAACATGAGTTAATTAATTATATATTGTCATAAGTTTGCAACTCTAACTCCCATCGAGTTAATCATCTCATATGTGTATCTATTATGCTGACCAAAATATTGGTTGTTGGGTTTATTCCTCTTATTTATATACATTTATTATTTTAACAGAAAATTATGGATAATATGCATCACACTACTGATCATAATATTGGTAATTTATAAATATTAAATGTGAAAACCCTTAATATTCATCATTCCTTTAAATTTTAATTTCTATGTTTCAATCTAATTTATCCATGGTCAATTTAAAAAAATAAAATTTGATTGTAATTTTGGTAAAATTATTAATGGTTCGTAATGAGATTTTTTAATTATGAATTGATATATCCATGTGTATAAAACTAGTTGTGAAATATGGACTCTTTATTATTAAATAATGGATTATCATGATAATAAAAAATGAATCCATTTCAGAGTGATTACCCATAGTAACAGTTATTCAAAATCCATTTCCACTTAATGTGTCCTGAGAGTTATTTTCAATCATTGAAACCATTTAATATATAATTTACCAAAATTTATCTATGGTTTCCTATTTTTCATTTTATTACATTCTCTATCAAAAATATTTTCAAATTTAGAACCTAAAAAATAATTAGACCTTTCTCTAATACTAATTATGGAAAACCATATAATTTATAAAAATTAATTCATGATTTATTACATAAATAAACACATGAAAAATTATAAAACCTCAAATTACCTAGTGTATTTTTTTAGTTATATATATTTCAATATAAATTGAAATACCCATACATGAACAATATTCACAAATACTATAACAACCCCTTATATTGTATTGATCTTCTAAAACATTAGTTGCTATCTTGAAGAGTTGGACAGGAAATAGAATTTCAAAAATTAGAGAAAGGGAATAATAATAGATTAACATAGTGAATTTAATAAATTTAAGTCAATATTCACAACAAGGTAACATAAAAGTTCTAATAATTAAAAAAAATAACAACAATGAATTATATGACATGATAACATCAATGAAAAAAATTATTCTGAAAATAATTGTAAACATGAAATCTTATGAAAAATTCAAGTATAAATTCAAATATACTAGAACATAATGTACATAGAATAAATTCACATCCACCATATATGTAATCCCATGGGCTAAAAACATAACAAATTTTCTCGCATGACTATATAATTTTGGCCCACCCATCACATTCATGTCTTGAACACACATATGTGTGAAACATATATCATACTGTATAAGAACATTATTAACCAAATTTAATCCCATAATTATGGAGTGTGGTTTAGAGAAATGGAATCCCCAATTAAATTAAGCAAATTCAGATCTAGAATAATAACTTTAACTGTAAAATGGGGTGGTTATTAATAATAAACTTGATTGAAAATAAATAATAACATAACAATTTTCGCAGCATAATGGGTGTATGTAAGGATTAATTGCAATGTATAATGTGAGATAAATGTCATCTCTCGTTACATATAAATAAAAATTGTAGTATAAGTGTGGTGTCAAAAAAATTACGACCTACTTGATTAGATAAAAAAAGATCATAATGTAAAGGAATTTCTTGTAAAAAGGGTAGAGAATTTCATATCTTTATTGGGTGCTTATAAAAGAAAGGTAGAAGATTATTAAATCTATGGGATAACAATGTGTTCCTATTATAGAGGTGTATAGAGTGTGACTTTTTTCGTGAATGTGTTTTTACTGAAGAAGAGTGGGATGTCCTGAGGATATTTATATCAAAATAGAGGGTAATTATTTAATAATTTGTAAACATTATTATTGGACTCTGTATGATATAACAATCAAAACAGTAAACCACCCAATGGTTTTTCACATTTTATGTTACAAAGATGATTGGTTTAAAATATTTTGTAAGCAAAATAACCTAATATAATGAAATTTTACCATTTTTGATTTATTAGTTAGTCATGTTGATAAATAATTGATTTTAAAACCTTGAAATAATATATATGATATTAAAGATTCATTAGGGTTTCTAAATTATAAAAATTACGTAAAAATGTTTTTTAAAACTGGAAATCTATATTTACTATTTAGTTCATTTTTTAGTATTTATTTAAACTGTTTGAGGATATTCTTAGGAAATATTTCATTATGTATATTTAAACTGTATTTAATTTCATACTCAAATATTTGAGTCGTAATTATAATTATTTAATATTCACCATCAGATAATTTCAAGATGTTGATTTGAAAAATAGTAATCATTTTACAAAAATTAAGTACCTAAATATGATAAATTTCAATTTTAAATAAAATTATATATTTATAAATACATGTTTCTTTACAACCTAAAACTTTTTTTGACCCATATACAGATTACAATAGGCTTTATTCGATTATTTTTTATATTTCATAAAAATAAATATTATTTATTAATAATTTAATACAATATTATTATTTATTTAATAAAACATTAATTTTTCAAAAATACTATAAATAACATATATATTACAAAAAAAATATTATTCATTCTTCATATTAGAAAAAACTAATATATAAATTTTTACGTAAGCAATAATAAAAAGTGAACAACCAATTCATTTTATTATAAATTATACATATAATTTTATACTACAATGGTCTATACATATAACCCTTTATAAACTACTATGTACTATAATGACATGGTGTGTAATAGTTCAAAAATCATTGGGTGGTTCTACGAACATTGTTTGGTTCATTAAGACGATACGATCAAACATACCACATAAATGGTTTCACTCATGTTTTATCTATAGCATTTATGAATGGTCTGGATGAAGGTAATATTCCATTGATTCCATCTCTCATAAAAGATCTATAAAATCTGAATAATATGGTACAATCTTATATTGTCAGTGCTATATATTATTTTTTCTGTGCCAATATCATTTGATCTTAAACATTAATATATAATAATATTAACAACTTTTATACAATGAAAATATTATCAATATTTATTTGGGTTAACCGTCATTATATATGATACAATAATATTTTTGATAACTCAACATGACCATATTTGTGACATTATTTCCAATAACTATATTACAGGATAATGTATTTATACATTCATAAGAAAATTTATTTTATAATTTCTTATTTCAATATATCAACTCGATTATTAGAGGATTTCTTGCGGTGGAATACTATGACTATAGAAACCCAAAATAGAACCTAATTTATGTGAGCTTTTATGTGTGGTTTTATATGGTGTATTTCCTATGTAAATTGTTTTGTTTTAGGTTTCTTATGAGATGTTATTGGTTATTGGTGGTGACAATGATTGGGGGGATTATGAATATTTTTCATTTATTGGAACCCAACAAGGGTGATGCAACATACAAAATACTATATATGTTCTCTAATAATATAACTAATTAACATGAGTTCATTTATGTAACACCCTAATCTTCCATTGAATGATTCTCTTTGAATAATGCATTATCTTGTGTTGTATGCCACTTCGAGTTTTACCACACCACGACCAATCAATGTAACAATTGTGAATATTAATACCCACTTTTTGGAATTTTATAAATATTAAATTAAAAAAATTAATTCATTATTTGCTTTTTAATATAAAAATTACCTTACTGTGAATTTTTTTTATTTTTCTGAAAACATTCATTTTTTGATGAATAGTGAAAAACACCTCTTTGTTGTTTAAAACCGACATTTTTTTAAATAATTTGTCATTTTATTTAAATTTATATTTGGAAAAAATAGAAAAATAATACATATATATTTTCAATATAATTCATTGGAGTCATTTTATAATAGTATTATATATATATATTTTTTGTAGAACTTTTTACTGTTTTTTACCAACCTTTTAAGAACAGTTGCCAATTTTAATAAATAATATTTTTACCACATATGTGAATTGAATTTAAAAAATCCAAGAGACACAGTGGACATAAATAACTTAATTTTGGTTCAATAGGATGAAAATAATTGTTGGTGAATTGTATCTTTTGAATATTATTTTCCATGATTAAAAGTAAATAGGGTAATTTAACCTAAAAATGTTATTATAATTACCCTAAAACATGTCCTAATTCTATTGGATAAGTGTATATAGACCAAAATGAACCATAAAAATTAAATATTATCCTTTTGGTTCACATGGATTATATTATAACATTAATTATTATTTTATTTACAGAAGAGTTTAAACTGTTAAATTCAATGTTTAAAAACATAAAAAAAATTATCTGGGGTTATACATAAGATAAATTTAAAAATAAATATTAATTAGAAAGATAAAATATTTCAAACATAAGGGTATTTTATTTATAATTTTTAGATATCAAATAATTAAATTCATTTTTGACACAATAATGATCTAGTAATTTATTTATTAATGAATGATAAAAATAATTGATACTCTAAATTTACTAATAAATGTAAATTGAGACGTTTAATGAATTAATCTAATTTTATATGTTATTATTTCATTTAAGGGTTGATTAAATAAAATTTCTTCGAATTGATAATGTTTTTATGACTTTCAAAAAAACAAAATACCAAATAGTGACCAAATTGTCATTAATGAGGTTTTAAAACAAATACAATATTATTTATTGATATAAAATTCATAAAAATATATGGTTTAGAAAAAGTACATTGAAAAGGATTTATATATCAGTAATTAACCACTTGGGTTTCTCTTGTCTTTTTATTGTATGTGTATTAACAATTTATTATAATAATTAAAGGATTAATGGTAAAAGATATCCTATTTAACTAAGAGTTAAATCTAAAGTATAATGTCAATATGGTGACATAAACCCATGGAAAACCTATTATTTGTGATTTTTTATACTCATAACCACCTTAAACTATAAATAAATATTTTTGGATCCCTTATAAAACAAATGTGATTGTATAATAAAATAATATTACTAACATTTCCTAAAGTGACCCTCGCCACTTTTATAAAAGTGTAGTTGCCCTTCTCTCAAAAGCCCACATCAAAAGCCATTTTTCTTAGACAAACCTTACTAAAATATCCTTCCAACTACCCTCAATTCTACAAATAGTTTATTATTTGATCATAAATCCATCCTATGGAGCTCTTTTGATCAACTCAAAAGGAATCGCCTGAAGAAGAGGTAATAATTTAACCACCTCTTTCAATGTTCTATTCTTCTTCCACATAATCTTTCTCTATTGTTTACATACCAAAATAAAAACTCTAGTAACTTATACATACTGTGATTTAATTATAAATATTTTACTACCATATTCATTATTATATCCATCCTATGAATGAGAAGTCACCATACATGCGTACATATGTCTTACCGTCACCACGTCGTGGTGATGTTTTTATTCAAACACATCTTTATTTGGATGGAAACAATAGTGAATATAAATAATGTAAATAATAAATATAAAATGTTATGTATTATTTATATATTATATAACATCCAATTACATATGAATTTACCATCAATATAATGATATGGTCGCTCGTGCTTACGTATGGATTATTGTCTCCACAAATGCGATCTAATTCATTCCCCATTATAACAATTCAAGAATAATTTAAATTTTATGATTAAAAATAATATATAAGAAAATAATATAATTATTTATATGAATCAAATATATAATATCCATAACAAAAATTTATTATGTAAACATTCATATAATGTAAAATGAATCGGTTAACACCTGAAACAATTATACTGCTGAAATAATTTTAATGAATCCATTTTAGAAGATCATATATGATATCATATTTATGTATGTGGTTTATGTATTATTTAATTAAAATTATTTAACAACTATTCCTGATTATAACATACCCTCAATCAAGGTAAATTACATGGTAAATGTTAATTCTACAATCTCTTTATTATCCATGGTTGTTTATACATGAGTATCTACTATGACCTCTTTATCATCAACATACGTGTTTCTAAAAAAAATACTTCAAAATATTTTTTCTATTTCCTATACTACGGGTTAAAGTCATTTATACCCCTTTTTTACATTTTATAAAATTTTAATAAATGAATATTTCTATCATTTTCCAAAAAATTTACTTTACGACATTATCGACAAAATTAGGGAAATTATTTTTTTAACTTATACAGCCGGTGCGGCTATTTTCCACAATTATAACACCATTACCATACATGATTATAAGAATATTTTATAAATAATTATTTTCTTTTATAATTACATGACTGATAAATTATTTCAAAATAGAAAGAGATATTTCTCTCAAACTTTTTTGATTTCATCTATGTCAACAAACATTGATGGATTTTATACTTGTATGAAGTTAATTTATTATTATACAATCTTCCATATTGTATTAATGATTTAGTGATATGTTTGACTGTGAATGTGTTATTTTTATTCCATTCATTTTTTATGGTTAATTTATTAACATTTAATATTCTAGTTTTAATAAAAATTAGTACGTTATGTTTCTACCATTTCATATGAGGAATGCATTGGACATAGTATGTGATGTGTGGAGCCTGATATAGATCCATGATTAAATAGTAGGTTTCATAAGGAAAATTAGTTCCTTAGAACGAGGGATTAAAAAAATCATATTTGTAGTCCTAGCACAAAGCCTTGACTAGGTGGTTATGATGTCTGACATTAGGCAATACATCATTATGAAACTCGATATTGATATTACATGTGATTATACGACAAGAGGAATATCCATTTGAATTAGTAAATTGAATTATTTGATTTTTATCCATATTATGGTTATTTTTTTGTTTAAATGCCTTTTGTTTTAGTCTTATACTTTTCATAAAATGGTTATGCTCATTTATGATATTTTCTACTATATTGTTATCCTTATTGTGCATCTGAACTCACCCCTTTAAATGTTTTATTTTTTATATGATGCGATGAAATATATTATGAATGACCTGTAAGGATATTCTAAAGGATTTTTATGTGTTAAATATAGACAGAGTGATTTTTTTTCTGTTCATAATTTAATGTAAAAATTATGTTTGTATCTAAACCATCCAAGGATACTAAACTGATCGGTCTTTTGGGACATGATTCCTTGTTTCATTCCAATGTTATGTAATAAAGCACCGACTCTGGATAGATAAGGGTCCGGATGATACATTTGGTATTATAGGATGTTTATTACAAACCATGAAAGCTATAATGATTAGATAACATTAACCTAAGATAGACTTTGAGCATTATTATAGATGACCATTCTAAAATTTTGGTAATGTCGATATTTTAAATATTTTCCAGGAAATACATCCATGCCAAGATACCGGAATGTAGAGGTAGCTTCGGCACATATGTGCGTTGTCTTAAAAACACTAACAATGTTTTTCGGGCTTGAATTGGGGTATCCTAGTACACAACAACGGGCCTTTCAACACTCTTTGTTATGAAATTCCTGGAGGATATGCAAAGATGTTTGAAATTTTTTTTACAAACCATTATGAAGTATGTATGTGAATATACATCCCCAAAGAATTTTTTTTTTCTGATTATGGATTATATCTATAAACTGTTTAATTTAAGTTACATGTTGTATATATTTTAATTTATATATTTTGATTCATAAACTAATATATCATATGCCATTTTTTAGAAATGGAACTGAGTTGAAGGAATGGAAACTGTATTCATGCACGTAATCCTTGTAGGGATTTCCCTCCTACTCAAGATAATAATACGAGAGTTGGTGATGTAACTGGGGCTAATCAGCTTGTCAACATACTAGGAAAACTCAATTAGGTTATGAATAAAAAAATTACACATATGGATAACCCTAATACACAACGCAGACGATCAATTTTAAACCTATTCATGAGGTGACAACCACTAACATTCAATGGGACTACAAATCCATTTTTATCTGAGCAATGGATATGTTCCCTAGAGAAAATATTTCATGCATTAAGGTGTAACGAAAGGGAAAATGTAGTCAAGTAATTTTATTGCCTCATTGGAGACGTAGATCAGTGGTGGTAATTAATTCAAAACACAAAGGATAATGAAGATGTATCAAATATGGGATGGGAGGATTTTAATGAGGTTTTCTAAGATAAAAACTCTACCAATGACCATCATGTGGATATGGAAAGAGAATTTTTTAGTCTAAGGAAAAAGTAATATTAAATGTCACAAAGTAGGAGTATATCGTTACAAGGATTGAATGACATGTAGCAAATTTTATACGCAACCCAAGGAGTTGTATTTATCAATTCTATGATGGGTTAAAACGATTTATCTATTGAGAATTAGTCTCACAATATTTATCATTATAAAAATATATTTTTTTCATGTGCTCTCAAGAAATTAAATGAATTATCTATGTCTTATGACATTAATGAAAAACAAGAGAAGAATAGATATACTGGACACTCTAGAAATGTAAATAAGTGTAATAAGGGAAAAATCGATTTTATATCCTACGATAAATATGGGATGAAAAATCCTAGTACCTACCTGAAGGGAATGAGAGTCTATTACAAGTGTGGTGAAAAATTCCCCAATCTTTTGATTGGAAGGAAAAGAACGTGGATATCAATATTGAATGTTATAATTGTAGAGAAATGGGGAATTATGAAAATGAATTTCTTAAGATCCATGGAAACTTACCTCAGAAAAGGCCAAGGTATAATGGAAAATCTTATATGATCACTAATGCTGAGGTTGAACCTTTAAATTATGTGGTGGAAGGTAATTTAATAGTTTCTTCAAGTTTATACAATGTTTTATTTGATTCTTGATCATTGAATTATTGCATATCTTCCCAGATTTCTATGAAAATTGGATATTTGAAATTTGATGTAACAAGGATGTTTTTAGTGAATACTCTTATGGGATGTATCATTGCAACAATGATCTGTAAATCAGTTCCCATTAGGGCATATAAATGTGCATTATATGCTAATATCATAATCATACCCATTATTGAATTTGAAATAATAATTGGAATGAATGGTATTTAAGACCCCAATGAGAATATTTATTGTAAGAATAAAGAGGTAAAGATTTTCGATGATGATAAAGATTACCGTATCATTAGAGCAGAAACATCGCCACCTGATTCTTATATAGACCCACCCCTAGTTGCTCTACTAAATTCAATTATTGGGGAGTAAGATAATGAAATAACTATTGGGGATGAAAAGAATCTTCAAATAGAGGATGTACATATTGTGATAGAAAATGTTGATGTCTTTCCAGAGGATTAACATGGACATCTTACAGAATGATAAATTGAATTTACCATTTATTTATTTCCTAGTTCAAGCCCTATATAATAAAACCCTTTTAGATTTTCCACTTGGGAATTAGTGGAACTAAAGACTCACCAAGTTGAATTGAGTAATAAAGGATTTATTCACCCTAGTTTTTCTCCATGGGGAACCCTTGTTCTTTTTAAGATAAAATATGGATTTATGATATTGTGCATTGACTACATGTAGATAAATGATAAAACAATAATGAACAAGTATCCCCTACTTTGCATTAATTATTTACATGACTAAATTTATAGTTCCAAATATTTTTAAACGATTGAATTTTGACCTGAATATCATCAGATTTGTGTGAAGATGGAAGACATTCTAAAAACAACTATTCGAATCAGGAACAAGAATTACAAATTTACAATAATTCCTTTTGGAATAACTAATTCAGCCTCTAATTACATGGATCTAATGAATAGATTTTTAAAGGAATATCTTGATGAGTCTATAATGGTATGTATTGATGATATCTTAAAATACTCCTATAGCTATGAAGACCACGAAAATAAATTTCATGCTATTCTAACGACTCATAGAAGAAATTAATTATATTTTATGTTTAGGAAGTGTGAATTTTGGCTTTAGGAGATTTATTTTCCTAGCCATATTATCTCTTTGGATGGAATCTCTATTGATCCTTCTAAGACAAGAGAAATACTAGAATAACCAACACTGACTAGTATAATTGAGGTATGCATTTTTAATGGTTTAATACTTTATTATAGACATAATGTCCAGAATTTTGCCTGATTGGCTAAACAATTAAACAATATCACACATAAAGTGGGTAATTTTTTTGGAAAAAAGATTGATAAATTGATTTGATTAACTATAGAGAAGATTATTCAATTATCCTATCTAGACACTACCATCATGGAATGATGGGTTTGTGATTTATAGTGATGCTTGAAATAAAGGAAATTGTTGTTTCCTTACACATAATTATAGGGTTTTTTACTATGTATCACAACAACATAAAATTCATGAACAAAGATATACTTATCATTTACATTATTATGTAGTTGTAATCCTTACTTTAAAGATATAGAAATACTATCTCTATGGTGAAAAATGTGAGATATATACTGAACAAAAGAGTTTGATGTATATTTTCTCATAGAAAAAACTCAACATGAGGCAAAAAAGGTTGCTTGAACTACTCAATGATTATGACTGCACTATACACTATCACATGAGGAAGGAAAATAAGGTGTTAGATTCTTTTTGAAGAAATGATCATGAATTTTTGAACAAGATAAGAGTTTAATGGGTTCCTATGTTCATGGATCTAGTAAAGATGGATATAGAAATATCCATGGAAGGTGAAACATCAATATATTTTACAATGGTTGACAATCCAACATTACTAGAAAGGATAAAAAGTTCTCAGGCTTAAGCTGAGTAGTTTCAAAAGAATATTAAAGGTGTAAATGAGGGGAGATTGATGGAATTCGTATATAAAGGTAAAATTTTGAAATTTGGGAAGAGAAATTGTGTTCAGAACATACCTCATTTAAAAAATAAATTGATGGACGATACTCATAACTATAATTTCTCTATACACCCTGGTAGCACTAATATTTATATAGATTTATAGGAAAATTTTTTGTTCAACAACAAGAAGAGCTAGATTGATGATTATGTGTCATGATGTATTATTTTTCAACAGGTGATGGTTGGAAGACAACATCATTGAGGAATCATGCATCATCTTCCCATACAAGAGTAGTAATGGGATGATATTATGATGGACATTATCATTTGTCTACTAAGGACTCCAAGAAGGAATGATTCAATATGGGACATTGTTGATCATCTAACCAAGTCATAACATTTTCTTTCAATATGAGAAGATTTAACACATGAGCATTTTGCATGAAGATATATTAATTATGTTGTAATACTTCATGACGTACCCCTATTGATTGTTTCTGATCTTGATTCCCATTTTACATCAAGAATATGGAATAGTCTTTATAAGGCCTTGGATATTGACATTCATTTGAGTGCTTCCAACCACTCTCAAACTGATGGAAAATCAGAAAGATCTATTCAAATCTAATAATACATGCTGAGATGTTTCTCAAAAAACATTCAAGGTATGTGTGATCAATAATTTCCTATGGTATAATTTCCCTATAATAATAACTTCTATTCAAGTATTCAGATGGCACCATATGAAGTGTTATATAGAATGAGATGTCGCACACCAACTTATTGGGATGATGTTGGTGAATGAAATCTTATTGGCCCAGAAAATGTTGAGGAAACAATGAAAAACGAGAATATTATCCAAACCAACATCAAAGGATTACAAAGTATGCAAAAGAGATATTCTGATAACTGAAGGAAGGATTTGGAATTTCATGTAAGAGGTATGTTTTCTTGAAGGTATCTCCATGGAAGGGTGTTATATATTTCAGTGAGAAGGATAAATTAAGTCCTAGTTACATTGGACCTTTTCGAAATTCTAGAATGAGTTGGAGTTGTAGCTTATCTCTTGGAAATTCCGCTCAGTCACTCCCATGATAAAGATTTGTTCCACATAACACTATTAAAAAAACAACCCTGACCCAACACTTCTACTCACATATGAAGTAATAGAATTGGAACCTAGTCTTTCTTTTTTTGAAGAGCCTGTCAAAATTCTTCATGCTGGAGAACATGTGTGGAGAAACCAGACGACTCATTTGGTGAATGTTCTATAAAGAAATCATAATATGGAAGAGTTAATATGGGATCCCTAGGAGCATATGATGAAGTACCACCCGAATCTTTTTACACTGTAATATTCTAATAATTTCAAATACATAATTATATGAAGGAGGGAAGAAGGTAATACCACAACATTCCATGGTATTCTTCTCTTTGAATAATACAATAGCTTGCTTTGTACGCAACATTGAGTTCTTACTCACCACGACCAATAAAAGCAAACATTGTGAATAGTAATACCCACATTTTGGAAATTTTATAAATTTAATTTTTCCAAATGGACATCATTTTTGCATTAGAAATATCAAAATTAGATAATGGTAAATTTTTTGTATTTTTTTAAAAAATTTCAATTTTTGATAAATAGTGAAAACCATTGCGTTATTGTTTAAAACTGAGTTTTTATTTAAATAAATAGTTATTTTCTATAAATTTATATTAGGTAGAAATAGAGTCATAATAACAATATATGTTCCATTTAATTCATTGGAGTCATTTTATAATAATATTAGATATATAAAATATTATTGAACTTTTTACCGTCTTTTACCCACCTTCTCAACGCATTTGAATATTTGCATATAACATAATATTATGACCTCAATGAAATGAATTTCAAAAATTTGAGAGGCACAATTGTCATCAATAAGTAAAATGAGGTTCAATTGGTTGAAAATAATTTTTTATATTAGTAACTTTTGAATATAATTTACCACTATTAAATTTATACAATGTAATTAAATGTAAAAATGATATTATAATTACCCAAACACATGTATTAATTCATTTAGATAAGTGTATTTCGACCATAAAAACCTTTAGGGATAAAATATGATCCTTTTTTCCTACTTGGATTAGATTTGGACATGTATTATTAATTTAATTAAAGAAGAGATAAAAGTGTTAAATTCAATGTTTAATTAGTAATCCATTTTGAATATAGGGTTATACATAATATAAATTCGACTATAAATATAAATTAAAAATATAATAATATTTCCTAATTAATATTATTTTATTTATTATTTTTTGATATTAAATAATAAAATTTATTTATGACACAACAATTATGCAGTAATTAACTTATTACAGAAATATTACAATAATTGATATTAAAAATATCCAAATAAAGGTAAATTGAGACTTCAGAAGAATTAAAATATTTTTCATGGATTATATGACATGTCAGGGTTTATTTAAAAAATTATAAGAGACAAATTTTTTATGACTTTAACAAATAAAAATTCTAAATATTGTCAAAGTTTACAAAAATGGGTTTTTAAAACAAATACTATATTATTAATTGATATGCTTTTATTAAAAATATATGGTTCAGGAAAAGGACATACATAAGTGTAGATATATCAATAATGAAACACTTTTGGTTCTATTTCCTTTTCATAGTATGTTTATTTACTATTTATTATAATAATACAAGAATACAAGGTAAATGTTTGACTATTTAACTACGTGTTAAATCTAAATGATATGGTCAATATGATGACATAAACCTATAAATATGAAATTGGTTGAGAGGTTTTTTTCCAATACCCACCTTATCCTCCAAATAAATCCTTTTGGATCCATTATTATCCTGATATGATTTTATAATAAAACAATATTTCATCCTTGGCATAATGTGACCCCCACCTCTCTTATAAATGGGTACATCCCCTTCTCCAAAACTCACTCCTCCAATTCCATTTGGGGGAGCCAAACCCTGCTCAAATATCCTCCCAACAACCCTCACTTCGACTAAGAGGACTTACATTGATCATAATCCCATCCTATGGATCCCTTTCGATCAACTCAAAAAAAACAATTAAAGAAGAGGTAATAATTTCACCACCTCTTTCAATGTTCTTTTCTACTTCCACATGCTATTTATTTTTTGTTTCCATACCAAAATAATAAAAATAGTACCTTATACATTCTTTGATTTTATTATAAATATGGTAAATCCATATTCAATATTTTATCCATCCTATGAATGACATGTCACCAAACGATCCTACGTAAGGCTTTCCGTCTCAACGTTTTGGTGTAGTTTGTTATTCAAACACATCATTATTATGATGGGTATATAATGAGTATAACTAAGATAAATAATAAATATAACATGTTAAATATTATTTATATATTATATACTATCCATGTCACGACCCGTCCTCGGGGCCCGTGCCGTGACTATCCCAAACCCGCCTTCCATAGGCCAGGGGCTGGCGACTAGCACCAAGGCGTAAATCCCAACAAAAAGGGAAGGCATTGCCTTTGAAAAGTAAACAAGCACCACAGAGTAAGCAAGAAGAAAAGTAAACACTAAGTAAAACTGTACAAGCTGTGCTGAAAGTAAAAGGGGCCGGAAATACAAGCCCAACTGTAAAGTACAACTGAAAGGAAAAACAGCAACTAAAAAGGGAAAACTGCAGCGTCGAGCCGTCCTCCGGAAGTCCCACATGAAGGGTGGGTACAGATAGCCTCCAATGCTCCTCGGGTCCACCTAACCGCTCCGAGTACGTCCCGCCCAGTGGTCCACCTCTAGGTATCGTCCTGCTCCACACGTCTCCTCCACGATCAGCGCTGTCCGTCGTCTGCAACCAACACCACGAAGTGCGGGCATAGCCCGTGCAGGGGTGAGTATAAGCTACTCAGTAGGGACCCCGACACCCCGAAGGTCTCCTGAAATCCACAAAGGATAATCCAGAAAGGAAAGATACAATCACGAAGTAACATCTGACACGACTTAGGTATATGCCCATACATATACCTAAGTCTTCAATTCCCGTTCGGCTCCAACGTCCGAGCCCAAGCACAACCCAGTCCACACAGGAAAACAAAACGTATACCCACACAGGATAGAACAACACAATCCACAAAGGAGAGTAGACAGTAAATCCACACAGGATAGCCCAACACAATCAACAAAGGAGAGTAACACAAGATTCAGCTCACACAGGTATAATTTTTCGGATGACGATAATGATGATCATTGAACCATCTAAGTCGTCGGACCCACGAATGATCGATAGGTACTAACCTTGCAGTGACCCACAGAGGATCGGGCCCACACAGGACCTGTAGAAGTTGGCTTACACAGAACCGCTGAGAGATGACCCACACAGGATCGGACCCACACAGGATCGGGCCCACACAAGACCGGGCCCACACAAGACATGTATGCGCTGGCTCACACAGAACCGCTGAGCGCTGACCCACGCAGGATCGGACCCACACAGGATCGGGCCCACACAGGACCGGGCCCACGCAGGACCTGAAGCACTGATCCACATAGGATCGCTGAGTGCAGTAGTCGTCGCAGTCCGCTGAGGATCTCTGCACAGTCGTCGTCGCAGTCCCCTGAGGATCTCTGCACGGTCGTCGTCAGAGTCCACGGAGGATCTCTGCACAGTTGTCGCCGCAGTCCACTGAGGATCTCTGCACGGTCGTCGCTGTCGATGTAGCAGTCGCAGCCAGCCTAGGGTTCCCGCACACAGCAAGCTCGTTCGGGAGGGTCCGCTCCACGTGCCGAGAGGCTGATACATCATCTGACACGAAGTCCGAAGTTGAAGTATCCAAAAGTTCCGTATCGTCAACAGGAACTCAACGTCGCAGACGGCGCGTCAATCGGATGCCCGGTCTGAGAGATATTGGCATTTTCGTTCCAGGGGCCCGATCAGTTTTTAATGAAAAACCAACCCGACCGCACTCCACCTGCGTCCAAACCTCGGGCGGAGTATGCCAAAAGATCCTTCTCACTTAGAGGAATTCAACAAAGCTGACGGCACGTCAATCGGACGTCTGTAGCTCAATATATGAGTGTTTCAGCTCCGAGGGCCCGGTTGGTCTCGTGTACGAACCAACCCGGCCGAACTCAAAGTATTCCGAAACCTTGAGTGTGATATACCGAAACGACCGTCTCGATCCAAGGATCGCGTTTCCGCTGACGGCGAGTCGTTTGGAGGCACGAAACTCATGATACGGGCGTTTGAACAAAAACGTCCGAAGATGGGGGGTACGGGCCCGGGCCGACCCGGCCCGACCCCCCCTGGGTCGGCACGAACCGGGTCGACCCGACCCGGCTGGCCCGGCCCGGCCCGGCCAGGGCCGGTCCGGCTCGGCCGAGCGGCGCGGGTGGAAGCCGCGGGCGCTGACCCGCGGCTTGAGGAAGAACCGCGGCCCGCGCGCGGGCCGCGTTGGCGAACCGCGGACGCGCTGAGCCGCGTCCGCCTAGACGAACCGGACCCGCGCGCCGCGGGTCCGTTGGCCGCCGCCGCCGCGGCTTCAGCCACGATGGATTTCGTCCGGCGGCGCGCCGGGGCGCCGCGCCGACGACCCGCATCGCCGACAACTTCCGCGGGCCGTCGGCGTCACTCCGGTGGCCCGTTTTTCATCCCGTCTGCGTCGTTGCTCCTCCCGGGATCCGTTCTTTACTGCGGGATCGTCAAACGTCCGCTGCGGCACGTTCCGTCGTCGACCGTCAAATCCGCACAAACGAAGAACGGCAGAGGGTCGTCGGGCCGTGTTCGTTTGGCCCGCACCCTCCGCGTTAGAAATAAACAACCCGGAGAATTTTCTCAACACATGAACCAACAATTTTACTTTTGATAAAAATAAAATTGTTTCCTTGAATCCGGTTCTTTAATATTTTTTAAGAAACAAAGACGGGAATTAATTTAAAAATGGGGGTAATTCCCATAATGAAATCCCTACCTTGATGATCGTCGTGCGCGGGCGTTCTTCGTGGAAGAGATCGTCGCGGAAGAGATCGATCATCGCGTCGTCGCGGGGAGGCGTCGCGTCGTCGCGGAAATCGGCGTTGAGTCGGTGAACTCAACGAACCAAGAAAAACAGATTTAAATTATAATTAATTAAATCTGTGTTTAAAACCAAAATGAACCTTGAGCGGAAATCCGAAAGCACTTACCTCGAATGGTCGGTGATCGGAGATCGGAGATCGGGGATCGGAAGAACGTCTCGGACGAAGGAGTCGTCGATTTCTGGGTTCGGCGTTCTTCGCGTTCTTCACGTTCTTCGCGTTCTTCGCGAGGGAGCTAAAGAAACAGGGATCCTCTCAATCTTTTCATAGGATTTTTTAGCTTGGTCTTATTTTATTAATATGCCAACACACGAAACCGGTTAAGAAACGATTGAATTAATTCGTTGAATTAATTCAACGAAAGAAACAGGCCATTTAATTCACGAAAGAAACAGCCCATTTAATGGTCTGTTCAGAATTTAGAAAACGCGTCAGTTGAATTTCATTAAGACGGGTTTTCACGGGTGCGTTTCTTAGCGGAACGAAACGGCGGGGCTCGTGCGGGCCCCACCTCACAAATATCTTACCAAGGGGGTAGGATATTTCTGGATAGCATCCTATCCAGTTCAACTCAGTTCATTCCGCCTTTAAGTGGCTTCAAGAGGCTTCCAAGTGGCTTAAGTGAAATAAAATAAAGTTGTCGCAAAATTATTTTATTTCTTAACTTTAAGCCTGAAAATTAAAAACTACACCTGAGTAAACGCAACTCCGGAAGAGGCGTTTCTAAGCGAATATCGGCGCTGCGATTTCATCGGTGCCCTCATAATTCGATTTCGGGCACCGGTTCAAAAGTTAGAAAAACTCGCTCGTCCGTTCACTGAAAGTACCCGAGCCAAACTTCGGAAAATGATTCCGGGCACACCGGTCCTCGGAATCAGGCGCCGTCAAAAACTGCGTTCTTGTAAAATTCCAAAGAAAATTAAGAAAAAAATTTCGTCGAAATTTACGGGTCTTTACATTACTCCCACCTCAGGACTTTACGTCCCCGTAAAGATACATCAAAAACTAGGGAAACAAATGTGGGTACTGAGCACGCATCTGAGCCTCCCGCTCCCAAGTGCTCTCCTGTAGGTTCCCGTGCTTCCATCTGATGCGCACAAGAGGAATCGATCGCACACGTAGGACCCGCTCCTATCAATCCTCTATCTCCAATGGGACCTCCGTAAAAGTCGCTCCATCATCCACGTCTAGCTCCCCATAGTCAATGATGTGTGTCGGGTCGTGCACGTATCTCCTCAGCTGGGATACGTGGAAGACGTCGTGCACCCGGTGCAACTGAGGTGGCATAGCCAGGCGATAAGACACCTCGCCAACCCTACTGAGGACCTGGAAGGGTCCGATGAAGCATGGAGACAACTTGCCGCCTCGGCCAAATCTCCTCAAACCACGTCGAGGTGAGACCCGCAAGAAGACGTGGTCGCCATCCTCGAACTCTAGTGGCCTCCGCCTCCTGTCAGCATATGACATCTGCCGGCTCTGGGCTATCCTCATCCACTCCTGGATGACCTGGACCTTCTCTGTCGTGGCCCGGACCATCTCTGGTCCCACAAGTGCTGACTCTCCAGGGTTTGTCCAGCACAAAGGAGATCTGCATGGCCTGCCGTACAACGCCTCGTAGGGTGCCATCCCAATGGTGGAGTGGTAGCTGTTGTTGTACGTGAACTCCACCAAGGGTAGGTGGTCCTCCCAGCTGCGACCAAAGTCGAGGACACATGCATGGAGCATGTCCTCGAGAGTCTGAATGGTCCTCTCCGTCTGACCATCCATCTGAGGATGAAAGGCGGTGCTCAGACGCAGTCGCGTCCCGAACGCCTCCTGCATCCCCTTCCAAAGCCGGGAAGTAAAACGAGCGTCCCGATCGGAGACGATAGTCGATGGCACACCGTGAAGTCGTACAATCTCCTGAACGTAGAGACGCCCCATGCTCTCCACTGAGCCCTGCTCTCGGATGGGTAAGAAGTGTGTCGACTTGGTGAGTCGGTCAACAATCACCCAAATGGAATCGTGACCTCTGGAAGTGCGTGGAAGTCCAGTAACGAAGTCTATAGATATCCCATCCCACTTCCACTCCGGGACCTCCAAGGGCTGTACCAAACCTGCTGGTACCTGATGCTCTGCCTTCACCTGCTGGCAGGTGAGGCACCGTGAAAAGAACTCTGCCACAGCCTTCTTCATGCCCGGCCACCAGTGCTGTCGCCTGAGATCCTGGTACATCTTCTCCACTCCAGGATTTACTGCCAAAGGATAAGTGTGAAACTCTCTCAGCACATCCTCTCGTAAGGCGACTGGTACCAAGGTACATCCTCTGAAAAGGACATCGTGCTCTGATCCAAGGGAGAAACCATCAGGTGCCTGTCCCGAGGATATCTGTGCACGCCGCCTCTCACAGTCAACGTCCCCATGTTGTGCCTCTCTGACCCGCTGAAGAAGCGGAGGAGAGACTGTGAGAGACTGAAGGAAGGCTGCTCCGTCTCTATCCATGAAGGATATCTGCAAAGCGGCTAGCTGCTCTGTCGCCTCCTCAAGTAGCTGGATGCCCGTCCTCCTGCTGAGGGCATCAGCCACTATGTTCCCCTTCCCAGGAGTATAGACTATCTCAAAGTCGTAGTCCTGGAGGAACTCGAGCCATCACCGTTGTCTCAGGTTCAGGTCCTTCTGAGAGAAGATGTAACTGAGACTCTGGTGGTCAGAAAAGAATGTGAAGCGCTCGCCCATCAGATAGTGTCGCCATGTCATCAGGTCAAAGACCACTGCTGCCAACTCTAAGTCATGGGTAGCGTAGTTCTTCTCATGCGGCCTCAGCTGACGTGATCCGTAGGCAATCACGGCCCGCTCCTGTATCAGGACACACCCGAGTCTGGTCCCTGATGCATCGCAGTAGACTACGTATCCAATTCCCTCCTTAGGCAACCTCAAGATGGGTGCGCTGGACAACCTCTGCCTCAGCTCCGGGAAGTTCTGCTGATATCCGTCTAACCACACGAAGGGTTTCCCCTTCTTCGTCAATGCTGAGAGTGGGGCCGCAAATCTGGAGAAGTCCGGCACAAATCTCCGATAGTATCCGGCTAGGCCCAAGAAACTCCGCACCTCTGTCACGCTCTTGGGTGGCTCCCAAGCTAGCACTGCCTCGATCTTCGCGGGATCCACTGCAACTCCCGCCTCAGAAATGACGTGCCCCAAGAAGTGGACCTCACGTAACCAGAACTGACACTTCGAGAGCTTTCCATAAAGCTGGTGCTCTCAGAGTGTGTCTAGTACAACACGCAGGTGGTAGGCGTGCTCCTCCTCCGTCGTCGAGTACACCAAAATTTCATCGATGAAGAACACGACAAAACGATCGAGGTATGGCTGGAAGATCCTGTTCATGAGGCTCATGAACACTGCTGGAGCGTTGGTCACGCCGAAAGGCATAACCAAGAACTCATAGTGGCCATACTGACACCTAAAGGCCGTCTTCTGCACATACTCGTCTCGAACTCTGAGCGGATGAGAGCCTTACCTGAGGTCTATCTTCGAAAACCACCGTGCACCCTTGAGCTGGTCGAATAGATCATCAATCCTGGGTAGCGGATACTTGTTCCTCACTGTCACCTGATTCAGGCGACGATAATCGACACACAGTCGCAAGCTCCCATCCGCCTTCTTGGCGAACAAAATCGGGGAAGCCCAGGGCGAAACACTGGGTCGGATGAACCCCTTTCCCTGCAAGTCCTCCAACTGTACCTGCATCTCTCGAAGCTCAGCGGGGGCCATTCGATATGCTGGAGTGGATATCGGGGTTGTCCCGGGGTACAGGTCAATATAAAAGTCTACCTCTCTGCGAGGAGGTAGTCCTGGAACGTCATCGGGAAAGACGTCTGCATACTGATCCACCACTACAGGAAAACTGGGACTCCGCACGTCAACTGCTCCCAGGATGAGGCTAGCCAACTGATGAGTGATGGTCTGACCTCTCCTCTGCGTGAGTCCATCCTGTGCTACTAAGGCTCCCTTCTCGCCGGTGAAGTTGAACCTGCTCCCGTCGGTGCACACACATCGCACCTTGCGCCTAATGCAGTAAATCTGAGCATGGACCGTAGATAACCAATCCATGCCCAAGATGATGTTGTAAGGCCTCGACGCTGAAACAAGAAGATCCCAGCCGAAGCTCTCGCCTCCTAGAGTAATCTCACACTGCCGGCACCAGTGCGTAATCGTCGAGTCTGCTCCCGTTGGAGTCTCTAGCCGTAAGGATCGAGCCAACGGCTCTGTCGGAATCTCCGGGCTCCGAACAAGGGCAGTGGCTATGAAAGAGTGACTCGCTCCTGTGTCTATCAGAACTGCAGCAAGGGTGGAATAGACACAGATCGTACCTTGAATCATCTCTGGCGCGCCGTGGTCGTAGGCCTCCGCTTCCTGGAGCTGAGCCTATCTCTGCCCGCCAGCTCCCTGTGGTCGGGGTGGGCCTCCTGTTGGAGGTGGTGGCAGAGCCTCAAAGCGTCGCCCACCTCCTGCTACTCGGCCATCTCCTCTACCTCGTCCGCCTCCTCCCTGCGGACCGCCACAGTCGACCTTCTGCCTCTACCTGGGTGGCCCCTCCACCGTCTGCTGACCCTCAGTACGACGGGTCGGGCAGTCACGAGCCATGTGGCCCTGCCCGCCGCACTCGTAGCACTGTCTGCCTCTCGGAAGGCTGGCTCCGGGCCGGGTGCCCTGCACTGCTGAGCCAGCGTCCCGAGGTCGCCTGCCGGAAGGTCTGGTCCGCCTGGAACCCTGAGTCATCCGCCGGCTACCAGCTGCCGAAGACTCCACTATCTGCCGCCCTGCGGTGGGTCTCGCTGTGGACTCAGCCAGGAAGCTCTCGATCAGGAGGGCTCGCTCCAGTACTCCTGCCTGGGTCGGGATGCTGAGGGAGATCAGCGATGCCCTGATCTCGTGTCTCAAACCCTGATCGAAGGTCCGGGCCCGGAAGAAGGGGTCCCGTACCATGTCTGTCGAGTACCGAGAAAGGTCTGTGAACCTCTCCGCGTACTGACCGACCGGCAAGCTGCCCTGCCGCAGCTGAAGTAGCTCCTGGATGCGCACCGCTCGGAGGGTGGCCGGGACGAACTCTGAGCGGAAGAGGCTCTCGAAGTCCGTCCAGATGAGGGTGGCCTCATCGTGTACCTGGAGCATCAGGCTCCACCAGTGTCCGGCTGCTGCGTGTAGTAGGCTCGCCGCGAGGATCACCATGAGGTTTGCTGGCGTCCTCACTAGCCTGAAAACTTGGACGACCGCCTCCATCCATTCCTCGGCTGCCTGGGGGTCCGACTCCCCACGGAACCTGGGTGGTCGCTGGCGCTGGAACTCGTACAGAGCTCCAAGGCGTCGTGCGTCGTCAGCTGCCAGTGCTGGAAGCATCGGGGGCTCGGTGGGTAAAGGTACCGTCGGTGCCTCTGCTGTCAACGGGCCCTGTACCGAGGCCTCGTCGCTCGGCGGGCTGTCGTCGCGCCCTACTCTAGGAACCCTAGATGGCTATTGTCATCGTGCCATCCTGAAAAGGAAACAAGTATGCCACGGCCAGAACAGTATACCTGGTGAGCTGACACAAGTAATCACAAAGAAAAATTGAAACACACATGCAATCAATGTTTTCATGCATTAAGTCGGGAATCAGATGTCAGGGTCCTGGTGCATGAATACGACGGCCGCCGCACCAACACTGGACTCCCTGGACTGATAACCACACTCAATACACTAAACACTTTTGCTTCACATAGAAGAAAGATCAGAGTCTGTGGTAGAACCGACAACCCTCTGATACCAATTTTTCACGACCCGTCCTCGGGGCCCGTGCCGTGACTACCCCATGCCCGCCTTCCATAGGCCAGGGGCTGGCGACTAGCACCAAGGCCTAAATCCCAACAAAAATGGAAGGTATTTCCTTTGAAAAGTAAACAAGCACCACAGAGTAAGCAAGCAGAAAAGTAAACACTATGTAAAACTGTACAAGCTGTGCTGAAAGTAAGAGGGGCCGGAAATACAAGCCCAACTGTAAAGTACAACTGAAAGGAAAAACAACAACTCAAAAGGGAAAACTGCAGCGTCGAGCCGTCCTCCGGAAGTCCCACCTGAAGGGTGGGTACAGATAGCCTCCACTGCTCCCCGGGTCCACATAACCGCTTCGAGTACGTCCCGCTCAGTGGTCCACCTCCAGGTACCGTCCTGCTCCGCACGTCTCCTCCACGATCAGCGTTGTCCGTCGTCTGCAACCAACACCACGATGTGCGGGCATAGCCCGTGCAGGGGTGAGTATAAGCTACTCAGTAGGGACCCCGAGACCCCCGAAGGTCTCCCGAAATCCACAAAGGATAATCCTCAAAGGAAAGATACAATCACGAAGTAACATCTGACACGTCTTAGGTATATGCCCATACATATACCTAAGTCTTCAATCCCCGTTCGGCTCCAACGTCCGAGCCCAAGCACAACCCAGTCCACACAGGGAAGAAAAACGTATACCCACACAGGATAGAACAACACAATCCACATAGTAGAGTAGACAGTAAATCCACACAGGATAGCACAACACAATCCACAAAGAAGAGTAACACAAGATTCAGCTCACACAGGTATATTTCTTCGAATGACGATAAAGACGATCATTGAACCATCTAAGTCGTCGGACCCACAAAGGATCGATAGGTACTAACCTTGCAGTGACCCACACAGGATCGGGCCCACGCAGGACCTGTAGAAGTTGGCTCACACAGAACCGCTGAGAGATGACCCACACAGGATGGGACCCACACAGGATCGGGCCCACACAGGACCGGGCCCATGCAGGACCTGTAGGCGCTGGCTCACATAGAACCGCTGAGCGCTGACCCACGCAGGATCGGACCCACACAGGATTGGGCCCACACAGGACCGGGCCCACGCAGGACCTGAAGCACTGATCCACGTAGGATCGCTGAGTGCAGTAGTCGTTGCAGTCCGTTGAGTATCTCTGCACAGTCGTCGTCGCAGTCCACTGAGGATCTCTGCACGGTCGTCGTCGGAGTCCACGGAGGATCTCTACACAGTCGTCACCGCAGTCCACTGAGGATCTCTGCACGGTCGTCGCTGTCGAAGTAGCAGTCGCAGCCAGCCTAGGGTTCCCGCACACAGCAAGCTCGTTCAGGAGGGTCCGCTCCACGAGCCGAGAGGCTGATACATCAACTGACACGAAGTCCGAAGTTGATGTATCCAAAAGTTCCGTATCGTCAACAGGAACTCAACGTCGCAGACGGCGCGTCAATCGGACGCCCGGTCTGAGAGATATTGGCATTTTCGTCCCAGGGGCCCGGTCGGTTTTTAAGGAAAAACCAACCCGACCGCACTTCACCTGCGCCCAAACCTCGGGCGGAGTATGCCAAAAGATCCGTCTCACTTAGAGGAATTCAACAAAGCTGACGGCACGTCAATCGGACGTCCGTAGCTCAAGATATGAGCGTTTCCGCTCCGAGGGCCCGGTTGGTCTCGTGTACGAACCAACCCTACCGAACTCAAAGTATTCCGAAACCTTGAGTGCGATATACCGAAACGACCGTCTCGATCCAAGGATCGCGTTGCCGCTGACAGTGAGTCGTTTGGAGGCACGAAACTCATGATACGGGCGTTTGAACGAAAACGTCCGAAGATGGGGGGGTACGGGCCCGGGCCGACCCGGCCAGACCCCCACCCCTGGGTTTGCCCGAACCGGGTCGACCCGACCCGGGTCCGACCAGGCCGGCCCACCCCGGCCCGGCCAGGGCCGGTCCGGCTCGGCCGAGCGGTGCGGGTGCAAGCCGCGGGCGCTGACCCGCGGCTTGAGGAAGAAACGCGGCCCGCGCGCGGACCGCGCTGGCGAACCGCGAACGCGCTGAGCCGCGTCCGCCTGGACGAACTGGACCCGCGCGCCGTGGGTCCGTTGGCCGCCGCCGCCGCGGCTTCAGCCGCGGCGGATTTCGTCCAGCGGCGCGCCGGGGGGCTGCCTCCTCCGGCCGCCGGCGTTGCTCCGTTGGCCCGTTTTCCTTCCCGTCTGCGCCGTTGCTCCTCCCGGGATCCGTTCTTTACTGCGGGATCATCAAACGTCCGCTGCGGCACGTTCCGTCGTCGTACGTCAAATCCGCACAAACGAAGAACGGCGGAGGGTCGTCGGGCCGTGTTCGTTTGGCCCGCACCCTCCGCGTTAGAAATAAACAACCCGGAGAATTTGTTCAACACATGAACAAACAATTTTAATTTTGATAAAAATAAAATTGTTTCCTTGAATCCAGTTCTTTAATTTTTTTTAAGAAACAAAGACGGGAATTAATTTAAAAAGTGGGGTAATTCCCATAATGAAATCCCTACCTTGATGATCGTCGTGTGCGGGCGTTCTTCGCGGAAGAGATCGTCGCGGAAGAGATCGATCGTCGCGTCGTCGCAGGGAGGCGTCGCGTCGTCGCGGAAACCGGCGTTGAGTCGGTGAACTCAACGAACCAAGAACAACAGATTTAAATTATAATTAATTAAATCTGTGTTTAAAACCAAAAAGTACCTTGAGCGGAAATCCGAAAGCAGTTACCTCGAATGGTCGGTGATCGGAGATCGGGGATCGGAAGAACGTCTCGGACGAAGGCGTCGTCGATTTCTGAGTTCGGCGTTCTTCGCGTTCTTCGCGTTCTTCGCGAGGGAGCTGAAGAAATAGGGATCCTCTCAATCTTTTCAAAGGATTTTTTAGGTTTGTCTTATTTTATTAATATGCCAACACACGAAACCGGTTAAGAAACGATTGAATTAATTCGTTGAATTAATTCAACGAAAGAAACAGGCCATTTAATTCACGAAAGCAACAGACCATTTAATGGTCTGTTAAGAATTTAGAAAACGCGTCAGTTGACTTTCATTAAGACGGGTTTTCACGGGTGCGTTTCTTAGCGGAATGAAACGGTGGGGCTCGTGCGGGCCCCACCTCACAAATATCCTACCAAGGGGGTAGGATATTTCTGGATAGCATTCTATCCAGTTCAACTCAGTTCAAGCCGCCTATAAGTGGCTTCAAGAGGCTTCCAAGTGGCTTAAGTGAAATAAAATAAAGTTGTCGCAGAATTATTTTATTTCTTTACTTTAAGCCCGAAAAATAAAAACTACACCCGAGCAAACGCAACTCCGGAAGAGGCGTTACTAAGCGAATATCGGCGATGCGATTTCATCGGTGCCCTCAGAATTCGATTCCGGGCACCGGTTCATAAGTTAGAAAAACTCGCTCGTCCGTTCACTGAACGTACCCGAGCCAAACTTCGGAAAATGATTCCGGGCACACCGGGCCTCGGAATCAGGCGCCGTCAGAAACTGCGTTCTTGTAAAATTCCAAAGAAAATTAAGAAAAAAATTTCCTTGAAATTTACGGGTCTTTACAATCCAATTACATAATATTTCACCATCAATAGAATGATATTGTCGCTTGTGCCTATGTACGGAATACTGTCTCCATGAATGTGATAAAATCCATTCCCCATTATTAACATTAAAGAATATTTTTAATTTTATGATGAAAAATATTTTTTAAGAACATGATATAATTCTGGATATAAATCAAATACATCCTATCCATAAGAAATGTGGTTTACGTAACCAAGCATAGAAAGGAAAACAAATCATTTAACACCCAAAACAATGATACTACTAAAATAGTATTAACAATGCAATATTAAAAGATCATATATGATATAATATTTAAGAATGCAGTTCTTGAATATTTTAATAACAATTATTTAACTATTATACAGGAGGTTAATGTACCCTCAATCAATGAAATGTACATGAAACTGGTTAATTGTACGATCTCTTCATTATCTGAGGTTGTTTATATGTAATCATATAATGGGACTTCTTTCTCATCCAAATCCATGTTCCTTAAAAATGTACTTAAAAACATTTATTCTATTTTATAAACTATGGATTAATGAAATTTATACCCTTGTATGAATTACTATAAAATTTTTATAAATGAAGCATTCTTTCGTTTTACAAACAATGTCATTTACGACCATTTCGACAAAATTATGAAAAGAAAGTGTTTTTAACTTGTCCGGCTTGTGTGGATATTTTTCATTATTATAAATTCTTTGAAGATTACCTTACAATATTATAAGAATATTTTTAAAATAAATGTTTTTTTAATAATTACATGACTTTTATATGATTTTTAAATAGAAATATATATTTCTCTGAAATAGTTTTGATTTCATCTATGTCAAAATCCTTAGATGTATTTTACACTTGTTTGGAGATGATTTAATATTATAAAATCTTCCATATAGTATTTAAGGTTTTGTGATATGCTTGAATATGGATGTGTTATTTTTATACCATTCATAATTTATGGTTAAAGTTTTAACATTTCGTATGCTTGCTTTATTACGAATGTTTATGTTATGTTTCAACATTTTCATATTAGGAATACATTGGACATAAAAAGTGATGGGTGGAGCCCACTATAGCTCCTCGATGCATAAGTAGTTCTCAGGAGACAAAATAGTGTCTTGGCACAAGGCCTTGAAAAATCTTATTTGGAGTCTTGGCATGAGGCCTTGAATAAGTGGTTATGATTTTTGGGATTATGCATACCATCATTATGAAATTGGCTATTGATATTACATGTGATTATTCGACTAGTAGAATGTACATGTGAATAAGTAAATGACATTACATTATTTATCTGTGCAATATTATGCCGAATTTTATATTTAAAAGGCTTGTGTTTTAGTCTTGAACATTTCCTTAAATGTTTATTCTTATTTATCATAGTTTCTGCTATATTGTTATCCTAAAAAATCATCTGAGCTCACCCCTTTCTATGTTTCATTTTTCCAGGCTACAATGATTTATATTATTAATGACCTAAATTGATAGTATAGGGTATATGAATGCATTAAAAGGGTACGAAATATTGTTTTTTTTCAATTAATAATGTAATGTAAAACCTATGCCTATATCTAGTACTTCAAAGGCTACTAAACTGATCAGTCATTAGGGACATTATTCCTTGTATCATTCTAATTTTATTTAATAATTCATCGACTATGTGTAACTAGCGTCATTTCATTACAAATAGTGTATTGGTCCAAGGGTACTTATTTGTACATTCATGAATCATATAGATGTTAATTATTTTACGATTCCATACCATAATGTTAATCATTTTATTATATCACAATGTATTGATAATTCTAATTTACCACATGAGAATATTTTCACTAGTGTTGTGAAATAGAAATTATATGAATGGTTAGTTACCCAATACTATTTACTATATTAGGGGAATTATCGTTAGGGCTATCTCATTATTCTTATTTTTGAGACACTCATAATGTTTGGTCAGTATACCCACTACCCCTTCTGTTTTGAGTGGCGAATATGATACCCTATTAGATTAATTAGTGTATCTTATGTTAGAAGAGATCAAAAAGGGAATAGATTCTAATATTGGTATCTATAATCCCTATTTTAAGGTTTATTCTATCATGAAGTGGGTCCCTCATAAAAAATAATTATGTTCATTGAATCCCACATAAGAATTGGATAAGACCAGAAATCATGGGGAGTGGATCCGGAACTTGGTCGTGGTGTCAGTACTCCCACAGTATCAATTAGGTGTGGGTCCTTGTAGTATAGTGGGGTCACTAAAGCTCAACTAGATAGGGTGTTGTTACTATAACTATAGTGGTTTGATTTCATTATTATACGAAGGTTGGTTCATTAAAAAATGTAAATAAGTACTCCCTTAGATATACAACATCCTTAACTACAATCCATGAGGCATGGGTTTTTTATGGTATGGGTAGGTTCCCCTAATAATTATGGCTTGTTTATGGTACTACCTTAGTCCAGAACTAGTCCATACCATGTACAATAAATTAGTATGCATTTCATAGAGAATAAGTGTTGTCCAGTTTACTGTAATTCTCAAAATAGTGAAGATTCACTACTACTTTGGTTGGAACACATTTATTAATTTATGTAAACTCAGCTATATACTAGCCCCATACCATAGTAAAACATTTTCTAGTATTGTGCTTTATTAATGGTGTTTCATATTGACCTCCTTTTGTGAGTGAAGCATTTGGATGCTTCTTTTTTAGGGGTTGTTATATCCTATTATCCTATTCCATATAGTAGGTGATGGGTGTTATGATATAGATTTTAGTCTTCGAAGTCATGACAGGATTGGGTGTTCCCAATCATGTGTCAGAGGTACCCATTATATTGATATATTGTTTTGTTGGTGATTTATAAAAAATTCTTGAAGATCAATGTGATTGCATGAGACTTTTTGTGGGCCATAGGGGAGTTGATCAAATTGTAGTAATGCTGATTGATCATAATCTATGTCCATTATTAGGGTGTTGGTCATCTTTTCATTAGAACTATAATATACTATTCACTAAAGGTTTCACTATAAGATAGTCTATATATAATATTGTATCCTCTAGAAAATCACTAAAAAGATATTATATCTTAGAAGAAACTACCTAACCTATACCAACTGACATTTGGGAATATTAATGTTTTTGATTTCCATAATGATTGTCTAATATAAGGTTGAGACAAATATGTGTTTTCAATTTTGCTATATGAACCACAATATATTGATTTCAAAAGAGTGGGAAATCATGTGAGTTGTTCCATGATAAAATAGACAATTAATGGTCCATATTATTTTGATTAATTAATGATTTTTGAGAAAGAATATCCTTTAAATTAAATGTCCATTTCCTTTACGGTGTGGAAATACTTTTTATATGTGTATCTGGTTTTTTTATGGTAGTACCACCATATTATGATAATGAGAGTATTTCATTCTCCATAGTGATAGTTCTAGTGTAACAAATGAAATAATTATTGAGTTCATATATATTTATTTTCATCCATGGTTTCTATTATCTAAAATAGAGTTTGATCTATGATTTTGTTTCAAGTTTGGTAGAAAATAAGAGCTATGTGAGTTATACACCATGATTTCTATATATTATAACTATTCCATGATTTTCTGGAGATTTCTTGGTGTTTGTTATGAAAATATTAATAATTATATGGATGACAACCAATCGAGCCCATAAATTATGTTCATTATTATATGTAATATTGTTAATGTTTTGGTGGAGGATCCCTATGGAATCTTGACAGATCTATCTACAAGAATGGCTATTCTATATGATTGATTATGGATGTTTAGAATCGATAATATGTAAAATATTGATAAATAGTGGAATGAAAAGTTTGTTTGTTGTGGATGTGGACTTTTGTAATGCCTTTTATTTTCCATGTTATATTTATGGATATTGAATCTTTTAATTTAGAGACAAGTCACCTAGATAGTGTTTAATGGTTAATGTCCTCCTAGTCTATTAAATTATGTTTTTTCATAGTAGTATGTTATTATAGGATGATTATAAGGAGTTTTGAGAGGTTTAGTTTCTTATAGATTCATGTATGGGGATTAGACATTACACGATGTGAATCTCTATGTTATGTCTTGTCTTGGTGATTTCATGACGCATAGATAATGATCATAGAATAATGAATAGATTCATGATGTTTATTATTTAAAGGTTTGAAAAATAAAATAAAACCAAAAGGTGATAAGTTTTTTAGTGAGCCTTGACCATGAGGGATTGCACAATGTGAATGGGTATCACATGTCACCTAATACCCCTTATTGTTTCATTTAAAAAAAATTCCTGAGATTTGGGTTATCAAACACTATGGATACAACAATATTCTATTTACCCAAGGATACTGGGAAAACTCTATTCATAGTTTTGAGGATTAATTCATCCATGACTAATTCATAGTATCCCTCCTTCAATATGTATCGATCCATATTTAATCTAAGGTGTGTTCTTCTTCTGTTTTTTTTGTTTCTTTTGGATTTTCCTCTTATCCTCCCGTTCTTCTTTCCATGTAATAGAGAATCATCTTCTATGCATATAATTTTTTCTTCATTTGTTTTGATTGGTGTGGTGGTTCTGCTACATCCTCAAGTGGATGCAGATCGTGTGGGAGGGGTAATCATAGGACTATTACATGATATTTTTTCATGCAAAGAATGTTGAATCTTTTGAGTTAGGGAGTTTTCATCCATTTTTTTGATTTGGTTTTATATGGGAGTAATCAACTATTATTTTCCTACATGTAATAATTTCACCATTCTAATAAAATATATGATCTAGGTACATTAATTGAAATGGGTAAAGGCATCTGATGTGCATGTTTTTCTGGATTTGATATTATTGTGATGTTTTGAATTATATGGGATAAATAACTCACATTAAATCATGAAACATTGGGTGTCATATTATTTTCTCTAAATAAGTTTCATTATGGTTTTTTCCTTTTTAATATTTCAATATAAAAATTGAAAAATCATGTACACATAGATAAAAAATGGATACCAGAGGAATTCCAAGATTTTGTGAAAACCCAAGAATTAACAACTGGAAGAGAATATGGGAAGCATAATTAAATACTAAATTGTTTTATTCATTGGTATGTGGGGTGTTGTGTTATATGTGATTGTGTGGTTGTGTTTCTGAGACAGACATTATGTGAAGTGGTTGTGTGTTGATGTGTGTATACACATTGTTTTGTGATGTGGAACGTTTGTGAAGAACATGTCTGTGTTGTGGGTTAATTTGGGTGGTGTAGTATATTACCATGTAAATGATTCGTTAACAAGGATAGTTAATGGAATCTTATGTTTAATGTTTTACTGATATTGGAATGGTTGATAATTGTTGCACAATGGGGATGCAATCAGGATATATGATTATTTATTTTGGGTTTCATATAGTGTCATGTCCTTTGTAGTATCCTAGATAGTAGTGGAATAAATGAATAAATAATTGGTTAATAATTTTTGTAACTAGCTTGGGTAGGATTGGTTAACCATATAAATAAATGAGATGTCAAAAACGACAGGGTGTGAGATATGGGAGAAATGTGAAGACACATTAGTTTACCAGGCTCTTCACTTCTGATATGATTGTTGTAGTTGCTGATAATTTTCGTTTAGGGTTATCTGCAAAATTTGTATTATTGTGAGCATTATTTTTGTTGATAACTGAAATGTTGGGCTTATGGTTTTGGTATTATATATTTATATACTTTTATTTTAAATTTTTAATTTATATATACTCTAAACCCTAGTTGATAACTACATTCTAAACACACCCATCATCATGGGTGACATTGACATTCCCAAACATCCAAGTGGGATAATCAATGGTTGGTCACACTATCTTTAATGCTCCCTCTTCAATATAGTGATTACCAAGGATCCTTAGGCATGTTGTGGTTTTTCAGGCCCTGATTTTTGTGGGTGAGTTTTGTTTTCCAAGGTGTCTTCGAGATGATATGTGTTGTTCTATCTTACTTATAATGGGGATGTGATGATCTATTATATCCAAGGTGTCTTCATTATGGGATGTGATGTGTCTTTTTTCCAACATGATGTGATGCGGAGTGGTTTGGGGCCTAGGTTATTGAAGGTGTAAGTGACTTGGCTTGTGGACTAGGTGATGGGATGAGGAGTGGTTGTGGGTTCCCAGATTGTGTGGGAAGGTTGTAAAATGGTTCTTTTGGATGAGGTCGTTGTTTAAGCCTATTTTCGATTAGGATAGAGTGGAAGAATTGGTGGTAAGTTTTTCGGGGTAACCAATTCATTGATGTGCTTATTATATTACTATATTTTAATTGAGTTATTTGGTGATCATACCTTGGTGAGAACTGGGAAGGTTAGTATACCTGTTAGGCATTGTTTGGTTCTACTGTTTTCTAATAGGGGAATTAGTTTTCTCCAATTCACTTGTTCATGAGATATTTCTTTTTATTTACTTAGTATATATGTATACTCACCAAACATATATCAAACTATTTTCATGTTTCTGGGATGATTACTTTGACCATGTTGGGCGTTAGTAGCTCAGACTTTCTGGCAATTACTGAGTCACTAAATTAGCTTTCTTTTGGTATTTAATTCGGAGTTTTATTTAAATTGTAACTATTTTATATTAAACATGCATATGGGATGGATTTTTGTTTTTATATATATATTTCTTGGTGACATTTTCAGTTGAACCATCTTATCTAATAATCATTAATTTCCTAAAATGGTAAACACCCCTCATTTTTGAGCGGCTGTATACTATTGCTAGAAGTCCCCATAATGAGGCTTACTAGAGGTGGGAGGCATGGTTCATTATCATATATTCTTCATTGCCACCCCAGGAGGGGTATATTTTGTGGGAGTGGGTGATCACAGAATGGTTTTAGATGTGATAGTTGAGAGATAAGATGTATTTTATGGTTAGGTACAATGAGGAATATATATGTTAGTAGGGAAATGGTGTTAGGTATTCTTGGTGTGTTACATAGTCCTGGTAATTCCAGCTATGACACGAGATTCCCTCATTTGATCTTATGTATAGACTATAAGCCTAACGAATGACTATGTGTGGATACACAGGTTGTTGTGTAGAGAATCATGCAATAGTACATTCCTCATAATGACATGTTTTCTTGTTTAAATTTGTTGTTTTGGTACAATGGAAATAAATGAAAAAAAATATAAAAAATTAGTTAAATCGAATCTTAAATAAAAATTCTATACTATTCGGGCATAAATATTATTTGTTTACCTTTCATTTATGGAACCCAGTTACTGTCAACATGCATATCTGGCGATTGAGGCTCAACATGATGATTAGGTTGATCGGTGTAGGGTTGATCCATTGTAAGAGGAGTAATAGTGGAATAGATAGATATGTTCTTTCCAGTAGTAGGATTTGAGAATGTGGTAGGGATGTGTTTCAAACATAGACAATGAAATATGGATTAAGGAACATTAGATCACCTTATGCTTGATCCAGGCTCCAAAGATGTATTGGGTCCCCTTAGTGGTTAGTTAGATGCAAGGTACTACGCATCAGTGGTGGAATTTTTAGCTTGGGGAACGAAAAAGTCTTATGTTCTGTTGGTCGACATTGAGAAGGAATGACGAGCATAGTTTAGTTCATCGACCATTTAGTATGAGAACAGGGTGTATTTACACTCTCTGCAGTAAGGGTGTATGTCAGTGAAATGGCTTGAGATCAAATTAACGGACCTATTTAATTTTTCAAAATAAAATTTTCTAGATTAGGTGTCTCATGTGAGACACCAAGAGGAGGCACTCCATCCTTTAATCCAGTATGTGGTTGGTCTATTTATATTTCCAATAAACATGGAGGTTTTGGAAAATGAATATGTTATAGAGTAGATTCACTTATGAGGGGGTCTTCCGCGAGAGGGGTTCTAGTATATTCTTTGTTAGGTAGGGTTACCAGTGCAATGTCTCTACAATTAGGGAAATTATAGTTTCAATCAGAAGGGATTAAACCACATCAGTTACCTTTTTGACATTCTGGTACCCGGGACCTTCATGTGGGCTTGGGGCCGAGGTGTTTCATTTATGGAGTCCGTGTAAATATTCAGAATTAGTGTTTAGAAGCTATTCGAGTTTAGTATTGTGAAGCTAGATACGTTCAACACCATCCTTAGCAATAGTTTCTTGTGGGACCATATTAGCAATAGGGGTTGCATGATTTTGTTATGTTGAGGGGTAATGGATCTAGTGGAGGCCTACATCTAGATTTTACTAATGTTTAGTGGCCTTTACCGAGGTGTGTTCATGGAGGTGGTCATCATCATAGATACCTGGGATTTGGGTGTGGTAATTTTAATTCAGTGGAGGTGATAGTTCCCTCAGGGATAGATATCATCTGATGCATGACAAGTTTGTTTGGTACCCTTTCTTGTGAATTGTTGGATTTAGGAGATTCACACTCTATTATTGAACCTGATCTTGAAAATTCTCTAATACTATACATAGAGTGTCTTCAAGTACCACTGGTTTTGATTACACAAGTTAGAGTCCTGACTAGTTTGTTTATTGTGTTCTTGGGATGTTGATTGATGATGGGACTACATCAGTCCTATGGGGATCTATTCTTGCTATTGCTATAAACATACAATTTAATCCTCAATATAAAATAGTTGTATTTTTTTCATTTCATTATCGATTGTTTCCATATAATATATTTTTCATTATCTATGGGTGGGCATCATGTAATTTTTGTTGGCAAGCGGGGTTCTCAGATGGGATGTTGGTGAGTATAACTTTATATTTCTTTTTTGGATGATATTTCAATGGAATCAATATATTTTGGGGCTATTTTGGACCCCAATGTTGTTTTTCTTGTTCCTAGATGTTTTATTCTTTATGGAGGTTTTGACACTGCCCCCTCATCTTTATATTGAGTTCTGGATAGACCTATAGCAGGATGCCTCCTTGATTTCTATGGATCCTAATAATATGGAACCTTATGAGTTGTTGGAGTTGAGGATTCAGAAAGATGATCTGATGAAGAATAGATTTGTCTGGCCTAGTTTGTCACTATTGTGTGCTTTTGTGCTTCTTGTAAGGAATTCAGATGATGGTATGAGGTTGTTCATAGAATACTCAATGATGTATCAGGTGATGTTCAAGAACAAACATCCTTGTCCAAGGATACATGATGTTTTTGACCAGCTGATAGGGGATATTTGGTATTTTTGATCGATCTATGATTGGGATACCACTAGTGGATGGTGAAAAAGGGTGGTTTCCTGAAGACATCTTTCATGTGCAATTATGAGAGAATCATGTTCATAGTCATATTGTTTAGTATTACAAATGCATCTGTCTTGTCCATGGAGTTTATGAGCATCATTTTCCATCAGTTCCTAGACCGTTTCTTAATCATTTTCATCAATGAAAACATGATAATCTATCAGTCAGAGGAGGAACATGTTTTGAATCTCAGTACTGCCTTATATGTTCTTTGAAACCACCATCTCTATTCATGGTTGTCCAAGTGTATGTTCGGAACAAGGGAGGTGGATTACTTTGAGCATATGGTGTCACAATAGGGCATGTTAGTAGACTCATAGATGTATCAGGTAGTTTTTCTTTGGTAGTACCAATGAATGTCGAGGAATATCATAATTTTGTTGGCATCGAAGGCCATTATCAGAGCATTGAAACTGATTTATCTAAATTTTTTCCTCTATTTACATATCAAACTAAGAAGGACCTTGAATTTTTGTGCAGTGAGAAATGAGGGGAAGAATTCACCTATATGAAGTAGAAGTTGGTAAGTGCCATAGTGATCTGGTTTCCAGATGGGGGTGAAGATTGAGATGTTTTGTGAAGACTCCTATATGGTATTACGATCATTATTTATGTCGAAACAAAAAATAATTTTTATGGGTCCAAAAAGATACGTCCAAATGACCATAAATACGCTAGCCTTGTTCTGGAGGTACTAGCTATTATTTTTGTTCTAAATTTGGTGCAACATTACTTCAATGGCGAGTGCTTTGTTGTCTTCACAGATCAAAATAGTTTGAGGTATAACATTCCCCAATGTGATGTGAACTTGCGACATCGAAGGTGGATGGAGATTCTTAAAAAAATTATTTTGAATTATAATGAATTTTTTGAATGGTAAATATTGTCATGGGGTATTGAGTAGGATGTAACAAAAGGATTTTGTTAGGTAGTTTATGGGTGGTTTGATGTTGATGGAGGAGTTTTCCCTATTCCAATTAGATGAAAGAGTGGAAGGTGATCGGGTTTTTATTTCAGATGATAGTGTGGTATTCTCTGATGTAGTAGGTGGAGGAGTCTTAATGGGGATACCCAAAGACAAACGTGATGCACGATTGTTTTAGCCATAGTGATGCTCCATAATGATGGTCTGGTGTGGTCAGAACTAGGTGTTACTTTAGTAGAATATTTTTTGTTCTGATTACGATGCACATGGGAGTATTTCATGAGATTCAAATACCACCCATGGTAGTACAAATAGGAATTTTTAAGATGTATCATGGCTTTAGGATATAGTTTAAGAGGAATGTGATGAAATTGGTAGTGGATGATTTCATTGAAAGGTTATTAGTTTCCCAGCAATTAAATGAATAGAAATATATTTCTGGTGGTTCATTTTAAGACAAAGATATGCCTAAGGGTTTGTGGGATGACATATCATTGGATTTCATCACATAGTAACATAGAGCTCCATGAGGCAATGATTCTATATGTTTAATTGTGGATCTACATATGAAATCATCCAAATTCATAGAAATTATGGAATCATGCACAATTGATGCATTGGCTATGACATTTATGGACGTGGTGGTGTGGTGGCATGGGGTTCAATGGATCATTGTCTTAAATAGAGATACATGTATTCCATTTTTATATTAGATGGGATGGATTCAATTTTTTTCTTCAAAATCATGCCTCAAAACTTCCTCCCTCCCTCAAATAGATGGGTAGGCATAACAGATTATCTTGAAACAAAGAGATATGCTATGAGCATGTGTCTAGTACTTTAGAAGATCTTTCATGAATCACCTACCCATGGAAAATTGTTCATATAATAACATATGGTAAAATTATATTATAATAGATATATTTTATACTCTCTATGAATGAGAATTTCATTTATCCCTTTTCTAGATAGAGTTTGGGGTGACAACATTTCTTGGCCCTGAGGTAGTGCAGAGCATAATAGAGAAGGTTCAGCTCATTCATGAGTGGATGAAATCAGTGCCAAACCCGAATAATTCATATTCTCAATGCATTAGGATACAATTTTAGTTCAATGTTTGGGTATATGTGTTCATTAAGGTTTCCCCTCAATATTGGTATGATAGGTTTGAAGAGGGGGTAAACATTATACTAGGTTAATTAGACACTTTGGGGTGTTAGGGAAAGTTGTTTTTGTGGAATAACAATTGGCGTTCCCCCCACGATTGAAGATGATCCCTTATGTATTCCAATTCCATCAGCATCATTAGTATCTTCACGGGGTCTCACATGTTCTTGATTGAGGAGAGTTAGATATCCAGGAAGAAATGATGTACATGGGCCAACTGAAAGAGATCCATGATTTTCATTAGAAGGTGTTGCATGGATTTACCATTCCTTTTGTTAACATGTTGTGTAGTCATGGTGGCATGGAAGAGAGTACATGAGAGAAGGAATCGTAGATTCATTCCAAGTACCTGGACTCTTTTTTTGTTCTGTCTTGTTCTATTTTTATTTAAAATGTAATTTTTCATCCTTGTTTTACTTGATGAGTTTTTTTCCTTGGTAGTGTTATTTGAGGTGCAATGTGTGATAAATTCCTAATATGTGAGAAGGGGAAGACCTGAATTCTAATAAAGATATATTTATTGTTATGTGATAAAACCCATTAAGGTGAGTTAGTTCCCCACAAACTGGTTTTTCATTATGGGTATAATGATATTAATAACGTTGCATAGTGGTTATGTTTGGTTGGTCATCCTTTTTGGCTTGTGGTGGTTCCAGACGAGAAATGTGAGACTTAATAGGTATCTCAGGGGGTGGTTTATTGGAACACTCTATATTTGGGGAATGTTTTGGGATTCTCAGTGGCGATTATCATTTCAGTGCAATATAATGTCATAGACTATGTCATCAAATTCTATTAATTTGTGGGTTTTGGTAGTTATAAGTGTTCAGAGGAGGCTCTAAAACAAATTAGAGAAGTATGTTTTCTAAAGGCATTATCTATGGTGACTAGACCTTGTGTAATCATGTTACACGATGTAAATATTTGTTTTATACCTTGCCTTTTGGTTTTCACGATGTGTATATATTTTACATGTTGTGAAGAATAGTTTCATGATGTGTAATATATGAGGGTTTTAAAAATAAAATAAAATCAGAAGGTGGTGTTTTTTTCAGCATAATTTGACCTCGAGGGATTACATGGCATGAAATTGTAATACACGTCATGTATTACACCATTGTAGTAACTTTTTTAAAAATATTTTTTCCGCTCTGGTTATCAAACCCATGGGTGCATAAATTTAACCTCAACTTTATGCCACCTGGTGACCCCTATTTGTTGTTTTGAGGATTCCATCATCTTGGATTGATTCTTAGATTCCCTCATTTGATCTATAGAGATTGGTAAATTTTCTATGGGTTGATCTTATTCCATTCTTGCGGTTTATTTCTGTTTGGTCTCTTTTCCTCCCATTCTACTTATGATGTAATAGTGGATATTCATCCTCACTTCTAATGTGTTATTCATTGGTTGTTGATGGTGTGGTGGTGTTAATGCATCCTACGATGGATGAAGAACATGCATGGGTATTTGGAGGACTATTACATGATCTGATTCCATTAAAATAATTTTCACACCTTTGAAGTATGGATTTTTTTCCTTTGATTATCTTTGATTACATATCATGTGGGATGTATCTACTCTTTTATCCTATTGACCATAGTTCTTCCACATTAATCAATGGTAATAACCAAGTAAAATTACTAAATGGGCTAGAGGGATCTATTAAACATGATTTTATAGATTTTAAATTATTATGATGTTGAGAATTATACTGGCTAGACGCCCAACTGAATATCATGGTCATTAGGGGTATTTGTCTGTGTACTAAACAAAATGAAAGATGGATTGTTCCTATTGAACATTTATTGAATTAAATTGGTAAATCATGTAAACATGGATAATAAATGGATACCCCAGGACTCCCATGTTTCAATAAAAACCTCTTGAATTAATAAGTGGAATTAAATAAATAATTACTCATTAAATAAATAATTTTTTATGCATTGGTATGTAGGGTTATGTGTTTTGTAGGATAGTGTGTTTGTTTTTTTTGGACATATTGGATGTGTATTGGATGTGTTGTGATGTTTTGATTTTCTTGGGATTCTGATGTTGTATGTTTGAGAAGTATAATAGTGTTCTGTGGGTTGGTTTGGGCGTTGTAGTGGATGAAAATGTATATGGTACATCATACTGACCATGTAATGGAATCCCCTAATGATAGTTTTATTGATTGTGGAAAGTATGAGATTTTTTCCATAGTAGGGAAATGATCATTCTGTGTAGTGATGTGTTTATGGATTTCTTATTTTCTCCTATTATTTGGAGTTGTCTAGATATTAGTGGAATAAACAAACAAATAATTGGCTACTACTGTACAGAAATAGCATGGGTTGTTTTGGATAACAAAACAAATAAATGAATTTTGAATAATGAATGGGTTTAAAAAATGGGGGAAATATGAAGCCATATTAGTTTACTAGTCTCCTCATATATGAAAATGATTATTGTGTTTTCTAATAATTTGAATTTATGGGTAGAAGAAATATTAGAACTGTTGTGAGATGGTCAATTGTTTAGAAAAAATAGATTGGTCTTGATATTTTTGTGTCATATATGTATATACATGAATTTTTTCCAAGTATGTTCTTTAGAAACCCCACACAAGTTGAGAAATACATGCCGAACAACCCCATCGTGATAAGGGAGGGTGTCTTTCCAAAAACTCTTAGTGGTTGAATGGATGGTTGGACTCTTGCTCTATCTTTATCCCTCTTCCAAGTAGTGATAGCTCAGGATTCTTCAGGAAGGTTGTGATTTTGTAGACCCAGGTGTGTGCATTTGAGTTGTGCTTTCCATGATGTCATCAAGATGAGATGGGTTTCGTCTTCCTTGTTTTCTATGGGATGAGATGAATTGTTCTTTTCTAGGTGTCTTTAGGATGTGATGTGATATGGATATTAGTCCATGTCATGGGATGAGATATGGTTTCTGGCGTTCGTGTTTGTGGACAAGATATGATGTGGCTCATGGACTGAGTAATGGGGTCAGGTGTGGTTATGGTGTCCAGGTGGGTGTTTGTGGGTAGTGACATGGTACTTTCCTAAGAGGATGGATATTGAGGATATTTTTTGTTAGGAAAAGATGCTAAACCAAGGGGAAGTTGGGTAGGGTACTAAAATCGTTGATGTTCATACTATATTACTTTACTTGACATGCATTATTTTGTGACCACCCCTTGGTGAGGTTTGGGATGGATAGTATAATTTTATGGTTTCGTTTAGTTATATTGTTTTCTCACGGGTGAATTAGCATGCTCTCTTTCACTTGTGCATGACAGACTTAGGTTTATCCTACTGAGTACATATGAATACTCACACTATGTATATACAACTATTTTCTGGTTTAATGACAGATTTCTTGGGCCATGATGGGATTTATTGGATCAGGATTTGGGATAGTTGTGGAGTAACAGTATTAGCTTTCTTTTAGTACATAAGGGTTTTATTTCACTTGTAACAGTTTTATTATAAACATTCATGTGGGATGGATTTTTTTCATATATAAATATATATATATATTTCATGGAGTTGATTTATGATGAACCATCTTATCCTCCAAATTTTTTTCCAAAAAAGGGAAATGCCACACATTTTTGTGAGATTTTATACCCGTGGAGCTAGACACCACCTCGAGGCCTACTAGAGATATGACTCGGGGAGTCAGTATCACCAATTATTCATTTTCATCCTAGGAGGTGTATATTTTGGGGGAGGGGGTCATGAAACCATTTTCCAGTCTGAGGTCTGCAGTGCTCGAATTAAATGATTGTAATATATTATATTTAATAAATAGAACACACAAAAAATATTCTTGAAAATGTGAAATGACATCTAAATAGGTGTTCATATTAGAAATATCAGGTCACCGTTGAGTTGAGAATGTTGTTTTTGTTCTATTTATGACGTCACTATGTTCATCACAAGGTGTGTGTATAAAATTCATTGAGGTAGTAAACAGAAACTAATAAATTAAATAAATTTATTTATGTATTTTTTTCAAGGAATGATTGTGATTCATATTTAAATCCAGACATATGGAAAATTTGACGCATTATATGCATAAACCTTAATATAATTGGAGATCCGTTGAATAGTGTAGGACAATATTTCATAAATGGATTATGATCGAATCAGGGATTGGAAATTGGAATGTGACAAAATTAAAAGACAGTTCCAATGATCACATTTCAACATCATTCTTCATTAGGGATTGATTCAAATGGATGTATGATATTTTTATTTATTTGTTTCCCCATTATGAATTTCTATGATAAATGTGAATCATTCAACCAATGGATTGAATCGAGGATAGTCCATATTTCAAGATGGGTATATTAACAAGGATTTGTCATGGGAATTACTTTTTGGTAATTGGATCATCGTTTTTATACAAAAAATGATGGATTGAGTTCAAAAAGATAAATGGATGAATTTTGTTCCCAATTCATGTGGTTGTGAATTTCTCAACAAATTCTTCGTTCAATTTGATAATTCTTCATTTTGGTTATGGTTTGAAATTTATTTGTGAATTGATCGTTCTGCACCAGTTTCTTAGTGAAATTGTCTGATATCAAATATATGTGATCGACGTGGCATGATGATAGTGAGACGGTGGATGTAGTGGAAAATCAGATAGTTTTGGATTTCCAATTTCTTCTTGTTCTACATGAAATTAAGAATAGATAATTGTCTTATTTTCTATAGTGTGTTGATTATCCAATGTTGGTTTTTCTTAGTTGAAAGGATCAAATAAGGTGGATATATGATTTTTTAAAATATGTGAGGATGATATAGTGGCTAGAGTAGTGTAGTACGATGTGAAATATAGATTCAGAAATTTTTTAAATTACAAACTGCACTATATGTAACCTGGAGACAAATGCACTGTAGCCCCCTATTCACAACAGCTAGGGTTTTTGGAAGAAGAAAATTATCACACAATTAGTGACATTGTCTCATGTCATGTTATCTCTTCCATTAACTCTCTATGTACCCCATTGGTTTTATAAAAATGGTTTGCAGCATGCTATGTACTACCCTAGATGGACACAGAATGGCCATGTACATGATGTGACCCATGTAATGGCACAAGGTAAGTGTACATGAATAATGCAAAAACTAGGTAATTTTTCAAAGGAAAAAATGAGAAGAGGACCCTTTATAAGTGTAGGATGTGGGGTCATGGGGAATAAAATGTAACCCTACTAAACTCCACATACTCCTTAAATATTTCCTTGATATCATTTTAATTGTATCTTAAACATATTTTTTGGGGTAAATTACCCATATCCACTCACCACAGGTAAGTATATATTCTCTTCAAACACCATGAATAGTGATCCTTTCTACAGATATTATTGGATAGAGTTGTATGAATCCTTATATGAGGTTCATAGTGAGATCCTCTTTTCCTTTTCATGCCCTAGGAAAATAACATTGTATCATGGTTTCCAACACTCCATGGGTATAGATCCAAACAAGAATTTACATATCAGAAGAGGTTCATTGTTGTTATTAGACCTTGGTGTGTGTTCTATCGAATGAGAGATATGTTGAATCCTAGGATGAAAAATTAAAATTATGACTTACCTTTAGATTTTTTTCATTGTTGAGTATATCTATATATTCTTGAAATGATTGTTCTATACATATATCTTAATTGACCTGACATTATTTTCCATTTTTTCCAATTGTTGGGTTTAAGTGTGTCTTAATGGCTATTTTTATACCCACCGATGCATGATATATTCCAACATGTGTAATTTCTTTTATAGGTGATCAATTCTTTGACAGAGTAATTGACGGACTATGAGTAAACATTGCTTAGTGAGACTGGATAGACCAATGTGTGTTATTTTAGTATTCTGATAGGTGTCATAATTTTACTACCTGGTTTGAAACATTTTTTGACTCCTTGTAGGGGTATTTTATTTGGAGGAATTAAAATTCCTTTAATTCCTGTTGTACTCTGCTTGTTGGATGAAGATGTATGCATGAATGGATGTTCAGTTGTTTTTACAATTCATCCTTCTGTAGGCATGGAGTTCTGTGTTGGTGAACATTTAAATAGGATAAGGCCTTCCATATTAGTGATATGGTTACATGGAATAATTCACTAAACCTTGGCATATTGTATGATGACATGGTGAGTCACATTAATGGCCCCACTAGGAGAGGTTATGATAGGTTTGTATTTTATTATCTTAATTTAACATAGGCCAAGATTCTATAAGATTTTTTAGAAAATAATGTTATGTGTTTCTTGTTCGGATTTTAGAATAGGGACTCTAGTGTTGGTGCAGATGATGATTTATCCATACAGAAGGGCTATAATCACATAATTTTCTACTGTTACATAAGAACACTGTATGTAGGGAACAAATTTTACATGCATCATACAGGACAGAGTTGTGGTTTTCATGCACTTCTCAAGTCAGCTCTCCAAATATACACCATGAGCATGTTACATGTTTCTTATTTCAGGATACCACAAAAACATATTTTATCATGGATTTAGAATCATTATAACTAGATTGATCTCTTCAGTGATGAGGTGTTAATAAATGGACAAATATATAGGTTCTAAATCTATATGGAGCAGTATATATATCACAATATTTTTACTTGCTGATGGTACCCATAACACTAGTGGATGATTCATAAAAATAGAGCACTCTTCATGAGTTTCAATGATAGATAACCCTTTGGTTCCAAGGTGAGCCTGACCCATAGGAATTATGGATAAGAGTGAGGCAGTGACCCATGTTTTCTATCTGGACTGGACACCTACATATCAAATGGTGCTATTGGTTGTGATCCATATTCATAGAACTTCACAATGATGGATGGGGTTAGTGAGGTAGTATTATGTTAAGTATAATATACCATGAAAAGTATTTGATTTCCATTTTTTTGAGTAGTTCTCTCCATCAATGCTGATGGATGTACAAATCAATGAGCTTCTGAAGCTGTAGCTGGGCATCATGACATTTACGTAGTATTCATTGAGGTTTACAAACATCCCCTATAACATGATAGATATGGTTCTCGACCAATTATTCATGCATCATAACATTGAATGAGGTTTTCATAGATACATATGATACAGTGTTGTGAAACTATGATTACACTCCAATTATGTTGTTCTGGATAGTAATTCTATGGTAGATAATTTCTTTTCTTGATGATACATGGAGTGGTTAGAAATTGAGCGCTTGTGGGAGAAGTGAACTCCTAATAAAGGAGCTGATGTTAGTGTTAGAGACCTGGTGGGGTAAGAGGATTAGGTGGACTTCCATAGATAGAGTTCCTGTTGTTTAGGGCTCCCAAATATGGTTCCATTCATCCTATTGGGAGACGGTCATACTCATGTGTCGGAAAATTAAATCTATCCCATGATAATCTAAACCATAGTACAGATGAAAAAATACCATGGATAGGCCACCGAGGAATACATAGCTACATGAGAAGATATGTCCATAGGGTGTGTGACATGGAATTGGAATGGATGATCATAACGAGTTGGTAGACACTTTGACTCGTTACCACTATCATCCCTAGGTAGTGCATGCCACGATTACGGAGCTGAAGGACAGGGGTGGGGACACCTATAGATTATCAATGCTTACAACCCAAAATCTCTTGGAATGATTTGAGTAATGGTCTATTACATTTTCTCATTAGATGAAAAAATGATAGACATAAGTTTTATTTATTCCTTCTATGTCATATATCATGTACGATAATTAATGATTTTGATTGATCCATTGGATCGACCGTATTGAGTGGATAATCCTACTGTAGATGAATAAAAAATTACATTCATATATTGAGAGTGTGACAAAAAACATATAAATTAGAGTTCAAATTGGGATATCATTTTATTAGTGATGATTTTTTTGACATTTTATCAGTTATGGACATACTATTAATTGTTATGGCCTAGATTGACTATTTTAGGAATATGATATGGTATGTCCAAAGGGACATAATTATTTTATCATTTTTCAGTTAAAATGAATCCCATGAAGCATAGGATGGACTCATGCATTGGAGGGGGAAGTTGATTACTCCTTAGTTTTCTAGACTGACCCTCGGTGTAGTGATTGTTATGATTTTCCAGTTGCATGTAGTGGTTGTGGGGTATGAGGACGACTTATGTGAAGAAGTTCCAGATTACCACATTATCTAGAGATATACCTTTAAACATATCTACACAATTGGGAAACACTATTATCTACTCCAAAATAGCAGATGGCTGCCACATATCTTTTTGAGATTATGGTATAGTTTGAGAAATTATAGAGGAAAGGCTTTGTTTGATCCAAGGATTACCCATAGGAAAATCCAATTTTTTCATGAATGAAGATGGGGGATGAGGTTTTTTGTATATTATTGTCAGTTTAATTATGTGAACATGATGAATATGTATCCACTACCGAAGATTGAAGACCATTTTGATCAATTAAGAGGTGAATTATAGTTCTCGTTGTTTTACTTTAGGTCAGGCTATCACCAGTTGTGAGTAATGGATAACGATTTGCTAAAAATCATTCAGATATTCTATAGTCTCTTTGAGAACATGGTCATTTAAATTTATGTGAAAAAATACCTAGAAGTTCTCACATTAATCATGAAAAGGATATTTTACCCTTCATATAACATTTTGTGGTAGTATTCATCAAATATATCCTTCTGCAATGTGTGATTGAGGAGAAGCACAAGAGACTCCTAAAGATGGATTTGGATGTACTGTAAGATCAGTAGATATATAGAATACTCTTGAAGTGTCTATTCAGGAGTCTGTGGGTCCACTTAAAAGGGCACGTTATCTTAGTAGATAGAGTGGTAGTGGACCACAACACAATTGTGGGAGTGTTATCATGGGATCCACAAAAGAGTGTGATTGAGGTGTAGAGCATCGTTAGGATGACATGCTATTACAATATATTCATACCTTATTTATCTAGGATATCAGGCACAAATACAATCTATGATCTGAAACACGAATCAATTCATATGAATAGTGTAGTCCAGTATGCCTTTCAATAGTATAAGTAGGGATAGATGAGTAATCCCATCATGATATTTGTAGAGGAGGTTGTCGACTTTCAGTACACCAAATAACTTTTTAGGGGTATTTTTTAGTTTTTGTTTATAAAAACTCTCTTAAAACATATATTTTATTCAATAACCCAACACTTCTACCCAAAACCCCCACTTCATTGACACCCATTACCCCCAATCCCCTAAATCCCTTCCCTCATGGTGCCCCGCCCTGGGTCTCGAGCCTCACTACCCCTTGTTGTTCCTTGCCACTGGTCCTAATCCATATCATCATTCTTGAGCCTCTATACCCCTCCCTCCCTTTGGTCAAATATTTTGTGGCTTATAAACTATTTTATTATCAAAAAAAATATACCCATTAAACAAGGTACATTATTCTCTCCATTTTTTCTATCATTTTATATTTTTGTTTCAATATTCATTCATGTGAATTTCTCTATTTTGTTTGGATGTTTATTCGTCTGAACCCCACTATTAGTTTCAATGGGATTTTAGAATTACATCAAAATAAAAACATTAATAATTATTAAATGTAATGAATTTCATTTTTTTCATTTTGAAATGTGGAATTGTTCATTATGAAATATCATTTATTTGATTATGTGATTCATGCATATTTTGGGATTCATGTGGTCACTGTCGAAATTTTACCATTACTTGATGTAATTGGGTATGAGTTAGAGTGTATTGATCCGAGAAAAAAATGTTTGGATGGAATGATATGTGGCATTGGATGATGTTTGATATAGTTCTGTGAAGATAATGGTTGTAGTGATGATGTGTGATGCAGGAGTGTAGAGATTGTATTTGAATTATGTGTTGGATTTTGTTTTGGATTGGTTGTTTCCAAGTAGTACTAAATTTATTGAAAGGTCTCATTCGTAAATTAAATTAACATTACATGTATTATGATTATTGGGGGTGGAAATAAATGGTTTATAGAATAAATTATATTATTTACTCTAAAGGTGAATTATGTTTCTCTCTAGAGCATGTTTGTTTTTCTATATGAATAAATTACAATAATATATTTATTTTGTATTGAACATGTAAAATAATTTAATATAGGACATGTAATTGTTTTGATATGAATCATGTCTATGGTAATGGTGTAGAGAATTTTTAGTATGTAAATATGGATAACATTGTGTTTCTCTGTCATTAATTGATTTCATTGTCATTACCTTAGGTTTTCATATTATAAATTTCTCATGTATAACCTTGATTGTGTTATGAATATCATACAAAACATTGGGGAATTATCATATAGGTATCTTCATAAAACTTGTCTACTAGAATCAATGTTGGTTCATTATGTGCAAACCAGGTTAGCCAAACAATTAACCTCATCTTTCTCAGTCAATTCTAGTGATACATTTACTATACCCAGAAGTCACTAGAATTCCAGCATAGAATGTAATTTCATAATCTGGTAATAACCATAATAAAATATAATGGAAGGTCATCCCAATATTATATGATAATCATATAGAAAATCCATAACATATAACATGATATTTATAGATATAATCTCAATATCCAAATTCTCTCAGAAGTTGTATCATTCCCTCTAGTCAGGGTCCCATGGACACATCTTGTTTCCATCAGTCAATATCAGAAGTAGTCTGACGGGTGTCTCAAAATATCCAACCACCCACTGTTGGGACCAAGTTCAATGGAGAAGAATGTTTTAAGAGTTATCCTTTGTAGAGTGTTGTATTTTGTTGTCAAATAAGATAACTCAATTCACTTTGTAGAAGGATCACAAACCAGACGATGCTTTGTTGATATGTATTTGACACATATCATTTGTTAAGAGAACTTGTGATCCAAGCCTTATGATGGAAATAGGGATAAATGATGATGCCCGTCATATAATGTTTGGATTGGAATGAATGATGCTGCTAGAGGATAGGGAAGTTTTAGTTCCCATTGCAACTCTGATGATGCTAAAGTTGATCTATAAATGTATAAATATCACGATGGTGGGATTCGTGATAAGTGAAGAAGAATGGTTATGGGAAGAGGTGAAGAGAGAAAATGACAAAGCAATGGACAATCTGGGGATGGAAGAAAAGCACAGTTTACATTTTTTCATGCAAGGCATGATTCAAGGTCAGAACATCGAAAATTGACAAAGGAATGAAGTGTGTGGAAATTTAGGCAGGTTGCATGAAAAAATAATGTGGTGCGCGATATAGTAGCGGGTTGCGTAAAATATATACAGGATGAGCGAAATAGAGAAATGAAGTTTTTCACACAAAAGGTATTTCGAGATCAGAAGCTCAAAAATTTTCAAAGGCATGAGCTACGTGAAAAATTGGATCATTTCGTGAAATATGATGTCGGGTGAACGGATGGGATTGCGTGCAATGGGGAATGCGGTGGGGAATTTTTCGCGCAATTGGTGCTTCATGCTTAGAAGGATGAAAAATGGAAAAGGCATGAGGTGCGTGAAATATTGAAACATTGCGCGAAATATGATGTTTCAAAATGATATTTTACGCTCATGAAAGAGGTTTTATGCACGAATTAGTGTTTTTCGCACGGGGTTGAAAATGACTATAAATATGAGGCTAACCCTTCTCATTTAAAAATGCTCGACACATAGAAGATATTACGAGCTCTGGTGTGTGAAAAATCTTATGCTAAGTGAGTTGCGTGAAAAGAAAGTGGTTTTTACGAAATAACGAATGTTGTGCAAAAAAATGGGAAGCTGCGCGAAAAGTAAAACATTGCGCGAAAAAAGGGAAGTTGCGTGGAAATGATTTCCGCGCCAAAAGGGAATATTTACGTGCAAGCCATTTGATTTGCACACAAGGCACCATAATGGTTGTGTGAAATATTTGGGGTCATCGCACGTATTTATTAGTGCGTAAGAGAGTTCTTACTAGCTTCTAGGTAACAATGTGAAGATTTATACTTCAGAGAATACATCTATTCAATTGTAAAGAAGCACCGAAACATTGTGTTACCCTATTTGTGCTAAGTGGGAGCACACACACTATTGGATTGTTTTCAAATTTCTGAAAAAATGTAAGGGTATATCCTACTCGTTTTATGCCACATCAAAGGATTGTTTTCTAGGGGATTGTGTGGTACTGGATTGTTTCCGTAACATTCCAAGGACGTAGCTACTCATGTTGAGTAGTGAACCTTGTAAATCTTGTGTTCTTGTGGTTATGTGTGTTCAGTAGGGGAGACACTCTTTAACAGGAGGCGAAGGTTGTTTCAAAAAGGGGAAACATAAAAAGAAAACCACATCACTGATTCACCCCCTCCCCCTCTCAGTGATACTTGGATCCTAACTGGGAACTTCACCTGCAAATTCCAAACCATATTAGTATAAGGTATGTCCCTTGGATAGTTACATACATATCTAGCATTATTACAAGTGGTGCGAAGAGAAATTATTAATATTTGACCAACCATATAAGCTAAACCACACAAACATGAGGTATAAACCATAGATAAACATATATATATAACTCAAGAAAAGATCAGAACCTAGGAGATGAAATAGTACAGTCTGATCCTTATGTTTCCAGTCCTCAGCCTCATATCAAACAAAAACAAACAATACAAAGAATCCACAATGATATCATTCCCTTATGCTTCACTTACATCATAACATGACCCATTGATCATACCCCTCATTATGAACCTCATGTATTTTTCACATTCATGATATGACTGGAATATTTTCCCCTTCCCATCACTTACCAAGAACTAGGTCCATACATGAACTAACCAAAATCCACTCAGTTCCTCCAAGGGGTACCCCTTTTAACACTATATATGTCTTACATATCAGTTCACTAGGAATTATTTAATATATAATAACTTCTCATCACTCTCTCATGATCCGCACACTCCAGAGAGACTACTCCCCCAATTAAAATCACCTAGACACACTATACACTCCCAAATAGATTTACTTTTCACTTTGATGATCCTCCAATATAGATATCTCTAATACCAATGACTTATCATTCTCCATTTTACCCATTTCCACATCCCAATCATAATACTCATGGAGTTTCAAGATTTTAAATCTATTTCAATACATTATCATATATAATTATTATTTTCCATCACTAATTAGTATATTTCTCAACGATAACCCCTAATAAGACCTTTCTATAACTTAATTTTATTTATACTATTTTCAAAACAACTAATTCCACAATCCAAGGAAAATTTTGTGCCCATTAATCAGTTAAAGATATAACTTCCACTGTAAAATATCCACCTAGGAACTCTCAAATCCCACACCCAATCCAAAAACACTCACACTGCAATGTATACACTCTATATCCTAGTTGACTATCAGGCCATAAATGCTTGTCATACAATGGGAATAGTCATTTTGGATTTGACCATTTTTATATGATACTCCGAAAATCAACCATTTCATCATTTACCATGGGTGTAGTGTTTTTTAGTCATTTTCAACATTATATCAACATGTTGCACAAAACCTTCATGGATGATACATTTTAGTACTATAAACCATTTTATGTCATTTAGGGATATTTTATAATTACAAATAATATGAATATGAAATACTTAAGAGAATTAGAAACAAATGGTTGTAGTAAGGAGGAAATAAAGAACAATATTTAAAATCCTTCATTATTCAACATTGATATGTATATTTTATTTCATTGAATTTTGCATGTGTTATCATTTATAATTTTTTATGCATTAATTTTTTAAATTATATGTTCTCAATTTTATATTATTTTATTAAAGGAAATGAATGCCACTAGGGAGAAGTGTGTTGTTCTATAGACCACACTAACAGATGAAGATCCATCTATCTCCCTCTATATTGTATATTATACACCATTTAATTGCTCCTACACCATCTCCCACGACCTCCTTGAGCATCCGACTAGTCGCTCAGATGATGCCTTACCATCTAGAGACCTCAGAAATGAGAGTAGTGTGCCCCTCCTTGTTTATCATTGTTATAATAGAGTGTTACTATTATATGAAAAATTATTAATATGAATAAAACTATTTCACATTATTTATACTAATTCTTTGTTTATAAAATATGGAAACAATTAAACTATTGAGGAAAAAATGAAAATAAAAAATGTAAGGAATCTAAATAAACTATAGATAGATGTCTCATTTGATTCCAATGGGGTCCCTATGGATGAAGCTGCAGGATTACTTGGACCGATTCGATGTTAGCTGGCCGCAAAGCTGGTTTCCCTTCATATTACATATGATTATTTAAAGTATATACCTTATGTAAGATCACAGATCAAACTTAAGGTATGAATTATTCTTATTTTCTTGTTCATGTTCTTTATTTTGGTTAAATAAGTGTTTTCCCAAGCTCATGTGAATACCTAGGGGTTTTGTGGTTTAAGGAGATGAAAGAGGATGAAAAAGTGGGTATCTGGGTATGCTGCATAGTTTGTGCATTGTTAGAGAAAATCATTAGAAAATCCTAGTATACTGTGCGAGGTAGATATTTGTAGTGAATAGAATCCAGACAATTTATTCAATATTTGAAAAACCATGTTTCTAAACAAGTTGGCCTAATAAAATTGTAAAAAATCCAAATATTCCATTATGGGATTTTTTTTGTTCCACTCAATATTTCCCACCTCCTGCCCTCCAACCGAACACCCAATAGTTCTCAAGGGTGATTCTTCATTAATCCTAGTCCGTTTTGAGTGTATTAAGTTGAGCATTGATGATCCAAAAATATCAAATATCCTCCTCGATTCTTTTATTGGGTTATGCTTCACACCATTTCTCCATATCCATCTGAGTCACTAAACTCCAATGTTCTAGTGATATTTCTATTAAGGATTTAATGGGTGGTTGATTTGTGATATCAGTCCTCGATTGGGAGTGTGATTTACAATGGATTCAAGGTAAGTGTTGTATATGTTATATCCCATGGTTTATTCAATGATTTATGCATGTAGGGTTTCACTCTTGTCCCCCTTCATGATATGTTCTTGATTTCATTAAAAATAAGTGGTTTATCCAGTGAATAAAATATTAATTTAACCCCTATTTATCATCATTGGATGCATGGATGATGACTTGACCAAATTAGGGCAACCATGGGGTGTGCAACCCCTCCCGATCGGGCTAACGGAAATTTAAAATGAGAAATCGACTAATAATGATGTAAATACGTATAGGGTAGGTTATTTGGTGTATGTAATGAGTTATAAGGGATAGTGTCTATTTTTATCTCGTGGGGTTAAAGGATAAGGAAATGTGGGGTTGAAATTTTTTTATATTAAATGAGATCAATACGAACATAATAAAGAATTATTATTACACAAGAATATGATTTGTGGGATAGGAATGGGAAATGGGAAGTGGGGATAAAGGGATGAGTGGTATAAATGATGTATGTGTTAATGGATTCAGTAATAATGATAATTTACCATTTTCTATATTGTTGTGATGTTGCAAATGATATTGGCTATTTATGTTTTTATGTTGATAATTATGGTGAATGTTAAATAAGAATGTGAAAATGGATTGGGGGAGTGGGGTATAGAAATGAGGTTCTAGGCCCACATGTTATGTTGGATGTTGTTTTTAGATCAACACCTAAATTCATGGGATAAGGATGGGGACAAAGTTCTATTCACCTAAGGCATTCATTCCACCTGGACCGATGCTTTTATGTGAATATTATGAGGCTTTTACAATGTGATTCTTATTGAGAGATGACTTCAATTTTATTCCCATATACTCGGTAATATTGAACATTCCATATCCATTTAACAAATGAAAATAATTAGATTAAACGATGGGATGCCTAAGTAGTGATCCTGGATTAAATTATAATATACTTTAAAGGAGATTTTTTTGGAATGGTCTATTGATTTTTTTAACATAACATACCATTATATATAACTTTAATGAACTATCTAATATTATTGTATATTTTTTAGACACCATTGTTTGTTTCTCGTGTGAGTTATATGCACACCTCGCCTAGGCCATCGTTGGGTAACCGAGTTGATTTCATGCCTGCAGGTCAGGAAAAGGGGAATGGACCTATTCTAGAGAGTTGAGATGGACATTGTAATTGTATGAGTGAGGTTCCCGACTTGATTTTTGGAATATTTTGGGGAATTTTCTATTTGTATTTCTTTTGGAGTTTTGTTCAAATTTAACTATTGCATGGTATGATATATTTGATGTTGTATATGGTTTTTCCCAGTTTCAGATTTGGTTTTTTATGCATGTCATAAATTGTTTATTATTTTTTCCATGAATTGAATTTTGTTCTGATGTGGATTACACTGTCAAAGAGTGTATAGTCTCTCTATGTGACCTATTACACCCTCACAGCAAGTTGGAAACATCTAGTGCTTGTGGAAGCATGCCTAAGGTCATGTGGTGACCCCTGATGGGGCACTGGTTTGGTGGATAATGTTTCAGGGATGTTATAATTTTCTATCATAGGTAGGTTATTTTCTCATTCTTACTATTTTGGGGATAGAATACATTAGGTTAAGAAAGTTGCGGGCCATGGTAATGAGATTTTTAAAGGGATTATATAACATATGAACGTTGGAAAACCCTTTTCATCATGGTGGGATTGTTGCTCTTATTTTTTGTTGTTATATTTGATGATATTTCACCATCAGGTGATGCATTTGATGTGTAATTTGATGGTTTTGTAAAACATTTCTCACATACAAAAGGGTATGAGGTTGTGCATACATGCATTATTATAGGAACCTATGTAGGTAAGTGACACAAACCATCGTAGGGACACACACGAGATGGGTGTGCGAGATATAAATGTTTGGATGTATATGTTTTCATAAAAATAATGAATTTATGCCTAATAATATGGTATGAGGGTTTAAAATGGGAAGTGGAAATGGCAATTAGAAACTCGAGAATGGTGGCTGATAAATAAGTAAAAGGGTATTAACATGTTGTAAGGGTAAATTGGGATACATGAATTATTTTTAATGGGTGTCAAAGATAATGCTACTATCAATGTGAATTAGATACCCATGGTATCCATTACCTTAGGAGAGAAGGTTATGGGTAGTGATGCGATACTGATTTGTCTCATTTAGTTAGTGTATGCAAACTGGTATGGTGGAACGTTATAAACCTACCTATATCTATTTCCTTTTGTAAAAGCATTATGGTTTCATCTTAAAGCTTGTGATTGTAATTGTAGATAAATGCCACCTAGAAGTTGTGTGTCGGTTGGGTGACATAAGGATGTAGCTAAAAACACTCATCTAGTAGGGAAGCCAAATATCATGGTGATCCAAGAAAATAGGGATGATAGATTCTGTGAGAACATTGATCGTTCGATGCGAATGGGGGAACGAGGCTCGGGGTGGGATGTATCGAGTATGCTTGAGGTGACTGGGGAGTTTTAGTTGCATCACCCTCTGACCATTACTGGAGAGGGTTGGAATGATGATGAGGAGTTCTGGATAGTGTCCATCCAAAATATTATTGATCATCTAGAGAATCCTTTGGATATGTGAGTCATGTTTCCAGCCTATATGATGAGAGGTAAAGCAAATACTTTGTGATACATAAGAGTTCAAATGGACTAGGCTGAAGGGATAATGTGTAATTATTTATAGGAAGTTTTTCTTGAGAACTTATATCCAGAAACCTTGAGGTCGGAGAAGGCTATGGATTTTATTTTCATGACTAAATGGACAATATTGTTAATGGACAATGCTAGTCATTTGACCATTTTTTGATTCTATGTTCTGACATTAACATGAGATAAGAAATCTATTTCGAAACACTTCTTGGAAGGGATGAGACATTAGATCAAGTCTCATGTGAATATCTTATGTCTGAAAGTTTTTTATAATGTTTTCAACTATTCACTTATATCAAATGAGAACCTAAAGGTATATTTAGTTAGTTAACTACTTATTCCAATTGGGAAATAAATGGTGTGGATTCCGATTGTAAGAAGCATTATTTTGGAATATTTTAGCAAGGTGGTAGCAAGAAAACGATTTTTAATAGGGGGTCAGCTTCTCTGTGTGGTGACCATGTATTCTGGTATTTGTGTGGGAGGTTGGGGCACAAGCATGACCAGTTCCCCCTCGCACCGGTTGAGTGCTGAGTGAGGAGGATGTTAATCCACGTATAGAGGTTCAGTAGAAACCTTAATAGTCATGTAACTATAGAGGTTATAGGAATATGTCGAGTTTTGGTAGGTGGTCGGTTACCCTATATGAAGAAAGAAGTTGGAGCTCCATGGAACGTAATGGTAGAGGTGGTGGATGTGGAACTTCGGGATGAGATAAACCTTATTAATAGGAATTTCTTGTGCAAGGAACATAGGTAGGAGCCCTCTGTAAAGGGGATAGTCATTTCCAAGATGTTAAGAAAGTACCTTAATGTGGTGATGTTGAACCATCTATTAATCAAGGTACGATAATTGTAGCTTCCATGCGCTTCCTTGTAATTTATTTGACATAGGTGTTCCACACTCCTTTTTCTCAACCCTTTGAATAGTTTTGTTGGGATTAACCATGGAGACTTCATGTGGGGTAATGTATCATAATACTCCCATAGGGTTGATAGTTGAAGACATTTGGTTTTGTAATGGTTGTGCTCAAGAGTTCAGTGGGTATCATTTTCTATGGGATCTTTTTGTCCTAGATATTTTACATTTTGACATAATCAAGGGGATGGATTGGTTGGTGTTATATCAAACCATAATTACAATAACTGACAACCAAAAAAGATCAAATCTCTTGATGAGAGTTCTTATTTCCTTTGTGGTGAGTGGGGGTACATGAATAGTCGATATAGGGCCACTAAACCATCTTTTGGGAGAACACACGGCCCATGTGGCATGCCATATGATAGATTATGTGGAGAAATATAATCCAGCCATCCCTCCAATTTCATGATTTGTTTCTTTAGGACATATCATGGTTACCACTAGAGAGATATTATAATTTTATTATTGCTTTGTTACTGGGAGCAGAGCCAGTTTCCATTCAACCTTATTGAATGACACCAGTAGTGCTCCAAGAAGTGATGGTTTAGTAAGATGAATTAGAATATAGGGCGTCTATACATCCTAGTACATCACCATGGGGATATCATATTTTGATTGATATAATGTATGATCGATCCCTAAGGTTATTTGTTGATTATATGAAACTGAATCAGATGACAGTTCATAACTGATACCTTCTTCCTAGAATTGATTACATGTTTGATCAGCTCATAGGTGCCTCCATGTTTTTTATGATCGATTTGGGATCATAATATCATCAGTTGAGGGTGATACCCTCTGACATACCCCAAAATTAATTTTGAATCAAGTATGGGATGAATGAATTTATAGTGATACATTTTGGTTTAACCTACACACCAGATGTGTTCATGGTCCTTATGAACCAGATATTCCACCCATACCTAGATCATTTTGTAGTTGTCTTCAATGATGAAATATTTATGTTCTCCAGAACCTGTGACTATCATTCCAAACATAATGACATCGTCATGAGTACACAAAGTAGGAATAGTATTCATTCCAATATATCAAAATTTCAATTTTGGATTGACGAGGTTCACTTTTTGGGACACATAATTTCAAAGTCAGGTTTGTCAGTGGATTTGGAAATGTTGTGAGCCATGGAGTCTTGGGAGAAGCCTAAGATGGTCAAAAATTTTCTGGGATTTCATGATCAAGTAGGTTATTGAGAAAGATTTATTATATTTAATTTCATTTAGATGTTCCTCTTACAAGACTAACTAATAAAGTGATTAGGTTTGACTGGTCAAAGGAATTTCAGAATTCATTTCATGATTTCACGAAGTAGTTGACCACCACACCAATTTTGATGTAACCCAAACCATGTATGATGTAAACCATGTTCTATGATGGGTCCAGTATTATACATGAGGGAGTGTTGCTACTAGATTATTAGGTTTTAGCTTATAGGTCGAGGTATTGGGGAAAAAGTAAAGGTATTATCCTACACATGACATGGATCTAGATGTTCTGTTCCATGCCTTGAAATTTTGGATTCATTACCTATTGGGAGAACCTTTCACGGTGTTCAAAAACCATAAAATTCATAGGTAAATATTATCTCAGTGGGATTTGAATCCTAAACAATTAAGGTATTTCGAGTACCTAAAATCCATTAATTTTGAGATGGTCTAAACACCAGGGAAGGGGAATAGTTTCACTGATGATCTATGTCGGAAGACTCAGAATAATGTTGTTTAGGAATCCAGTTCATAGTGGAAGATGATGGCATTGTTTTTAGAGATGCATTTGGAGGAACAAGATGGGCATGGTTAGATGACCCCTGCATCTATAGAAATTGAATCCTCAATTTTGAGCCATGTTAAAGAGATCAGGTTTCTGGATCCTGAGTGTTTGGATTTAAATTGATGTCTAATTGGTGGGGAGTCACCAACTGGTTGGGATTTTAGTGTCGATGGAGTTTCTTATTTTTCTAGTCATGTTGTGGTGTCAGCAGGTGTATCAGAGGAGTTTATACGTGATTTTCACATGTCAATGTGTACAGTGCATCTTGGCAAGACTAAGATTTACGTTGAGCTTCTTAGTCAATTTTTTTCAATGAATGAAGAAAGAAGTTGTGAGTTTTCTGGCACGATTCCTTACTTATCACTAGTTGAATGCTGAACATCAACATCAGTTGGGTTATTGTAGTCCTTTCCTAATCTAGAGTGGAAGTGGAACATTTAAATAATGGACATCATAGTTGGTCTTCTAAGGATTCCCTGAAATAATAATTCCATTTGTGTGGTGGTAGATCGGCAGACCAAATTGGCCGATTTATTCCTAATCAAATAGAACAATACACTAGACTAGCTGAAATAATTATATGTTCATGAAATATTATGGTTTCATGGTATTTTTAGAACCATAGTTACCGATCATGATCCAAATTTCCATGCTAATGGAAGGGACTACAAAAGGAACATTTTAGCCATGTGTTTTTTAGTACATCCTACCACCCGTAGACTAAAAGGCAGTCAGATTGTTTAATTCAAGAATTAGAAGACATGTTGAGAGCATGTTCAGTATATATGTGGTATGTTGGAAAAGAACTTGGAACCTGATGATTATTCTTAAAAAACACCTTTAGGGATATGGTTCAGATGGATCCATGTGGGGAACTCTATGGTAGATCATGTAGATCTATTTTGTGTTGGTTATAAGTTCGGGATTCTATGAAGTAAGCATAGATTTTGTTGTTAGAGACATCAGAAATGGATTGATTAATTCAGTATCATATGATAACAGCTCATAATAGATAGAAGTCATATGATAATGGATGTCGTAGACCAAATCAATTTATGGTGGGTGAAAGTTCATTTATTTGGGTGTCACCAAGGCTTGGTCACTACCATATTTAGAAACATGGAATGTTAGAACCTCAGTATGGGGGGCCATTATAGATTGTGAAACGGATCAAATATGTTTCATACCAATTATATCTTCTGTACTGGTATTGTGGGATGAATGATGAATTCAATGTTACATAACTTCAACAATATCATCTAGATCTATCCCATGTGGTAAAGGCTGAGGATGGAATGCATGAGGATGACGCGCCCTTTGATGATCACACATTTTTTATCGTGGGTAATATTGAAAAGGTCATAGAGGGAAAGGTTGTACCCTCGATTCATGTTCAATCGAAACATGGAAACGTTTAGGAATAAAATTTGGAGAGACAATTAGATATGCTTGTCCGGGGGCCTAGTATCATTTATATGGGAAACAAATGATTCTTGGGAAGTGTGGCTTAGGGACGAACCATCATAAGGTGTGGAGGTTTTATGATCCTAGTTCTTACATAAGTAATTCTTTTATTAAATTTTAGATAAAGTTCCTTATTTTGGTTAAATAAGTGTTTTCCCATGTTTGTGTGAATACTCGAGGGTGTTCAAGGGGTTCAAGATATGTAAGAGAATGAAAATGGGGGTTTCTAGGCATGCAACACAGTTTGTGAACATTTAGAGAAAACCATGCAGAAATAATAGGTTACTATGTGAGGGGGATATTTTTAAACATTAGCATCCGTACAGTTTGTGCACTATTGGAAATATCTTGTGGATAAACTATGTGGCCCAATAACATTAATAAAATTTCCAAAATTCCATTATGGAATATTCATGTTCCACTCATGATTTTCCTTCTTCTCTCCTCTTGCAACCCAAGGAACAAACCAAACCCCCTAAGAGCTCCCAAGGGTAATTATACTTCAATACTATGTTTTTTGGAGTGCCATCAGTTACATATTAAAGACCTGGGTTAGTCTAATATCCACTTTTTTCACATTTTTGGTTAGGTTTCACACATTTTCTGCATCTCTTTGTGAAGCTCTAATACCTTTTATTTAATGTGATGTTTTTGAAGCAGCATAAAATGAAGGTTTAAATGGGATATAAGGCCTCAATTACGAGTGTGTTCACTAACAGATTCATGTTATGTTGTCTACATGTTATACCCCACAGTTAATTTCTAGATTTGTGCATGTAGGGTTTCTCTAATATTCCCTTGGTTGATATGTTCTTGATTCCATTAACAATAAGTGATGTATTTGGTATCTAAATGATTAACTGAACCCTTTTGGATCCACATGTTATGCAGGGAGGATGACATGTCCATGTTAAGGACACCCATGGGGTGTGATGGCCCTCCCGATTGGGATAACCAAAATATATGGTGTGGAATTGACTCATAATGAAGTAGAGACATATCAGGTAGGTTAATTGGTTTATGTATTGAGTTTTAAGGGATGGGGCTAGTTATGTCTTGTGTGGTTAAAGGATAAGGGATTTTTGTGTTATCATTTAAATAGAATAAATAGGATCAGTGAGAATATGTTAAAAAAATAATGTTTACACTTGAATATGTTTTGGTGATGATGATTATCATTGCATGATGATCTCTATTTTCTATATAATTGGTATACTTTTCTACATTAATATTTTAAATTTATAGAAATATGTATAACATAGGTATCTTTACATCATATTAATGATTATTTGTGTATCATTATTATAGTATTTCTATTCTATAACCACCCATATGTGAGTATTTATTCTTGTTTATTGACATCGTTTCCTGGATAGTTAGAGGTAGGTTTTGGTTGAACAATTAGAATATTACCACACACGAGGGCACCCAATATATTGGATCATGAAAAAATAAATTCATATCGATGCTATGACTAAAAAATATAGAAAATGGTTGGTTTTTTAAATATTTTATAGTTTTTAAATGATTAATAATTATGTAATATATGTTAGAGGAATAGAAATTGAATCTTTTAATTCTATATCAACATAATCAAAAAAATATTATTTAGCCTAATGAATATGATATTGTTTCTATATATAAAATTGATTATGAATGAAAATATTGACTTTATAATTGTATACTGATGGATTCGGAGGAATTTGAATATTGAATATTGGATAGGTTTCCAAAATATGGGTGCTTTGACCAAAATATTAGTTATGTGAACTAATCACAATAACCTAATGTCAATGGAAGAACAGAAAAGTGATAGAAATGCTGTTGAAAAAAATTAATTTTTCCAATCTATGAAAAAACAATTTGATAGAATATAGAAGTACAAATCAGTGTAAATTTTACATTAAAAATTTAATGAAAAAATGACTATTAAAAAATGGGTGGTCCGGAACAACCTCCATGAGGTTTTAGGTATTGCGTGTCATAAATTTGGAACTGTATATAATAGATATTCACAAATAGTGGTTATTTAATATGACGAGGAATTTGGAAATGTTTCTATAATTAAATATATCTGAATTATTTATAAGATTTATGGAAAATAATGTTTCAAATGTTTTAAAATTGATTCAATGTCATCATTTTAGAATGGATAGATCAATGAGGATGTACCTTTAGAATAACCATTTGGATTTCTATTTGATAAATATTGAATCTTGTATTAAAATTTTAGAAGTTCTGTTATAAATTGAAGCATTCACCAATCAATATTAGAATAATATTTCAAGGGAATCTGATAAACATGGAGTTATAAAATATACAGATTATAAAAATATACATAAATAAGAAAATAAACATGCACATATTATAACTATGTATACTAATTATACAATTATTGTATTGTGATGAATTAATGTTGTTTGAATAATTTTATATATATATAAAGAAGAATATTAAGTTTCCACATCTTAGGGAAATGAAATTTGTAGAAACCCTGACCCTTGTAGCCTAAATTCAGTGGTAATTTTAATACAATGGCATATATAGAAGAGATCAAATCACCAAGGATTTATTATATTAATATTCTTGATGAAACATGATAAAAAAATGGTTCCCTTATTATATTGGTAATTAAACATAGAACAAAACGAAATAAAATAAACTTATTCTTATCACATATTCGATATTTTCATCTTCCAAACATGGGGAAGTAAAAATATAAAAGTTTGAGCTCACTCACTCAGTAATTATTATACAATACAATAATAAGCTATGTGAATTCAATAATTAATTGACAATATGTCAAGATAAGTAAAATGGAAAACACATGTCATCATACACTAAGAATGATACTGCACAAAAATATTTTTCAATGTGATGACATCATAGAAAGAAATAACATAATAAAAAATAAATAGAATTATTCTTATTTGGATTCCATGTAACTAAAACATGAACCATTATACCATCAAAATGGTTTATGACTGTGGGTAGAAACTCATATGATTATTTTTGGAAATAATATTGAAGGGTTTGTCATAAAATGTTTGGTCTCAAGAGAAATGTTAATTCATTAAGGGTCCGTGAAGGGCCTCACCCATCCATAAATTGTAAAATAATTGTTCAAACATAAATTTAATTTGATAAAAACATGCCTTATTAATATCATTATAGAGTATAGGATATAGATTCATCAATATTTACCCATGTTAAAACAACATTCAAAATAAACATTATATGAAAAAACATATATGGATAAGAAAATTATCATATCAATTATACCAGAATATGGATAATACAAATATAACTATAAATGATAAAATAAATCAAAATGGATTTATATTAACCAAATAAAAATTATTAGGTTTATAATACCAATTACGTCTCAATCAAATGTTAAACTAAACAAAGTCGCCTGCCTTATGACTGAATGTGTTCTATACATGATCATAATTTCTAGGAAAAACTAATTAAATACAATAATTAATTAGTCATGATCCTTTTATACTTTTATCTGATTTATTATAACTCTATTATTTTCATTTATGTTCTTTTATATGAGTTATAATGTAGACTTTAATCATTCATGCATGTGCATTTCATTGGTTTTCATGATTTGTTTAATTTTTTATATTTATAAAAAAAATTGTAAAATGAGAATAGTTTTCTAGAAGTGATATTATATTTTATTAATAAAATTAAATAATACATAATTGTAATATAATTCATTTGGTTATTCATTTTTTTAATGAATAATTTATATAAAACATTAATCGTAATTTTATAGATAATTTTATCCTTTTTTCAATCACCATGAACTTGGTTTATATTGTGAATTCATATTATGTATATATACTAGATTCATAAAATTAAATAAGATACACTGAATATTTTATATTCTATTTTATCCAAAAAAAACTGGTTTATTACTATATTTGAATGTGGAATTATTAAATGAATAATCACCATCCATGAAGGTGATGATTCAGCTACATACAGACGATGTTTCCATTTTTATTACAAAAGGAGAGTGGAAGGGATACAATTATGTATTATTAAATTATAAAACCATTAATATAGTATATATGTGATTATATTGTTTTCATTCCACTTTGATAAGGGCATATGAGGATATAATAAAGAAATTATAAATAGAAGGAAAATAAAATAAAAATAAATATGACTTTACCTCCTGAATTATCCACCTAGGGAACATCCCTAAGGAACTAGACATTGGTACTTTGGTGAGATAAAATGCTCTTATATGTATGTGGGGTCTTGGGAATATTACTATTTATATATTCGATAAGCCACACTACGTTGATGGTGTGAGGAGGAGAGGTGGTGAGTGGTGGAATTTATAGTGTAAGAGGGGATGCTATCTCATTTTTATTCATATTTTTATTATTTTGGAAAAATAATTTGAATAGATTTAGTTTAATCATTAAATATAATAAAATAACGAATTATGGTTCAATATTTTAAGATGGAATCAGCCATACAGTTTTTTTGACTCAATAATTCATTTATTTAGCTTATTAAGTAAATAATCGTATTTCACTATTCAATAAAAAGACAAATATGTTAGAAAAATGCTAAAAAAATACATGTAACCATTTTATAATGTTTAGAAAAAAAAATTGAACTTAACTTTGTAATTATAATTCCATAAATATGAGAATTTTTTTAAAATAAAATCACTATTTAACTAAAAAATAAAAAATTATAATTTTAACTAATTCTATAACACATTGAAAAATTATATAAGGACAAATAAAATTATAATACAATCATAAAACAAAAAATATTAATTTATGATAATAATTTATGAAAATAAATTTTCTTTTAAATCAATATATTAAATTTAATATAGTAAATAATTATTTATGTATTATTAAAATATCGAAACATATTTTAAAATTTCTAATAATTTTTTTTACTTATTCTATGATATAACAATATCAGTTTACCATTTTTTAGATGCTTGAATTTATTCTATACTATTTTAGGTGACATTACTCTTATATTTTATTAATTACTATTCATAAGGGTCACATAACTGTTTCAATAGTGAAGTTACAATTTCATTGGTATATGTTCATAATTTATATGAAAAGTTTCATTTTTTATTAATTATCTTTTATATAGTTTTTTTGTATTGTCTATGTGATTTTCCCTGATTTATATAATATGATTTAATATTTTGTATAATTTATTCTATTAAAAGAATTGAATTTATTTATGAGGATACATACCATGATATCATGGGGTGTTAAATTCTTCCTTTCTATTGAAATTTTATCCCTGAAAATTTCATGGATATTTCATTCTTAATAGATTTGGATGGTTCTTATTCATTACATCCTCTTGTTCCCATGTTTCTTCATCCATTTTACGGTTTCTCAAAAGAACGTTTTCTAAAAGAGTCGTCTGATTTGTCAATAACTTCTTTATCATGTCAAAAATCTATATAGTCTCTTCACTATAAGATAAATCCCAATCAGTTTCGATTTCATTATAGGAGGGTACATGCATTGGGTATGGTTTGTACTTCTTTAATAATGTCATGTGGAACACATCATGAACTTTTGAGAGACATTGCAACATTTCAAAAAAGTAAGATATAACTCTTATTATTTTGAAATTTTCAAATGGTCTGATATACATAAGTCTCAGTTTCCCATTATTAGCAAACCTTAAGAAACCCTTTCATGTCGATACTCTGAGAAAGACATGATCTCCGAAATGAAATTATAAATACGTTTTATTATTGTCAAAAAAACATGTTTATATACATTGAGCTTCATTAATATCATCTTGAATATTCTTTATTATTTTCATTGCCTCTGTTATATGGAATTGACCAAAATTTTTCATCACACCAATATCGTCCCAATAAGTTGGAGTACGAAATCTCTTGCTATATAATGATTTATATGGTTCCATATGAGTATTTTAATGGAATGTTTTATTGTAGGAATGATCCACCAAAGGTAATTACTGATCCCATATATATTTAATGTCATTTGAGCATGATATATAAATTTAATCTAATGTTATAATAGTTCATTAAGAATATATGTCAGTTTAAGGGTGATAAGTCATACTCATATGAAGCTCAATATCCAAAGACTTCTGAAGAATCTTCTAGAATTTGGATGTAAACTGGGGATCTAAATCGAACGTAATTGATATAGATTTACCTTGATGTCTTACAGATTTATTAATATAATGTCATTCTTGTAATTCAAGTGGTAAATCATCCATTATATAATGAAAATTGAATATTTGGTAAATTGAACAACAATTTCCCATATTACATCAATTTGTCTAGTGATCCCTGCCAATCGTGTAATATATCCATCTTAATTTTATCCCACATACATATATGAATATAGATATGTTGTATGAATATTATAGCATAATATCCATATATTTTTTTACAATTTTACTTAGTCTTAGATTGATATATTTTTTGTTTTATTAAATTACCTTTGGTTTGATGTTATGATTTTGGGTGAGTTTGGGTTGAGATTTGATAAAACTTTTAGTGAATGGGATTCTACACGGTTGGCACACTTTTAATGTAAACCATGAAACTATATAACCTAACATTGAGACCCCAGATAGTGAGGGTAGGGTATTTTATGCACTGATTGTTAAACTATACCCCCAACTTGGAAAAATAGTGCATTTGGTTTTATTTCACTCGAAAATTTATTTTAATATCCCATGAACCACCAAAACCCCATAATATAATCCATGGCTTTGAAATTAACATTTTTTGGGATACCAAATCATTCTATAGGGGTTACAAGGATTTCTGACATCCATTTTTTAATATTCAAAGCAATAATGAAGAGACCTATTTTTCCCCTAGAAACTGGGACTCATCCTTGTCCTTATTTCATATATTCTTCCTTTCTCTATTGATATTTTTTGGAGATTATTATATATTTATTTACATATAAACATAATTGGTCTGATAATGATTAGTATTGTAGTTCCAATTATGTATTTATTTGATGATTATACATTTTTTCCTAGTTTAGGGTTTATATCTTGATCTTAGACCAATGTCGTCTTACTACTCTAATTATGGGGATTTAATTTGAGTGAACATCCATTAAAAAATTGAGGTAGTTCATCGTAGATCAATGTCCCAAATTTTTAATTTGATTATGTATATGGAAGAAGTATAATTGGTAGATTTATTTAGTAATTACAATCCCTCATTTAATTAATTATTATAGTAAATTAATTAATTGAAATGATCGTGAATGTGTGAGAGTTAGGGATCATTGAATGAGATAATTAATTAACGGATTTTAATATTACGTATTTTAATAATTAATTTTGGGAATTAATTATTAAGTAATTAAGATGACTGAATTGGGTAATTAATTGTGGACTTAATTGCAGGCGATGGGTGATAAGAATAGGGATAATTAATTAGGAAATTAATTCTATGAAACTTATATCGTGGACTGAGATAATTAATTTAGGAATTAATTATTGGATATTTGATACCGTAAAATGGATAATTAATTAGTGAAATAATTATAAGACTCTGTAATAGTTTTTTTAATATTTAATTTGGAGATATTGATTTTGTAAATTTAGAAAATAAAATAATTCATTATTTATGATTAAGTGATTAATTAATAGTTTAGTTAATTAAAAATATTTATATACTTTAATAATTAATAAAATAATAAGGAATCTATATGTGAAGAGTAATTTTTGAATAATAATTGAGTATAATTTGATTAATTAATTGTTAAATTAATTAATGATATATTGTGGTATGAGGTTTAATGTTGATTAATCCTTCCTAATGTGATGATGTTATATATGTGATAATTTGGTTAGTGTATATTATCCTTGATAAGTGTGATACATGTGATATGTGTGAATTGTTGAATGATTACATGCTCATATGGTCAACTATTATGAATTGTAACATGCTCATTCAACTATGTATTATTAAATAGTGAATGGTAATATGATCATTCAGCCAAGTATTAAGAATGGTAACATGTTCATTCAAATTTTGTCACTAAATTAATTGTAACATGGTCATTCATTTGTGAAATAATAATGAAAACATTTCATTAAAATAGATTGATTTAAATGAATGTAAACATGATCAATCATGGTTTAAATAAAAATGGTAACACAACCATTTCAACACATGGTAAACCTAATAGAATGATCAAATTCTAGCAGGAGCTGAAGAATGTAGTGAGTTGTGGGTATCTAAGGGATCCCATGGTTATTGTGTGATTAAATCATGAATAATGAATAATGTGATAAAACGATTATTTGTGAATTATACATATTTTTATTACTATTTCATACTCTATTATTTGATGAATTTGTTTTAGACACCATTGGTGGTGGAATAAAGAATCATACTCACAACCTATTTGGGATGCCTGATCGGCACCCCAATAGACTTAATTGTAGTTGGACAGGTTGAGGGAAAAGGCCCCAAGATGGATTTCAAATTTCAATTGGAAGTTGGATGAGGAAATATTATGTGGTTCAAACCCCACCTGAGAGTCATTCATTTCTATAATTATAGATTAATTTTTCACTCTTTTAGACATTTATTGGCATGATATGTTGTCCTTTCCAAGTTAGTGTTGTATTTTATATTTTGATTAACATATGACATTGATATTTTTAGTATTTTTTATTCCGTTATTTTTATTTTACTTATGCCAGTGGTTTACTCAGATACAAGAGTGTATTGTCTCCCCAAAATAAGCTTACCAGACCCTAGTAGCTATTTAGAAGCCTCAAAAATATTGGGAGGTGCACCTAAGTTCACATGGTCTACCAACGTGGGGAACCATTTAGTGTCACCCAAGCCAGGACATCACAATGTTGTGTTAGAGTTCAACCATTCTTTGTTCTTATTTTTTCTTACTGTTATCAAAAGTTAGAGATGAGACTAGGAATATTCAAGGCTTGGTAATAAGATCATTCATGTAGGGTTCAAACCTGTGTACGGGGAAAATCCAATTGCTAAGTTTGGTATTATTGTTATAGTTTTATGATTTTACAATTGAATATTATTTCACATTTAGTGGCACAATCATTTTGTGCTATGATAAATCCTATTGATATTTATGAGAATTGACTCGTGGCCTAGAATGGAATGAGGGTTGGGTCTCTATGCACCATTCTAATAACAATGTATTATATTGTTACATTCATCATTTTAGACTTGCATGTGAATATGGGTTTTGGGTAAGTTGTTAAACATAAACTGTTTTCCTGTTTTATGAGAATGAACTGAAAAGTTCCTAACATGATTTCAAATATGTTAAAATTATGCAATAATAAGAATAAATGGATGATAAATGATAATATTGAACAATTATAATGTGCATACCCTTGTTAATAAGGCCATGGTGTAGGATGGTTATGGGAAGTAATAGAACATTTTCTGACAATATGTTGAGGGTGGGGGAAAGGAAATGTTGTGGCTTGTTACTATTTTCCTCTAACATAAATGTGATAATGTTGTGTTATGATTCCTATGAATTGTTTTTGTAATTGTATATATATTCTTCCATGATGTCTCTTATTTGGAGAACAACTAGACAGGATGATGGCATTCAATGGAACGAATTTATTGAGACGTTCTATGAGAACTTCTATCTAGATACACTTAGAAAAGAGAAAGAATCTGAGTTCATTAAGATAACATAAAGGATATTATAAATTACGGATTATTTTGGATGCTTCATTGTTTTGTAGTTCATCGATTTAGTATTATCATGAAATGAGGAACATATAGAAAATTGATTCTACTATAATGTCAAGTGAGAGAATATATCCCAATTCAATCACTCTTGATTAATGAAATTGGATAAGAAAGTGGATCAGTATATCATAGATGAAGGGAACTAGAAAAAGGATTCATGTAATAAACATAATGTAATAGTCATACATTCATGATGTAAAAATTTCAAGAGAAGGTATTGTCATTATAAAAACATTAATCAAGTAAATAGAAAGACGAGTACATAAAATGGAGTGTTTGTTGCACAAGACCTTACTAGAATGTTAAATAAACAGTGTGTTGGTCAATGGAATTATTGTATGAACTATTATTGACTATTCATGTAGTGTTGATCTTACTATAAAATGGGACATAGATAGAGGATCTGTAAGTATCCAATTTAGATAGGTAGTGACGCAGAACATTGAAAAAGTTAGAGTGAATGAATGAGATCTTCGGCATCATTATAGTCCCTGAGTAGAAGTTCTTCTTGATGAGGTGTTAAAGGTAAAAGATGTGGTGCTTCTAGGAAAGAATTCTAATATCAGTAGAATTGTTCCACTAATGGAAATCATAAATCATCTCATGGAAGAGGGATAAGACATTTGAATATAGTGCACAAAAAATTGTGGATAGAGATGTTGTACACTCACTAATGATAGGTATCATTCTTTTAGATTCTATATTAGATAGTGAATTATTTGATATATTTTCCTGTAATTCCTCAATTTATTGTAATCTTGTTAATGGTTTGACTGCAGAGATGGAGTTTTTGAGTGGGGTTCTGATAATAGCTACACCATTGGGTGTATAGTCTAGTGACGTCTGTGTGTGCAAGTGGTGATCTCCTGATATTGGGGAGTAAAATATTCTTGTGGAGATCTCTAAATTCATAATACGATTGGATTTAAACTAAATTATTGTATAGACATGAAAAATGAATAGTGATGGAACATAGACTGTAACCATAAGAGAGTTATTTGTTCATCTCTTATGGGTGACCATTTTCCTCATCAAGGAGAGTGGGATATCCAGGAAGACTGAAAATTCCAATTACTCTATAGTTGGGAGAGCTAACATCGCATTTTTCTAGTCTATTTCTAGGTGAAAATAGTTTTAGGGAACATTTCCTTCCACTAGTATTGGAACTACATTATGATGTCTTTCTGGAAGTCATCGTAGGGGATCACCCAAATAGGGATCTGCAATTCACTATTGATCCCATGCCAGTGGATAATACAATATATATTATCCCATAAATAATGGCCCTGACATAGCTTCAAGAGCTCAAGACACTGCTGGAGGAGTCATTGGATAGAGTGTTTATCCATTTGAGTAAGATTCAATGTGGGTAACCTGTATTCAACTCAAAGAAGGATAGTTGTATTTTACCGTTATGTTTCGATTACTGAACGTTGAACAACATGAATATAAAAATAATATCGTCTTCCATGTATAAATGATATTTTTGAACAATTGAGTGGGGCTTGGGTGTTCTCAAATATCTACTTAAGATTGGTGTATCACCAGTTGTGAGTTCGATCTTATTATATATTGAGGACAAATTTTATGGGATGTTAAGGCCTTTATGATTTTTTTAATGTTGATCTGGTTGAAAAATGCACGCGTAATGTTTACATACATGATGAAAAATATATTTCAAATTTATTTGGAAATGACTATTATGGTGTTTATGGATGACATTTTTGTTTAATCCAAGACTCATAAAGATCATGTCCAAAATCATGACAACATTCTTGTGTACATTAAGTGATAATGGGTAATATTTCATGCTATCTATGTTTTAGTTTACTATATACTAGGTACATTATTTAGGGAACATAATCTCTTAGGAAGGTGTGTCATTGGGACCAGAGTAGATTTATGTAGTGATTTCTTAGGAGAAGCCCAAAAATGTTCATGATATCTGACGATTTTTTGGTTTAGATAGATATAACATGTGCTTCATCCTTGACTTCTAGTAATTAAAGGAGATTTTTTTAGGTTTTACCATGAATGGGATAATGTTTTAGTGGATGGAAGTATGTGAGAATTATTTCCTTGTGCTGAATAAGTGGTTCAAATCAATACCAATTTTGATCCTTCCTATGTTTGGTGAGGAGTACAAAATATGTTTTGACACATCTATAATCAAACATGAAGTCATGATGATATAGGGATATCATGTTCTAGTATGGAGTTCTTATCATTTTAGGTCACATGAATAAAATTACCCTGTGCATGACCTCGAGTTGGAATAAATGGTATATGTTTTGAAGTGTCATTGTTACTTTCTATTGGGTGTAATGTTTACAGTTTACACTGACCATAAAAGGGTGAATTATATCTTCATGAAGATACATTTAAATCTTCAGCATCATAGTGGGTTTTAATATATGCAATCATTCAAATTTGAGTTGAATATTATGAAATTATATGAAAAATGAATGTGGTGGTTCAGGAGAGTCGGGTGTAGATGACCCTAGTTTCATTGACAGTGGAGTCTGTAGTTTTGAGGAGAATTAAGGATAGAAAATATGGGATGAAGAGTGATTTCCATGAGGGAACACTTTGACAGTGTTGAGACTCTATTAGATTTTTATATAGATGAGGACAAGATCATCTATGTGAAGGATTGTTTTGTTTTACCTATGAGAATGTGGGAGGATATCATATGGGATGTTCATTCTTCAATTTTTTTGGTACATCTGCATGTGACCAAAATGTACTTTGATCTAAAAATTGTTTTTGTGTGTCATGGCAAGAAAAAGGAGATGGTAGTGTTCGTGACATGATGTTTCATATGTCAGTAGATGATGGTAAAGAATCAATGACCTGGTTGGATTCAAAAGTTGTTTCCCATTCTAGAGTGGATGGGGTATGATGTGACAATATGCTATTTTCAAGGTTTTTAGAATAAACGTAGAAATAATGACATTATTTGGGTCATTGTTGATCGAATGACATGGGTAGTGAATTTCTATTCTACGAGAGGAACATTTACAGTAGAGAAGTTGGGGGAACTGTATGTTTAAGAGATAGTAAATCTTTTAAGGGTTCCATGGAATATAGTTACATATCATGATTTTTACATTACCTCACTCTTCTACAATGGATTGCAGAAATAATGAAGTACACTTGTGTTATTTAATATGGATTTCCACCCATATGCAGATGGGAAGTCAGAGCGTACTGTAACGTTGCTTGAGGATATGTTCAAGCATGAAATCATGATTTTTTATATCTTGGGAGAATAATTTTCCTTTAGTAGAGTTTTCCTATAACATCACTTATAACGAAGAAACACATATGGAACCATATGACACTCTTTATGGTAGGGCATGTTGATTACCACTATGCTAGATAGTGGATGGTGTGTCAGAGTTGTTTGCACCAAGTCTCATAAAAAACGAAATCATAGTAGGTATAGTGGATTACAAAATGCATGGATTTAATTATTAGTGGGGATAAGTCATATGATGGTATATGGAGATGACCCCTAGTGTTTATAGAAGGTTATTTTGTATTCTTTAGGGTGTTTCCTATGTTCAATCACTATAGGATACAGAGATAGTGAATTATAGAACCCAGTTTTGATAGTCATTTTGAGATCGTGGGTAGAATAGGTCTAGTGGAATACAAAATGACACTATCAATGAATTGAAGAGTAATTCATGATGAATTCCATATGTCACAACTATAAAGGTATCAACTATACCCTTCTAATGAAATCAGTGTGTACGATGTGGACCTTGAGATAGATCTGTCATTTTATGTGAATCTGATATGTGTGTTGGATCATTGTGAGAAGTTGTTCTAGTGAAATACGGTGCCCACAGTTCATGTGTTATGGAAACATAGATGTTTACAAGAGGAAATAAGGGGAAGATAAGTATATTTCAGGAATCAGCAAACTGATCTTTTGGGCTCGGAATCTTAGAAAATATGGGATGTATATCTTGAGGATGATCAGTTCTATGTTGGAGGAATTTCAGGATCTTGAACAATTTTTGAAGGACTCTCTATAATAAATTTAGTTTCTTCTGGTTTTATTTAATTACCATTGGTTGGATTTATGACTTTTAGTGAGTTTGGGTGAATATTTATGAAATTTTAAAGAGAATGGTACTATGCACGTTTGGTGAATGATTAGTGTAAACCATGCACCCATCCCAACAAACCATGAAACCAAGACAGTGATAACCACACGGTGGCCACAAATTTTGTTTAACCAAGTACCCACAACCAGAATAGCCGTTCAATTAGTTTTATTTCTGAAAAAAATTAATTTTTAAATACCTCAAACCCTGGAAAAGCTCTCATTTTGACCTGGCCTCAAGACATTACATTTTTATATGATTCTAGATATTTATGAAGGGTTTCCAAGTTCGTTTGGCCTATAGTGTAAAAGATTCAAAGCCCAAATCAATGATCTTCTCTTCTCCAACAATGTGGATCACATCTCGATCCTTATTACTTATATTTAAAATTTTTATTGATTTTTTATAATATTTTATTCTCTATTTTTGTAGACATTAATCTAATTAATGAGTTATGGATCTAGGATTGAAAATAAGTTTACTTATTTATTAGATCATGATATTATTGATCATTGTTTAGGGATTTTATGTGGATCTCAAATCTACATCGTCGTGCAAATAGATTTTTGGGCAATTTGATTGAGCGAACATCCATAATTGAATTGAGGTAGGTGGTCTAAAATCAATGTCTGATATTCTTGATTTTATTATCTATTTCAAAGTTGTACAATTTCTACAGTTTTTTAGAAATTATAATCCATATTTGAATTAATTAATGTTTTAATTTAGTTAATTCATAATATTGTGAAAATGTGAAATTTATGGATAATTTAATGATATAATTAATTATATAATTAATTACGTGATTTATATATTATAGATTTTACTAATTTATTGTCTGAATTAATTATGATGGAATTGAGATGGTTGAGTAGGGAAATTAATTGTGTAATTAATTTAGTTTTGTGGGTGTTGCAAATAGAGATAATTAATTGGTAAATTAATTTTATGAATATAATGACAAGTTTTGAGAGAATTAATTTTGGGAATTAATTATGGGATATTGATTGTATGAAATGTATAATTAATTATTGATTTATATATAAAACTATAAAATAGTTTATTTGAATAATTAATTGATGAATATATTTGATATGTTGAGTTTGTAAAATCATAAAACTAATCAATGTATTTATAATGTGTAAGTGATTAATTAATGTTTGAGTTAATTAAAGAGATTGATGTGATTTATTATTAGATGAATTAATAGAGGGTTTTATGTGAAGAATAATTGTTGAATTATAATTAAGGATGAGATGATTAGTTAGTATATAAATTAATTAATGTGATAATGGGGTAAGTGGTTAAATATTGATTAATCCCACTTGATGTGATTATGTGATATATGTGATAATGTTGTTAATGTTATTTAACCTTGATAAATGAGAAAATTGTGATATGTGTGAAATGGTGAATGGTAATAGGCTCATTCCGACAACTATTATAAATGGTGACATGATCATTTAATTATGTATTATTAAATGTTAAATGGTTACATTCTCATTCATCCATGTATTATGAATAGTAATATTTTCATTCAAAATGTGTGATAAAATTATTGTTTACATGATCATTCCATTGGAAATAATAATGGTAATATAGACATTCAAAGACTGTTATTTATATGAATGGTAACATAAAAATTAAATTTTGATGTAAGAATGGTATCATGGACATTGAAACAAATGGTAATCCATGGGGAAAGATCTGAATATGGAACAGGATGAAATGTGTATCGAGGTATGGGTATCGATGAGCACACATGGTTTTTATGTGTTTAAATATAGAATATTAAATATTGGGTTGAACGATTTTTTTTCCTTATAGTTATTCTTTTCATAATATCATAAACATTTATGGATACATTATTTTTAAGCACCATTGGTGGTGGCCTATAGAGTCATACTCACAACCAATTTGGGATGCTCGATTGGTACGTGAATCGACATTATTATTTCAAGACTGGATAATAGAAAAGGCACTGGGTTGTATTACTAATTATGGCTGGAACATCGATCAGTGGACGAGAAGTGGTTTGGGACCCTCTTGAGAGTCAATCATTTCATTACATTCGGTTTCATTTTTAAGCCATTGACACATAATTTGTTCTGGACCTTTTCCCTTTCAATTGAGTGTTTCATTTTCTATTTTGGTTATTTTATAAAATTATTATTTTTATGACTAGTTATGCATCATATAATTATTTTTAGATAATTTGGTGTTTTAATCTAATAAAATTATTTATAGTCTCCCCATATCAGACTTACTAGACCCTCACTACTAATTAGCAGCCTCTGGTATCCAAGATGGCACACTTAAGGTCATGTGTCCCACCGCCATGGGGCACTGTTGAGTGACTACCATGGTGGTACATCACATATAGTATGTAGTCGCTCATCCACAACTTATTAACAAACAAAACACCTTAACACATATTCAATAATTACACACTTCATATTATCCAACAAAAAGTGTTCCTGCAAATCTCTATTCATCCTGGTACTACTAGGGTGTATATGGATTTTTGAGCTATGATCATCATATAACATTACCCTTTATAGATTTTGTATTGATAGAACACATAATATATTTCAGAATATCATATCATCATCCTCATACACAATGTCCACCAATCATCATTCTTTAATGGATTTCATTTTCCTTGGAAAATTCACAATATAATTTGACTCTTTTTTATCTTCTCTAATAAAGATGGATTAGTAATCATTTGAAAAATTTATTATATTCCCCATTACATAATAAATTATATATCTTTCATAATTAGATCCATGAACATAGGATATTTCTCTATCCTTATTTTGGTTATGTGTCTATGATCTTTCCTTCTTAGAATGTCTAAAACCTTATCTTCCATTCATGGGTGGTATTGTATTAAACAATCATAATCATGGAGTAACACTATCGATCTCTTTTGACTCATGTTTAGTTTCTTATATCTAGAAATGTATTTTAATCTTTTGTAAACTATATGTATCTCTAATATTTCACCATAGTGATATTGAATCCATATTTATAGTGATAATATTACAACATCTAACTCAACATCATGAGTTGGATAATTTTGTTCATATGTCATATACTTCATTAATGCATAAAAAACATTATCATATTTTCTAAGGACTGAGCCCAATCCATCACATTATGTATCACTGTATATCAAAATACAATAATTTCTAGATGGATGAGTCAATGTTATATAATTGACCAGTATTCTCCTCAATTCATCAAACCATTCTGTACATTCATTTTTCCATTCGAACTTTACCCCATTATGGATGATCTTGGTTATTGAGTTAGCCAATTAGGCCAAATTATGATTGAAACAACAATAGTAACCAACTATGTAACAATCTATGTACCTTGGTTATGATCATTATGGTATCCCATTCTTGGATTGCCTTTATCTTTGCAGGATCATATGAGATTCCATCCATATATATAATACAACCATGAAAAGAAATTGATGGATGACAGAACTCAAACATAGTATACCTCCAAAATAACTATTTTCTTCTAAGAGACATTAGAAAAACCCTTGTGTGGTTCTCATAGTCCTCAATTAATTTTTAATATATCACAATATCATAAATAAATATAACGAAAAAATTATCAAGTTATTCTTTTAAACATTTTTCATTATAACCCAAAAATAGAGGATTCTTTTCTCATTCCAAATAGCATTATTTTAAAAATTTAATGTATAACTAGTGTAAAATGTTTAACATAGAATATCCTCCATCCTAATAATAAGTTAATAGATAAATCATTGAAATTACAATAATGAAATAGGTTCCTTTTTCTAATGGATCCAACTATTTTCTTGAAAAAGAGAATAGGGGATCCCCAATGAGTAACACTAGGGTAGATAAATCCTTTATCAATTAATTTTTCTAGTTGTTTCTTCAACTCTAAAAATTATCTATTGTATTATTTATAGGGATTCATTAATATAAATCTTTCACCATGAATTAAAACAACAGAAAAATTAACATCCCACTTTGGAGGATGTCCAGCTAATTGCTATAGAAATACATCAATATATTCTTTTATAATTGGAAAATAATAAATTAGATGATTACATTACCCATTACAAGATTTTTATTACACTTCACCACAAAACATTTCCATCAGTATTGATATTGTACGTGGGTCTAGTAACAAACCAGATGATGATGTTTCATATCTATAGATAAGGGATTCAACATATACATCAAAAATTGCAACTTCTTTCCCCTAAAAATAGATTTTGAAAATTTTGTTGAAATTTTTTACCTAAAAAGGTTTATATTAAAATTGACCATAGGTATGATGATATAATTTGAAAGTAGCATACATATATCTGTCATAAAGGGGACTGATTGATACATATTTTCTTCAACGATACGTTCCTTATGAGTTTTGACTAACAACTCCATTATTAAATAATGTGGGGAATTTTTTTAATATTAATGAAAAATTGAGAAGTCTTTAATAAATGAAATGGTCCATAATCAGATATAGAATAGGGTAATTTTGAAGAAATTTTTAAATTACCTTCTACTATGTAATTAGGATCTTAAACTTCTTTAGTTGTGATCACACAAGCACATCCATCTCCCATTCGCCTCTTCTATGGTAGATTACCCTGATTCCTAGTATACTAAAATAAATTCTTCCCTATTTCATTATTTTTGAATCATTAAACAACATTTATTTATTTCTTCCCCTTACATTCATCATCTCGATGACGCTTTTCTCCATACTTGTTGATAATTCACATGCCTATCATGAATTTCTCAAGACGATTGTTTCCTTAACTTTTATATAGTAGAAATTATTTCACTCCCTTCTTCTTCTATGAAACATTAAATTTTTTATGTTTATAACAATACCTCATACTATATTTATATCCATTAATCATATATAATCGAGAAAAGTTATTCTTCGTTTTGGTGGAACCTAATACTATTTCATTTTAAAATGAAAATATTTTCAAAGATAGTGCCCTTTGGAGACATGGAAAATGACCATCCAATGAAATGATCAATATTATCTTCTGAATCACATATGTAATGTATAGTATATATTTCTAGTTTTTTGTAAGTATCCTTATAACCCCCAATACTCCCTTAGTACATTTTCTTTAAGATATGTTAATTTATCATAATTTTAATTTGTTGCCAATAGGGTGGGGAGTATTTGTCGAAGAATGTTCCATTAAATGTTCTCCATTCAATTTTATCTTTTTCAAATTCCACCATTTTATCATAAATCTATGAAAACCATTTATTATTATCACCCACGACAGAATATTCTTCCAGTAATATAATTTATTTTTCAGTAGATCTCAATGCAAGAAATTTCATCTCAAGGGACTTGATCCACTATTCAGTTACCACTAGATTGATAGTTCCACAATAATATTTTTGTGTATTCCATATTAAATAATCTAACATAGGTTTTTTATTGTCATTCATCATAACCTGAGTACGATATCCAAATATTGAATGATCTTCTCAATGCTAGCTATAACTGTTTTAACTTTGTCAGTGGAGGAATCCATAAATTGTGTGTGGGTTATGATTACATTACTTCCATTAGGATCCTTTTCTAAATAATTAAATACAATAAATTAGGATATGAATCATGATGAAAAATTTAGAGCTAAATAAATACTATATATATTGAAATTAATTCATAGTTAATCTCATAATAATGACATGGTATCATTGGGAATAAATTTACTATTAAATCCTTTATAATTGTTTTTAATGAAAATGTAAATTATCATAAGAATATACCCTAGGACTGTATAATGAGTTGCACACTAAAGCATGTTTTCATGAACAAGGTATTGTCGTGTCTGGCCTGAGATACCTTGTTAGAGATGTTACCCCATGGTACATCTGTTTCAGAACCATGTCCACATGTAGTATCCAGACATGTATGTATTTCTTGGAAGACAAATCTAATCTATAACATTCCAAAATTGTAATATGTTCTTATAATTTTTTACTAAACGTAAATCTTAGTGTTATGAAATCTACACGACATTTTCTAAATCTCGTTCAAAAGGATTTACTAAACTTCCTCGAATACAAACTGTAATAACCCTAAAACCATAATCCATGGGTCAATGGTAATTTTATTACAACAGCACAGATATAAATGATTCTACTACAAGGGGTCAATCCGTTTCACAATCTTTAAGAATATAGATACACAATTGTATCCCTTATTACAATGGTAATTAAAATTTGAATATAAAAAATAAAATATACTTTTTCTTGTCACTTATTAAAGGTTTTAATCTTCAAAACCTATGGAATGGAAAAACTAAAGGGGTGTTCAAAAAATCATTGAAAGGATTATATAGAATAATAATAATGGAATTAAAGTTATTAATTTACAGACATTATGAAAAGGTAAGTAAATTGGAAAACACATTCCATCAATACACAAATAAATATAATGAAACCAGATATTATGTTAACGTGAAAACCAAATTAAAAGTAATAATTGAATACTAAATAACAAAAATGATAATTATTTGGAAATCAAGTATTTGTAAGATAAACCATTATACTATCATAATTGTTTAATTATGTGTGTAGATACTCATATCATTATTTTTGTAAACTAACATGAAGGGTTTATCTCCAACTGTATTGACTCATGGGACATATCGATGCATCGAGGGACTATAATAGAGACCACCCATGATTTAAATTCTAAAAAAATATTCATAAATATCTTTATTCTTGATAAATATTCCTTATAAATATCCATATTGTGTAGAGGATATAATATCATCAATATTTCTCACTTTAAAACAAAATCAAAATAAACACCATATTTAAAATGTTATATGAATAAGAAAATAATAATATCAATGATACAAGAATAAAAATATTTAATATAAATAAAATATAAAATTAAAAAATTTCACAAATATTCAATACATACACAACATAAAAAAGGATTATGTTCATAATACGCAGTATGTCTCAATGAAATTGAATTTGATGGAAATTCATTTACCATATGTTCGAATGTGTTCTTCAGTTGATCTTAATAACATAGATAATAAGATTAAATCCATTAATTAAATATTTCTGAACCTTTGAAAGTGTGCTGTTGGTGGAGGGGAGTCAGAACATGAAGAGGTTGGTAGTAATTTTTACGAAGAAGAGCCTGGTTCAAGAAGCAACAGGAGTAAGAGGAGAAGGAGGGGCAGGAAGGATTACTCCTCCTTACCTCCTGCATTGAGGACCCAGTCATCAAGAAAGATAATGGTTGAGGAGCTGGACAAGGAGGTCCGGTGTCACCATAAGTCATCTGATCATCCTGAAACTTTCTCAGACTTGGTTCAAAGCTCAGACGAGGTAGTTTTATAGCATGTTATATTTCTCAATGCTTTGGAAGAGGAGGCGGCCAAGATGATGGGTCAGAATCTTGAAGTGGACCTTAATGAAGAACAATATTTGTGGGTTGACATACAAGATGCGATTCTGGTTGCAGGCTTTAACAAGGGGTTGATAAGAATTGAGGAGTACATGCAGATCTGGAACAAACTGACTTCTGCTTTTGAAGACCTGGTAAGGGGGGATCAACTTTTACATGTCTCTAGTTTAACCTGGAAGCCGGTTAGGGATACGAGGTCTAGTATAACTCGATTGGTTTTCAATGATTTTGTTTTTTCATTCCCTAACTAATGTTTTGTTGAGTCTCAATCCTTGTTGTGTGGATATTCTGGTGGGTCAAATCGGCTCTGAAGTGTTAGAGCACACTGTTTCCTCCTCTGAAGGTTATTGGGGATGTGGCTGATTTAGAGGGATGGCTTGCCATTGGGAGGGACCATGTTTGCATGGGATCTCCAATTGGTACTTCTATAGATGTAATGGTTGCTACTTTTACTTGGAAGAGGTTGGTTCTGGATTGTTTTGTTTGGAACTATTTGGTGTTTGTTGGAACCTTTGGTTTCTCACTTTTTCCTCAAAAGTGTTATTCTTAATAAAAAATAATTTGCAGCATCAGTAGAACCTTTCATCCATTTATTTTATTTTTTATAAAATTATTATGTGCATTTATATCCCTTTAAATGAGTTATAAATTCTAATTTTATAATTTAAAATCATTCATCTCCTTGGTTTTCATGACCGGTTTACATATATATATATATGGAAATTCATGTAAAATGAAAATTGTTTTAACAATATTTAATTATATTTTATTAATGAAATTAATGGAAATTTAATGGTTTTATATTACGTTTAATTATATTTTATTATGATTAATCATTTAGAGAAAATGTTTTTGAAAATAGTCCGTGTTATTTTAGTGTTTTTTCAATCACTATGAACTATTTTTGTGTTATGAATTCATATTATGTATACATATAATGGATAAAAATTAATAAATAAGTTATAATATATATTTTACAGTATTTTCTATCTATAAAAAATGGCTTTAGGACTGGCCTTAAATGTGGAATTATAAAAATAACAATCATCATCCATACAGGTGGTGAATCAATACATTACGAATGGTATCTCAATTTTTAGTACAAAAGGATTTTTGATGAAATATAATGATGGATAATTTCATAAAAATAATAATAATATAGTATATATGTGATAAAAAATTTGTCATGCACTTTGGTAAGGGTAAATGTGGATAGAATAAGAAAATAAATGAAATAGAAAATAAAATAAAATGAAATGAAAGAGGTATTTACCTCTTAAATTTTCCTCTATGAGACCCCCTTTATATAACATGGGATTAGACTTTTGGGGGTCCAAATGATCATGGACATGGGGGATTGTATTGGGAATACTATTTGGTAGAACATGGCCAATGCTAAATGCTTTGATGGCGTGAGATGATGTTTTGGTGAGAGTGTTATTAATGTAGGAGGATGAGTGTGTTTCTCATTATTTTATTCATTAGATTATTATTTTTTCTGAAAATTGTGAATTGTTAGTGTATTATCAGTAAATAAATTAAAATAACTAACTATTGTATGTTATTATCGGTTAAAATCCTAAATAAATTAGTTATGATTCAAAAATTTATTTATTTAGCTTATACTATAAATTATTGTATTTCCTTATTCACAAAAATCAATATACTTTATAAAAGTCCAAAAAAAATCACCCTATATATTTTTCAATGTTTCTAATTCAAAATTGAAATCAATTTCATGAAAATAATTTTTTAAAAATGAGAAATGGAATTTTTAATTAACGATATAATTTACATGGAAAATATCCATTTTAAAAAGGTAGTTGATTTTATAACACTTTAAAAAATTCCCTAAGGTCCCGTAAAAATAACATATAATCATAATAAAAGAAAATATTAATATATGATTCTATTTTATGAAAAAAAAATTGAATCATTATGTTAATTAAAAAATTAATAAGAAAATCTGTTTTATAATGATATCAATAATTAATTTATAATTTCTAATAAATATATTTACTTACACTGTGAATTAATTATATCGTATTATCATTTATAATATGAAAAAATTTATTTATTATATCTTATTGGTTGTTACAATTCAATTTTCTAAATTACTATTTATATTGGTCTTATTACATTTCTAATGTTTACGTGACTATTTCATTTGTACATGTTCTTCTTTTCCAAAAAATACTCCAATTTTATTCATTCTCTAGTCTATTGTTTTTTCTCATATATATGTGATTTTTTATGATTTATAGCAAATGTTGTATGTTTTTGTGTAATATAATAAATTGAATGTGTTTAATTTGTTTATTAGGATACAATTAGGGAAATCTTTGGGTGTTATAAAATTCCTCTCGATGTTATAAAATAATCAATCAGTTAATAATGATTTTATATGAAATTGAAAATATGAAAAAGATATATTAAAAATATTTGGAGATGTTAAATAATGATTGAAATATAGTAATATATTAGTGGGAATGATTCTATGAAAAGGTAAATAAAGAAACATATGGAATGTGATTAAACTCAAACATCTAATTGGATTACATTGGTACTTCACTACAACATGACTATATTGTTTTCTATTATTATTATATTATAAGTCTCTAAAACCCAAAGGAATATAATATAAAAATTATAATAATTATAAGACATATTTTAAATAATTTAAAATAGGTTTTAATCTATAATAAACAAGGTGAGATAAATGTAAAAAAATTCAAATTCTGATTGGGGTGCATGATACGAATTCAAAGTATTGTGGTTTATTATTTGTTCATAAAAACATGTTCCATGACACTGATGTAAACACACCCCAAACATTTTTATTGAAACAAATATATAATACGTTGCATCATATGTAGGAACCAATAATATGTGGAAGAAGACATATATTGATGATATGGATATACATACTAGATACCAATGGATTATCTATTGTGATAATAAGTGTTATATTAATTTGTCTAAAAATATACTTCAAGAAACCATGAAAAACCTATTAACATTACAAATAGTTTTATTAAAGAGAATTGATTTTATTATACAAGGAATCTATAAATTATTTCATCAATGTAATAATAAGTAGATATCATCAAAAATAAACCCAATGTATAGTTATTTTAGAACTTAGTGTTTCAAATGGAGTCAATCCCTATATCCATCACTAAGGTACGATATTTTTTTTATTTTCCTATAAATTTAATCATTCCAATTTGTTGATCGTCATTTATATATAGATGAAAAAATTATTCTATTTTTTTTTGAAAAATATTAATCATTGCATCTTATTGTAAATAGAATTGTTTATATGATTTTTTTCATCACACTACATTGATCATGAATGATATTTATTTTGGGGATGTGGAAATTTAAGAACATAATTAATTATATGTTTAATAAAACTTACTTGGTACACCAAGTGAGCTAAAATAATGTTATAATTGATCATTTCATGACCTTTTACATTGACAATGTTTTTGTTTTCCCCTATATTTTGTTCACATTATTTCAAATTTCCATTACATATAGTGGAATGAGTAGTGTGGATAAAAAATAAAAAGGTGTATAATGTCCAAATGTATAGGGGAAAATGTGAAATTTATTTATCAATATTTGATGTCGGATTTCTATTCAATGATGAATCATTACTGGTGATAATGATAATTCATTTTATTAAATTGTTTCTATAAAATATGTGAATTTTAAAGTGATAATCATCGATTTATGGGATGGTAAATATGATCAGGTCACTAACATTTCAAATAGATTTTGATGGTTTAGGAATCCATTTATAAAATACCACCATAAAGTAATATTATGAGAAGGTGGAGATTTGAAGTTGAAAAATATATATAAATCGAACACCATCTATACCCACTGATTTATGAAGTGAAGAAAAAAAATTTATAGTGTTTGAAGAGTATATAATATATATTAAAATTATAAGCAATATGATAGAGATGATCATAAATATATTGAGTATACTCTAGTAAATGGATATATAAATGAAAATTGATAATTCTCCTATTAGAAGACTGACATCAAATATAAAATTTTTCATTAGATATTTGGGATAATAAACTCCATTATAGAAGAATAAATTAATTTATAAATTCAACTGTTGAATTTCAGTATTGTAATTGACAAATATATTAGTATATTTTTAAAGGATAAATGAATTTTGAATGTACAAAATACCATTCCATTGATGTGTTATCCAATTATATATAAGAGTATCCTTGTCTTGAAAAAGTTACTCTAGGATATTGGAATTGTAACTTATCTATTAAATAGTGTTGTCAAAGATTTCAAAAGATTATATAAATTTTCATATGTTGGGAGACAATCAAAAACTATAAATAGGTACATTGGAAGAAATATAATCTTAATAAAATGGGAAATTAAATATAACAATAGTAGGTAAATTATTATTTTAATTTCAAAAATATTAGGAAATTAACATTCGATATTCATGTATATATCATGTGGAATGTGGTGGTGAACGATATTCCCCATAAAGAGAGACTATGGTAATAACTGACATGTGGATCTCCCTCTTGTTGTCAAAATTATATATAATAAAAAAATTAAAATAAATTTATACGATGTTTTTAAATGGTAATTTTATGAAACTAAATCAATAAATGTATACATGATGATAATAAAATTTCAAAAAATTATGGAAATAATATTCACATTGTAACACCCAGACCACAGTTACCAAGAGTTGGTGCATTATTTTAATACATAGGCATGATTACCAGGAATCAAGTCCCAATGGACCAATCTGTTTAGCAGTCTTGGAAAATATATTACATACATGAAGGTTACATTACACTTCATAACATACAAAACCACATAAATAATCCTTTATGAATGCCATTATTCCCTTGTATTATCCATGCATATCAATCACTACATACTTCTTGGAATCCTGGGAAAAATAAAACATAGAAATGGGGTGAGCTCAAATGCCAAGTAAGGATAACAATATAGCCGAAACATTCATAAATAAGAATAAACAATTAAGTAAATTTATAAATAAAACAAAAGCCTCTTGATCATTAACTTGACCATAGTATAGAAAAAATAAAATGAAATAATGCCATTTACTTATTCACATGGATATTCTACTATTCGAATAATCACATTAAATATCAATAACCACATTCATAATGATGGAATGCATAATTCCAGACTATCATAACCACATAGCCAAGGCCTCGTGCCAAGACTAAAAATAAGATTTTGTCTAGGCCATGTGCTAAAACACTAGTTTTCCTCATGAGACCTATCAATGCATCGAGGAGCTATATCAGGCTCCAACCATCACATATCAAGTCTAATGCATTCCCATATGAAAAGGATTAAACATAACATAAACATTCATATTAAAACTAGAATACGAATTGTAAATACATCATCCATAAACCATGAATGGTATAAAAATAACACATCCATAGTCAAACATATCACAAAACCTTCAATATAATATAGAAGATTTCTATCATAATAAGTCAACATAAAATAAGAGTAAAATCCATCTAATGATGTTGAAATAGATGAAATAAAAACTATTTGAGAGAAATATATCTTTTTTTAAATCATTTAAAAGTCAAACATTTATTAAGGAAGTAATATAATGGAGAGTTTTTGGATCAAAGTGTCCCATACCACTTCGAAACATTTGAAATGAAATATCATTTCAATACATTAATTTTCATATAAATAAATCCTTAAAATCATTTTGAAAACATGTACATTAATTAAAGTAGTTAGAAAGATAAATCTTTAAAACATTTAAAATTCTGATTTTGAAGAGTAATTTTCAGAAATTCATAAAATATTCATTTTGAAATCATTTAAAGGTCAAATAATTATAAAATGAAATATTTACATTGGAAATATCCTTATAATCCTGTAAGGTAAGCTTAGAAAATTTTATAATGGCATAAAATAGCCGCACCCGCCGTATAAGTTAAAAAATAATTCTTACCTTAATTCTGTTGAAAAGGTTAAAAAGGACCTTGATTGGAAAATGACAGAAATATTCCATTATAAACAAATTATAAAATTCAACAAGGGTATAGATGACATTAACCCATATTCTAGTAAATAGTAAAAAAATGTTTTGAAATAAATTTTTCAGAAACATGGATGTGGATGATAAAGAGATCCCAGTAGATTATTACATGTAAACAACCTCGGATAATAAAGAGATTGTGAAATAAACCATTAACTTGTACCTTTCCTTGGTTGGCGTAGGTTAAACTCCTGTACAATGGTGAAATAATTGTTATTAAATTATACAAGAATCATATACATTAATATGATATCATATATGATCTTTTAACATTGATTTGTTAATAATATCTTAGTATTATCATTGTTTTGGGTGTTAACTTACTCATTTTCTTTTATATGTTTTGTTACGTAAGCTGTGTTTGTCATGGATAGGTCATATAGTGTTCATATCTAGAATGATATCAATTCCTTAAACATTATTTTTAAATCATCAAATGATAATTATACTTGAATGGATGCGATGGAGAATGAATCTCATCGTTTTCATGGAGACGGTAGTCCGTACATACGCACGAGCGACAATATCATTATTTTTATATTAAAATAATATTCAATTGGATGGTATATATTATATACATAATAATTATCATGTTATATTTATAATTTACATGAATTACACATAATTATTATACCCATCCAAACAATAATATATTGAATAACTATTACACCGCGACGTGGAGAAGGTAAGCCGTACATACGCACGTATGGTGACATGTTATTCAAAGGATGGATAGAATACTGAATATGGTTGTACCATATTTATAATAATATTAAATTATATATGAGATACTGGATTAATTATTTTAGAATGGGAATAACAAATAATGAAGAAGTTGAAAAAGAAATGAATTTGAAAAAGGGTGGTGAAAACATTACCTCTTTTTGGGTTCTTCCGTTTGATTTGATCAAAAGGGCTTTTTAGGTTGGATTTATGATCAAAATAAGACCTATAGGTTGTATTGAGGGAAGTTCAGAGAGTATTTGGGCAGGTTTTGGGTGATCCAAAAGGCTTTGAAGATGTGAATTAATGAGATGGGGGAGTTCCCTTTTATAAGATGGGTGAGGGGCACCTTTGTAAAATCTAGAAATATTATTTTATAATAAATTCATATTGGGTTTCTAATGGATACAAAGTAGATTATTTAAAGGTTAAGGTGGGGATGGGTCGAAAACCACCCATCAAATATAATTTATACAGGTTTGGGATATTATATTAACCTTATCCATAAGTATTAACTCTTAGTTAATTAGTTTCAATTTTACAATGTCTCTTTGTATTTTTATATTATATGGTTAAAAACATACTATATACATCCAAAAGACCACCAAGTGGTTCATTAATGATACAACTATCATGATATAAGTCTCTTGGGTGAACTGTAGATTTTTAGGAATTTAATATCAATTAATAATATAATATTTGTTTTAAAAACTCTTTTATGTCAATTTTGACACTATTCAAAATTTGATTTTTTTAAAAATTATAACAGAATGATTAATTACAAAAAAGTTAATTAAAGGAATAATAACATGTCATATTATCCTTTAGAATTATTGGTATTTATAAAAAGTCTCTAATTACATTTAATTGGGTATTTATAATATCAATTATTATAATTTTTCACTATTATGGTAATTACTACATCATCATTGTGTCATAAATAAATTAAATTATTAAATTTCTAAAAATTATAAATAAAATATAATTATTTATGAAATCTTTTTAGATTTCTAATGAATATTTTCAATCGAATTTATCTTATGTTTATCTCTATATTAAAAATGTTTTAGTAAATAAACCTTGATTTTAACTCTCTTAACTCTTCTTTGAATTAAATAATATTAAATGTTCTAATCTAATCCAAGTGGATTAAATGATAATATATTAATCCTAAGGTTTTTTTGGTCGATATAAACTTTTCCAATTGAATTAGGACATGTGTTAGGGTAATATTAATATCATTTTTACCCTTAATTACCATATTTACTTGTAACCGTGGTAAATAAAATTAAAAAGTTACTAGTCACCAAAAATTATTTTCATCTCATTAAACCACATTTTACTCCATGATATTAACCGTGTCTTTTGGATTTTCGAAATTTGACTCACAGAAGCGGTAAAATTATGTTTTATGAAAAATCCAGTTTTTTTTAACTACCACTTAGTGGTTTCACTATTCATCAAAAAATGAATGTTTCCATAAAAATAACAAAAATTAGGCCTGAGAAATATTTTATATTATGAATTAAAAAATGATGTCAATTTTACTAAATTCAAAACATATCAGTTTCATTAAATAATTTAAAAATTAATTGTCGTCGTCAAAAAAATAGCATGTTTTTAAGAGATAATAACTATCAAAAGATTAACACTTGTTTATGTCCGGTTTAATTGTGAAACTATGTACAATGACTAACATTTTATTAAATGGTAAAAATATATTCTAAATATACTTTAAAACCACTCAAATTCATAATTTATCAATATAAATTATTTCGATTAAAAAGATGTTTTTATTTAAAATGTAGTAATTTTCACTATTCATCAAAATATGAAAGTTATCCGAAAAGTACCAAAATTTCACCCTAGGCTAAATTCGATACTCCTAATTCAAAAATGAAGTCCATTTGGAGAGATAAAATTTATAAAATTATCATAAAGTAGGTATTACTATTCATAACGGCTAGTTTGATTTGGTTATGGTGTGTGTTAGAATTCGAAGTTGCGTACAACACACGCTACTGTTTTCTTCAAAGAGAAGAATACCGTGGAATATTGGAGTGTTTCATTGTAAATTTTTGATCTCCCCATTATAAAAAGTAAATTTATTTATTCAAATTGAATATATAATAGTTTAAAATATTGTATTTTAAAAGGGTTCACTATTAAAAGTTGGTAAAAGTGCAATACTGAAATCGAATTTTTTCTTATAATATGGATTCTAAAATTATATGGATTATTAAAATATCATTAAAATTTAGTTAATACTATTCATAGCTTCTTTTGAACAACTTTTTTGATATGTCATGGTGCGCTTGAACTCGGTGTTGCGTGTAGTGCAAGTTATTGAAATATTTTTATGAAATAACACACTATGAAATCTTGGGGTGTTACATTCTCCCAACCTTCAATAAATTGCATCCTCGCAATTTGAAATTGTTCTTTGAATATAAAAGATAGAAAATAGAAAATATCTTTGTGGGAAAACCCACATCGAAAATTGGGTTATTAAAATTTAGTCTTAATAAGAGGAAAACAGAAATGAAAGGGTCACCACCAAATTATGATCTCTATTAGGAAAACATTGGTGGAAATTAGAGACATATAATTGGAGTAAAAACATAAATATTTATAGGTAGTGATTGAGGTATCAATCACAAACAAGTGTAAAATTGAGGGTCTTAAATTCATCAATCTATGATGATTTAAAATACAATCGGTTCAGCAAAACATATGGTATTCAGATAACAAATTTTTTTAAGATCCCTTCACTAATGTATAAGAATTAATTTCTTAATTGAATAAGAGAGGGTGAAAAATATATACTCGACAAGTAGAGTATCATCCTTTAACTATGTTCTACCACAAACTCATATTTCACTCTAATAGATAATAGAACTCAAAAATAATATTCTATTTATCATATTCGTATAGGGTTAAAATAAAGAATTTATAAATTATCTAGCAGAACCATTAAAAAACGACATTATTCAATCCAGGACATCACATGGGTCAGTGGTAGGTGATACACCATTGTCGCCCTTCAGTTGTGGGTACAAGTCTCTCGGTCTTGCCGGACGCGACGGGTTGCCACCCGACCTTCGAGTTTTCTTTTGTTTGGAAATCCAAAATAATCCAAACTAGAACTATCCAAAATACTTCAGTCCAAAATTTACAAGGATGGTAAACACAATGAAGATCATTTTTTGCCGTGTAGTAACATGTGAACACCTTCATCATGTATTCTTTTAAAACACTCCAACATCCTGAATTACCAAAAAACCTTATAGATTACATTCATGATCCCTTATTCCTTAAAGAATAATAGATATACTCCTTCATTCAAAAAATGTTGTAAATCTCAATAATGGTGGAATATACAAATCATTAATCAGTTTCAAGGTAGTCAAGAATATCCAATATAATTTATCCAAATCAATCATGTATTATTCTAAAATCACTACCTCAGTATCAGAACCATATTATGGTCTATCTTTCTCTTAACCATATATTTTCCAAAATTTTAACCTGCTACTGAGTCACTTTTCTTTGTTCCAAAAAATATTAATTCCTTAATGAAATAGTACTACAGTAAAATACTTATATACTACATAAATATTATAACAAGTACATTGTTGATAAAGCACTCAAATGACATAATCAAGATAATAACACTAACCATTCCTCTTCATCTGTTGTAGTGTCATAACTTGATTATTATCCAATAGCATCATTTGCGGCATAGTCTGATGACTGGGAAATAGGTTCGCATAGTGTCCGAACTCCTTGCAAATGAAGTATTGTACATTTGAAACCATTTTCTTAACCTTGCAGTCACGTACTTTGTGCCCTTTTCTTCCACACATTAAATAGACTCCCATTCCTTTAAGGCAAGTTCTAGGGTGTTTCTTCCCACAGTTATCACATATGGGAAAATTATTCTTTTATCTCTTCCCTTTATCCATTTTTCTATCTTCTATCCTTTTATTCTCTTACTTCCCTTCAAATCCATATGACTCAGTAAACTCTTTACTTATCTTATCAACACATGATATTATTTCTTCATATGATGACAATACATGGGAGACTATTTCTCTTATAAATTCTATCTTAAGACCATGAAAGATATGATCCTTCTTTCTCATTGGATCATGTGCATTGCTGGAGTTCACATTCCTTCTACTGGGCGCCATTTTTAAACAATAGCATACAATAGATTAGTTTACGAATAATAATACCTAATCCAAAACTTGTAAAACATATAACATAAATTAAATAGTTTATGGATATAATCCATCATCATAAAAATGTCTCCATGGAGGAAGTATATACTCATAAACCCTTCATAATGGTTTATAAAAAAGATGAGAATTAGCCTAAGCATATCCCCTGGGAGTGTCGTAACCAAGAGTGCAGCAAGGCCCGTTGTCATGCACTAGTTCCCGTTTGAGTCTAGCTCAAATCGGTGTTTTCGGGTTTTACCCCTAGGTACATCTGTGCCAGAGCCACTTCTACCTGCTCGTATCCAGACAAGGATGTGTTGCTCGGAAAACTCACAAAATCTCTACAATACAAAAATTCTAGGAAGTTCTTCTATACTAATCCTCAAAGATCATCATAGGTCTATGTGCTCTAGTTAGAGTTTATCTAAATATAGTTTCCAAGGTTATTTCTAAACTTCCTCCGATACATACTATAACACCCCGACCCCAGTTACCCTGAGTTGGTGAATTATTTTAATACATTGACATGATTAAAAGGAATCACGTCCCAAAGGACCGATCAGTTTAGCAGTCTTGGAAAATAGATTACATATATGAATGTTACATTACACTTCATAACATACAAAACAACATAAATAATCCATTATGAATGCCATTATTCCCTTGTCCTATCCCAACATATCAATCACTATATACTCCTTGGAATTCTGGGAAAAATAAATCATAGAAAAGGGGTGAGCTCAAATTCCCATTAAAGATAGCAATATGGCGGAAACATTCATAAATAAGAATAAACATTTAAGGAAATATATAACTAAAACAAAAGCCTTTTGATCTTGAACTTCAACATAGTATGGAAAAAATAAAATAAAATAATGTCATTTACTTATTCACATGGATATTCTACTAATCAAATAATCACATGTAATATCAATAACCACTTTCATAATGATTGAATGTATAATGCCAGACTATCATTACCACATATCCAAGGCCTCGTGCCAAGACTACAAATAAGATTTTGTCAAGCCCTTGTGCCAAGACAGTAGTTTGTCTCATGAGACCTACCGATGCATCGAGGAGATATAACGGGCTCCACCCATCACATATTAATTCTAATGCATTCCCATATGAAAAGGTTTAAACATAACATAATCATTCGTATTAAAACTAGCATACGAATTGTAAATAATTCATCCATAAACCATGAATGGTATAAAAATAACACATGCACAGTCAAACATATCACAAAACCTTCAATATAATATAGAAGTTTTGTATCATAATAAATCATCTTAAAAAAAGCGTAAAATCCATCGAATGATGCTGACATAGATTAAATCAAAACTATTTGAGAGAAATATCTCTTTTTTTAATCATTTAAAAGTCACAAATTTATTAAGGAAGTAATTTAATAGAGATTTTAGGATCAATGTGTCCCATACCACTTCGAAACTTTTGAAAAGAAATATCATTTCAAAACATTCATGTCCATATAAATAAATCCTTAAAATCATTTTGAAAACCTGGACATTAATTAAAAAGATTTAAAAATATAAATCATTAAAACATTTAAAATTCTGATTTTGATAAAGTGTACCTTTTAGAAATACATAAAATATACATTTTTAAATCATTTAAAAGTCACATATTTATAAAATAAAACATTTACATTGAAAATATACTTATAAGATTGTAAGGGAAGCTTGAAAAATTTTATAATGGCGTAAAATAGCCGCACACGCCGTATAAGTTAAAAAAAATTCTTACCTTAATTCTGATGAAAAGGTTAAAAAGGACCTTGATTGGAAAACGACAGAAAGATTCCTTTATAAACCACATATAAAATTCCACAAGGGTATAAATGACTTTAACCCGTATTCTGATTAATAGTAAAAAAAATGTTTTGAAATACTTTTTTCAGAAACATGGATGTGGATGATAAAGAGATCCCAGTAGATTATTACGTATAAACAACCTCGGATAATGAATAGATTGCTAAATAAACCCTTACCTTGTACTTTTCCGTGGTTGGGGTAAGTTAACCTCCTGTATATTGGTGAAATAATTTTTATAAAATTATACAAGAATCATATAAATTAATATGATATCATATATGATCTTTTAACATTGATTTGTTAATAATATCTTAGTATTATAATTTTTTGGGGTTAACTTACTCGTTTTCTTTAATATGTTTTGTTACGTAAACTGTGTTTATCAAGGATAGGTCGTATCTTATTCATATCTATAATGATATCAATCCCTTAAAAATTATTTTTAAAACATCAAATGATAATTATACTTTAATGGATATGATGGAGAATTAATCTCATCGCATTCGTGGAGACGGTAGTCCGTACATAGGCACGAGCGACAATATCATTATTATGATATTAAAATAATATTTAATTGGATGGTATATCTTATATACAGAATCATTATCATGTTATATTTATTATTTACATGAATTACACATCATTATTATACTCATCCAAATAATAATATATTGAATAACAATTACACCACGACATGGAGATGGTAAGCCGTACGTACGCACGTATGGTGACATGTCATTCAAAGGAGGGATAGAATACTGAATATAGTTGTACCATATTTATAATAATATTAATGTATATATGGGATACTATATTCTTTATTTTATAATGGGAATAACAACGAAAGAAGAAGTTGAAGAAGAAATGAATTTGAAAAAGGGTGGTGAAAACATTACATATTCTTCTGGTTCTTCCTTTTGATTTGATCAAAAGGGCTCCTTAGGTTGGTTTTCCGATCAAACTAAGGCCTCTAGGTTGTAGTGAGGGAAGTTGAGAGAGTTTTTGGGCAGGGGTTGGCCGAACCAAAAGGCTGAGAAGTTGTGAATTAATTACAACGGTGAGTGCCCTTTTATAAGAGGGGTGAGGGGCACCTTTCGAAAAGTTTGAAATATTATTTTATAATAAATTCATATTCGGTTTCTAATGGCTCCAAAGTAGATTATTTAAACGTTAATGTGGGGATGGGTCGAAAACCACTCCACCAATAGAATTTAGACAGGTTTGGGTTGTTATATTAACCATATCATTAAGACATCACTCTTAGTTCATTAGTTTCACTTTTACAATTTCTCTTTGTATTTTTATATTATATGGTTAATAAACTTACTATATACATCCAAGAGACACCCAAGTGGTCCATTAATGATACACATATCATGATATAAGTCCCTTGGCCGATCCTTTGATTTTTAGGAATTTAATATCAATTAATAATATAATATTATTTTTAAATACTCTTTTATGTCAATTTTCACACTATTCAATAATAGATTTTTGTAAAAATCCTAGCAGAATTATTACTTCGAAAAAAGTTAATTAAATGAATTCTAATATGTCATATTATCCTAGAAAATTATTTATATTTATAAAAAGTATATATGTACATTTATTTGGGTATTTATAATATCAATTTTTCTAATTTTTCACTATTATGGTAATTACTGCATCATCATTGTGTCATAAATAAATTAAATTATGTAATTTCTAAAAATTATAAATAAAATATAATTATGTAGGAAATCATTTTATCTTTATAATGAATATTTAAAATCTAATTTATCTTATGTTTAACCCTATATTAAAAATGTTTTAGTAAATACACCTTGATTTTAACTCTTTTAACTATTCTTTGAATTAAATAATAATGAATGTCCTAATCTAATCCAAGTGGACCTAAATGATAATATTTTAATCCTAAGGTTGTTTTCGGTTGATATACACTTGTAAAATAGAATTAGGACATGTGTTAGGGTAATATTAATATCATTTTTACCCTTAATTATCATATTTACTTATAACATGATAAATAAAAGTAAAAGGTTACTATTCACCAAAAATTATTTTCATCTCATTTAACCCCATTTTACTCCTTGATAATAACTGTGTCTCTCAGGTTTTCAAAATTCCACTCACATAAGCGGTAAAATTAAGTTTCAAGAAAAATACCAAAAATTAGGCCTAAGCTATATTTGATATTATGAATACAAAAATGATGCCTATTTTACCAAATTCAAAACATATAAGTTTCATTAATTAATTTAAGAATTAATTCCCGTCATCAAAACAAATAGAGTATTTTTAAGATATTATAACTATCAAAAGATTGCCACTTTTTTATGTCCGGTTTAATTGTGAAATTATGTACAATGACCAAAATTATATTAAATGGTAAAAATATATTCTAAATATACTTTAAAACCGCTCAAATTAATAATTTATCAATATAAATAATTTCGATTAAAATGTTGTTCTTAATTAAAATTTAGTAATTTTTACTATTCATCAAAATATGAAAGTTATCCGAAAAGTACCAAAATTTCACCCTAGGCTAAATTCGATATTCCAAATCCAAAAATGAATTCCATTTTGAGAGATAAAATTTATAAAATTTCAAAAAGTAGGTATTACTATTCATAACGGCTGGTTTGATTTGGTTATGGTGTGTGTTAGAACTTGAAGTTGCCTATGAGACATGCTACTTTTTTATTCAAAGAGAAGCATATCGTGGATGCTTGGGGTGTTTCATTGTAAATATTTGATGTCCACATACTAAGAAGTAAATTTATTTAGTCAAATTTAATATATAATAGTTTAAAATATTTGATTTAAAAAGGGTTCACTATTAAAAGTTGGTAAATATGCAATACTAAAAATGAATTTGTTCTTCTAATGTAGATTCTAAAATTATAGGGATTAGAAAAAGTTCATTAAAATTTATCTAATACTATTCATAACTTCTTTTGAACAGCTTGTTTGGTAAGTCATGGTGCACTGGAACTCGGTGTTTCGTGTAGTGCAAGTTATTGAATTACTTTTATGAAATAACACACTATGAAATCTTGGGGTGTTACACACATATATTATAAAGTATATGAGAAAAGAAATTAGTGGAATATAGAAGTACTGTTCAAGAATTTCTGTATTAGTAAATGAAAATATTTTCAATGTTTTGAGAAAAATCATATAAATTTATGGTGGTATGATTAAGAATACCTTACACTTTTAAGTTAATTGGAGCTCATGATTTCTTCACCAAGTAAATATTATGTTGAAAATTTTTGTAAATATTCATTAGGAACATAATTTGGAACTAACAAGATAATGAAATTATGTTATTGAAACATCAATGAAATACCCATTTCTATATATATCCATGATAATAATATAATAGTCATGTTTTAATTGAGTAAAAATAAATGATAAGCTTGTGATGTAGTCATCATTTAGTAGGTTATAATGTTATAAAAATTGATCCATATTTATTTCTAATGGGGTTTTTGATTTTATTGATGAATGGGTAAGAGGTATCAAATGGTTTTAGAACAAATATAACAAACTAATTAATTGCATATTTTATTCCATACATATTTCATTCTTTTTTAATTTAAATTTCACTAAAATATGATTCTAAATTGAATTAAATTTTCAAAATAAATAGTGAAATTGAGTTTATACGCCCTTGTTTCACTCTATTTAACAAATATTATATTACTAATTTTTTTCTAATTCATGATTTATTTTTAATATAGTACATGGATTATGATCATGAATCTAATTTATATTTAATCCTTATGGTTTTCTGAGAAGGTGGTGATTTGTTAGTAATTTAATGATTTATTTTTATTACTTTAATATTTCATATATATTTCATTCCCATATTGATTTATCATGAGAATTTTTTATATATATTTTAATATATAATTAATATCGATTTAATTGGTCTGTATAATTTATATGGTGATTAATTGAACAAATTTATATGGATTGAAAAATTAATATATAATTTCATTAGTAATTTAGAAACCAAATGGGTTATAAAGGATATATTATCTAGAGATGAGAGAATTATGTTAGTTTATCATATCATATTTGAAGATGATATGAGGACCAAATTAACTAAATATGGTTATCATGAATCTATATTTAAGATTTCTATTGGAAGGTTTTAATTAATTGGTATTCAAAAAACACATGATATCCTCTTTGATTCCTATAACGGTGATTAAGTAAATTTCAAATTGGATGAAGTGGGTAAAGAAATGTTTTCATATTGAGGATTGTTAGTTGATGGTTTTGACCCAAAATCATCTATCAAAAATTCATTGATAGACAATGTTTGGAAAATAAAATTTTTTTATTCTTTTTTACTATATATGATGATAACAACATGTGTTTCAAAAATATCATGACCAATTTATTGATTAGAATAATGAAAAATATTTTTATTTTATTTAAACTATTTCATAAGGATTTATAATTATGTTCAACTAAAAGAAGTCAATTAGATATAGATTTTCCAAAAAAAGTTATTTTACCAAGATTTTGAAGTCTTCAAATATTAATATGTTTTGATGTACGATATTTTCATGAATTATTATAACACATGTGAGGTGTAGAATATAAATTATTGAATTTGAATAAATTTGTTTCAGTGTAGAAATTTCATTCTAAATATTTTCTTTAGATTTCTAAAGACCAAAAAAATGGGAAAAAGTGTTGGTTTAAGTAAATCAAAAGAAATTATCTTATGGAATTTTATGGTGAAAAAAAATATGATTTTTTGATAACATTGAATTTTTTTCCAAAGATGCTCTATAATTTCACAAGAAAATGTCTTCATATTAATTAAATCGATCAAAATCATTGTAAAATGATCGTCAGGAAGACAAGGAAAAATTAATAGAGTATATATTCCTATAATATGAGATGATAAACATTTTTTGTTATGAAGATCATCAGATATATGAATGAATTAGATGGCAGTGTTTGAATTTTTATAACACATGTCATCAAACATATTCAATTCATATCAAATAAAATGAATTTATTTTTATCATACAAACATCTAGTATATTGTTTTGATTGAAACAGAAGTTTCTGTTTTATTTTATAGATGTCGAGAATCATTTGTGGTATGATGGTTGTGATGAAATGGACGGTAGTTCATTCATAGAATATTCTATAATTATTGTTATGTAAAAATAAATCATTGATGATCCATATATAAGTTTAGAGAAAATGAATTCTTAATGTAAAAATTTTCATTGGATAATATTATTAGTGTATAAAATATATAAATAATGTTTATATATATAAGTGATTACCCTAATATGATCATTTAGTGATCAAAACACCTTACATGTATATTTTAATTCACATCAATTTTTAATAAAATATTTTAAAGTCTATATTTATTGATTCATTCAAATTTATTAAATAATGGTTATAATTTTTGAGATTATTTTAGAGAATTTCATTAATGGGAGTTTAGAATTTTTTCTTTCTGTTGATAAGGAAACTAAATTTTTATTGTTAATATAATCCCTTAGATGACACCAATTAATTGGGTGTACTTATAAATTAATGTTTTATAGTTCCCCTATATGGAATGTATATGGAGTTATATTATTGAATTTTTATAGAGGAAATGGACTACCTTTTGACATTCCATGGTTTGATGATGTTTGTTTTAAAACACATAATATATTTTTTAAAGAGGATAAAAAACAAATGTTTTCAAAAATTACTATTTTTTTCTCATGAAACATTTCATGAAATTCCAATAACTTCTATAACATGTATAATTTTATAAACTACTTTTATGTAAATTGTAATTATTTTGTGAAGGAACAAGATCAACATTTCAAATGATATTTCCATTTGTAATTTATGGAAAAACCCAACATACATATGTCCAAATGATTGAATAATTCCTTACATACTATTGGGTTAAAATTTATGGAATAATTGATTTCCTAGAATATAAAAATCTAGTTTTGTACAAAAATCAAATTGATAACATTTTTATCATATTTGTGATGGTATTTTTAATGTTCTTACAAGATCATTTTTACATATATATCTATGTGAAATTAGTATAAAATATTTTTTGTGATCATAGTGAAATTAACTGTTATATATACTCCATAACCTTTTGAAACCACATAAATAAATTATTTTTAGTGGTTTTTTTGGTATCATATTACATCCAAAAAATGACAACGAATTGCTACTCATGAAAACTAGTGATCCTTTAAATTTTTATTTTCATATAGTTATATTATCGATATTGGTTTTGAAAAGGTTATAACTATTTAATATGACTTGAAGGTAGTTTTATAAGAAATAAAAAAATAAATTAAAACGAGATCACTAATTCACCCTTCCCCCTCTTAGTAATCAAAAATAACCTACATTGGAATTTCTATCGGTATTATTGAAATGGTTCTAATTGTTGAAAATTATTGATTTTTGATGAAAATAGATGTCTTTATTGATTTTCTTAATTCATTTAATAGAAAAGGGATTCCAATATTTGGGGGAATGACTAATCATCATAAGAATAATATATTTTTTCCATATCTTCTCTGACATGGTTAAGATGTTCTGGAAATTTCTAGAGATGGATTTCCTTATTTTAATGATAAATCTCCCATTATTACTATTGATTAATTTTTTATAAATAATTAGAGAGGTAGAAATGATATACATTTCTCAATCTCTCAAATTTTGGCTCATAGATTTAATAGTGATAGAAGTGCTAAAGGAATTTGAGAGGACCTACAGAACATATATAAAAGCAATAAAAAAGATGATAATGATGTATAACATATATAAAGGATAATGTATGAAGATATCCAAGTGGTTAATTATTAATCTACTGGTGACATTATCCATTGGTTGAATGAAATAATGAGAACCGTGTGAAGTATTTCTATGAAGTTATAATATCCAACCATTTTTTAAAATATATAATAAATTATTTATAATAAGTTTAATACTGAAGCATCATATATTGAAGATAGTGATCTTGAAACACTATCACTTTATGATCTAAAAAAACTTTTATTACATATGAAATGATAATATATAATGTTATTTAGAGTTAAGAGCATGTCAATAGGGAAATTTCATTAAAATATCCTAAGTAATAATCTTATTCTAATATATTATTAAAATGAATAAATTTATGAATATGAAACTAAATACAATATTATTAATTTTTTATGGAATTTATATCGTTGTTACATAAAAATTTTAAATTGGTCACAAGAAGTTATAAAGTGATTTTACCACTCAAATTATATTTCTCCTGACCAATTTGAAATTTTTGGCAAATTTTTATTGAAAAATACTGTTGAGTATATGTTGATTCAAAATTTCATTAATTTCTTATTGGTTTTGATGCAAAAATGCCCCACAATTTTTTTTCTAATGAAATTATTTCAAGTGAATTTCTATAAATTAATATTAATAAAAATATTTATTTTTGAATAATATTCCAAACTATGATCTATAAGAAATATTCATTGATGTATTCAAAGCATGTTTTAATATATTCTGGAAACGTGGTTCTGAACCCTATGTTGGTATGTGTAGAAAAAGGAATACATCCAAAATTCAGAAGAAATTTTATAGATCATCAACACTATAATGACCAAAATTTATGATTCATCAACCCTATGATAGTATAAAACCCAACATTTGAGAAAGGGGAATATATTGTCCATTAGGCCTACGTTCAAACACAAACCTACAATTGAGGAAAAAAATGTATGGTAGATTAACCCTATATTTGTAATCAACCATATGTTTTGTGTTTTTCCCTCACAATAAAGAACCATACATTTTATTATTCAATGATAGAGTTTTGAATTCCTAATATAAACTAAGATGTCTACAATGGTCATGATGTAATTGATGATTGATTCAATGATTTTTATGACTGATTTAATGTCTCATTACAATTGTTTTAATGGATTTTATTCAATTAATTAAAATGATAATATTCAAACAAGATGTTTATAATCTATTGAATATTTCTGAATTCTAATATTCACGTTTTATTATTGGATTCTTCTTGAGCTATTTTTGACCTAGAGTTGTTCGATCTGCTTTTTAAAGATGGATATGTTCTTCATCGGAAATATATATATATATATATATATATATACATATATTGTTTTACACATATTAATATATGTATAAGAAGTGGTATGTTGTTTCTTATAGAGATATAATCTAGATAAAAACATGTTTAGATAAATTAGATTCTCTCACTATTGTTGTCATCATTACAATTGTGTTAATATTTTATATATTCTAATATATGAATGATGATGTATTTGAAGATGATGAAATTGGTTAAGATACAATTTTGAGACATTCATGTGTTATTTTAGGGGTTTATTCATGGTTAATAATTGATGAATGCATGTTTCAATGTTAGAGCTCTATTTGTTGTCATTCTATATTAGAGATCTGTTTTCATATCTCAGTTGTTGTTGCAAGAATTGTTGTTTATCTCGAACTATTATAAAAATTAATCACTTTTTTTATTACATTTTTATCTTTACATACTCAGTCATGGTGCTGTTTTAGATTCTTATACTAAGATGTTGATATTCAGTTCATTATAAAAGAACTAGAATGCTTTAATTTGTATTATTGTATGTTTTCAATATCCTACAGTCAATTGTGGATTTTTTGGTCTTAGGAAAAGTTGACCTAGATAAAATCACCAATTTTATGGAGTTGAGAATTGGTGAATTGTTATATTTGATAATTGTGACCTAAAACACTATACATCAATTTATTCATTTACATTATTTATTTTCATTGTCCATTTATTTTTTAATGAAATATAAAGGAACATTTCTTATCAAGATAGGTGTTAAGAATATGTCAATGTTTTGAAAACTGAAATTCAACTGCACTTATTTCATTGTCTTCATTATATTTATCCTGAACTATCATTTGGTTTGATATTAAGGGATATACTGGTATTATATTTGATAACCTATTTAATTTCATCATTTTTTCATAGGGTTATGATTTTTTTTCTAGCTCATTTATAACTTTGTTCAAGTTTTAAAAAAATACATTGTAAAATGGATGATTCTATAGAAGGTATACAAAGGATTTCATCTCCCTATTTTAATATTTCGGAATATAGATTATTGAAATAAATTGTTATTATTAATTTTAAAATTCATTGAATTAGTGTATATTGAAATATAGTTAAGCCTTATTAGATTCTCAAATAATATTTTGAAGAAAGGACTACATATCATGAAAAAGAATATGATCTCAATACCAAAGCCGAGAATGTTATTGTTTGTGCTTTAGGAACTAAACAAATCCATCATGTTTTTTAATGTCATACATTATTTTAAATGTGTAAACAACTACTGTTTCCCATGTGAAAACTAAAAATATTTTAAATTTAATACATAATAGTAAAAAGTTAATGATCAATACTTTTAGAATGGGTGAGAATGAATATTCTAATAAAATGGATTAAATATTGATTAAGACATCAAATAATGTTACTGGTGATGAGATTTAATACATCAACTAAATCATATGTTTAAATTACTAAATTTACTACATCATATGTGCAATAGAACATCTGAAGAAATATGTATGTCTACATCTGTAATGAGTTGGTAAATGGAGGACTTGGTTAAGACCTTGTTGATATATAAAGTCGAGACACATGTTGAAGTTGAAATTCATATAAAAATAATTAATTCTCTATAATGACAATAAATGATGATCCAAATGGTCTATTATATCTTTCCGAAAATTCTAAAAAGATACATTTAATGATAAATAATGGCACTGAAGATGATTGATGTAGTGAATGTAAAGAAAGAAGTTATACACAGGTTAATTTCTGATTACAAAATTCTCAATGATAATCCAATTACAAAATCAAAGGCATGAAATATGTAAAATCGATCTAGAGTAATACTTTTACATCCAATGGTTAATCTTTTTTATGTTAATAATATAAGAATAATGATATACGTCTAATGGATGATACTGATGTGGTACAATCCCCATACTCTAAAAACACTATATTGGAAAATAATTATTATAATGATTTAATCAAATATTTTTTTTATGTTTCAAGAGAAATATCAATCACCAAATATATAAACTATAAAATATAAGAAAATCTTATGACTTTATTCTATTAGATAAACAAAATTTATCAAAACATTTTATAGTTATAAAATCTATTGCCTCTAGAATTGCTATTAATTTACATGACATTAAAATTGAACAACTAATGAATGAATTTTATGATTTAAAAAACCATATAGATTGTTAATAAAAGGATTAAAATCAATTATAAATACTAAATAAGGGTTTATTATTCATACATGTCACCCATTTACCCTTCCACGTCACACGAAAAACTCTTTTCCTCCCTCTGATATTGACCTCCATCTCGTGCTTCTCCTCCCGCAAAACATTGCATGCCAACATACTCCATTTTAGGGTTCCCATTATGACATTAATTCTTATCCTCCTACAACCCATTTCACTCTATTTATATTATGTTTTTCAAATATCGTTTTTTCCGTCCTCGATTTGTCTCTCCAACCACGCCTTTTCCTCAACATCCACATCCACTCTTCCTCCATATCAATTTCCATCATCCTCCATGACTCCCTCCATCCCTGACTCACCCTCTCAGTATATCCACCCTCCATTAATACCTCCATGGCCCCTTACTACACTGCCACACTCCTTGAATCCTTACCTGATTTTCTATCCTTCTGTATCACTCTCTATGTCGAACCACCTCAACCCTCATTGGTTTGAAAGAAGACGACATCGCACTGTTCGAGATATCGGTGGAGATCATTGTGAAGGCTCTCAAGGTTTCTGAAGGAACTCAATTTTATGATGAACTTCCCACCAAAAAATCAATCACGTATGGTTACAAGGATGACCTAGACACCATTTCTTAAGTTCATTGTAGTAACCATATTTCTATTATTCTTGGATGGCCAGTTGACCTTTATTATCCATTGATTCACTGAGAATTACCAACTATATTATTTTTCTCATTTTATGTGCAGAATATCATTTAAACTAAAATTTGGGTTCCCCCATGTACAATATCCATGGAAATTTATTTTATATTAACTATGTATAGTATTGTCATTTATAGACTTTATGGAGGAGATAGTAGAGGCCGACACTGATGTTTTGGTTTGAGAGAACAAGAAAATTAATGTCCTCTTGTCAGCATGATTCTGTTACTTGGGAATGATTGAGCTGATGATTATTAAAATGGGATTTTTAGGTGGAAATGTAATGTGTTCATATTTTTGGCATCCATCTCAGACGTCATATAAGACTGAGAAGGTTTTATATTTTTGGATTGTGAATTGATTTCTTTATGTTGGTAATAGACTATATATAAAAGCTTATTCAGTTTCTGAAAATGCATTTCATGAGATATTTATATTTTTTCATTTTTATGAACAATCACTGTATTTGAGAATCCTTTGGCTAGAATTCTTGAAAAATTCGTGGAATATGGCGTATTTCTTGTTGTATGCATCATTATAACCACTAAAAAAATCTTAGTTGTCTGGAATAAATATTTATTAATTTATTAATTTATTATTTCTTGTAATCCCTATACATTATATTTCTATATATTTTTTATTTTTAGGTATAGATATTTTTTTCATGTCTAATGCTCTTGAAGTTAAAGATTCATTACAAAGGCACAATGTGATTATTATTTATTCTTTATACTATTTTTACTATCTCCAACTTTAATCCTATTTTATTTCATATAAACCTATTACAAATAGAATATTTTCAACTCCTGTATATGTTTTTTACATTCATTTAATGAGTTTATATACCATCATTCATCGATTTTAATATTGTTTCTCGGATTATATTCTTTACCCCATCAAATATTTTCATTAATTATTTCTATATTCTATATTTCATCTCTTACTATCATTCAACTCTTGCAATATACTCTCTTTATTTGGGCTAAATATAGTTTCAACTAATACTATATACTATCTATCAACTCTTACTATATATATTTTTACCCTAGAAAACTCATTTTCAGAAAACATTGATGCTATTTAGATAGTTGGAAATACTAATCGTGAAGGAATTTTGTATTTCTAAAAACATGCCACATTCAAGTGATTTATTTATGTAGTGTTTCTGAAAATGAATTGTAACATTGTGATTTTATTTTCTATTTGTGTTGATCATAATATAAACATGACATGTTATTTTTATTTGTAGGATGCATCAAGTATTCTCTTCATTTATATTGCTACAGGGTTTGTATTCATTGAGATAACATTTAAATGGTTTCCCTATGTGATTTTCTAGAGAATAAAAGTTTTGTTTAATTTATGACCTCAATTATATATACTAAATATGTGTACTTTCTTCAAACGTGTCACCAATATATGCTTCCACATCACCCAAAAAATGCATTCATAAAAAATGTTAGTATATTGTCATTGCTTCTTCATATACCTCAATTATAGGGTTCACAATGCAATTCCACTCCCGCATCATTTTGAAAAACCAGTGTTTCCATCCTTGTGATTATAGTCCCCTCATCCTTGACATCGTGCTCGTGATTCCCTTTATCTCTTCCAATAGTTCCCATAACTCTGAATGTCACTTCATCATTGATAAGGTACTCCTATTTCTACCACCATTATTTGTTAATCCTATCCCTACCCCTCCCAATCTCGAGATCAATTTCCATATCATTGGGATTGTGGTTACGATCCTCTCCCACCAAAACACCTTCATCTCGTGATTTTTGTTGCATGTATCTACAATAACCATACCATTACGATGTCGTAACCTCGACACACCTCCAAACCACCACATGCTCATGATGTTTTCCCCCTATATTTGATAACCCCTAAACATATCATTTTTCTATAATATTTTGTTTCTATATAACCTATAAATTAATTTGGGTTGGAATCTTTGTATTTTGTATAAATAGAGATGGTTATCCATTACAATCTTGGTAATCTATTTCATTCTATTAACTGGTATTTATTCACCAATTCATTATTTGATGCATGTTACTCCAAATGTAATATTATTCCTAATATCTAATATGATTCTATATAACATTATTATTAAAATTTTATCCATTGAAATTATATATCTTAATTTCATAAGTAATTTTTTTAACCATCCCATTTTTTCGATGTAATGGTATCAAATATTCAAGGAAATTGTTTCCCAATATTATTTCAATTTAATATGCATCATTTTTCATTTATTGTTATTTTACATCAATATTTGTTTAAAATATTATCTTGATGAATCCTCTAGAATGTTAGTGTTTCATGTAATTTTTGATATTTATATGTTAATTAACTGATGTCAGTTTTCTTTGAATGTAGTAGTATTTTTATGGACGATTTTATTTGTTCAGATTCATCATGATGGTGAAGAAAATAGTCCTATATATTCATCTCAGAATTGGGACTTATGTCTATGTCGAGGGTAATTTTTTGTAATTTTGATGGGTTTTAGTATTTTAATGTTGTTGATGTGTTTGAATTAAAAAACATTGATTTTTATTTTGAATCTTTAAAATGTACATGTGTTTATTTATTTTATGAAATATATTCTGGGGATCAGTTTTAGAACTGATAGTTGTCCATTTAATATTTGTTTTAGAACATATAATGGTTCATTCAAGAATAATTTTTTTGATGGTTATTTTGGTTTTTAATACTAAATCCTCTGATTAAATTGTTGCTATGAAGGCGAGAATTTAAATATTTATAGATAAAAATGTTAATATGATGAATGTATAAGGATTATTCCAATACAAAGGTGAAATTATAAAATTATGTCAGGTAACTGGAATCTAGAAAATTAAATTCTCTAATATTGATGTTTTTTTAAAAATCATCTTCCTTTTTATAAAAAAGATCTAATGGTTTATAGTACGTACAAGATATTACATTGTTTGACAAATAATGGCATATACATTAATATAAAAACCAACATTAAATCTATACCAAGTGGAATTTCTGGTAATTTTGATGGTTTTAAGTATGTACAAGATATTACTGCATTTGAATTCAATAACTTTTATTGTTTTTTTAATTATTAAAAATGTTTAAGGGTTTTTCAGTTTGGATAAAATATTTTCTAGGGATCAGTTTTAGAATCCATAATGGTTCTTTCAAGGTTAGTTTTAGAAGCCATAATTGGTAATTTAAGAACATTTCAAGGATGTTTTTTTATTTTAATCATAAACACACTTATTAATTTTCTACGATAAAGGTTATAATGCACAAACTTACAGATAAAATTTTCAATATGAAGAAATTAGAATGAATGTTCAAATATTAATGTGAACCTATAAAATTATATAAGGTCATGAGATTCTAGATAATTTTGTTTTGTAATTGTTTCGGTGCGGATGTGCGTCGGGTTACGCTGTTCCGCCAGGACGCGTTCGCGCGTGCACCCGTCAACCCGAGGGGATGGGCGCGCGGCTTGTGGTCCCGCAGTCCCGCTTTCCAAAGGCGGGCGGCATCCGTCCCTTATTCAGGGGCGTCTGCTCCTTGATCGAAACCGGGATGATGGGATGTCAGCTCCTCCTTCCTTGGACGTCTCCTCGGAACTCGTCGCCTAATCCGGGTCTCCCTCATATATTTTAGACATGCTCGTGAATCTCGTTCCCGGCGCTATATCTTCATGGACACCGGTTAATTACGCTGCTTCCGCCCGGACGCTCCAAGGAGTCTGGTCGGGGCAGCAACCTGCGGTGAGGAGGCCGGGTGGCTCTGGGTGCTGGGGGCGTGTCGTAACACTGCGACTCTGCACGTCTGTCTTCCGTCCCTAATAGGGCTTCTCGAAGGCATGATGGCCTGAGGCATCCCGCACTGGGTGCGGGGAACTGTGTCCCCTGAGGTTCTCCTCAGCTTCCCATGTTTAACACGGGGTACGCCGCGAGTTTAACGTCCAGCGGGGACGGCATCGGACTGATCAACACGAAAAGTGGATCAGATGACAGAACCCCTTGCGGGGAACCTCCGACGCTGGGGCCAGCACATGGGCGGCTTCCCAAGTGATATGGAGTGGAGTGAAGTGGCATGACCCCACCGGGATGTGGCGGCCCGGGTAAGGATCAGGATGGATGATGGAGTGAAGAGCTTGGACCCCGTAGGGGTTTCCTACGTACCGTGCGTTAGCACGGATCAAAGTCAACGTAGTTCGGGTATACAGTTTAACGTCATGCTGGACGTCGGTAAGCCGACTCACGAAGAGGTCGAGGCCGCCGGGCGGAGGATTGAACCGAACCACCTCGCACAGAGGGAGATGGAACGGCCGGGTGGATCACAGTTTCACGTCATGTTGGACGATAAAAGGAGAAATGGAAAAAGGGGTTGTGGGGAGGCACAGTGGAGATACACACGGGCAGTCTCCCACAGGGGCGGATTCATAGGTGAATCGACGCAAGCGTGAACCATGGAGGGGTCCACTGATGGACGAACCGACGTGAATACGACCGGGACGACCAGGTGGTGGGCTTGAACCTCAGGGAGGCTTCCTACGTACCCTGTTTAGAAGACATGGATCAAAGTCCACGTAGTTCATTTTGTCAGGACATACGCACTTGAGGCAGCCTGGATGCGGAAAAACTCAGTTGGAAGGGACTTGGACCGAACGTAGGAGACACCTCGATCCCAGTCACACCCTCTACTGGCTTCGGCAGTGGGGGAGCGCAATGGAGATACACATGTGCGGCCCCCCACAAGAAACTAGGGGTTTGTAATACCCTACCCCCGTAGGGAAAAGCCGCTCCCATTAAATTGTCCCTAAAGAGGGGCAATCCCGACATCCCTGCAGAGACGAGCGGGTGGGGGCCACATCCAAACCGGGGGGGGACCCTGCGTGCGAGGCACGAGATCGGGTGATGCAGACGGTTTAGCGTCTTTCCAGACGAAGTACAGTTTAATGTCATGTGTTGAGGACGAAGCGGACGGTTTAACGTCTTGCCGGACGAAGTACAGTTTAACGTCGTGTGCTGAGGACGAAGCGGACGGTTTAACGTCTTGCCGGACGAAGTACAGTTTAACGTCGTGTGCTGAGGACGAAGCGGACGGTTTAACGTCTTGCCAGACGAAGTACAGTTTAACGTCGTGTGCTGAGGACGAAGGTGCTTGGCAGTTTAACGTCTTGCAGCACGGACGATAGGGGCTAGGCAATTTAGCGTCGTGCAGCTTGGACGTAGTACAGTTTAACGTCATGTTGGACGGATGCAGTTTAGCGTCATGCGGGACGAATGTGCAGTTTAACGTCATGCTGGACAAATGTGCAGTTTAACGTCATGCTGGACGTTGGTTGCCGCCGATGGGTCCGTGTCACTTCGCGCGAGCCTGGAGGGCCGCACGGGAAGACAACGCACGGTGCGGGCACCCAGGATGAAGATCATCGGGCGCCACGCAGGCGGGTACCCTCAGGAGGTTAAGGGGTGCGACCCTGGCGGATTGCGCGCAAAAGTGGAGCTTTGCGCGCAAAACAGTAGGTCGGCGCGCAAAATAGCGGGCTGGCGCGCAATCGGGCCAACCCTTTGCGCGCGGATGATTGAGATTGCGCGCACCGGGCTTCGGGTAGCACGCGGGGGCAACGACTCATTCTCTAACGAATGGCCACTTTGAAAATGGGGGGTGCGCGCAATCGGGCTGGATTGCGCGCACCCGGGGGCAATTGCGCGCAAGAGGCTTCTTTTGCGCGCAAAGGCCTTCGGGTTAAGGATTATTCAAAGGAAAGGAGCCAAGGGGATTGCGCACGAAGGCTAACCCCAAGGCTCTATTCCGCGAAAGAAAGGAGGTTACCTGAAGATCGGCATTGCGCGCGGAAGGGGTTGGATTGCGCGAACGAGCGACGCTTCGGATTCTGGCAACCTTCAAAACGTCGGGGGTCGCCTTATATTTATAGGCAACCCCGGGCGCGGAATCCGGTTTTGGGCGCGGAATTCCCTTCGCGGGCGCGGAATCAGGACCCGGCGTGCAAGGGAGCCGCGCAGGCCACGGGCGCGCAAAATAGCGCGCCGGCCCAGTGCATTGCGCGCATCCCGGGAGGATTGCGCGCCGCGACTCAACTTTGCGCGCGTGCCTCTAAAATTTCGCGCAAGTCCTCCGGGCCCTCCGGAACATGCCTCTGACTCCAAATATCACTTCGCTTTCCGCATCCGGAGCTTCGTTTGGGAACAACGGACTTTTTCGGCGTCTACAAAAGCCCCCCCTCGGAATCTGATCGGCGAGAGGTCGCAACGATCGGGTTCCGAGGGAGACGCCGGAATGCCGAAGTCTTGGGCTGCGCGGGACTTAGGTGCGCAAAAAGGGGCGCCGGGCGCGCAATTCGCCGCCGCGGTCGCGCAATCGAGCGTTCCGCGTGGCACGGAATCCCGGCCTCGTCTATAAATAGGGGTCCGGGGGTTCCGCGTTCCGTACACAGGCCTTCCGCGCGATAAGCTTCAACGCTCTCGTGCGCGAAATCGCCTTTTCCGGTCGCGAAATTCACCCGATAGGCGCGCAAAACCATCCGGAATTCGCCTGTCTTTGCGCGAAAACCCGGAACTTTGCGCGACATTCTTCCCAATTGCGCGCTGTCCACTTGGATTGCGCGTCAACCTTCAAACTTCTCTACCAGCCTCGTCCGATCCCGCACGCTTTATCCCTTAACCCGCACGACTCCCGAAACTTCTGAGATGGCCGCGCATCAAGGAAATGAGGGGGATGCCGCCACTCGCAGAGCTGAGATGGCGAAGAACGAGGAGGTCTACGGAGCCAAGGAGATTGTTTCAAACAATCAATCCCTGTTCGACTTGCTGACGCCGGCCCAGAAGACATATCCGCTGTCGGACAACCTGCCGCTCTGGAACTTCGGCATCCTAGATGAGGTTCCGGTGCCAGGGTTCGAGGTTGATGCGCCACGGACCTGGGTGACTCGGGAGGACGAGCTTCTCCGCTATAACATCACCAACAATGGGCATCCTGCCAGGGAGACCAGGCACTTGGACGTCTATGTCCTGAACCCGAGGACGCGAACCATTGACGGGGGTGAGCCTACTGCGGAGAATTCTCTAGCCCTCTACTCGAGCACATATCGCCAGAGTGTCACTGACGACACCAAGGGCTGGCTGAAGGACTGGGACTTGCGGTCTGGGGGCGATTTCACCAGTGAGTGGGCCTGGGCGTTCTGGGTACGCCACACTTGCGATCACTTCGCAGAGGAGCTGCGGTACATCGGCCTATTTGAGGCGGTGTGGACGTCGCAGTTCCACTTCTACCAGCAGTCCGAGCTCGGGCCGGAGCTGTTCACCCGCTGGTCCCCGGATACCAACACCTTCCATCTTCACCATGGGGAGGTCGGCATCGGTCTCTGGGACATCCACTGCATCGGAGGTATCCCGCTGGAGGGTTACCAGTACGATGAGTTCCTGCCACCGAAGAACACCTGGGAAGACAGGTCACAGACTCCCATTCTGACCTGGCATCTTCTTGACCTGGCTACGCAGCGGCTCGGGATCAAGGACTTCCAGAAGGACATAGCCTACAAGGAGTGGTTTGGCCAGTTCTTGGAGCATGACCCGGCGGTCAAGATGCCAGGCAGGGGGAAGCGGTGCCCGACCGCAGCTCAGAGGAGCCAGAACGGGTCGTACTGGCGGGTCCTGGAGACGGGCGACTACCGCTCATGGGGGTACCGAGTCATCGAGGCCCGGGACCCAAACGTCCGGTACGCGGCGTTCCTGGCCGCCTTTCTGAGTGGGTGGCTCCTGCCAGTGCGAGATGCGAGAATGGGCGTTCGCCCGGCGACACTGGCGGTGGCGGGCGCTATGGCCGCCAACAAAAGATACAACCTCGGGGTCCCAGTGCTGGCGAGGCTGTATGCCATCCTGGGACGCATCTCACGAGGGGGGTCGCCACGAAGGATCTGTGGGCCCTTTCAGTTCTTCCACGGCTGGGTGGCTGCTCACCTCGGTGGGTACACATTTCCGAACGCCATCATTCCTCCGGGCAACGACCTGCGACCCTCCCTGCTGAACATTGCGGGGGTCGCTCCGATGACCCTAAGTGAGGAGGGCGTGAGGATTCGGATTGGCAATCATGCCAATTTCAACTTCAGCCCGTTCCCCACTCCCGTTGGCCAAATGATCGACAACGGGCAGGGTCCGCTGGAGCAGCATGAGTACTTCCTGAACATGCGGGGCGGGGTGCTCGTGGCTCGGATCGACGGGAAGGTGATCTGCGAGCCTTACGTGCCAATCCGTTTCGCCAGGCAGTTCGGGTGCCTTCAACGGATGGCGAAGAGGGTATTCACTGCTGTCCGGGAGGAGACGAACCCTGGTGTCCTTCGCCAGATGTGGCTGATGTTTGCCGCTTTCGGCTCTGGCGACGTCATCACTCTCCCTCCTACCGGGGTCGACGCAGGCTTGGCAACCGAGTACGCCGAACACTGGGCCATCGCGTACCCCGAGGGGCTTCTACGGAAGCCAGTTCGGCGGCTCGAGGTTACCCGTGCGGAGACCGGGCGTCAAGGAAGGAGGCGAGGTGCCGCCACACGGGGGAGAACGGAGGTGCGCCAAGCAGCGGAGCCGGCGCGAGCAGGGACTTCGGCGGCGGGTACATCGCAGGCTGCCGCTACGACCTCGGCGCCCAGAGAGGGGGCGCGTGCGGTGGTCGGAGAGCGGCCTGGGAAGCAGGTAAGGCGTCTGCTCGAACCCTCCCACGATGCAGTCTTCCCGACGCTGTGGTCGGCCTGGATGACCCTGCGGTAGTCACTGGGGACCGGCGTCATCTGGCGAAAGATACTCAGAGAAGGAATCTATCTGCCAGAGTTCGGGCGCCTCCAGATCGCCGACATGGTGGACTTCAACCGGAAGTATGCGTATCTGACGGCCATGGACGAGTACGCGCGCCAACGTGGTCAGCGTGCGGAGCCATCCCTTCTGGTGAAGGTGATGCTCGGTCTAGAGCCCGCTCCAGAATAGATGCCGCCGGGAGAAGATGAAAGTAACGACTCTGAGGAAGAGGAGGAGACGGGGGAGGATGAAGGCTCCGAGGGAAGGTCCCATCGGGGGAGCCCACGGGAGAGCGGCGAGGTGGTTGGCTCTGACAATGTTGATGTCACTGAGCTCCTCGAGGTCCGCTTCTACCCCTTCTCAACCTGCTTCATCCATTCTCTTATGCAGCTTCTAACCCATTTCTCCACCTTTCTCAGGAGCACACGGATGTTGGTCAGGCGTCCTCAGCGGGAGTAGGAGAGGCGCCAGCAGGACAAGGCGGGGGCCAGACGCCCATCATTGAACTGACAAGCGCTGAGGGGTCCCCTGCTGCAACTGTTCCTGCGGAGGCCGGGGCAGCGGAAGATGACGCTTTGAACCCCCGTAAGTCTCCTTACTTTACTGCTGGTGCTTGCCATTGACGATCCGTGACTAACCACGGCATGCCTTGCCCAGTGATCTCAGGACTGGAGGCCCATCGGACTACCGAACCCGGGCCATCTACGGGTGGACCAGTGGCAGACATGCCGCCTGCTCCGGAACAGACTTCCCAAACCGAGCCGTCCCCACCAACTGCTGATCAGGGGGCTGCGGACGCCGGCGGTGCTGACATCGGAGAGAGGTCGGGGGCTGACGAGGGTGTCAGCGCCGCTGGGGAGAGAGAAGAAGGTCACCCAGATGTTGGGGAACCTATCCCTCATGAGGACCTCCCAGGGGCGGACCCTGCAGCAGACCTGCTGGCTGCCTTCCCTGCCTACCGGCCTGTCGACCCCGAGGAGATGGACGACTCGGACGCGAAGGCGGTCGAGGAGAGCCGAATAACGCGCCGCAGGGGGTGGAAGTGCATCCAGCGCTTCCTCAAGCGAGACCCATCGGAGTGGCTGGGGCGCATGGGGTCACTCCAAACCTGGCTGCGCTTCCTGTGTGCCGGGGGAGCTGATGCTCAACGCCTCCATCTGACGGTCCGTGATTTCATGGCTGAAAAGATGCGCGAGAGCCGCCAGCGTGCCGACGTCGCACAATGTCGGGACATGTCGGAGAACACGCGGGCGCTCCCTGCGGCGGAGCAGGAAGTCCGGCGTCTCGAAGGGCAGGCGGCAGAGAAGGAGGACTTCGTCGCAACATACACCGAGCTTGTGGAGCAACTAGCAGCCCAGCTGGTTGACGCCCAAGTACAGCTGACGGAGGCGGGCAAACAAATGGTCACAATTCAAGTCGAGCGGGAGCGTGCACAGGCCAGAATCGACGAACTGCGTGCTGCGACCGCCGACGAGGAGAGGGCACGCAGAGAGCGAGAAGCAGCTCTGGAGGCCGCCAGCCAAAGGGTAGCGGCGTTAGAAAGGCTTATCCAGCACGCTAATCCTTAGGGGCTTTGTTTTTTCCACTTCCAGAACATTTTCTTCCGCTACTCAATATTTCGATCCATTTGTATGAACCAATATATTTATCTGCATCTTTTGGCTTAACATGCTCAACCACAATTCACCGTCTTGCGGGAGCGTTAACCAAGCATCAGGCATCCATAGTTGGGCCTGGTTTGCTGGAGAAAAGAGGGAGGTCATTCCTAAGAAAGGAGACCTCAAGCCTAATCAATGTATCATCCCCCCAACTTGTTCCAACACACGAGCGGGACAACGCTAGGGGCGTTGAGATTTTATCCGAACATAGGGAAATGAGAAAGGGTGAATCGTGTGTCCCGAATCCAGACATCCACAACGGTCGGCCTTCCAGGAAATGCCCAAGGCGGTAGGCGGACAGTGGATCGACCATAACAACTGCAATAGACGGACCGAAGGTCATCATTCATATTGCAGGAGGCAGACCACATGTCATCATGAATACCGCTTTGGGGGTTCCTTCAGACACAAGGGTGGAAATCCAGATCAACAGGGCATGCGAAGCGTGGGGCGAAGTGACGATTTGTTCGGACAGAATCCAACGCTCTCAAAATTGCGCCACCGTGGGGAAAGCGTATTAGGCGGATGCACTAATCTGGCCATGAATCACCCCAATTCTCAGACAGAACCTCTTTGACGAGGAAACTGTCGCTTCCCATCATTGCGATGGGGCATCCCGAGCTGAATCGGGGAGAGTATCATAACTGCACCGCTCTACCCGAAGTCAGGCCTGACGGTCGGCGACAAGGAGGGGCGGGACTTAGCGATCCCTGAGGCTGGACCTGAGTCGAGATGCCCGAGCGTTCCTACGTACTCCATCAGGCTGGAGATCAAGCCACACGTAGTTCTGAAAGTGCAGTTTAACGTCATGCAGGACGTAGAATCCCATTTGGGGAGATCTTAGTTTAGGGTCGTAGAGCTCGGACCATAGGGGTAGATCTTAGTTTAAGGTCTTAGAGCTCGGACCATAAGGGTAGATCTTAGTTTAAGGTCTTAGAGCTCGGACCATGGGGGTAGATCTTAGTTTAAGGTCATAGAGCTCGGACCATGGGGAGAGATCTTAGTTTAAGGTCTTAGAGCTCGGACCATGGGGAGAGATCTTAGTTTAAGGTCTTAGAGCTCGGACCATGGGGAGAGATCTTAGTTTAAGGTCTTAGAGCTCGGACCATAAGGAGAGATCTTAGTTTAAGGTCTTAGAGCTCGGACCATAAGGGTATATCTTAGTTTAAGGTCTTAGAGCTCGGACCATGGGGCTAGATCTTAGTTTAAGGTCTTAGAGCTCGGACCATAAGGAGAGATCTTAGTTTAAGGTCTTAGAGCTCGGACCATAAGAGTATATCTTAGTTTAAGGTCTTAGAGCTCGGACCATGGGGAGAGATCTTAGTTTAAGGTCTTAGAGCTCGGACCATGGGGAGAGATCTTAGTTTAAGGTCTTAGAGCTCGGACCATAAGGAGAGATCTTAGTTTAAGGTCTTAGAGCTCGGACCATAAGGGTATATCTTAGTTTAAGGTCTTAGAGCTCGGACCATGGGGCTAGATCTTAGTTTAAGGTCTTAGATCTCAGACCATAAGGAGAGATCTTAGTTTAAGGTCTTAGAGCTCGGACCATAAGAGTATATCTTAGTTTAAGGTCTTAGAGCTCGGACCATAAGAACCTCAAAGTACGCCGCATCGTGGTCTTATCCCCTGGATATGCAAAGGTGCACTGAGGGATAGTGTCAAGAGTGTCGAGGTTTCGCCTGGTCAGAATGGGAGGTGAAAAATGTGAATCATGCGGCCATTCACTCAAGGACTGGGGGGCACCGGCGTAACGATATGGGAGTACTGCCGACCGTGGCGGAAAAGCAGCATCAATATCGCACTAACCGTTGGTGGAATGAGGCAGCAAACGAGCATCGACCGCTCAATCGCAGGATTCATATCGATTTGCTGCCCGAGGCCATTGGGGGTACCGGCCCGAGTCGGTGGGAGAGCACTGAGGCATTGTATCCGAACCATTCACGGGGGCTCCACCCAGGGCGTAGACGATGGGTCCGAATGAAAGGGAGCATGAAGCCTGAAAATGGAAGGAATCTGACCAAGATGAACCTGACCCTCCTGGCAATAAACCAGAGTACTCTTGACACCAGTGGACCACTGCAAGGGGTCGAGAGACACGCCTTGAGGGTGGCCTGAAGGCGGCGGATTCCCCAGAGAAGGGGGGAATCTTTAAGAGGTGGGGGGCTGGACCCGAAGTTTCAAACATTCGGGCGTTCCTACGTATCCCATAAGGATGGGAATCAAGCCACACGTAGTTCTTGAAGCGCGGCGCAACACAATCGGGCACCAGCGCGGGGAAGAGTGCGGGTCTGACCCTCGCACACAGAAGGAGCGGCATTTGATATCTCTGGTTTGTCCTTAAAGATGAATGGTTTTTCTTTGTGAGGCGACATGCCTGTGATTGAGAAATCTCTGGCGTCGCCACAATAATCAAGCCACGGAAGGCATTGATGAATGGCGTGGTTATTAACCAGCGCCCAACATGAGTGTCCCCTGAGGAGGACATCACGATGCAGTGCCGTTTCTCGTCGGGCGGCCAAGAAGATCACAGTTTACGGTCGTGTGGTAGAACCAGAAAACAAAGTTTAAGGTCGTGTGGTTCGGACCATGGAGGAATCCGCTTATCGCGGTACGGCGGACACGGCGGAGGTGGGAACATACCCAGCCATGCGGTCACGCACGATTCCAGGAGAAGAGTCTTGGGATAGGGGTCTGCGTATGTCCATCACCCGAGGGGCAGAGATGCTAGCCTCAAGATATACTGGGCCCAGAACGCGATTGTTCAGGCGACTCCCTCCTCCTTATGGGGACGATGGTCCAGCTACGCATGGCCCTTAGGGAGGACATCCGCATATACCCTTGGTGCTCAGATCATGGGAGCCTCGAACGACACCATTACCCTGGTGGTCTGCCTAACGTGTAGAGGTGTACTGGAGGTCAGTATGAAGAGAGTGTCGAGATTCCACTACAACGCACAAAGGCGGAGTGTGATGAGGACTACGCAACCAGTGTTCAGAACCTGAAAGAGCCGACATGGCGATCAAGGACGTTGCTGACCATATTCGAAACACAACATCCGATCGCGTCAGCCTAAGACGGGGAAAGAAAACGAGCATCAACTGCTCAATCACAGGATTTATATCGATTTGCGGCCCAGGACTCGCCGGTAAATCGACCCGGAGCGGTAGGAGAGCACTGAGGCATCGTACCCAAACCGCTAACGAGGATCCCTTTGAGTGAAGGCTCAAACAAGAGGAAGCGCGAGACCTGACAAGCAACACAGGACTTGTCGGGATTGAATCTGACACTACGAGCCATAGACCGGAGTACCCAAAACATGTTAACAGATCACCGGGAAGGGTCGGAGGACTCCCCCTGAGAGCAACCAAAAGAGGGCAGATCCCCGTGATCAACCAAGAGACGGGGCTGGACCTGAAACACAAGCGTCCAGGCGGTCCTACGTATCCCATAAGGATGGGAAGCAAGCCATACGTAGTTCTTGAAGTGCAGTTTAACGTCATGCAGGACGAGAAAGGAAGGGGGAGCAGAAGGCATCCCCAAACGTGGGGGGCGTACAGCGTGGCGAGCAAACCAACGTGAATGAGGGCATAGCCCCGCGTTCACACCATACGCCGCACACCCGGAGGCAACTGGGCCAAGGGCCCGAGATGGGATGGAAATTCCCAAAGGATGGGGCTGGGCCTGAAACATGAATGTCCAGACGGTCCTAAGTATCCCATAAGGATGGAAATCAAGCCGCACGTAGTTCTTGAGGGGCAGTTTAACGTCATGCAGGACGAATGCTGAACAGTTTAACGTCTTGTAGCTCGGACGTGGTGCAGTTTAGCGTCATGCAGGACGAGACACTTGGCAGTTTAACGTCTTGCAGCGTGGACGAATGCTGAACAGTTTAACGTCTTGTAGCCTGGACGAATGTAGTTTAACGTCGTGCAGGACGTATGCTGAACAGTTTAACGTCTTGTAGCTTGGACGAATGCAGTTTAACGTCGTGCAGGACGTATTCTGAACAGTTTAACGTCTTGTAGCTTGGACGAATGATGCTTGGCAGTTTAACGTCTTGCCGCGCGGATGTAGTACAGTTTAACGTCATGCTGGACGAAACACTTGGCAGTTTAACGTCTTGCAGCGCGGACGATATGCTAGGCAGTTTAATGTCGTGCAGCTTGGACGTATGCAGTTTAACGTCGTGCCGGATGTGGGCACACTCAGACAAAGTACTACTTGAGGAACCTAGCGTTGGTGGGAGGAGTGACACGGTCACCATCCATAGTCGCTAGGGAGTACGCGCCATTGGGATAGACCTTGTGGACAACAAAGGGTCCCTCCCACTTGGGCTCCAACTTGGGAGGCTTCCGGCCGGGGATCATTGGTGCTCTTAGGGCTAGCACTATGTCACCCTGCAGGAAGGAGAGGAGGCGAACCTTCTTATTGAAAGCTCGAGCCATTCTGCTCTGATGCCTCTCCAAGTTGTGCAAAGCGCGAAGCCTATTCTCATCCAGTGCTTCCAACTCGACTAGACGGGCTTCAGCAACTCTGTCCGGCGCTTGATGGTCGTAGACCGCAGTGCGCAAGGATGGTAACTGGATCTCGATGTGTAGGACGGCCTCAGCTCCATACACCAGGGAATAAGGGGTCATCTGGGTGGAATTGCGAGTCGTCGTCCGATAAGCCCAGAGGGCGTTGGGGAGCTTGTCCGGCCAACTCTTCTTGTTCTGACCAACCATCTTTTGCAGAATGTTCGAGAGGGTTTTGTTAAACGCCTCGATCTTCCCATTCTCCTGCGCATGATAGCGAGATGTATGGTTCGAGCGAATGTTATACTTGGCGTACAACTTCTTCAACTCGGCTGCTCGGAAATTGGTTCCGTTATCCATGAGGATAGCGTGAGGCACTCCAAATCGATAGATGATGTTGGAGGTCACGAAGTCAGCGATCGAACAGGATTTGACCTCTCTGAGCGGAATCGCCTCTTCCCATTTGGAGAAGAAGTCTGTGGCGGTCAGAATGAACCGACACTGGCGAGCTGTCGCCGGTGGGTAAGGTCCCACAACATCCAGACCCCAGACTGCAAAGGGCCAGGAATACCTAGTGGTATGGAGAGGCTCCGACGGCCGATGCACAAAGTTCGCATGAACCTGGAACGCATGGCACCTCCTGGCATACTCGATGCAGTCATGGATCATGGAGGGCCAGAAGTATCCCAACCTCCGAATCTGGTGGGACAGCTTCGGCCCAGTCTGGTGGGCGCCGCATGAACCAGCATGAACCTCTTGCATGACTCGTGGGATCTCAACTCCCTGAAGGCAACGGAGGAGAACACCATCAAACCCGCGTTTGTAGAGGATCTGCTCCAGGCCGGGACTGCTCTGGAGGACAAACTGCGATGCGCGGCGTCGAACTCGCTCGCGCTCGGCCCGATCCGATGGGAGAATGCCATGTTGGAGGTACTCAACCAAAGGCGCCCTCCAATCAGGGGCTGGTTCGACTGCCGTATCTGGGGTACTCGGGGCTCCGGGCACAGGGGAAACTGTGGTGAGATTACTTACCGACGGGCCGCGATCTTCCTCCGGGATAACGGGAGCGATGAGCCTACGACGCGTCACGCGGACGATCAGGTTGTCCTGTTCAGGCTCCGCAAGTGACGCAGCAAGGCTTGCCAAAGCATCTGCTCGACCGTTCTGCGACCGGGGAATATGGACGATTTCTGGCCGAGAAGGGAACCGGGCCATCAGAAGGAGGGTGCACTCCAGCAATGGCACAAGTTCCGGCTCCCTGACAACATAGTCGCCATTGATCTGCTTAACGACCAGCTCGGAGTCCCCTTTCACGCACAGATGGGGTACGTCAATCTCGAGAGCCAACTCGAGGCCGGTGATGAGGGCATGGTATTCCGCCTCATTGTTGGTACAGCCCTCTGTCAACAGGAATGAGTATGGCAGCACGGCTCGCTCCAGGGTAATGAAGACGATGCCCAAGCCCACTCTGTTGAGCTTAGTATTATTGAGTCTTCTACCAGTGGGGCTCCGAGAGGCACCGTCAAAGTGCATCTGCCGGCATGGATCAGCTCGATCAACCGAGAGAATGGTCTCATCAGGAAAGCCTAGATCCAGCGGCTGATCCGCGGAGGTTGGGTGAGCTGCCAGAAAGTCTGCAATGCTTTCCCTTTGATGGCCTTCTGAGACACATACCTGATGTCGAACTGCTGGATAATCACAGCCCACCGCGCTAGACGGCCAGTCAACATAGGTCGGCTCAGGATATATTTCAACGGGTCTACCCGAGAAACCAACTGTACCTCGTGGTGCTGCAAGTAGTGCCGTAATTTCTGTACGGCAAATACGAGCGCCAGGAAGCTCTTCTCGATGGGGGAATACCTAATTTCCGCATCGAGGAGAATGCGACTGAGGTAATAGAGGCTATTCTCCGTTCCCTCGTTGTTCTTCTGGGCGAGAAGGGCACCCAGGGACCGTTCCAGGGCGGTCACATAAAGGACCAGCGGCTTTCCGGATACGGGCGGCATCAGGACCGGAGGTTGAAGCAGGTACTTCTTGATTTCCTCGAAAGCGGTCTGACACTCTATATCCCATACATAGGTGGCACCTTTCTTCATGAGCCGAGAAAAGGGCTTACACTTGCCAGCCAGATTCGCGATGAATCGGCGTATATAGGCTAAGTGGCTTTGGAACCCTTGCAGTTCCCAGATGGTACCTGGGGGAGGCATCTGGCTAATCGCCCTGATTTTCTCTAGGTCGATCTCAATACCCCGGTATCTCACCACAAATCCAAGGAACTTTCCGGAGGTGACCCCAAAGGCACACTTCAATGGGTTCATCTTCAGGCAGCGAGACCGGAGGAAGCCGAACACTTTCTCAAGATCTTTGAGATGGTCCTGACGCTGGCGCGATTTGACAACCAAGTCGTCGACGTAGCATTCCACCAGTGTGCCGAGGATTGGCTTGAATATGCGGTGCATCGCCCGTTGATAGGTGGCACCTGCATTCTTCAGGCCGAAGGGCATGACCCGGTAGCAAAAGGTACCTTGGGGAGCCCTGAAGGCAGTGAACTCCTCATCCTCAGGGGCCATCCGAATTTGGTTGTATCCGGAGTATCCATCCATGAAGGATAGGGCTTGGAACCCTGCCGTGGCATCAATCAACAGCTCTGTCACTGGAAGGGGAAAATCATCCTTCGGACAGTGGCGGTTGAGATCGCGAAAGTCGATGCAGACTCTAATCTGCCCGTTCTTCTTCCTGACCGGCACAATGTTGGCCACCCATTTGGGGTACTGAACTTCCCTCACGAAGTTGGCTTTGATAATCTTGTCAACTTCGGCCTCAACCATGGCACCATGGGACGGGTGCATCTTCCTGGGAGGCTGCTTGAACCCGCGATGGTTCACCGGGAGACCAAGGCGGTGGACGGCTACCTGAGGATCTAGCCCCGGCATCTCGTGATAGCCCCAAGCGAACACATCGCGGTGCTGCCTGAGAAAGTCCACGTACTTCTGCCGCTCCTCAGAGGGCATGGCGGCACTGAACAATGTGGGTCTTGGATCGGCCTCGGTTCCAAGGTTCACCTGTATTAACTCATCGACCGTGGCGGGGACGCCCTCCTCAAAGGCTGGGGGTGCATCTTCCACGTCCTCTCCACTCGGGGAGGGATCGTCCATGGGAGAGACTGCGTTGGAAACTGCATTGGGGCTACCAGATCCTACTGGGCCACTGGTGCTGGCGCGGGCGGTCGCGGTAATCTCATCAGGAGACTCGCAGGCCGTCGAGACCATGGCGACGTCCAACCGGTGAATCGGGAGGACGTAAGCGTCATCCAGACTTGCCCAGGGATCACTTGCAATAGCGACAGGCTCAACCTCACCTGCCAGGATCTGCTTATCCTTGCTCTTGTAATAGTCCGCGTCCAGATAGCGGGCTTCACACGAGGCAAAAGGAGAGGCATCTCCTTGAAGCACGCCTACTCGACCATTAAGGGAGTATTTGAGGCATTGGTGGTATGACGAGGGAACCGCCGCGTGAAGGTGGAGCCATGGCCTGCCCATCAATGCGTTGTACGCAGTGTCCTGAGAGACTACCATGAATTTGGTGTTGGCAACCAAGTCACCGAACTGGGTCATCAAACGTATCTTGCCGACCAGGGTTTGCTCGGTGCGGTCGTACCCCTGGATCCTGAGGTCGGAGGGAATCAAGTCATCCTCAGACAACCCCAATCTCCGGAGCGTCCGAGTTGGAATCAGGTTAATCCTGGACCCCGTGTCGACAAGATAGCGCCGGACATCAAGGCCATTGAACTGGCCAGTGACATACAGCGGACGAATGTGTCCCTGTATAGGAGGGTCTTCATCCTTACCAGAGAACGAGATAACTGCTTGACATTCGGCGTCCTCGATCGTTTCGGCGTGAAAGGCCTCTGCAGCCGCAACCTCTGTCTCAAACTGGAGGGGGCTCTTCAGGGCTTCAGCGAGTGCCTCGCGCATCTCAGATGACATGCACAGAGCCTCAAGGATGGAGAGCCTTGCTGGGATGTCGGCCAAGTGATTCAGGACATCATACTTTTTGGCCAAGCGTGAGCCCCTGGTTGCAGGAGGTTGCTCTGCGGTTGGAAGCATGACGGGCCGTGCCGGTTGGATCGACGGCCGACTGGTACTTGGCGCATCTCGCTGTTCACTGGCTACAGTCCGGGAAATGGTCACCGTACTGGGGTCAGGAGGCCGGGATGGACCCGTGGCAGGGCGGAGCTGGTCGTGACGCGGCGGAGGTGGTTCTGCCTGGTCCCACACCACAAACAGCGGCGGAGGCGAATCCGTCATCCCCGAATGGGGGGGCGGCGCACGTTGTGCTCGGTTTTGAGCCTGCTGCCTAGTCTCAGTGGCGTGCACGGCCTGGCTGGAGGTGCCAACGGCTGTGCCCCGGCGACTCCTACTGCTGCGGTTCTTCCGACAGTGGCGACGACCGGGGACACTAGGGAGGTCCACCTGGTGTTCTTCAACGTCGGGAACCGAAAAGGGATTTACCAGCTCGACGGTATTAACCGAAGCGTACCCAACACCGTCATCGGACGAATCATCCATCACCAGGCGGATCTGAGGAGGGACCCCCATCTCCGGGGGCATGAAATCGCCGAGAGTGCGGGATAGTGGCGGAACCGGCGGGGCGCGCTCTTCCTTCTTGCGCTGCCGCCGTTTGCTCCTCTTGGAAGAGGCAGGCTGGGACGACGATGCCGAAGCAGCACCCGCAGATTCTGGGGGCTCATGCTGATTCAAGCGCGCACGGATGATTCCATGGGAACGAATGGTTGTCTTGCGGGCCATCCAGTTTTTATACTTCTGGGACCCACGGTCGGAGACCAGCTGCCATTCGTCCTCGTTGCCACTATCGTCATCTGATCCCACGAATACGCCCGCCACTTGTGCCGGAGCTGGGCCCAACCTGATTACATTGTTGTTAATCTGGTCTTGGAGCCAATCCTTATACACATAGCACCGCTGGATGGTGTGCCCCAGGGCCCGATTGTAGGGGCAGTAGCGGGGGTTATTCGTAAGATGTGCCTCCTCTGGCCTCCAACACTCAGGCAGTCGCACAATCCTCTGCTCCAGGGCGCTCCGGAAATAACCGGGGACCTGATCCTCGTGGAATGAGTATGTCAGGTGTTGCGGGCCCCTGGGAGCGTGGTCTTGACGAGGGGCTGGAGGGGCCGACCGAGGAGGTGGACCCTGATTATCTCGCCTGGGTTGTGGCGGTACATTACGCGGAGGGGCCGGCCGGTTCTGGGGCTGCCACTGCTGGGCCGGGAACTGAGCCCGTGGAGGCGGATTCCTGTGAGGCTGTGGAGCTGGCCTCGCCGGCAGCAGCTCCAACGGCCTGGGGGCCTCTATCTGGGCGACAGCAGCGGGCTCAGCCCTGCTGACTCTCCTTGCAGGAATCATAGGAGGCAGCGGGTGTGCCTGGCTGGCCTGTTGCAGGGCTTCCTCAAGACGTTGAGATTTGTCTGAGAAGTCCCTGAACCCTCCGGGGTAATTTTGAGTGATCAGGGAAGGGACCAGCTCGGTCTTGACGTTCCCGACGCACATTGTCAGCAACTGCTCCTGAGTCAATGGCATGTCAAGGGAATACGTGAGACCCTTCCATCGGGCAACAAAGTCCGCGACTCGCTCATCAGGCCTCTGCTTGCACATGAAGAGGTCTGTGATACTTGTCTTCCGGGTTGTGGAACTGAACTGGTAGAGGAACTGTCTACGGAGGTCCTCCCAGCTGGTTACCGACCCGATGGGGAGCTGGCTGTACCAGACAAATGCTGGCCCTTCCAGTGTCTGAACAAAGCAGCGAAGCTTAGCGGCCTCTTGCTGCGCTGGAGTCCCCAACATAGGCCCGCACCTCGAGTTGAAGTGGTCTAAATGCTGTGGCGGATCTCCAGTCCCGTTGAAGGGAGCGAAAGTGGGATTCCCGAATCCCGGAGGCGCCGGCATGTCATCCACCCATGCTGGGTAGGGCTTGCCGTCCGGTGGGATCGCCACTTGCCGAGTCTCCATGGCCTCCAAGCGGGCAATGAGTGCCGCCATCGGATCGTCCGGACATGGGTTCCAGTCCTGGCGAGGATCTCTAACCACGAGCGCATTGCATGGCCCTTCAATCGGGTCGTCGACCGGGTCGTCGAACTCGGCAGCTCGTGGGATGGCGGGCAGAGCGGCCCTTGGGGCAGCGGGAGGAATCCGAGCGGGGTCTCTCAGGTAGTCACGCCGCTCGGGAGGGTGTGGCGAAACATACCGCGCCCTCTTGCCATAGGCAATGGCCTCTCTCCTGTCGGCAAACACGGCGTAATCACGGTTGCCCGGGAGAGTCTCGTCGAGGAGCGGTTGTTCCGGTCCCTGTTGTCCTGGCCTAGGATCACCGTAGTCAGGCCGCCGTTCTGCAGCGTGCTCGGCGAGGAGCTGGTCAACCAGCTTCTTCTGTTCGGTGAGCTGCTGACGTAGCGTAGCCTTCTCGGGATCCTCCTCTGCCCTCTGCATGGAGGCAGAGGGGTCGGTGGGCTTTATAGCCTCGCTGTGCTCTTTTCCTTTGCTGACGTTTCGGCTCAACGTCAGTGATTCAGTGGGTGTGGGGAGCCCCAGGAGGTTCCTCTGATGACGAGTGACTCTCACCGATGGCTCTGACGACGGCTTGTCTTCGGGGGGGAAGCCCTCGTCGAGAAGTTCCAAGTCGTTCCCCTCTCCCGACAGGTAAGCCATATTGACCGTTTCTGTCCCTGGGGATATACCCTCAGGGCCACCCAGCGAATCGGGCTGTCGGCAAATCACACTGAAGCGTAGGGAAGCGTACTGCCCCCATCCACGGATATACACGTGGGGAGTGGCTTCCTCGATAACTTTGCGGAGTACTTGAAAACACTCAACGCATCGTTGTTGGAGGGCCTCATGGTGCTCAAATGACCCGGGGTTCCGAGCCGCGGGGAGCATGGCCAGGTCAATTTGACGGCACTGCTCACCAATATCCTCCAGGTGCACTTGACTCCCGGGGTATGGCATTTGTAGGCGGTGAAGACAGGAGCGAGTCTCCCGGAGAGTTCGGCGGAAGCATTCGAACTCATCCGGGGTGAGCGATTCGGGTGCATCAAAGCCCGGCCCTACGACTGGCCAAAACTTCTCAGGGAAGTGGCCCTCTGCAAGGACGGTCCAGAAACCCCACGACTCAAACTTGGGACCCAGATCTCCTTGGTCCTCTTCAATGGCTGGGAACAGATGGGGAACCGGCAGTGGTGCCGAGGCGGGCCGCCGGGCCGACGGGCTGGCCGGAGGTGAATACGGCGAGCAGGCCGATTGGCCTCCATATCCCGGGCCGCCCTCTGAGGGTGGCGGTGCCCTGGCTACCACATCACGATAGGACGTGCCGGCGAGCGAACATCCTGCCGTAGCGTCGGTGCTCGCCGGGGGTGCACTAGATCGTGGTTCGACCGTTGGTCCCTAGAAAAAGTCTCTGGCTTCTCCGATCGAGACGGAAGGCGCTTCCGGAGGGGCCGGTACCAACCGCAAGCTTGATCCTTGGGGGTCTACCAGGCCCTCGTTACTCCGGATATACCTTCGGAGAGAAGCGGGGATCACATCGATCTCGCTCTCGGGGTGCACGAGGCTGACGTGCCGCATTCCTACCCCTGCCCTTGACTGGCGGGATTGCGGAAAGGGCTCTGTCGCCGAATCGTACTCCGCCTTTGAATCAGGGAAGCGAACCGGTCGGATCTCTGTCCGGAATTCCGTAACGTTCTTCCCTCGGCGTCGACGCCTTGCCTCCCTTCCCCTGGGTGGTTCTTCGGGGCAGGGCTGATCTCTGTCCTGGCGTCCTCCGGCCGCACTGGTGCTGGGGCCAAGAGGACTGCAAACCAAGGTGCGAGGGGCACTGGGACAGATATCAAAGGGGACGCGGGGAGAGATGATTCCGGGCAGGCCTCCGGGCCGGGATCGGAAGGTGGGATGACCCATGCCTCCTGGATCGGCCGCACGGAGTAGATCCCGCTGGTGAATAGCGCTACCGCGAGGTGGTCCGCGGTGGCTACTGCCTGCACTAGCAACCGGGAGAGTCAACCCAACCTGCCTTTGGGGCGGTCGGGGCCTCGATCCGGGTCGGGCATAGAAGTTCCCCTGCTTAGGATGCGCAGGGGCCTGACGACTGGAGCCAACAGTGGCTTGGGCCAATGCGGCCACTGTGGCTAGGGCCCCAAGGTGGGCATCCTCTTCCGCTCGTGCCCGATGTTGGCGCCGGGACAGACGAGTCGGGATGAGCGGCGCAGGCAGGTGGAGAGCCTGCTCTTCGACTTGAGAGGCCTGGCGGCGGTGTCGTCGTGGCCTGGCGGGAGTCCTTACCGTAGATCCCTGGAGCGAATCCCGGATAGGGTGATCCCGGGCATCTTCCACCTCATCCGCATAGGGAAGGGAACTGTCAGAGTGCTCCGGGGATAAGCTCCCGAAGCGGTTGGATGTTGAGGTAGGCAGCGGTGCCTCCCTGCGCGGCCCTCGGGGGCGGCGGTGGTGGCGAGGTGCAGCCTCCTCAAGGTCCAGGCGAGCCATGTCCCTAGTGGGGATGACTCCCTCTTCCTCATATCTCCGCACCAGGGTGTTGATCACCCTTCTCTGGATGACCTCCGAGGGGGAGAGAGGGCGTGGTCGCCCCGCAATTGCGGCTGCTGGGACGGCTGTGGAACGGGCGGGACCGCGCGGAGGAGCCGCGTCGGTGTTTCCCCCACCCCTGCGCCAGTGGGCGGGTGGCGATTGGGCACTGGATCGGGCGATCTGATTTCTGAAAGCAGGGAGAAGGACCCATTAACACTGACAGGAAAAAGGAATCGACAACCAACCATTAGCGCCACGACGCCTTCCGTGTGGGGAACCCAGGCCCTCGACGTTGCGAGACGGAGTGCCCGATGTCCCTTCCCCAGCCCCTGGCGGGTAAGACTGAATGCTTGGCCGGGAAACATGCCGGTATTCCAACACCTCTGAAAGCCATCGGTCCTCGCATCGAGGAGAAGAGATTCACGTCGGGTTCACCATTTTTCTGTTTCGGTGCGGATGTGCGTCGGGTTACGCTGTTCCGCCAGGACGCGTTCGCGCGTGCATCCGTAAACCCGAGGGGATGGGTGCGCGGCTTGTGGTCCCGCAGTCCCGCCTTCCAAAGGCGGGCGGCATCCGTCCCTTATTCAGGGGCGTCCGCTCCTTGATCGAAACCGGGATGATGGGATGTCGGCTCCTCCTTCCTTGGACTTCTTCTCGGAACTCATCGCCTAATCCGGGTCTCCCTCATAGATTTAAGACATGCTCGTGAATCTCGTTCCCGGCGCCATATCTTCATGGACACCGGTTAATTACGCTGCTTCCGCCCGGACGCTCCAAGGAGTCTGGTCGGGGCAGCAACCTGCGGTGAGGAGGCCGGGTGGCTCTGGCTGCTGGGGGCGTGTCGTAACACTGCGGCTCTGCACGTCTGTCTTCCGTCCCTAATAGGGCTTCTCGAAGGCATGATGGCCTGAGGCATCCCGCACTGGGTGCGGGGAACTGTGTCCCCTGAGGTTTTCCTCAGCTTCCCATGTTTAACATGGGGTACACCGCGAGTTTAACGTCCAGCGGGGACGGCATCGGACTGATCAACACGAAAAGTGGATCAGATGACAGAACCCCTTGCGGGGAACCTCCGACGCTGGGGCCAGCACATGGGCGGCTTCCCAAGTGATATGGAGTGGAGTGAAGTGGCATGACCCCATCGGGATGTGGCGGCCCGGGTAAGGATCAGGATGGATGATGGAGTGAAGAGCTTGGACCCCGTAGGGGCTTCCTACGTACCGCGCGTTAGCACGGATCAAAGTCAATGTAGTTCGGGTATACAGTTTAACGTCATGCTGGACGTCGGCAAGCCGACTCACGAAGAGGTCGAGGCCGCCGGGCGGAGGATTGAATCGAACCACCTCGCACAGAGGGAGATGGAACGGCCGGGTGGATCACAGTTTCACGTCATGCTGGACGATAAAAGGAGAAATGGAAAAAGGGGCTGTGGGGAGGCACAGTGGAGATACACACAGGCAGTCTCCCACAGGGGCAGATTCATAGGTGAATCGACGCAAGCGTGAACCCTGGAGGGGTCCACTGATGGATGAACCGACGTGAATACGTCCGGGACGACCAGGTGGTGGGCTTGAACCTCAGGGAGGCTTCCTACGTACCCTGTTTAGAAGTCAGGGATCAAAGTCCACGTAGTTCATTTTGTCAGGACATACGCACTTGAGGCAGCCCGGATGCGGAAAAACTCAGTTGGAAGGGACTTGAACCGAAAGTAGGAGACACCTCGATCCCAGTCACACCCTCTACTGGCTTCGGCAGTGGGGGAGCGCAATGGAGATACACATGTGTGGCCCCCCACAAGAAACTAGGGGTTTGTAATACCCTACCCCCGTAGGGAAAAGCCGCTCCCATTAAATTGTCCCTAAAGAGGGGCAATCCCGACATCCCTGCAGAGACGAGCGGGTGGGGGCCACATCCAAAACGGGGGGGGGACCCTGCGTGCGAGGCACGGGATCAGGTGATGCGGACGGTTTAGCGTCTTGCCAGACGAAGTACAGTTTAATGTCATGTGTTGAGGACGAAGCGGACAGTTTAACGTCTTGCCGGACGAAGTACAGTTTAACGTCGTGTGCTGAGGACGAAGCGGACGGTTTAACGTCTTGCCGGACGAAGTACAGTTTAACGTCGTGTGCTGAGGACGAAGCGGGCGGTTTAACGTCTTGCCGGACGAAGTACAGTTTTACGTCGTGTGCTGAGGACGAAGGTGCTTGGCAGTTTAACGTCTTGCAGCACGGACGATAGGGGCTAGGCAGTTTAGCGTCGTGCAGCTTGGACATAGTACAGTTTAACGTCATGTTGGACGGATGCAGTTTAGCGTCATGCAGGAAGAAAGTGCAGTTTAACGTCATGCTGGACAAATGTGCAGTTTAACGACATGCTGGACGTTGGTTGCCGCTGATGGGTCCGTGTCACTTCGCGCGAGCCTGGAGGGCCGCACGGGAAGACAACGCACGGTGCGGGCACCCAGGATGAAGATCATCGGGCGCCATGCAGGCGGGTACCCTCAAGAGGTTAAGGGGGGCGACCCTGGCGGATTGCGCGCAAAAGAGGAGCTTTGCACGCAAAACAGCAGGTCGGCGCGCAAAATGGCGGGCTGGTGCACAATCGGGCCAACCCTTTGCGCGCGGATGATTGAGATTGCGCGCACTGGGCTTCGGGTAGCACGCGGGGGCAACGGCTCATTCTCTAACGAATGGCCACTTTGAAAATGGGGGGTGCGCGCAATCGGGCTGGATTGCGCGCACCCGGGGGCAATTGCGCGCAAGAGGCTTCTTTTGCGCGCAAAGGCCTTCGGGTTAAGGATTATTCAAAGGAAAGGAGCCAAGGGGATTGCGCGCGGAGGCGAACCCCAAGGCTCTATTGCACGAAAGAAAGGAGGTTACCTGAAGATCGGCATTGCGCGTGGAAGGGGTTGGATTGCGCGAACGAGCGACGCTTCAGATTCTGGCAACCTTCAAAATGTCGGGGGTCGCCTTATATTTATAGGCAACCCCGGGCGCGGAATCCGGTTTCGGGCGCGGAATTCCCTTCGCGGGCGCGGAATCAGGACCCGGCGCGCAAGGGAGCCGCGCAGGCCACGGGCGCGCAAAATAGCGCGCCGGCCCAGCGCATTGCGCGCATCCCGGGAGGATTGCGCGCCGCGACTCAACTTTGCGCGCGGGCCTCTGAAATTTCGCGCAAGTCCTCCGGGCCCTCCGGAACGTGCCTCTGACTCCAAATATCACTTCGCTTTCCGCATCCGGAGCTTCGTTTGGGAACAACGGACTTTTCCGGCGTCTACAGTAATTATGTTGTTTTTTTTAATTTTATCTTGATTGTTTATAAAACAAAATATTAAGTGTGTCTATTCAATAAATTACACTGAAATAGAGTGAATATAAACCAATGGAGTATGAAATTGGACATCCATCCCATTATAGCACAAAATGGGAATCTCAGATGGATGTGGTTCTTAATAATATGACCCCCTGGGTCATGTGCACACAAGATGATTACCCTGATCCCGTTGTATGTGATCCATTTCTTTTGATTCTGTTGAAAAATTCATTTTCACTTCGGTTGTTTCTATATGTTCATTAGTTTACTTGAGTAAAAATTAACACATTTAATGGTTTTTACTATGATAACTCTTCCCCAAAAAAGTTTACAAATCAATGCACTAGATTGAATCTAGTATTTCATTGTACATTAACAACCAATCATGTTTATGAGTATAATTTCATTAGTTTTTTTCCTTCATATGATATCCCATGATACCATCCCTCTTCATTTTTTCAAAAGATATGTTGTATTTGGAAGGGATGTTCCATTTCTCCCTACAGAGGACTTGGAATTTTTGGTTGATTGATTAATTTGAAATAGTGGATCTTTCTTCAATTATTAAATAAAAATTTCATTTTATATATTTTATTATTTCTTGTAAAATAAGGTTTTATATGTTTTTTATTGTTGGAACTAGCTCATCTAATGCGATTTCTTTGTTTTTTGAATATGGTGACAATACCATATGGGAATGAATTTTGGAAGGACTGTTGGTGGACCTTTTATTTCTAATAGCTATGAATGCAATGTTCTTTCAATGATTTTTCTATGCATTAGTTCCCCGCTCATGTTTATATTCATGTTATTAGTGATTTTTAATGTTTTTTGTTTTAAACATCAAACACTAATAATATATTTTTATTTATAATATAATTTGTTTTCATGGATTATTTTTATAGATATCAAAGGTTGTATAAAATTTCATTATATGTTTCATTATAACATTTCAAGTGTTTTTTATCCAAAATCTTGTGTTATATTTACCCATCCCCCACATTGTAGATTTTTATCTTAGTGTTGTGTTTCATTATTTGAGGAATTTTATACCAAATCTTATGTTATTCACATTCTATACAGTATTTATACCTAACTTGAAATTTTAATCATTTCTTGATAAAATTTCTTTTCATCTTCGATTTAGGATTCATTATCACAATATCTAGTTTCTATATTACATTGTAACAATTATTCAACGAATTGTTTTTGACTATTATTTCATTTTACATATTAATAATGATTAATTTACGATTGTTTTTTATCATCATTTTTTTCTTGATTTATTATTAATCAGATCTTTCAATTAGTGATTTTTTAATATTTTTTCACAATGTTGTTTACTATAATTTTGTTTGTAATGTTCAATCTTCAGGAAAATTGGTTTGATGTGTACTATTGGCCAAGCATTGATTATGTTTTTCATTTCCATGATTGATTTATTTTATAAGGATATGGATGCTCATGTTTTATATAATTCTTAGGGTGATATAGTCTTCATATTATAATCTAGATCCTATTTGACATTGAAATAATCCATGAATTTTTTTCCATTATTAGTTTGTTTTTATTTGACATTCATTGTATATTCCTTATCAGAATAAAATTAATATGAAAGTGCCATTCCATTTTTGGAAACAAATATTACTGTATAATGCAAATCATAATTTGGGGATGAGAAACTACGACCACAACATTTTTTATTCTCCATCAGTAATTTTATATATCTCGAAGATGCATTGATCTTGGCTAAGTATCATTATGATAATATCAGTGTGAGGCGTGGAATTTCAATACTTTTATCATAAAATTTATATAAATTGGTCCCAACAACACCAAATTTGTTGGTTGGATGATCAATATTTCTATCCATATCAACCCCTTTGGTTCTTGGGGATTCAATGTTATTATACAATGGCCGAGTGCTCTACTATGGACTACCCCATATAAATTTGGATTCATATTCCCTTACATCTATGAGAAGTTGTACATGCTACGATGGATACATTGGTATATATCTCATACCTACCCCTCTCCAATAGGTTTCCCTACAAGATCGAGAGTCTCAGACACCAATTAGTTCTTCAGATCCTCCTATAATTGTCGTGGAAGCTACAATAGTGGAACAATGTGTTATGTCTGCTGAAAAGAAAAAATAGCATCAATAGAGAAGAAAGATTCCTAAAGTTAAAATTATGTCTATGTTTCCTGCCATGTTGAATCAGGTATGAATTCATTTCCCTACTAGGTATTCTCCAATTGATATCATTATATAGTTCAACTTTTTATTTTTGTCTGTGTTTTCATCCCACAAGGAAAAGGAAAAATATATCAAGGAACCAAATTGTTATTTCTTAAAATCCATTAACATTGAACAGAAATTTTTTAAAAAATAAGAAATTATTTTTTATTGGTTTCTAATGGTTTTTGATATCTGAGTTATTTTTTATTGAAAAAAAATAATTTTTCCCCTATTTGTAAAAAATATAAATGTGGAACATGGGGTTATTTCATTCAGAATTTATTTCTTGATTCAACTTTAAATAAATCATATGAATTCAAAACAATTTATCTAATACATATTTTATGTATGAACATGGAAGAGTTAGTGATGATTATATTATGTGGTTTACCCATTCTAAAATGATATCTGCAAATCTAATTGGTAAGAACACCACAAAATCATTACATCATGAAAAATTGTTTCGTATTAACAATAATGGAAATTATTTTGTTTATAATTTATGATAGTGTTTTACTAACTATTTCTTAAATTTGAAATATTGTATAATATATGTTATCATACTGAACATATACACGAATATTTGAATAAATCATACATATCCTTTATATATTGATGTTGAAATTTTGAAATTGATATGTATATAATTGTTCACTATGATAGAATATATTAATGTTAATGATTCAGTAAATAGGTAAAATTTATTGATCCTTAATGTGTTCCAATATCTTCATTATCTAAGTATTTGGTATCAAATTTTATTACTATATTCTGTGCCACTAATTTAAGTGTTTAATATATTAAATTTCATGAATATTATTTCATGTTTTTATTTCAATCCTAAAATGGTACGATGGACATATATAACTATATTTTAGAGATATAAAACATCATAGAACAATGTATATGTGGGGGAATTCATGAGTAGTTAACTACTTTCAATTGAATAATTTATTATTTTCTTCTACCTGTAATATATATCACTTTTCATACATGTATTTCCAAACTAGATCATGTACTCTTTCTCAGTTTATATACCAACAAAATTGAAGGCATTATATTTCACTGTTTTCATTTTTTAGATTTTCCTTTTGAATTTGTTATTGATCATTCCACAATTTTGATAAATTAATGGTATGTTAATGGTAAAGGAAAATCTGTTTTGAAAAAAAAAATCCTCAAAGGACTCCCTCCAGTTGGTCTGATAATCCATTAATCCAAGACAACCAGTTTGGGGAGTCCAAACCCATACCATTTTCTTCAATTACACTCTCATTTCCCAATGGATTGTACATTATAACAATGGGGGGGATGGGGGTTGATGTTTTAGAATTCAATTCACTATGGTGGGAGGATCACTATATGATGGTTGTAAACTATATAAAATTACTAACAAAAATGATCATGTTGTACTGTGTTTTCTTTTTGTAGAAGGTTTGGACCTATCTGAAATTTCACACATCATTGTAATAAAGAATATTTGGCATGTCCCTGTTAAACCATTATATGAAATAAGAAAATATTTAAAGTGATACACTGTGATTTTTGATATCTATGACCCAAAAATAGTTTATTATCCTTTATCATTGTGATATAAAACATATTTGTTTCTAAAATTATGTAGGTGATATCCCATATATAGATATATAAATTAATTCAATAATTTATGGGAATATTCAATAATATGGATCGAATAAATATTTGAAGGATGTTGTGTGTGTTATTTTTGGGTTTTCCAACACTAATGTCTATATTGATGGAATATTGTCTTCTGTCATGGATATAATGTTAAAGTGTAATGATTTTTTAGTTTTATTATTTTTAATTTTAGTCATGTTGGGTTATTAGAATTATATCTTTTTCTAAATCGGTTCCTCCTTCCATTAGAATAAACATTGTAACTTTTATTCAGTTAGGTCTTTTCAATATAATGAATATAAATGAATGTTTTCATCCATGCATACACTGTAAAATTGATTACTATAACTGGGTTATGGATATATACAACATCATGGATCATAATATCAGGGAGGGGTTGCATGACCAGTGATTGAATTTTTTATATATAAATTATTAGTTTCTTCTACATTTACAATATATCACATGTCATAATTTTTTTTGAAAATTGGAACATGTACTTAGTTTGAGTAGTGGATGTGCTTTTTAATTTGACCACTGTATGTTTTTTAGACCATTAGAGTTCGGATTTTATTACAAAATTGCATAATTTTTTTAACAGAGTAGTGATTCATTTTATATAGAATTAGTTGCTATAAACATGAAAATGCATTGGTGTGTGATAATATTTAAATAAAATAATTGGATAAAATAATAACCCAAAACAAAAAATTTGAATACAATGTATTGTTGAATGAATGAAACGTTAAAAAAATTAATTTTTTACAGGTTTAAATAGTAAAAACATGACTATTAGTAAATTTTTCTATTGTGGTACTAATGATAATTATGGGAATGATTACAATTTTAGAAATCCACAAATGTATGGTGTTAAAAGTGCTAATTTCTCAAAATAAGTGTTGAAAAGTATAATTCCATCTCAAAAACATGTTTGGATACAAATTTTTTTTTTCCATCACTAATGGATATAAAAGAATATAACTACCAAAAATAAGTTGATTTTGATATTTTGAAAATATATACTATTAGGCTATGTCATTAAATTTTTATGTTATTGATCAATGGTTATGTGTTAATGTATCGACTAAAGAAGTGAAAAACTCTAAAGGAGTTTTTTTATCAATAATCCTCATTACTAAATTCATTGATCTATAAATTATTTTATTTCATTATTTGTATAAATCATGTATATGAATTGAGTTATTTAGGAAAAGAAAATTACTTATCAATGTGTTAATATAATATTATACCTTACATAAATCATTTTTTCATTCTTATTGCTTATATAATAGATTTTATGCATTTTGAAAATAATGTTTATGTCAGAAAATGGATATATTTTAGTTTTAAATAATATTTTTTCTTTTATTCATGTAATTTTATTTGGTAATGTATTAATAAAAACACATATTTGGTAACATGTCATATTAAAATCATTGTTCAATATTTTTCAGCTCAAGAAAATGAAACGCCATATGTATTTTGTCAGAACCATACATTTAATCTACATCTAAAAATAATTTTTTCAGCTTATTCTTCTTCAAAATAAAAATTTAAAATGATTGTTAAAAACTAGTCACATAAAAATGGAGAGGTCATATATGTCTATTTCATCAGAAACTCTTTATCAAAAAAGGAATAGAGGAAAACCTTATGCGGCATTAAACATATATTCAATCACATTTATTGAATATTTATGTATAGAGTATTCTAAATGAAATAGAGAAGTTTGTAGTTCTAATGAAAAATGAGTTTCTATATTTCGAATATCTAATAAAATTATCATTTTTATTGTTAGTTATTTGAATAAATAAAATGAGTATCTAAAGGCTGAGATGTATGCACCTAGAAATTAAAATGATGATTTACAAAAATCATTATTATTAAAAGTTTTATACTATTTTTTGAAAAATAAATATTAGAATACTAATGATAGTTCAATTTCAAAATAATATTTTAGAGCTTTTCCAAAATAAAATCGAAATCAAATTGAGCTTCTCAGAAGAGAAGCTGTTATAACGTTCCATCCTCATAAACATAAGCTACTACTAGTTAAACATTGTTCATATTCATCTTATCCAAGAACCATATATATTGAAAATAGATTAGAATAAATGCCATAAATATTGTATAATTTTCAAAAAACCATTCGTTTTTTAAAAGGTTCAAGGGGATATTGTACACTCTTTGGTTATCATCATTTTTATTATGTTCATATAAAAATTATCGTTATATTTTCTTCTTTAAAACTGTTTAATTGAAATGTTTTTAAAGTCATTGATTTATAGTTTATTATTTTCTTTTCTTTTTCAAATTTAATCAAGGTAGTAATTTCTGCCTTTACTTCTAAAAAAATTTATTAAACTAATTTACCATTCTATAATTTAGGCGTTTTTTTTAAAATAAATAATCATTTAATCATTGTAATATCCATTATTAATTTTATTGTTATGTTTAGTAAAGGAAGAAATCATTTTGGGGGTTCCAATAAATTCACTTATATTTTTCTATATCACAATATTTGGTAGAAGTTTTATGTTGTGATTTTATATGTTTTCAAGGATTATAAAGTTATATAAATTGAATATTTTAAATATTTTAGGGATAATAAAATGGTAATACTTTATTTTTATCTAATGTATATAAATATTTATAGATGAATTCTATTAAGGGGGAGAAATTTATAGTTCTTTAATATTATGTATCTATCATCATTTATAAGAAATTATTATTTTTATATCATTTACTGTAATATAATTACGAATACTTATATATTATTGGAGAAGTGTTTTTGATGAAATATAATATGAGGATAAATTTAGAGAATTTATTTTGGGTTTTTTCCCAGATTTGGATTTTAATTTTTTTTATTTTTGTAATGGGTATAATAGGTTTTATGATCATGAATAAGGGGTGCTTTTGGGTATATGATGATTAAAGAGTTTAGTTAATTTCTTTTGGGTTTTTATTCTAATAAACTCTTTTTTTTGAATCATTATGTTTCAATGAATGAACTTCAGGAAATTAATATTCCTTGAAAAATTCTTTCGGAGTTACATTCAAGACTTTGATCTATAAAGAATATTTTTAGATATATTCAGAATGTGTTTTATAATATTTTTGAAAAACTATTCTCAACCCTATATCTGTATGCATATCATATGAAATAATACATATGTTCAGAATAAGTCATATGGATCATCAACCATATGTTGTTAATAAATTATGGTTCGTCAACCCTATAATATTATAGAAACTGACATTTGAGAAAGAAGAATGTATGGATCATCAAACCTACATTCAAAGAAACCATAAATTTGAGGAAAAAACATATGGTACATCAACATTAGTTTGGTAATCAACCCTATGTTCTATGTTTTTAATCACATAAAGGAACCATATGTTTTACTATTCAACAATGGAGTTTTAAATCAATGATATTAGCTAGGATTTCTGAAATTCTCTTGATGGAAATTTATATCTATTCTAATATGTTTTACAATGAAATAAATGGCTCGTAATAATTTCCTTAAAGGATCATATTCAAAAGATAAAAACATTACTATTCTTAGGGGTAGTTAACACGCTCTTGAATGTTTTTGAATTCAAATATTCACAATTTATTGTCTAATATTTCTGGAGTGGTTTTGACCCAGACCTGTTCAATCAACTATGTAAATATGAAGACACACTTCTATGAAAATATATATGTATTTTCTATTATATTCATATATGTAATAATTTTGTTGTTGTTTCCTACAAGGATACACTTTAGAGAATCACATGTTTAGACCTATCTAGTCTACTCTCTTTTTTGTCACTGCTACTACATTTATTCATTATATCATCTAATGCAATAATGAACACTCATTTAACCAATGTAGCATTTGTTTAGGATAAACATTATAGAAATTCATGGTTAAATATATAGTTGATGTTTCTTTGACGTTTTTTGAAGAAAGCCTATAAAACAGTTCATGATCTTTTATATGTCGTCAGACATTAAAGATCAGTTTCCATCTATTATTTGATATCTCAAGTTGGGATGTTTAACCAATACCGCCAATTAAATCAAACACTATAGATTCATATTATATTCAATTTATCGTACATATTCATGGATAAGTTTCACCTTATTTAATTAAGCTATAGATATACCATTACTTATAAAAGAACCATAAATCTTTAATTTTTCTTTTTGTACAGTACATTATTCCTTCACTCAATTGTTTATTTTAATGGACTCAAGATAAGAGGGCCTTGTAAAAGTAACCAATCATTTAGAGCTGATCATTGGTGTAGTGGAAAATGGGATCATTGTTCCCTAATCCAATATTCATCACTATTTCTATTTCCATTATTTATTTTCACTATTCTCTCATCATTTAGAGAAATGTAATTAAACACTACAAACCAAGGGAGGTTTTATGAATCTATAAATGTTTTAAAACCCACAATTTACCCCCCACCTTGTGTCATTGTCTCCATTATATCTACCCCAACCTAATAAAATAATGTTGAAGAAAATGATGAACATGATTTATTGACAATAATATATATTTTAAAAATATTGGATATTCCAAATCATGTTTTAATGGAAATGATAAGAAACTATCTAATTCCTTTATTACATGCTATAACTTTTAAGAGAGATAAAGATGTTGATAATAACCCCCATAGTAAAAAAATCCAAAAAAAATACATTAATGATTATCAATGTTACCAAAATATATTTATAACATGTATAAGTCGATTGATTATGATAAGTATCCCAATATTATGACATATAGAAAGTTAATAGTAAAGGATAATAAATAATTTATTGTTTATAAAATTTAATTTAAAAAAGAATGAAGGTAAATTATTCCAAAACATAGTTACATAAAATCTTTATTTTTAAAGGAAATGTGAACCCACAAAAATACAAACAATATTTTTCATAAAAGGGATATGAGAAGAGTGAGGTTGTTTAGATAAATATGAATGAAAATAGAACCATATCTGTATCCTAAATAAAAAAAGATGAAATTAATATTATAATATTTATTTGGACAAACCATAAGAAGCTAATATGGTTGATGTTGATAAGTTTTCCATGATGATGAATAGAATATCAGAAGATAATATATAATTTTAGGAACAAACAATATCATGAAAAAGACGTTAAAATATTTATAGAACATATATTTACCACTATAGATAAAATTTAAATTATAGTTCAACATATTCCTTCACTAGTTACAACTAATATTATTGTGGTATTTTCCATAAAGTGAAAATTTATTGGTTTAATCAAGAAATAGTATTATAATCTCATAAGAATATTTAATCAAATCTTGAGTGGGTGTATCAAACTAGAAGAAGGAAACATGAGAATGATGGTACGAAAATTGAAAATTGATGATGTCCTATAAAAAATATCATCGAAATATATAAGGATCCTATACCCCCATAAAAATTATCTTTTTTAATATTTCTATCAAAAAATATTTTTTTTAAATTATTTATAAATCTTATATGAAATAATTTAAAGGAAAAAAATACCTTCTTGTTAAATGTTCTCTCAAAGCTATAATAGGGGAATGAAATATGATTTTAAAAAGGTATTATTCTCCATATATGATAAGATATGAAAATACTTTAATAAATGTGAATGAATTTAATCAAGTTACAATGACAATATTAAATTATATATCACATCTAATCAATGGTGTTCAATACACTATTATTGGAGAAGAAAAGATAAAATCAAAAATATCATTGTTTGTTGATGGGAAAAAGAAAAAATTAATAAGTGGTTAATAATATTGGAATAAAATAAATAGTTATATTAATAAAATATTTTTATTAGTAAAAATTATAAGAACGAAAATATTTTATTAAATGAAAAGATTTGATCAATTGAAAATATATAATGGGAAACTTGATTCATGTTTTTGTTGAAAAACATTCATGATTTTTTTAATTCATTCAACACATCCCATAGTGTGGATAGTTTTGTATTTTTTTGGATGATGAAAACAAAAACCAAAAAATAATAAATTAATTATTTCATTCACTGTTGAATTTTATCGCATTAAAATTGTTATTTTTTTAATATATAATTATAGAGTCATATAATAATTAAAATTTTCAGGAAAATGTACAGAAATAAGTTAGATATCTTATTATGAAGTTATCATCTAAAATCTGTGGAGAATATAAAATTAATTATTTTAAAAATTTTAATGAGAACAAGGGAATCATAATGATTTTAGTGAACCTAAAACACCATACTAAAAATGCGACTCTAAAAAAAGAAATAGATGTTTGGATTAGTGTTCATGAATAACGCGGATTGTTTAAGATACGCCTTATTATTTTTGGATGTATGATATTAATAAATTAATTTCTATTAAAAATAAATGTTTTTATAGGATTATATAGAAAATGAATCAATATAAAATTTAATTCAAAAAACATAAATTTTGAAACATTAATGGTTTTGCAGATTTTCCAAAAAATTTAAAAAAGGGTATAAATCAAGTTAATATTGATCAAATATGATTTTATTGAATATTTCAATGATTTTATCCCAATATAATTGGATACATAGGTTATAATAAGAAAAAATAAATTTTATTATTTAACATCTGTAAATATTCTTCTAAAAATAATAAATTGTTTTTTTATAAAATAATGAAAATATAGTAAATGGAGAATATTTGGTGGTTGTATTTGAGAAAATTGAAAAAGATAATCAAATTGATGATTCACAGTCAGCCATTTATTATGATGTGGATAAATTTTTTTACATCTCATATTAGGTATATATTGTTAGTGGAAATTAAAAACATCATTGGGGATCAAAAAAAGGATCAAAATTTATGAATATTAATGTTAGTTTTACATAAATCCTTATACTGAAATGTTGAACCAATATATGTTAATGAATTTATTTAGCCTCAAGAATGGATTGATTATATGAAGGAAGAGAAACTTAAATATTAGAAGAATGATACATGGGAACATATACCCATGCCAAAAAATAAACATGTTTCAGATAAAATCTAGGTGTTTTAGAATTGGTCGAATAAAGATGGTGAACTGATAATAAATAAAGAACAAAGGGATTATAAAGATTATTCAAAATTTTAAATGATTTATTTTTAAGATATATTTCATTTAGTGAAAATATTATATACTATCAAAACATTTCTTACTATCCCTTCACAATGAGGACATAAATTCTTCCAGATGGATATAAGGTTATCCTATATAATGTGAAACATGATTATGAATCATATATTACACAAAAATGTGGTTTCTTGATTGGGAATGATGAATTTTACATGATTATATAGAAGAAGGATTTAAATGGAATGAATCGATATATAAGATAATTGAATTTAAAAATGGGTATATAATTTTGGAGATTTAAATTCAGTACAAGAAGAGCTGAAAGAAATTGCTACGTCATGGAAAATCAAGTGGTTTCTTCATTATGATTGTTTATAATGATGATATAATATTTTATGGGAATGAATAAGAAACTAATGAAAAGATTTTTTTTGATATAGATATGTTATTTTAAACATAAAATATCTATTAAATGGAAGAATTCCATTAATTACATTGATCAATGATGTTGAACCATAGTCTCTTTTCTCTAGAAAAAATTTCTTATGAACCTCTAAGGATGTTTAGAATGGAAGATCCAAAAATAGATTCCATTTTAATTTTTATGTGAACCATGTTTTTGAAAGATATTTATGGAAATGAAGTTTATGCTAGGGAATTTAGTTATTAGGTTGAAATTGTTCTTTATTTGATGGATTTAATGATAGACATTGTATATACTATTAGATAGTCTCCGATATATCAAAGAGCTATAAAATAATATCATATATATTATGGAAATAAAATTATTCGATATATAAAATAAATATATAAATTTATTATAAAATATGATAAATGTTGAAATATTCTTTTAAATATATATTGATTTTTATGTAATTATTGATGAGAGATGATCCACATACTGTGGAATTTTCATTTTGAGAAAAACTTTTTGTGTTGGAATGTAATGACCTATAAAAATATGTAAATAATTTCTTCTTCATTATAGTAATTTCATCAGTTATAAATCTCTTTAATTCACCTATATAGCATATGAAATTTTTTATAAATAAATAATTGATGAAATCAAAAGTATTACTAGAAGTTAAGAAACCAATATTGATGAAATAGTAACATGTCCTTTGGAATAGTAATGTGAATCTTATGAATAATAAACCATCTACACTAATAGTAACCTCACCTATGAATGTATAAAAAAAATTAGGTGACTTAAAAGATAAAATTTTATATTTTTATATCAAAGTGTAATAAAAAATTTTGAAAAACAATAATTAAGTGTTGGTATTTCTATTAGTATTAAATATATAATTATAATTTTATAATTAATTTTATAATTTAAAAAATATATTTTCATAAAATGTATCTATAAAATTATTATTTTTATGTAATTTTTATTTATGAAAATTTAATGAGACACTAATTAATTTTTCAAAGTGTTATAAAATTAGTAGTAATTTTAAAATCCAAATTTTGCATGAAGATGATGATTTTAAATAAAAAATTAATTTCACATATTGAAAAAAAATTTCATAAAATATAGCTCATTTTTCTATACAACATATCAAACAATCATTAGGTTGAATTGTCAAGATTTTTCTGAAATAGTAGATTATTTGATGAATAGTAAGTTACAATAATTTACAATGACAGCAACATACTAGAATTATGGTTTCATAGATGAACTAAAGATGATGTAATCCCAAAATATCTAACTTCCCTTACATTTTTTACTATATTTATTGATAATTATAAAACAATTCCTAGTCTACATCCCAAATAATAAACAATTGTATATAATAATGTGAAAAAATACCCCCACACCACTATAAACAACACCCCTCACCTCCTCACCTCCTCAAAACACTCATGCTTTGATACATCCCCAAATTCTCCCCAAAACACTTTACAATACCCTCCCCCACTTTCAAAATTTGTTTTTACAATAAAAATTCCTAAACCTTTCTCTAATGAGGTTCTTAAGGAGGATAAATCCAAGAGGAAAAATCCCCTTCTTTTTTCTTTTAATTTTATTTCATTTAAATTTCTATTAATATAATTTACTCCCTTACTCTTATAAAAATTGAATAATAATTTCAATATTATTTATATAATTTAATTATATCATTTTACTGTAAAATCTGTCATAAAATACCATACTCTCTCTCTATTTTATACTATAACTGAAATTGTCATATGTGATGTGTCAATTTACTGACATCATGGGTGATGCACCATAATTTTACATTAAATCCACAAAGGATGTTAATTAAACCATTATAATGGTTGAATAATAATATAAATGGTATGTTATAACCCTCATTAATTTTTAGAACTAACATTTATACTTAACACAAAACATATAAAACATATGAGTTTATTATGATCGAAAAACCACTAATATTAACCTAAAACGATCATCATTAGATTTTATCTAATGATTAATCCCCAAAAAATATAGTCACATTAAATTAAAAGATAATTTAATCTTCATTAATATCATTAATAAAATATAATAATAATTTAGGATATTTATCCTTGTTTTTATAGAAACGTCAATGTGTACTCGGAAACCAATCATAAAACCCTTAAAATTAATGCTCCCAAATGATGAAATTAAACTCAACAACTCTTTTAAAAATCCCATAAATTAAATTAATAAAACCATAATTAAAAAAATTATTTTATAAAATGTTATGGATATGTAATTAATTAATTTATTGTCATTATATAGGATATTAATATGAATAAATCATTAAGACAAAACATAAGGGGAATAACCAAATCCAACTCTATTTCATTAGGTTCTCCATCTTTCACCTCAATTTTAGTATGTATATTAAATAAATATTATTTATTCCTCATTGTCATACACTTTTAGGGATATTTTTTTTCCAATTGCAATTATGAAGAATATAATGTTTTCCAAATGAACAATTCACTAAAAATCACACCTTTACATCTCTAGATTGTTTCTACTTCACTCAAGGTTGATGATTCTTATAGCATGTATATTATTCCCTATTTCCATTCGGATCCAAAATCTTATGAATTTATGATTTAGAGTATTAATCTCATTCCATTGCAAGATTTTTTTTCAATATTGATATGTGTTCGATGTGGCATGAATGATAATTTAAATTTTATGATCTAATATGTGTGCGTAAAAATATAGAGCACAATGTAAATGTTATAATGTCATGGATATGCCAAGAATTATATAGTGCACCAATTAATTATGCAATGTGAATAGTCTCATGAGATAAAGTGATTTATGCATTAACATTATGAAACCATTGTTCACAACTATGTGTTGTAGTTGAACAATAAGACATGATGTTTAATTTTTATGCACTGCCACATACCCGACCATTACCTAATTATTACCCAATTGATTATGAAGATGATTTTATTATTATTTTCAACCCATGTTATATTCTATCAACTATGTTGATTAAAAAGTAGTTTAATATCACAAAATGAGGTTGTTGGAAATGAATATTAATGTTATATGAGGAGGACAACGAATTGGATAGTTTAACATCATGTGGACGGGTCATATCTTTCAATTTAATTTCATGTTACTGGGAATATACATATGGTTTAATGTCATATGTAATTGAAAAAAGTGTACATGCCACAATTGAATGTGCATGAAATTAAAGGAATGTTACCTGATTTGAATAAGGATCCTAGAATTCTGCATGGTTTCACACAAAACACCCCTAAGGAAAATCATGTACATTTATTGTCATAATGTTTGGATATGGATTTATCTCATATTTTATGGCCATAGATTTTGGACCATGGTTTCAACTTATATGGTTATATTTGTCATGGTAGAGTAAAAAATTGGATGTAAAATATGGAAATGGGGTCCAATCTCCTTAACTAAAATTTATGATGCAATTTTCACATAGTTAAATGTCTGGGGTCATAGAATATGTTTCTCTAGTACTTAGCTACATTGGTCAACCTTCTACCATGGCTCATACGAAAACATGGTTCATACACAGCATGTGAATCTTAAAGAGGGGGGGGATGTCCCAGAAACATTGAAGAGAATTATTTAGACAACGAGTATCTCTGTGAAGAAAATCCTAATGTCCAACTTTCATACTCGACACACACAAATTCATGGAGGGATAAAACCATGTGTGTTTCAATTTCACCAAGAAAATAGGATCTATTTAGGATTTAAATTACTACATTCATTGTAATAACCTAAACCTTCATTAATGGAAATCCATCTTGATTTAATTAAATGTATCTTTATGTAAAATGTTTATATAAAATGTCTATTTATTTGGTTTAATGGTTTTTTATTTTAAAATAATATTATAAATTGTGATCATTGCTAATATAGACGTTGAATAGTGATAACACTATTAATTTAAATATAGGGATTTATTAAATCCAATTTACTCAGATAAAGGAGGCAATGACCTCATCTAGTAGGTGTGACCCCTACGAAGCACATTTGTTAGAGCTCATAAATGAGGTTGTGTCATTGGGCATCACTATTGACCAAGACTAATCCAATCTAGAATATGTTATGCTCTAGCAGGACCACCTATAAGAGAAGTGGAAGTTGATAGAGATTACCACCCGAGCAATTTTATCTGAGCCACCCCAAGAGTCTGTCACCATCATAGGCCTTACTCTTCAGTCTTAGGTGGGTGTTATAGGGGGTTATGTAACAAGACCTTTGAACTATGTTTATTTAAGTTATCTTCATATATATAAATTAATATACTTTCATTTTTATGGTTTCTTTGTAAATAGTTTTTAAAGAAAAACTAGTATTTTTAGTTAATTCTAAACAAATAAATTAAATCTGATGAAATAATTAATTTTTGAATTAAATAAAATTTCAATAAAATATTTCAATTAATATTATATTAATTTTTATTAAATATAAATGATCATAAAATTTTATGAATGAAATTGTAATTTTTATTAAAGCTTGAAAGCTATAACGACCCATACTTTACTTTCATTGTTATTACTTCAGAATTGAATCATACTTATATCCGCATATAACAAAACCATGGTAGTACTTTATAGGTATAGTGTCTTTAGAAACTGGGAAACATAAACAACTGTTTCATAAAGCATATACATTTTCTCCCGTTTATTTCATCATATATAGAGTTCGTTTTTTGCATATACTACTTAATACCCTTCTTCCTGACCTGGGGAAAAGAAAACATACAAAAAGGTGTGCCCAATTTCTCAGTAAGGGTAAACAAAATAAATATTAATCATATCATTTTCATAAGAACATAACATTCGGAAAACCTTGTCCTTCAAAAAAGATCATAATATCATAACATGGGATAAATTGTGGTTGTGAAATGTAATCCCAATAATCATAACATAAAACATGATACTTTGTGGGATTATCACATAATCATAAAGAATCATTACTTAGTAGTCAAGACTCATTTATAAGACTATCCTAGCGGACGAAGTCCATTTTTGAACAGAGTTAACTACTCGTTTCAGTCCTGTATCACTAAACTAGATTAACATGTCATTCCAGCCAGGTCTATCTCATGAGATATAAATCTTTACCCAATGCATTAGAGGGAGATATTGGTCCCACCCATCTCATAATGAATCCATTCTTATGTGTTCCACAAAATCATTAATCATACATCATAGCATAACCCATATAATAAAAGTGGGATTCATAAGCATCATGCCATCATAACATAATCCATAAAAGGACATCATAAAAATAATTCCATCATAACATAATCAAATCAATGTAATAATAGGGATAGAAACAGAACCCTATATTATCTTAGATGGAAAATAATTTTTATAAAACACTTGAACTCCATTATTGATGAAAATATCCTTTCTACTTCAAAAACATTTTTTCCTTTCTTAACAAGACATATAGTTTTAATCTAAAAGAAGTTGATTGTAATGAACATGAAACCTTGTAAAGGATGCTTCATAAAAATAATGTTCTTATAAATCATAAAAATTCATTCTTGATGTATATGTTAAAAAAACATTCTTCTCATACTTTGGCCAAATAAGTCAAAAAGTATCTCATACTGAAAATGACAAAAGATTCCTTTCATATCATTTAAAAAAATTAATCAATACATAAAATTTAATTTAAACAGTTGTAGGACGATAATATTACATATTGAGGAAACATGGATGTGGATGATAAATATTCCACAGTAGATTATTAAGTATACACAATCTCGGATAAAAATGAGATTTCGATATTTTACCTTACCTTAGGTCTGATACGCATTATACATGTCCAAACATCTTGTATAATGATTTAAATAATGTTATTGACTAATTCCTGAATCATAATAATTGTTATTATAACATATATTGTCATATTATTAGTTCTTATTAGTAATATTTCATTATTACTTGTTATTCGGGTGTTCATTGCTTTATATTCTTATGTATGTTTGGTTAAATAAATTCTTATTCTTATTTTTAGGTTATAGATAATTCACTTCAAGAATGGTTTTAGTGTAATTTATATCATATTTATTCATTCAATTCAATTATATAATCATTAATCAATGACGATCATGTAAAACGAGTCACATCACATCGTGGAGATGGTATGTCGTACGTACGCACGAGCGATGATATCATTCCCATGATCGTGGAATTGTATTAAAGTGTATGTATACTATTTCAGAATAAATATTACATTAAAATAATCATATATATTTATTCTTTACACCATTATACCCATCCAAGTAAGGTGGTGGTGGAAAAAAATAGATTACACCACGACATGGAGATGGTATTTTGTACGTACGCACGCGCGGTGATTTCATTTTCTGTAGGATGGATAGAAGGTGAAATAGGGTTGTTTAATATTTATAATAACATATAATTATATTATTAATACTTATGTTATTACTTAATAATGAAACAACTAAATAAGAGGAAGTATAAGAAGAAATAAATTTGAAATAATCGGAAACGGATATTACCTCTTCTTTGACACGCCTCTTTGAAACCTCCTCTTAGGGCACTAAAATTGGTCATTGAAGTTGAACATGACCTCTAGTATGTTTATAAGGAAGTTTATAAGGAATATGGTTAGGGTTTGGCCTAGCTTTAACGCTCAAAATTGTGTGAGTAGGTGAGGGAGGAGGTGCCCTTTTATAACGGAGTAGAGGGGCACCGTGGAAAAACATAAAATATTATATTATAATAAAGTCATATTCGGTTTTTAATAGATCCAAATTGATTTATTTACATGATAATTTGGAAATGGGTCTAAATACTCTCAACTAATAGGTTTTAGACAAGTTTTGGTTACTACTGTATCCTTATCATTTAGATTTAACTCTAAGTTAAATAATTTTACTTTTACCATGTCTTCTTGTTTTCTTACACTATATAGTTAATAAACTTACTATAACAAGAAAAATGAACCCTAAGTGGTTAATTATTAATATATATAACCATATATAAGTCATTTGGCCAAAACATAGAATTTTAGGAATAGGAAAACATTTAATAATATAATATTTTTTACAAAAACTATTTTATGTCAATTTTGACACTATTTTGTAATTGATTTTTGTGAAAATCATAAAAGAATTTTTAGTTCTAAAGAAGTTAATTAAATAAATAATAACATGTCATATTGACCTATAAAATCAGTGTAATTAAGAAACTGTATCAAATTAAATTTATTTGGGTATCTATAATATCCATCATGTTAATATTTCATTAATAAAGTAATTACAGCATCATCATTATGTCATCGATAAATTAATTTATTTAATGTCTAAAAATTATAAATAAAATACCATTATTTAGGAAATATTTCTATATTTCTAATTATTCTTTATAGTCTAATTTTTCTAATGAATAACCCTATATTAAAAATGTTGTAATTAATAAACATTGATTTTATCAATTTTAACTCTTCTTTAAATAAAATAATAATAAAATTCCTAATCTAATTCAAGTGGACCTAAAGGGTAATATTTTTTTCCAAAGGTTTTATATGGTCGCATTAAACTTATCCAATAAAATTAGGACATGTTTTATTGTAATAATAATATCATTTTTACAATTAATTACCCTATTTACTTTTCACCATGGTAAGAAAAAGTACGGAGTTATTATTCATCCAAAATAATTTTTATCTTATTGAACCACATTTTACTCATTGATATTAAATGTTTCTCTTGGATTTTTTAAATTCCACTCATAGAAGCGGAAAAATTACATTTTATATACATTTGCAAATTCTCCTAGGAGGTGGGTAAAAGACGGTGAAAAGTTCAATTAAATTTTTATATATATAAAATTATTATAAAATGAATCAAATTAATTAAATTGAACTTATATAGTTTGTATGTATCAATTTTGACCTAACATAAATTTAAATAAAAGAAATAATTATTTAAATAAAATTCGGTTTTTAAATAGTAACCTTGTATTGTCAATATTCATAAAAAATTGAATGTTTTCAGAAAAATACCAAAATTTCACCACATGCTAATTTTGATATTCCGAATCAAAAAATGAAGTCCATTTTGAATGTTAAAATTTATAAAATATTTAAAAGTGGGTATTACTATTCATAATTCCAAGTTTAAATAATATTTTTATAACATATCGTTGTTTATTGAAACTCGGTATTGGGTACAATGCAAGAAATCGGGGAAGGTTTCTCTTGCGTATAAGGAAAGACAAGATAGTGTTGGGTGTGATTAAATATTCCTTGGGTGATGTATATAACATAAAAACAAAATATTTCCCATAAATTATCCGGTGCTACAAAATCCATGTTGGTCAAAACCCAGGAATTTTCGATAAATGTAAGTTTTAATTTATAAATAGAAAATTAACATATATAAAAAATTATTTAGATAAAATTAATATTATTTCTGAAATCAAGAAAATAAAAATATCCAATAGTGAATTATTCAAAATTTTCCGAGACAGTAAATTTTTTGGCTAAAATTAAAATACCATTTAAATATATATTTTGTTTTATGACATCATAATGACACAATAGAGATGTAATAAAGTACTATAAACTTTATGTTCTACCATTATATTTTATACTATTAAAATAATGTGATTTTTGGTTTGTTTGATTTATTATACAATGCATTAGTGGACCCTTCAAGACTTAATAATCATTTTTTCTTTTTCAATTGATTTACTTTGGAGTTTGACTCACACCCACATAATCAACCCCCTTATTTTAATAATTTTGGACATTGGCCATATAAAATATTTTTTTCCACTTCCATTATCCAAAAAACTTTGGAAAAAACCCCTAGCCTAGTTTGTGGTTTGGATTAGTTTGATGTGAGGGATCACAAACCTGTATAATAAAGAATTCCCTCACCTTTACAATATAAACCAACCCATGACCCCACTTCCTCATCACTCAAAGCCTTTTTATTTTGTCCAAACTATTCCCTCGTCTCACTAGGATTCTTTTACAGTGCCCCATGATCCCAAGAATCCACTCTCAAGCCTTTGGAATCACACTTCCAAGTAATGGTTTTTTCTTCCTTTCTCTTTTTTGTCCAATATTATTTAAGTTATTATGCCATTTTAATTTAAATTATAAATTCTGGGGTATGGTTTCTCACCTCCCCCACACTTCCCTATTTGTTTTTGTATTATGAAATACCCCTTTCTCTTTCAATAAATTCCTCCCATGTACACTAGTTACTATGCCGATATTCCGAAAGGAATTTATCTCTCTTCACTTACATTCAATAAATTATTTTGTATCATGAAACTAAATTTCATTAAAATTGTTGGGACATATATTAATATTACATGATTACTTTCCATTTCATGAACATATTATGAGACACCCATTTATATTTCATCAAACATTTTTATGATTTCTTACGTTACCTCGTTGCGTTTCTGAAATTACACCGATTTTCAAAGTAAAATGTCATTGTGTAGTGAATACAATGCCCATTTTTCTATCAAGGGTACCATCATTTATTCACTTTTAAATATTTATTATAATATTTCATTTATTAATTCCACATTTATTTATCATGGAATAAATGATGATGTTTTATGAATTCGTGTTGTCTGTTCCATGTGGCACACTTTTGCATGAAATGAAATGTTTAAGAAGGGTGCACCCATATAGTGCTCCAATGAATTGGTTAAAGTATAGTATCATGATACATAAAATGAAATGGGTGTTTACTCTGTATAATTCACGTTCAATGAGGGTTTACTCGTGCTTCATGTGCCATGAGGGTTTACTCATTCTCCATGTGCAATGAGCCATGGATCTTTTTAATTCCATGTTATGTGTTGTTGCCACATTTCCATGTTATGATTATAATGATTTATCCTTCCTTTATGTTTATGTTTCTCTTGTGCTCTAATTATATGCTTATTGCCTAACATGTATTTAATTCCTCATTTTATTCCATGATTATTCCCTTACTATGCATTATAGATCACACTTTTCTTATGCATGTCCATAGGTTATCCCATGCAATGCTAAGTACGAGGGAATGTAGTTGTAATTTAAAGGATGTTTTCAATAAAGATTTGTTTTTTTTCATGTTTTAAGTTGTCATGTATTGATCTTATGCCCAAAACAAACTAGACCTCTCGATCATCTATGTCGCATCAAATGAATTTTATGTAATAATTTATGTTTATTTGTGTTGTAAATGATCAGGGTTGTCATAGTTGGTATCAGAGGATAGGTTTAGTTTTTTTGGGATTAGGAATAGAAAACCCTAGTAAAGCCTTATAGACAAGACTATGTATAATAAAAACATCCCTATGTTTTTATGAGTATTTAGTATGTAGTTTATGAAGAAAATACATCCATGTCTGGATACGTGTAGGTAGAGGCGGCTCTGGAACACATTTATCGTTGGGGTAAAACCTGAAAACACCACATTGAGCTAGACTCGAATGGGGACTGGTACATGAAAAAAGGCCTTGTTTCACTCTTTGTTATGACACTCCCAGGGGATATGATTTGGTAAATAAACAAGCTTATAATGAACAATTATTAAGGGACATAAAAAATTCCCTAAGAATATATGTTAGACGGTAGATCATGGATAACATAGATTGAAGGCAATAGATTCATATGTTAAGGAAATAAAATTTATTTATAATTTATCATTTTTTCCTTGGATTACCCTTTATGGGTTACCCCTAAGTTTCCTTTTATTCCATCCAATAGCCTGTAATAGGAGGACTCAGGCTAACAACCGATGTGAATATCAATGTGATGACTGTGCTAATGAGATGCCTAATCCAATGTGTGTGGGAATCACGAACATTTCCATGCTTATCTCTCAAATAATTCAATCTTGGAATAGAAACATGGGTAGAGGAAATTGTTCAACCCCCTCCCCCCATAAGAAGGAACAAGTCGCTATCGAGAGATTCATGAGACAAAGGCCTTCGACTTTTAATGGATCATCTGATCCCTCAATCGCTGAACAATGGATTAACTCCATTGAAAATATATTATCCATCATTCAATGTTTTGAACAAGAGAATGTTCTCCAGGATGATTATCATATAGAGGGTGAAGCTGATCAATGGTGGACATTGATAAAAAATATTAAGCTTGAGGAAGAGATCGAGGCATTGGAATTGAAGGATTTCTGTAAGATGTTTTTTGATAAATAGTTTCCACATACCCTAGGGCATAAGATATAAAGGGACTTCCTGGCCTTCACGAAAAAAGAAAAAGAATTTGTGGGAGCGTACAATGAAAACTTCACAAGGCTTTCATTATATGCATCCAGTTTTTTCATTAACCCCGAATGCAAGGTCGACCACATCAATGGGGAGATGAAACCAAGCTTACCGAAAGCTCTAGTGATCCATGTCTTCGACAGCTATGAGGAAATTGTCTGATGTGACCTCAAGGTTGAAATGAAGATTGGTGAACCTCATGGTTATCATGGGGATATAAAGCGTAAGGTGGACTACAATTCAGGTAGTCTGATGGATAAATCCAAAATTGATAAGAAGATCTAGCATCCCACTTACCAATGGTGTGGAAAGAAGCACCCCAGAAATTGCCTAAAGGGGTTGAGGAAATTATTTAGGTCTCGAAGAGAAGGGAACCTAGATATTAACTATTGTTATGAAAGACCCAGAATTTTGATAAAGGAGATGAATGCTCTGTTCGAACCTCAACGTTTGGTTTATTGCTACAACTATAAAGAACCATGGAATCATGCAATTCATATCCCTAAGCCAAGGGTTTTCGGAGACAACCAGCAACATCCAAGGCATTAAGGGAGAGCTTTTATGATCACTACTGTCGAAGTGAACCACGAAAATGAAGTGGTGAAAGGTATGCTAGTTATTCATTTAATAATAGTGAACATACTTTTTTATTTATGGTCTAGGCATTCTTTTATATCTCAAATGGTTAGTATAACAATCCAAACACCACCGCAAATCATGGGAGTGAAGATGTTGGTGAGTATGGGAAATGGGGAAATCATTGCATCCCATGAATATAACTCCACCCATGTCATAAGCTGTAGATTAAACTACCCAGCAAACCTCGTCATACTCCCTCTGGTGTAATTTCATGAGATTCTTATAATGGATTGTATCTCCTTATATAGAGCCAACATAAATTTCCGTAAGAGGGAAATCCCTCTCCATGTATTGAATCGACCCCTTATTCCTTACAAGTGCAAGGAAAAAGATGAATATTTTTTTGCTTGATCATCTCAATCGTTGATATTACTACCCTATGAGCATGCATATATGGCTCAAATGATTGAGTCCAAGGAAGCAACCATCCTTGAAGACATGCCTATTGTGAGGAAATTAACTGAAGTGTTTACAAAGGAATTTATTGGTCTCCCCTAGAAGATATGTTGAATTCTAAATTAATCATATACAAGGGGTGTTGCAAATATCCAAGACACTCTATATGATGGTTTTTTAGAGCATGAGGAGGTTATTAAATAACTATAGGAGAATCTAGATAAAGGGTTTCTACGCCCAAGTGCTTCACTATGCGGTGCACCAGTCATGTTCGATAAGAATAAGGATGGGTCAATGCACCTTTGAATCGATTATCAAGAGCCTAAAAAAATCAGTATAAATAATAAGTATCATCTCCCACAAATTGATGACATGTTCGATTAGCTACGTGGAGCACAGTGCTTTTTCAAGGTGGATTTGCAGTCGGGATATTTTCAAGTAGGGATGAGAAGGAAGATATCCCCAAGACTGCATTTCGTACAAGATATGGGAACTATGAATACATAATAATGACTTTGGGACTCACTAATGCTCCAGAAATATTCATAGACTTGATTAATAGAGTCTTTAGATATTACCTTGACAAAATTGTGGTAGTCTTTATAAATGATATTCTGATATACTCAAAAACAAGGAGGATCATGAAGAGAATCTATGGACTGTACTAGAGACATTGCGGAAGGAGAAGCTCTGTGCAAAGTACATCAAGAGTGAGTTCTAGTTGAAGGAGGTATCATTATTGGGCCATATCATCCCATGAAATGGGATATCTGTGGATCCCTCCAAAACATATGCAATTGAGGGATGGATGAGGCCAACATCGGTATTGGATATACGTATCTTCTTAGGGATAGATGGATATTATCGAAGATCTGTGCACAATTTCTTCACGATTGTCCGACCTTCTTACCAAGCTAACTCAGAAGGGAGTAAACATTTCTTGGAGTGATGAATGCATAGAACGCTTAATGTAGTAGAAAAAGAGGCTTATCAATGCGCTCATTATAACTTTACCTACAACAAGAGAACTTTTTGTGCTAATCAGTGATCCTTCAAAGAAGGGCATGTCATGTGTGTTGATGGAAAATGAAAAATTCATTGCCTATGAATCAAGGACAATGAATGTTCATGAATAGAACTATCCGACACATGACCTCGAATTGGCTGCAGTGATCTTCACTTTAATTTTTTTTCAGAATTATCTATTTGGTGAGAAGTGTGAAATATAGACGGACCACAAAATCCTCAAGTATATATTTACACACAAGGAGTTGAACATGCGCCAACGAAGATGGTTAGATATGATCAAAGACTATGACTGCTCAGTCCATTACCACCCTGGGAAAGTGAACAAGGTGGAAAATGATCTATGTAGAATGGACCTAGAAATTTTATCATTGATGATAATTGAAAAGGACCCACTCTACTTAGATTTGATGATGATGGACACGAGAATCATAAAACCGGGAACATCATCAATCCATTCACAAATGAATGATCAACCACCTCTTTTGGAAAGGATAAAGGATGATCAAAAGGATGATGTGGGATTTCAAGAAAAAGTGGAAGCTATCGGAAAAGGGAAATCCTCAGAGTATAATGTTAATGAAGAAGGAATTGTGAGACTAGGGAAAAGACTATGTGTTCCATTAATTCAAGAGCTGAAGAAGGAACTTTTGGATGAATCACATAGTTCAAATTTCTCAATTAACATAGGAAACACAATTATGTATTGAGATCTATGAGATCATTTCTAGTGTGATAATATAAAAAAGGTGATTGTTGATTATACATCAAAGTGACTGGTGTGTTAGAAAGTGAAGGAAGAGAGGCAGATGTATAAGGGAATTATTCAACCATTTCACATACCAGAATGGAAATGGGAGAACATAATCATGGACAATGTCCCCAAACGTCTGGAGTCATCCAAAGGAAAAAATGCAATCTTGGATGTTGTGGATAGTATTACAAAGTATGCACATTTCATTTCTATTCGGCATGATTTCTCATTTGATCAACTTGCAAAGATATATATCAGGTAAGTTGTAAGTCTGCATAGAGTACCACTATCAATTGTGTCCAATCAAGATCTTAGATCCACCTCTATGTTTTGGTAGAGTCTCCAACATGCTCTTAATACTGAACTGATCTTTAGTACGGCCTATCATCCTCAAACTGATGGCCAGTCTAAGAGGACTATCCAAACACTTGAGGGCATGTTTTAAGCGTTCTCAAAGGACACTATAGGAGGATGGGATCATCATCTTCCTCTGGTTGAGTTATTTTATAATAATAGTTTCTACTCGAGCATCAAAATGGCACCATGTTAATCCCTTTATGGGAAAAGTGTAGAACGTTGATGTGTTGGGATGAGGGCAGTGAACGTAAGATGCTTGGACTTGAAAGGGCCGATGAAATGGGGGAGAATGTGAAAACCATTCAGCAGCATATAAAGGAATCCCAGAGTCGATAGAAGTGTTATGCAGATAACCGTCAAAGAGACTGTGAGTTTAGAGTTGGAGATGTGGTATTTCTACGCATCACTCCACGGAAGAAGGTCATGTGGATTGGAAGGAAAGGGAAGTTAAGTCAATGGTACATCATCCCCTTCAAGATTAATGATCGTGTCAGGTATGTGGACTATATAATATCACTTCCACCTTCCATGGTCAATGTACGTGATGTTTTTCATGTAACCTTTTTAAGGATTTACATATCGGACCCATCACATGTACTCTCATCAGAGGTGGTACAATTATAGGATGATCTTTCTTATGAGGAACAAACAGTGAAGATTGTAGATCGTAGATAAAATGTTTTTAGAAATAAGACAACGCCCTTCATCATGATTTTGTGGTGAAACCACATGATTGAAGAAGTGGTGTGGGAATCAGAGGAAATGATGATGTAGAGTTACCCACTTATGTTTTAGTGTTGGAAAATGAAATTTTGAGGGTTAAATTTCATAAGGAGGGAAGATTGTAATGACCCAAACATTCATTAATGTAAATCCCTCTTGATATAATTGAATGTGTCTTTATTTAAAATGATTATATAAAATGAAAACTTCTTTGGTTTTATGTTTTTTTATTTAAATATAATGTTGAGAATTGTGACCTTTTCTAATATAGATGTTTAATTTTGATCACATGATTTGTATAAATATAGGGCTTTATCAAATCCAATTTACTCAGACACAGGAAGCGATGAACTCATCTAGTAGAAGTTCCCCATACGAAGCCCATTTTTCATAGCTCGGAAAAGTGGTTGCTTCTTTGGGCTTCGCTCTTGAATAATCCCAAGCCAAGCTAGATTATGTTATGCTCGAGCAGGACCGCCTACTAGAGAAGTAGAAGCTGATTAATATTACCACCCAATGAATGTTATCCAAGAAACCCCAAGAGTCTGTCACCATCACACTCCTTACTCTTTGTTCTTATGCTTGTGTTATAAGGGGTTATATTACAAGACCTTAGCACTATAATTATGTACATTATTTTTGTATATAATAATTAATATTCTTTCTTTTTATTATTTTTACCTTGTAAATAGTTTTTAAAGCACTTATAGTATTTTTATTTAATGTTCAACTAAGAAATATATTTTGATGAATTAATGGATATTTTAATTAAATAATATTTTATTTAAATATTAATATTTTTAGTAATTAAATATTATTATTTTTAGTAATTAAATATTTACTAAATATAAATGATCTTTGAATTTTATGAATTCAATTGTAATTTATATTAAATATTGAAATCAATTTTTGTCAAAAACCATGAATTTTCGGTAAATGTCGGACTATTATTTTAAAAGTGAAAATTATCATTTTTTGAAAATTATTTAGATAAAATAAATATAATTTCTGGAATCAGGAAATCAAAATTATCCAACTGTGAATTTTTCATAATTTTTCGAGACATTCACATTTGTGGGTAAAAATTAAATATCATTTAAATATATAATGTGTTTTATGACATCATAATGACACAATAGTGATGTAATAAAATTATATAAACATTATGTTTGGACAATATATGTTTTAATATTAGAATAATGTGATTTTGGGTTTGTTTGATTTATTATACAAAGCTTTTGTGGACCCTTTAAGATTTATTAAACATTTTGTCTTTTTAAATTGTTTTCCTTGAGAGTGTGATTCACCTCCACATAAGAAACCCCATTATTTTAAGAATTTCGGACATTGGCGTAATAAAATATTTTTTTTCCACTTCCCTTTTCGAAATAACATGGGAAAAACCATGGGCTGGATTTTGCTTTGGATTAGTCTAATGTGAGGTGTCCCAAACCTAAACAATAAAGAATTCCCTCACCATTCCTATATAAACCCACACAGAAACCCACTTCCTTCTCACTCAAAGCCTTGGGAGATCGTCCAAACATGGCCCTCCTCTCTCTAGAATACTCCCAAGGATCCCCATTCTCCCAAGAAGACTCTCTCATGCCTCTCTCAATCCTTTGGTAGAACACTTCTAAGTAAGGGGTTTTTCTTCCATTATCATTTTTGTCCAATATTATTTAAGTTGTTATGCCCTTTTAATTCCAAATATAAAAGTTTGTGAATGGTTTCACACCTCCCCATTACTTGCCTCTTTATTTTTGAATTATGAGAGACCCATCTCACTCTAAAAAAATTCCTCCCATGTACACTTGTTACAAGCCAATATTTCGAATGTAATTTATCTCACATCACTTACATTCAAGAAATTATTTTTTATAATAAATCTAAATCCCATTAAAATTGTTGGGACATCTATATATATGAGACACTTATTTTCCATTTCATGTAAATATGATGATACAACTCTTAATCTATCATGAACCATTTTTATGAATGATTATATTACACCGTTATGCTGCCGAAAATGCATCAATTTTTCCAAGCCAATGTCATTGTGTAGTGAATACCATGCCCATTTTTCAATCAATGGTATTCAAATTTTGGGACATTTACTTATTTATTATAATGTTTCGTATATAAATTCCACATTACTTTATCATAGAATAAATGATTATGTTTTATGAATCCATGATATATGATGCATGTTGCACTATTATGCATGAATTGAAATGTTTAAGAAGGGTGCACCCTTATAGCGCTCCAATGCATTGGGTGAATTATAGTACCATGATACATCAAATGAAATGGTTGTTTACACATGATAATTCACATGAAATGTGGGTTTACTCGTGATTCATGTGCAATCAGGGTTTACACATGCTCCACGTTCATTGAACATTGGCTCATGATAATTCCATGTTATGTATTGTAGCCACATTTCCATGTTATGATTATCAAACATTATCCTGACTTTATGTTTATGATTCTCTTGAGTTCTATTGATATTACTATTGTCTAACATGTATTGTATTCCCCATGTTATTCCATGATTATTACCATATAGAGCTTTATAGCTCGACCTTTTCTTATGCATGTCTGCTGGTTATCTCATGCAATGTTAAGTACGAGGGAGTGTAGTGGTCATGTAAAAGTAGATTTGAATAAATATGTTGTTTATCAGGATTTGAGTTGTTTTTTGATGATCTATATCCCCTAATACACTATACCTTTCAATCTTCTATGATTTATCAAATGATGTTTATGTAATAAATTATGATTATTTCTGTAATAAAAGATCCGGGTTGACATATTCATGGTCTGGTTAATGGAGCTACTGAGGGGTAGGGATGAAATATTGACGAACATTGAAATATAGGAAGCACAACCACATTGGTCAGGAATAGGGTGAGAAAATTTGGGATCTCCTTTTTATCATGTTCAAAACATATTAACATTGTTTGTTTCAATAGTTCCACTTTGTAATTATCCCATGACTCGATATGAACCAATTATTCCAAGAATGAACACCACTAGGGGTGACCATTTCAATTTAAGGATGATTTAAACCCAAATCAAGAAATAATTAATATTTGGATATTGGATTAGTGAATTTCAATGTGGGATTAAACACTTTATGTTCCATTCAATAGTGAATATGATCACATTTATTAGGCTTATCAAATTGTTTTATTGAACACATATAATGATGAGTATCAGATTATTTAACAATAGGAGGAATCCCTCTATTTACAAGGTGACATGTTCATCTCACACATGTTAAAAGGAATCCTTCATTGATTTAGATTATGATTGTGGTTAAACGTTGTAGTTTAAAGATATTGTTTTTGGCAGTTTAATGTAATGAAACATGGACTACAGGGGGAAGATGTCATAAAGCGGATTCAATGACATGGAATAGTTATAAACTAATGTGATAGGAGGTGTACAAGGTTTGTATGAAATAAAAATATTGATAAACCTTACCCGAGGTCAATATTGTTTTATTAGAGAAGATAATGTCCCGTAGAAAGTGAATATGAGGTATATACATAGGAAATAACATCTGAGAATCACTATTTGTTCCATTACAATTGGAATAATGTGACTTGTAGTTCTATAATAGATACACATAAATTATGTTTGTATGGTTTACAAAATCAGATGAAGGGGGTTAACGGATTTTTGGGATGTGATAGCGGTAAAACCTGACATGAATGCGACAACAAGGATGTGCCCCACACGAAGTGATATTGAAGCTAGTTGCACACATTTTCAGATCATGTGGCATGGATAATCGAAAATAGTTTAGATTCATGTTACATATACCTATGTAGGAGGATTTTTGGATATTTATTGGGTGGAATATTAGAAAACTAACATGAATGGGACTAAGAAGGCCATGGACCTTATAAAAAAATTTTGCGCTAAAACAATACAGTGTTTAAGGTCATACAATTTGTACCGCGGTCAGTAGTTTTATGTAATGTTTTTAGTAGCAATATTATGAGGAATATATTTTTACAGTGTTTTCATTAATTTTAAGGATTTGTTTTGAAGAAATAAGATCCAACAACATTTAATTTCGTGGAAATCATATTAATGGTTCTTTTATAAGAAATAATACTCACCTATAGTCCATAATGCAACAAGATAGTAATGAGGAATTGGATAGATTCATGCAGAATCTATAATGAAGGGTATAATTGAGAATGCATCGTTCTTATAGTATATGGTAAATAGGTTCAATCAAAATATGATATGAAAAAAGTGATTCTTTTGATTAAGAATCAGTGTATGAAAGACTACGTTTTACTATATGTGTCGATGTTTTCTGGATTTATAATTATCATAAATCATATGTGAAATGTGAAGCATAATATTTAAGCTAGATGAAAGAATGTGTGATTGATAGAGATGTGGACAATTGTTTTAAGAATGATTGGACCTGGATAGAAAAGAAAACAGGTGTTCCAAATCATATTTGGGTGGAAAACAAAAAGAAGTATGTTGAAGATCATATCAAGGGAAATAATACCCAGAATTATTATAGTCAGAATGAACATTCCTAGAATAATCATACTCCGAATGATCCTATCCATAATTATCATATTCTGGATTATTGTATCTAGGCTTATCAAATGTAGAATGATCGTATACATGCCAATCACACTCAGAATGATCTTAATCTAGAAAATTATACTCAGACCTAGTTGGAATGAATACTGCTTAATGAAGATGAATGTTTTTGACACCAGTCCATTGTATTCTAAATTTATTTCAAAATCATGAATATTGTTTATAAAATAAATACTATGGAATTATAATTGAGCAAAAACTGACAAAAATCATAATGAGAATGACTGGTCAGCAATGTAGTCAACCATTTGAGATTTTTGAGTGATTTATTGAAGGAAGTAATATATAAATTATTATTTTTTCCAAAATTATTCATCATGTGGGTCAATAGTTGAAATAAATTATATTTCATTTAAAATGATGTTTTCCCTTGTGGGTCATGATAAATAGTGAAATAAGGAGAATTGTCACAAGAGAATAAATGAATAAATTTACTAAACATACTTTCAACAAGGAGATTGAAATTAAAATGAATTATAATATTCATTTGGGATATTGATTTGTATTCATCAAATCATAAATTTATTAATTTCATCATTCATATAAATCTATGTAAAGCATAGGCTTTTTTGAGGAAATATGATAGATATTAATAAGGGATGAAGATTTTATAAGAATCAATAATCCTTGAGAAGAGTTCACAAAGTCAAAATACAATATATATCTAATGGTAATTTGTGATTTGAGTGAATTTAAGTGAGTATGATTTTTTTTGGGATTTCCCCTGAAACCTATTAGGGGTCACCTATATAAGGTGAAAATTATATCATATTTTTTAATGATTGTTGTACCATTCACCATAGAAGAGAGTTAAGGATGCTCTGAATTTTTTGACATAAGAAGAAGAATATCATATTTAGAATTTCATTGAAATATTTCATGATGGATTTAAGTTAATGATAAGATTAAAGATTAAAACATTGTCATCCAATGATCATTGTACTGAAGGATAATCTTACTCACCTAATTAGATAATTATGATTTTAATTATATTTGATTAATCATCATCTTATGTTTGATTAATCGGATCAGGGATTTTTGTATCGGGGTTTTTGGACTGAATTTATTTTTTCAATTATCAAAATCATTCAAAACCTGGGTTATATCATTTCCTATATGAAAATCATACCATGACGAATCGGGATGAAAGAAGTTTACCAAGAATAGTGGTATTTGGGGGACTCGGACTCGGAGGTATCGAACTGGAAAAAATAGACTCGGAAAATCAAATAGAGTTTTCATTAACAGTGTATAATAATTTCATACAATAATCTAGGTAAGAAATTGATTAGTTTTTTTCAATTGAATTCAATTGTGAAATTAAAAATAAGTATAAGAATCACAAATTGTCATAAAAATCATTTTATTACCATATTTTTTCTAAGAGGGTGCACACACACATTTGGATTATCTTCAATGTACTTCATAATGGAAAGGTCATATACTAATAATTATAATACAAGGATTTATTTCTAGTGGATTTTTTGGTGTTGGACCATTAATATATCATTCAAAATACGTAATTATTCTTATTGATTAGTGAACCTTGTAAATACTGGTGTTCTTGTGAATGTGTGTTTGTTTTTTTTTCATTATGGAAATAAATCATTAACTGGCGGTGAAGGTTGCTTCAACTATAAGGGAACAAAAAAATAAATGTGTCACTGATTCACCCCCTCCGCCTAACAGTGATACAATTATCCTGACTGGGCATATTCATGTGGTATCTGAGGGTATGTTACCTTTTCTTTATCGTTGTTGATGGATTATTTGAATTGGGTGAACAATTCAGGTATTTCAGTATTCTATGTAATGAGTTACCATATATGTAATGATTTAATAGTGCCTAATAATATGTTTATATGATAGGATGCTCTTGAAGGGGTAAAAGATAGGTTTCCCCCTTTTGATAATAAAACTCCTCTTGCATATATTGAAAATTGGAATCTCATTATTGATGGAAAGGGAAATAATTATATATTATCATCACATTCTAAAAGTGAATTACCAAGGGTGAAAGGAATCTCCATAGGAATAGTTATATGGGATATATTGGAAAACATATATGAAGAAAACCCCAAAGTTAAAAGGAAAAACAAAAAAATCTAGATTTTAAAGTATAAATACTTGAATATGGGTGACTGTGAATCTGTTGGGGACTTCTTTACCATGTTTAATGAAATTGTGAGTACAATTATATATATTTGGGAAAAGTTAGATGATTCTATAGTTTTTTAAAGGAAATTGTAAATCATTCCTTAATAGTTTGATGAGAAATATTCACCATTAGAATATAGAGATCATGAAACATTATCTCTGGATTATTTTTATATATGTATTATCCCTTATGAAATTATATAATAGAAAGGTATTAATTGAGTAATATTTATAGATAAAGGTATTTTAAGTCTAATGAGAAATAAAATTTAAAGAAGAGACTTATTGAATATGAAGTTGCAGATTCTAAATCTAAAAATAATAAATATAAAAATCTTCATGATATTTTTCCTTGTTATCTAAAAATTGGAAAAGAGGAATAGACAAATAAAATGGGAAACATCCATTGAGATGTTTTTAATGTGGATGTGTTGGTCACATTGTTTATAATTCTCCTTGAATAATAAACCTTTGGGATAGTGATGAAAATGAAATAAATCCTATAATATCAAATGAATAATATGGTGATAAATAAAAATAAAAATCCATTCGTAATGAAAGTAATTTCATCAAATACAAAATAAGATATTTTTTATAGGTGAATAAGATGATGGTAGTGATGCAGAATATGAAAAAAATATATGATTAAGGTATTCAAAATTCTTTTATTATAACAGTAAATGATGATGAATTCTGAATTTATAGTTCTGATGAAGAATAAACTCAACATGAACATCATTTTAAAGAAAAATTTGAATTATATCTTATCAATATTAGAATACTTGAATAGAAAATGAAAAACTTTTAATGATGAATGTTCCATAACAGGAAACAAAATGTTTTTGATGATAAAAAAATGAAGCTGGAGAATGAAATTGATTATTTGTTGAAATATATTGATGAAGAAAATAATTCTAATGAGAATATGAAGATGAAGCGGAATGAAAAATAATATGTGATGGAACATGTTCAATGAATAAATTATAATGATAAAAAAATTACAAGTTTACAAATCTCTGTTACATAAGTTGGAGAAAACTCATAAAATAATAAACCTTAGAATAATCAACAGAATATATAATTATTGTTTGAATATAATGATGATTAATTTTTATGAAGAATCATTGCAATTTTATGAATGTGGCCTAGACAAACAATTTAGAGAATTCAGAAGACTCAAATAACCCTGCGTCTAAATATGTTTTGAAATAATCCGATTTCAGTAAAAAAATTAACACTTCTAGTTATGATAAATTAGAAAAGAAAAAGGAATACATTAATTGATAATAGAAATATTGGTGTCAATGAAAATAAATATAAGAAAGTGTATAATAAAATTATTCACAGTTCCGATCAATATAGATGTTTTAAGGAAATACTCCTTCTATTGTTGTTTCTTAAATCCATGACAATTCATACATTAATCAAATATGTGATGGTCATCAAATAACATTACTATTCTTCCACTGGTTATGAATGGTAGAGGTTTAGGGGGAGTCAATTCTCTCAAAAGAAGAAACCTGATAGTTACAGAGAAAAAATTGAAAATAGGATTCAACCATTACATTCTATTATTGAAAGATAAGAAAACTTGGATACCTTAAAAAGATGTCTTGTTTTGTTATTGAAATAAGTAATGATTCTAAAAAATTCTCATAATCTTATCATAAAGTTTTAAAATGAATAAAAAAATTCCATTGTTATTGAAACTGCATTGAAATCATCAAAATTGAGAATGATAATAGAATCTCGATAGTTGGTGTTCTTCTCATATGATTGGTGATTTGAAATTTTTAATGAATATGAATGATTTTAACAACGGAAAAGTAAAATTTTTCAATGATGAATTCCTATGAATAAGTGGTGTTGGTTAATCAATAATTGTAAATGAAAAGATTAAATCCATGAATACATTATAAATTTATGGTCTGAAAACAAATTGATAAGTGTTTCACAATTGGATTTAAGGGTAACAATGTTATCGTCAAAATAGGTCAGGTTTTTTTGAAAAATGAATATGATGGAATTAATGTTATATGAGTCCAATGAAAATAAGAAAATTTGAATCAAATTTGTGAAATACAAAACATTAGTTTCATTAGTATGGGGGAATAATACCAATTATGGGATAAAAGGTTATGAAAGAAGTGTCAAAGATACATTAGAAGTTATATAAAGTTTATAGTTTATGAGACATTCATGATTTCCCTTGAGGAATATATTTGTGTTACACTATTTTTAAATATAATTATTTTTAACTCATTTCTTAAGAAAGCTGGGATTTTTTCAAGACAACCACTGAAGCTGATTTATTCTGATTTTTTTGGGCATAAGAGAAAATAGAGAATAAGTAAAGCTATGTATATCATCACATTTATAGATGATTTTTCTCACATTATTTTTGTTATGTATATAAAACAAAAATAATTTGTATTGATAATGTTTAAAATGATTATAAGGAATGATGTGAAGAACTCATAGTATTCAGTGAGGAAGTTTAGAATAGAAAATTGGGGTGAATGAAAATAGAAGAATTCGAATGTTATATTGAGAAGTAAGGAATTAAGAATGATTTTAGTTTCCCATACACTCCACAATAAAATGGTTTCATTAAAAAGAATGAATAGTTGTCTGGTGGAAATGCGAATAACCAAGTTTCTTGAACATGGCCTTTCTCATTAATTATAAAGGAAATACATGATTAATGTTGTTTATTTTCAGAACTTCTGTTTCTATAGTAATCATATTGATATGACTCCTTCTGAATTATTTAATGGAACAACTCAAAGATTAAAACACTTTATCATTTATTTTAATCCATGAAAAATAATGTAGAAAGGGGGAAACTATGGAAAGTGTGATCTAAAGGATAAATATTTAATCTGTTTTGGTTATGCTATGAAAGGAAGAGGATATAATATTTTCAACAAAGAGACAAAAAGTGTGTTTGACTCTATTGATGTAAATGTAATTGAATGAGGGGAGAAAGAAAAACATTTTCACGCAGAAAAGGAAGTTTATAATGTTGAAGAAAACAATTTTTATCAGGATATAGACAATTTTATTCTAACTCAAGAAGATGAATTGGACTCATCCATATATATTGATGAATAAGATACTTCAAAATATCCTCCTAATCTAAGGAAGAGTGTGGAAGATAAGAATATAATTGGTGATATATATTAGAATATTTACACAAGATGAACAAAAAAAAGAAATTACCAATTATTATTTTTATTCAAATGTGAAGCCAAATGATGTAAATGATGATTTTGAGTATCTAGAATGGGTCATGTCCATGAATAAATAGTTAAAAAAACATTAAAATGTATGATACATCTGAACTCATACCAATGAATAAAAACAAAAATAGTATTACCACAAATTGTATTTTCCAGAACAAGATTAATGGAAAAGGTGAAGTGATAAGAAACAAAGAAAGATTAGTTTTCAAATTGTATTCACAAATTAATGTTATTTATTTTGATGAAACATTTGATCCTGTGGAACAACTAGAAGGAATCATAATATTTCATTCTATTTTTCTAAATTGAGGTTATAATATCATTCATATGGTTGTTACATACATATTTATTAATGGTGATCTTTATGGTGATGTTTTCATTGAGAAACATTGTGGGTATCATGTTGGGGAAGAGGAACGTTATGTATACAAGTAAATGAAGGCCTTTTATGGTATAAATCAAGCTCTATGGGCATGTTAATCCATGTTGGATAGATGAATAAGGAATTTTAATTTCAAAAATGGATGGGTGGATGGAAATATCTACACCATATAATGTCAAGAGTATCCCCTCATCATAATTATTTATGTTGATGAAAATATCTTTGTAAGGAATAACAAAAGTTTATATGAAATATTTTCTGATGAAATGAAAAATGTATTCGAAATGTTTATGATGGAGGACATGACATACATTCTTTTGTTAAAATTACATAAAAAGAAAGAATGTTTACTTTTAAGAAAAGTAAGCTAAACAACATCTTCAAAGGATTGGATCGAAAAAATCGAAATCTATCTCCACACAAATATCAGTGTGAACAAGGAAGTATATATTTGGAGAATGAAAGTAAGTTGATTAGAAATAATTTCAAAAGCTGATTGGTTGTTTATTGTATTTTTCTTCTTCAAGACCCATCATATTTTTTAGGTTACCTTATGTGAATGATTTCAGAGTGATCAAATGAATCACATTTACTTGATGGGAAAAAGGATTCTGATATACATCAAAGGCACAATAGAATTTGGAATCTGGAATGGAAGCTCATATAGTATTGAATTGTTTGTGAATTCAAATGCTGACTTGGATATAAATGATGAGGTTTGAAGATACACAACAGGTGGTGTATTATTTGTGTTAAATAATTTTATTTATAGTAATTGAAAGTATAAAAATGTAATGACTCATAGTACAACTAAAAATGAGTATATTTTATAAACTCAACCTACTACTTAACTTTTTTGGATGAAAATTCAATTGGAAGAGTTACTTATTGAAGTGTGGTTCCATTTTTCTTGGGTCATGGTAATCAATGTGCAATATATCTAACTAGGAGTCAAGTTCATCATCATAATTCAAATAATATTGATATCAAATATCATATCAACAACGAGCATGTTGATAATAATTAATCGAGGTTGTAATATGTTCCAACATCAGAAAGTGTTTCCAAAATTTCCATTAATGCATTAAGAAAAGAATAATTCACTATATTTTTGTTGAAAATGGGTTTCCATCCTCTTTTACATAAAGGTTGAGCTATATTATTATGCCCCCTCTATCATCATAACTTTTTATTTTACTGTCAGGGAGGGGATTTTCATAAATAAAAGAATTTTATATTAAAAGATAGAGTTTTTGGAAAGCGGTGAATTCGGTTTTATAATGGGTGGAAATATTCTAAATTCTTGTTGGAGTGGTTATAAGGAAACAATTGTGTTGAATTTTGGAAAGAATCATAGATGAGTAAGAAAAGATGAGGGAGATAAATATATGTGTCATAATCACTACTGATGGGTAGAATGCCTTTTCTGTTAATGAATCGTGTTTCCTAAAATTCGAAAGATCACATTTGGTTATAATATTTGAAAAGTAATCCATTACTTGTGAATAAAATGGTCAGTTATTTATGATGATTGATTGAAAAAAAATCCAATGGGGTGATTGTTAGGACCAAGCTGATGGGGAAGGTTTTTTTTATAAAAAATTATATTTTATTATCAATGAATGTTTTGAAGAAAGAAATTCATCTCAGATTTTATATGGTGAAAATATTATTAATGGTTGTTTTAAAATGTGTCAGAATTATTGTAGGTTTGGAATTAGAGTAGATCATAATGAGTAATTGATTAGCTTAATGCTTATTCTAGAATGAAAGGGATGAATTGAGAATGCATATGTCTTGAAGTAAATGTCCCACAAACTCTATCATACTCTGGTATAAAAGAAGTAATTTTTTTTATGATTAATTGGATTTATCATGATTGAGATTAATTAAATTAGAAAATTAGGTTTTTGATTTTCATCCCGTTTAAATCATAATTACGATGTTATATTTATAATTCAATATTAATGACAAAAATGGGTAGTGAAAGATATGTGTCTAATCATTTTATGATTGATAAGACCTAGAAATAAATGAAAATAGGTGTTCCAAATTGAATATAGGTGGAAAAGAAAAAAACGAAATTGATGAGCATATCTATATGGATCATATGCAGAATTATAATAATCAGAATAATTGTACCTAGAATGATTGTAATCAAAATTATCATACCGTGAATGGTCATATTAATGATGATCATACCCTGTCCAATCAAACCTCATATGATCATATCTAGGGCAAAAATACTCATAAAGATCATTATCAAGAAAATAATAATTTGGTTGAGTTGGAATGAAATATATTTGATTAAAATGAAAGATGTTGACCTCAGTCTATCGTATTTGAAATTAGTGTCATACTGAAGTATAATTGTTTTTCATAAAAAGATCGAAGGAAAAGGAATTGAGCCAAACCCCGTACAAATAATAATGACAAATACTAATCAACAATATAGAAAACCATTTGAAATTATTGAATGATTTTCTAAATGAACAGATGTGTAACTCTAATTTATTTCAAAATGACTTTATCAACTAGGTAAGGATTTTTTTGTTCTATTTTCAAATAAATTATTTTTCATCATTTTGGTCAAGAGAAAAGGTGAAATAGTGATGTGTGTTACGAGATTAGAGAGAACATAATTTTCTAAATATTCTGCTAATTGGGATCATGAAATCTAAAGACTAATTGGAATCAATGGATATAAAGAATCATATTTAGAAAACTAGAATGGTATCCATTTCCTCATTCATTTATATACAAGTAATACAATCCCTTATTTTTATGAAACTGTATTGATATGAAGAAGAGATGATGTTTTCAAAAGAACATAGATGCTTCATGATGACTTGATGAAGTCAATATACACCAATCAATTTAGGGGAAATTTGAATTTTGGATGAAATAAATTGAGCGGGAAGGATTTGGGGATTCTAACCAAAACCTTTTATTGTAACCTATAAAAGTAAAAAATAAAATCTAATTTTTGTGATCACTAATGTATTGTTCACCATAGAAGACACAGAAGCTCTGTGTTTTTAGATAGAATAATTGGATTTATGTATTGATTATTTTATTGAATTTTTTTGATAGTGTGAACTGAAAGGGAAGAGGCAGGATCATGACATTTTATTCATATAATCATTGCAACCATTCAATATTGTACTTAGTTGATTAGTATATTATGAACTTCAATTGTATTCAGTTGATCATCATATTAGTATAGATTAATCAGATCGGGGATATCTGTATCGGGATTCCCAGTCAAAGGATAAAATTTTGAATTGTCTCAATAGTAATCAGAACATGTAATATATTTTAATTTTGTGTAATCACACATGGAATAATATGACTCTAGTTAATTGGGATGAGATGATCATACAAATAATCATATTTGGGAGAATTAGACTCAGAGGTATCAAACATGGAAAATCATACTAGGAAAATCTGATAGATATTTCTTTAACAATGTCCAAGAATTTAGCACCATCATAATCGAATGAAATTGATGAAGTGTATTCAATTGAATATATATCTGAAATTTAAAATAATAATAGGTAACATGTTTCGTTACACAAATTTTTAATTACCGTATTTTTTCATAGAAGGTGCAGACATACTTTTTTATTGTCTTCAAATTAATTCATTTTAGAAAGGGAATATCCAACTTGTTATAATACAAGGATTATTTAATATTTTATTGTGTGGTATTAGATCAAATACATTCCATATGAAGGATAAAAAAAATCATTCTTAATAGTGAACCTTGTAAATATTAGAGTTCTTTTCGATGTTTGGTTGTGTTATTTTCACTATGGAAATAAATATTTAACAGGAGGCGAAACATGTTTTAATTGTAGGGAAACAAAAAATGAAAATGTATAAGTTATTTAACATCTCCCCTCTCAGTGATACAATTTTTATAACTGCATACTTTGTATGTTTTTTTAAAATGGACAATATGAAAAAGTCATGAAGTGTGTGTTGTAGTATTTTTCGTTTGAAGGGAACTTCTGTTGAACAAATAGGGTACTACCAGACATGAATGAGACAAGGAGGATCATCCACCATACAAGTATCTGGATTCAAATACATCACATGTTATAGAATTATGTCTCAGACCAAAACTGGGCATGGGGGGAAGTATTGATTAATTTTTTGGAAAATCATGGATGAAATAGTCCATGATTCACTTTTTATCACAATAGAATGGTAAACAAGAAACATGTAGTTCTAGTACATAGTGTTCTATGGGACTAAAACAAGGTGGGGGGAAACTTATCTAAATAGGGATTAAAGACATCACATGGTTTCTATAGTGCTTCCCATGATTGAGGCATGTGGTATGAGTTATTGACATTTACTTACATATCGTACGAGTCATCCAAGTTCAAGGAAAGGTAAATAAATTTGGATAAACATATTTTTATAGGAATCTTGATTTCAGAAGGGGAAAGGCTTTAGTTTAATATAATTTATTGAGTCCTTTTGTTTTTCATCCCATATTTTTCATAATGGACATCTATGTTTCATATAAATTTTAATCATTTCTTAATCAGCAGAATTCTAGTCTTTTCTTGTGTAAGATTATTGTTTATTGTTTTTTTCTATGTATTTACATATTTTCAATTTATATTCATATAACTCAAACTATAGTGTATGAAAATATTTAAATGTCACAATGCAAGGAAATATTGAATATAATTTTATTGAAGGTTTCATGGATCGTAAGGTTTCTATCAGTTTATTGTTTTAAAGGTTATACTAAGGGATAATGTTTTAGGTCATTTAATTTAGCCATGGGTTCATAGTTTATGGTCATAGAGTTTGGAATATGGATTGAGTATTCCAAAATAGTTATTCATAGTGTGATAGGGACAACATGATGTAAATGTGGACCATGGAGTCCCAACAATTTACAATAGATTCCAAAGAAAATTCATATATTTTATAATGTAATAATTCATGGAATGGTTATTTTTCTACTCGACCTCATCAGTAAAATTACTATTAATAATTATATCTCTATGTGAATACTTCTCATTGTGGTTAATAATAAGTTGTGAGAGAATTTACCTTATATACTGGATAACAAGACATGGGAAATGAGAAATAGGTTTTATAAAATCTTGATGAAACTAAACATCTTTCTCAATGTAAATTTATACACGTAGGGTTAACCGAAGGGGAATTAGAGTTCAATAGAATCATATGGACGTGTAAAGTTTCTTTCAAAACACCAGATATTTGGAAAACAAAGAGGCTGGTGTGATGATGTAGGATTACTATCAATGTTGTTCTAAACAAAACATACATATCATGTTTTCCGTCATGGGATATAAAATTGAGGATTGAATAATAGAAATATTTGGACCGAGGTTGTTTTTACAAAATTTTATCCAGTATCATTTGACGTCGTATCCCTATTGAGTATGTGAGCCTTTTCTTTTATGAAACATGTTGTCTGCAGACCGGTTTAGATGTGTAAGTGGATGCACATCCAAATAACGTGGTAGAAGAAGCATAGAGATGTATTTGGTGAATGTGCACATGGAAATCAACACCATTTTTTTATGACACAACACATTCAATAACGTTAATGGTGCATTGCCAAAATAGGGTTTTGATCCAATTCTCAAGTATTATGTTCTTAGATTACTCTTGAATGCGTCATGGTAGAAGAAAAATATGTAATTTAGAGAACTCTCCCTTGTGGGGGTCATATGGAATTATCTAGATCCATGCCATGTGATGGAGATATGGAATCATCTATTGCATACCCCATAAAACATCAAGTATTTCCCACAAATGGTATGTAAATAGTTTATCATCGTGTGAGGAGTATATTAGGCTTTGTAGTATAAATTCATACAAATATGAATATTATTCATTCATTTTATGCCCATAGTCCTTTAAAGAATAATTCTAGGAATTTTAATGTCCCGCATCATGGTTTTGTGATGTAATATTTGACATCATGTATATATAACAATTGATAGAATAATGTTTATCATCAGACAACAAGGATGTGTGATGAATATCCTTTAAGGATCTATAACCTTGACCTTCATTTCTGTAGTTTAATTACACCTAAATTTGTCAAAAATATCATACATTTTAATGTAATGTGGCCAAAATTATGTTCAAAAATTTATCATTTCTGAACAAAGATTATGTATATTGTGCATTTTAACATCATAAAAATAGGATTCTAGATACACAATTTGACATATTATTGGTATGGCGTGTAGTATCCAATTTTTTTGGTCACAAAATTTGACTCTTCTGTTGTATCTTTTTTCATTATGTGACTATGATATAGTCATGTAGTTTAAAGTCATGCGAATGAGGCATTGATTGTTTTGTAGTTTATCATCTAATGACTAGGCTGTATGATACATGATTTAAGTTCTTTCAAAAATTTCATAGATTATGGACACATTGCTTTTTCCGAAATGTTGTTTAGTTTAACATCATATAACAAAGACATTGTCCAATAGTTTGACGTTATTCAACAAAGATGATGGTTGTTTTTTAAACATTCTGAAACAAGGATTCCTTTTGAATTATTCCAAACATAGAGTATCTTGTTGAGGAGAAGTCATACTAAGATGAATTAGGACTCTATAAAATTTATTTTTTGGAAAATTTAGATTGAACTACCTCTATTGTTCTATATATCATAACCCATAGATCATGTCGCTGAGGGAAGATCTTCACTTCCCTATCCCAATGATTTGAATTCCCTGATGATCAAGGGGGATCCTTACAATGGTATTCCCCTGAAATCCCTCAATGTATAGGCATAAATCGCCAAGTGTGAGATGGGCTGTGTAATGATTATAATTCCATATGATGGAATTGGTCATGTTAGTTGGACCACAATAGTTTACTATATACAAAATTAATAGGATATTGACTTAATATTCCTAATACATGGTCGGGGTCTCTATCGTTGTTAGATGATCACACCAATCCATATTTTCATTAATCTGACATAGAGTCCCCAAAAGGGTGGAAGATGATAAATTTGAGGTTTGAGTTAGGTCAATTGGGGTATGAATGAAAGGATTCCCAATGTTTTATTAGGATAAAGTTCCCATTATGTGTTTATTCCTTGAATGGTTTTTAAATGGGGTGGTGACACCTAGGTGTCATGGACATATAGAACTTCGGTTATATTGAATGATAGAACCAAGGAGTTGGGGAGTCCTGGAAAATCATTACGTTGGGGTTATGGATCACAAAATGTGGGGAATCCTTTATTTTTGGAATTATGAGGAGATGGTTCTCATTATATGTTGATGTCATTATATTCAACATGAGGGGGTGATGGTGGCCAAGAGGTGTTGAATCCAAGAATCATGGAATGAATGAGTTATTCTTCATTGGAGATGAGGAAGCATGTAATTTAGGTATAATGGGGTGATAAAGCCACGAATGTTTTGAACCTTGGATCTTCCATTCTATGCGGTAATAAATCTCGAGACACATGGAATCCTACAAAGTCTATATGATGAGGTGATGTCACATGGGATGAATTAAAGCCTAGAATATCTTTATGATGGGGTGATTGTTCCATGGAGGTGTGGGATCCTTGAATGTCACTACGATGTGGTACTTTTTCTTAGGATTCATGGAAAAAGATAACATTGGAATTACAAGGGAGAAGGATCCTTGATGATGTGGTTGCCTATCTCACTGGAACATCAGGATGAGGGAACCTAGAAGCTGTCGATATTCATCATGAGGGAACATCAATACGATGTCACTTATAGGATGTGGATTCCTTAATCATCTACTCAATAGAGGAACGGAACATGATATGAACGGATGCCTGAAATGTTAGTATGATAGGGATGTGGCATTATAGAGTAATAGAATCCTAGAACATCAGTATTATGGTGGGATGATTTCAACATAGAGGTGTCGAAGCTTGGACCATCGATAAAACAGTGTAATGAAACCTTGGAGGCATGTAACCCTAAAACATTCATACAACTGGGTGATGAATCCTAGGCTGTGCAGAAGCTTAGAACATTTGTATGAATGGTTGATGGTGCAAGAGAGGCGTTGAATCCCAAAATTATGGTACAGATGGGTGATGACACTTGAGAATTGTGGAAGCCTTGAATGTTGATATGACATGGTGATGGTTTCCTAGAGGAATATAAGCCTAAAACATCAATAAGATGGTATGATGATTTCAAGTAGTAAAGGAATAATAAAACATCAGCATGTTGGTGTGATCTTGCTCTTGAGGCATGAAACCATAGAATATCAGTATGGTGATGTAATGGAGTCTGGAAGCTATGGATTCCTATCCCATCAATATGTTGGGATGAGGGTTCATAGAATATGCGGTGTTTATCACATAGGAATATTATCACAAGGGTGACCAAATTTGGTGATGCCTGGATCATCATCTCGATGGGGATATTCCACTCAAGATTAATAGATGTTTGGAATATTGGTATGACATCTTTGTGGTATCATGGATACATGAAATCCTAAAATGTTGGGAAGATGTGGAAAATGTTCTCGAGAGGCGTGGAATCATGAAACATGGTTACGATGGGGTAATGACTTCCTTGAGGCATGTATTCCTAGAATGATGATACAATAGCGCAATGGAGCCTATAAGGCATGGAATATCGTAATGGTGGTACAAAGGGTTGATATCCCTCATGGAGGAGTTTAATCTTAGAATGTTGGTATGACTTGATGATGGACCCCATGAGGTATGGAATCCATGAACGTCGGTACAACTGGTTGATGGAACTATAAAGGTGGGGAATTGAAAAATATTGTTATAATGGGGTGATATATCACTTGAGGAATTGAATTATGGAATGTCAATATGATGGGGAGATATAATCCCTTAATCATGGAATACTATATCGTCAATAGGACAAGGTGATGGCACCTAGGACTTGTTGAAGCCTAGAACGATGGTTTGATGGGTCTGTGGTTCCTTAGAGGCGTGAAAGCATTGATTGTCTATAAGATGGTGTAGCGATTCATGGTAGTTTTTCAATCCATCAAAATCAATATGATTGGGTGATGGCACTATAGATTAATGAAACCCTTGAATATTGGTTTGTTATGGTGATGGTTATCGAATGATATAGATTCCTATCAGTGTGGCATCTCAAGGATAAGAGGAACCACAGTAGGGAAATGATCAACATTCATCATGGGCTGGGGACGTGGTATGTTTCAATAGTGGGATGGTTCTACAAATCAAGTAATGTATTAAAATTGGTGAGGACATCCATGTTGGTTATTGGTGGTGTGAGATAGATCTCTACGCTATGTGATTTTGGCGATAGGGTGGCCATCAATTCCTATTGATTGTAGTTTGTTACAGAACTCAACAATGGATTATGATTTCAATCGGGGGGACCATTGTGCATATTCATGGTAGTTTTGGGAGGACATTCATAGTGGATGATGATGGAAACATGGAGGACCTCTGTGCCTATTGATGGTAGTGCATGGAGGGAATCTGTAGTTGTCGATGATGGTGATGGGGATGAACTCTATATATATTCATGATAGTGTCTGGGGGACCACTACACTAGTTGATTATAGAGACATAATGTACATCAATTTCTATTAATGGTGACAAAAGGAGGCCACTTCATTAATTGATGATGGAGATTGGGAGGACCTTCATTCCAAATGATGAGGGGAGGATCTTTGCACTGGTTGACGATGGTGATGGTTGGAACTCCTAGCCTATTGACGATAGTACTGGGAGGACATTTCAACTTGTTGGTGATGGTGAAAAGGAGGATTTATAAGCATATTTATATAAGTGTACATAGTTCATTCAAATCTATATATCTTCTAAACGTGGCATTTTTTCGCTGATGTGTCACCAACATAGAAAGCCACGTCTCCAAATACCTCTCTTCAACCCTCAAAAACCTCTCGTGAACCCGACTGCCTCGATCCATCGGTCACATTTGGCCTCCGATTCTACTAGGGTTCCATCGATCGTTTTCTCCATCTACCGCTCGCGATTTCCTTCATCACCGGCCTCCACAAGGTTTACCTCCATCCCCCTCGCCTACTTCGTCTTCTCCACCCCCGACCATGTCACGATTTCCCTCTCCCTAATCTCTGGTATATGCTACTCCAATCTTCCTTCGTAGTGGAAACAATATCTCACTCTGCATGCTCGATCTTCAGTACCTCTGTATTCAGTGCCTCCACCTCTAGCTCCTCCAACTAATGCCCGGATTTCCCCATTTTCCTCCTCCATAATCCAAAAATCCAACCCCCGACACTCCCGCCTATCCACTGCCTGTCGATTTGTTGTAGCATATGCAGTGGCCATCTTTTAGTGTTTCTCCTCCTCTGTGGAAACCCATCTCTTGCAATTCTATGGCTACCCTGACACTCTCGCGTATCCACTCCCCTTGGATTACCTCTGGTGTATCCAGTCCCAGACGAATAGGGTTTCAGATCCTCCAACAAAAACCATCTATTGCATATCTACGGCTACCTTTGCCTCTACGGTATGATCTAAACTATATCCTATCGGTTCTGATCATATGTTTCTACCTATGATTAGTATATTCAAACAGTTGGTCACGGTTTCAGCAGGTGGGAAGGTACATCGCGCATCATCCTCTTGGGAATGAATTTATAATCTCAAAGAACTACAGGTTTTTGGAAGTAGGATTTCTGGGTTTGGACAATTTGAGGTCAGGTTTTTGAGATTCTTGGGTATATTGTATTGGTTCAAGAAATGATGGAATCCGAGCTTTACTCATTTAATGTTAAGTATATACTACTTATTTGATGCAGCTTCTTCCAACTGTAATTTTATTAAGGATTTTGGTTTTCACTTCAATTTCGGGTGGTACTTTGAACGTAGGCAGCTCATCATCAAAAAGTAATCTCTCATCCAATTTCCATTTGACTGTATAATCTATTCATTTATTCATAATGTGTAGACTTATTAATTTTTGTTAAATGTTATGTCTATATTTCTTACTCATTTAATGTTATGTACATACTTCTTATTTGATGCAGCATCTTCTAAAGGCAATTTTATTATTGATATGTTAATTGACTCGGCATTGCATTATCATAATAATTGTGCCCAATGATGTTACATTTCTTCTTTTATTCAGGTTTCTTTATAAGTACATCCATGTATTGAATGAAATGGTCAAAATGAACCTTGGTAAATTTTCATACTTTCTTCATTTCAAAGCTCTGCTCAGCTCGACTCATCTATAATCAACAACTCCCCGTTCTCCCTATCTTCAATGTGATTTGTTTATTTCTATATTTATTACTCATTTAATGTTATGTACATACTTATTATTTGATGCAGTATCATCCAAATGCAATTTTATTATCATTATATAAATGGAATCTACATTGCATTATCATAATAATTATGCCCAATGATCTTACAATTATTCTTCTAATTCAAATTAGGTGGGGGCATGAGGGTGAAGGCATGAAGGAAAATAAGGAAGGTGAATGAGTTGATGAGATCCTGAATGAGAATAATGAACAGAGTGAGAACAATGATTACAAACAGGTTCTCACAGAATATCAATCAAACTTTCTCTATTCATTGGTATTAGGCCAAACCTATGACTTGGTTTCAGATTGTTTTCTTGCAGAATATTGATTTTGATGATGATGAAGATGATTATAAGGCCGGGGAGAGTTATGGTCTGTAAATAATGTAGACTATTTATGTTATAATCTTTGTAAATGAATTCCAATATCTGTTTATTGGATGATGTTAATCATTTGTTATTGTAGATGAGCGGTACTATGATTGATCACACTCACATGAGTTATGTTCATTGGATGATTCTATTCATTGGTTATTCAACCATTCAGGTTTATTTTCTCTGTTTATCCACACATTGTTTGTATTCATTTGATTAGGTGCAAGTTTTGATTGTTTAAGTTCAAATCATCATAATAGAACATGCTTTTTCTTTTTGTTTTGTTATCTCAATTTACAATATTGTTGTATTTTCCATCATTAGTGGCAATATTACATTTATTTGTATTATTTAACTTATTCATTATAGAGAAGAGAACATGTGATAACAAAGATTACAATCAGGTTCTCACAGAATATCAATCAAACTTTCTCTAATCATTGGTATTAGGACAAACCTATGATTTGGTTTCAGATTGTTTTCTTGCAGAATATTGATTTTGATGACGATGAAGATGATTACGAGGTTAGGGAGAGTTATGGTATGCAAATAATGTAGACTATTTATGTAACAATCTTTGTAAATGGATTCCAATATCTGTTCATTGGATGATGTTAATCATTTGTTATTGTAGATGAGCAGTACTATGATTGATCACACTCACCTATGTTATGGTCATTGGATGATTCTATTCATTGGGTTTTCATCCATTCTGGTTTATTTTCTCTGTTTATCCACACATTGTTTGTATTCATTTGATTAGGTGCATGTTTTGATTTTTGAAGTTCAAGTCATCATAATAGAACATGATTATTCTTTTTTTGTCATCTCAATTTGCAATATTGTTGTATTTTCCATCATTAGTGTAAATATTACTTTTATTTGTATTATTTAACTTCTTCTTTATAGAGACGAGAACATGTGATATATTGCAGTTTTTTTAGTTGTTATACATAACATATATTATATTTTGATTTTTTTCTTTCAAACTAAAAATCACTTGAAGTTTTTGATTAGTAGTAATTTTTTTGTTAATAATTTCGATGACATCTGTGTATCATTATTATCAATGGAATATTAAATTTTAATTATTGATTAATATTCAAATTGTTATGTTTTTTTGATAATGAAGCCGTTATTGTTTTGTTTACTTTTTTTCTGTAATATATTTATAAGGATATTTACAAGAGAATATGTTTTTTGTTTCAGGTTTTTAAACAAATAATATTTGGACTTCCATTTTTAAATAAAGTTGGAATTTTATTTTTTAATATATCTATAATACTGTGTTTTTTAGGGTGTCATCGAATTTTTTCTCAACAATATATGTGACACTTATGTTTTTTTTTGAATGGATATACACTGTTTTAATAAACAAAATTAGGATATCAGTTTTTGAAACAAAATAATTTATCATTCATTGTTGACGCACAAAGTATATGATATAAGAAATATATTGATATTTAACAATTCAGTTCTCTTTAATTTCATTAGTAAATAAAATTCATGTTCAGCTTTGGCTCAACCCATCTGCATTGTAATAGAATGCATCTCAAATATATGATCATTCCCAGATTGGTTGATCTGATGGAATTTTCTAGCTAAGAAATGGTTAACTACATCACATGTTCTATGTTTTAAACCTAAAATTTCTTGTCCCATTTCTCATATTTTATTTTCTTCAGTTATTTTACTATTTGAAAACAATTTTTATGTGTTTTATGGGAAAGAATAAGCTGGACAGCATCTTACGCACCTATTCAGGATTGAATAATACTACTATTTTCTATGTAAACAAACATTCAGGTGTATGTTTCTTCATTATTTTCAATGTTTTAGATGTATTACATATTAATATTTAAAGTGTATGCGAGACATGCCCATTTAACTCATATAAGATATAACTACTATTAATGCCACACAAGTCATGTGCACATTGGATAGTTATACATAGAGAAGAAGGATGTACATAAAGCTGATTACTGAATTGATCTGGATTGAAGCTGTCATCATATTCTATATATGCCTGGATTATGGTCAGTTGAGCTTTAAGTTGACATATTTATTGTTTGAACATATCTGACTTTTTTGGGTTTCTTCCTCTATTTGGATGGTTTTGCGGCCTCATTTTCCATTGAATCTGTTATATTCATGGATGTCCGGGTTTTCTGAGGATTCTGGGTGCTTCAAGGATGGATCAAATACATCTCACATGATGCTTTCAGACTGCTACCTATTCAGCTTTGACTTATGCATGGCTCTGGATTTACAGCATGCACCGGACTACTATGTTTTACAATTGAAGTTTAGGACTCTCTTATCCAGAAGTGAGCCTATTTAAAGTATGTTTGATCATTGAATTAAGGTATTCATTATTCTTTTCTTTCTTCCTTTTATACTTATGTTGTAAATTTGATATGTAGCAATATTACTCAGAGACCACAAGGCAATGCATAATATGATTTCCCCTTTGCCAGGGATGATGTCAACGTATGAACAATATTCAGGTTATACATGTATTCATATTACATAATCAATTCAATTAGGGTATTAATCAGAATTCATGTATTTTAATGGTGTTCATATTTTATCCACTTATATTCCCTTTTTATGCACCAATATTTTGTTTCAATATGATTTCAGGTCGTCGTGACATGGTTGCATGGAGAAACCAGGTGATAGAAGAACGAATTTTTATGGAAATAGGAATACACAGATGCAAATGGTAAGCCTCCAAGCAGATTTCTGTCCCTTTATTCATGAATCAATATTTTCAAATTCCTCACAAATGGATTTCATGATAGATTGATATTTCTTGATGTTTATGAATAGTTGAAACATTTAAAAACTATGCTTTCATTGCCCAAAAAATACATCACTGTATAGAAGTGATTCCATAAATCCCTGCTAAATGATGAAAAAGAACTGGCGCCGTTCAAGAAGTGCAAAGCACACATATCGGATCCATGCATAAAAGGTTTCATTTACACTTTCTGCAGGCAAGACAATGATGCATATGGTGTGTGTTAAAGGAAGATGAACATACTATATTTTTTCTGTTTGCAGGGGTACATCAGTTGAAAAAAACATAATAAGATATTCTCATTCTTGATGGGGTACATAAATCCGGAAATGGTAATTTAATGCACCATACATGCATTAAAATGGAATGATTTATTCTATTAACTATGAGCTTTACATTTTTTCATTCAACATTATGAGTTTCAGGATAAGTTTTGTTTTTTCAATGTGATCAGCTCATTTCTGTGTCCTGATAGTCAGTTTTGTTATCATTTTTTAATTATAATTACTACTATGTTTTCAACAGCTTTTTCCAATCCTTGATAAGGTATTCTTCCATTGCATTCTCATACGGTATATGGTTAGTATCTACACCCTAAACACCTTCGACTCCTGATTTTTGTCTCTTTTATCTATGGTTACCTTGAAATTAGGTAGTGATGTTAATTTTTGTTCCCATTTTCTGTTCCCCATCTCCTTCACCTTTTCTATGAAATTATGTTATTTCCTACTTTATTGAGACTTACTGATAACTATTCCCTTACAACTTTGCCTAAAACAGTTTACTATTGTAGGCATCGTCATTAATTAGTCTCAAGTTCAATGATTATGTGGTCCTCCTTTGTTGTGAAGGTATTTTACTGTAATAATTTCATTTTCTATGTCGGTTTATTTATTCATTCTTCGTCTTTGAGTTTCTCGTAGAATGTATTGACTAACAGCTTTAAATAGATTATGTATTTCTTATGGTATCAAATCTAGTAAGATTCTTTTTTCAAAAGTATCTTTATTATCAGTATGTTATATTCCATGTTGTTTCTAGATTTTTACATTTACGTAACATTTAATTTGTTATTCTGCACTCCAAAAACAGTTTCGTTATTTATCAATAAGCTACTTACATGTTTACTATATTTCCTAATCCACAGGAAGAATGTCTCCTGAAAACATTAATGCAACTGAACCTGTCACGCCAACAGGAAGCAAACAAACAAGAAGAGGTATTCCTTCATGACCCATTACTTTTTATATTTTTATCATATTGCAAAACTATATATTCAAACACTTTAAAAAATTATAATGTTGTCTAACAATGTATACTCTAACAGTATTGAAATTTTTATGTTAACATTAACTATAGGACAGTGTTTTACAGAAGTATTGGTCACACCAACTACTAACATTGAAATACGTCGACACATTCCATTATCATCTATATCCATCAATGGTTAGTTCTATTAACTGTCTACCATTTATTTATTTTGATTTCATGCTGAAAAAAAACTAACCATATCTTCCTAGAATTGTTCATATTCCTGTTCCACAGTCCCTCAAGAGTATTCAGATCTATCAATGATATACAGTAGATCAAACAAGAAAATATAATGACTGAACACCATGACCTGACACGGCCTTTCTTTCTATAAACATTTTCACATTTAAACTATTGGTTACCTTTATGGTCAATACAATACATTACTATTTCACAACTTCATGTCCTAATATCACTCTTACAAGGTACAGATTCAAATGGCCATACTATTGTGGAGTAAACTAATGCATCATCATCACAGTAAGCAATGGACATTCAACTACGTGAATGATTCTATGTGAGTGAAATATTGACTCTTACGCATTAAACTACTTTTATGAACAATGCTTATTATACTGCTACTAGAAACAACTTACTTTTCTCATCCACAGGTATGTTTCGCATTTCAACTAGCATCTCAGATTTATTATTTATATATCTCTTTATATATAAGCACTTTATAATATCCTATAACATTTTCCCATGTTCATTTTTCCAAAGGAGAGAGTAATAAGCATGCAGGTTCTACACAAATTACTGATGAACAACATTCAAGGAGAGGTACATACATGGAAACTACTACTACAACAACCACTGATGTATATCATGCATTCAACTTCAGAGGTATGTCAACTTGGACATTATATTATCAACATTCAACTATTTTACTCTGTTCATTATATTACTAAATATTCATCAATAACAAATAACTTGAAGTTGAATGTTGCAGATATGTCACTTTAACTTCAAAGTTCTGAACAAAAAAGTTACTTCCACCATCTGTAATGTTCCAACATCTGTTATGTTCCACAATTTATTCTTCATTACTATAAACTGTATTGTTATGCTTTATTGTAAGTGTATTGTTTAGAAATTATGGTTATTCTCTCCAACATGATCCACAGTTTTAGTGTATCTATATATATTCTAAACTTTCCATTTCTCTGCCAACGTGTCACTAGCACATCCGGCCATGACTCCCACGCCTAGAAATCCCGAGTTTGCTCCTCCATAATCCGAAAATTGAACCCCTGACCCATCCGCCTATCCACTACCCAACAATTTGACTCTTACGCATTCAACTACTTTAATGAACAGTGCTTATTATACTGCTACTGGAAACAACTTACTTTTCTCATCCACATGCATGTTTCAAATTTCAACTGGCATCTCAGATTTATTATCTATATATCTCTTTATATATAAGAACTTTATAATATTCTATAACATTTTCACCTAACCTTTTTTCCAAAGGAGAGTGTAATAAGCATGGAGGTTCTACACAAACGACTGATGAACAACATTCAATGAGAGGTACATACATGGAAAATACTCCTACAACAACATCAGATGTATATCCTGCATTCATGTTCAGAGATATGTCAACATGGATAATATATTATCAACATTAAACTGTTTTACTCTGTTCATGATATTACTAAATATTCATCAATAACAAATAACTTGAAGTCGAATGTTGCAGATATGTCACTTCAACATCAAACTGCTGAACAAGCAGGTTACTTCCACCATCTATAATGTTCCAGAATTTCTTATTCCTTACTGTAAACTGTATTGTTATGCCTTATTGCAACATGTATTGTATAGAAATTATGGTTATGCCCGACACTTTTCCCATTTACTGTTACGTACATACTACTTATTTGATGAAGCTTCTTCCAAATGCAATTTTATTAACGATTTTGGTTTTCACTTCAATTTCGGGTGGTACTATGAACGTAGGCATCTCATCGTCAAACATTAATCTCCCACGTATGCAGTCAGCATCATTTAGGGTTTCTCCTCCTCCGCGGAAACCGTCGTCATTTAGTACTTGATATAAATTTTATGGATACTTTTTCAGGTCAGTCACCAAACATATTTTTTCTTGAATAATAACAATTACTATTTTTGTTGAACATTATCCTCTTTTGATTACTTCATTTTTTCCAATATTTTTTTCATACAATAGTATTATGCACAATTACTGTCATTTTTTTACTCATTGATAATCTGATGAGAAATTATGTTCTGAGATGTGATCTATACATTTTCTTCTATCATCATTATGATTTACATGTGAGAGTAATAAGCATGAAGGATCTACAAAAATGACCGATGAACAACATTGCAGATATGTCACTTCAACTTCAAACTGCTGAACAAGCAGGTTACTTCCACCATCTATAATGTTCCAACATCTTTCATGTTCCATAATTTCTTATTCCTTACTGTAAACGGTATTGTTATGCCTTATTGCAACATGTATTGTTTAGAAATTATGGTTATGCTCGACACTTTTCTCAAGTTACTGTTTTGTACATACTAATTATTTTATGAAGCATCTTCCAAATGAAATTTTATTAACGATTTTGGTTTTCACTTCAATTTCGGGTGGTACTCTAAACGTAGGCAACTCATCATCAAACAGTAAGCTCCCGCGTATACAGTCATCATCGTTTAGGGTTTCTCCTCCTCCGCGGAAACCGTCATCGTTTAGTACATGATGTAAATTTTATTGATACTTCTTTAGGTCACACACCAAATAGCCTTTTTCTTGAATAAGAACAAATACTATTTTTGTTGAACATTAGGCTCTTTTGATTACTTCATTTTATCCAATATATTTAACATAAAATAGTTTTATGCACAATTACTATCATTTTTATACTCATTGATAATCTGATGAGAAATTATGTTCAGAGATGTGATCTATACATTTGCTTCTATCATCATTATGATTTACATGTAAGCTTGTGTTTTTTAAATGTTATCTGTTTGTTTATGTGAATTTCATTTTAGTTTTTAGTGTCATATTATATTGAATACTATGTTTTGAACAGATTTTTCAAGCCTTGTAAAGGTAGTATTTTAGGAAGATTATGTTGGGATTCAGTTGGAATTCTCTCCATTTTGAGATATTGATCTCATGGGAAAACCCAATGGAGCTACAGATTAGTAGAAAAGGTATAGTTCATTGGGTGATATCTAAAGAGATTTCAGAAATACATTATTTTTCTCATCCTTGAATAGATAAGATCTTAAATATCGATCAATTTTCATGGGTTTATGTAATGAATATATTTAAAGCCATATTAGAATTATGTGACCATGGTGACAGAACATTCCATAGTTCTATTTAAATAGTGAAAGAATAGTCCAAGGTTATGTTTAATTTATGTCAATGAGCCATTGTGTTATTTCTGTTTTTTGATGTTAAGTTTCTGTGTTTCTATTTCCATGTTATAGATACTTCAACTTTATATCAGTTCTATTTTCATCTTTTAGTTCCGTTTAACTTCATGTTACATAATATATTGTTCATTTTTATATATTAATATATGAAAATAATGACCATATTTGTAATTTCAACATATTTATTATTTATTATCATTGATCACTTCTTATATTATTAATGCATTTATAAAATAAAATTTGATTTATGGTACCGTGGGAATGCACGGGTAAGTACTAGTTGTATGATAATTAATGTAGCGAGGAGCTCCATTCAAGAGCATGTTAGTTTAGGGAGGACATCATCCATGGTTTATTGTGATGGGGTTGACTTATGTGTCTATTGAGGGAAGTGTAGGGAGAGAATTTTTGGTAGACGATGTTGTAAATGGGGAGGACATATGATCTTGTTTATGATAGTGCAAGGTGGCCAATTCATAGACTAATTATGGAAACGAGGAACTCGGTTTTTGTTTATGGCTATGTGAGGAGGAGCTCTACATTTGGAGATGATCACTCTTGGGAGGACCTCCATGATTGATGTTGGAAGTTCAAGGAGGACCTCTCCAATAGCTGATGACAGGGATGGGGAACATCTATGTACCTATTTAGCGATGATTAGGGAGGACCTATAAAATAGATAATGATTGGGATATGGATAACACCGTGCAATTTTATGGTAGAATTGATAGGACCTCCACAATATGTGATAATGTAAATTGGGCGGACCTTTATACATATTGATGGTAGTGAAGGGAGGATATATATAGTGGATGATTATTGTAATTAATCAGAACTTTTTTCCTATTCATGTTGGTTTTTGGAGGAACTCTACACTGGACAATGATGGAAATGGGTATGACCTCTATTCTTATTTATGGTACTATGGAGAGGAACTCTGTATTGGTTTCCCTTGTTAAGGTATGACCTATAACTGCTATTGGTGGTTCCAAAAACTGAAATACACAACATATCCTTCCAATGAGGTAGCTTGGGTCACTATCATAGGAGGGTGAAGATAGATCCTTTTTCACATATCATGTGGATATTATTGGATACACCAACATTTGTAGTGTCCACATGAGCTATAGGTGATTCCTCTGGTTTCCAAAAGTTCTAAGTATTCCCTTTTCATTCGCATTAGGTATTATGGACTAAGGATGGATGTATGTGGATGGAGTCAGTTGACACATATTATAATAAATCTAATCAGTTGTTGTTAAATATAATCCTAGTCAGTTCCCTCTTACGTGTCTCTCAAATAGTGGCTACACAATCCATGGCTCAAACATCCCCAACCACTATGACATCAGGGAGTGATCTATCATATATATCTAGGGAGAGTCTCCCAAAGAGGATCTCTATTGGAGTGCGGGATTCATGTCCCTTAAATAGACTATGAGTGTGGAAGTGTTGGTGAGGCACATTTTTAATGTGGGTGTATTCCACCTACACGGCCCATAAGGGATGTGGTGTGGTAAATAAGTATATGAAATGGGGTTTGTTACCCAATATGTGACCCATCAGGGTTATGGTGTCGGTGAGGAGTCAATGAAATTGGGGTGTATTCAAACTTTCCACCCCATGATGATGGCAATATTGGTGTGGAGAAGAATGAATTATCGGTGGATTCCTCCCGCAGTACACATGATGGTGGAATATTCTATGAGAAGTAGATAGAATGGTGTGTGGTTTCCACATATGTGTACCATGACGGTGGATGTTTTAGTGATGATTTGATGACTTTGGGTGGTTTACCCCAACCTATCCCCTGAGGGTATCATTGTAGGTGAGGATTTGATTGAGAGGTGATGGTTTTCCTTGTACGATCCATGAGGTTAGTGGTGTTATTGAGAAGTCGATGGAGTGGGGGTGGTACCCCCCCCCCTATATAGTCTATGTGGATGGTAATTTTGGTGAGGACCTGGTGGTGTTGGGGGTGGTTATCCCTTACACAACCCATGATGGGAATAATGTTTTTAGGGATCCAATTTAGTGTGGGTGGGTGACCACTACAAAGACCATGATGGTGGTACTGTTAATGACGAACTGATGAATTGGGAGTGGTTTTCCCCTATGTGTATAATATGGTGGAGATGTCAGTGTGGAGTTGATGGCCCCTATATTTCACACTCCTAATGATACTTATCATATCTTATACAGTGGATAGGGGATTCACATTGTCAATTCCTTAATTTTCCGGACATTTTTTATTTACTTTTAGATTAATGATTATAGATTCTTTTTAGGTTCACAATTTTTTTTATGATTTCACATATGGGACATAAACAGTTGTAGTGAAACACATCTAATGCACACTATTCAATTTTTCCAAAGGAGGGTGGCCACTTCAACCATTTTTTATGATGTTTTCTACATCATTGAAAGGAGATGATGTGATATCAGTTTCTACTTCAATGGATTTTTACATGTATCACATCACCTAGTCTAGGGATCCCTAAAAGTTTTATTTCCTATTTGTAAAACTCATTCTTAGTTCCAATAATTATTGGTCCCCAGGATAATTACTTTGATTCTATATCAACAGGGAATCAACCATTCATCGTAATATATGTTAATGTATGTCATGTATGGGTTTATCTAGATGTTGGGTGCATTAGGAACTAGTGAAGCTTCTTATTTATAGGGAATGTTATATGAGGAATGTTAGGTGTGGAACCCAAGGCATCTTGTATATATGATGCAGTTGTAAATACCATTGAAAAAATATTTCTAGGATTTTACCTCATGTATTTCATGTTTTTAAAGATGTATCTAACACTATGTGGACATATCATCAAAGTATATTACATCAGGAATATCATGTTACATTTCAGGTATGTGTTTAGGGCCAGGTCATAATATTAAAAACTTCTGTAGATGGATCATAAATTATTATTGAGACATATCATGGAATATTTTTAGATTCATGTGTAGATGGGAACAATGTAAAAAAAATTTGGGGAGATGAATGGAAAAAAATTAATCACTAGTGGGGATATGATTGGTGTATTATAACACCCCAAATAGTGTGATCTAGGATGAGAGTCCCTATAAGGGATGATTACATTAAATAATGGATTTATAAAGGATCTGATGCATTTTGAAGGTGACATGAGTATATTGATCGGAACACTCTATTGTGATGGTCCTTGTATGGCTGATTAGGATTCCCCTTGGGGTGGATTAGAATGTGTGTCCCTATTAGTTATTAAATCACTCCTAGATGGATTACTGATGGGTTGGAAGACCTCATAGAGTTTAAACCATGAGATAGATCAAAACACCCCTTGATTATGATCTACGATGATTGAATAGAATGCAACTTGAGTTGGATTAGGTTGTGTGTCCCTAGAAGTTGCAACGGCATTCTTGGAAGGTTTATTGATTGATTTATTATGAATACCCTTGAGTGTGCCATAAAAGGATGATTATAATTACCCTTCACATAAATGGGGGATGCGTGAACCAGTATGCCCCTTTAAGAAAATTATGGATAAAGAAATCTGAACACCCTAATATGATGATCTGTAAGGTATTTCCCTTTGAGGTAACACCATGAGTTTACCGTTTTCGTGATGGGACCACAATGAGGCTTCGTACATACCCTATATATATTGCAGGGATCCAAACCCACATAGTCCATCATAGTAATTTATGTGCTTGTGAATTAACGGATCCATGTAGTTTAATTTCATGTAGGAATGTTTTTCAAACATGGAAGGAGCATAAATGAGGGATTGAGAGGAGCTTACACATCAAATACTCTGTTTTCAAGAGGATTTGAGTTTGATAGAGTTGGTGTTTTCATATACATTAACCTTCCAAAGGGTCCATGAGAAGAAATTGTCTCATATATGTGGACCTTGGTCTTAATGGGTATGTGTCCTGTAGAACATGTTGGGGATGGATGTAGGATTTGGGCCTCAGGGAGGCTCCTTACATATCTAATTTAGAAGTTAATAAAATAACACAATGTTTGCAATGATCTGGGGTTGCACCTGATTGGATGATCATGTGCTGATAGGAGTAGTTAGGATACAGTTGGGGGATTACACAAGGGATTGACCCATGTTCTGAAATTTAGGAGTAAGGATTTAGTTGGGGTTGATATTTGGGAGTGGACAATAAACCACTATGGAGAAGCAATGATATGGTTTGAGATTACATGTGGGATTAGCCTAGTTGTTTTTATCGAGAAGAATGGATATGGTTGGGGATTATACAAGGTAGGAACCCATGGTCCGCTATGGATAAGAATGGATATAGTTGATGATTATGCATGGACCATCCTAGGTGTCGATATGTAGCATCTAGGATATGGATGATGATTATGTGTGGGAGTAGCCCCGGTGCCGTAATCAAGTATGAAGGATATTGTTAGGACTTATGGATTGGATATGGACATTGTGACTTCCCCAAGTATGGTTTTAAGGGAATCCCTTGTCCATTTCATGGGGTAAAAATTTTGACTGTGGATTACACAGGATGATGTGGCACATAGTTGATGTTTGGTGACCATCTCATGATGAAGAATATTATGGTTTATGCAGATATAATCTCATGTTTGAAACGTGAGGCATCCTATTTTTCTCATATTGGGTTGAATATAGTTTAACGTCATTTTGGGAGTATTTAATTTCATCTCATTATCATGTAATAAGGAAACTTAATCTTTATGGGTAATGATTCATATTCTTGAATGATAAGGTGTGATTAAATTTATTCTACTGTAGGGAGGACTATAGAATTTCTTCCCATTATCATGTAATGATGAATCTTATTATTGATGCACAAAAAATCATATTAATTATTTATAAAATGTGATATTTTTTTAATCACATATAGTGATGATAATTTAATTTATTCTCATGATTTTGGATTGGTGAATTATTTCCATGATACACATAGTATCATATTCATGATTGATATGAAATGCTACATTTTAATGATATGTAGTGAGGAATATTGAATTTCTTCTCCTGATCATGGAAAGAATCATCTATTATTGGTTCACAAGGAATAATATTCTTGATTGATAGGGTATGTTATAGTTTAATGTCTTGTACTGAAGAATACTGAAAGTCATATAATGACCATGTAATGGGGAATATTATACTTGCCACAAATGAATCATCTTTTTCAATAATAGGTTATTTTATCTTATAATGTAATGAAGTGGGGACCATGAAGTGGACAATGCCTAGAAATAGTAGGGGTGGGACATACCTAAGAGAGGCCATGTAGATATGACCTAGAATGGGAGTTAGGTGATGTGGTTTGATGAGATTATTTTGGAATGGATCGACTTATTGTACTCATCGAATCGAAAATGAGAATATCAAATCATGATATGAGAATTAGACCCAGAAGAGTATGTCACTTCAAGTTGTTTCAAAGAGTGTAGTGGATTCTCACTAATCAAGGACTTTTAGAGGGGATGTTGGGGCTATATTAGGGTAAAATCCATAATGTCCCCATCCCGGTATGAAAATAGCATGATACAAATTTTAATTATTCATGGGGGTCAGTGACTAAAGCAGAGTGGAAGGTTTAGAGATCTTAGAACAAATCCTGGAAATGAGCTCAGGCGGGGTTGAGAGGTCATAGCCACCACTATTCGGACTTGTGAGCTTGTTTTCAGAAACAATTGCACAAATGAATGGGTACCTTTTCACTTTTGAATGAAATAATGTGATGCTCGACACATTTCCCAGAAACATGGAATTATTTCATGCAACAAGGTAATTTTCATGAGTCATAGACTACATGTAAATTTTGAGAAACCCATGCAACACAACATTTAAGGGGTTTGGAAATGTATGTGTATGAAATATTGGAAATTTCATGAGTGTATGTTCTAAATTGTAAAAATTTCATGCAAAAATCATTACATATTCCCCCTACATAATAGATATATCGAGGCTAATAGCATGCTACTTCAGAACATGGGGGGTTTTCATGTTTTGTGAAATATAGAAATGTTCTTGATAGTGCTATATATTTATGTACACTCTTGAAAGAAGGTTAGATGTTTTATTTATAGGATATTATTCTTGTCACTCAACATTGACCTTTTCCTACTGATATTTTCACATGCGTTGGGAATTTATGGAGTTTCACACAAATTCCTCTCTTTTATGGATTTCATCTTTTGTATGCATAGAACATCTCAATATAAAGTCATATATGGTGTGAAATATGTATTAATGATGGCTTTTTTTGAAATATTCCATTTTCTGTACACAAAAATATTTTCTTTTTCACAAGGGCCTCGATTTTGAGTTTAGACCAAGGGGTTTCTAATGAAAATCTCATCCTATTTCATGTACAAGTCAGTTCCATGACTTTGAAGGATTTTAAACAAAAATTTTCAAATCATGTGTAGAAACCCTAAATTGCATAAAAAATTTGCATACATTCATACAATTGGCTATTATTCCCTCGAATCACTTGATCTGGTAGTTTTTGGTAGTTTGAATTTGAAAAACCGTATCTTCTAATATGTACCATTATTTGGGCATTACAAATATTCAAAAAAAAAATAAACTAGATTTAATTTTTTTGGATGATTCAATCTATAAATTATCTTACCTTGTTTTAACCATTTTTTTTAATGTCAAAAGATAGGTGGAATATTTTTATTAACCCATTTATGGTTATGTGGTCTTTAAAATTTGATTTTAGTACGTCAATAAAAAAAATCCATCTTGAATAATCATCTATTGGAGAAAAATATTATATTTCTTTGGAAATTCATAATGGATGGAATTATACTCATTAATAAGAATATATCATAATTCTCTATGTCTTTATGGGAATTTAATTATTAAAACCTATATATATGATCATTAAACAAAATAATGACATATTACCATTATTTATGAAATACTCTTCTCCTAAATTTCAAAATATACACCTAACACTAATTTTATTCTTTGTGTAAACCACTGTTATGATGAAATTTGTATTTCTCCTTCCCCATTATAATAGAAATTTTTATGAAAATATTTTATGATGTGGGTTTATAATAAAAGTATTTTCAAATTTCAAACAATTGATTAGAGAAAAAATTATATATTTAAAGGATTCAATTTGATAAATGTTTGTGAGGAGTATGTATCACCCAAATATTTTAGAGATGAAAACTATGTTTGATATCATTTTTTACAAGCAATACAAGGGTTTCCCAACCTAAAAAATCCATAAATTTTATAACCTAGCCTTTAAATTAGTGAGTATAAATAGTATGAACCACATTATGAGATATAAATAAATATAAATAAATATATATATATATATATATATATATCCGTATAAGTGTAAATTATTAACATATTTTTATTAATTAATCCATCAAAATATAGTAAAGTAATTTCATTCATATCAAATCTGTTTTATCAGAAACGATTTCATTAATTTTTTAGAATAAAATACTATAATTTTTTTTAACTCAAAAAATATATATTTTATAAAATTAAATTCAATTTTTAAATTATAATATCAAAATTTATATTTTGAGAATTTTTTTAGTGAATAATAAACAATACACATTTATAATAATATAAATTTTTCAAAAAATTAATCATGTTAAAAAGTCTAATTCTGTTTTCAGTTTGATATAAATTAATATAAGTATTTTATAGTTATATTTAATCTATGTAATTAATTTTTAATCAACTTAATATTGTATATTTTTATAAGTATGTATTTATTTATTAAATCTAGAATTTTATGAAAACATAATTAAGATTCACAAGGTTTATAAATTTTTATTATTTAAAATAATAAATAATAAGGAATAAAGAAAATATATTTAATAGATATTAAATAATAAAAAAATAATTAATTTTCGTGGAATTATTATTATTATTCAAATATAAAATATAAAATCATATTTTTCATGAAAATTATAAGTCATTTAAACCACTTTTTCATCACATCTACAGGATTAAATTTAAATAAAATTTTACAAAATAAATGAATAGACTTAGGTAAAATGGATTCCATTTTTCGATAATCAGAAATAATATTATGAAATAATTTAAACTGAATTATTTACAATAAGGAATAGTGAATATGGTGAAAATAAATTATCACAGTTTAGGTGAAAATGATTTTAATGGGGGTAAACTAAAATGAGAAGGGTAAAAATGATGTAATTTTTTTACAAAAACTAAAGATAGGAAATATTTTGAAATTATATGTTCTAATTTTATATAATACTATATTTTTTATCCTTTTGGAATGTGTAATACCATTGGAAAACTTTTTCTTTTTAATGAATAAAAGTGTGCTACTCAAATAATTTTTATAAATATATCCTCTCTCCTATATTATTCACACTATAAAACCATTTTTGAATGGAAAATACTGAATTAAATCATTTCCCAAATTCCATTAAACAATTCTATGGGTCTTGTTTTATGAATAAATATATTCTAGGAATACTTTAGTTATAATTCTAAAGAAGCTATTTGAGAAGATGTAAAATTCTAAACTATGTGTTTTTTGATTTATTCTTCTTCCAACTCATTAAAATATTCTTCCACTATGATATCATGATAATATATATATATATATATATATAATATTATAAAATTTTATTATATTTTATACATAACCTAAATCTAACTCCTATTCCGTCAAATTCTATATAAAATAATCATTCGTGTGTATGGTAGATTATTTCCTCACAATCTACTATCATTTTCTTTTCATCATCACCTATCAATGATTTTTTAATTATATTTATGTTGTGTTTATATATAATATTCCTAACATATAAATATTTATTTAGTAATGATATCATATTTACCTTCTTACATTCTATTCCACTAGAGATACGAATATGTCACTCATGTGTATGGTGTACTGCCACCTTGTGAAGCGATCTGATTTATTTTTCACTAAAGCATTACGTTTAAGGTAATGAGGATACATTTAATTAATACATGTTATATAAACAACATAATAAATATATTCTTGAAATATTTATCAATCTGAAATAACAACAATTAAATTTCTTTGATACAATGAAAATTAAAAATTCCATTCATGGATATGTGGTCTAACGCTTCCACAAAGAAATGTTATTATTTGATCATTATAATGAATAGATGATATAACTATATATATTTATAGTATTATAATAATTTTTTAGGATTTAATAATTCATTTTTTCTTTCTATAATTATCATTCATAAATGGAATCTTTACCCATGTGTATGTATACCATACAGTCTCTTTGATCATAACATAAATAATTTTCCATAACTACAATTCATGATTCTTTTAAAAATGTAAAACAAATTTATAAATATAATATTTATATTATTATTATTATTTTTCATATTTTTGATTAATTAACTCATTTATCATTGCTAAGATACCAAATCCATTTTGAAACAATCAACCAAACATCCTCAATAACCCTAACTTACCGTCAACTAATGATGTATTTTAATACGAATTCAATAGAAAAAATAATGATTTAAATATAATTGCATAAAATTTATGAATTATTTTAATTAATAAAATATTAAAAATAATATAATTTTACATGAGTTGAATGTCATAGATGGATGGTCTTGACTTGAGGTAAGGGTTTTTCATTATCCTTTTACTTCTCTGAGCCATATGACAAATTCACCAAATAATTTTATTTTGTGGTGTATAAACCATCCAATTTACTTGTAACGCAATTAATAATTCATAATTCATGTTATTTTATGTTTCAATTTGAATTAATTTATCCAAAAGGATTAACTTGGATGTTATAAATCGATAAATTGTTTCTTAACTCATTTTCATTTACAATTGTTATAAAATGGCATCATTAACTCTCTTATGAAATTATTATGTTTGAATTGTTCACTAAATTTTTTTATTCAATATTGATATATTTTATCATATATTTATAAATTTTACACATAATACCTCCATTGAAAATCTAACAATTATGTGATATGATCTTTGTATGGGTTAATCTCCCCAAATTCATTTCATTGGGACACGTGTAAATGATATGCACATATCATATCTAGAAGGGGTATACACTAAACATTTGAAATACTATTTCATGAATCTACTTATTTTAAGATATTTAATATATCCTTAGATACTATTCATTCATGGGGATTATGACTGATCAGATACTAATGTGGAAATTTATTTATGTTACAATATCCTTTCTTTCAGAAATTTTTATTTTCAAGGTTCTTATATCCACCCACACTTTTCAAAGCATAAAATTAACATTAAATTATCATAATACACAAAAATTATATAAAAATATTCCCAAAGTCTGTATTTGGTATAGTTTCTTAGAAATATGGAATTATAAAATGGGTATATAAGGGAGCTAAAAATCCCCCAATAGGTTATTCTTAACAAGGACCATTTTTGGACGTATCAAACATAGTATATATCCCCATAACCTTTGGAGAAAGGGAGCATAAAAATAGATGAGATCAAATTCTCAGAAAGAGTAAACAAGGGGGAAATGTTTTCATAAACATTATCATAATAGTATAATAATGTGATCATGAAAATAGAAGATCATACCCTGCATATCAAAGATCATGGAACAAAGATAAGCAGTTTATAAGTCACTAATCATAATGAAATAAATAGCATAATCCATGAATGAATAATTTAGTTATAAGACATGTGACTTTGGAAACACATAATCATATAGTAATTTTAATAGAATCCAAGGAATATCTACGAAGATCATATTAGTGGTCAAAATCATTTACTGAATCAGTTGAACCCCCATTCCAGCACTACATTACTTAATCGAGTGACCCTAATTCCATTGCTATATTACTAAATTGAGTAAGAAGCATTCTTTCCATGTATTACTGAACAGTGCAACACCATTTCCATCCTTTTATTACTGAACTAAGTAATCCCTCATTCTATCCCTTTATTGCTGAACAGAGTAAACCCTCATTCTAGCCCAATATTACTAAAGCGAGTTAACCCTCATTCCAAACCTATATTACAGAACCGAGTATTAACTTTTTCTATCCCTATATTAAAAAACTCATTAATCCATCATTCCATCCATATAGTTATGAAACTTGAAAAACCTCATTTATACCCAATAACATTGAACTGAAAAAACCCTCATTTCCTACCATTATTAATAAACTGAGTAAACCCTCATTTCTGCCCTATGAATATTATGATATATAAATCACTAAACAATTCATTAGAGAGAGATATATGTACCATCCATCATATAATTAAATAATACATACATGTTACCCAAAACACATCATAAAAAATTAAATGAAATGTGTTTCATAAACATGTAAACATATCATAACCTATGGAAAGAGTTACAGGTTTCATAATCATTTCATTAATAGAATAACCTATAAATGAGAAACATGTTTCATATATGTATAAACCATGAAGGATAAATGGGTTATATAAATATTAGGGCATTAATTATAACTCATTCAAATAAAGGATATGATTGGATCCTTTAGATCTTTTCATGGAAGTTACGAGAAACATCAATTTATTTCATCTTAGAAGGAAAATAATTTTGAAATATCGTCTAAAAATGATTCATAATGAAAATATAATTTTATGTATGAAAGAATTATTTTTAATTCATAAATCCTTTTAAAATATTTTTTTAGTAAATACCATGATATTTTATAATGAAGACATCAAATAATTTTGAAAACATGTTTCCTTGAAACCATGTACAATAAAAGTCAATTCATACTAAAATTACCTTTTGTTGAAAACAAATGAAATCATATTATGAAATATCTACCATGTTTTGAAAACCGTTACATTTTAAATAATTTGAAATCTTATAAAGAATTATTGAAAACGTCATTATATATATTTTTTTGGAAATTTATTAACGAATATTGAAAACGTTTTGAAAACCATTTCATGAAAATCACTTTGAAAACATGTAAATAAGACATGAAATTTTACTGAAAATAGAATTCCATGAAAATATATAAAAAAAATTTAAATTTTTTTTAACACAATCTTCCATGGAAATTACTATTAAAAACATTTTTTCAATGATTGTACTTTTTAACAATGCAAGGAGATCTTGTAAGAAAAAATGTTACTTAATCCTTACATGACATACGATTTCAAAATAACAATCATTTGCATGGTAAAAATGACTGAAAAGTGAATTGTTCCTAAAGTGACAAGAGGATTACCTTGAAGAAATTGTTAAAATAAAAAAAGTACAAATTTCTTTTAGATGTTATAATGGAATGGTATAGTATTCATTGAAGCCCCATTTTAGCGAACATAGATTTTTTAGCAAAGAGAGGGTAATGTCGGGCATTACTAAAAATGATTTATAAAAAATAATATAAACCAAATTAGTAAAAATTGTTACTGATATGATTGTATATCATGTAATAACATAGAATTAGGTAACTCATGAATCTTGAGATATGGAACATAATATTTTATCAAATAAAGCATAAACATTAATATCCTCGAAAGGCAATGAGATTGTCTCAATAAAAACTTATAACATTGTATCATGGCATAATTATCTCCATGTAAGGAAAAAAATTATGTGAAGCATAGAATATGGCATGTAAAATGGAATTATATGAACCTCAAAAAATCCTTTATGTGTATATCAAAACAAGAGTCTCAATGATAGGAAATTGGGGAAATTTTTTTAACGATTTGGATGATTTTGAAAGATAATCCCCGTGAAATAATGATCAAAAAATGAAAGTTTGATTACCCATATATTTAAGTACATGATACTATGAATAAAATCATAGGAAGTACCTAATCCTCACAAAATAAAAGTGTGGAGAGCATAGGTTGAATCTCATAGAAATAAAAACTGAGATGAAATCCCTTAACCATGTGTCTTGACTCTCTACATACTAGTACAAGCTTAATTTATAACAAATTTATATTTATTATTAATATTTTACAGAATAATAATATTATATATATTACCATATAATCTATTATTATGACCCTATATTAACCTCTTGTTAATGATCCTCTGTAAAAGTTTCACTTGAGGAAAACATCACATTGTTATTTTCATGTGTCTTAATTTGTTATGTCATTGATCCTTATACATATATCATGATACTAAAAATTATAACATGATATAAATATCTAGTATATATTTTTATTTTTAATATAACAATCTGTATAATGTAATAGTACTTAATAGAATATATATTTCATGGTGATGGTAAGTCATACGTACACATGAACATTGTTTCGGTCATTATTGCAATATTAAAAGAATGTATGTAAATGACATATGTATATATATGAATGTCTATATGTGTATCATTATTTTAGTAGCATGAATATATTATATATATCATATAATTTTAAAAAAATCATCCTAAATATATTCCATGTGGTGTGTGAATGAATGACATCGCTTTGTGTGTGTGGTTTTCCATACTTCCTCAAACGAAATTATCGCATTAACACCAATTTGAATGTAAAAAGATGTGTTTAGTAAAAGGAATAAAATTGATTAAATTCATATTAAATATAGTATATGAAAAATAAAACCTAAATTTTCATCTTAAATTCTTCCTTGAATGGTGGTAAATGAAAAATTAACAATCATCAGTTTTGAGGCAGTAATTCACAATACATATAAACATTATATTTGATATCCATCATATTTAAGTGTCTGTTACTATAGGTCAGACCCATTACAGAACAATATTCTACTATATGGAGGATATAGTTTTTCCCCAAAATAATAGAATAAATGTAGTGAATGGGGTGATTAAATAAAATAATGGAAAGAATATTGAGAAAAGATGTTACCCCTTATTCGAGAAACCCATATTGGTTTATGAAAAACAAATCAAATTAAATTAATTATTCATAATGGGAGGATTTAAGTATGAATAACGTATTTTATGTGGGATTCTTTGGAAGATATTGGGAAAGAAAAATGGTGTTTATAGTTGAAAAAATGGGTATAGGATGTGGAATTATCTAAATAAGGAAAACATCTCACTACGACTTTATAGAAACAAGATACGTGTGCACAAGTTCTTACTTAACAACTTTCAAATCAAACCAACTCAAATCAATAAAATATGTTTTATTGCCGAACTATTGAGATTAAATGGGTTTTTTGGAATGTTTCTAGGTCATTTTAGCCCTTATTTGTAATGTTTATTCCCTAATTAATCTTAATTTGGCCTTCACTACAGTGATTTATTTTAATCACTTTTACTATTCATTTTGGTAAAAAATAAACATGGTATTATTAGAATGTAAACATAATACTAAATGAAATGATTTATGTTGGGTTTTTTAAATTCATATCGCCGAAGTAGAAAAATTATGATTAGGGGAACTCCTACCGACAGAACGGAATAATAGGTTTAACTTTTTGAAAAAAATAAAATTTATGTTCAGATTTTTTATTTAGTTTGAAAAAGAAATTGATTACAATGAATTAAATTGTAGTAATAAATGTAATTTTTATGTAATTTTTATATATAACATTTATATAATACCAATTATCATTAATAATTAATTATAAAAAAGTGAATTTTTAACTAAAAAATAGTAATTATCACTTTTCATAAAAAAATAAATTTTCTCTGAGAAATCCAAAATATTCCCCTTGTATGATTTCAACATTCTGAATTAAAAAATTGATGTTTATTTTTTCAAATTAAATTTATAAGTGTGCATGAAATAAAATTTATTCAAAAAAATCAGTCCATTCAATAATATTGTATTTTTAACATAAAATGGCATTACCAAAAATATCATCATCCAATATCAATATGTTTTATTTATGTTATAAAATAATAAAAATATATTTGGAATGTAGTTATTGATATTCAAATAAATATATTTAATGGTTATGTTAAAATTATATCATTTAATTAATTATAAATATATATATATATATATATATATCATAGAACTCAATGTTGTATCTGTCATACTCCAACTCAGTGTTGCATGCATCATAGGCCATTTCACTGTTACTTGTAGTGAAAGCCATGTTGGTATTGCATGTTGTGCAATCCATGTTGGTATTTCTTGTGAAATAAATGATTAACTTAATTTTTTAATATATTTATATATAAAGAACTGTTTCTAGAGTCATGTGAAAGGAAAATAATTTACGACATAAATTAATTCGAAAAAATGGAATTATTAAAATCTCAAGTGGTTACATTCTTACACCCTAAAAAATGAATTTATCTTCTGAAATTAATCTAGGTCATTAATGAATTAAAACTTCGAAATTTCATTCATATAAACCCACATCATAAAAATGGATACTAAAACTTCCATTTATAAAGGATATTTGGTACGATAATAGTTACCAAAAGTAACATATAATAGGGATTCCACATAGGAGAACATTGGTTGGGAGGGAATATTTTACATGGAGGAAAGCAATAAAAATTAATATAGAGTTATTGAGTTCATCAATCAAAAATTAATAAATGGTCACTAGAAAGTTGAGGGCCTCATCTTCCTAATTCTGTGATGATTTAAAAGTTCATCATCTCAACCATAATTAATGTATTAAGAGAGTAAATTTTTTCATCATATTCGGAATGTTGATTAATTATTGATAAATTTATTTTTAAAAACATTCATTCTTATGATCTTTAATGGAAAAAATTCTAATAAAACAATTACCTCATGGAATGAATGTCTAAAAATTAACTTTGAGGAATATAGAGCTAGAATACACTTGTAATGGATCTTAAGGAACATAAAAGAATATAATGTCTAACTATTTTTCACTTAAAAACAATATGAATTAATTTATAAAAATAGAATGTAATACTAATAGTTGATCATAAATATTTAATCATTAAAAAAATTTACATTAACTAGTACATCATGTAGGCTAGTTGTAGTTGTGAATCCCTTATCATTATTGATTCATTTTTTCATGACCCACATCCTTCCCTTACATGATTGGTTGTCACCTGACATACATGATGTACTTTTTGAAAACCAAACTTATAAAATTTAAAATATATAAATACTTAAAATATGTTTAGTCCCTGATTATCCTTTTAAATACTAGTTTCAATAAAATCACACTATAAAAATACTTTTTCTGAAGCGTAACATATACTTTTCATGAACGTTTATCCATATATCACTTATCAAAGGTGAAAATAAAAAAAGTTAGAAATGGTGTATTGGAATTATATTAACATTTATTCCCATTTATAACAAAATATATATCTTGGTTTTCACATTATAAACATATGAATACCCTCATCATACATTCTATGGAAACATTGTAACAACCCTAATTACCATAAATCCTTTGGGAGATCATGCATTGTTACTCATTAAAATGTATATTGGAGTCACTCATTAAATAAAAAACCATTTTAAACTATATAAATTGAATGATAAATACCCTATAAACAAGTCCTTATTTTGTTCCAGGGTAATAAATACAGTCTGATTTACATATTCATATACCACATATCAATATCCATAAAAAATTATTTTATCACAAAGAACATAATATAAGATACCTTCCCTAATTAAAAATATCATCTTGTCATTAAATCACTTCAGCCGACCTACATAAACATGTGAATATTTAATGTGAAAAAACATATGAAGAAAAATCCTTGTATATTTCACCATTCATAACTTTTGAATACAAATTCATAAAAACTATGATTACTTTATCTTTAATACATTAACAATGCAACCTCATCCTATTATATAATTCCTCATTACCTATACATTTCATTTTCAAAATAATCATCATCAATAATTTAACCATTACTTACACCACCATGAGGAATGCCGTCAATAACTTTACTCATGGAACATTCAGTTGAATAATGACAATTTTCTCCACCCTTAAAACACTTAACCTATGATAGAGGCATATGGAGGCCAAAATTATCATCCATTTCATTAACTCATCTCTTTGTTTTACCTTTTAGTCATATGCTTTGGGTAATTATTTTCCACAATAAAAAAAATATTCTTATTATTCAAATACATTCACTTAGGTGATTCATTCACATTCTGAGGAAAAGGGAAACTGAATCATCTTTCATTCATGGTTTCCATCTCCCTAACTCGTAGTGAACCCTATAATTCTCATCCTTTGTATGTATAAGAGTTGGTTAAGGTTAATATTGTACATAATGATCCATGATAAATGATTAGGCATGATCACGTAGTATTTTAATCAAGTTATCATCCCACATGACTGATCATCTGAAAATCTTCAATCGCATTCATCATTAATCATGTTCCTTCTACTTCCTGCCAATGAATAAAACTAGAAGTATAGTGAGAGCATTAATGTTCATATAATAAAACCACATATTCATGATAATTTTTACATATAATATGTCTAAATCTTGTCACCTTCCATAAAATAAGACACCTTGGGTTTATCCTATGTGATTCATAGCTAACTTCGTTCAAAATTATTCATAATGGTTAGTCAATAGTTTGGGAATTCCCAAGTCATATCCTCCAAGAGTTTCAAACATGGTGTGGAGCAAGTAATGTTGTCATGTACCAAATTACCCTGATCCAAGCCCAGAACATCTTTTCAGTGTTTTTATACCAAGGTACATAAATTCTAGATATACATACAATTTCAATATATGTACATGGATGTATTTTTTAGAAACCACTCACTCTATCAATTAAAAAAATTCTTGGACATTTTCTTAATCTTTAACTCATCATCATACTTATCCATAGATACATCCCAAGACATATCCTTATAAATATACCTAGGGATCTCATTTTTGTTTTCAAAACCATGTTTCTAATGGTTAACTATACCTTTTAAATGATAACAACTGTAGTGACCCGCAGTTTTCAATCATTAACATTGAAGTTTCAAAATTCATAAATATTATATAAACAGATGCCCATAGACAGTAGTTGGTATAGTGCCTTTGGAAACATAGAAACATAATACTGGTATTTATGTGACCTACAACATCACTTACATACTTCATCTTGATTAACATTCTTATTATAAATATCAAACGTATTATATATATTCAATACTTGTGGGAAATGAAACATTAAAGGGGTGAGATCAAATATTTAGTAAGGGTTATCATGGGAGACATGTAAGAAAAAAGATGATCATAATGATATGATAATGTGGTCAAGAAAAAAAATATCATACCCTCCATATAAAAGACTTGTAGAAAATATTTTATGTTAATAAGACATGAATCATAATGAAATATACGGAATTATCCATGAAATAATAACATTTGAATAAGACAATGAAATGTGGAAACACATAAGCATATACTAATTTCTATAGTATCTAAGGAATCGCTTCCAAGACCATATTAGTGGAAAAAGTCATTTACTAAATAGGGTGATCCACTATTCTTTCCCTGTATTTCTAAACGCTGTAACCCTCATTCCATCATGGTATTACTGAACTGAGTAACCCTCATTCTAGGCCGATATTACAAAACTGAGTAACCCTCTTTCTAGCAATGTATTACTGAATTTAGTAAACCCTCGTTCCTGCCATGTATTACTGAACAAAGTAATCCTTAATTCCAGAAATGTATTACTGAATCAATTAAACCCTCATTCCATCCCTATATTAATGAACTGAATAACCCTAATTCCAACCCTATATAACAGAACCAAGTAAACCCTCATTACATCCATGTATTAATGAATTCAGTAAACCCTTGTTCCAGCCTTGTATTACTAAACCATGTAAACCCTAAATCCAAGCCTTTCAAAATCATGATATATACATCTTTACCCCATACATAGGAAAGAGATACAGGTCCCACACATCACATAATGAAATCAGAAAAACTTGTTGTAACACCCCAGGTAAATAAAGAATATGAAATTTTCATATTTATCCATATTTTTGAATAAAATATTCATCTTACTTTAAAGGGAATGCTATGATCAAGGGCATACCCAATACGCACAACGAGTTTCTTTGAAATATTACATTGCACTCTAATAATAAAATAATATTTTTTAAATGGTAGTTAACGCCTATCCATTGTAATGGCGTGAATGAACGGAACTAACTACAAAATGATTATATATTTTGTCAAATATTTTTACTTTTATCCAATAAATTTGGGAGGCTTAAAATGCAAATGAATCCAATTTTAAGTATAAATCCTCTAATATTATTTAAAAGGTCGATTAACCGCCTTTTGATGGAGAACCCTTTTTAAATATACTTATGAAAATTTTATATATTGTAATTGATAAAATAATATCCTTCTTTAGAATCTGGACATAAAAATTTACTTTGTGTTAAATTTTGTTATTTTCCGATAAAGTTCATTTTTAATGAAAAGGTTGCATTTTAATTCAAAACCTCCTTCTAATATGATTTATTTATATGGATAGATTATATTTTTAATTTCTATTAAAGTTTATTTATAATTTATTTTTACCATTTAATCTAATGGTGGTCATTGGAATTAATTTCACTTTGAAATTGGACTTCAACTAGTGTCAATCTTTTAATACATATTGTTTCTTAAAAACACGCTATTTGTTTTGACAGCGGGAATTAATTATTAAATTAATTAATGAAACATATATGTTTTTAATTTTTTAAAATATACATTATTTTTCTATTCCTAATATCAAATATATATTAGGGTGAATTTTTGTTATTTTTCTAAAAAACATCGATTTTTGATGAATAGTGAAACCACTAAGTGGTAGTTTAAAAATAGATTTTTCGTTTAAATGAAACTTTACCCCTTCTGTGATTTGAATTTAAAAAATACAACATACATGGTTGTCATTAGGATGTAAAATGTGGTTCAATGGGATTAAAATAATTTTTTGGTGAACAATAACTTTTAAGTTTTTAATCGCGATTATAGGTAATTTGTGTAATTTAAGGTAAAAATAATGTTTTAATAATATGAAATGACCTAGACACATGTCCTACCCTCATTCGATGTGTCATGTCCGACCAATACAATCCATGGGTCAACTTGGGGTCCCCATGGATCCACTTTGGTAGGAAAATGACATTAATTACTTTTTATTTAAAGTTAAAATAAAAATGTCACAAGCATGAGTTTTTTTACTAAAACAATTTTTAATCGGGGTAATAGAAGTCATATGTTTGACTATAAATATTAATTAGAAAGATAAAAATCTTTCCTACATCATGATATTTTTTTTTAAAATTTTTAGAAATTAAATAAATTAAATTATTTATAACATCATGATGATGCAACGATTACCTCATTAATAAAGGATTTAAATAAAATGAAAAGATAATGTTAAAACTATAACATACACTTGTCAAAAATCGATTGGATGATAATATTTCTAACCATTACTACCTTATCCTAGAAATACATCAATGTGGGACCTTAAAAATCCGAAACTCATTTGAAAATAAAGTAACATGTTGTAACTTTCCGAGAGTTCCCCTCCTCTCCTCTTATAAAAGGCCCCCACCTCTACCACCTTTCCCACACCTCTCAAGCCTTTGTATTGGCCAACCCCTGATCATTTTTTCTCTCCACATCCATATATTACTCCTAGAATCCTCAGTTTTGGATGTAGACTTCCCAAGGAATCCTTTGAGCTCAAATCAAAGAGAGATACCCGATTTTAAGGTAATGTATTCACTTGTGTTCATTTGTTTTATTTTTCATCTCCAACCCCCTAAACTCTTTTTATTCATTTATTTTGTAACAAATCCAGTATCTTAAATATAATAGGATGTTTTTATAAGATTTATTCGATCTAAACATACACACCTGCATCTAATGGTTAAAGAACATTCTATTTCTGTGGATGGTGAATTTCTACCTCACGAAACGATCATTGTTAAATATTCTTTTAACACCCTCAAAGGTGTCCATTAAGATGTCACTATAATTATATATGATATATAATATGTTTTTGTTTTACTTAAGCTTCTGTATTTTTCATTTATGTCATACCTTTATGGTTTCCATTATGGTTAAACGCGATATCTTCATTTTAGGATGTGCGGACTACCACCCCCTCAAAGTGATTTGATTCGTTAATACCATATGTGGTATGATTTAATGATATTATATATTATACCATACTGGAATTATTATACTATTATGTATCATTATTTTTTAATACCATTAAATAAGAAATAGAAATGGAAGTAGCGTTCATGCGTACGTACGACTTACCGGCTCCATGAACAGTGAATTTTATTTCATACCTCTAAATGTTATGTAATATTATAAATGCATGTATATAATGGATATATATGATATATATGATATCTACATAATTAATATAATTCTGGATATAATATATATTTTATCACATGATCAACTTGTAATTATAAAGCGTTTATTTTTTACTCAAGTAGCAATGACCTACAAAAGGGCCATTATTAACATTAATTATTACATAGTGTTCATAGCATGGTAGTAAGTGATATAAAAGTAATAATGAACTTGAAAAAGGTTCTTAATTATGTATAAATTAACTCATGTTTATTATTCAGGAGGTTAAAAAACGATCGAGTCATGTCGGACCTGAGGTAAGGGATCCTACCCCTCTCTTTCTTTTTAAGTACACTCTTTTATGTCATTCCTTTTATGATCATCTTCCTTATGATTGGGATGTTATTTTATATTAATCTTACTGTAAATTTTATGCTCATATGATGAGATACCCTATTTTCTCTCATCAATCCATTTTGGATGTTTTAATTGGTGCTGTTAGGCTGCCAAAATTTCGTAAGGTGCTTTTTATCTCACTTTGTTTTTTCGTGAGATTCATGCTACATTTTCCAATATTTCCTTTTGATTGGTGTATGTACTGTACATTATTCTACTCTTTGGGTAACATACCTTCTTTTATGAGTATTTACATAAATTTTTTATAGTCCTTCTTTCATGGGGTGTACGTTTCGAATGTTACCCAAATCGGTAAGGGAACCTTTCACCCTCCTCTTTTTAAAAGACTTCTTTTGTTATGTCTATTAATTTTCATATTATTATGTGTGAATATGTTCTTATATATCCTTATTACTGAAAATTTTATGTCCAAGTGATGAGACACCCTTTATCTCTCTCATCAATTCTTTTTCTATAATTTGATGTGACGTCGTCCGGCTGTCAAGGGAACTTCATAACCCAATTTCGACTTCTTTGGGTTCAACATGTAGTTATTGAATATGTCATCCTTTGAATTTGTGTGAATGACCATTGATTATTTTACACTTAATATCCACTTATATTGGGTGTATTTTTATTTTTCACACATAATTTTGAGATTAATTTATCCTTAATTTAAGGATACCATCTTTATAATGGATTTCATATCAATTTACATTTCCATTGAGACTTCATTGTTGTTATGAACCAATTCACACTTATATGGTGTATATACTATCCTTTGGAATATTTTATCATGAATATCTTTATTCGCATTATATTATAAAGTTTTGATTAAATGTTATTCCTCAACTATTTTACTCAAGTGTCTCTCATTTTGTTGAAAACCCTTTAACTAAAATATAATTTTAAATGATTTAATTATTTATTCTTATAAATATTTCTCATTAATATATATGTTTTCAAAATGGATTTAAGGATTTAATTATATGGATATTAATGGTTTAAAATGTTAAAAGATTCAATGTGGTATGGGACACTTTTATTTGAAAATCTCATTATTAAATGTTTTAAATTGTTTTGAAAATGGGTTTTAGAATGGATTCATTATTTCAATATCATAAAATGTTATATTGTTATTGAAATGTGGGAATGTTATCTTTCCTTTATGCTTAAGTTATGTGCTATGATTATGTTATGGTTCTTGGGAATTGTTATGAAGACGGGTGGTTCTGTGATAAACTATGGGAAGGTGAGCCCAATATAGATCTCCAATGCATTGGGTAACGCGAAGGAGTTAAACATTAAGGTTTCTCCGAAGAGATTTATTGAATATACTGTGATGGGTATTCCAAATGTAACCAAGAGGGTTATTCCCTATATAAGAATGTTATGAATGCCACATGTAACCTTTATGTCTTATGATTTCTATGATTTATTCATGATTATATGAGGTATGTTAAAGTGCATATGTTTTATGGGGAAAGTATGATTTCATTCTTATATATATATATGTACTCATGTTTCCTTTCCATACTTTTTATAACCCTTACTGAGCTTTTTCTGTTCATACCATGTTTTTGAAATGTTTTTCATAGGTCAAGGGAATAGTACATGATATGATGATAGTGTCACGTAAGTGTCAGGAAATAATCCATGTTTTATTTTAAATATGTTTCCGTTGATGGGAAAATTTTATACTATCTTGTATGTAACCACATTGTTTAAATGTGGAATGTAATGCATTTTTTATGAACTAATTCTATAAACCTCTAAACCTGAAAATATCCTCATTGTGAAATCTTGTAATAACTCAAGATTAAGTAAGGTTTAAGGCAGGGGCCCTATAGTTGGTATCAGAGGTCAGTTTAGATAACATTAGAGGTTAGTGTGTTGTTTAAGAAAAAGTGAAAAGTTGTGTATAACCACAATGGTTAGTATATTATATGGATTAATCATTTTTTTGAAATTTAGAATGAGTTTGAGATAACATGTATAAGTATATCTTGGTGTTTATCTTCCTCTTTTTTATTTTATGATTTTACAGATATACTCACACTGTCTTTTTTGGGTTTATTAAATGGCTAGATCTAGCAGGCACCAAAGTAACAGTGGATTTGAAGAAAAATGTGACGGTTTTATGAAAGAACAATTGAATGATATGGGGGCAGCAATGAGAACTCTTGTGGTTATCCTCAACTGACTATCTGGAGTCATGATTGACCACCTAAACCTTATTGATTTTTATAAGGCATCGTATATGCGAGAAATAAATCCCTACAGAAGTTCAGGTAATAATCATAAAGGTAAGTATGTTCAAAAACCTATGTGTCAAATATGTGGAGAGAAACATATAGGAAAATGTTTCAAAGGGACAGAAAGATGATATATGTGTGGAAATGAAGTTCATAAAGCAAGAGCCTTCCATGGAAAAAGGAAACATCTAGTTTACTCTAGGAATAGGAAAGAAGTTCATTCTGAAGGAACAATTGAATGTTTTAAATGTGCTGTGCATGGTCATTATGGATACACATGTCCTATGAAGATGTTTCGGAAATGGGGTCACCAAGATCGAACAAATATTCATTTATCAATACCTAATGACATTCCGATTGAGGTTGAAGAAACTAACAATGAAGAATGAAAGGTATGGATTATTTCTTAACATATGTTTTCCTATTATTGGAATACTAAGATATGATTCATGATTTTTTTGTAGGAAAGAAGTATTTTAGAATAAGTTGAAAAGGAATGGCTAATGGATCATGATTACTGTTAAATGAGTAAGAAGTAATCATATAAGGGATTCAAGAGTTATGGTAGATTTTAGGATGGTGAAATTAATAGATGTATTAAGTCTCTTTTTATGATGGGGTTACATTAGAAAAATTTTTATAGTAACCCTGATGTTTGATATACAAATATTTTATTCAAGGAATAATTATACTTTCTTTTGTGGATATAGTTATAAATAACAATTTGGGATTATATGATCCTTGAATTAGAGGCAATTACTGTTTAATACATTTAGGGATGCAAAATGGAAGTTATCAGATAACATTTGGTGTTAAAATATGTTATGGTTATTTTTGAGGAATTTATCTCTTTTTGAGGAATGTTATAAAATTATATAGTATTTGAAAAGGGACAACACACAGACCATGTGACAAACCTTCGCGTCGGACAAAGTTGCGGGAATAGAAACCACATCCAATGTGCCACTGGTATTTATGACCTACCACTAGACTACGTGAAGTCCCAGGTTAGTATGAATGATTCTTTTTAGTTAGATGATTTTATTAATTAATAGTACGTTGATTTTTGATTATCAATGTAAATGATTAGCCCATCACGGAGGATATGTGATTAGGTTAATTACATTTCACTATGAGACTGAAAGAGTAACTGATGTTATTTTGGAGAAAATGTTAAAATTTATCTTAGGAGACTATGTGATTAAATCCTTCCGAGAATTGGGTTTCAATCTTAGATTGGTTTACATTGTATTATTTTATGGATATATGTTTATTGAATGGTCTTTGTTGAACTATGGTTTTTGTTTGAAAAATTTTGGAGATGAAGAATATATATTTTTTATAAAGGATTATCCTTTTTGGGTATTATCTGATCTCATACTAACCTTTTTGGTTTTAGTTTTGGTTAAGGACTAAATACATGGGAAGTATATAGTTCTTTTTTTTGGATTAGGTGATTCTATAGAAGTTGATTATAGATCTCTTAATGTGAACAAGTCATCCTAAATATTCATCTTTTGGAGAAAATATGAGTTCATGTAATAAATCTAGTAAAAGATGATAGTCAACATGACAATTAAGTATGATTACTTATGTTTTAGTTAAGCTCATAAATAATTTCATCAATGAAAAGAAACATAAAACAAAAATGTTGTCTGTTAATTTTTCCTACTGGGGAATCAAATACAGTTTAACCCATCCCATGTTTGTGATTTTTCTTATTGTTAACATTCTCTTAGACATGTTGACTAGCACTCTCCATCAGAACATGACCCTTTGTATTTTCCTCCATATCCATATTTTCATACTTGGAATCGTAGTATGGGTTAACTCGGGTGAAATTTGTACTTGTCTCCCATTCTTTTAAAGTGATAGTTTTACTGACTCTTCTTCTGATGTGGGATATTCAATGAAGCTTCAAAGCCCAATTTTAAAATTGCGAGGACACAATTCCCAAAGGGGGGGAAGGATGTAACACCCGAGGTAAATAAAGAATTGACATTTTCATATTTATCCATATTTTTGAATAAAATATTAATATTACTTTAAAGGGAATGCTATGCTCGAGGGCGTACCCAATACACAACAAAGAGTTTCATTGAAATCTTACGTTGCACTATAATAATAAAATATTATTATTTTAAAAGGTAGTTGACGCCTAGCCATTGAAATGGAGGGAATGATCAAAACTAACTACAAAATAATTACATATGTTTGCAAATATTTTTACTTTTATCTAATAAATGTTGTAGGCTTAAAATGAAAATGAATCCAATTTTAACCAAAAATCTTTTAATATTATTTAAAAGGTCGATTTTCCACCTTTTGATGGAGAAACCTTTTTAAATATACCTTTGAATATTTTATATGTTGTATTTGATAAAATAAAATCCTTCTTTAGAATCTGGACATAAAAATTTACTTTGGGTAAAATTTTGTTATTTTTTCGATAAAGATCATTTTTATTGAAAATGTTGCATTTTAATTCAAATACTCCTTTTAATATGACTTATTTATATAGATAGATTATATTTTTAATTAATATTAAATTTTATTTAGAATATATTTTTACCATTTATTCTAATGGTGGTCATTTGAATTAATTTCACTTTGAAATTGGACTTAAACTAGTGTCAATCTTTTAATAGATATTGTTTCTCAAAAACACACTATTTGTTTTGATAGCGGGAATTAATTATTAAATTAATTAATGCAACATATATGTTTTGAATTTTGTAAAATAGACATAATTTTTGAATTCGGAATATCAAATATAGCTTAGGGTGAATTTTTGGTATTTTTCGGAAAAACATCAGTTTTTGATAAATAGTGAAACCACTAAGTGGTAGTTTAAAAATTGTTTTTTCATTAAAATGAAACTTTACCGATTATGTGATTTTAATTTAAAAAGTCCTACATACATGGTTGTCATAAGTATGTAAAATTTGGTTCAATGGGATTAAAATATTTTTTTTGGCGAATAGTAACTTTTAAGATTTTAATCGCGATTAGAGGTAATTAGTGTAATTTATGGTGAAAATAATGTTTTAAAAATATGAAATGACCTTGACACATGTCCTACCCTCATTGGATGTGTCATGGCTGACCAAGACAATCCATGGGATAACTTGGGGATCCCATGGAGCCACCTTGGTAGTAAAATGACATAAATAACTTTTTATTTAAAGATAAAATAAAAATGTCACAAGAATGAGTTGTTTTACTAAAACAATTTTTAAATGGGGTTATACAAGTCATATGTTTGACTATAAAAATTCATTAGAAAGATAAAAATAATTCCTACATAATGATATGTTTTTTATAATTTTTAGAGATTAAATAAACTAAATTATTTATGACATCATGATGATGCAAAGATTACTTCAATAATAAAGGATTTAAATAAAATGAAAGTATATTGTTAAAACAATAACATAAACTTGTCAAAGACCTATTGGATGATTATATTTCAAACCCTTTCCACCGTATCCTTGAAATAAATCAATGTGGGACCTTTAAAATCCGAAACTCATTTGAAAATAATGTAACATTTTGCAACTGTCCAATAGTGCCCCTCTTCTCTTTTTATAAAAGTCCCCCACCTCTACCACCTTACCGACACCTCTCAAGCATTTGGATAGGCCAAAACCTGATACTTTTGTCTCTCCACATCCCTCTATTACTCATAGAAGCTTCACATTGGGAAAAAGTCTTCCCAAGGAAGCCTTTGAGCTCAAATCAAAGAGAGATGCCCGATTTTAAGGTAATGTCTTCACTTGTGTTATTTTGTTTTATTTTTCTTCTCCAACCCCATAAACTCTTTTGATTAATTTTTTTGTAACAAATCCACTATATTCATTATACTATGATGTTTTTATAATAATGATTATACATACACTTACACACACCTACATCTAATGGTTATTGAACATATTGTTTCTGTGGATGGTGAATTTCTGCCTCACGAAACGATGATTGTTAAATATTCTTTTAACACCCTCAAAGGTGTCCATTAATATGTCACTATATTTATATATGATATATAATATTTTTATGTTTTACTTAATCTTCTGTATTTTTCATTTATGGCATACCTTTATGGTTTTCATTATGGTTAAACGTGATATCTTCATTTTAGGAAGTGCGGACTAATGCCCCCTCAAAGTGATTTGATTCATTAATAACATATGTGGTACAATTTAATGATATTATATATGATAAAATACTCGAATTATAACACTATTATGTATCATTATGTTTTAATTCCATTAAAAAAGAAATAGAAATGGAAGTAGCGTTCATGCGTACGTACGGCTTACCGTCTCCATGAACAGTGCATTTCATTTCTTACCTCTAAATGTATTGTAATATTATAAATTCATGAATATAATGGATATATATGATATATATGATATCTAAATAATGAATATAATTCTTGATATAATATATATTTTACCACATGAGCAACTTGAAATTATAAAGAGTTTATTTCTGACTCAAGTAGCATTGATCTACAAAACAACCATTAATAATTTAAATAATTACATAGTGTTCATAGCATGGTAATAAGTGATATAAAAGGAATAATGAACATGAAAAAGGTTCTTATGAACGTAGAAATTAACTCATGTTTATTATTCCGGAGGTTAAATAATGATTGAGTCAATTCGGACCCGAGGTAAGGGATACTACCCCTCTATTTCTTTTTAAGTACACTCTTTTATGTCATTCCTTTTAAGATCATATTTCTAATGATTGTGATGTTATTTTATAATAATCTTACTGTAAATTTTATGTTCATATTATGAGAGAACCTATCTTCTCTCATCAATACATTTTGGATGTTTTAATTGGCGTCGTTAGGCTGCCGAAATTTCATAAAGGGCATTTTATCTCACTTTTTGTTTTCGTGAGATTCATGCTACATTTGCCAATATTTTCTTTTGAGTGGTGTATGTACTGTCCATTATTATACTATTTGTGTAACATAATTTCGTTTATGAGTATTTAAATCAATGTTGTATAGTCCTTATTTCATGGGATGTACGTTTTGAAAGTTACCCAAATCGGTTTGGAACCTCTCACCCTCCTCTTTTTAAAAGACTTCTTTTGTTATGTCTTTTAATTTTCATCCTATTATGTGGGGATATGTTATTATATATCCTTATTGCCTTAAATTTTATGTAAATGTGATGAGATACCCTTTATCTCTCTCATCAACTCTTTTTCTAAAATTTGATGTGACGCTGTTCGGCTGTCAAGGGAACTTCTTAACCCAATTTTGATTACTTTGGGTTCAACATGTACTTATTGAATATGTCATCCTTTGAATATGTGTGAATGAAATTTGATTATTTTACACATAATATCCACTTATATTGGGTGTATTTATATTTTTCACACTTAATTATGAGATTTTTTTATCCTTAATTTAAGGATACCATCTTTATAATGGATTTCATCTAAATTTACGTTTCCATTGAGACTTCATTGTTGTTATGCACCAATTAACTCTTATATGGTGTATATACTGTCTTATGGAATATTATATCATGAATAACATTATTCTAATGATTTTATAAAGTTTTGATTAAATGTTATTCCTCAATTATTGTATTCAAGTGTCTCTCATTTTGTTAAAAACCCTTTAACTAAAATATCATTTTAAATGTTTTAATGATTTATTCTTAGAAATATTTCTCATTAATATCCATGTATTCAAAATGGTTTTAAGGATTTTTTATATTGATATTAATGGTTTAAAATGTAAAATTCTTCAATGTGGTATGGGACACTTTGATTTAAAAATAACTTTATTAAATGTTTTAAATGGTTTTGAAAATGGTTTTTAGAATGGATTCATTACTTAAATATCTTAAAATTTTATATTGTTATTGAAATGTGGGAATGTTATCTTTCCTTTGTGCTTATGTTTTGTGCTATGATTATGTAATGGTTCTTGGGCATTGTTATTAAGATGGGTGGTTCTGTGATAAACTAAGGGCAGGTGAGCCCGATATAGCTATCCAATTCTTTGGGTAACACGAAGGAGTTAAACGTTAAGGTTTCTCTGAAGAGATTTAGGGAATATACTATGATGGGTATTCCAAATGTAACCAAGAGGGTTACTCCCTATGTAAGAATGTTATGAACACCTCAAGTTAACATTATGTCTTATGATTTATATGACTATTCTTGATTTTATGAGGTATGTTAAAGTGTTTATGTTTTATGGGTAAAGTATGATTTCATTCTTATGTATATATGTACTCATGTTTCCTTTCCATACTTTTGTATAGCCCTTACTGAGATTTTTATGCTCATTCCAATTTTTTTAAATGTTTGTCATAGGTTAAGGGAATGGTACATGATATGATGATAGTGTCAAGGAAGTTTCAAGAAAGAATCCATGTTTTATTTTAAATATATTTCCGTTGATGGGAAAAATGAATACTATATTTTATGTAACCACTTTGTTTAAATGTGGAATGTAATGCAAGTTTTATGATCTAATTCTCTAAAAATCTAAACCTAAAAAGATCCTCAATGTGTAATCTTGTAATAACTCAAGATAAAGTATTGTTTAAGTCTGGGGCCTTATACTTGTTCCCTAAAACATATCACAACCGATGAAATGAAATCTGTATTATAAACAGGTAATCATATCATATCCTATAGAATGATTTACAGGTTTTGTAACAATTTCACCAAAATCATAAAACATAAAATAGATTCATATTCCATGTACGTATAACCTATGAGGTATAAATGTGATTCATAATGAACATGAAATTAATCATATCATATTCATATAAATGAGTCGAGTGGAAACATTAGATCTTTTCTGAGAAGGTATTATTAACATCAATATATTTCATATTAGAAGGAAATAATTTTGAAATATCCTCTAAAAATTGGATTATAAAATTATCCTTTCTGGATTCAAAAATAATTTTTATTACAGAAAACCATTTAAATTCTTTTTCATAGAAAATACCTTGAAAAAATGTACACAAAAATGCAATAATTTGGATTACCTTTATATATGAAAGCACATAAAATAAGCTTAAAATCATTTTAAAACATTTTTTCTTTGAAAGAATTTGAAAACATTTAAAAAAATATTGAAATTGTTTTGAAAACCATTTATTTGAAAATAATTTTATAAAATATAATTAAATATTTAATACATTATGAATAAAAATTTCCTAAAAAAATATAATATAAGAATGAATTTTTTTTGAAAACAACATTATTGAATGTATATTGAAAACTTGTGAATAAGACATCAATAAAGATTGAAAGTAGTTTTCCATGATAACATATAAAAGATTTTTGAAACTATATTGAAAAATAATCATTGAAAATTACATTAAAAAAAGTCTCCAGGATTAATCTTCTTTACAATGCAAAGAATTAATTGATGAAATGAATGTGGGTAAATCTATACTTGTCATATAAGGTCATGACAACATTCCTTTATACTATAAAAATGATAGAAATTTTTTTTGACCAAAAGGTGAAAATAAGATTCCCTTGAAGATTTTGAAAAAATACCAAAAGGATAAAAATTTCTTAATGATGTTATTGGGGAATGTAATAGTTTAATTTGAAACCTCTTTTATAGAACATATATTTTAGACCGAAGAGAGGGTAAAGTCAGGCCTTCCTAAATACACTTTATTAACAATATTATATACCATTTAGTAGAAATTAGAACCAATACATGATTATAGCTTGAACTAACATAGGATATGGAAACTCAAGAATATTTTTGTGAGAGGGATCAGAATATATCATCAGTGGAAGCATGAACATAAACAGTCTGAAAAAGAAATGTTACTTCCTCAATATACTCATATAACATTGTATCTTGGCATCATGCTCTCCATGTAAGGAATGAAAATTAAATGAATCATAATTATCAATTAATTATTGATATTAGGGTTATGTAATGTAAAATAAAATTATATTCACCACGAAAAAGTGTATAGGTATATAAATAACATGACTCCCAAATAATGTAAATAGAGACCATTTTTTTTACCGATTTGTTTTATTTTGAAACATAATCCCCATGGAAGAAGTATCATAAAATTGGAAATGTGAATGCCCATAATTTTAATTAAATTATACATAGAATAATTTCACAATCAATACATACCAAATACATAAGGAAAGAGTGTCGAACATTAATTGTATCTCATGTAAAATAAAAGTGAGAAGAAATCCCTTAACTTGTGTCTTGATGCTCTATGTACTCATAAAATATTCATATATAATAAATATAAGTTTTTTATAAATATTTTAAATATGCACATTCTAATATATATTTACATATATCATTTTATTATGACTTTATATTACCCACTTGTTAACGATTATATGTTAATATTTTAGTCAAAGTAAAATTCGTTTTGTACATCACAAGTGTCACAATTTTTTACATCTTGTGTCCTTCTACATAAATATGGATTACAGAATGTAAATCATGATATAAATATAATTTTTATGAATTTTATGTGTATTATAACAATCTATATAATATTGGATTATGGAATTGAAAACATCATTCATGGAGCTGGTAAGTTGTACGTACACATGAACATTGTTGTCGTCTTTATTTCCATATTAAAAGAATGTATTCAAATGAGACATGTATATATTTGTATTTATATATGTCTATCATTATTCTATTATAAGGAATAATTTATATATATCATATATTAATATTAAATCCAACCTTAATACATTACATGTGGTGTGTGATTGAATCACATCGCTTTGAGGGGCGATAGACCACACTTCCTCAAATGATATTATCATATTAAAACCAACTGGAAAGTAAAGAGATATGTGTTTTTAAAGAAATATAGAAGCATAAATACATATTAAATATAATATATTATGTTTATAAATTTATTTTCCATCATAATGGACCCCTTTATTGGTGTTAAATGTAAAATTAACAATCATCATTTTGTGAGGCAGTAATTCACCACACATAGAAACATTTTGTTCCATATCCATTATATGGAGGTGAGTGTAAAGGTTGGTCATAAATTTTTAATTAAGAAACCTAGTATATTAAGTATAATTTTGTATTTAGACATGAATGGAATAAATATAGTGGAGGGGTGAAGAATAATGATAATGGAAAAAAGGTTGAGAGAAAACATTACCTCTTAATCGGGCAACTCCTTTTGATTTATTCCAAAATGCATCCTTGAAAGGCTTCCTATCCCGAGGGAGGCTTCAAGGAACAAGGGTTTATATTTACGAGTCTACATGGGAGGATATTTGATGAACATAAAGGGATTGAGGTGTGTGAAAAATGGGTTGATGTAGTGTCCATTTATAGGAAATGAAAAGGACTCACTTGGAATTCTAGAATAAAGATAGTTGTTAACATGTTCATACATAAAGAAAAGTCATAAAAACCCAAAAAACATTATTTTATGTTTTATGGATGACCTATATAAAACCAATGGTATTTTTAAATATATCTTGGGTGATTGGGCCCTTAATTTTTTGATATAGTACATAATTAACCATAATTTTTCTTTTAATTTCTATGATAAATTTTATTCACTTTTACCCCTCATTTTGGTTAAAAAGTAACATTGAAATATTAGAATAATAATATTAGACTAAATACAATGGTTTATGAATAATTTTTGATATTAAAATCACTTATGTGACAAAATTAAAATTAGTGATAATCCTACATCCGAGAAGAAATAACAGGGTTTTAAAGAATAAAGAATTTAAAATGTTTATTATGATTTTATAGTCATTTATAATGAAAATTGATCCTAATGAAAGAAATATTAATATTATATGTAATAGTTAAATAATGTGACCTTAAAAAATATTTATAACATAATTTATTAGTTTATAATTAATTTGTCACAAAGGCATTTTTTAAATAAAAATGTGTATTCTCATTATTCATAAAAAAATTATATATCTAAGAAAAATCTAAAAAATTCACCCTATGCTAATTTGGTCATTCTGAATTAAATTTTTCTATTTATTTTATCTTATTAAATTTAAAAATATATCTAAAAATATTTTTATTATTAAAAATGGTCTAGCCAATAATCTGGAATTTTAACATAAATGGGATTTATAAAAATCTCATATTTCACTATCAAAAATATTTATTTATATAAAAAAATTATAAACAATCTTTGGAAAGTAATTATTAATCTTTAAAAAATTATTTTTAATGGTTCGATTATAATTAAATCAATAAATTAATTATATATATTAATATATATAAATATGTTCATAGAAACATAGTGTTGTGTGTATCGTATACCGACTCAGTGTGGCGTGCATTGAACACAAAGTTGGGGTTTCATGCAGTGCCAGCCAACTTGGTATTTCTTATTTTGAATGCCAATATGGTATTTCATCTGAATGGAATATTGTAATTTTTGTTTTAATATATATGTTTATATATTTATTTATTTATTTCACATGTGATCTGAAATGAAATATATTGAAATGATAAATTTATTCGAAAAATAATAATTCTCAAAATATCAAGGTGTAACACTTTTTCTTGAAGAAATTATGTAATATTTTTTTCTTAAACCACATCCCATTTATTCACAATTGGTTATATATATCTATCACTACTTTAATTTCCATTTCATCCGTTATTGATTAAAGATAGATTATGTAATTCATTTGTAAGTGAAACTGATCTTAATATTTTATTTAAGAAAGGGTATGACTATCGTCCTTAATAATGTTTTCATAAATGATTTAAAAAATCACATAGAAATTTAATTTTATTGAAAAATGATTTCTAAATCCATTTTACATGTTTTCCATTGTATTAATGATCTTTAAAATTTAATTTCCTAACATCTTCTAGATTTTCCACATCTAACTCCCTTTTTCAATTTTTTTAAAAAGAATGTCTATTTTTAACAATTGTAAAAACAATTGATTCTTTCATTTTCATATCACTTATTTTAGTTGATTATCCATTTATATTTTATAAAGTTCGGCTCATATAAAATTATCTTTAAAATAATTTATGATTCTTTTGGTATTAAAATGTGATTTTCATAATGAAAATTTTATTTTCCTAAAAAATGTTTTTATTGATCATATAATATTATTTAAATTCAAAAATTACATCAAAACTACTTATTATATTTAAACGAATATATTTATTTTTTAAATATTCCTTCTTAATTATTTATTTTGATGAATGATGATTTTTTCTAAGATATGTTTTCATATCCAATTTTTTCTCTGTGTTGATCATGATTTAATGAAATTTTTATGTAAGAAGCTTATTTTATTTAGGTTAATCATAATTCAGAGATACTATTATGGAAAATTTTTTATCTTTATAAGTTAATCATTATTCAATGATATTGTCATTCACATTTCATATATTTTATTTTTTAATAATTATTCAATGATATTATCATAGAACCTTTTTCTTATTCAAGGGTTAACGAGTCTCAATAATATTTTTATTGAACTTGTTACATTTCTAGGGGTTAATAATATTTCAAATAAATTGTTATAGAACCCAATTATTTTCAATTTGAAAATCTAGTTTCATATATAGTGTTATAGAACCCATTTTTTCCCAAATTTCAATCATGTTATTAATGGAATACTGATTATTTTTAGGATATTTATAATGTAATGATTGATTCATTCACATTATTAATTTTTTTTATTGGATACTTCTTATACCATGGGGGAAGCTAGATAGCACTAGTTTATTCATTTATATCTTATATAAGGTGTGATACATTTTTTCAAATTAATTTTTACAGAAGTTGCCTGTACGGTTAATTAATTTTTATTGTTTTGTAAGTGTTATAGAAATATAATGTCCCAAGATACCAACATATTTTTTTATGACTGATATGGGTAATTAATGTTTCTTTTTATCTAGAGTGATGTATCATGACTCCTGATTATTTATTTTGAAGACTATTGTCTTTGTTAATGACTTATTCTATGTTTTCATTGTTTTTGATCAAGGTATTTTGTGGTACTACTATTCATATTTAATAATATGTCATCTTTATTATGTCATTAATTCGTAATGTTAATCTTATTCACGCAAATGGAATTCAATTGTTAATTTTTAAATTTTCCCTTACTAGTAATTTTATCTCACCACAATTAGTAATAATGTTTATCTATTAAAAATGATTGGTGTTTAAAAAAATGTGTCTTGTTAGGTTTCATATGGAGATTGATGTTGATGACCAAATGCGGAATATGAAAATATGGGTATTGTAAGAGATAATGTTCATTTTATGAACCTTAAATTTATGATTCCATGAGGATAAGTTTTTTTCTAATTCTTCAAAACACTAAACCTCAATGCTCATTGAGATTTATACTGTTCCAAACATTTCCTACTGATATTATATGTTTCATATAATGAAAAAATTGTCACCTTTATGACTATAAATGCCAGGAATATAAATTTAAAGACATAAAAATTGAATATGAAATTATGATATTGAGGAATCTTTGAAGAATGATTTTCAGAATATGAGACTCATGAGTATTTAAATGTATTATAATAATAAAATAGATTATTTATTATGCCTTAAAATTAAAAATATTAAAAAGGGATAAGTATTTTAATATGAATGATATGTCATAATGCTTCAGAAAATGATGAGATGAATGATGTTTTCCCCCTTTAACATTATATCAAATATATGTAGGAAATATGAGGTTTATAATGGTTAAATTCAATATGATTGGGGTGCCATGATTTTATAATAGGTATTGGTTATTCTATATGGTTCATCAAATTCCAAGACACACTAGTTGATTTATCCCAACTATGGAATTGGGTTATCTAATGTAGTGGATATACTAACGATATTATTGACAAGAATTTTACTACAAATTAATTTTCTAAACTAATTATAAAAAATTGATTTTTATTATGGATTATCATTATTTTAATCATCAACAAAAATATATCTATTATTTTACATTTATATCATATATACTCAGGGGAATTTGAATGGCCTTGTTCATTATTTGAAAACAAATGTTATATTGATGTATTTTATAAATCTAGGGATGAGTAAATGATTTTGTATCAGTGTTTTAAGGTGTTGTTTGTTTTTTAAATATAGTAATTGATATGTTGTTTCTATCACTATGATCATCCCTTAATTTGCTATGGAATAACTAAAATGATTCTACGGTTTAGAATATGAGTGTTTGTATGTTAATGATAGAATATATAGTGGGGAGTATACCCCATGATGTACGATCAAAGATAATTTTATTTAATAAATTCATGGGCATATTTAGGTTCATTTGGGATTATATAAATATATAGTTATATATTTTCTGATTAATATATAGATTTTTGAATGTAGATAAACCAAGATGTAACATAATCTTCAAAAACCACTTTTGGAATAATTAAAAGACGAATAATTTGTATATATTTTCTTAATTATGTATTACCAATTAATATAAAAATTAATTATATAAATTTTTAATATTGATTCATCATTAATTTACCATTTTATAAATTATGTTATATGGGTGTATATAATAATTGATAAATATTTTTCTATTTTTAATTAAGTGTACTAATATATTTTTTATATTTGAAATCAGACAACAAAAATTCATACTATTATATTGATCTATAAAACTCAAATGAACATTATGATTGGGAATTTTTATATCCCATTGACTATTAGTCATCGTGGGGTGACTAATTATATTTTAACTTATTCAAATATGATATTCTTATTTCCGTTTTGTATTATATTTATAAATGAACTTGGTACTCCATTGACGCTATGAATTTTATTCAATCCATTGACTCATAGGATGCCACATCATAGAATCTATATTATTGATTATTTTCTGTTTGAATTTACCAATTATATTGGTGATGTGTGGTATTATGATTTAGATACATTAAATATTTTTAAAATTATTATCTACTTGGAATATATTTAAATTTTTTTTATTTTATTCCTATAGGATGTCTTAATAATGTCTTTTGTATTGGTTAAATGCATGTGAGGTGACTTTGTTTATATAAAATGTTGCCATTAATATTTAAATGGGTTTAGTTAAACATATAAATAGTTCGACATAGTGTTGCAATAAATTTTATAATAATAAAAGACACCAAATTATTGTGTTTATTATGGGGTGTCATTTCTTTTATCTTGTATTATCTTGATTATGATATTGGTTATTTTCTAAGAGGAGTAAATATTAACATGAATCCATATGATTATTTGAGATAATGGATTTATTTAGGGAAGTATCAGACCACATTAAATTTCATATAAATTATCACATAATGTATGGTATATTATCTATAATATATTTATAATATACAATACATTCACTCACATTTGTTACAATATTATGTAGAGAAATTTGATGAGGAATATTCATTTTTTACATAACCAGTTTTAGGCATTTAGAAGTGTGATAAAAATTAATAAGGAACAGATACATCATCTTTGGATATATTACGAAATCGTAGTCTTTTTTTATTTGGGAGCATATTATTGATATTCCAATATAAAGTCTAAATGTTTATAGTGTATTACCAATTATTATTAGAAACACAACTTATAGAAGCTAATATTTATGATGATTATTTAGTATGATTTCATTAATTAGTATGTTAATAAAATTCTATATCTCTCATTTACTTTTAAATTTCGGTTCTATTTAAATGTTCAAAAAATAAATAGATTATGATTTTAGGTGTTATACTATTTAATCTAATTACAAATAACAACATCCAGACACATAGGCACTAATTGGGGCATCCAAAAAGCATGTATAGAGAGTTAATAACTACTAGGAATCAATGAAAAGGTTAATGACCATCACCAATAATGTTGAGATACACTATGATTATGGTGGGTATTCACTTGGACATTGATAGATTTTCATAATATAATTTTATTAATGGGATGTTTTTTTCACCATCATAAAAAATTTGTCTTTTCTATAATTTTTATAATCTATATGAACAAAGAAATAGTAATCTATTTTAAAAAAGTGTATGTTTGAATATATTATGAGGCTTAAACATATTATTTATTTATAACTAATATTTATTAATGTATTCTAACAATGTATGAATAATGAAAACTAAATTACTTTAATGATAATAATATTACATAAATTATACCATGAAAACATTAAAAATTAAAACATAAACTGCAAAAAACAATAATAATAATGAATTCTTTAGTGGTAAAAAAATTATAGTTCAATAACACTTTTTATAATTTTTTGGGGGATATTACCATTGCACAATAATGATATGTGAATTAATGTCAAATAGTAAAAAAGAAATAATAATATTTTTAATTTTATGACTAGTAAACATGTATTTCACACCTTCAAATTTAATGATTTTGTATAAAACTTGTGGTTTTGGGATTGAAAATTTTATATTTTTTATTTTATATTCGATGGGGTTATTTCTTAAATTGATCAATTATTTTGATGGATTTTTTATTTCTTTCATGCAAAAAAATTATTAATTAATTTGAGTTGGTGATATGATTCCAATTAATTGTAATCAAAACAAAAATAAATGTTTTATTACTAGTGTTCCATTGAAATAAAATTATTCAATAAATTTCATAATGTAAATTTAATTTCATGGATTAATTAAAAAGGCCACAATATCTAATTGATATGATTAAAATATAAAGACAATCCACCTATTGAATTAATATTTTTTAAAATCTAGAAATTGGGAATGAAGTCTCAGAAAAATATTTCATTAGGGTATTTTATTTATGAAATGATTATGTACCTCTATATAATTTTTTAATACTTTTTTATTTATTATGAATTTAAAATAGTAAAAAATTTATTTTCACATAAATCTGAATGTGATACATGTTATTGTTAAAATAATGATTTTAATTGTTTAATTTTTATGATTTTTTACATAAAATTTTCATATTTATTATTTTCCATCTGGGTGTTGGATTTTTATGAAAAACTTTAATATGATCAAGAATTTTTTATTTATAGGATATAATTATTTTATTTTTTAAAATTAAGAATATCTATTACATTAATATCTATAAAATGACATTAAATTAAATATAGATAATCCTTGGTTACGACTATTTAATAATTAAGTACATGGGTTTAAAAGGAAATATGTCAGTAAATAATAATTAATATATTATTGGTATAAAAAATTCTTATATTTATGTATGAAAAAATAATCACGTGTGTGGAAGGTATAAAATATAACCCATATATTTTTTAATGATACAACGTTATCCATGTTTTTGGTTAAGAAATTTTATGACATAAATTTTAGAATTTATTATCAACATCCAATTCTCTGTTTTTGGGAATAAGATATTCACTATTCTCCAATGTTATAATTTAATGAAATGGTGGTAACTACAGAGGCGATAGTGTACTATTGCAGAGGAAGATATTGTGTAGTAATGTGCAGTTGAGTACTGTAGTACTATTATTAACATAATGGTCCTTGAGCGAAAAATTTGGGCCTACGTGCCATGTAATGGGCTAAATTCACTTTGGGCCTTCGGGTTGTGTAATGGGTCTCCATCTACACTGTTATAAGAAGTCTTTTCTTTGCATTAAATAATTAATGAGGCTTCGGCCCCAACCTTTAAAAAATTAATAATGTGATAAATTAATATATCAATTTAATAAGAATATCATATATTACTAGTGATTTATTGGTACCTGATTATTTCTACTAGGATTATTCCACACACCAAATATGCATACGACTTCTGTGTGTTAGTGTGTGTGTGTCAATTTTCTATGTTGAGGTTCAAATAATTGATATATATTATTTTTGATTGAACATTATTTTTGGAAATGTAATTGATCATTTTACTCATGATACTAGAAACAGTTATAATAGTAAATTTTACTATTATTTTCATTAAATTTTATTTGTATTGTATTATTACATTAACAAGTGGGTAGTATTTATTCATTTTATGAATGTGGGTTATCATTGGGAACCATTTGGATAATTTTTTAGAGTTAATTATAAAATTTATTACATAAATAATGTAATTATGATAATAAGTCATTATATCATTATTTATCTTCTGATAATCCACATGGGGAAAATATCATTCCTAATTGATTCATAAAAACTATCTTATACAGTGTCCACCATCTTATGATCAATTAGTCTACATTACCATTTTTTCTTTTTTGTCACATTGGCATGGTCATACCAGGTTAGGATATAATATATCCCAATGACCCATCCAAAATAAACAAAACTCATGACATGAGATTAAGTACTCTAAATCCAAACTTTTCACCAATGATCTCTCAATGATAGAAATTAGTTGTGATAATACAACATAATAATTATTCAATTATTAAAAATTAAGTAAATAGAGAAAAACATGAAATTATAAATAAATATAATATTTAATATTGTATTTCTAAAGAAATAATGATAAAAATCATGTTAAATAAATAAAAAATGTAAGTTCTTCACATAAAGAGACATCATAAGCAATAAGGTAATAACCAAAAATAAGGACACACCCTAAAAAATTACATAATATTTAGTTTGTAAATGAATTCTCTTTGAGGATATTTTCTACATTAGAGCTTTTGAGGATTGGGCCATAACTATTACATCTAAAATATTACAAAGATGACACTTTTACTCTATATATTTTTTCACAACATTAAATCTAATTAAGAAACAATAATTCTTTTATTGATAAAAATTCACTTGAAATATTTATTTATCATACATTCATCCTACCTAATAAAAATCATTTAAAAAAAATTGTATGAGCATAAAAGACTCAGTATGGCACATAAAAAACCATTATTCTAGTTAAAATGGAATAACCTAGTAAATGTTATTTGATTTGATCAAACAAAACATAATCACATGAATAATACTAATACATTTTTCTCAATGAAAAACACTAAAATGAATAACAAGAAATTACAACTCTTTAATGTGACTAATAGCATATTATATATAATTCTATATCAAACATGTTCAAATTGGAATAAACATATGGTTGAAGACTAAATTTGAGATCTATAATTAGGATCAACCATCATATAAGCTATATTGGGCTCAACAATTTCATTTAATGTTCATATAAAATTTGAAAAATAGGTTCATCACAAAAACCATTTTGAAAAACTCTTCCAAACCCGTAATCAAATTTTCTTGAATAAAAACACAATATTCATTTATGATTTCATTTTAAATACCCAAATAATGGAATAAAGTATTTATTTACCACATATAATATATTAAAGCTTATATAGGAATCCAAATAATAAATAATGGTTATAAAGTTTAATAAGTCATTGCCACCGTATATGTTAAAAAAATTCTTTTTTTCGTTTTGTAATGAAGGTAAAACACTTCATATAAAAAAAATACGTTTGAAAACATTGAATGAAATTCTAGAAAATAATAAAATATTATGTGTATTACTATTATATCAATACAAATAAATATTTAATTTATTATATTGTAGAAAAATATTTGATAATTAAATATTTAATCATTCAAGGTGACCCATACAACTTTTAACATTTAAATATTAATCTGTACGATTTATAAATAACATTAGTATATATATAATATAGATCTGAAATGTCATAATTGAATTATATACACCTTATAAAAGAATAAAGGTTTATATAATCAATAAATTCCTTAATTAAAGGATATTGAGGTGGCGTCCCTTACGAATATCGTCACATTAGATTAAGGATCACTCAATGACATCATTATATACAAAAAATAGAAATACACCCAATATTAGTGTATATTAAATGTAAAACAACCATTTGAAATTCAAAAATATTATTTTATTGAGAAAACTAAGGACATGCATATTTCAATCAATGAAATGAGATTCAGTTATGATTTCTCTCAAAAAGTTCTTATAAATGACATAGGAATTTATTAATATGGCAATTACATGTAGCAACAGTATATCTATACAAAGGGATGTGTAAATTATAAAATTAATAAATAAAATGTTTTTCCCCAAATAATTTTTTGCACAATATAATCAAAAAATTTGGCATAAAACCCAATTAGTGGAAATTTTGTTTATAAATTCCCATACCTTGAGTTTGACTTCTCTAATTTGTTCTTTAATTTAATCTAAATTGGGTAACTCTTTTTTATTTGAGCACAATGGAATTCTTGAATTGATTTATACTCAATGTAAGGATTATAAAAGTAAGACAATGGTATTGAGATATTATTTTAGAAGATTTTTTATGAGAAAAGTGGATTGATAGGTGTGAGTATGTGGGTAGAGGTGGTGGCCTTTTAAAAGAGGGGTGATGGGAATCTTAGGAATGTCATATAATATTTTTTTATTATAAATTTATTTTTGATTAATAATATTTTATATATGTTCCTGTTTGATTATGAAATGATTATGGGTTGAAATCCTCTCAACCAATAGTTTTTCAAAATGTTTAGGTCACAAACATAACTTTATCTTTTAGCTTTAACACTTAGTAAAAAACATTAAATCTTACCATGTCTTCTTGTATTTTAATAATGTACGTTTACTGTAGTTACTATTAATGAAAATTAAAACACATGTGGAACAATAATTAAATTTTTAATATTAAATATGTCAGTTGGACGAATCATATATTTTTTGAACTATTATATCTTTTAATGAAATATATTATCTTTTTAAAACTAAATTATATTCATTTTTACACTATCTATTAATTGATATTTTTTAATTCATAAAAACACTATTCCTTCAATCCAAATGCATTAAATCATCCCTAAAATGGAAATGTCTTCTAACAAAATTCTTTTTTGGCATCAAAATTTTCAAATTACATTTACCATAACAATTATAATATCATATATTCAAATATATCATTGATATAGAAATCACTGCATCATAATTGTGTCACAAATAAATTTTTTTATTGATTTTATAAAAATTACAAATAAAATACCTTGATGTATGAAATATATTTCTATTTATAATGACTATTTATTGTAAAAGAGATAATTTTTATAAACCAAATTGTAATTGGTTTAGTTAAGAGATACATGTTTATGTTATATTTCAACTTTCTTTTCTGAAATATTATAAAAGTTCATTATCACAACCAATCGGCTCCATGGGGTCATCAAATCGATCTATGTACTCTCATGGTATGAAATATCTCATCCAATAGGATTATGACACATGTTACTATAATTTTATATTGTTATAAAATTATTTTTACCCATATTTACTTGATTTACCCTTTAACCATAGTAAAAAAATAATTACTGAAGTTACTATTTCTAATGCCTAATAATAAAAAGTAAATATTTAAGATTACTATTCAAGATGACTTAGTCACACATAATGCACTAAAATAAACTTCTATATAATCACATATTCCATAAAGGATAAACTATATATTTTCCCTATTTTTAGACATTAAACAAAACAGAAAATGACAGTACAAGATCATATAATACCCAAATAGAATAATAATTTTCAAAAAATACTACTCTGAATATCCAAATTTTCAACAAAAATACCTGAATCTCAATAAAAACCATTCAATAAAAAATTTAAATAAAATCCTTCCAAATAATCCACAATAATATTGGAACACAATATTCGAAACATTTTGATCAGATGGTATTCAAAAAAAATATTAATATTTTTCATTAAATGACATTAACTACTCATAATGTCTCGTAATAAAATTTAAATAATCTAATCACATTTTCTCCATGATATGACAATTATTTCCCCAAATAATCCAAATATCGCTTTTTCCACAATAAAAACATAGATTCTTCCAAAATAAAATTCAATCATCACTCCTCAAATGAAATCCCATAGTATCCTATTTTTATTTTGATATGTATTGTTACTAAAATAGAGAATATGTTAGAAAATACAATTTATCAATTAATCAAAAAATTATTTTTATATACTAAGAATAAAAATTTGATAAAACATGAGTTCCCAAAATAAACATATTATTGATTCATAAAATAATTTATCTAAAAATAATTAGTCATACAAACCTTGGACTTCATGTAGTCTAGTGGTAGGTGATAAATCCAAGTAGAATTTAGGTTGTGGGTTTGATTCCCACAGCTTTGTTGGTTGCAATGGGTGGTTACACAGTCTGTGTTTTGTGATTTTTTAGAAAATATATAATTTTATAACATTCCAAAAAATTATATAAAATCTAAAAAAATAACCATAACATATTTTAACCTCAATGGTTATCCATAACCTTGAACTTTTTATCTCAAAAATTAACAACACATAATTTCATTAAAGGTGAATATCATAAAAAATACAATTAGTAATCTTAATATTCCAGATCATAAATCCTAAAATGCATTTTCATGGAAAAATAACATATTATATACCGAAAAATTATAATCCTATAATGGTATCAATTACCTGTAAAAATATTATAATCTACAAAGTTGTCTAAACTATCCTCTGATAACAACTACAAGGCCCCAGCTTTAAACATTACATAATAATGAGTTAAATCTAGAATTCACATTGAGGGTCTTTTTAGGATTATATCAACAATGAATCGGGCCATAATTATTACAACTCAAAAATTACAAAGAATTCACTTCTAATCTATCAAATTTTTTCAAAATAATAAAACCACTTTAAAAACATGAATTATATTCTTGATAGAAACCTTCATGAATTACACAATTATATTACTCTACCTTATACTATGTGAAAAAAATTCAATCATGTGGAATGAGTATAAATTTTTTAGAAAGGTACATAAAAACATTAGTCTAGTTAAAACCTGATAACCCATTCAATGTTCGTTGATTGAATGAAACATAAAATTTTCACGCTAATAACACTCATATTTATTTCTCAATAAAAACACTAAAACCAATCTCACGAAATTAAAACACTCTATGGTTATGTAAAAAATAATATACATAAAACCCTTTTAACCACATTCCAATTGGAATTACTCTATAGTGGACTTCGAAATTGGTCATTTAAAATGGGGATCACCATTCATATAAGAAATATTGGCATCACCTGTGAGTTATAGTAATGCTCAACTCTTCATATAATTCATATCAGGCTCACATGTGAGCTATAATTGGGATCATACCTTCATATAATATATATTAGGACTGACCGTTTCATATAATTCTCATTTACCATTTCAAAAACACATTCATAGAAATCCCTTTTTGAAAAACTCATCTAATCCTATATAAAAAATATTCCTTTATAAAAACAAAATATTCATTAATAAACCATTTTAAATACCCAAAAAAGGAATAAGGGATTAATTTTCATTTTATAAGTCATTAAGGCTTATATAGGAATCCAAACTTCCAATAATTATTATGGTGGTGAATTAGCTGTTATTTCCATATATGTTAAAAATTATTCAATTATTAATTTTATAGAGATAGTAAAACGAATCATAAAAAAATTTCCATTTTTAAACATTGAATGAAAAACATAGTCCAATTTTTTTTGTATATTTATTTTTTTTGTTATATAGAAAATATGAAATTTATTTTCACGAAAAAAATTATTTGATAATTAAATATTTAAATGTCATGGTGTCCCATACCACTTCGAAAATTAAGATTATAATCTCCATGATTAAATAAATAACATTAATATAGATAAAATATGGATAAGAAATGTCATAGTGGATATATATATCCCTTATTAAATAATAAAGGTGAATATTATCATGAAATTCCTCAATTAATGGAGATTGGGACAGAAGTCCATTAAATAGATCATGTAATTAGACTAAGGATAATTAAATTTAATAATTATGTGTTCCAAATATAATGATACCAAATATAAGTGTATATTCAAAGTAAAACAATCAAAGGTTATTCACCCATATTATTGGAAAAACAAAACCTATTACATGGAAATTTAACTCAATTAAATGATCATGAGATAATATTTCCCTTACAATGTTCGCATAAATGACATTATATTTTTTCAACGTGGAGATGAGGTTTAGAAATAGTATATCCACGCAAAGGGAAGAGGAAATTTTAACATAAATAAATAAACAACGATTCCTTAAAAAGTCATTGAATAATACAGTCAACAATGTATTTGTAAAACCCAATGAGAATAAATTTAGTTTCGAAAATCCTTTACCTTGAGTATGACTTGTCTTGTTCATTCTTTAATTTCATCAAAATTGGGTAACTCATTTTGTTTTTAGCCAAAAGGATTTCAAGACCCTTCTTCTACCTAAATTAAGGCTTCTATGTGAAAGGTATTAATTTTGTGATATTATTTGAGAAAAAGTTGGATAATCCAATGGGATTGAGATGTGTGAGTAAGTGGGTAATGGTGGTTTCCCCTTACAATAGAGAGAAGGGGCACTTTATTAATGTCCTGAAATATTATTTTATCAAAAATTGATTTTAAAATTATAATATATAAAAAGGTATAAATTTATAATATTATAAGAGTATGGGTCAAAATAAACTCATCGAATACATTTTATCAATATTTAGGTCACAAACATAACCATATATTTTAGCTCTATCAATTTGTTAAAAACTGTAACTCTTACCATATATTATTTTATTTTCATAATATATAGTTACTATAGTTACTATAAAATTCAAAATGTACATATTGTGGATAATTAATAAAATTATTAATATTATAACACCTAGTTAGATTAATAAATGTTTTTGTGGACAATTATATCATTTAATAAATTATATTGGTTTTAAAAATTCAATTATGTCAATTTTGAGAGTTTTGAGCAATTGATTTTTTTTTAAATTTATTAAAACTTCATTACATCGATACAAAGGAATTAAGACATCCCAGTCAGGTAACTTTTGTCAAAAAAAATATTGTACGACCTCCAAATGTTCAAATAACAATTATTTTAATATTTATAATATCATATAATCGAATCATTCATTAATAGGGTAATCACTAAATCATCATTATGTCATAAATATATTTATATATTTAAGGTCTAAAAATTTTAAATAGAATAACATGATTTTGGAAGTATTATTTTATTTATAATTACTATTCATAGTCAACTATGTCATATATAGATACAAAATTAATATTGTTTTAGTTAACAGATATATGTAAATGTTATATTTCTTTTTTCGATAAAATACATATTATAAAAGGTCCTTATCACAACCATGTGGCTCTATGGGGTTCTAATATCAACCAAAGGATGTTCATGGTTATTCATATCCCAACTAATATGATTAGTAATGTGTTATGGTATTTTTAGAATATTATAATATTATTTTAACACTTATTTACCTTGTTTACCATTTAGTGATGGTAAATAATAATAATTACTTATGTTAATATTCATAATGGCCAAAAATTAAAGATACCAATTTTGACAATTTTGACCTTCTGATTAAAAATATGGAATATATTTTTTGAAGTTAAAAATACAGAAGTTGCATTAACTAATTTAAAATTAATTCCCATTGTCAAAACTATAACGCAGGATGTGGAGAATTAAAAACTATCCAAATATTGACATCTATGTATGTCCAATTTAAATGTGAAATTAAATAAAATGACCAAAATTATATTAAATGATAAAATAATATTGTAATTAATCATTAAACCCAACTAAAATATCGATCTCTCTATATAAATATATTATATGAAATGTCAGTTTTGAATTAAAATGTAATATTTTTTATTATTCTTTAAAAAATGGATGTCATCAAGAAAATAAAATAATATTAACAAAGTATTATTTTGATGTTTTCAATCTAAATAAGAAATTTATTTAGTCATATAAAATATATAATAGTTATAAAATGATTATTTAAAAAGGCTCTTCCATCAAAAGGATATAAAATAACCATTTAAAATTACTAGAGTATTTTATTCTTAAAATTTGATTCATTAAAATTTTAAGACTCTAAAATTTTTTTGATAAATGTAAAATTGTTTGAAAAATATATTTAATCAAATTTTAGTTATTTATGTTCATTCATATAAATATAATTTCAAGGTGTTAACTATTATTTAATATTATTTTATTAATATTGTATTACTTTTTGGTATAAATTAGTGGTGTGTGCAACGTATGATTTCAGAGAAAACCTATTGTTTTGTGTCATGTTTTCTATTTGAAAAGTTATCCACATTAATGTAAAAAAATACCATATTCATATATATTATTAGATGTGGAAATGTATTTTTTTATAAATACTTGTGATGTTACAATATTTCCCCCATTTGGAAATTGCTTCCTCACAATTTTAAAATTGTGCTCACTAACATCATTGAAAATACAACATCTAAAAATGGTTAATAGAAATTCAAATCTAAAAATATAAATTTAAGTAAAAATTTCATCTCATATAACACAAACTAGGGTTCCATGTAGGAAAACATGGATATGTAAGAAGAAACTATCCACCATGTTCTGATTGAGAGTGATAGAAAACATGGTCATGATAAAGTTAACAACCAGAAAACCATAAAAATATTCTAGGTAAAAAGTACATTGATTTCCATGCAAGAAATATAAACATAAAATGTTTTTGTTTTAATATCCTTTTCATAATGTTAAAAAAAATATGATCAAGCCTAAAAATATAAAGTATCAAACATAATTGTTCTGTACAGTTTCATCCTTTAATAAATATTTACCACAAACTATTCTTTTCTCCAAATGATGAGTAATGAAGGTGAATTTGTCACACCTGAAGTTCTACAATCATCTAATATAGAATCAAATAATCCAAAAAAGATAACTATATATTTCCCATGTCTTTAGACATTAACCAAGACCATAATCATTCTAAGAAGATCATATAATCCTCAAATAGTATAATACTCTATAAAAATGAATACTGCTCATAATCTCCAAGTTTCTACAAAAGTACCGAAATTTTAACAAAATCCACTCAAAAAAAATTCCATTGAAATTCCTCAAAACAATAAAATATAAAATTAAAACCCAAAGATTTGTAAAATTTGATCCCATAGTCTTCCACAATATATCATAACATTTATCTTCAAATAACTTGGACTAATCCTAATGTCTCATTAAAAATTAATTATCATAATCACATAATCTCTGTGATTGGTTAATAATTTCGACAAAAAACACAAATCTACATATTTCTTTAATAATAACAAATATTCTCCCAAAATAATATTTAACCAATACTACTCAAATGAAATCTAATTGTATAATTTTTTTCTTTCGGTATATAGTGTTCCCAAAATAGAAAACTAATTTTAATATAAAATTTGTCACATAATTACTACAATATTTTTTCTATACTAAGGATATCAATTTGATAAAACATAAGTTCCCAATATCAACTTATTCCTGATCTATAAAATAATTAATTTAAAAAGAATAAGTCATACTAATTAGGGACATTATGTATCCTATTGGTAGGTGATAAATCTGAGTCTCACATTGGTTGTGTGTTCGATTCCCTCATCATTGTCCAATGTGATGGGTTGTCACATGGTCTGTGTGTTGTCCATTTTCAAAAACTATATAATTTTTAATACATTCCAATAAATGAGATAAATTCCTCAAAAAACCATAAATTATTTTAACCTCAATGGAAATCTCATACCTTGGATTTTGCATCCCAAATATAAATAACCCATAATTTCCTCAAAGTTGAATGTCACGACCCAACCTAGTGGGACCCATGATGTGACTCCCCAAGACCACCCCCAATAGGCCAGGGGATGGTGACTAGCAGCGAGTAGCCATTTTACTATCAAGGGTGGCATTTACTAGGTACATGTACACATGGACACATCTCCAAACCCACAAATGTTGAATCTTACAAACACTAATAGGAAAAATTCATGCATGCAACTAAACCAAACCAACATAGGGAAATAAAAAGTAATGTTCTGGAATTAAACTAGGAAAAAAATACAACCCCACAAATACAAGAGTCTGAAACTAAAAATTCCATCATGTAAACAAAAAAAAGGAAATGGGATTGCAGCTCGTAGCCATAGGAACACCTCGGCTGGTAAGGAACTCAAAAAGCATGGTTCTGTCCTGGTCCTCCATAGACTCTATCAAAGGGATACTTGTCTGCACAAGACATGACACGTGTAGCCAAGGCCCGTGTAGGGGTGAGTATAACAATACTCTGTAGAGGACCCCCGAAAAACCAAAATGAAATACACAAAGTAAAGGTACATTAGGCTACACACAGTATATGTTCACACATAACAAGTGAAACACAATCCAGATATACTCAAATATCAGACCCGTAGTATAGAGTCAAGTCGCATAGAAGAAAACCCAGTTAGGGATTCAGTTCAAAGATTCCATGAAGCACTGGTTCTGGGAGAATAGACTCCATGAGTCTAGTAGTTCTGGTGACATCCGTCTGAGAAGTACTGTTTGTTTGGAACCGCCACAAGAGGTAGATTCTCTCATTATGGGAGACACACTCTTGAGTGGGAAGGATCATGATAAATAGAAGTACTCATTATGGGAGGCACACCCCTGATTGGAAAAGATTACGATACATAGATGAGGATCACGGCCAGGGCCATGGCGGATATGATGAATCATCTGGATTCACCAGCTAGGTGATACACCTGCTAAGAAGATGATCAATGCCCAGTAGATTTGATCACGACGATTCCTGACTCTACATAGTGTAAGGAATGGATAGAGGATCTCACGTCGTGCCTCTCGGATGGATGACGAATCTATCACAAAAATTACTGCGGAAGGGATCATACTACTGTAGAAGGAAATGATGCCTGGCATTCATGGGAATGATAAGATGGTTCAATAACCCAAACAAAATATGTCCATAATACGGTGACCAAGAAGACCATGTTGTTTTCCTAAAAGTACACGGCGTGTAGAAAAGTTACCAGCCATGTTGTCTGAACTTTGGTACTTCCTGTGTACAACGTATCGTGTCGTAAGGCTGGCCGTATTGAAAAATTGAGTACACTGTGTGTACTACGATATACATGCCGTGTCCATGTGAATGGGGTTGGCCCCGTTTATGCTGGCCATGTGCCCGAACACGGTCATCAACTAGTGCACGCCAACCCATGTAATCGGCACATGGGGTGACCCACACTACTAGCCTCTCCTGGTCGTGTGATGGAGTTCATGGTCATGTACTCGATCCCACGTTCATGTACCCCATGGTTACATGCCAAGACCCGCATAGCAGCCATTGTCATGTTGTACACGATGTGTTCTGAAGTTGTGTTGATCATCATGTGTTCTTGTATTTCCCAAAATACACTTCGAGATTCGGGGAAAGTCTAACACGCCGTGTGACTAGGGTCACATGTCTTGTGATTCCTCTATGACCCCTGAAACCCTATCCACCACAGACAGCACTACACGGCATGCTCTATGGAAGTACACACCGTGTATTCTGGAAATTTCCAAAAACGATGCTCTTTGCCGGCGTGCCTCCCGTGCTGCCCTGATCGTCGATCCGGTCATCCTATTACCATGAAACCTTCAGGTTTGGTAGCCCCAAATCCACGAAGCTTCTTCCGGTGTTTTCGGGCCTCCGATCGGCTCTAAAAACATGTTTTGATCATATTGAGTGAAGAAAGATCGTATAAAAGTACATCCTGATTCGCTACAAACTATAGTCAACCATCCTTGTCACACCCCATCAAGGTTGCTATGGTGTCGATTCTATAATTTGGGATCATTGTGTCGCAAAATAGACACTCAACGATATGTTGTTCATCGCCCCACGAAGAACGCGGAGAACGCGAGAGATAAAAATGGAAGAAATCCATTAGAACAAATTTGAGGAATGAACCTCAAATATCTTTCATCACGGAGTTGATACACTCCCATTAATAGGCTTAAACAGAGCAGAAATCAACAAAAAAAATTCAACATGGATCAATTACCTGAATCATCTTAATAAAACCCTCCTGCAAGAATGAACAAATTCGCAGATCAACTTTTTCTTGGTTGGTCCGCGTTCATTTTTCAAAAATCAAAAATGGGGAAAGAATTCGAATTACAATCTCGTACCTCAACTGGGATAGATGGCTGATGAAGGTGTTATGCGTTCATCATCGTCGAGATACTCCAACTTCGTTGGTGTAGAAATTATCAAATTCGATCTGTTGACGTTCGTCGTTGCGGGATTTCACCAGCGCTCAATGGATCCTCCAATGATTTCTCTAAAAAATTTGTCAATGACCACCATTCGCTTAACCCATTAAATAGGGAAACATGATTCAACGTTTTGTTACACTGTGTCATTAATGATTCATGTTTCTGTTTCTAATCCATTATGACATGGAATTTAATTTTGAAATAGTTGCAATGTCAATACGCTGAAGAGGATATTTCCATAAAAATGAAATAAACATTGAAAATTTTATTTTATTTTTAATTTACTAAAAACGTACGAAAATTAACTTCTTTCCTCGACATTCGCTGGTCGTGGTTAGGTTCATTATAGGGTATGTTCATCGTCCAAGACACAATGGTGCCCTCAGATTTTTAATCCGAGCATCTGTTTGGGAACTTCCACAACCGCACACGAGTGCCGACTCACATAACATAAAAAGTTTTGAACCAGTTTTCCGAGCTCACCGGGCCTCGGAATGAGGTTCTGTCTCTGTGCATGGTCTTGTAATAATCTCATATAATACTTGGAAAAAATCCAAGTCATTGTAGGGAATTTATTCAAAAATAACATTAGCCATCATAAAATCCCAGATCATAAAGCATCAAAAGGGGTTTCTAGGACATTGAAATTATGATATACCTTAAAATTATAAACCCATGATTATTTACCTAACAATTAATAAAACATATTAATCCACAATGTTTCCTAAACCTTCCTATTATACCTACTATAAGGCCCCAACCTTTAAATTTACATAATATTGAGTTAGTTCAAGAATTCACATTCAGTAACTTTTCAGTTTTAGAGATTTGGATAATTGTTCGATAACTATTACATCTCTAATAAAGAATAGTATACACTTATACTCTATCCAATTTTTTTCACAATTTTAAAACTCGTTAAAGACTATAATTATTTTCTTGACATAAATTTTCTAGAATTCTTCTATTCTATTACCCTTACTTATTCCCTATAAAGAACATTTCAAAAACATGGGATTAGCATAAAAATCTAGTAAGGGGCATTAAAAAAGAGGAACCATTAGTCTAGTTAAAAAATGATAACCCATTCAATTTTATTTGAGTGGATAAAATAAATAATTTTCAAATGAATAACAAAAATAATTTTTTCTCAATAAAAAACACTAAAAACAATTGAATGAAATTTAAAATCTTTTGGGTCACATAGATAATCAAATAAATAATCCCCATTTTAATATCTTCAAATTGGAAGAACCATATGGTTGACTTCAAAATTGGATATCTAAAATCTGGATAACCATATGTATAAGCTATATTGGCCTCTAATATGAGCTATAATGGGTTTAAAACCTTCATATAAGCAATTTTGGGATCACCCAATTCATATAACTCTGACGTGGTATTTTAAAAACATGTTCATCACAAAACCGTTTTTGAAAAACTCTTCCAATACCATATGAAAAAAAATTCATATAAAAATATTATATTAATTTAATAACCCATTTTAAATACCGAAATAAAGAAATTAAAATAAACGAATGGTTATATAAGAATAAAAATATCAAATAATTCTTATGGCGGTGAAGAAGTCATTGTCATTATATATTTTAGAAAAATATTCCTTTAATAATTTTGAAAATTTAGATGATTCATATAAAAAGATTCAATTTGAATACGTTGAATAAAAATCTATATATAAATAAAATTTTCCTTATATTATTTTTATACCCATATAAATAAATATTTAATTTAATATCAAGAAGAAAAATGAATTCATAATTAAATCATTAATTGTTCAAGTTGACTCGCACTGCTTTGAATATTTAAGTTTCAATCTCCATGATATAATAAATAATATCATTATAGATAAAATATGTATAAGAAATGTCATATTGGGTGTATATAAACATTAAAAAATAGTAAAGGTGAATATTATGAAGAAATTCCTCAATGAAAACAGATTGAGATGATGTACCTTACAAAATTTTATCCCTATATTAAGGATAAATCAATGAATAAATTATGTGTAACAAATATAAATTCACCCAATATATATAGATATACAATTTAAAACAATCAGAGGTCATTCAAATATTTTTTAGGAAAAAAAACTACATACAAGGATATTTATCTCAATGAAATGATATTGAGTTAATATTTCCCTTATAATGTTCATATAAAAGATATAAAAATTTATTAATGGGTTGATTATGTATAGAAACTGTGTACCCAAACAATGGGAAGTGGATATTATGACATAAATAAATGTTGTGTTATTACAAAGATAATCTTGGAATAATATAATTGACAAAGTATGCATTAAACACAATGAGTGGAAATTGAGTTTATAAAAGTTTCATATATTGACTCTGACTTGTCTCGATTGTCCTTTAATTTCCTCTAAATTGGATAACTCCATTAAATTTTAGCCAGAAAGATATCATGAATTAACTTCTTCATAAATTATTTATTTTATGAGTAATGGAGTGATGTTGGGAGCTTATTTGAGCAAAATTTGGATGAGCCAAGGTGCTTGAGAGGTGTGAGTACATGGGTAGATGCGGTTGCCTTTTATTAGAGGGATGAGTGGCACTTTCAGAATGTTTAGAAATATTATTTTGTTATAAATTTATTTTAGAATTTTAATAGTAAGAAATCGAAATAGTTCAATGATAGGATCACTATGGGTCGAAATCCTCTCAACCAATAGTTTTTATACAAGTTTACTTCACAATAATTACCTTATCATTTAGCTTTTACCCTTAGTTAAAAACATTAACTCTCACCATTTATTCATATATTTTATTAATATATGGTTACTATAGTAACAATAAAATTCCAAGAGAACCAAAAGTGTTTCATTAATTCCATTTTTAATATTATATATATCATTTGGAAGAATCTTATATTTTTAAGACTATTATATCATTTAATAAATTTCTATTTTTTAAACACATTTATGTCAATTTTGACTCTATTTTGTAATTTATTTTCTTGTTCGCGTCAATAGAAATTCACTACATTAAAAAGTTTATTAAATATTCTCCCATGAGTAAATTTCATCAAAATAACTGTCGATGGATTAGAAATTTTCAAATTACATTTATTTTAATATTTATAATATCAGATATTTGAATCTTTCATTAATAAGGTAATCAATGAATCATCATTTTGTAAAAAATAAATTAATATCATGTTTAAAATTTATAAAAAAATACCATGATATAGGATATTTCTTTAGATATCTAATAAATATTTGTAGTTAAATATATAATTTATAAAAATAAAATTAAAATTAGTTTACTTAGTAGATACATGTTTATGTTATATTTCATATTATTTAAAATAAATATTTTAAAAGGTCATTATCACACAATATTGGTTCCATGGGGTCCTAAAAATGACACATGTATGATCAAGGTCATACATAAATCATCCAATAGGATTAGAACACGTTTTAGTGTAGTTTTATATTATTATACCAATTATATTTACCCTTATTTACCTGATTTACTCCTTAACCATGGTAAATAAAAATAATTACAGATGTTACTATTCATAATGTAAAAATATTAAAGGTACATATTTACAGAATTTGGAAAATATGATTCAATATTCGGATTCCATTTATCAAAATTCAACATACAGATGTTTTACTAATTAATTTAAAATTAATTTTTGTTGTGAAAATGAGATAGCAGTTTTTTAAGAAGTAAAAACAATGAAAATATAGGCCTTTTTTATGTCTAATTTAAACATGAGATTACTTATAATGAAAAAAATTGGATTAAATGATAAGAAAATAATACAAATAATCTTTAAGTCCATTTAAAATGAAAGTCTAACTATTAAAATATATTAGATGAAAAGACAGTTTTGAATTAAAATGTTTATTTTTCTATATTGATTAAATTATGGATTTTATCAAAAAAATAAGAAAATTTAAACCAAGGAAATTTTTTTGACCCAATTCTAAATAATCAGTTCAATTTTAAAAATAGAACAAATAAATGTGACAAAACAATGGTTTTTTACCCTTTTAATTGGATTTATTCTCATTTTATGCCTCTAAATTTTATTAGATAAATTTGAAAAAATTTAACAAATTTGTATAATTATATTTTTGGTATTTTTTTTCATTACATGTAATACAATGTATAGGAATTAATAACCATTTAAAATAATAATATTATTGTTCTCTCACTTTTTGGTTTAACTCATTGTTTTGTGCAACATAAGATTTCAGAAAAAACTCATTATTGCATGTCGAGAAAGCTTTCAGAAAATATCTCCACTTTAACGCAAAATTAATATCTTATAAATAAATATTATTTGATATAAAAATGTATAATCGTAAAAATTAATGGGATATTACAAAAACACTTATCCATCCTAGATAGTTAACCAACGAAACCATTGAATAAAACATAACATTACCCTTAAACAAATGTAACATCTATAATCAATCTTTGAGTAAAAAGTATTATTTGTTTCTCGAGTCATGATAAAAAAATATTTACAAATCACTTAATTAATTTATTACAGTGAAAGTTTACAATTCAATAAATAGGGTTTACCTAGATCATTGTAATGTATTCCCATATTTTATTTATTCCAATTTATATATCCAATTCCATTTTACACAATAAAAAATCATATTTTAAATTAACTATTTATATATATATTTCTCATATAGTAGGGAAGTTATACGAATATATATATATATATATATTATTTATTTATAAAAAAATTAATCATAACCCTTGTTTCTTAACATCATTCATCTATTTCAATTACTTTTATAACGAGTTATAATAATAAATATACAAAAAACAATACATTTAAATAATCATAACACGATTGACTACAAATTTTAATTTATCCAATTTGATTATAATAAATAACCATTTCATTTTACTAATTATAGAATAAGAATATTAATCCATAAAAGAACCCAAAAACTATATGTTTTTACCCATAAAATCCTTTTTTACACTTATAAATGGTTTTCAAATTCTTTGATTCACTTATATAATTATATACTCATTACATTCAAAAATTGTTTTTTATATTTAATTAGTAATGTCAATATATCATAAATATAAATCATATCTATGATAAAAAAATCAATTTTGATAAAAAAATTACATTATATATCTGATATTTATAGGAATGATAATGACGAAAACATATGGTGTTTAATCGGTGAGAGAAAAAAAAATTATCTAGTGCACAATACACATAAATATGATAGTGTATAAAATCATTAATTGATCAAATAGTTAAATAATGATAAATAGTTTGTATTATAGAATAATACACAGAACCAGATACTTTTATATGGTTTATTTACATTTTTTTAGTATTTATTCTTGGTTTATTGGTGGTTTATATCCCCCATCATATTTCCTAATATTATGATTAATGAAATGTTATAAGCTTACAAATATAGTCATTATGTCAATAAAACTATAAAAAAGTTTAATATAAATGGAAAAAGTTAAATTGTGAGTAGGAAAGCAATTATTTTTCATTTCCATCATTTCTAATTTTCATTGATTCATAAATTATGTATATAACATGTTTATTACTAAAATACTATCCAGTTAAATTGTATAAATCACAATATAATGTTTGTTTGTCTATCTATCACTTCATCTATGTGTCATTATTTATTGATATAGAGTCTAATAAACCATAAAATGGTGGAGGAAACAATATATTGGTTTAAATTATTTATTTATAAAGATATTAACCATTGAAAAAATATAATTATTTCATAAATTTCAATGATTTTTTTTCAACACTGTCTTATGTTTGAAAAAAACATGCAATGATTTGTGTACCCAAAATACATGGTTTCTATTCATCAATCTTGTATATTCACTAAACATCGATAATATTTAAACCCATATTTTTATAATTTTTTCCAAAAAAATCCATATAAACCATTACATGGTTCATAAAAGAATAACGACCAGTGGATAATAAAATTATACTTAGATTAATCGTGAATTATGATCACTGCACTGATGTCATTTTTTCACTATATCCTTTTATTTTTGTTATTATTTTCCCAAATGATTTCATGAAATGTGTGAAGTAGGTGGGGTGAATCGGTAAAATAAAAAAATTATAGGAAAAAATAAAATAAATAATAACATATATATTTTTATAGTGGTTCTAAAATTAGGATCTAATTTTACTTATCACATCCTCTCTATTAATTTATAATTATTTACTAAAATATCTATTTTTTATGTGGTCTATAACTTGATTTAAATGAAACTATTTCATAGAGGACAAAGAATTTGTAGCCTGAAATTTTTCCTTGGGATATAGTAGTAAAAATGGATATGATATTTTATGGTCGAATAACTAGTAAAATAATTTTTTTTATTAGAATGTGTGTAAAAATTTAAAAATAAGAAATATTAGAAAACATATGAACTTAAAATTCAAAAACAATAAAATTCATATTAAAATATTAATCTTGATATTATGTAGCAGCATAATCTAAAAAAAATTCAAATGATGTAAATCTAAGAGGAATTCAAATACATAATTTTTTTAATAATGGAAATTAATTTGTAAATAATCAGGTACCCTATTATCTCTGATATAGAAAAATGACATCAATTTTCATCCATTATTAAATTTATTGTTTTTATATTCAAGGACCAATTGTCCCTTTCATAAGTATCTAAAAATAACGATATTTTTGTTCTCATGTTTAATTAATTATTCTTCCTATTTCCTTAAAATGAAATTGTTATATATCGATAATATTATACTAATAAATATATTAGTATAATGTTAGTATTTTAAAAACATATATTAGTTCCTCATAGTATTCTTCTTGATAAATATTTCGATGACAACATTTTTGAACAGTCTACACCAAAATATTTTTTCATATAGTGATTCATGAGAATGAATTGTTGACCCAATACTTCTATTATAATCATTATATTACAAGGTATTGAATTTATTTTATCATATAATTCCATCATGGTTCATATTTTTTAATGTTATCTTATAAATCACCATTGAATAATTTCTTTTTAAGTATAACATGAATTAACACTCCTTCCCCATGACCACTTTATCCCTTTATTGGAAAATTAAAATCAACCATGCTTATCCTCCAAAAAAAATAATGTTATATTTTTGGGTAAGATTCAATGTATGGATAACACATGGAATATATTTAGATTATAGCATGACCGCTTACGGGAAATTCATCATCTCACTTACTCAAAAAAAAAACTTTGAACATCTCAGTAAGGTTTCTACCAATTAATTTTGTAAATTAAAATATTAAATTGTATAAAAATAAGATGTAATGATTATTTTTTCAGATAATCATATAAATCTAAATGTGACGGTCAATCAAATTTTTTTTAAATGTGGGAAAAAAATACTTATATCGCCTCATTTAGTTCATTTTCTTCACTTCTAATATATATTTCATTGATAAGTGTATACTTTTAGGGCATAACATATCATTTTTAACTCAAAAAATACTTACATTTTCAATGAATATAAAGATCTCACATTATCACTAAACATATAGAAATTATAAACAATGAAAAAAATTAGCATAATTTATAAACTATAACTTGGGTATTTGAAAAACATTATTTGATCTTGTAATAATAGTTCTAAAATATTTTTATAATTCATCGTATTATTTTATGAAAAAAACTTCATCTTAAATATAGAAAAAAAATTGTCAACATAATTTAGTTAAATATATATACAATGAAATTCATAACCCTATAATTATATAAGTTAATAATTCCAAACAAGGATTCAGAATCACCTGTATAGAGTTATTAATTCATTATAATGAAGAATTTAATTAATATAAACTATTTATATAATAGCATATCAATTATAATATTATTAAACAAAAAAATTAAAATATATTACTTCATTAATAATATGGTCGACGTATCCATATCCTCAAAAGATATAGACATTTTTGATTTGGATCATCATTTTCATATGCCTTCAATTAGTGATTATATGACAAATTCTGTTGATACATAAAATATAATATATTCCATTATATAATTCTACCTTACATCAAAAAACATATAGATCCAAGGTTATTGTAAAAAAAATTGATCTATTTTATACTCAAATATCCACATAACAAGAAGATCATATTAAAATTATTAACTAAATTATCTCTATGAAAAAATAGTTTATTTTATCAAAATAAGGTCAATTTGTTATAATTTAAATTTTTTTAATTGTTTTTGTTAATACAGAAAATTATTGTCTAATCAATTATCGTGAGACATAAATGCCCATTATAATTAAAATAATTATACTCTTAAATGTAAAATTTTTTGTGGTGAAAATAGTGGAAAAACCCCTTTATAATATCTTAGAAGCAATCACCTTTGATTTAAATTCTTGGAAGTATTATTTACTATAGTTCAAAATATCATTTATTTTTATGCATTATAAATCCTTGATGATTCATCTGTACTTTTCTTTTTATATCCTTTCAAACCATTACATAATCCGGAAAATTCATTCCCCACAATGTCTCAACTATAATATTTAAATCTATAAAAACACCAAATCCATAGAGGGATTATCATTTATATGTGTCAGTAATTAAAAATAATTTTTTTTGAATTATATTATAATAAATTTAAGATTCCATGGGTTTATTTGTATCATTTCATTGAAGACGCCCATTTGAAGACTTATATGATGCATCATTTTGATCAATGGAAGCCTCCCCAATAGGATATGATTGTCTGTATTGAATAAAATTCAATTTATCAAACCTAAAATAATGTCAATATTTATAATTATTTCTTGTTAAATGTTCATAAATGATGACATTTTAATCTTGGGTTATATAATTGTTTTCCGATGAATAATGGATAAACTAATATTCCCTGAGGAACTAATTTTTTTTTTTGAGATTATAATACATTTTATTATTAGTTTCATGAAAAATATTAATTAATTTTTCTTGTTTATTATTCTCCTAGTCTATCACGACATGAATTAATACCTATCTTCATGAATTATTTTATGAAAATAATGATTATAAAAAAATACCTTTTGAAGTTATAGATCATGAATCTTATTATTTTAAGAATATCCTTCACTCAGTAAAGTTGGATATGATGTTACCAATAACTTATATTCAATATTAGGTAGAATATATGTTTTTTATTTCCTTAATGTGAATCAGGATGTTCTAATGGGGTTTATCTAATATTTTCATGGATGTTTTCTATATAATTTTAACACCTTTGATCCCATGACATATTCATTTTCCCATAATGATTGTATACTAAAAAATTTAATTAAAAATGAATCATATCGATTCTATTATAAATTAAAATTTATAGTGTATATAATGACTATTATTTGAATACACCATAGATTAATTCTAAATTATCTCTATCTTTCTCCCTTGTTTTGTAATTTATCATACTCAATCATACCCTTGATATATTAAATGGTTTTAAAAAAACATGAAATTAACGGCGGTATATATCCAACATCCTTATATTATAATAGTATCTTAGCTGTGGTGAGTCTTTAATATAAGTAAACATCTCAGTAATCTTGTAATGGTCAATAATTTTATTCATTAAAAATAAATGAAAAAATGATTGAACAAATATCATCTTTTAAAAATCATCAATACAATTTTACATTTTATACAGATAAATATTAAATATTATTTTGAAATTCCCAACATATTAAATGTGGATACTCCTTGAAAACCATAATGATGAAACATTAATATCAGTGCTATTTATTCCTAGTGTAAAATAAAATTTCATTTTATCAAAAAAGTTATATTTGCTTAATATTCATAAAATTTGTTTCCAAAACTAAATTATATTCACCACACCAAATAATATCGAACCAGTTGTATGATTTCTCAATATCCCATAAATCTATAATTGAATCCTTAAACCATAAAATACCTATCTGGAATCCAAATTTGATTTATCTCTTTATCCGTATCTAATCGATGTCAGTTTGAATTGAGGTTTTGTATTTTAGTATATAGAAGATGAAATCATTCTTGACTACCTCCACTTAAATGTTAATGTAACAATATAATTCTCTTTTCCTTTTGAAATATGAGAAGATAAAAGTTCTTCATCTCTAATTTTATGTATATAATTATTTTCAATCATTATTTAATTCCATTAATGTTTATGCTATTGTCTAATAGATACAAGAATATGGTCAATACAATAGAAATAAACTAACCTAATTTTATTGATATCAGAGGATCAATTCAAGGATATATAATAAATGTAGGACAAAATTGAAATTGGCAAATGTTATTAAAAACAAAATAATTACCTAAAAATTCAATTTTTCTTTATTCAATAGTGTAATTGAAAAATATACCTTCATATTAATGTGACAAAACGTTCTGTTATATATTAATCCATGCAATGAGAAGAAATTTTCAATATTCCTTGTGTTATAATGTTAATGTCCAATATATATTATCTAAAATAGTTTCATAGAGTTTGAAACTCTCTAAATTGCAGCATAGTACAATTTCTATAGAATTTTATATCATGTTTTATATACTAAAACACATATTAGTTCATCATTCCATTAAAGGTACTAATTGAACAATTGTGTTCTAATAAATTCTCATATTCATTAATAGATAGAGTTATCATGTTTTAATTTTTTAATTATAATCCTACAAATATTTATGGAGATAATTGTGGATCTATGTTTTTGGCATACTCAATTAAGACAATTTATGACATCTGATGGTTCTGTATGTGTTATTTACAATAGTATTTATTATTTTTCACTTTGTTGGAGGTGGTTACTTCTATAATTAAAAACAAAGAACATAAGTATGGGCGCAAATATCATAAATATATATATTCTAAATGCTCTAATATAGATAGCATTTTCTTGATGATATTATAAATTGTGTACATTATCTAAACATTTAATTTTCTAGAAATTATTAATAAAATAAAACAGAACATTATACCTACATCGGTAAAATATATTATTTTTTGGTATCAATATAATATTGATATAGTAAACTTTAATTCATTTTTGCAAACTAATCTTTGGAAATGAAAATTTATCATATAATTATATATTTTTTACATAATAATGAATTATGTGATACCTCACTTTAGTATAAATTATCCTATAATGGTTATGTGTATTTTTATTTTTATAAATAAATAATGAATTCCCACATATAATTTAAATTTTTACGTTTTTAAACAAAAATCGAACAGATTTTTTACTTATCTATTATGCTTAATCATAATAACATTATTCAAATATATTGTTTTATTTTTATGTTTATAAATAAAATGGAGGTAGATTAATTGAACTACATCTTATTTTACTCTTTCCAAGAAAGTGACCCGTTAAACTTTTACATTTTTTATTCATCTAGTGATAACAAAAATAACAATCTATATAACTCATTATCATAATTGATGTTTTTACAAGGATGATTAATAATAGATTTAGTATATCATTAAAAACAAGATACTTTTATTTACTACTATAAAATGAATTTATTTAAAATCCACCTAAAATATACCACTCATGTACAGACTTTGGAAAAGATATTGTTTCTTGAAAACAAGTACAGTCAACTACTAATTATTCAACAACAATATCTATAATCATAATTCACATATATTGGTTATTTATCAACTCTATATTCAATTTTATATTTTTTATTATATATATTTATTGAATATAAAACAATTTCAGTAGATCATTACAATACATACTCCGCTATATGATAATACTATAACCAGGATAATAAATCAAAAATCTCATAATAAAAATGACCACTTAGATATAACTCATAAAATTTATTTTCCGTCCTATTTGAAAACCCAATGAAAATATAATCACTTAATTATCAAATATTGATATCATTAATGTATACTTGATACCTATATAATATGTCTACAATAACTTTTGATTAATATTTTACACTACACATTTCCTTTTTCAAACGCAATTTATTATTGAAATATATAATGTAATTAACACCAAGAATGAGAAACCAATTTCTATCCATTTATCGCATTGGTTTACATAAAATCCCAATTTTCCTTTTTCTCATACTACAAACAAAGGGTTTCCTACCATATAAATTCTATTCAATAAAAATATTGATAAAAAGGCACATAAAATAAATCTAAAATTACATAAGACATATTTGGGTAGAATTATAAAATAGATTTTGTAGAGGATGAAACATTAAAATAAGAAAATAATCTACTATATTATCAATACATTTCTATTAACTATATCTTTTATCTACTATTAAGGTATTATTCCTTACAATATATGAATTCAAAAATGGAAATTTTTTCAAAATATAATTTGTCATAATTACTTAATATCTTTTGTTGATTACCTAAATCTTATATTAGTCTCATATTGACTTAATTTAACAAATAATTCATAGCCAACCCCTATCATCAACCACTTAAGGAATTTTTAAAAGTATTTTAAATAATATGTGAAATGAAAGTGTTGTTTTCCGAATGATTCCTCATAAAATTTCTTGATTAAATTAATAAATCAACATCTCCAAATACCATCCCAATAAGATTATCAAAATTAGTTTTCCACATTCTCATTGATTAATCTATTCACCCTATTTAGAAATATATTATCTATAAATATTATTTTCGTTAGGTCTCATGAAATAAAAACTATTTCTCTAAATTATTATTCTAATAGATACATCAGAAATTCATACTCTGATAGATCATCCTCATCCAATTTGACTTCAAGAGAGTCTTCAGCAACCCTGATTATGTCATTAGTAACTAGATTAGATCTATTATGGTTTTAATGTCCCATTAATTTGGTTTTCTTTTAGCTAAAATAAAAAATATTAAAACTAACTTTGTTTTTGGGATGGATATCCTACAACCAAACACAATAAAGAATTCTATCATTCGCTTACACTTTTCCAAATCTCATAAAGTTATATCATCATTAATGGTATAATGATAATTCAATTTAATATATAAAAGTATATTAAAAAATAAATTAAAGAATTATTCTTTAATTGATATTAATTTATTGTATTTTTTTTAAATATCATAATTTTTTATTCTTTCTCTCAATTATTTAATTCTGTTATCGAGTTCTTTCTGCTAAGAAATAGTGGGAACTTTCAAATTATTAACAAAAAATTTCTAACTCCAGGCTTTAAAACTCACCACCATGATTACATCGAGTTTATATTATATTATAATAAATTTATTATCAACTATATTAAACAAAAAACTAAAAGTTTCATTAAATTTAATTTTTTGATCATTTAAATATAAAAAAGAAAAACATTGAATATGATCCACTATAGTAATGGAATAATTCATCCATCTAGTATGAATTTAAAAATTTACAAGCCCATCCACCTTTTCCATAAGATTCAATTTTCCTCCACCTAATTCCAATACATCATGTTTCTCACTATCAACAGATCATGGCTAATGGTATGTACATTACAATTATATTTAGTGAAAAATTGTCATAATTCATAACATAAATAATTTAATCATTTTTTACATTTTAATTCAATCCATCATGTTAGGGATGGTTTTTTTGATAAATATTATATGTATAATATGTCCAATACTAATTGGGATAAGTGATATCATGAAATTTGGGGTCCCTTATGAATGCTATAGAAGAATCATAAAAGCTAACAATGCATCCTGACAGAGAGCCTACGAAGCTGCACCCTATCCACATTTATGAACATCCATTCATTCCAATTTCAATTTATCCACAACTCTATATTATACAATGAATATAGCCCTTGGTAATTAACCTGGCCATGATATTTTTTCAACTATATGAGAGATATATTATCTTATCAACTTAATGATGGTCTCAGAAACAGCCTTTATGAATCATAAGGAATCCAAAAACTATAAGAATTCAATAAGATAGTAATTTGATCGTCCTGAGTGGAAATATTCATGAAATAACATTTATCCCAAATTATTCATGAAATATGGTGAATGTACTATATCATCAACCATGATAGAGATTTTTACTCCCATGAGAATCCCTAATAACCATTGATCACTATAGTGTATTCATGAAAATACTATTTAAATAGGTGACCCATAACATATTGTATACAACATGGAAGACCCATATCCCATTGTATCTTACATGTGGGACTAGTCTCCCAAGTCATACCATTTTGGTGACAACTTTACTAGGATTTTTTACTTCTGAAACCCATCATCGAAAGATCTTGACATAGAATAAGTAACCCATAATCCCTAAAAAATTGAAAAATATAACATTTTGTTATCACATTAGGGAATCATGTATCCATATATTATATTACATAATACCCCTTCCCCAAATTATCCTACTTAAGAATAAAAATATGAATTCCACCTCCAAAGCTGCCTTATGTATAAGATTAGGGAACATACACTAGTGTACACCATTTAAATGGTGTTTTCCAATATTAAATGGAATATATGGATCTATCCACATATACAGGTAAATCCCACATAGTTGCCACACATTTTATTCCTAATAACAGTAATGGTTCTTATGGTAAGGACATTGGATTTGTATCTCATGGAATCACATGATCATATAGTCTATAGAAAATAATTAGATCTAAATCAATGATGTTTTTATTTCATAATAAATTATCCATGGTAGAACATGAAGGTAATACTCATTGAAAAATCCCAAACACATCAATTAAAATAGTTCATACACCTAGGAAACCCATTATAAGATTCAATATTCACTTTGATTTGTTATTCACAAAGTTCTATATTTTATTTAGGAAAACCCTGATGTGTTATAATTCATCAATTTATATTTTTCATACCATTAATGGATTATACATTCTAAAACCATGTCAATAAACTATGGTGCTAACATCCATATCGCATGTTGTTAAACATCATAGTATGGTCCTAACACAAAACCTGAGACTATTTACAATGTACTATATGTGAATTTATACAAGGAAACCATGATACATAATATGCCCCTTCTGGGTTCAAACACAGTATCATATGCATTCCAAATCATCCCACATGGCGTCATATACTTCATATATCCATATATATATCCTTTAACATTAGACCTCATTCCATAAAATATTGGAATCTACTTTATTCGACCACAACCACAATGAAACTAATTTCACCATCCTATATAGAAATTTTTTTTATCCAATAATTTTTATATCATATGAATCAGGAAAATTTCCTAATGTATTCATATCCTACCTAGGGGGTCGTATCATTATAAATCAATTCTATCCCCACTTTTCCATATTCCCCTTAATGTTAAAAATGATGGGATCCTCATGCATCAACCACACAAAAACCATTGCAATGAAACATTATATTAATATTACAAATGATGTGATGTAGAAATGTATGGACTGATCTATATCAAATGAATTTTAAATTTCTAATGCATCATATAAAGAAACAATAAACTTTGCGGGTTATGATTTTCTCCATGAGGATAAATTTTGATAAATTATATTGGACCTGATCTTGCTAGAAAATAGATAATGACTTATTCAACTCAAAAATAAATTATAGAATATAATATTTTGAATATAAATTTAGTATGATTAGATAATAAAATAATTTTTTGAATATGTAATATTCAAATGTTATTTTTGATTTGTAGTTCAAATAAATAATTATCATAGGGGTATCATATCCAATCTTACTGTTTTTAAATGATTACTGAATATATATTAAATCAAAATGGGATTCCAAAATTTTAAAATAATTCCCCCTAAATAGATGAGGATGATCAATATCTACAATCCTGTAGACCAACATGCATTCCAGGGTATGAGTGGTAATATCTCAATGACTAAAATATATTGGAATTTAGGACATTATATAAAAAAATTCTGGAGCAGTCATATTGGATGTTTCATTAACAACCAAAACAAATTACACCTGAAATGACCTAGTTAAAGGACAAAAATATAGTGAACTTCATGTTATTTTCTCCAAATATGAAAATTATTAGAAACACATGGATACACTTATGATATTTTCAGGATGATAGTACAAGATTTTGGTATTTGGTTGTTGTTGATAACCCCTTTTGGATCTCTAATAATTACAAATTAATGGATTCATCATATGATGGATTATTTTATGCTCCATCCACCAAAAATTTCATAATCCTCTAAACTGGATTGATATTTATCCTAACCTATTCCATCAATACTTTATGAGGATTATGTTGGTGTTCGGGGTTGTTTGAATTGTACAATTATAACATTAGTGGTAGAATATAACAAATATATTGAACTAAAACCCCTAATACAACCTATCTATATGTACATTTATGTGAAACCAGTTCCACCCATAAAATCTATAATTACAGTGGGATTATCTCCATGATGACCAATAATAAATACTACCCCTATCTTAAGAAAAAAGATGTTGGATTCATACAATACCTCTCAATTGTTATGTGACTCTTATGGGGGGTATTTTCCCTCACCATTTCCACTAACAATGTCATAAAACCTCAATTTGATAGACATTCACTAAGGTGGATCCCAATGAGATCTTAGACCTGAATAATCAAGACCAAACACCATTGAGGAGGCATCATAGAGTGAAATATGACCAAATAAATCTTGAAAAGACATATATCCCAATTTCCCATAAAAAATCTATTAGTATAAGCCTATTGAAGGGAATATTAGATCCTTACTCATCTTAATAAGTCCTTCAAGTGTTCACATACAATGAAATTATAAGCTTGATAGAACCCCTTGAATGTGACCAGAGTTTATATTTTTATTGTAGCCACATAAAATAATTTCTTATGATAGATTCCCATAGGGTCTATAGGAACGATGTTAGAAGACATCCCCACTCTTAATGAAGAATGAGAATAGATTAATGTTTGTAGTATAGATGACCATTAACACATCTTAGAGTAAACTAATATATTTCCTTATATCACTTCTAAAATATAAAGAATCAAACCATAGATTATGATGTTTATTGTAGAGGGAAATAGTTTGTAATTGATCTTCAATATCCATGGATTAATCCCACATCATTTCTCCCACTAATGTTTAATGTTATGAAAAATCCTCCACAAGCCATTAGAATGATCATTTAACATCAAGGGTCTACAAAAATACCTTGGTTTCCTTACCAAAACACCACAAAATATTACCCATTGGGATAAATTATCATATTTGCACATGTCCCTACAATCGATCAAATATTATTTCGGTGTTCTTTTTCCTCACATAGACACACCCTTAAAACATTACCTAGAGGGAAGACAACATATAACTACTTCAATCAAATTAAGCTTAACTAATGTGTTTTAATATGGTAGACTCCAATACAGAATGGTGTGTCTTATTAACATGCTTAAATACAATATTTATTATAAATTATATATTTTTATTCCAATTATACCCCCTCACCATTAATGAACAAAGCCTTCATTGTGGACCATGCATAGCAATCACAGGAAGGGAATACACACTTCTATTCTAGTATTGGATTTCAAACCATTGTTTATAACCTAAAATCCCTGGACCATGATCCGATGAATATTACACCATTGGAATTTAATAATAACTTCAAATCCTTCTTCATACAACATATAAAATTTTCCAATTGGAGTTGTTATCTGGATTACACATGCTCTTTCAATGTGCTTTTTCTTCACTCACACACAGCCTATGAAACATCATAGGAGGTCAACCATCTATAAATATGTCCAATATCGGAATTCAAAAAATGGAGCTATTTTCTGTTCGGATACTCAAAATAAATTTACACCATGTAGACATTGGTAGCCCATTTTAGACATTTATGTGTCACTTTTCCTAATTTGTTACACTAAAGAAGAATGTCAAAATGTCCATAAAGATACTTAAAAAAGGACATATATAACAACCCCACACTGGTAGGATATAAAATTCACTATTATATAATCACGTTATTGGGATAATATGCATATAAATTTCTAAGAGGTTCATTATAATATCCTAGAATCTTCTTAAAGAAATACCTATATTAATCCTATTCTTTTACTCAAGGACTATTGGGGCACATATGAGTGACTTCAAAAATAAGATAATATATTCTTAAAAGGTTGGAAATTATACATTGAAATATTATGATAGATGATAATGGGATTCAGAAAACTCCTACATTGTTCCAAGGATCCCATAAGTCATCTACAACAATGACACGAAAGTTAGATAAAATAATTCTCACCTAAAGAGGTCGGTTATCTTACCGTTGAAAATAATGTAAAATAATGTCTACCTAAATAAAAATATTCAATATTGAGTAGGTAAATACCCCAATAGAGTTATAAAAATCTCTTACAAATCCCTTAAAATAGTTTTATATTTTGGGATGATATTCCCTTGACTCTTTATCAGAATTTATGGTAATATTCATCCATTTATGTCACCGTGATGATAACACGATCTTTATTTGTAGGGGTACATACTAACAAATTAAAAATAATTATCCCCTTATTAAATATACATTCATAACACCCTCATAAATATTGCGACTCAATAGATCTTTATAGGTTTAATATATATCCTCAACAACAACCTATCACATTTTTTTGAGTCAAAGAAATATTTGTGTCTTTAGTTATTATAGGAATATCTCTCACCCCAAACATACTCCATCATAATTAATGTGTATTATAAATATTCTAAACCCAATGAATAATCACTATTTAAAATCCACATTATTAGATCATGTTTAAAACATTTACTCAAGGGGATAATATAAATGTTTTGGATAATTTAAACGAATTAGGAACTTGTAACCTTTTGATTATGCTTTTTTTGATGTCCACAACATAATATGATTTTACAGATATGATAAAAGTGTTGTATATTCCATCCATGAAAAATAATTATTGGGAAACTATTCAATATCTATAGATATATACCGACACATGGGTGATGTGGTATTCAGTGAAAAAACACATTACCGAGATTCAATTCACACTAAATCATTATCAAAGGAATAAACACCCAAAATAAAATGATGATCCTAAACATTTAATGTTAAATTAATTATTTTTAAATAAAGTTACAACATCCAATGAAAGATAATGGGATATTTATGGATATATCTCCCTCCACAAAAAAGAAGTTGATTAATGCTTCATTTAAGAGATGTTAACACAATATTAGGCTTTGATATACAATATTAGATTACTTAATTCAAAATTACTTAGAAGAAATATTGAAAATGAGTATATTATTCATCAATAAGTTTTTGGTTCTCCTTATACAAACCAATTGGGGTTTACCCATCCCATTAGTGTAAAGTACGATCATTATGTTTTCTATTGATCATAAAAATTGGTTTTCCTCAATCTTGTAGATCTGGAAGACTATGATATTCCTATAATATAATAATAGATTCTCCCATTTTTGCATGTAAAATAAGACCACATCAAACAAGGAATCACAAAATAATATTAATTAGGTGATTATATAATGTTTTTTACATTACCCATTTCTGGTATCATCTATGACTTTATTGACACTGTTTGTCCTTGGTTCCATTAATTCTCTCCCTTTTTAATAGAATCCACACAATAATGGCTCACCCTAGTACAACCTATAATACAAAAATTACACCAATTGGGTAGAAGTGCCTTCTCACCTATCCAAATTTCAAAATTCTATCATTACTAAATTAAATTTTACTAATTATCTAGAGGATAAATAGTCAAAATTCATTTCCATGTGTGAAAATGTGATGGGAACACGCCATTTGGGTATCTTCGTTTGGTTTTCCCCAAATTGTTTCCTTTGTTGGTTTTTTTTCAAAAGGATTGATTCAAGGTGTAAGGTAATGATATTTTAAATTAAATTGGAAGGTTATTTTTTGAACATATGTGTTATGAGAGGTATAAATATTGGGAGGATTTGGTGGCCATTTATAATGGTGGGGTGAGGGACAAACATTGCATTTTTGAAAACCTAATACGTGTAACAACATGTTTAGATTTAAAAATAATCAAAAACCAAAATAATTAATAATTAAAGATTTATGGTTGATATATAACCATAATATTGGTGTTAGATAAGTGTATTTTTCATTCTGGCCATTATTTTTCGGGTTAAGTATCTTGTTAAAGTTAATTTTACAATAAATGTAGTAATTAATTTTAATCATGTTCATTAATATTTCTGTAAAAACTAATTTAATATATTTATTATGTAAATACAATAACGGTTAAAAATATTTATATACATTTTTTAAAAATAATTTAATTAAATATAAAAAATCATGTTTAATGAAAATCCCATAGTTGTTGTAAGAAATTGAGTTTTTAAGTGAGAATGTTCTAAAGATCAATATGTTATTTTTCTATAATAAATATAAAAATGATTAAATTTTTATAAATGGAATAATCAATGAATAAATGATCTATTTTCAATTTAAAACAAACTTAAAATAAAAGATCACCATATAGATAAATTATATGAAAAAATGTTTTGAATTAAAATCCTTTGATTTCACGATTCATCCAAAAAATGATGTTTTTCATAAAAATACCTAAAATTCACTATTAGATAATTTTTAAATAATGAATTATAAACTTATTTTTATTTTATAAAATTATATTATTAATATTTTCTAAAGTTATTTTAATAATTTTACACGTTAGGAAATAAAACCAGTTTATTTTAGAAAATTTTATTATCAAAAAAATAACGACCTTACCAATATTACACGTTTTATTATAAATTTGTTATATTTATATATAATCATAATATATTATATTTAAAAATAATTTATTTATATTCATATATATATACTTATGATATAGTTTGTAACTCTATAAAAATAACAATAAAATTATCTTTCGTATAAACATAGTGTTGTGTGTAATGAAAGAGAAATCAGTGTTGTGTGTAGCAAAAGATTATATTTGTGTAGAATATAATGGATCTTTGAATTAGTGTAAACATAAATTCATAGACCCAAATAAATTTTATTTCATCAAAATAGAATAGTTATCAAAAAACTCACGGTGTTGCATTCTACCCCCTGAAAATGAATTTCTCTCTCAAAATACATCTCAGTTACTAAAGTATTAATACATGAAAGTTATATAAATAGAAACCCACATCTGAAATATGATTAATTAAAATCCTTTAAAAAGGGAACATTGGAAAACTTATTTTTAACCATATTTAGTAATAATTAGGTTTCCACATGGGAGAACATTGGTGGCCAGTTTGAAAATGGGCTTGGAAGAAAACAGTAATTATTTATAAGGAGTGATTCAGGTCATCAATAACAAACATGTGAATGGAAAATGAAATGATGAGGGACTCATTGTCATCAATATATGTTTATTTAAAATTATATCAGTTCAAAAAATCATTAGTTTTTAGGAAAATATTTTTTATTCGATATACTTTCCTAAAGTTGGAGAATTTTAATTAAAATATTTACATGATTACTTTCAGAAAAACCTCACTATTTATTTCCTTGATCAAATTCCATGCCGCCGTTCTAAAAACGAAATTAAGGAGAATTTTTAGTTCATAAAGAACTAACAGGTCATTGGGTCTATGACAAACTATCTCTTCTATTGCTGGTTATCATCAATATAATGTTTTTAGAATTGGTTATCCAATATTCATAAATCATCTTGTTTTCAGATAATAAATTAATATCAGAAACATCATATCACATTTAACATTATCATTCCTTAAACACATAACCATATAACACTTCCCAAAAATTCAAATTCAAAACTCTAGAAAGAATTTTAGTAAATTTCTCCTAATCATATCAACATTAGTCCCCTTATATATTATAGTATCTATTATCCATCTAATACCAACCATTTGAATAACTTCATTTATAATTATCTTGAATGATGCACAACTACAAAATTAACCAATTGTGGCATTTCAAAAAATAGAAAGCAAAAAAAAAACTGTATCCATAGCCTATGGCCATGATTTACTTGAAATATGGCTGATATATCTATTTCAAATGGGCTGACCTTTTTACTTGGTTTAAACAATGAAAATAGGTGGATGTAACCTTGATTTAAACTATGGTAATATGTGTCTATATCCACTAGAAAAATTATTTTATTTGGTGGATATAACCATGGATTAAACTATGAAAAAAGGTTGTCATATACATAGTTTATTATGTTATAAAATTTTTCTATTGAAACCTGTTTAAACCAGGAAATAGGTGTCTATGGACATCATTTAATATAATTTATATAGGTTTCTATGGAAATAATTTGAAACCATGGTCTCATTCATAAAAAGTAGATGTTTATAGGAAGGTTTGATACACTAACCTATTCTATATTCTATCAAACACATTACCACTTCACTGAGATCTAATATATATATATATATATATATAACTATACCTAATTATATATAATTATAATTATGAATAATTTACAAATGAATAAAAAACAAATAGCTTTTGTTAAACAAAGGGAAAATGGATTTGCCTATAGTTTAAATTGTTGCATTATGTGGAATGCAAGGGTTTAAACTCTGAAAATAGGTGGATTTATCTATAGATTAAACCATGGAAATAGGTGGCTATGTCCATTGTTTAAACAATGGAATTATGTGGATGTGGAAACTGTTTAAAAAACCACGACAATAACCCTTTCCCACCAATTTCTTGTTTGTTTTGTGATCCCGGAAATCCTACCACCATGGTTTCATATAACTGTCACTATATGTTGTCCTACGATGAAAACTTATAGAAACCATGTCAATATAAGTGTATTTGTAATGTAATTTTTTAGTTGTGATTGTAATAAACAAAATTACCATAAATCCTTATTGAAAACATTTATTTTTCCATATTCCCACATATATTAGATCTATTAATTAAATATAAAAATGACTAATAAATCTTCAATGATATCATAAACCAAATGTTAAGAAGTCCTTAATTATTTGAAAGATAATCTGTACTATCTAATTTAATTAATAATATTCAAAATACAATTATCCAAATAAAATTATATGAACATCAGGAACATATTAAGGGTTATCATCACATTTTCAAAATATCACCTTATTACGAAATCACTTTTCTAGTCAATCAGAAACATTCCACAAAATCATGTAAATACATAGAGAAAAACAAACACATCAACAAAACTTATGTATTTCACTATTCTTATAACATATTTATTGAATCCAAATACCATGAAACATTGATTATTCCACTTCATTAAAAATCCATAAGAAAGCTACTTCATCATGTTACATAATATATCTTTCATTTTTCATTTCATCTATAATCTCAACATCATCAACAATATTACCATTACTCATAACACTATGTTGATTCTCATTGGGATTGTTATACATTAGAAATAAATTTTTATAATGACCATTCATTCCACACATAGCGCATTTAATCTTTGATTATGTCATAGGTAGGCCATTATTCTTATTAATTTCATTAACTAAACCCTTCATTTTTCGTTCAATGTTACTTGTTATTTTCAAATCTTCTCTATATTCAAAACAACTTCATGTTCCTCAAATACATTCACTTGGGTGATTAATTAAACATACTTGAGATAAAGGGAACTGAATCTTATTTTCTCCATAGTCTCTATTTCCTAAATTCTTAAGTAAACACTTCATTATCAACCATTTTGATTCTGAGAGATGATTAAGGTATATGTTGTTAATCATTTCCTATAAAAATGATAGGCATGATCATAATAACATTCACTACAATAACCTTAATATTTTACTAGTCATCAGATATTTTTTATTAAAATATATGGTTATCCATGTTTTTATTTCTTCTACTAACTACAATAAAAAAGCATCTATTAAGATACAATCATCATAGTCGGGATAAACATAATCCTGAAAAACCATAGAATAGTTGTCTAAATTTGTACACCTTCCTTAATATATCACTTCTTATGTTTATCCTTCATTATTCATAGACATATTATTTTTAAATCATTCATTATTTTTCATTAATACTTTGTAAACTCCAAAATAATTAACCCCATGAGTTTCAAACGTGCTTTGTAATAAGGGATGATTTCATGTACTAGGTTGTTCCTAAGTCATTCCTCACATACCTTGTCTGAGTTCTTCCATAAAGAACATCTATTCCTGAACCACATCCACTTGGAGTATCTGGACTTAGATATATTTTTAGGAAACTAGTATTTCTATACTATACCAAAATTTCATGACATTTTCCTATAATTTTCCTCATATTTTTTTTGAAAGATATACCTAGATATATTTATATAAATATTTCTAGGGATCTCATTAATGTTTTTTCATATGATTTTCAAAAGGATAAAAAAATTTGTTCTTATACCGGAAATAACAACCCCGACGTAACATGTGTTAATATTACATTATTATTTATGAATACCTAAAATGATACCCAAAAAACTCCCAAAGACCATATTAGTCTAGTTCCATTAAAAACATGGATACATAAACAATAGTACATTAGAGAGATATATTATTTCTCATGAGGTTCATCATGATGACTAGCCTTCTTAGAGACATCATTATATAGTACATATCTTCATATCATTGGGATGGGAACATAAAAAGTTTGATCTTAGATACTTAGTAAGGGTAAAAAAGGGAGATGTGTATGCATTAATATAAGAATAAGGATATTATAACATGGTCAAAACATTAGAATATCATTCTCCACATATCAATTATCATAAATTTAATTTAAGTCTTAATGATTAGCATTTCATAAGACCTGAATAATAAAGAAAATATAAGAATATACATTAATGTATAATATTTGAATAAGACATTCAATTATGGAATGCACATAAACATGTAATATCATTACCTGTAGGTCATAACACATTGATATAAATTATTAGGAAACATAATTGGCACTACAACAACTAGATGAGACACACCAACGTCCCAATTCATTGATCTTTCCTTTTATAGGATAAGGTTTCCCCAACACCCCAATGGGGACCAGGTTTACCCATTTTCACATAGTAGAATAGGTTATCCCATCTTCCCATAATCATGGTAACTATTAAAAATTTTTGGGAAACACCACCTTCCCTTGTTATAGTCTATTCATTATGTGGGATTAGGTTTCCCCATCATCCCACAATGGATCAGGGTTTCCCAGCATCCCATTATAGATCAAGCCCAGTTTCTTAATTCCCATTAATATCTCATGAGATATAAATCATTACCCAATTAATTGGTGGGAGATATTTTCCCCAATAATCTCATAATAATATCAATCATACTAGTTCCAAAATATTATAAAATATTTATCGTATCATGAACCATAAAATATTTGGGTTTTTTGAAACAATATATCATAACCAATGAAATGAAAAGGGTGTCATAAACGTGTAATATTATCATAAAATGTATAAAAATAAAGGAGTCACATTCAATAAAAAAATCATAACCAAAGAAAAGAATTAGGTTTCATAGGCATATAACCCTTGAAAACAAGTTGGGTTTTATAATCATATAATGTGTGAAAATAAGTGGGTTCCATAAGCATATTACCCATGAAAATAAACTCGATTAAAAATTATATATCCTATGAAAAAGATGAAGGTATCATAATATTATTATCTTTGAAATAATGGTATTTTAATAAAAATAACCAATTAAAAAGGAATTGGTGGCATAATCATATAACATGTGAATGTGAAAAAGGATTTATAAAAATCCTACCATAAAATGTATACCATTCAGATAAATTATATATATGATCCTTTTAGATATTCCTATATAATGGAATGAGTAACACCAATATATGTAATCTAAAATAATAAATACATCTTTAATGTCTTAAAAAAACATTTCTTAAGAAAAATATCCTTTATTATTTAAAAAATAAATTTTAAATCATAAAACCTTTTAGAACCCATTTTTTGATGAAAATATACATGAAAACATATCAAGGAAGCTAGAAAACCATTTTAGTTGAAATCTTAAGAAATAATCCATAAAATATTTATAAGACTTTTTCCCATGAAAACATATAATATATGTATAAATACATTTTGTAATTATATTTCCACGAATTTTTTTAAAATCACACAGAAATGATTTATAAAAAAATACCATAAAAATTATAAAATAGTAGTGAAATTATTTCTAAAAACATTTTCATTGAAAAAATTATAGAAGATATAGATAAATCTTATATAAAATTGGAAAAAAATTCATTTAAAATAACATTGAAAACATATAAAGAAATCTTGAAAATTTCTGAAACCCATTTCTTGGAAAATAAAAATGAAAACAAATAAAACCCTTCAATTTTTTTAAAATAATTTCATTGAATTTAATTTTGAAAAAAATAATTAAATAATGATGTAATTTATATAAAACACAATTTTTGAAGTGCACATGTTTCTGACAGAAGGGAGATGTAATGTATGACTTTTTAAAAATACATTCCTTATAGTCTTATTCACAAAAGAATAGGAAAATGTAACTAATAAATTAATATTTCATAAGTAAATATAATATAAGATAACTAATGTGATTTATTGAGGAAATAATCATAAGATTTCATTAATGTAATCATAATCATAATCAATCTAGATAAACGATGAAATTGTTTAAATTTGTTCTAACCACATAGTTACATTGAGTTGTACTCCCTATGTTAGTGAATAAAATTAAATGAATACAAAAATATAATGAAAATAATTTTATTCATGATATAACATTTCAAATGGATATATATACTATTTTTAATAAAATATTTGTGCATAACATTGAATGTGTCTCATAGAATGAAAATTGAGAAAAAATTACTTTTCAGATTTTCTATCATTTGAAACATAATGAAATTAAATAAAAACCATAAAATAAAAATTTAAACACCTATAAATTTATGTATAAGTATCATATAAAACATCTAGTGTATGTAATCACATGATATACATTAAATATGTTATTAACAAGGCTTGTGTGTCACGGTAAACAAAACTGAAATGAGAAAACCATTACTAGTTGAGTAACATTCAAATCATTATTTTGATTAGGGAATAACATCATTTCAAGAAATTATTATCATTAAATAAAATAAATTAATATTATAACTATCATAGTGTATTATATACACCACACAAAAGAATCGAGTGGTGAATATGGGATGTATTGTATGAAATTAAAATGTGAGATGAATTCCCCTAAAACTATGTCTTGACACCCTTATTACCTGTAAAATATTATTGAATAATAAATATAAATTTATTAAAAAAATATTTAATACAAAAATATTCTTATATCAGATACCATAAAATTTTTTATTATTAATTTATAATACTCTATTATTACCATTTCTATATAAATGTTTGTTTTCGGTAAAATCCGAATTGTTTTCACCTATCTCTGAATTTGTTAAATTTTTGTCCTCATACTAATACCATGATTTAAAGAATTTAAATAATGGGATAATTATTATTTTTATTTAGTATATATTTATTTATAATAATCTATAAAATATAGACATTTGAAATGCAATACATCATTCATGGAGATAGTAGGTCGTATGTACACATGAACGTTGATTCCATTTTTTGTCACATTTAAATAAATAAAGTAAATGTATTATATATATATATGTATAATATCATTAGATTAAAATTATTATGTCATATATATTATATAATTTCTCTAAACCTATACTTAATGCATTCAATGCAGTTAGTGAATGAATCACATCGCCTATAAGGGAGGTAGTCCACAATTCCCCAAATGAAATTATCAAATTTACACAAAATAAAAAGAATGAAATTAAGTTTTATATAAAAATTACAAAGGAATAAATACATATATCCTATAGAGAATATAATACAAAAATATATTTTCCATCATAATTTTCGACCATAATAGGTGGTAACATAAAACAAACAACATGATTTCAAGAGGTGGTAGTTAGTCCAACACAAGAATAGTAAGTTCATTATTAATTGGATGTAAGTGTATGTAAGTGTAGTTAGAACCATTACCATAAAAATTATCATTATATTGAAGATAATAAGGATATCATGTATCAATTGAATATAAAATAATTCAGGTAGTGTGGAATGAAAATAAAATAAGAGCTTGTGGAATAAAGTCGCATCTATTTTAGGTAACTCCTTTTGGTTAGCACCAATTGGCTTCCTTGGTTGAATTTATGTGAACTGTGGGTATTAAATGAGTAATTTAGGGATGTTTTAAAGTGAATTGGGGATAAACATTCACAACATAAGTAGTTTCATAGGTGTGAAGAACGGGGAGAAGTGGTGACATTTTATAAGGTGGGTAGGTGACACCCATAGAATTTTTTAAAAGTACTTGGGTGTAACCACATTTTTACTGATATAATGATTAAAAAAATAAATCAAACAAAAAAATTGAAGTTTTATGGTTGAAATATTTCTATCCAATGGGTTTCTAAAATTTTTCAATGTAATTTTGGCCAGTATGTTTACAGTTGAGTCCTTTGTTATGTTTAATTTTACCCTAATCGTTTTAATTATCTTAAAACACATTCACTGATCAATTTGTTCAAAAAATAAGTTGATATTATGTGAAAAAAATATTATATTTTTCAAAAAAAAATATTTTTTTCAAATTAAATTCATTGAAGAAGAAAAATTATGTTTAATGATTATCCCAGATATGTAGCCTGAAATTTTATTTTAGTATATAATATCCAAACGTTCATTATAATTTTATATATAAAGCCAATATACAAATTATTTCAATAATATAAATATATATAATAAATAGTAAATTGATCTATTATTAATTTACATATAGTTTGTTATATTATTTAATAATCAAAATAATTTTGATGAAAAACTAGTTTTTAATTAAATTTCATTATTTTTTATTATTTTTTACAAAACAATGTTTTTTAGAAAATCCCTGAAATTTAATCAATTATAATTTTAAAATTATGAATTCAAAAATGAATTTTAATTTATCAAATTAAATTTATAATTTTTTTAATTAATTATGTTATTTTCTAAATCTAGAAAAAAATGTTATTTATTTGAGAAAATATTATTTTCAAACATAAAAAGACTTTACGAATATTATATGTTTTATTATCAATATATTTGGTATTTATATAATACCATTATTAGTAATATTTACAAAAAATTTATTTAAATTCATATTTCTATTTTTAACGACTAGGTTATTTATATATAATTATATCATGAAAATGGAGTTTTATAAAAAATTGGTGTTGCTCCTAACAGAGGACAAGTTAGTATTGCATGTTGCTCTTTTATGTCACGACATATCATAGAATGAATGATTGACTTAGTGTATAGTAAAATACATGAAATCAATTAAAATTAACTTATTTAAAAAAATGTTGACAACACTTGGGGTGTTATGTTCTTCCCTATTCAAAATTAATTTTCCATGAAAATTTGTCTGGATAATAATGTTATTGATACTTTAGTGTTCCAATTATAGGGACCCAAATTGTATAAAATACAACTAAAATATCGTTTAAAAATAAATTTTTATAAATATTATGGTTACTCGATATAACTCATGACCATGTTTTCTGATGGGAAACATTGGTGGAAAGATTAAATATTGAATGAGAAGAAAAGAATAAATATTTATATAGAGTGATTGTGGTCATCATTCAAAAAATAATGATTGATAAATATAATGTTGAGGGCCTAAATATCATAAATATTTGATTATATAAAGGGACATGGGTACATGAAATATTTTGGTAATATTTCAAAATATTATATCAGGATCATTTTCCAAATGCTAAAGACCTTTCATGAAATTATTATGTTTTATAATTTCTAGAAAACCACAACAATTTTTTCCTATATAAATTTCCAATTCACCTATTTATCAAAAAATATAATGTTAATCAATCATTTATAGAACAAAATATATAATTAGATACATGATAAGTCATTCAATATATCATCATATATCCGTATCACCAAGTTTTTAGAACAAGTTATCCAATATGTAGAATTACTCATTTAGTGAGATAGTACTTTATTCTTACAAAAATAATACAATAATTAAATTATAATTTATATGAATTGATATCCTTATTACCCTTTTGAAAGACGAAAATACAATGCTATAGAATTAAAATCATTAAATTCATCAAAATCATCTCAATATTTATCCAATATTTATCATCTTGTAGATCTTTTCTGTCAGATACTAGACATGTGATTACATTAATCATCTATTCTCTGGAAACATGGTTATGTCCTGACATACTATAAATTATTATTGAAAACATTAATGTTTTCTTATTCAAATTATATTTATTTTTTTCATTATGTCTTATAATTATTTAAAAATTATAAATGATATCATAAACCACTTGTGAAGAATTCCTTAATTAATTCCAAGGTAATCAGTATTATCCCATTTATATATTTATATCCAAAAAATATATTTATAAAAAATTTATCCTAACAAAAGTAAACCGTTAGGGTTTATCTTACACTAGTAATAATATCACATTTTTATTAAATCACATTTCCATTACATCAGAAACATTCAATATAATCTTGCAATTCAATAGATAAAAACATAAATTAATCAATCCTTATATATTTCATTGTTCATATAATAATATTATCGAATCTGAATACATAAAAAAAATTATTCCACATTATACGTAATCTATAAGAATGTTAAATCATCCTATTAATTAACAACTATTTCATTTCTAATTTTATATATAGTCTCATCATAATTGGTAATATAACTATCACTCATATCGCCTTATTGATTGTTTTAAAGTGATTTTGACATATGAAATCAATTTCCATAATAACTATTTATTACATGCTTCAAGAAATTACAATTTTTTTTATTCCTTAGAGAGGATAATATTCCAATCTGTTTTATTAACTGAAGCCTTTAATTTTCCTTTATAGTTACATGTTTTGTGACTATCTTTTCCATAGTAAAACATTCTTTTATTTCCACTAAGATAATATCTTGGGTGATTCTTTCCATATTCGTTAAACAATGGGCAATAAATATTCATTTCTTCATGGTATCTGTTACATTAAATAACATTTAACTCCATCCATTTATTCCTTAGTGAGTCTAATAGTTTTTAAGGTAAAAATTATTTATCATGGTCCATGAAAACTGACTAGGAATGTTCAGATCATCCATCCCTCTATTGACAATCCCATTTTACTACTCATTAGAAAATTTTCTGTCACATTCAATTGTATATCAGTTCTTTATGTTATATTCCATTTACTAAAACCATAAATCAGTTAGTAGGAAACAATCATCATAGTGAAGAACCACATAATCAAGAAAACCCACATATAATTTGTCTATATTATGACACCTTCTTCAATATATGACAACATAGGTTAAACCTATTTGATTTATATACATATAATTTTTAATTCTTTCATTTCCTTTCATTCACTGTTTGTGAATTCCCTAATGTATATCCCCTAAGATTGCCAAACTAGGTTCATCGGAATGAAAATTGTCATGTAATAGTTTACACTAGAGTCAGTAACAATGAACCTTATTTGGGGTTTTACTCCTACGTATATATGTTCAAAAACTATACCATCTTTTTATATATAGACATGTATATATTTATAGGAAAACACTAAATCAATACATAAAAAAATTCAACTACATTTTTAAATAATTTTCCACATCCATATTCTTATACATAGATTCATATCAAGGAATAAAATTAGAATTATTCATATGGATCTCACTAATTTGTTTCATCCTGTAATACACTAGGTAACAAAACCATTACTATACAACAAATTATAACAAAATTGTCTTAATTAACAATTACATTGATTAATTTTTTTGGTGAAATAAATGTATTTCACCAATAGAATCCTAAATACCATATTAGTCTAGTTCATTTAGAAACATGGATACAAAAGAATTTGTATAGAAATGATATACATTTTTTCACATTACATTATTCAAAACTAGAACCATTCTATATAAATTCATTATTAATACATATCATCATATCTTGGGGAAGGAAACATATAATGGGGTGATGTTAGATGTCTAGTAAGTGTAAAGAAGTAATAAGTGAAACCATAAACAAAAGAATCGGGTTTTGAGAATGTGTTCATAAAGTTATATAATAATACCTTATATATCAAAGATTAGAAATGCAAAAAAATGGCATACTTATTAGCACTTCTTAATAAATGAATCATATTGGAAACAATATCATGATCCTTGAATGAAAATCATTGGAATAATAAATTAACATGTAGATTGTACATAAATATGAAATATAATTATCTAATAGTATAAACACATTGGTAGAATATATCTATGGACTTTATGGGGACTACACCCACAAGGAAGGACACACCACCATCCTTAATCACAGTCCTTTAATTGTAAGGGTTATGGATTCCCCATCATCCCATTGTGAATTTGGTTTCCACTTATTCCTATAATGGATCATGGTTCACTATCTTCATATGATCAAGGGTATTATTCCAATTGGGAAGGAAATAACACCATTATCTATCACAATACTTTCCTTATAAAATCGGGATTCCATATCTTCAAATATTGGGTGGCATTTCCCCATTTCCTATATTTGATCAAGCCCCTCGACATGAATCCCATCATTACCTCCTGTGATATAAATCGGTTCCTATTTCATTGTAAGGAGATATAGTTACAACTAATGACATAATAAAACCATTCATACATGTTCAATAAGATAATAAACCATTCATCTTATCATGACCCTTAAAAAGAGTTGGGTTTCATAAAGAACCAATCATAATGAATGAAATGAAACGAGAATCATCACCATGTAATATTATCATTATCCATGATCAATTATATTTTTCATAATCATTTAATCAATGAATAATTAGTGATAAGAAGAAGGTTTCATAAGAATATAACATGTGAAATGTAGTCTGTTTAGTAATAATATAACGTGTAAAAAGAAGCGGTTTTCATTTGAATATAACAAGTGATAAGATTTCGGTTACATAATCATATAAATTTTGAATAATATAATGGTTTCATAATCATATAATTTTTTTATGGAATTTGGTTTCATAATAATATGCTCTTAAAATATTAATGGGTTTCTAAAAAATTTCACCAATGAAAGTGAAATATGTTTTTATAAATATCATACCATGAGAACATAATGCATTTAGAGAAGTAATATTAATTGAAAAATTTGAAAATTTCATGAAAACACTTGATTAACACAAATACTTTTCATTGTATATGGAAATTAAATAAGATATATCTTTAAAAACAACATTTCTGAGAAAAAAATCTGTTATTATTTGATAATTTCATTAAAAAATATCAAAACATTTGAAGTCAATTTTTTAAAAAAATAAACAAACCAATTTATTAATATATAGAAACCCATTTTCCTTGAAAACATATAATTCAAACTTGAAAATATTATGAAAATATTTCCCCCACAAAACATATAAATCAAGACTTCAAAATTGTGAAATAATTTATCCAATAAAACCTATTTTCCTTGGAAACATATAAAATAAGCATGAAAAAAATTGATTTTTTTTTCTTTGAATACACATTAAAAGCCTATACATATTGCTCAAATATTTCATTAATACCATTTATTTAACAATAACATTGGAATTTTATAATGAATGTTTTAAAATATTTCAGAAATAATTTATTTTCAAATAATAATGAACACATAAATATAATTATTTAAAATGATTCCAAAACATTCATCTTTGAAATTGTTTTTTGAAATTATAAATAAATCTTGAAAATATATTTATAAAACATGTAATTAAAATAACATTGATTTCCGTTCGATGATTCAAGTGATGTCATAATTTGTTCAAGACAAATTATTAATCATATTATGTACCCAATTGTGGAAAAATATTATTAATAAATTAATATATCAGTGTAGTAGTTGAAAATATTTCAGTGTTCTTGAGATATAGATCATAATATTTCTTCAATGGGAGAATATTAATAAAATATCATGATAAACGATGAGATTGTTTCAATAAAAATTAGCACATTGTAACTTTGAGTTATACTCCCAATGTAATAACATGAAATTAACTAATACTTATAATGTCATTAAAATAATTATATGCATGAAATAATAAGTCAAATGATAGTATATACACATTTTAATGTAATATAGGTTCATAACATGGCATGTGTCTCAAAGAAGGGAAATTGATAAAAATTACATTTTCGATTTGGTAACATTGGAAACATAAACCACATGAACTAAATACCAAAAAATAGATATATATATTCCCATGAATATAATTATAATAATAATAGAATACATACATCGGAATGAAACACACCGCCTATAAGAAATAGGTGGTAAACAAGGCTTGTGTGTTCCTTGAAAATAAATGTGAGAAGATAAAAACCTTACTACATGAGTAACATTAGTATCGTGATCCCCATGAGAGAATTAAATCATTAAAAGGTTTTAAAATAATTAAATAAATGAAATTAATGATATAATAAATTATATACACTACACAAAAGATGTTAGTGGTGAATACAACATTTATCTCATAGAAATAAAAAGTGACATGGAATTCTTGTACATTGTGTATTAACTATCCTCATTCTCATAGAACCATCATTTATAATAAATATATTTTTATTTTAAATATTTTAAAAAAACTAATTATTAAATCTATAACCATATATGATTGACTTCTAACACGACATTTTCATCTTATTAATAATACCAATAAATGCTTTTACTTCTTGTATTATATGCTTTGTTTTTGCATGTGTCTTAATTTATTATATTTTTTCATAATAATTATATCATCATTTAGAGAATGTATTTCATGATATATATATATTTTATATTCATTATATATTTATTCAATATAATTAATAAAATATATAAATATGAAATGTAATACATCACTCTTCGAGATGACGGTTTGTATGTACGTATTAACATTATTTCCATTTTCTTTTTCATATTGAATGTAAGAATTTAAATGAATTATATATATATACTTTCATTTAATTATCCTTATTATTATATATATATTATATAATATTACTAAACTCATCCTTAATACTTGTCTTGTTTTTTTAAATGAATCAAATCACATTGAGGATGCGATAGTCCATAATTCCCCACACAAAATTATCGTATTTACACAAAATGAAAAAAATGAATGTATGTGTTATATGAAAATTCCATTAGAATAAATACATCTTATATTTAAGATATATCATATAAAAATTTATTTTTCATCTTAATGACCAACCAATAAATGTTTTAATGAAGGAAACAAACAACATTGTTTCATGAGTCATTAGTTCCCCGAACAGAAGAACGATATGATCAATATCCCTTAGATGAATGTGTGGGTATGTTTATGTAGAAACCATATCAAAAAATAAACTATATATTTAGGATAATAATAATATAAAAAATTCATGAATAAAAATTATTTAGGAATTGTATAATCAAAATAAAAGAAAGGGGATTGAGAAAGGTTGTGACATATTCTTTGGATAACTCATTTTGGTTTCCACAAAAGGGCTTCATTGGCTTTATTTCTGAACTAATGGAAGCATCAGGGTGGAATTTAGGGATTTTATGATGTGAATTGGAAGGACATTACCTAATCATATGTGTTTGATATTTTTGAATAATGGAGAGTGGGTGGCCTTTTATTATGTAGGGATGGGACAAATATGAAATTTTTAAATATATGATTGGCTTACCCATGTTTTTAACAAATAGAAGTCATAAAAACAATATGATTAAAGAATTATAATGTTTATAGTCTAAATATGGCCCTAGAATGATGGTTGGATACGTTTCGTGAACATTTGTTTCATTTATGTTTGAGGTTTAGTCCCTTTTTAGGCTTAATTTTTCCTAATCATTGTCATTAATTTTAATTACATTCAATAATATTTTTGGTCAAAAAATAATTTGATATTATTATAATATAAATATTATAATGATTAAAACCATGTCTTTCCATTTTTTAACTTCAATTCTAATTAGTGTAAAATTTCTGTTTAATGCTAATCCCATAGATATGGAGTGAAACCATGCTTCTTTAAAGTGAGAATATATAAAAGTTCATTAAGATTCTATAAATAAATTGAATATATTAATAATTATAATGATGTAAATCAGATTAGAAAATATAAAATTGAACTATGTTGACACTAAAACCAACTATATATAAAATTCAATAATATAAATTAATTATATAAAAATGTAGTTTTATCATAAAATTTAGTGCTTTCACTATTCATCTGAAAATGTTGTTTCTATTAAAATCCCTAAAATTCCCATTGTGATAATTTTGACATTGTAAATTTAAAAAATAATTTTATTTTATCAGATTAACATCTTAAAATATTCTAATTTTTTTATTATTGATCAAATAAAAATATAAAAGCAGTTTATTAGAGGAAATAATATTTTCATACATAAAAATTATATAAGAGTATTACATTTTTTCATATATATTTTATATGTTTATATAAAAATATTATAAATAATATTTAGAAAATATTTTTATATTAATGTTATTATTTTTAATAGGCAGTTTAAATCTATAAACTCATAATAATATAATGATGATTTGTAAAAACATGGTGTTGATTGTAATAGAAGCAATATCATTGTTTTATTTATAGTAATCTTATCTTATTGTAGAATATAAGGAGAAATTGACTTAGTGTATCCTGAAATGCATGAAATCCAATGAAATGAATTAGTTAAAAAAAATTCAAATAATATCATGGTTTTAAATTCTACCCTCTTAAAATTAATTTCTCCCTCACATTTGGTTTATGATATTATTGGATAAATACTTCAAAGTTACATTCAAATTAAGCCTCTTTGTATAAAATAATAATACAATTTCATTTAAAAACAGAATGTTGGAAACATGATGGTTACCCAAAGTAACTCATAACTAAGTTTCAACACTGGATAAAATTAGGATACAAGATAAAAATGGACTTAGAAGAAAGTTATAAATAAGAATGGGAATTAAATGACGTAATAAATTAGAAAAAAGTTAAAAATGAAGGTAAATTAGAAGGAATTTTTTTTTAAAACTAATGATAATTTAAATGGACAATTCGTCAATTTAAATGACGGTATTAGTAAAAAAATTATTTCTGGATCATTTTCGAAATATTTAATAATTTTTTTGAAAGGTTATACTTCAATAATTTCATGAAAACATCAGCCTTTGTGGTTTCATACAAAATTTATACATCATATATTTCTCTAAAAAAGGAGGCTTAATTTTCAATTCACGATGAACTATGAGATCATGTGATCTATGATAATACATTCCATATCTCATCATTTATAATCAACGAAATGTTTTTAAAATTGGTTATCCAATATGCATAAATCACCTTGTCATGAGATAATACTTTAATATTAGAAATTTCATTGAAATTATAACATCAAATTCCTATAAATGGTTAAACTTATGACCCTTTTGAAAGAAGGAAATCCTAAAATTTATAAATACTATCACCAAATTTCACAAAATAATCTCAACATTGATCCTCGATATATTATATAGTATATCTTATCTTTGAGATACCAAACATGTGAATATCTTCATCAAGTATTATCATGAAACATGGGAATGACCTGAATTTCCATAAATACTTATTGATAACATGCATTTTTTAATTCCAAAGTATATTGGTTTGGTCCCTTAATTCCAAAAATGGTATAAACTTCATCAATGTTAGTTTTAACGACATGTCAAAAAGTCCTAAATAACTTCCAATGGAATCATGCCTATCCAATTTACCTATTCATATCAAAAATAACATTATCCAAAAAACATGATATTAATGTAATAAACATGTAAATGGTTATTAATCATTATTAAAAATATCACATTTTCATTAAATCACATTTCTCATCCATCAGTAAAGTTGAAGAAAAAATTAAATCCTTAGATAAAATCCTAAAATGCACAACCATTTTATGTTTAACCATTCATATAGCATAATTATTGAATCCAATTACATAAAAACAATGATTGGTATACATCATCCATAAGAAATAAGAAGGGTATATAATAATATTACATAATTTATATTTCTTTCACATTCCAACTTTAGTTTTAATGTCATTAACCATATAACCATTACATATACCACCATGATGATTCTCTTATAGAGAATTCAGCTTAAAAATTGATTTTTATAACGTTCATTCAATCCAAACATAATGAATTTATCCTCTAATGATGTCCTATGGATTCCAATATTCACATCAATTTAATTAACAAAATCATCAGTTATTCCTTTTTAGTTAATTGCTATATATTTTTTTCTGTAGTCAAAAATTATCATTGATCCTCGAATACATTTACATGGGTAATTATACTGAAAATATTGACATAGAGGGAACATAATGTTCAATCCTCTATAGACTAAATTAATAGAAATATCAGGTAACTCCTTCCATCCATTCTTTGAAGAGTCTAATACATGGTCATGTTAAATGTTGTTAATCGTGTCCATTGAAAACTGACTAGGAATTATCATAGAATCATTCACTATCGTGACCATCCCATTTAAATTCTCATCAGCATTTTGTCCATCACATTAAACATTAACCTCATTCCTTATGATTTTCTCCAATGTCTAGGACCATAAATAAATTAGTAATAAACAATAATAATAGTGAGTAACAAGATAATCATGAAAATCCCCATATATGATGTATAAATTACAACACCTTCCTTAATCTATGACATCATAAGTTTAACCAGTTTTATTTATAGACACCTTATTTTTAAATCCATCATGTTGGTCATGAATATTTTGTGAATTCTCAAATCATACCCCCAAGGAGTTTCAAAATAGGTGCACAGTAATGCCCATTATCATGTACCAGGTTATTCCTGAGTGATGCCGGATAAACCAAGTTGGAGTTTTTAATCTTAGGTATATCTATGCATTAACAACATTGAAATGTAGTTTCCAGATAGGGATCTATTTCTATGAAACCAGTCATTATATAATTTAACAATATTATTTTACAATTTCCTATAACTTTTCTCATCAGAAACCTTTTCCTTAGATACACCCCTAGATATTTCCTTATAAATATTATTAGTTATATCACAAAATAATTCCCCTCCACGATTCTAATGGTTATCAAATCATTTTCTCTGATACTTACTATAACATACCTATATTAACATACTCATATCATTCAACATTTTTGAGAAATAATTAAAACATTAAGAAAATAGAAACACTATGACCATATTATTCTAGTGACTTTGGAAAAATTGAAACATTGATACTGCTGCATTATTGAGATGCATTATATTCCACAATGTTTTTCAAAAATACCACCCTTCTGAGACCCATCATTCATCATACATATCCTCATATCATGGTGAAGGAAACATAAAAATGGGCGTGATTACCTTCTCAGTATCATTAAACATGGGAGATATATAATAATAAAATGAGAATAAGGTTATGAGAATGTGATCATAATATTAGAAGGTCATACCCTAAATATCAAATTTTATAAACATAAATAATGGAATAAATATTACAAGTTCATAAGAGATGAATCAAAAGAGACATATGAGTATAGATCTTAAAATCATAACATAAGATTAAATAATTAAACTGTGGAATACACGTAAACATGTTATATCATTCCCTTTTTGAGAAGACACATTTCCAAACCATATTTTGGCACTTCATGGGGACTACACAAAATAAAAAGGACACACCACTATCCCATGTCATAGTAAATTCTTCATAAGGGATAAGGTTTCCCCATCTTCCTATAGTGTATTGGGTTTCCCCATTTCAAATAATGCATTGGGTTTCCTTATATTTCGATCTTCATGGGAACTATGCCTACTAAAAAGGACACACCACCATCCCCATTCATTTTCAATTCATTGTAAGGTATTAGGTTTCCACATCTTCCTGTAGTGGATCAGTTTTCCCCGACATTGCAATTTGGATCTATCTCGTCTACTTGATTCCCATCGTTATCTCATGAGTAATAAATGTTTCTGAAATGCATTTGAGGTATATATATGTCCCAACCATAAAATATTAACATAATTCATACATGTTCATGAAGATAATAAAACATTCATCAGATCATGAACCATAAAAAATATGGGTTTCATAAGCATCCTATTATAACCCTTGAAATGAAATATGTTTCACAATAATTTAATCATATATTAATCCCTATAAATTGACTAGTTTCATAATGATATCGTCAATTTATAACATATGAAATGATGTGTGTTTGATAATAATATAAATTGTTAAAAGAAGTGTGTTTCATAAGAATATACACCATGAAAAGAAATGATATTCATTAGAATATAAACTTTTAATATAATTGATTTTTGTAGGAATGCAACTCATTAAAATAGAAGGTTTAAACAGAATATACCCTATAAAATAGAAACATGTTTTATAAGAATATATCCACTGAAATATAATGAGGTTTCATTAACATAATTACTTCAAAACATAATCCATTTTGAGAAATTTTATATATCAAACTATTGAATTGCACCATGAAATGGCGTTATATACACCAATGGATGTCATCATAGATGAAAGAAATATTGAATGATATTTTTAAAAACAATTATTGGTGAAAATATTTATTTTTCGTCGAAAATTTATTTTCAAAACATAAAATCTTTTGAAACCAATTTTATTTGAAAATAGAAATAAAAACATAAAAAAATTGTGAAAACATTTTTATAAGAAAAATTATGACATAAGGTTGAAAATATTTTTAATTCCATTTCCATTAAAATATATAAAATATTATTTGAAAAATTTTGAAAACATTTTTCTCAAAAAACATATAAAAATAATAATGAAAAAATTTTGAAATCCATTTTTCATTGAAAATTTTTAAATTAATATTTATATCATTTTAAATGAAATTATTTAATTTTTTTAAAACATATAAATAAATCCTAAATATGATTTAGAAACAAATTCTTTTACAATATCATTGAAAACATATAATGAAATCTTGAAAGTTTTTTGAAACCATTTAATTGAAAATAACATTGAAAACATGTAATGAATTCCTGAAAACATTTTGAAAAACTTTATTTTGAAAATAATTTTAAAACATATAATGAAAACATGATAACTTTTTTAGAAATTTTCTGTTTGAAAGGACTCATATATCTGACCAAATAGAGTGGTAAAGTCATACGTTATTAAAAAAAATTAAATATTATAATTTAAAAATAGTGGGAAAATTCATATATAACATAAATATACCATGAATAAACATATATATTGAAAATGAATCAGTGTTTATGAGATATGTATTAAAATATTTCATCAATGAAAGCATAATCTTAAAACGTCTTGATAAATGATGAGGTTGTTTCAATAAAATCTTACAACTTAGTAACATTGACATATACACCCCATGTAGGAAAATTAAATGTTATTAAACATAAAATATCATGAAAATAAATATATTAATTTTATATAATGTTAAAGGGAAGTATATACACCTTGAACAAGAATATGGGTTCATAACATGACATGTGTATCGATGAATGAAAATTTAGAAAGAATTACTTTACCGATTTAGTTTATTTTGAAATATAAAACTCGTGATATAAATCCATAAAAAAGATCTCTAAAACCCCATAAATAGAAGAATTAGAATCATATAATACATCAATGGGATGATATTTCAACTAGATTCGTGTTGTGGCCCTTTTGGTGTGCAAGATGGTCCCACTAAGTCTAGGTAGTATATCTATCTTTCATTATGAAGGAGTTCACATAGTTGGGTGGTCCCGATGGGTGAGTATAAGAAGTTTATTAGTTTTGAAATAAGAAAATGTAGGGTGTGATGTCCCTTGGTAGAATCTAACTGGTTTATTCACAGAGCTGGAAACACCCAACTCCCATTTTATCCACTATTCATGTAAAAACATCCCAAAGGTAGGTGCTCATTGGATGATTTGTCCAACAACACTTATAGACTCCCTTAGTTAAAAATATGGGAGGTCAGGCTCATCACACTCTTTTAGGGGTGATTATTTCATACGTCAAGGTTCTATCATTGGTTTAATAAATGTTCATATAATTGAGAATCCTTATTTCATTCCCATGTGTCATTGGGGTACAGCTAGGGTAACAAAATAAGTTATATATTTTCATGTTTTTAGAATCATCTTTATGTATCTGAGGTTATCTATTGATGAATACATTCTAGTTTATCTGAGGTTCGTCAACAATGATATCCTTCTACATGCATAGGAACAGTTCTCCTTTCTTTTACTAAGACCACGATGATTTCATCCATGTGTTGAGGCGCCCTAGATTTTACCATTATATATGGTTTGGATATCATTTACAAAATCGAGATTGAACCCATAATATCATATTCCTATGTATCATCCTAATATGAATCTTATTACACATAGTTCGATGTCCCTTTATTGGACACATTACCATTTTAGATCATGTTCCAAGGACCCATCCATGTAGATTTACATCATGCGACAAGGATGTATAGGAGAAATATTCATAATAATGATATTGTGTCAGATGTGAGCTGAAGTGGGCCAAGATTCCCAAATGATATATGGTCTCATAGGTGGATATTAACCAACTTGTGATATATATCAGATAACATTAGCGTGAATTCAGTTTTTGGTTTGGACCTCATAGAGGATTCTTAAGTATCTTGTTTAGTTGGGAATGAAAACCCATATTATTAAGATTGAGTTGGGACATCCACCTCAGAGGAGACCCTTCTAGGATAATTAAATCAAGGATTATTCTTAAAGATATTAACATAGTGAGTTGGGGGAAATTTTCATGGGACTAAATTTTAATGATAATGTCCATCGAGCTTAGGCCTTAGGTAGGCTTCCTATGTATCCAGATCAGAGTAGGAATAAAATTTCTTGTAGTTCATTTCTTGTTAAATTTTGTGGATATGGTAATCATCATAAAACATTATGTCAATGTAATTAGTCCTTAGTGTGAGAAACAAGAGGATGTAAATGATTTAACAAACCACGCCTCCTTCCTTCTATGCTGATGTAGAAGAAGAAGGGGGTTGGAGGAAGAGGTCGGGGATGGAGCCTAAAGGGAGAGATCGAATATTTCAGTGTTATAATTTCATCCCTTATTTTGATATATAAGATAGTCATGTTTATTTTCAAGGGACTAGGTGAAGAGGGGGGAGAATTTCACACCCTACAAGAAAGTCTAGGGGAATACCTTTGGATGGATTTCCATTGGGTTATAGGGGAAAGGGGAGAATCATTATTTCACATCAAAAGGAAATGCATGTGTGGTCTAATTTATTTATCCATAACTCTCTTTTAAGGGAAAAGGATGTGATAACCATTAATACCATTAATGGGGAGGTACAAATTTGTATCCTTATGTAGGACCATGTGTTTCCCTAGGAATATAAATTTGGATACATTCGTGTGGTTCGTACCATTGTTGGGATTACCCACACGTCTCCGCTAAACATGGGAATGTAAACTCAAAATGACACACGGATGCAACTAGGGGTTTTAGCATATGGTTTTCGTGGACTTGTAAGAGGTTTAATCCTACTTTCATTGGATTGTCTCACATAGTGACAATGGATGATATGATGAAAATGGAAGGATATGATCGAAGCTGGAAGGTGGAGCATCCAAGGGTACCCTATTCCACATACTATTTCATCATGCCATATGGGGACTTCCCTATATAGTGTGTTTCTACACATGTGGTAAGATCGTACACATACTATGATGGTATGCATGCATGGATGTTGTCTTTATAGTAGTATTCTAAGTGGTCCAAAGTTCCATCATCATAGCAGTGTGTTACATGGTGTAGGGTATCCTCCATATGGACTTTCGATATGTTGGACACCAGACTGATGAAGGGTACATTAATTTTGTATTTTGTGGTAATTTAATATGTAAAGGAAAATGGTTCTCATTTTTATAATTAGTTTTTCAATATTCAAATTATTATTTCATGTTCTAATTTAATTCCATGTTGACAATTTATACCATCTAGGAATAGATCGCAGTTCCGCACATTGGCGATCATTCGTCTCTGATGAGGTATTGATCATGGTGAAATTTAATTTCATGAAACTATATAATTTTGGAATCATGATTTAAATTCATTTCACATTATATATATGGGTAAAAAATTAGATTTTCATGGGAGTTCGACTATAAATGGTCTATCATCTTCATTGATGATAGGGGAAAGTGGATATATACTATAATCCAGGTTGATTCTAATACCAACGAGTAAGGAGGGACGTAAACTTCATAGGGTCATAGGGAAGTGGGAAACGACTCTCTTGAGAATGAACATTCCTTTTGTTGATAGGATGGTTTGCGGGAAACAAATGTAATACCTCTATAGAATTTTTTGAATTGTCAAACAATGGTTTTCGCATGACACTATATATACATTTTCAATGGATAAGGATGATTACATGCATTTAGACCATTCTCGACCTAGAGTATGGTTTCAGAGGGGGTTTTTAAATATGAAACAGTGCGTCTCAACTAAAATATCCTAGAAACGGGAGGATACATTTTCCCCACACTAGTTATAGGGGGTTCTCTAAACAGGACTAACCCTTCTGAAGAAAATAATAATGTTGTGTCCTAGATGGGCCTAATATATGCTTGTCAGGTGTCACTATGTATCCTATAATAATATGAATCAAGAAATACATTGTTCTTTTAACTTTTTTCCAAATGTGGATCTAGTTTTGGCATAGGAATGGGGTATGTTTTTTGTACATAAGGTCACCAATGATATATGACACACATTAAGCGTTCCAATTTCAATTCTTTACATGCACATAAAAATGGTTGGACAACATTTTTTAGTGTATAAGGAACCATGAATGAACAGTAGTTGTAATGAATCATGAAGGTTTAATGTCATGAGATTAGGACATTGATGTATAATCTCTAATTAACTATAGGATTACTGGGCCAAAATGTTTCAACAATCCCATGATGTGGGTAGTGAGATAAATGTAAACCATTTCTAAAAGGGATCAAAAATATGGAAAAGTAAAATGAGGCTTGGATTCTAATAACCATACATAAATAGGAAAGGCCTATCTCATGGATGGATTTTCCTTTGTATGACAGTCTTTGAGGGAAACTTATGCAGACTCACTAGGGCATTGTTTTCATAGTCATACCATGGTTTGTGCAGGATAGTAACCATCTAGTTTTGATGGTTGAGGATGTTATTTATGATCCATAATCAATCAATGAACGAATTTTGATAGAAAAAAAAGTCGTTTTTGGGAATATTAAAGACATTCTAAATGCGATTACACATATAATTAGGGACTACCTTACATTGATCTGACTCATATATAGTGTAGGTCATTCTATTGGAGCTGGACATGAGCTTGAGAATCCTAGTATTATATAATTTGAATCCATATGTAGGACTAATCTATACATAGCGGAAGATTAATTTTAGCCATATTTTGGGTACCTTGCTGTTTAATGTTGTAAGATCAGGACTTTGAATCCACATTATCAGGGGGGAGTACCATAATGTTCCATTTAATGTCATATCACATGGATAGGTTTTTTTGGATTAATATGCAAAGTAATTATGTGTAATCAACACTATAAATCCATAATCCCACTTGAACTATGATCAGTGATAGAAAAAAGTGGGAGAAAGTGTTTTAATCCACCACTAGTGATAAAATAATTGTGGAAGGGGGATTTTTATACCGGATGTTGTGTTGTTTAGTTTAAATACATTTAACAAGGACATTTTATCAGGAATTTTATCATCATTTAGTGAGTACATAGATTCCATAATATGAGGGAGGGGCTTCTGATGTTCAAAAGAAAATCATGTAGATCAGACATTATTAGGAATCCTCAACATTGACTCATTCTGTTTCAAGAGAATGAAACATTATTATGAATTCTATATTTTATCCATTGATATAGGATTTAGGCATCACCATGTATCCCATGGTATGCGAATCATGTCACATGCAAAAATTTATAGAATTCATTAACCATAGTTCTAGCATGTACCCAATAGGGGAAGTCATTTTTTCATTTTTTAGGATGGCTGAATCTGGGTAGAATTTAGGGCATCCTTATATATCCTATGATGGGATGAATAAATACATAAATAGTTATATGACGTGTCATAGTAGGTAACCAATGATGGGGGTAATGTTCTCTTTAGTAAAGAGACTTTTGTGATATGATGTTTAACTTCATGCGGTGAGGATATATGTGCCATATAATTTGTTGTCATGTTGATAGGAATAAATGTTATAGGTGACATGATTATGTATTGGTTAATTGGATAGGGACATTCTGATGTGTCTCAGATGTAGGAATAGGAATAAAAGTGGAAATTATGATCTTGGTGAGCCTCAGATCCTATAGAATGGTGTGAGGCTTGATATCTGATATGCGTACATAGGTATGAGAATCCTTTTCTGAGGAAAAGTATTTCGTTGGATGATCGGTCATTTTTGTTGGAAACATGTGTATATTATCTAGGTCCTCGTGTTCTTAGTAAATAATAGTTTTCCTCAGGACACAGACAACCTATTTTATGATGTCCATGAATTATTATAGAGATATGCGATTCAATCAATGCATGATGTTTTATTGATGTAAAGGGTATGTTCAATTATGTAAGAAATATCACAACTATGAGTGGTTGTGAATTATGAAATGTACAACTTATATCTGAATAATATGAAAGGGAATGATAATTTGGAAGCCCCATTTATGAGAAGCATTAGGATTTCATATTATGTTCCGTAAATTGGGGCATCATTTTTTTCTATCTCATATTGCTGAACACGAGAAAGATATCAAGGTGTAAACATGTATCTCGTCATATTGAAAATAAAATACCAAATAATTCTTCGGATACCATGTAGTTTATTTTCATATTTTGAGGACCTTTTCCATTTAGTTTAGTGACTTGCGGTAAGGATGAGAATGAACCAAATTGAAAAGGATGAGATGGTTGAAGTGTTAGGATTGAACCAGAAAGAACATTCCTACAAATCCCAGTTAGTTGAGAATCAAAGACCACATAGTGGTAAAACATGTTTTGTGTACTGGTCAGACAATTTTATAGGGGAGGATTATTTTTTTGAATGGAGGTTGGACTAGGATGAAGGATACATGCATTACTACATACCTTTTAAAGGCAGGAATCATGGGACATGTAGTTCTGTTAATTACCCTTGCACCGGTCAGAACCATTAATTGGGGTTTTTGACTTTTTGGATATAGGAATATATATATGATATAGGAATCAAAACGTATCCTAATATGGTAGATATTAATCCACTCATAGTTCATGGTAACTATCAATGTTGTTCTAACCTGTGTATGGAATCCTTGGTCAGGATGCAATGATCACCATGTCATTTAATATCATGTGATGAGGATGATGATTCTAGGAAAATTAATGTAGTACAACATTGATCCATGTGGTTCTATGTAGTTTAATGTCATTCTGCTAAATTGGGATTATAATATCACAAAAAGTACTTCTTTTGGAATCTTATATTAGTGGGAGTTGTGGGGATTTTTTCATTCATTGAAATTAAGGGATATTATCCACTGGAGTAGACCTGGTGTATACCATTTCACCCTTCCCATCTATCACAAATTTTGGTGCTTTATTATTGAGTATCAATAGAGTCATGTGAACCAGCAACATTTTAAATTCGAGGAAAGACCTAATGAGAACGTTTTTATTAGAGACTTTTGATATCTGGTTTATAAGAACAACCAAATGGTGAAAAGTGCCCAATCATTTCTCATCCAACTACTCCAGCCCATCAAACTATCGCTTGAACATCTAATCAACTGATAGAAGATCAAAAATGGAAACCTGGAGTTATGGAAGTTTAACTTTGATGGGAAGAAGTGGCTATATCCCATATACAAATGACTATAGGGTTTCTTGTTCGGCAGTTCTGGTCATGGTTTGCAACGCCCATAGGGTAATGAAGATAATTTTTGAAAATGAATTCATTTCCATGCCTGCCATCATTAATAGTATATTGGATAAGGTCTTCTTGAATACCTCTATTTGACTATTGGATGCTACATGATATTAGGATGGTTGACTATCTTTATTATCATAATCTAGATAGAGCCTATCCAATTCAGCGGACTACAAATTGGTGCCATCGCACATCTTTACAATATGTGGGTCACAGAATATGGTGATGATGTAGAATTTCACAAAGTGAACAATTCTTCTTGACCTGACTTCTTTAAGGTGTTTGTATTCCACCCATTTGGAAATGGAGTTTGTATCTGTGAGAATATAATTGAATTGTTTTGTTATGGTAGGTAGATATGGTCTCATGACGTCCATTACCCATATGGTATATGGCCAAGAGTAATTATCTATGTGATGTAACTCAATAGGTTGGTGGATGAAATTATCATGAACTTGATAGGGATGGAATCCATTTTTTAATTCAGAACAATTCTATGTCATATGGGGCCAATAGTATCTTAGCCACTAGATATGATGAGAGAGCTTGGATACCAACTGATGTGATCCATAAGTTCTGGTATCGAATTATTTCATGACTGTAGCAGTAAAATCCCCATCAATGCATTTGAGAAGAATATCATAAAGGACTCACTTATTGATGCCCTTTAACTATTTTATGTTGTCAAATATTATGACCATGGTTACTCATATCTAGATTTTATCTTTGTTATCCATATTAGGTGGGAGTTCTCTCTCTAGGTGCTAATTATCACTTAGATTCATCCAGCCAACAACATAACCATAAGGTTCTTTGATGGGACTAATCTTACTGATGTCCTCCTTCTTGGACTTAATGAACTATAAGACCATCCAATGATGGGAAATTATGATAACTATTTCTTCATAAATCTAGATCTTCCAATGTTGTGGATTTACATTCTAAAACATCAGAATGTGCATTTTGTGAGCTAGGAATATGATTTAACATCACCTCTAATGGAAATTATGCTATAAATTTTCATTCATGGTCCATCAAATGTATTCTATCCTATTTATTATTGTCTTACATTCCATTATTATTCTTGATAAGTGGTTCCCAGTCACATTTTACCTTAGTATTTCTACATGTTCTTTACGGGATAGTTCTAAGCCCATAAATAGAGCCTAAAACTCTCCTTCATTGTTTTTACATCCTTCTGAAAGTAGGATGGAGTAGGGATAGACTTCCATTAATTATGATATGAGTTTGACTCCAATACATACCTTATGAAACATGGGGTCTTCCATCATTTTCGATGTTATAATTTTGGATGTGCCCTAGAAATACATCGCTCATTTCTAGGAACCATTTTGAACAGAGAATATTTTTCATAAGGTAGTTGAAGATCCACCAAAATCATGTCTTCCTGGGGATGCTCTAGTAGAATTTCTGATAACACATGGACATTGATGGATTTCGAAGTGATGAACCTTATATCGAACTGCTAGAGAATGACCTCCCACTTGGACATTTTTCTAGTAAGCATCAGATGAGTGAGAATATACAAGAGTGGGTTAATATGAGAAATAAAATGGACATTGTGGTGTTGTAGATAGTCTATCATCTTTTATACCAAAAATATTTGGGACAAAAATCCCTTCTTGGTATTTGAATAATGAGTCTCAACCACAATTATGGTTCAGATAAGATAATAGAGGCTATTCTCATTGTCAGTGTCATTCTTCTATACAAGTAACTCACCAAGTGATTTACCCAATGTGGTCACATATATTATGTGTGTTCTTCCTTAAATAGGTGGCTTTGGAACGTGTGGGATTAGAATATATTTCATGTGTTTTCCAAAAGAATCCTGATATTAATACATCCACTTATATATGAACCAGTTTTTAGTCTACCTAGTGAATGTAAAACACATTCATTTTAGGTTTTCAATAAATCACCAAATTTAGCACAAATTTCATAGAAATAAAATTAACTCAATGATATTGCGATGATATGACAAGACAATGGTGGAATTATTATTATTAGGGTCATCTTTGATGTCATGATGGCATAAAATTAAACCGAAGTATTTTACTATGGAAACACTGAAAGCACACATTAGAGGGTTTATTTTCAAACTATGTTGTAGCAATTTGTTGAAGATTGTTTAAATATCTGCAAGGTGGTATGAGAATTGTTTTGATTTAAATACTAGATTCTCAAAATTTAAATCAAAATCATTTTGAAGAAGGTATAGAAAAGGATATTTATTTCATGCTAATATGTGGAAATGGCATTTTAAAAATCGGAAGGCATCAAATTATATAAAAGAACTCTCTAGGGATCCATAAAGATGGTGTATTCTTCATCTTATTAGGGAATTACGATTTTATTATATCCAAAATATCAATCTATGAAATAGAGATCCAGATATCTATCAGTTTTATCAGACATAAATTCTTTGATCGAGACTAGTAAGAAAACATTTTAGAAAATCGGATTTAGATCCCTGAAATTGATATAGACTCTCATCGTCTCATTCTACTTTTTTGGGGATAATTTTCCATTTAAAGAAAGTATAATTTTCTTCCTAAATTAATATGAATTTGGTTATAATTTCAACATATTCCTCTATTTTAGAATCATTGGCCGGGTGTGTCCATTTGGCGGATTTCTTATAACCACAGTGGCCTTTTTTTAGGCCCAACTGGTGAGTGTCGACCTGTGGATCGAGGACTAGAATTTCTGTTTAGATCCAAGAGAAATATCTCAATTATACTTTTGTAATGTTTTATAAACCTCATCCAATTAATATGGCATGGATACACTAATCAGAGTAGGTCTCATGTCTTTGTTTACCCAAGTTGATTTCTTAGAGTTCATCAATAGTGGTTAAAATTCCCTTCTCAAGTGATAGAGGGGAATCCCTAAGGTATTTTTATTCATCCTCGGATTCTTCATCCTCATCATCATACTCTTCTTTAGATTGGGAAATTATTCTTATGGTGATATCCCCATATTTGAGAAACTATTTGTGATTTTTGTTTCTGGGAGATGACCCAACTTCTTCCAATTCGACTAAAAGTTGGGAATCCCATTGAGATGACATTTAGAATAGTGAAAGGGTTATTTCAACCTCTTTTACTGTAGTGGGTGATATAGGTATTTTCTGAATCGTTTAGTATATCTATAGGTCATTTGTTTTGATAATTTTCTATCATCTTAGGAACTAGTGGGATTTTCAACATCATCTGGCTTGGTGGCTATGATCAAGATCTGGAGTATTGTTTATCAAGCATCCATATTTGGACTTTTCACTCAATATGATTGATGATAAACATGTAATATCCATAAATATTAATGACTGGGTTAGAGAGAATTATTAATAAAACATAAGGGGTGACAACCCAATCAACACCATAGACAGGAGGCTGCTTCCCCTTCAGCTTGCAGAACCCTGCTTAAATATATTTTGAATGGTAGTTGTCAAATGGGGCCTTGTCAGTATGAAGTGTCTCACATTTTCCATTAGTTCTATATTTGAGTAACTAATGGTATAAGTGTGAATTGTTGTGTGTTGATGTAGCTTTTTCCTTCCTATAATGGAATTGATGTCCGTATTATTTTGGACCACCAGAAAGTATGAGTGATTTAAGTCACCACAAAATTGGATTTTGAGCTTAATTTGTCCCAACAGCTTATCCTATATTTTGTTATGGCCCAACAATGTTATGGTTTAGGGTGTCATATCATCCACATTATAGCCTATCATATGAACTATCTGTAGTTGGAAGACATTTACTCCATATCCATTATCAACAAAGTCTTTTCTAACATCAACATCTTTTATCTTTTCAAACATATATAAGGGATTGATGTTCCCTTTCATGATGGTGTATTCAACTTGATCAGTGAAAAAGATAACTGTGTGGAATTCTTCAGGATTGTTCTATGTTTAGTAGACTTCAGTGGCAGCTACCGTTGCATCAAAATATTGGGGATACAAAAAATATTTGAAAAGTGATTCCTTGAGATTGGAAGCTAGATTCAGTGTATCTTAGATTGATATCATGGATGGTACAGAGTCCAATTGATTTAAAATATCAAATTTATTATCAAAAACTCAGTGATTCTGAGATCAGGGATGTTGTTTCACAAGAACATTAAGGGCTTTAGAATTTGAGGCTGATGGGATAGCCAATGGGATTTGAGCTGAAGGATCATCTATCCTATGTAGATTTGGATCTAAAGGTCTTCCCACATGTTGTGTGAAATTAAACTCCTTCATATCATTTGATCGATATTCAAGAAACATTGGATTGAGGTAACTTATTGTGGGGGAAGGAGAATTTTTTTTCTTTACTGGTTCTACGAGAGAGTCATTCCATTGGTTTCTGAAACACTATAGGTTTGAGTGGGGGTGTGGCTATACGCTTGATTTCTTCCATGGTTGTGTCTCCCTTGATATCAGTGGGTTCTGCTTCTTTTTCCTCTCACACCCGGATTTGGTTGAAAATAATTCTAGTTGATAACCATATTCATCTTCAGAGAAGGGACCCATTAAATGGATGACATTTATGGTTCCAAAAATCAGCTTCTCATCTAATGGTGATCCTACCAATTTATCGTCATATAGTGGTTCTATTTGGTAGGGAGATACCCATACTCTCATACCTGATGTCATGAAATCTGATAGTTTCAATGACATATTTGGACTTTGAGTAATTTATTCTTCTTTCACATGCATTCATCCCTTCTTATTGGACATCTTTTTGGGTGGTATATACTTGTAGGATAGTGGCGCCTAGGATGTAGTTTGTGTTACATCTAGTGATGTTTGGTGAACAATTGGTTTCTGCACATGTTTTTAGTGTATACCATGTTCTTTGATTACTATCTTCTAAGTCACACAACTATCAATTTTTTTCTTTTTTTTAATAAATTATATCCACTCCATTGCTTCATCCAGATTATTGGTGGAATCATATGGCACTTATGAGGGTGGTGGTCCTAACCGGAAATTTATAAAATCAATCATTCTTTGAAAAATTACTTGATGAAAAAGTACTCATGGCGATTGTTTCCCAATATCCGGGGGAAGGGATAGTAATCTGGCTAGTCCACAATACCTACAGAATCATCCCTCTTTGGCTTTGCGAGACGAAAGATGTTTTAATTCATGGAGGATATGAAGAATCCATGAACTTGGTAATATTGGAACTAGTAATCCTTAATCATCCATTCAATGAATTGATTACTATTAGATACACTGAATAAATATTGATAAGGTAGGGATAGATATTGATTTAAATGGTTCTATAAATGATTTGGTTCCGGCTTGGTATATGAATGTAGCACATGTGGTGGCTTGAGTGTAACCGAAGGTACGTTAGTTTGTTCTAATCATTTCACTGGTAATGATGTGGATTCTAGGTAATTGTGATTAATATATTTTATGAAATAATAGATCTTCTATGAAATGTCAGAGAAGTATCATAACCCTATTTTATATTTCACTATAATGAGTGGTGTTTGCAGCTCAACCTAGAGGTTGTCATTGCACATGGAAAAACATCACATCTTCGGTGAGTGTCTAGTTCAAGGATTAATGTAAATCCTTCAATTTGGTAATGAAGTATAAAACTCTTTCATTCTATCACTTTTTGTAGTTCATGAGGTCAGTTACTATTTCATTTGGAAATAACAAGCTAAACATGAATATGAACTAGCACTGGAGGTAGTTATAGTCTATTTTTGAGTTATCTTGCATACTAATGTACCACACAAGGACTGAAGCTTATAGAGTTTTCCCAATGAATTTGAACATCACTACCACTTGTTTCTCCACGGTCCCCATCATAAGATCATAGTAAGATGATTAGATCATCAAATGTTGCTCAAGGTCACTGGATCCATTGAACACTGGGAATAAGGGGTTCCCCAAATTTTGGGCAGTGTAATGTTTCTTACCCAAAATATGTATGGCTTATGTTCTAGTTATATTAGAGCACACCTCCCTTCCATTACATCCAGTACAGCAGTTAATGACTCGAAAGTACTCTTGATCCCTTTATTTGTTTCATGTTGGCCTTAATCGTGGGCAGGTATAGTTGGGTGAATGATTGTTTGCTATGGTTCTATAGGTACATGAAGTGGAAACCCAGCCAGGGGCATCCTTTTTATATATTAAGAGGTCTCCTGTAGTTTTTTTATCCATGGTGGGAAATCATTATATCCTCCCAATCCCAAATTCTAATTGATTGATGTACCATTAACCACAATAGACAGACATATAGGCCATGATTCATTTTCTAGAAGGAGACCTCGTGCGATAGGCACCTTTTTTAGGAGTTTATGTTGAAGTTATACTGGAGGAATATATCTAGAAGGATGACATGCTTGAATTAGGTTAGAATTAATTCTATTTAGTTATTTCATTTCTTCTTCATGTCGATTGAATATCTCCTTGAGTGTTAGTGGCACATTTTAATGAGTAAGATATGGTGGGTCATGTATGAACATGTTTTTATTCATCTACTTATTTGAGATTCACAAAGGATGTAATGATGGATTGGCTATGGGGGTACCCATATTTATGGATAGTCGTTGGTTTCGGGTGTGCACACCAGCAGTCTTGGTGTGGACTACCTCTGGGAGGCATACGTGTTCTCTAATATACTCATAATTTGTATTGTTTTTAGTGATATATTTGTGGTTGACTACCAAAAGGCTCACTGATTGATACCTCATTTTAGGTGGCATACTGAGTGCCAAATGGTATGAGGTAGTCTTGCATCCCTTGTTAGATATTCTCCATTATTTCTGGGATCCTCTTCATGTTTCGTGGTGTCGATTAACTCAAAGGGATCCTTGATGTGACCAAGTAGTATGCCTCTATCCTGGGGGATATGAGTCATGTGATGGGATAGAAAGAGTAATCATTCTATTTATTTTCCTTTCCAAGTGCTAAAATATTATCTTTTTCTGGAGGGTGGTAAATGGTAAATTCCCCCCAGCCAGTAGTGTTGGGGTTTCTCCCTTTCTCAGGTTGACGTGTCTTGGCCTATATTTTTTGGTCTTACGAGGGAATTCTGTGTTAAAAATTACACCACCCCTGAAGTCTTGGGATTCTCACATACTACGACAGTTGTTTTTTATATTTTCTCCCTCTTGATCTATGGAATTCCAATGCAGGCGTGGCATATGGTGGAAGATTTTCACACGAATTATATTCTTTTGAGGAAATAACCATAATTTTCTATTTTCCTCCATAAATGATAGTCATGATGAATATTTTTGGTGGTGTATTTATGGTGATTTTTGATAGCTTGGTATCATTGGTCCTGACACATTTGAGACTTACTCAGGGACGATCTTCTCGAGCAGGCCCCCTTTAGTAAAAATGTATTTCATTCAGAAACCATCTTGGGATTATGATATTGTATGTCACCATTTCCGTTGGGTTCTACTAGAAGGGAGATGGGGTGACATGTAGAGATTAATTTCCTCCCCTCACGGAGTTGTGAACACTAGATAGGGCATCCTCAGTGAGGAAATGAAGTTTGTAAAGTGTGTGGATGCTGGAAAAGTAATTATTTTTTCCCATTATGGTTGGGGTAATCATTTAGATTGAAGGTATTATTGGTGAATTTACTAATAAGGCTCCCCAATAATAATGACCTGGTTGGAATACCTGTCATAGGGGATAAATATAATTTTCAATTGGTGGAGATATGTCTAGATATTAATATTCATGTTGTGCATTACATTATTTTTAAAACACTTTTAGAATGTTGAATTGAGAAATGGTGGTGGACCAGAACATAACTGGGATTACATCCCTTGTATATTGTCTTCTCATGAGAAACATATTACATTGCTCTTCTACCAGGGATTCCTATACATGGTGTGACCAACATGGATTCATTGTGATTATTTCATCTTGTGTAGGGAGGGTAATATAAAATTCATTAATGAATGAATGGTGTGGGGAATCTTAGAGGATGAGTAAGACCATGTTCCATCTCCTAGCAAAGAAAAGTGTTACTTTTCATTAACAAAGTTTCTATTATATCCAACCCTATCCTTACAAGATCCTCAAATAATAAAGGATTTATCATATTTGATTTAGTTAGGGGAGGGCCTTCTTACTAGTCTGAATTTGTACTTTTGTGAGTACCTTCAAAACCAAGGATTTGGTGGTGAGGATTACCATAATGGATTAGAGTCTGATTGTAAGATTATTTTATAGTGTGTGTACCCTCGTGAGGACCTTCCGAGAAGGCCACAGTAAGGGGAGGACCTTCTTGTTGTTTGTTGTCAGCGCAGGGATGAACATTGCAATGACTGCCATCCTAGCGAGAGCTCCCATCATGGCATGATAATTTCCTTAATTGTGAATATATATAATATACATCCTTGGGAGGACCTTCATGTTGAACCTTAATGAGGGGAGGACCTTCTCGTTCCATGATGTCACTATTGGGAGGACCTTCGTTGTGATTGACATCATGGAAAGGACCACAATCATGGCTCGATGTCAATCCATACGATGAATAATATCTAAGGCGTATATCCTTGTAGAAACCTCAAGGTGTAAGAAATAAAGGGGGAAACTTCATTATATTTTATCTTCCAGTCAAAGGGAAGGTTATCATGAAACTCATCAGGATATAATCTCTAATGATCAATCATTTATTTCCCATTAATTTATCCTCCATTGTTGCTCTGGGTAGGAAAATCAAAGTTGATGGTAAAAATATTGAGGGGAGGACTTATGTATCTACATCTCCCACTTCCATAATAATGTAATACATTTACCTGACCATGAGATTCTATTAATAAATGTTTAATGGTATCATGAACTCCACCTTCCAGTTGAGTAGAATATAGAATTCAAAAATGGTTTTATTGTTTCCTTTGTCATGTTTTATTATTGGTCTCTTTCTTGTAAGAAATCGAGGGTTCCTACTATTGGTAAAAACCATCGTATACTGGTCCCTATTTGGTCAATTCCCACAATTCCACTAGGATATGTGGATGAGTATCATGAGTTCTTATAGGGATATATTCATCCCCTATAGAGGCCACCACAATAGACTGGTGTCCCCTAGTTGGAATGGGTGTTTTTTCCTGATCTAGTTTCCTAGTATCAAGGGATATACCCATCAACCCTCCATGGATTAATAATTGATGAAATTCTATTCAAGACTAAGAATATTATTTTTTGGATCAATCAACATGCCCAGTGAGATGGGATCATGTGCCCGACATATTGATTTTTCCATAAACACGCTAACATCTTGATTGATTTGGAGGATATTGACTATAAATGATTTTTGATCCTTCACAATTTACAAGATGTTCTAAGATATGAATTTTTATATAATGGTTATAAATTCACATTTTGATGTCAGGTCAAGAGTTTGTTCCTTCTCTAGTCTTTTATGTTTTTCATGGGGGTACTGTAAGTTCTATGATGCTAGGGAAGAGGAATGAGTATGCCCCTGACTTATAGCTAGGATGCACCAGTTACATTGTCTAGTTTATGGCATATTTTACTAGTGGGATTTATATTTGGAAGATAAAATTTTCATCTACTCATTGTACATTATATTTTCCTTATGGTCATGATATGCATCCATATGAATTTTACTCTGCCTATATATTATTTCCAATTTATTAAACTGGTGGGATTGAATGTGGTAATTAGGAACATCCATATACCTATTTATTTCCACCATATTTTACTGGTGAGATTAATATATATTAGAAAAGTTGTCTTACTACTAATAGTCAGTTTCCCTATTTAGATGTAGGGCTATGTATGCATCAATAGAAATTTGAGAATACGTGTAGTTGGTTGTCATCCTATTTCGATGATCGGTTTCTTATACATTGGAAGGTATTTTCATCTTTATATAATTCACTAATATGATGGAATGGGGGGACTGGAGAGAATTGGAATAAAAATGCAATTTCATATAATGTGCCACAATGTTTCTGTTGGGGGATTCATAAGGGTCTGTAATGATATGCATCTGCTCCTATGATGCCACAGTGTTCCCATGGTGGGATTGAGAAGAGGTTACATGGATATAATCCATCTCATAGTCTACAATTGTGTTTTTGGGGAGAATCTCCTTCTAAAAAACAAGGGTGGTGAGCTATTCACATTTATATGTTATTCACCCTCGCTGGGATGTGTGAGGGGCCTATCTCCATTGGATTTTTATATGATCCCTTTGTATGACATTCTCCTTAGAGAGATGATATTAGGCCATGCGGAATGGGTGGCGACATTCTCTAGAAGGGTCCCTCAATCTCCTTTATAGTAGGGATGATGTGGTTGGTGAGGTCCACATCTGCCTCTCTATGTTATGGGAGGTTATCATTATTAGGATTTAGGGACAATCTCCCGAAGCTATTGGAGATGGTCAGTGGGGCTGTTTTATGTTGGAATGTTTGTTGTGGATGAAGAGGTGGATAGTGAGATTTCACTAACTCAAGGGACAGTCTTATATCCACAATCATGGGGAGATTACCCTTATAGTGATACTCTCAGGTTAGCTTGTTTGAATACTAGCATTGAATATGATGGGTAGGTGATGGAATTCACATCTATGTGGAAGACTTATTTAGGGAATTGATCATCATGGGTGTCTACATGAACTATGAATTTTCTATTTGGATTGATGTTTTATATAGATACATTTAATATATATTATGAACATAAAATAGAACCTTATAACCAATGAATCTATTGATAACACACATAATTGATTGTTTATCCTTTCCCCTTACTTTTGGATGCATAAGGGGCTTGATGTGTGGTAACATGCCACCTTAGTTAAGGATTCACATTGGTTACACCATTTTTTCATACGGGGGAAAACAAAATGGAATGACTGATAGTAACCAACCATATATTACTATAGTGTGATTCAAAATTGGGGTAACAAAAAAACATGGTTAAGTATTCATTTCTGATTTATCATTTTAATTTAAACAAAATTTTCATTGTAACCCTTTTTAGTGGGTGAGATGGTCCCAGCAGGACTAGGTAGTATATTTTTCATGTACAATAAAGTTGTTTTCATAGTTCAGTCATCTCATAATGTGATTTAAGGGGGTTCAGTGTTTGTGAAATCATCCCACATCGATCACGATGTACTCATGTGGTCTCCAATGGGTTTATTTGCAGAGCTATAAACACCCCTTTACACTTTTATCCATGATTGATGGGACTTCTTTCCAACAGAAGGTTCTCATTGGATGATTTGGAAAATGAAACTTATGGACTCCATTGTTTGATATTATGGAATTTCATGCTCATCACACACATTTGGGATTAATTATTGCCTATTACGAGAATCTATTATAAATTTAAGAAATTTTTATTGGATTTTTAATCAGTAGATCATTCCAAAGAATTTGTCAATTGTGTACCATTTTGGTAGAAAAATCAGTCAGAGATATGCATCAGTTTAGAACAATCTATATGTATATGTGGTTTTCTATTGATGTATACATCTATTTGTATTTAAGGTTCTTCATAAATGTTACCATTTTATGGAAATATTAATGATTATTTGGACTTTAAATCATATAGTGATGATTTAATCCATGTGATGAGGTGTTATGGATATTATCATCATCAAGGTGGATGGAGATTGTTTCAATATCGGGATCAAACCCATAGGATTGGATTTATATGTATCATCATGAGAGTAATCAGATTCCACATATATTAGTTTCACATTTCGAGACACATGACTTTTTAATATTGTGTGACAAGGACCCATCCATGTAGTTTAATGTAATGTAGTGAGGAAATCTGGTGGAAGATACCTATTAATGATTTGGCATGGGACTTGTTCCAAAGAAGCCCAAGACACCCAGAAAATATATGGTCTATTGGGTGGATATGGATTAGAGACCATTATAGTTGTTTGGGTATCATGTTTGGACCTCATAGAGTATTTCAACATATCCTAGTGAGTTGGGAACCTAATCCCTCATATTTTGTTTTGAATAGGCTCTTACACATCCAAGGAGACTCATCATAAAGAATTAAATCGGGGCTTATTCCTGAAGCTGATGCCCTAGTGAGTTGGGGCGATATTTTTTGGGGACTAACATTTTAAGAGAATGTACCTCGAGTTTGGGCCATATGTAGGAATCCTACATATCCTGATCAGAGAAATGATTGGATTTCTTATAGTTCATTCCTAGATAAATTGTGTGAATGTTGTAATAATCATAAACATCTATGCCCACACGAGTCTTGATCGGTGTGAGAAAAATAATAATGTTAAATATGAAACAATTCACATATATTTCATTATCCACATATGTAAATAAGGAAGGAGGATGGCATAAGTGTTTGGGTTTAGGGCACAATGTGAGAAATGGGTGATTTGAGTGTGCCAATTTCATCTCTGGTTTTTATATCTATGATAGACTTGGCTGGTGGTCTATTTAGATATGTCCTCAGCCGAGTCGATGAGGGGGGAGAACATCACCCCTACAAGAAATGATAATTTCTTACCTCATGAAGAATTTTATATTTGTTATAGGTGAAATGGGAGAAGCTTTGTTCCTCATTAAAAGGAAATATAAGTATGACCTCATTTAAAACTCCCTTTAATGGAATGGAAAAGCTAGTGACAACCATTAAACCTTATAATAGGGAGGTAAATGTGATTATCCAGAGGTTATACCCCATGTTACCTTAGGAATGTAAATTTAGATACATTTTGTGTGATTGTAATGTTGCTTGGATTACCCATACATCTTCTCTTACCATGGGTATGTAATCGCAAATGGGCGTGTTGATGCACGCATTTTTTTTAGCATACTGGTTTGGATGATTTTGAAAAGTCTTTTTCCTAATTCCAATAGACTAGCTCATAGAGGGTATATAGAAGATATGTTGTAAATGGAAGGAGAATATCAAAGATGGAAGGATGAACATCCAATGGTACACTATTCTAAATTTTGTTTCTTCATGCAGAATGGGGTCTTCCCCACATAGCATGTTCCTACATGGGTGGGAGGATCAACTGTGTACCATGATGGTACACATTCCTAGATGAATTCCATATAGCATGTCATTATGCGGCCCTATGTTCCATATTCATAGCAATGTGTTATGTCGTGTAGGGTTTCATTTTCATAGCCTTCGGCTATATAAGACACTTAATTGAAGAAGGGGTTATTAATTCTAAAGTTCACGGGATGTTCATCTGAGAAGGACATATGGTTCACAGTTCACTAATTAGGTTTATGTTTGGACAATTATTATTCCATATTTCTCTTTTATTCCATGCGGTTGGTTTATACCAACTAGAAATCATTCTCGGCTTTGTGCATTGGTGATCATTTGTCTCTGAAGTCATTCTTCCCGTAGGCTTCTAAGATCTCTTTTTTTCTCCATCATCTTTTTAGTCCCCATTGAGTGCCTTCAATAATGTGTCTAGGAGGATGTATATATGGTTTCCCTAGAACCTTTTATGAAAGCCCTCAGGGAAATTACCCAGTATGTGGATGACTTGGTCAAAAGAGGCCTTCAGATGTTCGATTCATGGCAGTGAAAATTACCACCTCAATCACGTGACCAACTTCCTCTAATTTGAAGGACACCATAGTCTTCGCATATCCTGTGATCCAATTTAGTTCTCGGTGATGGTATATGAGGTAGATTTCTACATTTATATTTCTCCAATGCTAAATTTTTTGGTGGATCGGGCACTATTATTATTTTCCCAAAAACCACATGGTTCGTGGAATGTTTGTCATGTGGTATGGTGATCTGTAGATGGATTTCATTTTACGACACCTTGTTTTCCACTTCAAAAATCCGTCCCCTTCAACTTATCTCCCTAAAATAATTAGTAGAAAATAAATCTCTTCCAATATCAAATTTGAGGGTGAATTTTGGATTCCATTTCATAATTTTCAAGACCCAACAGAATTAAGCACACCACATAATAAAAATAAGGTGTGGACATAACTTGTGTCTCACTGAAAATATATTTAATCAAGAAAAAACATATTACTTGAGTAACTTTAGAATGTTGATACAAATAAGAAAATAACACATTAAAAATATTAATTTCATAAAATAATGTAAATTATTTATATTACATTACATAGTGCATTATATACACTACACAAAAGAAGCGAGGTGCGAATATGACATGTATCCCATGAAAATAAAAAGTAAAATGAAATCGACTTATCTTAAGAGTTGACTCTCTTATTACTTGATCAAACCTCAAATATTATAAATGTATTTTAATTATAAATATTGTAAAGAACCGTATTATAATATATATTACCATATATGGTTTTATTATGACATTATTTTACCATCCTATAAACAATTCCATGTTATTTTTCACACTGGGTAATTTCTGATTTGTTTTTAGTATGTGTCCTAATTTGTAAAATTATAGGTCATTATAAATTTATAAAAATTTGGAAAATATAAAATAATATATAAATATAATTTATATGAAATATATATTTATTCATAATAATCTATAGAATATATAACTTTTTAATGGAATACACTGTTCACAGAGACAACAGGCCATACATACGCAATACTGTTATTTCAATTTTTCTCATATTAAAATAATGAAAGTAGATTAAGTATATAAATATATTAATATATAGTATCATTATAGTATATTTATTTTTTTCATATATATTATATATTTTTAGTAAACTCATCTTTAATATTGTCCACGTAGTGTTCGAACGAATCACATCACTTTGTAGAAGCGGTATTCCTCACATCCCTAAATGGATTTTTTGTATTTATAGAAAATGTAAAGCATGAATTAATGTGTTATATAAGATTTTATAAAGAATATATACATCATATATAAAATATATATCATATAATAATATTTTTTCCATCATAATTTACTACAACCAAACTATGTAAAGTTAAAATTAAAATCTTGTTTCGTGAGGTGGTAGTTCTCCGTACACAAGAATGTTACATTTGTTACCCATAAGATCGAAGAATTTATAAGTGTAGGTTGAAACCATATCATCAAAAATAAGTATATTGTGCATAAAAATTCAATTATATATTCATGGAATTAAAATAATTGAGGTAGTAGAGAATGAAAATAAATGATTGGGTCTTGAGGAAGGATGTTAACTATTCTTTGTGAATCTACATTTTATTTATGAAAGGGATTACACGGTTGGATTTTTATCTAAAGTGACTATTCAATGAGGAGGTACAGATTCTGGGAAGATAATTTGGGGCGAAATTTCCAAACATAAGTGGTTTTAGATGTTTTAAGAATGGGGATACTCGGTTTCATTTCATTAGGTAGTGAGGGGATTCATTTGGAATTTTATGAATATATGTTAGGTTTTACAACATTTGTATGTGAAAAAATTCATCCAAAACCAAAAAACCTTAATAATTAATTTTTTATGGTAAATATATGTCTAGAATATGTGTTTTAGAGATGTGGACTGGCCATTTGGCCCTTAAGAATAATGATTAGTAACTTGTTAATCTTAATTTGACCTTAATCAATCTAATTAATTTTAAACACATTCAATAATTCCTTTGGTAAAAAATTAAGTGGATATTATTATAAAAAAATATTATAGATATTAAAAAAATTATTCATATATTTAGTAATTAAATTCATAAAAGTGTCTCAAAAAATATCAATACTAATCTTGCAGATGTGGAAAGAAAGAGAGTTTTTTAAAGTGAGAATGTTCAAATGTTCATTAATATTTTATTTACAAACTAAATATTCAAATAATTGCAATGAAATATATTATATTTATAAATGTATTATTTATATACTTTTACTTTATAAATAACATAAAATATAAACTAACTCTATCAATATATTATATGGAAAAGTTGATTTAAATTAAAATATAGTGTTATTCAATATTTATCCAATAATGAAATTTCATAGAATTATCCCTAAAATTCACACTACAATAATTTTGATATGATGAATTAACAAATTAAGTTAATTTTATAAAATTTAATTAATATGTTTTACAAAAAATTAATTTTTTTATTTATCAAATATGGATATAAAAGCAGTTCATTTTTGAAAATAGTATTTTCAAAAATAGAAAGTGTAACGCCCTGACCCCAGTTACCACGAGTCGGTGCATTATTACATAACATTGGCATTATCACAAGAAAGATCAAATCTCGAAAGACCGATTGCTTTAGTAGCCTTGGAAGCACTAGATATATTCATAAAGTTTTACATTACATTATAAAGTGAAAAACTACTACAACAACATAATGTCTCCAAAGTCCACACAATTATCCTCTTATAATATCCCTACAGGTCATTCATAACCTACTTCTTCAGATCCTAGGAATAATAAAACATAGAAAAGGGATGAGCTCAAATGCCCAGTAATGATAACAATATAGCGGAAACTTTACAAAATAAGCATAAATATTTAAGGCAATGTATAACTAAAACAAAATCCTTTTAAACTTGAACTTCAACATAGTTTGGAAAAAGTAAAATGAAATAATTCTATTTACTTATTCTCATGGATATTCTACTAATCGAATAATCACATCCAATATCAATAACCACTTTCATAATGATGGAATGCATAATGACAAACTATCATAACCACATAGCCAAGGCCTCGTGCCAAGACTACAAATAAGATTTTGTCAAGGCCTTGTGCCAAGACACTAGTTTGTCTCATGAGACCTACCGATGCATCGAGGAGCTATAGAGGGCTCCACCCGTCACTTAGAAGTCTAATTCATTCCCATATGAAAAGGTTTAAACATAACATAAACATTAGTATTAAAACTAGCATATGAAATGTCAATACTTTCTCCATAAACCATGAATGGTATAAAAATAACACATCCACAGTGAAACATATCACAAAAACATCAATACATTATGGAACTTTTGTATCATAATAAATCAACTTCATATAATCATAAAATCCATCAAAGGATGTTGACATAGATGAAATCAAAACTATTTGAGAGAAATATCTCCTTCTTTTAAAATCATTTAAAAGTCCCACATTTATAAAGGAAGTAATTAAAAAGATATTTTTGAATCAAAGTGTCCCATACCACTTTGAAACTTTTGAAAGGAATTAACATTTTAAAAACATTAATGTCTATATAAATGAATCTTTAAAAACCATTTTGAAGACATGGACATTAATTAAAATGACTTAGAAAGATAAATCTTTGATACATTTAAAATTCTGATTTTGATAAAGAGTACCTTTCCAAAATTCATAGAATATTCATTTTGAAATCATTTAAAAGTCACATTATTATAAAATTAAAGATTTATGTTGAAAATATCCTTGTAAGATTTTAAGGTAAGCTTGACAATTTTATAACGGTGGTAAATATCTGCAACTTCCGTATAACTTAAAAAAACATTCTTACCTTATTTTTTTCGAAAAGGGTAAAAAGCACCTTGTTTGGAAAAAGACGGAAAGATTCCTTTATAAACCTCTTATAAAAAGTCAAACAAGGGTATAAATTCCTTTAACTCATATTATAGTAAATAGTAAAAATGTTTTGAAATTCATTTTTATGAAACGTGGATGTGGATGATAAATAGATCCCAGTAGATAATTATGTATAAACAACCTTGGATAATGAAGAGATTGTGAAATAAACCCTTACCTTGTACTTTTCCTTGGTTGGGGTATGTTAAAATCCTGTATATTGGTGAAATAATTGTTATTAAATTATTCAATAATCATATACATTAGTATGATATCATATATGATCTTTAAACATTTCTTTGTTAATAATATCTTAGAATTATCGTCGTTTCGGGTGTTAACTTACTCGTTTTCTTTTATATGTTTTATTAGGTAAGCCATGTTTGTAATGGATAGTTTGTATATTATTCATATCCATAATGATATAAATTTCTTAAACATCATTTTTAAATCAAAACTTGATATTTATACTTGAATGGATACGATGGAGAATAATCTCATCGCGTTCGTGGAGACGGTAGTCCGTACGTACACACGAGCGACAATATCATTCTTTTGATATTAAAATAATATATAATTTGATAGTATATCATATATACAGAATCATTATCATTTTATATTTATTATTTACATGAGTTACACATCGTTATTATACCCATCCAAATAATAATATGTTGAATAACAATTACACCATGACGTGGAGACGGTAAGCCGTACGTACGCACGTATGGTGACATGTTATTAAAAGGGTGGATAGAATTATGAATATGGTTTTACCATATTTATAATAACATCATATTATATATAAGATACTGGGGTTATTATTTTATAATGGTAATAACAAATAATGAAGATGTGGAAGAAGAATGGAACTTGGAAAAGGGTGGTGAAATCATTACATGTTCATCAGGTTTTCCTTTTGATTTGATCAAAAGGGCTCCTTAGGTTGTCTTTATTATCCAAATAAGTCCTCTAGGATGTATTGAGGGAAGTTTGGAGAGTATTTGGGCAGTTTTTAGCCAACCAAAAGGCTTTGAAGGTTTGAAGAAATGAGAAGGAGGAGTGCCCTTTTATAAGAGGGGTGAGGGGCACCTTTGGAAAAGTTAGAAATATTAATTTATAATAAATTCATATTCGGTTTTTATTGGCTCAAAAGTTGATTACTAAAATTTTAAGGTGGGTATGTGTGGAAAAAAACTCATCAAATAGAATTTAGATAAGTTTGGGTACTTATATTAACCTTATCTTTAAGTATTAACTCTAAGTTAATTAGTTTCACTTTTACAATGTCTCTTTGTATTTTTATATTATATGGTTAATAATCTTACAATATACATCCAAGAGACCCCCATGTGGTCCATTAATGATATACCTATCAATATATAATTTTTTTGACCGATCCTTATATTTTTAGGAATTTAATATCAATAAATAATATAATATTTGTTTTAAAAACTCTTTTATGTCAATTTTGACACTATTCAATAGTTGATTTTTGTGAAACTCATAACAAAATGATTACTTCGAAAATATTTAATTAAATCATTCCTAACATGTCATATTAACTGAGAAAATTAGTTTAATACATAAAAAGTCTCAAATTATATTTATTTCTGTATTTATAATATCAATTATTTTAATTTTTCACTATTATTGTAATTACTGCATCATCATTGTGTCATAAATAATTTAAATTCATTAAAGTCTAGAAATTATAAATAAAATTTCATTATGTATGAAATCGTTTTATATTTCTAATGAATATTTAGAGTCGAAAATCCAACTTATATAACCCTATGTAAATATTGTTTTTCTAAAAGATATATGCTTATGTCATTTTTGTACTTATTTTAACTTAGTTAAAATTAAGTGTCCCTATCACCTGCAACTGGCTCCATGGGGTCCCAAAATCGACCCAAAGATTCCTATGGTCGAACATGTATCAACTAATAAAGCTGGGACACGTTTTAGGGTAATTTAGTATTATTATAATATTATTTTTTAACACTTATTTATCGGATTTACCCTTAACCATGGTAAATAAAATATTTACCGCATTAATTATTCAAAATGTCTAAAAATAAAAGTTACCTATTTACAAATTTGAACATCCTTATTCAAAATATGGAATCCATTTTTCCAAATTCAAAACACATAAGTGGCTGAAATTAATTTAAAATTAATTCCCGTTTTTAAAACAAAAAGCGTGTTTTTAAGAGATAATAACTATTAAAAGATTGACACTTTTTTATGTCTGATTTAATGGTAAAATTATGTCCAATGACCATCATTGTATTAAATGGAAAAAATATATTCTAAATATTCTTTAAAACAACTCAAATTCATAATTTATCAATATTAAATATTTTGATTAAAAAAGTTGTTTTTAATTAACATTTATTAATTTTCACTATTCATCAAAATATTAAAGTTATCCGAAAAGTTCCAAAATTTCACCCTAGGCTAAATTCGATATTCCGAATCCAAAAATGAGTTCCATTTGGAAATATAAAATATATATAATTTGAAAAAGTATGTATTACTATTCATAACGGCTAGTTTGATTTGTTGTGGTGTGTATAAGAACTCGAAGTTGCGTACAACACACACTACTGTATTATTCAAAGGAAAGTGTATCGTTAAAGCTTGGGATGTTTCATTTTAAAATTTTGACGTCCCCAATTAGTCCAAAAGTTTAAAATATTGTATTTAAAAGGGGTTCACTATTAAAAGTTGATAAAAGTGCAATACTGAAAATGAATTTGTTCTTACATTATGTCTATGAAACTCATAATATGGATTATAAAATTATAAGGATTATATAAAGTTTAAAATTTAGTTAATACTATTAATAACCTCTTTTGAACGGCTTTTTTGTTAAGTCATGGTGCGATTGAACTCGGTGTTGCATGTAGTGCAAGTTATTGAATTATTTTAAAGAAATAACAAACTATGAAATCCTGGGGTGTTACATTCTCCCCTCCTTCAAGAAATTGCGTCCTCGCAATTTGAAATTGTTTTTAGAAAATAAAAGGTTTAAAATAGAAAATATATTTGGGAGAAAACCCACATCGGAAATTAGGTTACTAAAATTTAGTATTAATATGAGAAAAAGATAAATGAAAGGGTCACCGCCAAATTATTATCTCTATTAGGAGAACATTGGTGGCAATTAGAGACATATAATTGGAGGAAAAACGTAAATACTTATAGGTATTGATTGAGGTCATCATTCACAATCAAGGGTAAAATTGAGGTCCTTAAATTCATCAATCTATGATGATTTGAAATACCATCAGTTCAACAAAACATAGGGTATTAGGATAACACATTTTTGGTTTTAGGATTCCTTAAATAAAGTATAAGAAATAATTTCTTCATAGAATAAGAGAAGAAGAAAAATATATTATTGACAAGTAGACTTCCATCCTTTAACTAATTTCTACCACAAACTCATCTTTCACTCTAAAAGATAATAAAATGAAAAAAATTTATTATATTTATCCTATTCGTATAGGGTTCAAAAAAAAGAATTTATAATTCAACTACCAGATCATTAAAAAACTACATTATTTAATCCCAGACATCACATGGGTCAGTGGTAGGTGATACACCCTTGTCGCCATTCAGTTGTGGGTTCAAGTCTCACGGGCTTGCCGGACGCGAAGGGTTGCCGCCCGACCTCTGGGTTTTCCTTTTATGGAAATCCAAAATAATCCAAACTAGAACTATCCAAAATACTTCAGTCCAAAATTTATACAGAAGTTAAACACAATGAAGATCATTTTTTTGCTGCGTAATAACATGTGATCACCATCATCATGTATTCTTTTAAAACACTACAACATCCTGAATTATCGTAAAACCTTATTGATTACATTCATGATCCCTTATTCCTTATAGAATAATAGATATACTCCTTCAATCCAAAAATGTTGTAAACCCCAATAATGATGGAATATACAAATCATTAATCATATCAAGGTAGTCAAGAATATCCAATATAATTTATCCAAAACAATATTGTATTATTCTAAAATCACTACCTATGTATCAGAATTATACTATGGTTTATCTTTCTCTCAACCATAAATTTTCAAAAAAATTGACCTGCTATTGAGTCACTTTTCATTGTTCCACACAATCTCAAGTCCATAATTAAATAGAACTGCAGTAAAATCCTTATATACTCCATAATTATTATAACAAATACATTGTTGATACAACAATCAAATGACATAATCAACACATGAACTCTAATAATTTCTCTTCATCTGTGGTAGTATCATAACTTGATTATTATCCAATAGCATCATTTGCGGCGTAGTCTGATGACTGGGACATAGGTTCGCGTACTGTCCAAACTCCTTGCAAATGAAGCATTGTACATTTGAAACCATTTTCTTACCCATGCAGACACGTACTTTTTTCCCTTTTCCTCCACACTTATAACAAACTCTCATTCCTTTCAGGCAAGTTCCAGGGTGTTTCTTCCCACACTTATCACATATGGGAAAATTCGTCTTTTCCCTCTTCCCTTTATCCACCTTTCTCTCTTCCATCCTTCTCATCTCTTGCTTCCCTTCAAATCCATATGACTAAGTAAAACCATTACTTATCTTATCAACACATGATATTATTTCTTCATATGATGATAATAAAAGGGAGACTATTTCTCTTATAAATTCTGGCTTAAGGCCATGAAATATATGATCCTTCTTTCTCTTTGTATCATGTGCATTGCTGGAGTTCTCATTCCTTCTACTGGGCTCCATTTCTAAACAATGGCATACACTAGATTAGTTTATGAATAAAAATACCTAATCCCAAACTTGTAAAAAACATAACATAAATTAAATAGTTTATGGATATAATCCATAATCATAAAAATGTATCCTTAGAGGAAGTATATACTCATAAAACCTTCATAATGGTTTGTAATGAAGATGAGAATTATCCTAAGCATATCCCCTGGGAGTGTTGTGACCAAGAGTGTAGCAAGGCTCGTTGTCGTGCACTAGTTCCCGTTCGAGTCTAGCTCAAAGCGGTGTTTTCGGGTTTTACCCCAAGGTACATCTGTGCTAGAGCCGCCTCTACCTGCTCGTATCGAGACAGGGATGTATTGCTCGGAAAACTCACAAAATCACTACAATACCAAAACTATTGGACGTTCTTCTATACTAATCCTCAAATTCCATATTAAATCTATGTTCTCTAATCAGAGTTTATCTAAATCTAGCTTCCATGGTTTTTACTAAACATCATCTGATACCAACATTAACATCCCGTCCCCAGTTACCCATAGTCGGTGAATTATTACATAACATTGGAATGATCACAAGAAAGATCAAATCTCGAAAGACCGATTGGTTTAGTAGCCTTGGAAGCACTAGATATATTCATAAAATTTTACATTACATTATAAAGTGAAAAACTACAACAACAACATAATGTCTCCATAGTCCACGCTATTATCCCCTCATAATATCCTTGCAGGTCATTCATAACTTATTTCATCACATCCTAGGAAAAATAAATCATAGAAAAGGGGTGAGCTCAAATTCCTATAATGATAACAATATAGCGGAATCTTTCCAAAATAAGCATAAACATTTAAGGCAATGTATAACTAAAACAAAAGCCTTTTAAACATGAACTTCAACATAGTATGGAAAAAGTAAAATGAAATAATGGCATTTACTTATTCACATGGATATTCTACTAATCGAATAATCACATAAAATATCATTAACCACTTTCATAATGATGGATGCATAATGCCAGACTATCATAACCACATAGCCAAGGCCTCGTTCCAAGACAACAAATATGATTTTGTCAAGGCCTTGTGCCAAGACACTAGTTTGTCTCATGAGACCTACCGATGCATCGAGGAGATATAGCGGTCTCCACCCATCACTTACTAAGTCTGATGCATTCCCATATGAAAAGGTTTAAACATAACATAAACATTCGCATAAAACTAGCATATGAAATGTCAATACATTCTCCATAAACCATGAATGGTATAAAAATAACACATCCATAGTCAAATATATCACAAAACCTTCAATAAATTATGGAACTTTTGTATCATAATAAATCAAATTCATATAATCATTAAATCCATCAAAGGATGTTGACATAGATGAAATCAAAACTATTTTATAGAAATATCTCCTTATTTTTAAATCATTTTAAAGTCACACATTTATAAAGGAAGTAATTAAAAAGAGATTTTTGAATCAAAGTGTCCCGTAACACTTTGAAACTTTTGAAAGGAATTAACATTTTAAAAACATTCATGTCCATATAAATAAATCCATAAAATCCATTTTGAAGACATGGACATTAATTAAAAATATTTAGAAAGATAAATCATTAAAACATTTGAAATTCTGATATTGATAAAGAGTACCTTTCCGAAATTCTTAGAGTATTCATTTTGAAATCATTTAAAAGTCATATAATTATAAAATAAAACATTTACATCGAAAATATACTTGTAAGCTTGTAAGGTAATCCTGAAAATTTTATAACGGCGGTAAATAGCCGCACCCGTCGTATATGTTAAAAAAACATTCTTACCTTATTTTTGACGAAAAGGTTAAAAGCACCTTGTTTGGAAAACGAAGTAAAGATTCCTTTATAAACCTCTTATAAAAAGTCAGACAAGGGTATAAATGACTTTAACTCATATTATAGTAAATATTAAAAATGTTTTGAAATTCAATTTTAAGAAACGTGGATGTGGATGATAAATAGAGCCCATTAGATAATTACGTATAAACAACCTCGGATAATGAAGAGATTGTGAAATAAACCCTTATCTTGTACTTGTTCTTGGTTGGGGTAGGTTAAAATCTTGTATAATGGTGAAATAATTGTTATTAAATTATTCAATAATCATATAAATTAATATGATATCATATATGATCTTTTATCATAGCTTTGTTAATAATATCTTATAATTATCGTCGTTTCGGGTGTTAACATACTCGTTTTCTTTTGTATGTTTTATTATGTAAGCCATGTTTGTAATGTATAGGTTGTATATAATTCATATCCATAATTATATCAAGTCCTTAAACATCAATTTTAAATCATCAAATGATAATTATACTTGAATGGATATGATGGAGAATGAATTTCATCGCGTTCGTGGAGACGGTAGTTCGTACGTACGCACGAGCGACAATATCATTCTTTTGATATTAAAATAATATATAATTTGATATTATATCATATATACAGAATCATTATCATGTTATATTTATTATTTAGATGAGTTATGCATCATTATTATACCCATCCAAATAATAATATATTGAATAACAATTACACCACGACGTGGAGACGGTAAGACGTACGTACGCACGTATGGTGACATGTTATTAAAAGGGTGGATAGAATACTGAATATGGTTGTAATATATTTATAATAACATCACAATATATATAAGATACTGGAGTTATTATTTTAGAATGGTAATAAAAATGAAAAAAGAAGTGGAAGAAGAAAGGAACATGGAAAAGGGTGGTGAAATCATTACCTCTTATTCAGGTTCTTCCTATTGATTTGATCAAAAGGGCTCCTTAGGTTGGCTTTCTGATCAAAATAAGGCCTCTAGGTTGTAGTGAGGGAAGTTGGGAGAGTATTTGGGCAGAGTTTGGCCGATCCAAAAGGATTTTAAGGTGTGAAAAAATGAGATGTAGGAGTTCCCTTTTATAAGAGGGGTGAGGGGCACCTTTGGAAAAGCTAGAAATATTAATTTATAATAAATTCATATTCAGTTTCTAAAGGCTAAAAAGTTGATTATTTAAATTTTAAGGTGATTATGGGTCTAAATCAACTCAACCAATATAATTTAGACAGGTTTGGGTACTTATATTAACCTATCATTAAGTATTAACTCTAAGTTAATTAGTTTCACTTTTACAATATCTCTTTGTATTTTTATATTATATGGTTAATAAACATACTATATAAATCCAAGCGCCCCCCAAGTGTTCCATTAATGATATACCTATCATGATATAAGTCTCTTTGCCGAACCATAGATTTTTATAAATTTAATATCAGTTAATAATATAATATTTGTTTTAAAAACTCTTTTATGTCAATTTTGACACTATTCAATAGTTGATTTTTGTGAAACTCATAACAGAATGATTAATTCGCAAATATTTAACTATATCATTCCTATCATGTCATATTAACTTAGAAAAATAGTTTAATTCATAAAAAGTCGAAAATTATATTTATTTTTGTATTTATAATATCAATTATTTTAGTTTTTCACTATTATGGTAATTACTGCATCATCATTGTGTCATAAAGAAATTAAATTCTATAAAGTATAAAAATTATAAATAAAATAGAATTATGTAGAAAATATTTTTATATTTCTAATTAATATTTAAAGTCGAAAATCAAACTTATATAACCCTATGTAAAAATTGTTTTTCTAAAAGATATATGCTAATGTCATTTTTGTACTTATTTTAACTTAATTAAAATTAAGTGTCCCTATCACCTACAAGTGGCTCAATGGGGTACCAAAATCGACCCAATGATTACTATGGTCGAACATGTATCAAAAAAAAAATCTAGGACACATTTTAGTGTAATTTAGTATTATTATAATATTATTTTTTAACCCTTATTTACCGGATTTACCCTTAACCATGGTAAATAAAATATTTACCGCAGTAATTATTCAAAATGTCAAAAAATAAAAGTTACCTATTTACACAATTTGTACATCCTGATTCCAAATATGGAATCCATTTTTCCAAATTCAAAACACAGAAGTGGCAGAAATTAATTTAAATTTAATTCCCATTGTTAAAACAAAAAGCCTGTTTTTAAGAGATAATAACTATCAAAAGATTGACATTTGTTTATGTCTGGTTTAATTGTAAAATTATGTCCAATGAAAAAAATTGTATTAAATGGTAAAAATTTATTCTAAATATACTTTAAAACCACTCAAATTCAAAATTTATCAATATTAATTATTTTGATTAAAAAAGTTTTTTTAATTAAAAATTATTAATTTTCACTATTCATCAAAATATTAAAGTTATCCGAAAAGTTCCAAAATTTCACCCTAGGCTAAATTCGATATTCCGAATACAAAAATGAAGTCCATTTAAAATATAAAATATATATAATTTCAAAATGTAGGTATTAATATTCATAACAGCTAGTTTGATTGGTTGTGGTGTGTGTTAGAACTCGAAGTTGCGTACAACACATGCTACTGTATTATTCAAAGGAAAGCATATCGTGGGAGATTGGGATGTTTCATTTTAAATTTTTGACATCCCCATTTAGTCAAAAAGTTTAAAATATTGTATTTAAAAAGGGTTCACTATTAAAAGTTGATAAAACTGCAATACTGAAAATGAATTTGTTCTTACATTATTTCTAAGAAACTCATAATATGGATTCTAAAATTATAAGGATTATATAAAGTTTAACATTTAGTTAATACTATTCATAACCTCTTTTGAATGGCTTGTTTGGTAATTCATTGTGCGATTGAACTCGGTGTTGCGTGTAGTGTAGGTTATTGAATTATTTTGAAGAAATAACACAATATGAAATCTTTGGTTGTTACAGAAAGACATTAACAATATTACAATTTTATTGTCAATATGTTTTATTATATAAATAAATCAGAAATAATATATAATAATTATTTACTTATATTCATATTTCTATTTTAAATGGTTAGGTTATAATTATATAATTATAAAAATAAAATGATGTTTTGAAGAAAGTCATTGTTCTGTGTAACGAAAGCCCGGTTGGTGTTTGATGTAGTGAAATATTATTTGGGATAAAAGTATAATGAACGTTTGACTTAGTGTATCATTCAACTCAATAAATAAAATAGAATTAATTTATTTGAAAAAGGAGGTTTCCAAAAATTTGGGGTCTTACTATGGAAATTAGGTCCCTTATCCCAGTGACCACCATGATGGCTCTTGACAAGGGTTTATCCCTATAAACCCTTACCATATGGGCCTCATCATAGCCCCTTAATAAGGGACTCTTCCAACTCCCCTTTCTAAGGTAACTCAAAAAGGTATTCATTCCATGGTCCCTCTCTAAGGACTCACACTAAGAGAGAAGGGTGTTGTTTCATACCTTGAGATATCATGAGAGGAGCATAAAGGGAGAGAGTGTCATCATTTTTGGTGGACCCACGTAATGGGAGGATAATGTTATTTATAGTTAAGTCAATCATTACACAAATCAGCACTATGTCACTAACTCAACCTCACCATTTTGAATGACCAGGCTACTGTTCACATGAACAATCCTGATCTCCCAAAAAAATCATTAAATTACCACTTATACACCTGTTCACTATCATTTCATATAATCTTATACCCTATAAAAGGTACACGTCATTTTGGATCAATCACAATATATGGTGGGGAATTTATCAGTGCTCCCATTATTGAAGAATGGTTTGAGTTTTGAAGGCCATGATTTTTGAGGTGAAATATCATGATATCACCAATGGTCACTTGTGTGTTATTAGATTATATATCCAAGGGTTTAATTGATGTTACTGGGTTTTTTGGGGAATATTTCATCATAAAAATCTTGATTACCGAGGATTATCATCCCTATTCATGGGTCTCAAAATCTCTCTCTAGTTAACTATGGAATCCATAATCTATGTGAATTATCATAGGTGGTAAATTTGCTATCCAAATTAGAAAATAACCAGTAAAGACTGTTTTTTAAATATTATTCATGGTCTAGGGTAAACTAACAATCTAATCAACTATACTAGAACACAGTTTATCTATGTGTATCTCTAGGAACAATTGATCACATGGGTGAATCCCCACTAAAACCCTTCATTTTGTGACCCATCACACAAGGCACCCCACTGGAGAGAGACATTACATGAGTTGATTCATTTGGGTAACATATCATCTATGCTTCCATACTTGGTCTACACATCACCCATGAAATGTAAATAATAATATTTAACACCAAGATCCTATTATAGATTAAATAACACATTTTATACACACACTACGGAATAATATACAACTATTTTTAAGGATATATAATACATTTTACTAGTATTTCTCTATGATATTTTATTACTAAGTAACAATCCAAGTCTACCATATATACAAGAATAGAGGATGAAAAACATTATGATCCAATGAAATAATGTTTTCCAGTAGTAATGGGGATTTTTGGAGTTGTCATCTAAAATAGCTAGAACCCCTTGAGTGATCACAATTGTGTAATTACATGATAATGAGGGTCCCAACCACATATACCCTAGGGTAGACCATCATAGCCAAACATACTCATCATTCCTAAATACTCCAATCAATGAAATGTCAATAATTCATTTCTTCTCCACGTAATGACCATTAATATACAATAAAGGTAATTTCTAATGAATATTCTCTAATATGTTATATTCCTGATGTCATATCCCCCTCAAAAGACAACCTCAATGGTTTATATTCAATATGATCATGTTCTCCATAAATGGTTAACAATAATTTAGTGAAGTATTAATGAACATCACTAAAAATGTAATGTAATCATTACTTATATTAGAGATAGGTCTCTATTTATTTTTGTTAAACTCTATAGCCAACATTATTTTAACATGATATTATATAGAACGATACATTCCTTATATAAGAAATTAAATTGATCACCCCCAACTTTGAACTCTTTGATTCCAATAAACCATGAAACAATATATTAAAAATCAAGGACCAATACCAAAAACCATCCAATTTATAAATCTATCATCACATGGTCATATATTCATTAAATTATTTTACATCCTTTCTTATTCGGTCACTTACCACACTATGACAGTTTTCCCCACATCGAACGATGAACCTAATGAAACTATCACCCCATACATGAATATGCATATTTACGAAAAATAATTTCAATAAAATGTATATTGGTATATATTTGAATCACCCCCTGACATTGTCAAATACATTTCTTGTAATAAATTTTTCAATATTTATATTTTTTATTCCACACAACAGAAAATATAGTTTCTTATATATCAATTCACTATGATTTTCTTGTATGCACTGCATGAAAATAAAAAATTCACATATGGTATAGAGAAATTTAATTTTTTCTTGTATGGTAAATAATATGGAGTCCCTTCGATATCTTGTGTTATATGTAGGGCTATGATTTTACAGAACTACAATATATTATTAATATGATTATTCAAATATGATTATATCCATCACCTAATTAGTGGAATTGATGTTATTAATTATAAATACAAAGTTTTTAAAATATTATTTCAACATTTATATAAAATTAATCCTTTGGTTATAAATTACTAAAAGTGAATGAATGTACTATTTGAAAATAAAGAACTTTTTTCTATGAAAATTATATTTATATAAATTAAATTTCTCAATAAATTAAAAAAACACTTCTTTATTAATTTTTTGAATAAAATTTATATAATATATATTATATTAATATTATTTATAATCATTCAATAAATTTGATACGTATAATATGAGATAAAACCAATTTTACGAATAAAAGAAGTCTTTTTCAAGAATAAATTTACCACATTTTAATGGAAACCCCATATTAAATATAATTTTTGAAACATTTATAATATTAAATTTAAAATAAATATTTTTTGATGTAGAATATAAAATATTTACTTTCGTTGAATATTTCTTTTTTTTCGATAAGTTTCATTTTTTATGAATAGTGGAAGATGCATCTTAATGAAAAACTATATTTCATGAAATAATTTTATAAAGTATAATTATGTTTTAGTTTAGTTTAAAAGTTTAATTATATAAATTTTATATCATTTAACACAACCTATGTAATTTTAAACAATTTCATACTTTCTATATATAACAACATTGCAATCATTTGAAGACATTTACATTAAAACCCTGATTTGTCGTGTTTCTATAGGATTAAATTTAAATTAGTTTATATCTCATTAAAATGATTATAATATGGGATGGTGGAATAAATATTTTTAATCATAAAAATTTATAATTTATAATAATTTCCACATATTTTTTCCAAAAAATTATTCAATGTAATTAAAATTAATTACAAAGAAAAAGTAAAAACATATCTTAACAAGAGAATAAATCATTATATTAAATGAAAAAATGATCAATAAATAAGTCCAAAAGATATTATATGGCCATATTTCTATCTTATATTCCCAGGTATCAAATTTTTACCATTATTGGATCCATATTCAATGGTTAAAATGTGGGCAGTATTCACTTTTAAAATATTTAGCAGAATTCAACCACTACTGCACTATAAAAATTCATTCAAAAATATAACTTCTGAAAACATTAGAAGAAAATATGTCTTAATAATTATATTCAAAAACTGATCCTTTAAATCTCTTCCCTCATCATATAAGTCTAAAATTCTTCATAAATCAATCCATTGAAGCCCATTGGTGGAAACCAAAAATGATTTTCCTGAATAAGAAGTAACATCCTTCATCAAAGTATTTTGTTTTATTTTAAATATCATCCACATAAATTCTTATTATTCCATTAATAAAAAAATATCCAAAATATATTATTATTTTTAGTTATAAATGTTATACATAAACTTACACACACATCCATTTAATAGGTAACTACCATACCATTTGGTGACCTACAACCTCATGAAATGACGATTTTTCATTTTTACATTACCTCCCATCATGTTTGGTATTTATAAAGGAAAATATTTTTATATGATATATATAATATTTATGATTAATTTATTCTTATTTAATTATTATATAACACATATCATATTACTTTCCATTTTTTTAAATATTATTATTTTCTTTTTTATAGTATAGACTGTCGCCACATTAAAGTGATGTCATTCATTCAAACATTATATAGAATCTATTAAGTATGGTTTTAGTTAAGTTATATTATATATATGAAATAAAAAAATTAATTTTATGATTATTTATATATATATATATATCTTTTATATTATTTCATTTATTTTGAAAATTAAATGGAAACATCATTCTTGCATATGTAGGTCTAACCAACTCTATGAATAGTGTATTCCATTTATTATATATTTTATATTTTATTATAAATAATTATATAATGTTTATATATGATATTTATTTATTTATTTAAATTCATTAAATAATTAAATCATTATTTGAGTAATAAGATCCTGAATAATATCTCAAAACATATTTGAAAAATATATATATATTACCCAAAATATATCATTAACATGGAGTTGTTAATAAAAAGTAATATAATATCCAAAAAATGATATATGTTATTATATATAATGAGTTGGTTCTGTTATTGATTTATAATAAACTTATATTTATTATATTATAGTTTTTACCACGTATAAATAATGTCACTACTTAAAGTAATTGTTTTCTTGTCTCACTTTTATTTTCTGTGAGACAAAAGCCTTGTTCACTACATATTTCATATATGTGGATATTTTAATTCACTTATATTTATTATATGAATATTGTAATTTAATTTTTTTCTATTCAGATTTAAATTTTATAATCATTATTTCATTTTGTTTTTGTTTCAAATTCTACAAAATCAGTAAATTAATATTTTCTTAATTTTCCTTTTTTGAGACACATTCCATGTAATGAACCTATATTAATTTACATGGTATATATAATTCCATTTGGAATGAAACATCATGATACTAATTATTTTCCTGATATTATATGTTTCATTTAATTACATTTTTTACATGGGGAGTATAATTCAATATTACCAAGTGGTTAGAGTTTATTGAAAAAGTCACATCTTTTATGGTGATTGTTTATGATTATACATTAATTGATGAAATATTATGATCCAAATATCAAGAGAACTCATTATTATTCTTCCCAAATTTATATTAATTATGTATTTACATTTCAGAACAATTTTATAATTATCCAATACATTTGAAAATTATGAAAATCCTCGAATTATAATCCGACATTATTTCGCATTTCGGTAGGATATATGTGTCCATTACATAAAATTTTTTATAAACATGATTTAAAAATGTCTCAATGTTATCCAATTATGATTAAATTTAATTTTTACCCATGTTATATCCTTTAAAAAATTGTATTAAAATGAATCTTCCAATAATTTTCCAATCAAGGATCTTTTTTAAACTTTTTCTATGAAAAATTAATGTTTGTAATGTATAGATTTATATTTTATCATAACTAACCTTCCATTTAAGTGTATCTTATATGTTTAAAATAATAATTTTTAAGAAAAAATTTCCAAATATTCTGGAAATTCATTTTTAATGGATTCTCAATGTGAAAAGTATAAAACAAAAATTTAATGAATAAATGACATTTCAGATGATCTTAAAAGCTCCAATTTTTTCAAATAACAATTCAAATAAAAGTATGTAAATTATTTTAAATCATCATTTGAATGTTTTATAATTATTTTATAATATATATTTTTTTTTAAAAAAATATCATGTTTTATATGTTTTCAAGGATAATGATTTTCATTTTTTGTGACTATAATTTCTGTTATCAATGAATACGTTTTTCAAAATTTTTCAATCTTATTTTATATGTTATCAATGAAAAAGGTTTTAAAAGTAATTTCAGTATTCATTTACATGTTTTCATGGAATATGTTTTTCGTACATCTTTTATAAGTTTTCAATTTTATATTCAAAGAAAATTGGATTAAAAATACTTTATGTTTTCAAGATAATTCTTTTAATGGTGAAGAGATGTATTCCTCAATAAATGATTTAATTGAAATGAAAAATATTTATTTTTATTAAAATTATTTTTAGTGGCTGTTTTGAAAATAATTTTCAAATAAATGATATTTACCATTTGAAATGTTCCATGTTATATTTCAAAATCATTCCCTATATATGATGTGATTCATTGTAAAAATTTATTCATTATTAGGGATATGATGCAAGATTAACATTAATGTTCATTAAAAAAAAATTTGGATTAGATGGAATAATTTTTATGACATCTTTTCACCTTGAATGGGTTTTACTATTTTGAAACTCGTTTCTATTCCTTGTGATATTTGGACTAAAAAATTATGAATAATATATATTTTTTAACGTAACGATGTGATAATATTTTACGATACACATTTTATTTCATGGGATATGATATGAAGTTCATAAATTCCATTTATTTTTTATGGATCATGAAATGATTCAAGTTTTATTATCATGTTGAATATGAATGTATGATTTTATTATGTGATGGGTGGGAAATATATCTCCCTCCAATGCATTGGGTAATGATTTATAACATATGATATAATGATGGGATTCCATTTGAGGATCTTAATGAAATATGGAAGGTGGGAATTATGATCCACTATTGGATGATTGGGAAACATGATATACTAGGGTAATATGTTGAAACCTGATCCCTATGGGAATATGGTCTAACCCAATCCACTGTTGGAAGATTGGGAACCTGATATATTATTGTATGATGGGAAAACCCAGTCCACTATGGTCGGATGGGGAACATGATCCCTTACAAATAATGGTATGAGACTTGGGATGGTGGTGTGTCCCGCCCTATAGGTGTAGTCCCTATGAAGTGACATGATATGTTCTAGTTATATGTCTTGAATTATTGGGAACAATGTTAAATATTAATGTGTATTACACATTTTTATGTATTGTTCAAATGTTTTGATTTAAAAGCTTATTCTGTTGTTTCACATATGATTCATGCCTTCGTAAGTACTAATATATATGCCATGGATCATGTTTATTGATTTTTATATACATACTATGATATTCTAATGTTATGTTAATGTTGTAATATTATTAATCTCATGTTTATAATTACATATGTACCTTTTTACCATTACTAGGAATCCAAAATCACCCATTTTATATATCCATATCAATGTTTTGAATATATATATTTTTTGTTTTTCCTAAGTGGGGTTCTAGTCATCCAGAACCATGTATGAGAGAATGTATCTCACTCATGTACCAACATGTATGATTCAATTTTTTCTAACGAACTAAACAAATATGGTATTTGGTTGTTTATTTTGTAAATGGATTAATTATTCTATAAATATGATGAAACATATAAGTTTGTTAATCTAGTGTCATTATGTATTAGTATCAAAGTGAATGTTTAGTCAACCATTGAAAACAATGATGATAAAAAAACTAGTGAGATCCCTTAGGATATTCCCAATGATATTTCTATTGATGTCTCTAAGGATAATTCTAATGATGAGATAAAGTACATGGAAATGTATTGTAATTTTTTGGGATATATCTAGTGGTTTTTATGTATTACTTCCCACTTTAGATAATATATGAGGATTTTTATATAAAACAAATGTACCTTGATGTAGCAACTCCGAAATGTTTCATTAGGACTAAATACAGTGTATCCTAGTAAATGACAACAGACCATGATTCAAACATTCATTAAAACACATAGAGGTTATTCTTCTGGAATTCAAATAATCTATTATAACTGTCATGAATAATTTATGTAAAATATAAATTTTAATAACCTAGGTTAAACCATAGGTTTCATTGATTAATGAATGAGGATCCATGATTCATAAATCTCATAAGTGGGTTTTTATTGAATGTGTGGGTTTCCATTATGATTAATGAATCTAAAACTATGATATCTGGTTTAATTGAATGTCATGAACAAGAGATAACTTGGTTAACATTGAATTCTTCAAGTGTGGAAAGTATGGTAATTATGAAAACTGATTTCCTATGTGGAAATCTCATGAAGAAAATTACGAAGGTCCCGGAATAATGGTTATACTGTTAAAGATAAAGATACTAAAAATGACATGTTAATGGTATGCGATGTTCTTCCATTTGTTTTAAAATTAAACATAAGAATCATTATTATATTTATATTGAGAAAATTTAAGACTAGATTTATATTTCATATTCCCAAAATTGGGAATTGAGGAATATTTTTATGAAGCTGGGGAAAGGTGTTAAGAATTAATTTGGAAGAATGATGTATATATGTTTAGTAATTAAAATACTATGTAAAATGGATCATGAAATATAATTATTTTTACTCTATGTTTTTTATTCAGTGTAGAAAATTATATTTTCAGTAGTGACGAGGACATAAAAATTTTATTTAGTTGAATGGTTATATTTTAATAAATTAAAAGTATCCCTTAATGTGTTCAATATAGAGAAAAAAATTTCATTAGATTGGATAAATTAGAGATTGATTTGAAAATTTTAAATTGGATAGTATCAATGGTCTTATAAGAAATTAAGGATTTTTATTAAAATTTGGTTGTTGTTAGCATGGATTGAATTTAAAACTTCTTATATTTATGTAATGTATCATGTTTTTTAATAAGGTAGAAATAATGTTTTCCGAGATGATGTATTGTAAGTCTGTTAATTACCATATTTTATGAGAATATACTATTAGGTTATTCACACGTTTGAAACTTGACTACCAAAATATACTTTTTTATATATGATGGATAAATGTGAAGATAATTTCATGAACTTATTTAGAAGGTTTTTGATTTGAATCTTTCAGAATGATTATAAGGAAAACAACTAATTGAATGTCTAATAAAAACACTAAATGAGTTCTGTGGGATTATATTGTAATCCCACCACATGAGGATTTTTGTATATTAGATAAATTGTTTTGACAACTTTTTGTTGATTGAAATTGACAAAAATATTGGAATTTTTATCCTGGATGGAATTATCTATTTGTTGGTTCTATTATGGAGGAAGCTTTATTGGGGAAATCAATCAAGGCACAATAAGGGTTGAGATCATATTGAATCAATTATGTGTATCTTCTCATGAAAATTAGTCAACTCTATGGAAATGACAATTATAATGAATTTGTTATCCTAGTACCCTATTTCCTAATTAATTAAATGTCCTCTTAGATCAATGAGTATTTATACTACTATGAGTGTTAAATTTCTCCTGACATTGATCTTTATCACACTCCATTAGAGCGTGATGGTTACATTTCTCTGAAATGACGAACTTTTCACTTTTCACTAGTGTTATATCACATGTAATCCTTGTTATGAGTTATTTCATGAAACTGTTATGTTTCCAACACTCCATTTTTAATGAATATTTTATTATTCATTTTAATGAGGTGGGGATATTTGAAAGTAACATTAATGTATTAAACTATGAATAACCTAGGAAAATTTAGAATGAGAAATTAATTTCAATGGGGTATAATATAACACCACATGCTTTTTTAAAATATCTTTTAGAATTAATATTAAATTATTGATATTGTTCATTTCATAAAACCAAGAAAATAGTTATATATATATATATTAAACCACTATGTTTGGCTTCTTTCACTACATGAAACAGACATATTATATTTTGGAACATCAAAAAGTAGTATTCTCTTATATTACACATAATAACAAGTGGGTTTGATATCTTGTGTTACACCCATGGCCGGATTTTTTCCAAACAATAATATACAATTAATATGATTATTAAAAATATATTGTAGATAGCACCTAGCCATTGGTACGGAAGGTTTTTATTTGAATATAAGAATTTAAAAAAATTATTTAAACATCTATATAAAATAAATCCTTTAGTTACCAATTACTATAAGCTAATGAAATAACAAATTTTAAATAAAGAAATTACATTTATATGCACACTTTTTCTTTGAAAAAAATAATTGTATATTAATAATATAAACAATGAAATTTTGATTAATTTATTTATCAAAACTTTTATATTATATATTCATTAAATATTTTTATAATAATAAAATATATTTTATACTTATAAGATGAATATAAATCTTAGTTAATGAATAAAAATATATATTTTTATAAAAGGTAATGCTTCCACCATTTAATGGAGAACCCATTTTATATATAATTTCTGAAAATATAATAATTTTTATGGGAAAAATATAAAAATATTTGGATATGTAATATCAGTATTTAATTCGGGTTAGTTTTTTGTAGTCTTGTTAAAGAAGTTGTGTTTCTTGATGAATAGTGGAAAATACTGAAATTTAATTCAAAACAACATTTCCATATAATTTATTTATATATTTGAATATTGATTTATTTTGATTTTAATGTTTTATTAAATTATATATAGTTTAATATAATTTAATTAATTTTTAAATAATTTCACCTTTAATTTCGATAAAAAAACATTGCAATCATTTGGATCTTTTTTACCTTAAAAACATTATTTGATGACTAATCTACAATATTGAATTTAAATTAATTTTTTCTACTTCAGTGATTGTAATTTAGAAAAATTGATTCAATATATGAAATAAAACTAATTTCTAATTTATAATATGGAAAAAATTGTTTTTGATGAAAATTATTTGTAAAGGTAATTAAAAATAATTACCGTGATTAAGATAAAAAATAACATAAAAATGTACTAAACCCAAATATTTATGGTCAAAATGACTTATTAACTTTTCCAAATGATATTGGATTTAAATATTTGTAACATAACCTTCATTTTATAGAATTTTTAAAATAAATTGAGCCAATATCAATTGGATAATTTTTTGTTGAATTCTTATTTCATAAATTTACAAGAATGCCACTCCTCTACAATGTTAAGGTACTCACAACACAAACATTCATGATACTATATGATAATATAGATAGAGAAATATAATCTTCATTAATAACATATCAATCTACCCGTAATCCTACTAGTTTAACCATGGGAATAACTCGATCCATGGAATCCCTCTGGTGAAAACAATAATCAGTTACCTGAATAAAAGATAACATCATTCCTCAAGCTCTTTTGTTTCATTTTCATTATCAATCACCCAAAACGATTCTTATTCAAAGATTATATATTAAACAACGTATTAAATATATATATATATATATGATTTTATTATAAGTTTAACACCTACACGTTCACACACATCCATCTAATTGGAAACGAACTAACTGTTTGGTGAACTACCACCTTGAGAAACAATAATTGTTTTTTTCATTATCACCTATCATGGATTAGAATTTTGATGGGAAATATTTTTTTCCTTATATAGATATTTATGGTTTATTTATTCTTATTTAAATATTATATAAAACATAACTTTATGATTTCCATAATCATTAAATATTATAATTTTGTTTGGGTAAGTGTGGACTACTACCTACTCAAAGGGATATGATTTGTTCAAAGTCCACATGGAATGTATTAAATAAGAATTTAGTGAAATTACATGATATATATATAAAATAATAATTCTAATATAATGATATTATATATTTATATAAATATATTTCATTTACATTATTTCTTCTAGATTGATAATAAAACGGAAATCGTATTCATGCGTACGTAAAGTCAATCGCCTCTTTGAATATTTCATTCCATTACATATTTAAATATTTTATATATTATTATAAACAAAAATATACTGATTGTATATGATTTTGTATCATTATTTAATTTTTTTATATAATTAAACCATTATTTATTTAATATTTTAAAGAATAAAAACACAAAACATATATTTCAAACAAAGATGATATTTCCAAGAATGTACATTAAAATGAATTTATTTTTAAAAAGTCCATATAATGTAATTAAAAAATTTATATATGGTATTATATATAATAAATATTCTATGTGGTATATTTATAACAACCTTATATTTATTATACAATATATTATGAATTTTTACAAATAAATTCACATCTTAAGGTAAGGGTTTTCTCGTGGAACATTTACTTTACATGAGACACAACACATGGTCACCCACTATTTCATGTATTTGTTTTGATAACATCCCATGTATGATTTAAATTATTATTATAAATAAATTTATCTTTATTTTCATATCCATTTTTTGATATTTATTTCATGGGGTTTTTGTTTTCAAAGTTACCTATCTGTAATGCAATTTTGTCTCAATTTTCCTTCTTTGTGATACATGAAATGTCATACAATGACATTAAATTAAAAGTTTTATATAATACCATTTGGAATGATATATCATTAAAACAATTCAATTATTAATATTTTTAAATTCATTTATTTTTATTTTATTACACGGGGGTATAATTCATGGATATTAGCCGTAACATTTTATTAAAACAATCTCATTGTTTCTCAATATTGGTTATGATTATGCATTAATTATTGTAATATTATGATCCATATATCAAGATAAAACATGAATGTTTTATAATATATATAATTTTGATGTATTCATATTTTATTACCATTTTCCCTCTAATTAGTACTTATGATAATTAATAAAATGATTATATAAAAATATGATTTTATTTCTCCTTTTGGTTCGATATATGTATTATATCATAACCATGTTTTCTGAATATATTTTAAAATCGTTTTTCTATAAACTTATAATTTTCAAAGTAATTATATAATAAAGCATTTCCTTTTATGAAAAATATTTTTAAATGGTATCTTCTTGTCATTTTCTAATCTAGTCACTTTTCTAATCTTTTACATCACAAAAATAATGTTCTGAATATATGGATTTACCCACCATCATTACCATCAATCAGTTGAATCTTCATTTTCATGATTAAATGATTATTTTTTAGATATATATTTATCTTATTATTCTGGAAATTCATAAATTTTTTTGGGATTCTGAAAGAAAAATATTTATGGAAAATAAAAATTTGTTTAAAAAAGTGTTTTAAATGATTTAAATAGATCACTTTTTATGCAATAACAGTTTTCTTAAAAGAAAATTATTTAAATGATTTAAAATCCTATTTCATAAGTTTTAAATGTATTTAATTGTTTTCAAAAATATCAATATTATATAATATTTTTTTAATTAAATTGTTTTTTAAAATATTTTCATGACTATTTTATGCCTATAAGAAAAATGTTTTGAAAATATTTTCAAGAATATTTTATATATCATCAAGGAAAATATTTTTCAAAATTTTTAAATCTTCCTGTATATATTTTCAGGTAAAATGGTTTTCTATAATTTATTATAAGTTTTCAACTATATTTTCAAATAAAATTGTTTTTAGAAGTCTTTATGTTTTAAAAAATTATTTTAAAATAAAAAGGGTATTTTCACCAAATTATTTTTAAATGAAATAGTAAATCATTATTTTTAATAAAAGATTTTTTGAAATGGTTTTACAAAAAGGATTTTAAAAAATAATATTTAACTTATAAAATTTTTCATCTGATCTTTCAAAATCCATCTCCATTTATAATGTAATACTTTGTTATAGATTATGACTTACTTGGGATATGATCCACGAATACAATTTATATTATTTATTAAATTTTTTATGTGTAGATTAAATTATTGTTTTTACACATATTCCTCTTCCACGGGCTATATTCTTATAAAAACCATCTCTTTTCCTAGTTTATTCTATCTAGGTGTGATTATGAAACATATCTATTTTCCATAGGTAATGATGAGATAAAATTGTAGGATTCTTATTTCATTTTATTAGTTAAGATAAGATGTTTATAAATCCCATTTATTTTTATGGTTCATGACATGATGAATGTTTAATTATCATATGAAACGATTATGTATGATATTATTAGGTGATGGTTAATACATTTTTATCCTTCCAATGATATGGGTAAAGTTATATATCACATGAGATAATGATGGGATTTAAGTAAATGGTCTTAATATATTGTGGATGATGGGGAAACCCAAGCCAAAATGTGAAGATGGGAAACCCAATCCAATATGGGATGATGGGGAAACCCAATGAAATATTGGAAGATGTGGAAACCAATTCCACTATGGGAAGTTGGGGAAACCTAATCCACTATCGGGTTAATGTGGAATCCAATCTAATATAGTAAGATAGGGAAACATGATCCATTACAAGGAAAGGACTATGAATAGGGATAGTGGTGTGTCCCACCCAACAGGTGTAGTACACATATTGTTCCTTGATATATTCTATCAATTTGACTTCACTAATAGGAATGTAATTGTTTGTATATATCTATTCCACAATTCCATGTGTTATTAATTTTTTATTCTTACATAGATTATTTTCATGTTTACCTTATGATTCATGCGTTATTAAATGATAATAGATTTGATGTGATTCACTTTTAGGGAAATTGATTTGTATGGTATGATATTATAATATTATGATCACGTTATCATAATCTTATGTCAATGTTTATGCCTATATATCTTCCTTATTTACCCTTATTGAGTATCTAAGCTCACTACTTTTTATATTTAATTCACTAGGTTATTAAGATATATTTTATGTTTTATTTATATAAGATTGGTTATTGTATTGGAATACCTACTTATAGATTATGTAGATCACTAATATTACACAATTTATGATTCCATGTTTCTAATTTCACTAAAATAAAACAATATTTGGTCATCAATTTTAGTAATGTAATAAGTATTCTGAAAAATTGATAAAATTCAAATTTACATTAAGACTTGGTTTTTATAATATTCATAAGGTGTCCATATCCTTCCTATATATCCACATCCCCAATAACCATGTCAAACATCTAGTGTCCATATTCCCTTTAATAATTACCATAATGGGATTCTCATGCTTAATCCACTCAACAATGATTTTCGAGAAACTACTACATAAAAATAATTACCGAATGATGTTATCTTACAAGTAATTGTATTTTTGATATGATTTAGTAATATATAAAGTCCCCTTTTAAGAGAAACCAATCTATATGGGTTTTTTATTCCCCTTGTGGTGATTTATAGTATGTTATTCTCATGGTTTAAATATAGTAATCGCGCAAACAAAACACCTTGTAGGTTATGAAAAATGTCAAAAAAAAACCTAAATATTAAATTTATATCAAATATGTAATGAAATAATTCAAAATTATAGGGTTTCTATAATATAAATGTTCTCGCATTGAAGCATAGTCTAGATATCACATTGTCAGAAGGGTAACAGATCATATACAATAACTTCAGAAGGATTTCAGAATACATAATATTTCAATAAGAGATCCCAAGAAAAGAAAATAATCCCCTCTCAAATGGTGTAGATATTACATAACTATAATCCTATCAACCAATGTGAATTACATGGTTTAACTAGTGAAGTACCAATGATGACCAACCACTGGATATTAGGTCTATTACAATTCAAAACATCATCATGAGCTTATTTTCGAAAATTTATAAACTCTCTAAATTAATTCGTTAAAAAATGAATTGGTTAACTAAAACAAAACATCAAACTACATTAATATGATTATAAAGTTATATTATGAAAAATTTACATATAATAATATATTTAAATTAACAAACTATAAAAATAAAATATCATTGAATAATATTACTATTAATGGGGAATGATGTTGAATGTGAAAAATCCTAAATCTTATATATTAAAATATTCAAATTTTATATATATCTTATAATTTTATCATAATATTCATTTTCAATATACCATATTTCTTTAGTCAAACATCTAACTCCATTTTCAAAAAAATATCAAACAATAAAATTCAATTTTACCTATGATACATAATGTCCAATTTGTATTGTTATACATTCACTAGGTACCGATAATGACTTTATTATATGAAAAAGGGGGAAATAACATAAATAGGATTATGTAATAATTTTATTTTGTGTTAAAAATAATAATGGTATCAAATATGATATTCACAAGCCCAAAAATGTTTTATTCTATATTCCAAAATATAATTGTGTATATAAAACAATTATATATTTTCCTAAACAACCTATTCTAAATTTTATAAAACATTACATTAAAACACATAATAACTCTATTATTAATATTTTTTAATAATGGAATCATCATTACACATATTAAATAAAATTATATATACCAATAATCATTAAATAAATCTGTATATACTATAATATTAAAATAAACCCATGATTTTTAATCTCTATTGTTGGAAGTGACATTCTTAAACCCCAAATCTATAAAGTCTAGTTTTTATTTCATGAGACCATCATTATGTAATCCATCTTATGTTTATTTCATAGTCAATTGATAATAATGAAATTCGTTTCTGATGCATTAATCATATCATTCAACTATTCTACATAATGATTATTATTCTAAGAAACATAATTATAATCACAACTAGAAGACACAAATTCATCCTCTTGTTCTATAAATTATTTATTTTTTGGACTCATTTTATATTTCAAAATAATCACTTTAACATATATATTTACCAAATATTGATGTTTATTTTAATGAATATTTTTATTTGTTCTTGTATTTTTGTCAAATAATTTTTTTTCAATTGGTAAGATTGATTTTTTATTACCTTCCATCTGACTCTAAAATTTTTTATAATTGAATGAATTGAAATTTGATTCAGAACTACCATTGCTACATATTTTATAGTTTTCCCCTCTCTTATCCCTTCTAGGATGATTTCTATCACATCCATTTATCATCAGGTCTTCATACACAACATTTAATAATTTTATTTCAAAATCCATCTCACTATACTAGAAAACAAAACTAGAAGAATTTAAATAATCAAAATTTATATATACAAAATCAATGCATCTCTTATTATTTGTTTCTTCTATATTAATTCTCTTAATCTCAAACTCATACCTCAAGAGATGGAAGATCATAACAGACATATATTTTATATCATATTAATAATTTAATTTCATATATCATGAATAAAATGATGAATCCAATAATGTGAATGGTTAATTTGATTTCGGTATTTTTTACATGAATATTTAATTGCACATTATGTTATCAAATTCATAAAATAAAATTTTCTATACATGAATTCTCCATAAAAATATTTATATATGTACTTATTTATGAAACAGAAAGAATAAAAATAGGGTAAATTAAATTTATCAATAGTGAAAAAACATATTGTTTAGTCATAATGTTTAAGATGAAATGCATGTGAGAAAACATGAACAAATGAAAAATATATTATTAAAGAAACTATGTTATTAAATTTATTTTCTATATGTAATATATTTATATATACATCTGTGTGTGTGTGTGTATAAAATAATTTGGATTATCATGAAAGTATATCATATTACATGGTGTAAGAATGTTGAAACAAGAAAATAACCATCATATATGGGCTATGTCATAGGAATTGGGAATAAACATATTCATATTAAATCAAAATTTCATGAAATTAGGAATACATAATCATGTCCATGCATAATGTTTTCCACAAATCTAATTGAAATCATTTCCATAAAAAAGGTTGTGATTATATATTATTATAATATTGTCTATACACAAGGTTTTGAACATATAAAACTAAAAAAATGAAAACATGTTTATTTTAATATAGATAAATACAATAATGTCCACACAAATAGTTGTGAACATAACTAATAGAAACAGTGTCATAACCTAAGGTTTTGTGTGAAACCCATTATCTTTATTACAGGTTATTTTGTGACTTATTTCGTAATAATAAAATAAATACAAAATAAAATATGAATATTTCTAGTGTGTATGGAAGTTAGGTATATATAATAACATCATGAAATTTGGATTTAACAACATTAATGAAAACTTACTTAACATGATCATAGAAATCATTTATCCTCTACAACTGCATGGAATAACATAGTTTTGTTCATATGAAATGTGTGATCTATAAAGACCAATATGGGAAAAAAACAATAACATGATGAATGTATTACATGATTGAAAATAGAAATTCCCATAGGACATAAAAGTTGTAAGAATCATAAACATGAACAATAAGGCATGGTATATTCTAGTTATATATATGTAACATGGGAAATATAGTATCGAATTTAAACAATACATTATAAATATAGGTCAAGGATATACACTAATAAAACATAACAAGGTGTAAAATTTACCATTATATATTTGGTCTCATGAGATTAATACTATACCCAATTAATTAGAGCACTATATAATTATGGGCACACCCATCACTTTTATATCATGTACATGCATAAGTGTGACACATCGATCATTCAATATAAGATCATATATTATCACATTTCATTAAATGAAAAATTAATTTGGAATACCTATATGTAATTCATCGTCAAATTATAAATAGGTATGTCTAATTGAATATCGTTGAGTGAGAATAGTGATAGTATACCCAACCAAAATGTTTAGTTCAGAAAAAACATTGTTATATTATAAAAGCATAATATTAGTAAATAATGGTTAAAAAACAGTTTAATGAGAGAAAATGCGTCTCTAAAAATTTAGAAATACATTTATATTAATTGGTTGGTGGTAAAAATCTATCCCTATCTAAATAATTTGAACTAAAAGGAATTTAAAAATATTCATGAAAAAAGAGTAGATGGTGAGGGTTTGTAAAATTGAGATGGTGATTCCAAAATCATGGGAGTAGCTTCACAATAGATTGTAGGAACCCTGGGAGGTGAATATAATTGATAGGGATGAGTAAGGAATTTTAAATGAGTTTTTAAAAAATTCTATTTGGATATTTTGTTGGTTTATATAGGAATGAATATTTTAGTTCTTTATTATTTCCCAAACATAAGTTTTTGAATTTATTGAATGAAGTTATCAAAACCACTAACCTTACCTTGGGTTTTATTCATGGTTTGTCACATAGAGGACTGGTATTAATTATATTATTTATAAAATTTCATAAATAATAAAAATATTATACATTCTAATGTGAAATTGATATTTGTTCTTAAGGAACTAATATATTTGTTTGTTTATACCCTCTTACCATTCAGGACCCTAGAAGCCGCCCTACAAGAAGGGTCCCATCTCACACAAAAATACACAGGCCATCAAATCTTCCCTGCAAACACCTGGGCTATCACATCATTCCTTATGAAACCCTGGCCATCGTTAACACCATCTAATGCACTAACATACCTCCAAACATCATAGGATATAAAATACATACACCTCTTGTAAGAGAGAGTAGAAAAATTCTTATATACATCCATCCTTACTCCTCACTGAATGCTGGTAAAAAAACTCCTTGCGTGACAATGTGGATGATAAAATATAGTTATCTACATGGGTGGAGTTCTTATAGAAATCACATGAATGTAAATATATATATATATATATAATATAAAACACTCAATCCTAACCTATGGGTTTTTAAAAAACAAACCACTATGAGACACCATAACTTTTTTTACCCCTATAAATTCATAACACCATACATAAAGCCACAAACCCCACTTCACATTTCTAAAAAATTACAATTAATCATTCAATCGTATTAATTATTTATAATCAAGAATGTTTATCAAACCAACTGATCATTTATATATCAATTAATAATTTCCATTCCATTAACTAAACCAAACAATGACATTCTAAATATTATTGATAAATTATTTATTTATTCCATCAATACATGGTCATACCGAACAATGAAAACACCACCTCACCATCCCAACGGTGTGGGAAAAAAATCCACCACAACACTGCGCCAATAGAATGGCCAGACAAACCACCTTCTCTTCTCTATAAAATCATGGACAATCAAAACACACATCAACCCACACCCCATTGCATCGACACCTTTTCATCCATTAAGAATGAACAAACATCTTTGTGCATTAATATGATTTAAATATATTTAAAAAAGGACTTCTATCACATTCCACGTTATTGTATTAGTGTTATTACACAAAACCAAATCATATGGTAACCATATCATTGTTGAAGTATGAGTAATTAAGAAATTTCCATTTTAGGGTTATATCAAAACAAGCTAAAGTAATGTAAAAATCCCATCACATATATCCAGGGAAAAAATACCCCAACAACAACAATTTTATGAGGGGTATTGACCCAAACAATTAACAATATCACAAATAATTTCAAATATGTAAAAGAAGGGGAATCAAAACCCATTTTAACAAATCAATTCATTTTAAATATTCATAATCATTGATTAGTCTATCACAACCACATCCCATAGAAAAAAATGTAAACCCCTCCCGCATGATACATAATATAGTAAACTGAGATAATATTTATATAAAATATGATTTCTAAATCACTGCACACTATATGGAGATGAATTACACTATCATACTAGAGCTGCACCATGAGAACCGTGGATCATAAAACATCATTACCAAATACCATCAATAAGAAACCAAAAATCACCCCCAATCCATATAAACATTACTATAGTGAAAAAACATATAATAAAGTTCAGAGAACCTCCAAGAATGGATAGTAAGCTACTACAGATCAACCATGGAGTGCCAATGAAAACGCACCCGGACCAACAGACCCAAGATTGAGTAATAAGTATTGAATAATTCATTAGGTCACATATGGTTTTCCCACAATTAGAGGAAGTAGTTTTCATGGTCGAATGAATGAAAATTCACCAATAAATGAATTTTAAAACTAAATCGGTTTAGGTGTATACATAATGTTTAATCCCCATTCAAATTTTGTAATCCCCGAGGTTTAGTTTTGGAAAAAACCACTTCACCTTTTTTATCATTTCACCCATAAATATTAATGTCGTAAAAATCCTATGGCAATATGTGAAACCAAAATTCAAGTCATGTAATAATCTTAAACATCATGTATTTATTTTTTTATCTTTGATGCACTTCAAACTCCTAGAAAAACTCTTAATACCTCACCTGTACACCCCCAATAAAAAAATATTGAAAGGAAACAGAATGAGAGGGAATATACCATTACATTAACACATTGAACAAATTATCCACATTCCCCTGCATTATTTTTTTATATAATAATATCATCTATGAAGACTACCCAAAAAAATCTAGGTAGTCTATAATTTCTCTATTCCATAGGTCCATGATGATTAATGCATAATTATTGAGTTTTAATTGAATTATGATGAACTCATATTGCTTCTACCTCATATGGAACAAATATTGGTTATATTATCCATATTTATCCTTACTTGATAATTCTCCCAATGAAGATATTCCTTGGAGAAGTATTGGTCTCCACATGTCTTTTAAAAAAATACATCAATCCATTATAATGGTACTTTGTATTTTTCATGATGTTTTTATTCTCATGATAATCAATTAAAAGGTTAAATGAATCATCCTTCTACTTGAGGAAGTGGATTTTTTCACCTCATGGTGAATCACATGGGTGGATGAGCCCTTTATTTAGATTCTCCATTAGTTTTTTTCCTCATTATGTTCAAAAAATTACATTGTATATGGTGTATTGGATAAACAAATTCCCCTTGTATATGATCAGTTGAAAAATCAACCTCCCCTCTATGATGAAAACAATGACGTTTTTTAAGAAACACATAAGAAAATTTCATTATAATGGGAATGTCTACAATGATAATCCTTTCCTCAGTATCATCCATTTTTTATGGAGATATTTTTTTATATGGAAATAATATGCATACATGAGGTGTTTTTTCTATATAAGATTCATCATCCAACTTGATATTGTTCTAAATTGGAAGAAAACTCATGACATGGATAATTTTTTATTTATCAAGTAAATTAATTATGTATCAGTGTATTGAAATATCATCCATATTCATAATAACATAAAATTCTAGTAAAGGAAGTATCAACTTTTTCTTAGGATGTGAAGCCCGAAAATTTGGATAAAGGGGGAGTTATATTCATGGAATGAAATAGTTTCCCCATTTTACTTTTTCACCAACTTCAATACATCAATAATTTTTGATGATCCATGAAAATTTTTATTAAACATGTGTGATTTGATGTAATGTTTATTAATGGAATCAAAATTTAAATTATCTATTCATGAATGAATAACTAGGATACATTAAACCCCTTTATTCTTAGGATCCACCTCAGCAGTTGTAATGAAATACTCTATCCCTTGCTACCTAGGATATTGTTGGTCTCGATCGTATCTGACCTCCCTTGGATTAGTGATATGTTTTACAATGTACACTTGATTCTTATTGTTTAAATAATGGAAAATAAGCTAATGGTTGAGTGTAGCATTTCAATATTCTGTTAAACTAGGGGGTTTCTACATTCATCAACCAAAATTTTGGTTCCCTTCCTTTTCATGTGTAATGTATTTCCTCATCCCGTTTATGAAATTTCTATGGTCATTCCATTGAAAAATTTGAAAAGTGGGATATTTATATTTCATACGAAGAATATAATTCTCTATAAAATTACCAATATTAGACTCTATATTCCAATTTATATCTCCAGGATTCCCTCGATAATCACTAATATATATTTCTACATTGAGGGATGATAAAAAGAATATCATAATACCAATATAAGTCTCATATCTAAAATAATTGTCATAGAATTTATTTATTACCAACAAAGAAGATATCAAATTTCTATTTCGGGGTGACGAATAATTCAGATTCCTATCATGAAAGTATTGTGATATTTTTCTCATACACCCCAATGGATTCAATATCAATTTTTTTCATCTGGAAAATGAAATATATTTCCATTTTATGCTCTAGATTGTAAGGAAATTTTTTTAAATGACATTATATTGAATTTCCACTACCACATTACTTTGATCTCTTCTTCAAGCATCATATTCATGGACAATTTCCACCATTGATCAACTTCTCAGTCCATAAGATAGATATATAGTATAACCTTATCTTGGTCCGAACATTTATTTATTATAATCATCTTATCAATATATTTTTATACATTTTTCATTATTAAAAGTTAAAATTATCAATTGAATGTAAGAGGACACTTTTTGGGAAATGTTCTAAATTACAACTTCTCCTTTATTAGAGTAATTTGTGTATTCTTCTCGAATCATGTTTCAATAAATAAACTTAGTAAAATTAGAGGGTATCATCAAAAATATTGTTATTCCTACTGCAATCATGTTTGGAATCTATTATGGGGATTCATAACATTATCCTTAAAAAGTTTACTTGGTTTCCAAAATTTTATGTCCAATGATAGAATAAATGGAACATTAGTGATGTGTATTTTTATACTATTAAACACATTAAATGTAATCCAATAATATTAACGGGATAATTTATAAATGACATGTATTAATATAATAGATTAATTTCTTGAATTAAATATATATTATACATCGTCTATTTTATAACCTAAACTCTTATGGACATTTTGAATTCACTTAATCATGATATCTAAGGAGCTTCTGAATTTAAAAATACATATCCTATATGATTTCCAAACCATGATTTTAGGAATACACATTTTAGTGATCTAATTCTAGATTGAATCAACTTCAATAAATTGGATTGGGGTTTTCACTACGTATAATTCAGTAATATCTGTATCCCTTTGTAGTTTCCATACATTTTCATATTTTCTTCTAATATATGTACTCTATAATTTACCAAAATTTAATATTCTTTTATTATGTTTATTCGTATCCTTAATGTATTCTCATGATTTTCCAAATCATAATCATAAATGAAACTGAACATTCATTTAATACAAACTACGAAAAACATTGTCTTTATTACACATTAATTTAAGATTTACTACTAAATAATGCACATATTACAACCCATAAGATAAATACTTCTATAATATTATGGATTTAGGTAAATATTTTATCTTCTTGAACATAGGATACATCAAAATTAAAGAAATAGACATTAATAATTTTCCATAAACTAGCCGGGTTAAAATAGTATGCTGGTTACTGAGTGATCACTGACTTGTACCAACTTTTGTTATTGATCTCCACCATTTAGTGAAATGAATATTGCATCATTAAAAATGAATGTTGGAACAATTTTTCCAAAATAATTGTAGAATCAGTTTAAAAAGTCAATATGAATACATGAAATACTCTACAAGGAGTAGTGTACTATAAGTCAAAATGGCATAATATCCCCAATGTACTACAACATTGTACAAAAAATAGGACTAAAAAAGTCCCAATGGTTACGACTCTCCAAGCCCATGGATCAGTAGCTAATAACAACATTTTTTAGCACTTTAACATTCCTAGAACCTAATAGACGATAATCTACATAGACTTGAAGGCATATGTATTGGGTGATCTATAATCCTAATAGAGTCACACCAAGGATTCCATAAGAGTTTCCCAGTTTTAATCAACAAAAAAAAGTGATTTCAATTTTAAATATATATTTTTTTCATTAATTATCAATATTTAAAAAAATCATGATTTACATTTTAAATGATGGAAGTTATTTAGAAAACATTCACAATAAACATTTTATATAAAGAAATTCTTATAAATAAAAATTCATTTAAAAAATTTTAGAACAATTAAATATATTCATTTCGAATACAAACAACTGATCAACATAGTAATATTCATAAATGATATTATAGATCTAAGATATTTGGCACTGGACATAGAAGGTGACAAAGGAATATGTGTATACACAATCACCCTTTTGACATTGGTCAATAGTAATTCATCACCATACCACTAGTGATGAAATGCGTTTCATTTATGTTTTAGTATTTTTAAAACTGTACAGTGTTGTCCAAATAACTCACTTACAGACTAAGGAATTAATTATTTCTAAAACAAATCAGTGATGTGTAATTTATCATATAACTATTTAAAAAAAATTCTTTAAATTCACATATTCCAAATATAAAAAATTTCCTTTTAAAAAATAGCACATCGGTTTTACTAAAAAGAATACCTTTTTCAAAGATAAAACCCAAAAAATTCTATCAAAACTGTTTTAATCCATTTTCAAAAATAATAATTTAAAATAAATTACCAATTAAATTTCACAATTCACTTCCACAATTTAAGTTAAATAGAATTATATCAATTTCCAAATTAATTTCCAATTCAATTGAATGGGTGGTTTTCCCAATTTCGTGCCAAAATAAAATATCCCAAAACAAATACCCAAAAAATTTAATAGGGGTTTGAAAAATTCAATTTCATATGAATCAAATACCACATATTAAATTCATGCCAATTTAATGAAACCAATATATTAACGGTTAATTAAATTGTAAAATGAATATAGAACCACCTACATATTCAACTAAGATTAAAAAATCTCACAAAGGAACTTTACAATAAGAACAAAGGTGCAAAGGATATAGGAACTCGATTTAGATATAAATTCAATAAATGGTGTTCAGATACCTAAATCCCATAACGATATATCAAAATCAAAGGATGGAAAGGGAAATAGATGATGATAATAAGAGAGAGTGTACCAAAAATTTCACACCGTAGTCAGAACCACACTTAATTTTTGAAATAAATGACCTAGAAAGGTTTTAGGGCACCAAAATTGACTAGGAATGGATCATGGTTCGATAGTGAGTAATTTTGAATAATTCAAAATATAATTATCAACCAATATTATATTTTAAAAACAATACAGGTATACTATATGACGTGCAAGCCGATTACACGTCATGTATTTTACAAATACCTAATTCACTTAAAAGCCTATCAACATTTAATAAAAAAATGTTTTAATAATATTTTTGAATTTAATCATCGTGTAACCACATTAAACTACATGTAAATCCCTATAATACAATATAACCAATATGTTTTATGCTGATAATTCCAAAAGTCTCTAACATCTTCATTATAAGTATCGTCTCAATTCATTATCAACACTACCTAGTCATTTAGAAATGAAAACCATGTATATAATTAAAACTTACATGTCATAAATATAATGGGATGCTTCAAACAAATAACTAAAATAAAAAATTCTCATTTCCAGGCCAACTTGGTCACCCATCGACTCATGCCAATCTCCGCACTCATATTCCAATTTCACAAACCAACCACTACCCCAACACATATCTATGCATGTGAACACCCATGAGTACATTGAATCCCAAATAAAACATTTCACTTTCCAAAAAAATCATCCATCCCTCCTTCCATTTAAAAATTCATAATGGATATCAAATGATCAGTAACTACCAATTCAAATACTTTTTTCTTAATTTACACTTCCATCCATTTTATTTTCATAACAAATAAATATTATATAAACTCAATTAAAAACTCATTTCATATTATTAAAAAAATAGCATCTCAAAAAATTCATTACATCAAATTACTTCCATGAATAAATAAATATTATCATTTAAAATAAATTTAAAAAAAAATTACACTTTCAAACAACCAATTTTCAGTAATCCCAATGTTTTTTACTATAAAAATCTAATATCATTAATCTAGTCCAATTTTACCCCAACTTTTATTTTTACAAAAATTAATTATTCCAAATGCTTCCTAATATTTCTTTTAAAAATAATTTTTCCACATTCTAAAAATCAAACCATTACAAATAATAATCCATTTTTTCAAAATTCCAAAATAAATGTTTACAAAACATTTCACTGAATCGATGAAGACCCAAAACAACTAACAATGGTGAGCAAATGTTTATGGGTGGATTTGGACATGTGGTAGGCGGCTATATGGCCGACCCACCGCCACCCCATAGAGTCTTCTAGGACAAGGACCCTGACTCCACATATCATCCTAGGTCCTACGAGTTCATTGAGGCCATTAACCTAACTCCCTTTTCATATCGCAAACACAAAAAAACCATAAGAAATAAATAAACCAAAAAAACCATGATTCTCATGGAAAATCATATTTAAAACATGAATGTTTTGGAAAAACACTCACCCAAACCTACACCCAATGTAATGATATTACAACTCTACCTACCAAGGAATCCAAATAATATTGGGTACTCTAAAATATAGGTCCCCTAATGAACCAACATTCTGTGATACCATTTTTTAATAAAAAATTATTGTATGTAATCAAATCTAATTCCTTACCCATCCTAATACAACGCCGGACAAGCATTCTCAATCCCCACAATCTAGAAACTAGTGTTTAGTGTGTCTACTATATTCATGGGAGAGATTTCACACATTTACATAAGTATAAAAAAGACACAAAATATACAACACAATAAACAATAAGCACAACCAAATAGTGTAGAACCATTTTCAGATCCATAGTTTATAAATTTAACCAAAAACCATGGGGGATACAACAAAATTCAAACAACCTATCTTTCAAAAGATCCTCACTGAAAAAAGAGTGGAATCACCCTGAAATCACCACCACCAATACCTATAAAGAGTGGATCCCTTGAATACAGATCCCTTATCTCCATGAAACACATTTCCTTTACCTATGACAAACATAAAAATATCTAAATACACACCATGGATTATATGGGGTTTGATAAAAATCACATTAGGAAGCCACCCAAACTGAATTATTCTACGCTACAACAATATACGGAAAATTTACATTCAAATTTATAAATAATCCTTTAAAAAAATTTAACGATAAATTTCTCAACAGAACATTTTATAATGAAAAACCATTTCATAATAAATATTTCTTGAAAAAAAAGGTACACATGGCCTATTGTATACCAATAACTACCACTATTTATCATAATAATCATGTCAATAATTTAGCAGCATAGAAAAATTCTTAAGAGTAGATATCATAAGTGGAACACTAAGAACATCATGCATCGGTAAAACATGGGATAGAAACTAGAAACCATTGCATTGTCTTGCATGATTCACTAGGGGTAATCCATAAAAAGATAAAATGGTATCCAATAATTATCATATTTTATGTATTTTTGTAATCTTAAATCCTTCTATATTAATTTGGACCTCACCACATTCATTTCAACAAGCATCAATCTTTCTACATGAATCTGGTCATATACACTACTAATTCATTCTCTTACTTGTTCTAGCGCACCCACTAAGATACCTGTATTCCATTTATTCTTAAATCATTTTTCTCATATCACATCGATCAACACTTCCTCATATACATTCAATTAATTAAAATAACATTTTAAAATCAATAATTTTTATATGAAAAACCACATTCATTTTATACCCACATCAAAACCATTAAAATAAAAATTTTAACAACATGAACAATTTAATAATTGCCTTGTAAAAAATCACCTGGGAAGCACATATTGATACCGAAATTTCCATGGGAAAAGATTCATTACATTCACCTTCACATCAAAATCATTTTTATAACATTCTACATAATTAAAATATATATTTAATGTGCATAACAAGGAATTCTAAACTCAGGAAGTCCAATTTCACTTGAAAAACTGACTATGAACATATTTGCACCTATAAAGCTCATTAAAACACATTTCTCACTATCCAAATAAGTAATAATACTTGTTTATGAAACACCACAATATGGAATATAATGGATAAATCCACTTTCCATTGAAACCCCCATTTTACCACAAGACCGTGTCTAACCTTTTCAAAATAATGGTTTGGAACTCACAAAGAATCCATATAATACATTTAACAATTCAAAAAATCATACTAAATTCATCCATTAATGTAAAAGAATAGAAAAACCTACCTCATGAATTGAAACAATTGAAAATTGGTGTGAAACCAAAAATGCCTGACCAGAAGTCCCTAACATAAAAATATTAACAATAATATATCAATATATTACTCATTAACAGAAGAACAGACCCTCCATAGGTCAAATAACCCATTGGAATAGAAGATCCTAAGGTGAGAGGAGGATAAACCCTAACATTATGAAGAATCCATGTGATAAACAAATTATTGATGTTTCCATGATTAATCCTCACAAAAACCTCCCAATAAAGGGAATAAAAAAGGATATAAGAGGGAGGGAGTGAGGGGCCTATCGATGGAAAACATGAATGGGCGAGTAAGGGAGGATATAGGGTAAAATACTACGAGGAAACCAGGTTAATTTCCATATTTTTAATGAATTTGACATGTCACGCATTTTTCCCTCATTGTTGGCCTAACCATTTCAAAAACATTCTTCGTAAAGATTCCAAGAGGGAAATTACCCCGTGTTGTCTAATAATATTTGATAACCACACAAAACCCATGTAGTTCTACACTATACAAAATGTCACTTTGCTTCAATGTTTTTATTGTGTGGGCACACGATTTTCCAATTTTGGTGCCAAACTTATACATCCCGCTAGAAACCCAAAAAACATTATTTTCACTAAAAACACCTAGTAAAACTAATGAATATAAATGTTGTCAAGACTAAAAAATTAAATCCCTTGATATTTAAGCAATATCAAACCGAAAAAGTGAGAGGAATGTCAAGATAAAGATATCAGAAAATGGTTAGATAAAAAACATGGTGATTAAATTAAACAAAATAAACCCGCAAAATTTAAACCCTGTCACACCTAAAACATGAGAGGTAAATTAGGATCCAAAAATAAACCAGAAAAACTTTTACAACAACAACCACAGTGTGATAAAATTGGATTTAATGTGTGTTTAATGTAATATGTGAACATATTAATATTAAACTGCAACTATAAATTCCTATTTTATACAACTTTTTATTTGAAATGTTTTTCCAAAAACACCTCTCAATATTTTTCTCACAAAAAAAGGAAGGCATATTATTTTATCTATAGAATGGGAGGATAATCCCTCTCATCCCCCAATATCAAGAGAAATACAACAAGGGGTATTATCCTTTATTCCCAATGAGATTATATTTACAAATCCCAATGAAATATTTAATGTGATAAGATCATTCATTCCACCACCCACAGTTCCATCAGTTTCATTCTATGTTCCATAATCAAAATGTAGATAATATTAGTGGGATTATACATTGTACCCTTTATGTGAAAGTATGGTAAAACATGTATATGCTTCAGCAGTTCATATCATCAATCAAGAATTCACTGAAATAACAATTTAATTCTTATTTTTAAATTATCATTAAATTTAATTGAAAAATATCATATATTTGGTTATAAGATTAATTATGAAATTTTTTCAGATATATTCATTATACATGAGAGTTATTTATCATGATATGGTGAATTATTAATTATTTTCAATAATAGTATTTTTGGGCCTGAGATTAATGGGTTATTCTAATGCACTCATAACCTTCAACTGGAATCACAGTGACAAATGTTAAACATAAACATCTATATATCTTTCATCAATATCACACTTATTATGTTAGTTTACTATTTTTTTTAATGAAAATCAATATTGTTGACATATCCATTTCATTATTTTTCATATAACCAATAATAGGATAATTGAATTTGAAGATAGTATTGAGATTTTATTTGGTGGTCTTGAATATTATGGATACATGGAATGATTACAAGGAATGTAACCAGAATTCCATGTTGTGTAGTCTTGGTGAACTGCACTAGGTGACAATCGCTTAAATCATGACACGTCATGGGGATTCCATTTTACAATATATACAATTATTTTTCACTTATGAGAAACAATATTTCACATAGTTGTAATTATATATTGAATATAGATAGCATAAACATAATATTGACATTGTGGTCATGTTGTCAATGTATATGAAATGTATTTAATACACACACCAATTATTTACTTCTTTTCATGAAACAATGTATTGATGTACTAACATATTGTATAGAATGTTTATAGAATTTATAGAGAATATTTATCCTATATAAATAATAAGGTGATTCTATAAAAGGAAAATTAAGAACTTCAAAGAATAATTACATGGAATTTATAATGTGTGAAAACTAATAAAATAATATGATAAAAACAATACTTCCAATTGTGTACCCCAAGTGGAAATTATAAATTTGGGTTTTTTAAAAGGAACAAATACCCAAATTAATATTTTTAATATTTTTCTATAATGGGAAATCTGTAATTTTTATATACACATCATATAATATATATGGGATGATCCATTAGAAGAAACCCCTTATACTAATATAATATATTGTGGTATAAACTACATGAATACTTTATGTACAGGCCAACAAATCAATAATATGTTAAATATATTTACATATTTTGTATGATGAAAATCCATGTATGCTGCTAAAAATGTATAAAAACTATATCTATGATAATTAGACAACATTTTTAGTTGTTATAATCATATTGAAAGTACATAATAAATAGATCATGATGTGTAACCTCCGTCAAATTTAATATTATTAATTTATTGGTTAATAAAACAATGTCAAAAATGGTATGTTATGTTTCCCTTATTAGTTCCTTCCATTTTATAAAATAAATGAAAATTAAATAAATTTATTTTTTAAATATAAATTAATAAACATAAGAATATATTTTATTGTGAGGAATGCATTAATTAATAACTAACATGTTGAATTAATTAATTAGTGATAAAATAATTTATTAATTAAAGGTATGGATGATATAAGAAATGAAAGAAAACCCAAACATCTTGTCTCTAAATAAAAATACACAACCCTTTTACTGTGTTAACACACTAAATTACCATCCCTATGAATGTTTTTGGGAAAATTACCATTTTTCTTAAAATCCATAACTTAGAAAAGAGGAACCATTCATATATAATTCATTATGTATCATTTTCCTAATTCTTCCTCCCTAAGTTTTTCATCACATGTGGCATTAGATTCACCAGCCATTGTGTCATCATTTGTAATTAAATAATTTATTTTATATAAAATTTAGCATTTATGAATACAATTTCATTATATATATTTCACTGATCGTGAGTTTTCTTGATATATGTATGTGTTTGGATTCTGTTAAATTAATAATAAATTGCAGGGTTTTCAAACACCACAAAATTTTAGTAAATTAAAATTATGACATATAAGTCATCTCTCCAAGAATTATTATAGTTGGTTCTTCATTTCCATATATTATCTTTCATAACCCATTCCCCCCAATTCCTCTCACCTATTTGTTAGTTAATATATTTGAAGTATGGTGTTCTATGTATTTGTGGTTTTTCAGAACACATATTGAGGTAAAAATATCATTTCTGATACAATGGATGATGGTCTAATACTATATCATGAGCCAATAATGTATCAAAGAAATTATCCACAATGGTTATAGGTTGAGTGAACACCAAGATTGTAAAAACCCAATAGAAATAACTTTATCTATTAATTTAATGATGTTCTATACATATATAGTATTTTTTTCTGATACACAATTATATATGATGATAAATTAAATCAGATAAAATACTATATAAATTATTCAATTTGATATAAATTAAATAGATTATGTATAAATTATTTAATCAATACATGATTATCGAAATATGAAAAACTGTATAATAACTAAAATGAATCAGAATGAAACAATAAACAAATTTATGCTTCAATAATCAAAAAATTAATCATAGAAATATTATTTCAGAAATTTGTTTCCGTAGTTTATTATAATGGATCTAGATATCAATGTTTTGGTTCTTCGCTTTTTATAAATTATTCATCTATAACAGTGTTCTAATGATTTATTTGGGTAACAGAATCTTATTTACATTATTAAGACTATTCCTTTTGAGACATGGTGTAATGTATATTCTAGTCTTGTGGAATTATGTAACAGAATTTGAGGATTATAAATCTGACACAATGAATCAATGATATGTGAGTTATTGTAGTTTTAATAATCATTATCTATATTCCATTATGTAATTTCTAGTACCTAGTATGGGATATTATTATAGAAATTTGAATCAATTACATCTCAATTTCCATTAAATAGAACATTTTGAATCAAAAAATGGGGTCTATTGGCATTTTATAAAATAGTAAGAGAATAATAAAATAAATTTTTTTTATTCACACATGGTAATTATGATATTGTAAAAAATAAATATTTTATTTGTTATTGAAAATGGAATTCTAACTAGAAAATATATCCCTATAATCTATAGTAAATAAATTCAATCACCTAAAACTTTTTATCTTCTAGAATCACAATATTATTTGGGGAATTTTACAACACAAAGAGAAGATATTTTGTAACCAAGGGTCCCCCATTAATTCCATGACTACTAATGAGTCTATTGGGGATGTCAATAATATCTTCTAGAATAATATGGATGAATAATTTTATATCTAATAATTTATTCCATGGTCCATGTATTATGATCTTGAGAGGATATATAAAGATATTAATGTATATAACAACATAACCATCTCTCAAATATTTATCCGAAGAAATAATGACCTCATGGGTTTGAGATATCCATGGATCTATTTACATGGATACATATGGATGATGAAGCAATTGGGGATCACATTGTAAGGTTAATGTGATACAGTGAGTTACTAGAAATTATAAAATTCAATAAAAAAATGAATGGTTCATCAGAAATAGGAGTTCCTCATTACCACGTATCTTCTCTAATTTTATTGAGATTCATAATATTAAAATTATAATGTAATTCCTTCCAAAACATTTTAATTTGATTCAAAAGATAAGAAAATGCATAAATCATGAAAACCGATATTTTTGTATAATGAGAAACCAGTATGAAAAGGTGATGATCACGGATACTAAAACATTGTATCTCTATTTTTCACAATATCCTTATTATAGGATGAAGTTAAAAGTTTACGGAACGTAGTAGGATGTTTTATCATTCCATGTGGAAAGAAGGTCAATTGGGGAAAAAATATTTCCTTATTAAATAAGTAATAGAAATATTTATGTTCATTTGTTATCATGCATAATATTTATATTTATATATTTTGGGTATTAAATATAACTTATAGTGATCATGTTTTCATCCATCTATACAAACCAAAAACATTTAGGTATTTTCAATATGTGAGGAGGATTTATGACTTATTAATGGTGTAATAAATGAAAAACAATCTATTTGAAAATACTTTATCACATAACCATTGGGGTTGATTATAGTTACGAATAATTAATATTACATTCATAGTTTTACTAGTACTATTATATATATTTTCAAACATTATATGTATAAAAGTTTTTATAATGCTATAATAAGATGTTATTATATTAGAAATAAATATTATGTTATGGTATGGATATTTTAGCCAATGAAATTTCTATATAATAATATATAAATATAGTGTGGGGATGTGATAATTCATTGAGTTTTCTTTATTTATATAACACTCAAAAATATTAATCAATTTATTGACATTCATATGAGAAAAAAATGAAAAATATTTATCAAGATTTTTATTTATATTTGATTGAATTAAAACCACAAGGTATATGAAACACTTATTTATAAGGTAAAATATAATAAGTTTCCTTTTGTGAAATGTGTGAATGTTGAACAAATATTCTTGAATTAATTCATACATACAAAAGAAGATATTAACTAGAATAAACATCGGGTGGATTCCCAAAAATAATAATTTTTTTAATGGATTATTATATTTGTATTTTTTAACATAATGAAGAATAATATGGATTCTATGGAAAAATTTAAGAAATTGAACAACATATCATATAAATAAATTCATAAAAATATTAATAAATTTTTCTAATACCAGGTAAGAGACTATCTTATGAAGCAGTTTATTTATTATTTCATGGATTTTGGGATTCAATCCTCACTCATTCAACTTTATACAAAAAAATGTAAATGTGTAATTAAATGGAGGAAAACACCTTATTATACATGGTTATATAATTAATAATTCATGAATGTATTTCTTTATCCTTTATTGGATACTCATTATAGACTAATGAGAAAATACTAAATCATGTTATAACTAATGTGGACATTTATATTCTATATAAGCTATGATGTGGAAGGAAATGTGTACTGACAAATATTCATGTGTGGTTATGTCATGTGTATGTTAAGTCTAATATGTGAAGAAAACAAGAACACTAATGAACATTATTTTTCCTTCTATGATATACTAAGGAAACAAGGTGATATTACATATATTAACCATAAGATGAAAATATAAAAGTAAACGTACATTTTATGATCATTAAGAGTATGTTTGTCTCTAATAGTGTTAGTGGGAATATAGTGACCCTCATTTTTCATAAATTAACATTAAAGAAGTTTTTCTGAATACAAAAAACATTATACAAAAAGGGCACAAAGAAAATTATTATCTTATGCCTTTAGAATCATTGAAATATAAACATGGGTACCTAAGTGAGCTATATTATCAACCATTATTTTCTTCATGACTAGAACCCTTCTCATACATATAGAACATAATACATATCTTCATAATATGGGGAAGGAGACATAAAACTAGGGAGAGATTTGATGCTCAGTATGGGTAATCACGGGAGATATGGAAGTATAAACATGAGCATTTGGGTATGAAAACGTGATCATAACATTATAATATCACACCATAAATATCATAACATCAAAAACAGAAAACCTAACAAAAATCCTTTTATTTTATAAGTCATGATTCATAAGTAAATAAAGAACAAAATTCATTAAAGGTTGTCCTAAGAATATTACATTTAACGGTGGAATACATACAATTTTTAAATAATTCCATATAAGTCAATATGTATTAATAGATCTTGTCATAAGACATAATGAGAACCACACCTACATAGAATGACACAAAAATATCCTAATCTATAGTCCTTTTGTTGTAAGCGGTTAGGTTTCACCATCTTTCCATAGTGGATCAGGTTTCCCCATCTTCCAATTTCAATGTAACTACTCATAGTGGGCAGCACACACCACTATCACCAGTCATAGTCCTTTTTTGTAAGGTATTGGGTTACCCATTGTTCCGTTATTAGAATAATCTAGTTTAATTGATTCCCATTATTTTAATATGAGATATCAATATTCTCTAGATGAATTGGTGGGAGATATAAGTCCCACCAATCTAATAATAATATCATTCTTACATTTTCAAAAATATAATAAAACAATTATTATATCCTGACCAATAATAAGATATGGGTTTTGTAATCATCCTATTACAGACCCAAAAAATTTGACACTTTATAATAACATTTCATAAAATCTGAACCTAGGGAAGATAAATAGGATTTACAATCATTTTAACATAACATAAACCCTAAAAAGAACCATGTTTCAAAATCATTTAACCCATTGAAGGTAAAAAAGTGTCATAAGAATCCTTCCATCAAAAAATAAAACAATCAAGAAAGAATATAGTTAGAACATTTGGATCATTTTATAAAATGGAATGAATAACATAAGTAGATGTTATCTTAGATAAAAAATAAAATGGAATGATATTTTAAAAATATTTATTGATGATAATACAAACTATTCATTGAAAAAGGATCATTAAAACATAAAATATTTTTAAAACCCTTATATTAAAAATAGACTTGAAAACATATTATGAAATCATTGAAAATATTTTTTCAAACCTTTTCATTGAAAGGATATAAAGTCATCTAGAAAACGTTTTGGAAACTATTTTCCGTGAAAAATTAATAATAAATTAAATTGGTTTTTGAATCTATTTCATTGAAAACACATTGAAAAAATGTAAAGAAATATTGTAAATGACATAAATGTTGAGATCTTTTCCCTGAAAATAAAAAAAATCATCTTTGAATACATTTTTTAAATCATGGTTCTTGAAGTTCACTAAATGTCACTCAAAAAAGAAATATTGAGACAAAAATACTTTTCTGATTTGGTATCTCTTGATACATAAACATCTTCAATGTTATATCATCTAATGGATTTGTAAATACCCATAAAATTTAGGATAAAAGTCATTAAATATATTTATTGTAAGTATTATCACCCCACAAAATAGATTAGTGGTGAATAAGATATAAATATCATAGAAATAAATGTGTGACTATAAATACCTTGAAATTGTGTCTTGACTCTCATAATACTCATTAAAAACTCCAATATTAATAAACTATAATATTATATATAAAAATATATATAGTTTATTATGAATTTATATTACACAGATGATAAAAATTCTATGTAAAAGTTTCACTCTAGGGAAAACCCGCTTTGTTCTTAATTTGTATCAGGATTTGTATTATAATTGATCGTTATATTTATGTCATATGTTATAGAATATATGAAATGATATAAATATAATTCACATCTTTTATAGTTGTATTATAATTATCTATAGAATTTAGATTTATAAAATGTAATACATCATTTATGGATACGGTTGGTCGTATGTACGCAAGAACGATTTCCAGTTTATTGTTTTTCATTGAAAGAAAGAAAGTAAATGAAATGTTTGTATACCTATGTATATAAATAATTATTATATTATAATTATTATACCATAAATTTTATATAATTTTAATAAATCCATCATTAATACATTCGATTTAGTGTGTGAATGAGTTGCATTGATTTGAGGGGGTGTTAGTTCACACATCCTCCAAAAAAAATTCTTTTATACTAAAAACTAAACGTATAATGATATGTGCTATAAAATAATTAAAAAATATTAAAAAATAATATATATCATATATATCATATATAAATATTTCTTCCATCAAAATTACGACCACGAGGTTGGTAATGAAAAATTATCAATCATTTTATCGTGAGGTGGTAGTTCATCATACACATAAATAATATGATAATTACATATTAAATGAAAATGTGTGCAAGTGTAGGTCAAAACCTTAATAGAAATAAATCTCTCTACACAAAGGATTCTGGTTTTGTTATATATTCATGGTATAATAATAATTTAAAGAGTGGGGAAATAAAATAAATTAATAGATCTTGAGGGTGGGTGATACCTATTTATCGGGTCACTCCTTTGGGGTTTCACCTATTGGATTCTTTAGAAGGATTTCCTCCCAAAAGGGAATTTAAAGAGGAATTTATGGATTATTTTAATTTTATTGGATTAATATTGGATGAAAATAATAGGTTTTATATGTGTAATGAATGGGTAGATGTGGTGGACTTTTATAGATGTGGGAGAGGAAATACATTAATTATTAAAATCAATTTAGTTAGACATACATTTTTACATCAAAATGTCATCCCAAACCAAAAAAACAATCAGTAATTAAAAGATTATGTCTGAATAATATCCATCCAATGGGTATTTGATAAGTTATTAGGTCATCTAGGCCCTTAAGATTATGCTTTATTCCCTTTCTAAGCTTAAATTTACATTAACCGTTGTAATTAATTTTAGTTACATTGAATAATTTATTTATTTGAAGAAAACTAGTCTAAAAATAGTAAAAATTATAAATTATAATGATTCCATATATGGAATCCTTTTTTGAAATTAAAATCATATAATTTTAAAAAATTAATTTAAAATAAACCAACTGATGGGGAAATACTATAGGTTTTTTTATGGTTTGGGCCAAAGCCTCATTTATTATTAAATCAAAGAAAATACCTCTTTAATTGGGTAGAGGGATAACCATTACATATCCCGAAGGCCAAGTGTGCATTTATTCCATTACAAGTCCCGTAGGCCCATTTTTGGCCCAAAGCGCATTCTTTGAATAGTACTGCTATAGTACCTACGCTGCTACAATACTGCACAGTACCCACCACTGCTACAGAACTCTGCCGCCACTACAGTGACTTGCCGCCTCTATAGTGTGTGTCGCTGCTACAATGTTGCTGCTACAACAGTACACTACAGTGTTGCTACAGTAACTTCCACCCAATGGATTTTGAACCCCCTTATTTCATGTAGAATTAAGGGGTGCTTACCACTAATCCAAACCCCAATTACTAGGGAAACACTAATGGTTTTTAATTTAAAAAGGATCAAAAGATTTTTATGTTTTTATATCCAATTTGAATTTGAAATTTGATCCAGTGAAATATATTGGATTTCTTGATTAAAATTAAATCCATTTAAAAAGTAAAACATTTTAAAAATATAATTTTTCCATAAATTCAATTATATGAAATATCTTTTTGGATTTAAATTTTCATAACTTCATTATTAATCCAAAAATGATGTTTTTAGAAAAATCCCAAAAATTTACCGTGACTTAATTTTGAAAGTAAAAATTTAAAAATGATGTAGATTTTATTAAATTTAATTTCTAATGGTGTCTAGATTTTATTTTACTGCCGTTCATCATCCACAAATGACGATTCTCTGATAAATCCCAAAAATTTAGCGTAACCTAATTATGAAAAAAGAATTAAAAATAATGTTTACTTTATCAAATTTAATTTCAAAATTTGTCAAAATTAATTTTATTAACTTCCATATAATGATATAAAAAGTATTTTATTTAAGAAAATTTTATTTTTAATCATATATGTCTCTAAGAGAAATTATATATTTCATTATCAATACATTTTATTTATATAATAATATTATAAATAATATTTTAAAAGTAGTTACTAATATTCATGTAACTATTTTTACTAGTAAGGTTTTAATTATATCATTTAAATAATTGTAACAAAAAATATGTTTTTTATAAACTCAGTGTTTCATGTATCGTACACCAAGTATGAATTACGTGTAACATACATTGAGTTAGTATTTCGTGTCCTGTATTCTGAGTTGATTTCAATTTAATGGAATGATTTAATTAATGAGATATAAGATATCAATGAAAATTTAATTTATTCAAGAAAAAATATCCATAAAAACAAGCGGTGTTACATTATACCCCCTTAATGTGAATTTCACCCATGAAATTTATCATTACACTAAAAATAAATGGTGATAATTATGCTTCATAAACTCCTCATGTTCTTACCTATTGATTCCTATAACATGTGATATTTTGAAAAAAAATTGACCATGTGATTGGTCTTGTTTCGAAGATCATTCTTTGTACTATCCAGAATATTAAATGGAAGTTTCTCATAAGAATGATCCTACTATAGTGGTATGAACTCTGAGATCAATACATGTAAAGGTTCAGATATATAATTCCATCTGAGAGATACATGGAACACCTCATGGACATGAGATAAATTTACACAAAGTTCCATGTGATATGATGTTGTCCCAATATGATCTAGAATCTCAAAGGTAATGAAATTCCAAGGGCATAGTTTTAATTTATTCTCAATGTTCTTAAAATTATTCTAGGTTGATATTAATAGAGACATCTTATCCCCAACTTCAAATTCTATATTATTCCATTAGTTATCGGCATAACCATTCTTCAGACATTGAATTTCCTTGATTTGTTGTTTAATGGATATATCCTTCTCTGCCATTTCTTTAGTGATCTTATGTCCCAATAGCTTCCTATCTCTAAAATCACCATAGCACATTGAAGATATATATCTCATCCTAGAGGTGGATTTATAAGCTTACATCTGAATGATTGCGTTAATTTTATTTCTTTACAAAAAATCAACAAGAGGAAGGGATTTTCCCCACCCCCATGGAAATCTAGAGAACAAGATCTCAACATATCCTCTATGTTTTGAATTGTTCATTCATGTTGTCCTTATTTAAGAGGATGATAAGCAGCGAATTAACTCATTTATGTTCAAATTACATTTTAATTACTTTTCGAGAACAAAAAATTTTAACATATGATCCTGATCGGATACAATAGAATTGGGACTCCATAAAACCATACCACTTCCATAAGGTATATCCTTGAATGTTGATCCATATAAAAGTATTCTCTGATTGCGATAAATATTGATGAATTTGTATGGTGATCAAATACCACCCATATTAAATTAGAAAATTTAGAGGTATCGCGTATTCCAACAACAAATGCATATTCTTGTTCTCCTATTTCAATTCTAGAATGTGTAATGGATCAAACATCCACTACTGAAAAAATGACTGATACCCATGGTTCAAAACCATGGGTATGACCCCCCAAAACTGTGGGTATTTCCTATACCCACTATTTGGGGAATTGTGGGAAACTGAGGCATCTTGATAGGTCCACAACCTATACCCACGACTTTCCCAACCGTGAGTATATTATTTCCTGCCAATGTGTCAAACCCGCATACCCCTTGCAATGTTGTCTAATCCTTTTACCCATAGTTTTAAAACCATGGGAGTATATTTTTGGGAAAAATATGGTGACTGGAAGTGTTGAACTAATGAAAACCATGATCTTCTCTTCTCACATGAAATGCTTCTTCACTTTATATTCACTAATTACATTAACACATGCCTATATTTTTGAAAATATATTAATATTTTTCTGTTTTAGAAAAAAGGATCGCACTGGGTTTTCAACCCACACATGTCCCAAGAACTAACCAATGGATAACCAAGCCAATTACATCACTTGAAGTATAATATATCTACACTTATTTTAATATATTTTTCTCACTCGTTGTATTATGAAAAAAATAAAGCTTATGGGATTCGATCCCAAAACCGCCAGTGGTACCAAACAACGACTCTCCAACTTATCTACACCGCTTATGGGATTTATTATTTATTTCTACATAAATATATTTATTCAAACCATCGGTATAGGAGGGAAATCCTTGGGTTTGGTTTTTCCAACCAATTTTTATTGGTCCCCACAGATATATTTTGCCGCTATAATGAGAGAAAGCTATAGCCATGGTTTTACCAATCCATGTGTATAGGCCTTCATAAATGCAATATACCAACGGTTTTTCCAAAACTGTGGGTATAGGCCTTGTAAAAAACACATATAGCCATAGTTTTGGGAAACAACCATGGGTATATGTGACTTTTCCCCTATTTTATTGGAAAACCATTTGTATAGGTCATAAAAAACCTATAACCGTGGTTTTGGATGAAACCGTGGGTATATTTATATTATACAAATCTATACCCACATTTTTATAATCTATGGGCATAGGTGACCAATATACACATGGTTTTAAGAAAAAATGTTAATGTAGGTATACTTTGATGTTGTTATCCCCTTTGAATTTTTTTTAGCCTTAATTTGTTGTCATACCAGGAACTGATATACAAACTCTGTGATATCACTCTTTATTCAGACCCAATAGAAGTGTTCTTTAAAAAACTTGTATGTCTACATACATTCTAGATGAATAGATAATTATAATCTATGAGCTTCCTCTAAAACTTCCTTCATAAAATATGTGATGGAAGAAACACATACATGGTTAACGAACCTTATCATTCTATCCTAATCAGGCTTAAACTCATGAACATTTCTAGCATTATTTTTTAACTCGGCATCATCCTTTTATGCCATCTTTATCATCACTTGGATAGCGGGTTTAACCTTCACTGGAGAATGAAATGATCATTCCATTTCGTTCCAGATTTTCCAAATTATCTTATTTAAATCCAATAATATGAAACCTTTTTTATCCACATCATGCATAATCTAAAAATATCCTTTCAACTAAAAGCATCAGCCAAACTGTTTCCCATCCGAGGGTGGTTATGTATTAAGTGGCCATAATCAATTATCAACTCTACCCATAATCTATAAAACTTTTTAAACAACTTATATGTTAATATATATTTCATATGTTTATAATGAGTATATATATCACAATTTTCTCCATAATTATAGTTCCTACATATCATTAATGTAAAACGGTCCTCCGCTAACTCAAAATCACGAGTTGGGTAATTTTACTCATGACTCGTTAACTACCACATTTCATAGGCGATAACCAAGTTATATTAATAAGAACACGTCCCAATGCCTTCATAAATTCATCGCAATATATTACACCCCTTTTCCATTATAGAGAAATGTAATAGTAGGTTCACTGGCCAAAATGCTCTTCAATTCCTTGAAATTTTCCTCACATTCATCTATCTAGAGAAATATGGCACCCTTTCAAGTTTAATTGATCAGAAAATTAAATGGAAATGGAAAATTATTCAAAAAACCATCAATAATGTCTATATTATCCAATAATGCTATATAATGGTAGGTCTAGGCCATCATTAAATAGCCTCCATCTTGGGAAGTTATACGATTATACCATCTCTTGTGATTTTTTGATCCAAAAACTATTATTATTATAGTCCAAATTCCCACATTTTATTGTTTTCATATATTCTATCCTTCCTTATATTATTAAGTGCAATTATCATATGGTCTTAATGCACTTCCATTCATTATAAATAGATTAAAATATCATTTATAAATACTACCAAAATATGATCACATTAATCCCTAAAGACTCTATTCATTAAATACATGAATATAGAAGGGGAATTAGTAGGAAAACAAAGAATTAATATATATTCAAAGTGTCTATAAATTTTACAGAATTCCATCAGTTTTAATATCTGCATTCTTAGCCCTAAATTGATGTTACCCAGAAGGAATGTCAATTTTGGGAGAGTACTGAGCTCTGTATAGTTGATAAAAAAATTAAAAAATATGGGGAAGATCATACTTGTGGTTATTTTATCTTTTTAAACTCAGGAAAATACATGTTGATTCAAATTATTTCTTATTTTTTAAAAAATTATAATATGTCTATACCAAGGTGACAAACTTCATAAAAGGAATCCCTTATCACAGTTTTTAGGTTGTAACTTCATCAATTCTGCTAATAAAGTAGGATCATTCCATATATAGTCTTCAGAATTGTGTTGAAATATATATGATTTAAATTTAGAACTCAACTTCAATTTTTGGTCGAAGAATAAAAAAACTTATGTAATGAAATCCAAAAATTATAAGACAACAATAATGTCATCAATGTAAATTTTATCACTATCTATTTGAGATAAATGACCCCATTAAAGGTAAATTATGAACCATACACCTGATATAATCTCCATACGATGTTCATTCTTATTATCACATTGATGGATGATCATAGAATGGTTTGAAATGTCAAACATAAATTCACTTCCTCTCCAATTGATGTGGAATTTATAATGAGAAATAAAATTCATGCCTATGATGACCTCAAATTCATCCAAAGGACAAATGAAAATATTTTCACAAAGAACAATCCCACAAACATCAACCGGCTAAGAATATTATACTCGATTTGAAATCACCATACCATAATGGGTTTTCACTAGTAACTCAACATCAAAACTTTTTGGTGGTGTCTTTATTCACGTAGAAAATTATTTAAATAAGAAAGAGTGGGTATATCTAGAATCAAATAAGATTTTTTTTCTATAGTGGATGGTATGTGTACCATTCACCACATAATTGTCAATCCCCTTATCAAAAACTATGATAGCAATATATTTCCCCATGTACTATAGTTTAAGAGGATGCTGAAATTGATCATCATAATTTTCCCTTGGGTTAGGAAACTTTTTATCATAATTCTTGTTCTCCTTTCACTAGAAGCTCTATATTGTTTGAGGAGAATTATTTTCATATTTCTCTCTATTTTAATAATTGGAAAACAACTTCCCATCAAGGAATTAATCAATTTCCTAATGTTCATCACATCCGCATATAAACCAAAAATCAGAAAACAAAATAGGATTTAGTTGTTGTTTCCTCCCATACTTAAAACATAAATAAAGGCTCATCATTTTCTCTTCATGGTTTTTAGATTTTACATTTAACACCATATTCATTTACTTGTAAGAACAATGGGGTTGAAATGTTATTACAACCCCCATTTCAACATTAGTTGCACAATACAAAATCACCTTATAGCTTCAAAACAATATTATGGCCATCACATTTCTAATACATGACTCTCAACTACTGATGATCCTATCAACATTTCATTCATTTTAGATGATAATTACAGGATAACACCTTGATGGTATTGTGGAATTATCCATCTAGGAAACAGTGGATTCATAATCCTTTTTCTTCAACTCAAGTTTCGTGTTTTCTATCTTCGTGTGAACAACATGAAGAATATACTTATTGAAAATATATTTGTGAACTTGTCCAAATACATGGATTCAAATTAATCTAGATTCAACGTATTCTAGATTTCTATCCACCACTGGTCTACTACGCCTTTTAAAAGATAAATAGATAGAATGAATTCCTCATGATCTAAATAAAATACAGTGGATAATATGATTTTAGTGGTACAAATATGTTGTTCAGAAACATGATGATTAAATCAACCCCCAAATGATTGATATTTTTTCAATATAAAGGACTAAAAATAATGTTTTTTCTATCATTTTCTAATTTGGAAGTCCATCATGATTCATATATTGATAGATTCATGTGATTATTGTAATGATATTCGGCATTCCTAATCCCATAGCATTTGGTATATTATGAGTACAATCTTTTCATTGTCTATTATAGTCACCATTAACGTAATTCCTTTGGTTCTGCCCATTAAATAAAAAAAATATCAAACACCAAAAAATAGATATCTTAATAACGAACCACATAATCATGGAAAGTCACATATATTATATCTAAATTATGACATATTAATTAATCTATGACCCCTTCAGATTATCCTAGGTTATTCATTGCCAACATTTCTTTAGAATCCATCATGATGGTTTGTAATAATTTCTTGAATTCCCAAAGCATATCCCCCAGTATTTTCACACCAGGTCTGCAGCATAGCCCGTTTACATGTAATGGGCTACACTGAGTCAGGTCTGCCACACCTTGTTTGAGTTGTTACACCTAGGAACATCTTTTCAAGATCCACATACACGTATAGTATACATACATGGATGTATATCAAGAAACCCACATAATGTTTCCATTTACAAAATTCTGGTACATTTTCTTATACTTTTACTTATCCTTATACTTATCCTTAGTCATGTACTTAGTGTTCTTACTATTGTTTTCACATCCTAGATTCCAAATGTTAAATAAATTTTTTATTGAAACAAAAAACAATGACCCTCACTTTTTATACATTAACATTACATAAATTTTGTGGAATACATAAAAAATTATTAAAAGATACTAGAAAATACCATTATACTCAAATGACCATAGAAACATTGAAATATAAACACTAGTATAGAAGTGAGTTACATTATCTCACAATAAAATCTTCATGAAAAGCACCCCTATTAGCCACTTTAGACATAAAACATATATTCATAAAATAGGGATGTAAACATAAAAATGTGTTATCATAGATGCTATGTAAGGTTAAAAAATTGAGACATGTAATCATAAACATGAGGATAATGGTATGAAAATGTTCTCATAAAATTATATGACCATGCCACGTATATCATGTGGTTGGAATCATTAATCATGGAGTAATGTGTGTCATTTCATAATACATGAATCAAAAGAAAATAAAAACATAATCCCGGAAAATATATCATAGAAATAAGACATTGAGTTATGGAATACATAAAAATTTTATATCTTTCCCATCATGTCATGATGAATGTATAGAACATAACGAGGCACTTCATAGGAAACAAGCATACTTGGTGGGAATCACCACCATCCCAATTCACATTCCATTCCTTATAAGGGATCAGGTTTCCTAATCCTCCCATAGTAGACCAATAACATCAGCATGATTCACATCATTATCTCATGAGATATAAATGCATACCCTATAAATTGGTGAGAGATATGTGACCCACCTATCTCAAAATATAATAATCCATACATATACAACCTGATAATAAAACATTTATCATATCCTGGCCCATAAAAATATATATGTTTTATAAAACTCATATCATCATCAATGAAATCAAATAGACTATAATGACTCTTAATCATATCATAACATATGGAAAATATATCATTTTAATAAACATTTAACCAAAAAATGACCAATGAAAAGAAGTGACTTTGAAAAGCACATATATTGTGGAATAGAACTAGGTTTCATATGCATTACTACATATAAAAACCAACCATTTATGAAATAATATCAAATTAACCTTGGAATAATTTTAAATATGGTCATGAGTAACATAAAAGAATTTTATCAAAGATGGAAAATGACTTGGAAATAAATTCTGAAAACATTTCATGAGGAAAATATTCTTTCTTCTTTGAAAAATTCTCATTGAAATAGAAAAAACTTTGAAAACCATTTTATTGAAATTATACTAGAATATTTATTAATAAATCTATGAAAAAAATTTTGAAATATTTTTCATTGAAAAAATATAAATATATATTGATAATGTTTTGAAAACCATTTCCCTTAAAACATATAATGGAAACATTAAATGTTTTTGAAAAAACATTTATTTGAAAATAATATTTATTTTTAAAGAAATCATGAAAACCATAGTATATTTTTAAAATCATTTTTCCTATAAAATTACTTTAAAATATGAAATTAAAAAAATTTGAAAACAATGTTATTAAATTTTAAAAAATTGTTTCTCAAACAAGAGAAATTGGGGGAAAACTACATTTCTGATATCATAAATCTTTAAACATAAATCCCAATAAAGAGATATAATAATATGTAAATGTAAATAATGACAAAATTAAGTATAAAAATAGAAGATTATATTCATTCTAATTATAATAATCTCTCAAAATAGATAAGTGTAGAATAAGATGCAAATCTCATAGGAAAAAATTGATACTTGGAATCCCCTTACCTTTTGTCTTGACTATCATCGTAATCATTCCAACCAATTTTCGAAAAAATAAAATATTTTTATACATAACCAAATTATTTTATCAAATATTGTATATGGTTTTTTTATGAGATTATATTACCCACTTGTTCACAATTATCTATTAAGGATTCACTTTTTGTAATATCTATTTTGTTCTTCACAAGTTTTTTTATTTGTTATATATCTGGTCTTTATAATTATATCCTCGTTTATTTAATGTAATAAATGATATAAATACCAGGAAAGTTTCGTCAGAGGAAAAACCTCTGACCATTTATTAAAAAGAAATAAAAAGTGCAGTAAACAAAGAGATGGGTGAGGGCGAACAGTTTGACCACAGCAAATCAAGAGTCCCCACCAAGCACAAGCACAATTACAAACCAAACCATTACACCAAGAATCAAAAACCATTTTTTTGTTTCAGCACATTCAACCAGAGTTCATCATCTTCATCAATTCCAGCTATTCAACAGCACATCACCACTGTAATTGCAGCATCCGCGACTTCAACCCAATGTTCTTACCACAATAAAATCCCGCGGAGAACCAAATCCGAGAAACAGGGCAGACATCCAGCATGAAAATCAGAGGGATCATATCACCGGGGAGCAAATCCACCATCACAAAACACAAATCCAATAGAACCCGAAGCAGATTCATCCAAAATAGCAGCAACCAAAAACTAACCCGATGAAAGAACAACACCAAACCACCGGGGAGAAACAAGAAACAACAAACAAATCCAGACTCAAGAGTAAATGGAAAATTCAAAGAAGAAGCAATCACCATGACGAAGTCCACCCAGAGCTGAAGTCCTCTAAGAACACCGAAAATCACCCAGATCTCGTCGCCGCCAACCAATACGCACTCGCAGACCTCAACGAAACCCCAACCGCACATGAAGAATGTTTTTATTTAATTGAAATATTGATAGGAAGAATGTAAATGATATATATGTATATGTATGAAATTATCGTATTTACACATAATAGATAGTTTAATGATAACTATACTAAATTAATTTTAGAATATAAAATATATCATATATATAATATATATCATATATAAATAGAGTTTCCATCATAATTACTACTATTAGAGGTGTTAATGTAAAATGAACAATCATCATTTTGTAAGATGGTAGTTCACTGTACATATAAACAATATGTTCGTAACCCATTAGATAAAATTGTGTATAAGTGTAGATCATAAAATTAGGATTAAAATATCTCAGTATATTAGGGATAATATTTATTCAAAATATTTATGGTATAATGGGAACTGAAAGGGTGGATAAAGTAACATGAGAGAGGTTGTTACCTCTAAATTTGGTAACTCCTATTGGTTTTCAACAAAGGGATCCCTTGGAATGATTTCAACGAAATGTGGGAGCTTATTGAGGATAAGAGGTATGTTTTTAAGTGAATTTGGAAAATCATGGATGAATCTATAATTTTGAGAGGTGTTAATATTGGGTACAATTTGGGGAATTTTATTGAGAATGTAGGAGACATTTAGGGTATTTTTTAAAACATGTTAGGTGTACAAAATTTTCTACCAAAAAAGCTTCATAAAAAAAACTAAACAATGAAATGTTAATGAAAGATAAATATACGTTACATTGGTATTTGATTATTTTCTAGGTCATTTTGACCCCGGATTTTATGATTTATTTCCCTGTTAATATTAATTTAACATTAATCAATAAACATTATTTCAATAATATTCAATAATTTTTTTCCATTAAAAAAAATTTAACCTTATTATGTCTTTTAAATTATTCTTATTAAATATATGGAATAAATTTTTCCAAATTATAATCACATTAGTGGAAAAATTAATTTATATTCTATCACATTGATAGGACAACATTGTAGGTTTTAAAAAAAATATATGATAAAAAAAATTCCATGTTTTTATGCCTAAATTCAACGTGAAACTGGTTAAAATGTCATATATTGGATTAATTGATGTAAAGTTTATATAATTAATATTTTATATAATTTATAAATATTATTTTTCATTAAAAACAAAATAGATGAAAAATTATTTTTGAATTAGATTTCTATATTTTTATATATTTATAAAAAAGATGTTTCTCAAAAAAACCCCTGAAAAAACACAAAGATAATTTAGAAATTTTAAATTCAAAAATGAATTTTTTTCCAAAAATTATGTTTATAAAATTATATAAAAATAATTTTGTCCTTTTCCAAAGATGAAAAAGAAAAGAAGTTAATTTTAAAAAAAATTATTTTTAATCATACAAGGACTTTACAAAAAAACTTATCATTCATTATAAATATCTTTTACTACAATAAAAAAATTATAAAAAAAATTATAAATATATTTATTAATACTATATTTTTAATTTTAATAGCTAGGTTGTAATTATCGCATTTATATAATTATAACAATGAAATATGTATCATAGGAAATCAATGTTTTGTATAACGTACGCCCAGTCGATGTTGCATGAAGCATATACTATGTTGGTAATGTTTGAAACAAATTCCGAGACTATTCCATGTGAAATAACTTATCATTCATTATCAATATGTTTTACTAGAATAAAAAAATTATAAATTTTTTTTAAATATATTTATTACTACTATATTTTTAATTTTAATAGCTAGGTTGTAATTATCTCATTTATATAATTATAACAATGAAATATGTATCATCGAAAATAAATGTTTTGTATAACGTATGCCAAGTAGGTGTTGCATGAAGCATATACTAAGTTGGTAATTTTTGAAACATATTTTGAGACTATTCCTTGTGAAATAAATTTTCTACTTAGTTTAATGAATTATATAAATGAAAATTTTATTTATTTTAGAAAAAATAGTCCATAAAAACACGGCTTGTTACCTAGAGCATGACGGTCGTTGATGAAGTCAAGGCATAAGAAATATGGGATTTTGTTTACAAATAAATTCTACAGTGACCTATAGTAGTTGAGATTCTATAAAACAAAGTATTGTATTGTAAAAACTAATTTATTACAGAACTTTTGAAATTAGGTTTTATATTCACCATGGGTGTATACTTGTTTTTTGTTTCTAGTAAATTTTATGTATCTTATAAGGATCCATTGTGTATATGAGAGACACCAAGAAAGAAAGAAGAGATAAATTCTATGATGGAACCCATGTACCCAAATCATGTCATAATTTTTTATCATTATCTATTGGATGTAATACCCACTTTTTCCCAAAAAAATCCAGAAAAAATTTTATATTGAAATTTAATATTTTAACATTACTGCCAGTCTAGTGGAGAATGGATTTTAGTTTATTCACGGCATTAAAAAAATATATTTCATTAGAAAATATTCTAAAATCCATCATAATTCAAATTTCCAAACAATATAACCACTACTATGAAATATTTATATGTGATATCAAAGCAACATTCTGTAATGGGATAATTCTTAAAATTCCAATAAGCAAAATCTGGAAGGGTTTTTTTACTCTAGAAAATATTAAGAAGTTATGGATGTTATGGAGATCCATTTATATGTTTATGAAATAATCCAAATCATAGAACACTGACTTTTATGAATGTAAAAGGGAATTCTATTTTTTTATGAAAAATTGTTAATCTATTTTTTTCAAGTGGATTAGTGTCAGTGCACTAAATTTATTACTAGTATATTTTAATGAAATATTAAAAATTAGAAACTATATATTATAAATACAATGAGTTTAGATGTGTTTGGTCATCTGTTTCACTTGTAAACGACTTAAGAAAATTATCATACATTATAGTGATTATGATCTCACAAGATCGATATAAGAGGATTCTTAGAAAATCTCTCAGTCCATATATTGACAAGTTAGTGAATATATTCAATATCAAAAATTTCATTTTTGGTTTATTTACAATAGACCTATGAATATATATCCTAAATAAAATGTATCATTCATACACAAGATAAGAGATAGAGGATGGACATGATTTTTTAATAATCAATGAAAGAGTTAGTAATGTATGCCAGGATATGCACCATGATTTATATTGAATTTACATTGAGTATGATTGGAATATATTAGGAAGATATAACATATGTCTACTGAATGATATTGAATATTATCCTAATGAATTTAAATTTTACTATGAACATGTTTTAGATTTATATAGTAGATGATAAATTGTTCAAAAATAGTTTTATAAATACTAGTCTCTTGACATATAAAGATGAACTGAAAAATTATTATAGATATTAATTATTCTAAATATTTTGGAATATGAGAGAAATTTTATTTCATAATTATGTTTTTGATGATTATACTGTACATCCGTTCTATAATGTTCCTTCTGATTTGATAACAAATCAGTATGGATACAAAAATTTAACCAATTACATGATGTCCTAGAGAACAATAATATGCATAATTCATTATACGATGATAATACAATTGTTTTACATCATCAAAAAGTACATATTTCACATAAATATATTAATCATATAAAGTTAACATATCATATCATGAATGAAGTTTCTCACAGTTTCGAGGTGAAATTACAAATTGTTTCCATAATGAAGAATAAGGAGGGACCAATGAATAAAGACCAAACTAAAATAATAATAAATAACATTTGAGTTAAAAGAGAATAATATCAAGAAATAGTGGTATTATGTTAAAGTGGTGGTTAATTTTGGTTTTTTATCTCTAACCAAATACATTTTACATTATATAACTATGATTTTGAAATACAGAAATAGTAAAAAATATTTCATAACATACTGATTTTTATTCTAAAGAACATTAATTTAATATTGTATTTAGTGAATATATCCCAAAAAAGTCATTCTTGTTTTCATATTTGATTTGAATGATTAAGTGATATATAATTAATCTATGATATATAGTTTATATAATTAAGAAAAAAATTTCTTATAGGACACACATTATTTTAGTTTTTCTATTATTGGATTATTGTAATGTAATAGGGATTTATACACTGATATTTATAGCTAGTAATTTTAAATTTGAGAGGTTATAAAGAATAACCCACATATTGTAATTCCATATTTTTTAATCATTGGATATTCCTATCTGAAAATGTGTGTATCGAACCTTAGACATTAGATCATTTCTAATGCATATCATAAGTCACATACTTTAATGTATTAAGGAATATTGGAACGATGATTGATTAATTCTTTTCATGTTATGTAGGTTGTGTCTAAAATGATATTGGATAAATGAATATGTTAATAAAGGATTTCTAAATTCCTTTCAATGTAAGATTATTTCTATTTACATTCTTAATGAAAATGTTTTAATGAAACCATAACCATGATGAATGATGATCTGATTAATGGTTAAAATGAAATATATAAAACAAATATAGGACGATTACATGTGTATGAATCCATCATGAGAAGATATTGAAAAGACATTATAATATTCCATATTAAGTTTTTTTGATGTTATTATCATTGGGACATTAAGAAAATTCCATATGGGTGCCTTGACCTATTTTTTGACATTAATCTCGGACTCTGAAAAAATCACCTAATGAAACTAAGAAATATTTCTATAGATCATATTCATAGTGTATAAATTGTTATCAATTTATTTTCATTTATAGTTCTAAAAAATAATATTGTAATTATTTTGGGATATTATCTATTTACAATTAAATGATTTAAAATATAATATCACATAATATTTTCTAATTAGAATATATATGAGAAATGTATATTAAATAAATATTTTTTATGATTTCCTTATTTAATATTTATTTATCACTTGAAAATTTATTAATATGTTAATGAATAAATACTTATTTATCCACTATTGTCTGAATATATTAAGATAAATAATTCCAACATGTCAATAATTAAGGTAAAATCCCATTCCTATTAAATTTATACGGAAAAAATAAAAAAAATAGTTGATACGAAGATGGGTTGAGTACAAGACCTCGTATATAAAAGGAAACTACACAATAAGAAACTTAGGATCATTTTATTTATAGTGATCATAGTCACTATAATCATTAGAAGTTCTCACTCTGACTATGAGTTTCTTGGATCAATGAGAACAGATTAATTTCACATGATATTTTCATATAGATAGGTGAGTTGGCACTATGATTCCTTGGATGAAGAAATAATATACATACTTTAGCTAGTCCCTCATGCTTCCATGCAATCATCTCAGCCAGTCCCTCTTCTGTTTTGATTCCAACCTCATCTCCAATTTTTCTCGTTACACGCACTCCCTTTAGGCTCTTCATCAATATTGAATTTATCCATGGAAATATTCTCCTAATCATTTAGATGGACAATGGAAATAGGTTGTTTAACTACATTTTCAATATGGTCATGTGTAGTGTGAGGGCCACATACACCATTCCATGAATCCATAAATCCAGTATCATTGTTATATAGTAATCAATGATAACCTCCGTCTCAATTATTAGTGGTTTCATACAATGTGGAGTGCTCAAAATAGACAACTCCATATGGGGATTATTGGACATCCATTGATAATGCTATATACTATGCTTGATTATTCCTTTTCATTGAGTATGAAAAGAAAAAATCAATTAGAAAATGGAAAAATTCATTTGATTGAAGTAAATATTATTCAACAGTAAATAATATATTTATGTATAGGTTTCTGATTTATGAAAGTTATGATATACAATCAATGTGGTTATGCAGGTTGTAGTGGCTAGATAGATTAAGATGGTCTCAAATCACATTCTAGATATGTATTCCACCTTATTTTAGTTGATAAATTTTAAATAGATTAAATTAGAAAGTGAATGATGATTCTAAATCTGATTATTCATATTTTTATGCTTCAAATAAAATAAGGGATTATTATAGATACCGAACTACATCCAAGACATGTTTTTAGTCCATAACAATAATTCTCATATAAAAACATATTGAAACAATACAACAAATTTTGATAATTACAAGGATATTTTTCAACATTAATGGATGAATCATATAATTAAAATGTATCATCTCTTAAGAGTTTATTCTCACAGGGGTGAGGTCTATGTTTGAAGATTCTACAAATTGGAGTGTAATCTATACCTGATGATTGAATCATAACATCGATTAAATAATGAATACTATGTTAGAGACTATAGAATAAATGTTAATTATAGTTTTCTTTTGTGAATATAAGAGTATGTTGGATTTTTTTATTGTAGAACCTTATAAACGATGGATTATATTCCCATGACATTCAAATGCATAAATATTAATAATTTTTTTAAAATATATATTCATCACCCATCGAAAATTAATTTCATAATATCATTATGTCTGGAATATATTGGAATGAGATACCTATGTGGGGAGGGTTGACATAAGTATCCACATTCCTAAAAAAATTAATTTTCAACTAAAACACTAAGAATATTCAAAGCCTCAATCCAATCTTCTTATGACACATAGCCTCACCTTGAATGATGTTGTAAATCAAAGAAAATACAACACAACCATTTACATGGTTTAGGTACATACTCCTTATTCTGTTTGTAAATTCCACAAGACAGATTCTATATTATATTAGAAGCTGATTATTTGAAGTAATTTATAATACCCCCATCCCCAAAACCACCAATTACAATCTAATTATAAAACCAAATCTAATCCCACTGTAGTAATTTTTATAACCCAAAATTCACCTTCTCCTCCTATGGTTTCTTATAACCCCAAAAAAATTCCAAAAATTTGTTTTACAACGCATTTTATGGTATCTATTTCATATGGGATAATCAACTGTAGAATGGTTATTTTGATTATTAACCTCTTAATTCTTGTTTAGTCACATTTGTTCATGTTCAATCCATATTCCTTTTCACATAATTCTTTTTTACCCAAAATGTTTAAGATATTAGATAATTATTATATTAATCCATTAAGAAATAATTTGATATCAGTAACTCTTTATTCAAATAGATGGAGTCCATGAATAATTATACATTCTCAAGTGGAGCATACAATTCTTCAAATACTATTTTATGTATGAATGAACATTACACCACTCAATGAAATCTATAGTGATATTATCAAATAGAAAACCTAGAAAATACTAATTATGGATTCATTATTTTATATTCTTTTGTTTAATAAGCCAATTTATATATTTCAATAATATATTAATGTGTTCATGAAAATGAATGAGTGCCCTCTTCACCTTGATGGAAACTTTATTTGTTGTGACATTCCTTTATAGAACATATTCCTTCTTATGTCTAATAGTGTATCATGCAAGAACATATTCATGAAAAACTTGTACATCGTCCATCACAATAATTTATCGATAAAAAATCATAGTATTCGAATACATTATTTCATGGTTTCCTGATGAACTATTGAAAACCTGGAGGGTTTCAAAAAATGTTTGTTTCATCATAAATACATGATTTTGAGGTTCATAAATCAAGTGGTCATGGAATCCTCTTTCATCGCAAATTTAAAATATGTATCAAAACAACTCATTAAGATATAGTAGTTTTTAAAATGATTGATTTCACTAGGAAACAATTATTCTTCTCAAATGTTGACACATGATTACATCTTGGTGCTTCTCCAATAATCGGTAAGTAACACAACCTATGTTTTCTTGGTTTCACCAATATAACATATGCTAATAGTTTTGTTCCTATATAATATTTTAATTCCATGAGATTTTTTCATATCTATCTTTTATAATATTATTCATTTTAATCTTCATTATGCCGACAATCATGTTTTATATTTCTTCACGATGTACTACACATGAGAACGTGATACACATCACATGCTTTCCCATTTTATAGATTCCAAAAAAATATCATGTATCTAAATTGGATACATCAATAATATTTCCCTTCTATAGTGTTGAATTATTCATATATTCACGTTCTTTAAAGGCATTTTTTTAATACGTAGAGTCTTTGAGCCTCAATCTCTTAAAATAGAGGCCTCAGAACTACCCTGGAAACCACATGTATGATCATCAATGAAATAGATATAAACACCAATATAACAGAAACTATATATTTCCTGGATGTTGAAGATGATCTCTCGAGTGGATTGGATATTTGAAGAAATATATCAAAATCCGTCACTCATTTTATATAAAAATTAATATGGATAAAAAGAAGAGCTTCTTCACTATCCCACATCCTTCCAATAATTATCAATGGTGTTATAGATAAAAAATAACATGTTACAATCAATTTCAGTATGCAGTGGTTTTTGATACCCACAACACTCTCACAGTGACGTCATAGGCCATTTCTCATCTAAAATATCTCACTCCTCTCATATGCATGCATCCTCACCTATGGATCCTTATGGGATTCATCGACACCCACACTCTAAAAACCATGAGGGTCTTCTAGGATGTCATCATTACATGTGGTTAAGACAATATCCCATAATACTTTGGTTAAGATAGCATAGATGGCTTGTTCGGTTTCCATAATTTTTTGATATAATCCTATAAAAACAATTCCTCAGTATCTCATAAAATGTGGAAGTCAAAAATGATGATTCATTTTTATCTCCTATTACTACACAAATATTCTTTATATAAAGTGTATTTACATTTTACATGGAATTTAACAATTCATCATGTATTAAGAAGTATTTGACGGATATTTCTTATACTGACCTTTGGAAAAAAAATTTCCTAAAATATTATTAAATATAATTGAACCTGTGTTCTGTCAAAAAAGAATAAAATTTTGATCATTTAGTATTTTTAATGAATTCATAACTATTCTCCAACAATCACCACCTCTTATATTGACTTATTTATAATAATTTATTCTTTGACCGAACATATTAGATAATTTTTCACATAAAAATTTCATATTAATTTCATAATATGATTTGAATTTTCATTTGATATGAAATTATAATAGATAAAATAAGTTTAATTTTTTTGGAAAGAAATCACAAATTGAAAAAATGTAATTCTGATTTTGAATTGATGGATTCTTGTAAGAATACAAGGATTAATCATAATAAATTCAATCATTTTAATCTAAAATATGGATGGATATGGGGGAAACCCCAATAATATGAATTATATAGGTTTTTATATCTTTTTATATTCTCATGTATAAATGTATCAATTAATCCGTGTACTTGAATTTTTTATTTCAGGTCATGAGTAACATTAATTAATTTCATGATAAAAATGGTAAATATATATTATTATTGTGATTTAGGGTATATTTGGTGTTTCTGAAGTGACATAAAAATAATTTATCATTAAATATAAGATTATTCCATTTCTATCAGTGTATTTTGATTTCTACAACCCTATTATGGAAATCAGATTATTAAATTAAATTTCCTTCCATAGAGATTGATGATTTCAATGAAAATTTCAAAGGAATGAGATAGTAATAATACTAGTTAATGACATGAGTATGAAACTTACATGATTTGATATATATACAAAGGGGTTACATTCCAGAGAGTGTGTTTTTATTCTATTTGGCCCCTGTGACATTGAAATTATACTCTACCGGTTCATTGACATGTTGTTAGAAACTTATAATTTGTATTTAAAACCCTGACTAATACAACTGATAAAAAGGCCTAGAGGTTCGTACAGTTTTTTTTAATCAATTTTTGGTAGTCAAATAATGATTCAAATTATGATATATAATAAATAATATTATTAAGAGAGGGGTTATTTTTTCTCAATATTCAATGATGTAAAATATTTAGACACGTGTTATTTTCATCTTATAATATATATGACAGTTGAATGTTATAAAAATATATATTTTTTATTTATTTGAATATAATATTTCTTATCTATTTTTTGTTAATAGATTAATAAATAAATATTTATGTTCACTATTGTATGAATTAATCAATAATTTTTTTACTTATTTGATAATAAAAACAAAAGTTTATATGAAATGCCATGAATATATTATTTATTTATTTATTTAATAATATTATTCAATATATCATGATTGAAAACTGTCTATGTGGATACACATGTAAGGTTAAGGGCCAACTGATGAATGTTTTTTTCTTAAATATAATTTATGTCAAAATGACTCTATAATTTTCTCAACATCAGAAGATGAATCAATCACAACCCTACATCTCAAGTCAAATATAAAAAGATATATGATTCTTATTTTGAAAAACAAAATATATAGGGAAAAGGTAATGAGTGGGGGTGATTATAAAATTTAATTAATTAATTTTATTATTTGAATAACATTGAATCATAAAACGTTTTCTGTATATCATTCCATGTAATATATATATTGTAGAAATTATATTAAAAATAGAACACTCAATAACTTATTATTTTTCTTTTCCGAAAAAGAATCTATTATGGTATTAGAGGGAATCAACATGGATAGGAAGAGATAGATAAAATTAATAACTACCCAAGACATCAACGTGATCCAACGCCTATTCTTCACCTCTCTCTTCTCCCTAAGATAAATATCACCCCACTAAACATAACCTCTAATTAGAAAGGATGTGATAACCATTTATCTAAACATCCTTTTCTACAACATTAGGAAGAACCCAAAAAATACTAACATTATCAAGGGATTTACAACCCCACATACCACAACCATATAAAGTTTATATTTTTGGAATACATATTCCATATGTATTGTACATATGACTAGTACAAGACTCATTTTATATTGGTAATAATAAACCAATATGATAAATAAAAATAATATATATATATATAAATGAGACAAAAAAATAGAAAAACCAGATATAAGAACATGATTATGGATACACCCTAAAAATGTCATGTAAAAAAATGAATGACGTATATACATTAGTGATAAAAAATTCATGTATTCACTGTGTCAAACATTCTACATATTCAAATATTTTATATTGAATTTTTAATCTAGTTCATTTAGTTTAATTTTATGATAAAATTATATAAATGGACAATATGATATTAGAGTTCTTAATAACATGGGTTCATCTATATTTCGGTCCATCCATTGATATTGACTTTCGAAACATTCCTAGTTCGACCCCACCAATCACTTGATTCATTAAAAAGTTGTATTAGATATTATATTGTATTTTTATTTTAGGAATTGGTATATATGAGTTCTAAGAATGTGTTATTGTTTATGTTGTATATCATAATAGTGTGTTGTAAGAACAATTTGGGTTATTAATTCTAGGTTATTAATTTAGTATGAAAAATACTCTAGTTTATTGATTTATTAATTATATGATTGTGAATATTTTGAATAAAAATGATCCTGTGGATTTATTTATTTATGATATTTTTTGCTACTAGCTTGATGTCATGATTTCAAGTTTACATGAATCATTCTTTTCATATATAATTAAAATGAAATATTAATATTTATGTCTGATTTAACTAATGATAGAGTATTATTAATTTAATGTTTCCAAAAATATTTATATTGTCTTATTCTATATTTTATCTTATTAAAATTCAACTCAATTGAGTTACAATTAATTTTCATATTTTGACAATTTTATTGGATATATTGACTATATTATTTTCATTTATTAAAAGATAGTCTCTTCATCGTTGGATATGTGGGCACACATGTCTATCTATGTGGGTGTTGGATGACCTGTTAATTATTTTGGTTTGTAAATAGTGGTAAGTTTTCTTAATATTTTATTAGAACAGAATTAAGATACACTATGGATTTGGTATCCCTGATAAGAAATGTGGTTAGGAATGAGAATTCTACAAACTTGATAGGTGGATTTCTACAACTTCTTCAATATAATTTTTTGGTTGAGAGTTTAGTTTTTGTTCTATGTCTAGTCCTACTGCTCCATTTTTTGTTTTTTCAGTTTTTTGGTGATTTGGGATCATAGTTTGGTGATCATGGTTTTAGATCTATTCCTTGTAAGATATACATTACCAAATTAAACATATAATGACGTGGGTACCTATTCATTCATGATGAATGCTGATTGTGATCTATATTGTTGGGATCACCCTATATGACTACTATAGTGAGAAATTTATGGATATAATCCTTGTTTTGAATGAGACCTTCTCATGTGAATAAGAATTTTTTTTATAATTTCGATGAATGAGACTATTATATTCACATCCATTCATCTTGGTTGGTCTTGATTAAGGATTTAAGAGAATTAATATAGTGGGGATTAAATAATTATTTGTTGGTTTTTTACTATATGTTTTTTCTACATTTTTTCATGGGTAATGTAATTCCTCGTGAATTTAGAGTGGGAGGTGGTGTATGTTATTGGTATTCACTTTAGTGTGAGTAAGGTGTTCACATAAAATCATTACATTTGGTAGTTTATATAATGTGGGCCATAGTGTTTAGTGTTTTTTCATGGATGATAATAAGGCATCAACAATTGTGGTGAGTATCTTATCAATCATAGATGAATGGCCCTCATATTCGGAGCATCATGGTTATTTTTTGACCATTCGTTGTTCAATATTAAAATGGTTTGGTGTTCTAGTATTAATTCAATAATAATGATTACTGGTTGACAACTATGGCTTCCTAGTATATATAAACAAATATAGTGTAAATTTTGTAATTAATTAAATTATAATAATTTTTAAAAATATAATAAAATTTTAATTTTTGTTCATTAATGTGTTTTACGGGGAAATATAAATTTACACTATCAAATTATCAAAAATAATATTTCTGAGAAATATATTATACCTATAATAGGGTGTTTATATAAGGTATGGCCAATGGTGGAATTGCAAGTTGTTTTAATTTTAAAATAATTTTTTATATATAAATAATTAAATATTTAATATTAACATATATTAATATATATTTAATATTGTTTATGTTATAAATTATATTTTTTTATATGATTGAGTTTAGAATGTGGGGTTAGGTTTCCTATGAAATACATGAACCTATTATGGACACCATATCTAGACATCATACACATTTCCTTTTATTTATCATTATATTCCATTATTTTTTTTCTTATTCGTTTTTATCATACCCATTGGATTATATAACATGTATCTTTCCACCCAATGTGTTTCCTATTCCCTAGATAGAAGAGATAAATATAGAGAGTTATGTGGTTTTATCATCTAATTTGATCAATCTTGGAGAACGATGTGGTGGTGGTAGGTGGAATAACCAAACATGATGCAAAAATATATTACACCCCATGATAATTATTAATTTATCATCTATATGCTCATATTTTAATTTATTTTAGTTTTCAATCTTGTTTATATGATTTACAATGACCTTTTAGAGACCCCATGGAGTGTTTTTGTGAGATTTTTAGGTTCCTGGTGATTGAAAATAGATTTCATTTATAGAACACCATTTAAGTTGAATTTATTTTATATATAACATGTTATGTATTCATTATTTTTTGTTAATGTTAGATGAATGGTACTATATGGAAAAAAAAATTTGTCACTTGTTATTTATAGGTGACCATGTATGTGATTCAATACTATACCCCAGGTTGCGGCCACATGCCTATATAGAGTACTTATATAGAACCCTCACATAATATATTAAATGGAGTAATATATATTATGTGTACTAGAATCATATAAGGTACATAGATAGGTTACATATCTTGGATACATGTTATGTATGTGTGTTACATGATATGTTATTAGTGGTCGTGTAAACTGTGTGGTTTGGGATTCACGACCAAGGACGTATGTTGTTAGTACACACCTTATTGATTTTGTACATGTTATATACATCCCCATATGTGGATTTTTTTCATTTATAATGTTATAGTTAGAAATGTACTTGAAGACAGTCGATTATGGGTTCTTTTCATTGTAGGATGTTATGGTACTAACATTGTAGAGATTGGAGGTCATGATCTGTTGTATTGGAAGGTGTGAGGTTTAGATGGTTGATTTATTTTTGGGTTTTTATAATCATTATAAGGGTAGTAATATAGGGTTTTATCCATTTATTTAGTTGTGATAATCATAGCCAAATTAACATTTAAGTGTCGTTGGGTTTAGTTTGATTTTATTTTGGATGGTTACTAGAAGGCATGGTCATGTTGTTCCATGGTTAGATTGTTTAATTGGTTTATGAAGCTCTATATCCTATTTTATAATGTTTAATATACATACATAATTTATTTGGGGGTGATACTATGATGAATTGGATTAAAATAAAAGGTCCATTGAGGGGAGTCTAATATAGGATTGAGGGACCCATGGGAGAATTCCCTTTTTTGCATGGTGTTTTTCTTGGATATGTTGGGTGTGAGGAGGTCAAATGAGGATTCTTATGATGGTTTTAACCTGAGGTTCTGCTGGTGTTGGATGATCCATTATTATGGGTTAATGTCCCTATTTTGCCTTAGAGATTCAAAAAAGGGTACATTTTGAGCCATTGTCCAAGGGGGGATTTGTTATAAGGATTGATGTTTTGTGTGTGGGTTCTTGTGATGGTAATCCATTGTTGTTAAAGATGATTCAAAACAATTATTCCATTTCCCATTTATCAAATGTTAGAGGAAATATTTGGAATTTTTTTATTTGTTCATTCTTATGGTGATTGATATCATACTCCCCATTTGTTTCTATTTGGGGTTACATCATACTAGTTAGATATTGGATATTCTCAATGGGTGAAATTTCAAATGAAGTTTTTATTAATTATTTCAAGTGGATTAAGCCTTGTGGGATTTAGAGTCAATTGGGGAGTTAGTTTTATATTATTGAGGATTTAGTTTTCTCTGTCGTTTTGGGAATTATTATGTTGAGTAAATAGTTTCTAAGAATATTAATCCAGATTATTTTTCTAATAATATTTTAGAGTAGATATATTCACTAGTTAAATTGACCGTGAGGTTATTATTTCCAGTTCATATCATACTATTAGTGTTATAAGGCTTCAAATAAGTGATTGGTTTAATTTGAAACCTATGATGGGATCATATGGATTTGAATAAATGTATTTTATGTGTTAGATATATGTAGCTCGATGAGATATATATGATGTTCTAGATATGATTAAGATGGGTGATCCATGTGATTATATCTTTTGGATTTGATCGTGAAGAATATAACATTTTTCAAAAGTATATGGCATGATCCCTTGGTTCACTGAATTTTTTATTATTCAACGTGGTTTGTTGTATTTCAATTTAATTATAGTTTATATTTTAGTAGGATTATTATATAATGTGTTATATTAAATAGTTATGAGATTTGATGTCAAAAACCCAATGGGGTTTCATAATGTATGTTTAGTCTCACCACATGTAATGTGAAGTTGTGCTCATGATGACCATATGTTTTCATGAAGATAGATCATAAGACACAAAAAGGATTTTATAAATACCTATGGTTTCATCGTATAAACAACCTCTCTTTGTGATTATGGGGATTTATCTAGAGAAGTTTGACCATGGTAGGATATTTAGAATGTGGTATGACTCAGTGTTGGTAGTAGATGCATGTGTATTTTCTATTTTTATTCATTATTAATATATATTCGTTCAAAATAGTGAGAAATTGGTTGTTGTATTATACCATGAAAGTGGTTGTCCATGTGGCATTTAATAGATTATATCATTACTAATATTTTATTTTATATTTATATATACACTCATTTTTTCGGATATCACTGTTTCTAGTTATTTTAAATAGTAATTACACTATGATATGAGGGTATAGTCTGCCCTTTTTATGAATTACTTCCTCAATATTATTCTTGATCCACTAGCATATGAGATTTAGATCTTAAGGACAAACTGTGATTCATATTGTGTGGTGATATTGGTTGTCCATGGCTAGTTTATGACACATGAAATGAATCTCCAAAAATTACAATATAAATCAATAGATTTTAACAATATTTCTGAAAGGTATAAAAATTGTGAACGTAATAATAATAATAAATGAAATAATATATCCATTTTGAAACTTCATTGAAATTCATAACACTAAGAAATAGATAATTATTTTGAGTGTATGGATCTTTTTTCATTATGGGTATATATAAATTCTATTGGAGTAAAATTAAATTTATTCTTATTTAATTATAATTTTTAACCTACAATTATGTCTATTTGATAATGTGAAAAAAAAATTATAGTTCTATAAGTATAATACAAATCATTCAAGGAATCATTTACTTTATAAAAAAATTGAATTACATAATCCATATTAATAAATATTATCATAAGGATTAATATAATAATCAATATAAAGTTCAATATTGTTAAATGGATTAGTGTGACTTTCAATTATATGATTATTAATTGTATTAAGGTTTAGTATTATCATAATTTTATGTATTATCATATTGATCAGTATTGTATTATAGTTTATTATTATTTTTAGGATTATGGGTTTTTTTAAAAAGACCCCATAGTGGTCAAATATAACATCACAAGGTAGAAACATTTTTTAATATTGTACAATAATTTTCAACAAAAAATGTGAACATCTAAAAAATTCTCAATGTCAAATAATTATGAAAAAGAATAATGTTTTTAGAAAATATAATTATCAATCTTTTAAATTGTTAGGTATATGAATATTCAAATACTTAAAACAATACCAAAATAACATCAACAATAACATTTTCCATTACAAACCTAATAAAATTATATATTTGGATTATTACAATACCAAAGAAGGATTTATAATAACCCTACCCCATTCTCTATTTCATCAAATACTATAATTTATTCTTGAAAAAAACGTTATATAACATGAGAATATTTATTATTAGAAATAAGGAAACATTCATCCATTTTATTTCTAAATTTATATATAGTTCTAAATATTTTTTATCCATAAAAATTTCAAACATATCGTATATATTATTCTTAGTAAATTTATTATTTTGAAAATATAATGAAATAATCCAATTATAATATTTCAATACTAATTAAAATTATTATGTGAATATTTAAATACAAAATAAAAATTAATACATTAACAAAAAATAAATATCCTAATTGAAATTTCAAATTCATTATTTACCTATACATTTCTAAAGAATTGTAATTATTATTTATCTATGATTTATTAACAGTGTGATAAATAAAAAACTCCCCCTCAACTAATACATATCTAATTTTAGGCTCATATACACCAATATTAAATTATGTAAAATATTTTTCAATTTGTTCTTAATATGATTGATTCCACACATTATTCTAATCAAACATATTTTTTGTGTATTATTTTTTAGCATATTTATATTATTTTAAAATAATTTAGGTTTACTAATTTAATAATATCATAAAAAATTAAATTTTCCCATTTAACATTGAAATAACCTTTATTATCTTTACAATTTAATAGAAATATTATAATACCAAAAATATAAAAATAAAAAATTATAGGATTCATCCAATTATGAATTCCATTAGGGGTTTCCATCAATAAAGGTATAATAATATCTATCATTAGGATTGAAAATGTTTTATTTTAAAATTTAACCAAAAATAATTTATGTTAATTAAATTCGATTATCATAATATTATCCATTTTAAAAATATTCATATTTTTCTTCTGTAAAACACCATTTTTTCAATGGTGTTTTTGGGGTATAAAAATCATGAATAATTTTTTTTATTAATAAAATTTTTAAATTATTGATTTCAATGTCTCCCACCTTTTCCACTCCTAATATACAATGTAATGAAACATTTTTTAATTAATTTTATAAAATCATAAAATTTAGATAATGTTTATTGATTATGTGACCCAAATAATGTCCATGTAAACTAACTAATTTCATGACCGTTCACAGAATCATATTTTTCTTGACCTAATTTTTTTTAATCGGAATAAATAAGTTATGATGAATAATTTCTGCATTTAGTACTATTTTAACATATTTAATATACTGAATAGTTAATTATGATGTTTTCCTTTTTAATATGAATCACAGAAAAAACATACATTAAAACCTATGTAATTACATATATTTAATAGTACACATTAATTTATATAAAAATAATGAATTATCATTCCCAATAAACATATTCCATAATACATCATCAGTTTATATAGAATTATAGATGTAATATTATGATGGATTATGTAAGCTTTATCATTTTTTTTAAAAACTATATAGATTCATTTTTTAAAACTAAGAACATATAATCATGAAATGTAACACTAATTACATAACTACATTGTTGTTAAATAACTATTAAATTATTTATCACACATTAAAAAATTTATAATTTCAAAATTATAACAGTTTTTAGAATACAAACATCATATAATCCTCTAAACATTCGATTATATTTTTTTCCAAAAAAAATCGATCATATTGATTATAATAAAAAATGTTCTATAGTTAATAATTTATATGATTATAATAGAAATTTACAATATACATTATGTCCTTGAAACTATAAAGGATGTTTTTTTCAAAATCGTTTAGTAGATACTTTTGGTACCAATTATATCATATGTAAAATTTGAGTACAAATATAATTCATAGGTACATAGTAATATTTTATAAATTTAATATTATGTAATATAAAAGTTAAAATCATTAAAATATTTTGTTTATATCATAAATATTTTAAAATATCAAATATAATCCATTATAATAATAGACTCTGATAATACATCAAAAACATATAACATTAGTAACACATTCATATGAAATTTTAACAAATATATCATATACTATTGTGGTATTTTTATATTAAAACCAAAAATAATTTCTTCCAATATTAAATTTTTTTCATTATCAACATATTTTCAAATATCTGATTTCATGTTTTGAAAAAATATCTAATATTTTACTAATTAAATATTAAACATGTAAGGTTTATTTGAGTGAATTTATCTTTTGATCATCTCTTTGGATTGAGATTCCCACTCAATGGTTTAGTTAAGAATGTAGGGATTCTTCTTGGTGAGGTATAAACACGAATTGGGTTACATGACAACAGAAAGATGTTATGTTAGTGGTTAATTAATTAATTAAAATTATTAATGAAATTAATATAACAATACCACACTATTTTGGGGTTTCCATGCATGGAAGAAGGATAAATGGGATTCTCCCTGCATGTGACAGCTATAAAAAGAAAACAAGGGGGAGTGGATGCTTCCATACATCGTACTCGGCATTGATCAGGACATTATTTGGGTGAAAAAACATTTCAGAGAAGATTTGGATGCAATGCATTTACATTTTCTCCCTGATATAGTGTTTTTTTTGTTTTATGTGTTTTGATTCCCTTATATTATATTTTATTATGATTTACAACCTTATTAGGAATTATAATGACAAAATCAAAGTATATCTGTGAATATATGATGAAAACATACGTTTTGGAATGTTTTATGGGGTTTCCCTTATAAGAACCTACAAATACATAACATATATTTCAAGAAAAAACATTGCATGTTCTCCCCATTTGAGGAATAATAACATTTCAAAATTTAACATCATTTGATTTATGTACACACTATGTAATCATACATGTCCATCTTCCTAGTCATGTGAAAAAAGTTCATTGGAATACGATGTTTGGAAGGTACACACTAGGTATTTTTGGTACACACCATATAGTAGAACACATATAGAACCCATGTTGTTCTTGCCATGTAAATTTACATGGCTAGGTGGAGAGTTGATAGTACAATCTTTGTACTTGAAATTATATTCCATGTACTTTTTACATCTTTGATGTTTTGGGTGTTTTTATCCTTGGAAGTTAGAAGTGGGATTGTGAGTAGTCTATTCTAATTGTAGTTCAGTACATATCAAGATGGGATGATTCATTCGTCATATAGAGGTATTATGTTTTTTTAAAAAAAATAAAGTTTTAATGTATTATTTACTTTATGTTTGGATTGAATATCCTATAGTTGGTTGTTTTGTGAGCTTGGAGACTCAATTTGATGGATGATATCTTGTTGATTATTTTCCTATGAGCATGACCTGGTGTTTTTATTTAGTTTTCTAATATAAATCCTAAAATATAGAATTTGAATATAATGTCTAAGATGATCTTGATTTTTCCCTACGTATCACGACATGGGGTTTGATACAAGAACATTTATGTTTTAGCTACCACATTTGAGGATCAGAGTGGATGCAACCTTTAGGGATTGGATGGCATCGTATGATAATAGACAAGGATTATTACTATTGTGGAATTGATTTTATTTAGAGGTGCCCGAGATGATTCCGTAGGTTGTATGGTTTGTAGTGAAGTGATAGTTCGATGTAATGGTTGGTTGTTGAGATTTCATGTGTTGCATGAGTTTTCTTTTGGATATCCATGTTGGAATATTGATGATCAAGGATTAGTTGGAGGACAGTAAGGTCCACTTGAGAATGTTTGTTATGATAAATCTTGGCCAAGGATTTTGGTGCTTACTTGGGGTTATAGAGGATACCTATTCTTGAGTGCTAGTCTTGAGGAACCAATGAGGTATGATACTATTTATTTTTTGGATCAAGAGGGTCTAGTGTGGGCCTGATTGAAATGAAGAAACTGAGTGGACGATTTATCTTATTTAATATATTTGTGTATGTTATGTAGGGAATAGAATTATATACGATCATGTGGGAATTAGATGATGATAGATGATACTTATATATAGATATCCATATTTATGATTTAAATTCATTAATTTTGAAACATTTATTATGCCTATGGGGTAATTGGACATGGCTCGGTTTCCCTATTAGAGAACCTGTATTAGTTGTAAGAGCTAAAGTAGTTGAGAGTGTTGTACAAACAATCCATAGGTATCATACCAATTATCAATGATTGATATTATTGGAAATTCGGGTCTGTGTATGTTTAGTATACTATATAATATGTTTCATACTGAGGCTCTAGATGTAGATAGTATAATATTTCCTTATGTTCTAGAATGATGTTCTTAGAATTAATGGTATAATAGCTAGATAGATGGTAGGATGATACTCAACATCCTTGGTTTGGGTAATGGATTGTGGTACTAGGCACATAGTTTTATATTATTAAGTATGGTGAATATGATATCATGTGTATGTGGTATTGTAATAGACTGGAGGTTTTGAGAAAATTAGCTAGACTACTGATATGTTGTTAGACCATGTCTCTGGGAAATGATAGAATACTACATGGTTAGAGTGCAAACAAAGGAACTGGGTAATGATAAAATGCCCTTGAAATTTGATATTGGTCTGATGATCCTTCTCATTGGTCTAGGACAAACTGATGCAATGGGAACTGCTGATTTTATGTAATAATTGTAACGAGATGATGTTTTTGAGAATTACCGTTTTATTTTTGGATAGGTTTTATTGGACCGATGTTCTATATCAGTACTTATGGTTTTGATACTAGATATTGGAATTTGATTTATGCTATATAAATTATTAGATATGATACATGAGGATTATGTTAGACTGAGGGTCTGGGCTTGGTAGTACTTTTGTGGTATCAAGGTAAATATTTTGAGGATCTATGTATGAGGAAATATTTTGGTCTTGGGGAAATTCATGGATTTATTGTTTATTTTTATCCCAGATGGTTGTACTTTCAATTGATGGTATCATAGTATTTTTAATATTTGTTATCGCTTCCATTGGTATGCAGACTGCACATTATTTTGGATGAATGATCATTATAATGTGCTCATAGAACCCCTGGAATTAGATGAAGAATGTATGTCCAATGGAGTTCTCAGACCTATTGGTCAATGGTTATTTTAATTTAATTTTTTTAGTTACGTGTTGACAAGAGAAGCATATTTCTTGGGAATTCACTTATGGCGGAAGTTTATAGTTTCGCAATTGGTGGTGGCCTATAGAGGATTATTTCTCACCCTTTTACATGATACTTAGTGTATGTGCATACCTTATGTCATATTTTAGTTTTACAAAAAATGGATTATTGAGCTGGATGAGGTAGAGGACTTCATGGATGAGTTTGATGCTCATATGAAGTCTTCTAGTCAGGTTAAAGCATCTAGAAACGGTACTAGTGACTATGTATGTGTTAAACCCTAGAGTTGGTAGTATGTCCTTTATTATTTACTTGGTTTTTATTTATTTTTGAATAATTTATCTTCATAGAGGGAGATCATTGTCATATGTATGAAATTATTGGGCATGTCATTACATTATTTCATTTTATTAAAGAATATGTCAATTTCAATTTATTTATTCATCCACATTTCTCTAATGTTTATGTTGTTTGGTTGTTTACTTCTAGATTTACACTCTAATATAGGGGTATTGTATCCTCACAAATCATCCTTATAACCCCACTTTTATTTGGAATAGTCTTGCATACATGGAGGCATGTTTGAGTTTTTTGGGGAAAACCGGATTGGAGAACTAGTTTTGTAGCTATTGGGATGGGATCTACAATGTGGTATCAGAGTAGTTTTTTCATATTATTTCACTATTTGGGGTTGGAAGATGGGAGATTAATGAATGTGTCAGTGAATCTGATGGATATAGGGCTATTTCATCTAGTAAACTAGTTTTGGTATATAATCCATATTATAAGGGATTGAGATTGATGTTCAGTATTAAGGATGTTACAAGTTTATTGTGATATTCTATTCTAGATGCATATTTTTTTTTATTTTATGTTTTATGATGGATTTTAGGATCTTCGATAATTAGTGAGATGTATGATATATTTTTCCGACTCTTGACACGTAAAGGCAACATGAATCTCATGCATCATGATAGGCACATTAGATCCCCATGTAGTAGGCATTTCAGTGTGGGATATTATGGATATCCTTTTAATGGAATGTTTTTTGATCTACAGAGATATTACTGACTGTGGGAACATTGGTGTGGCCCTTTTGTGTCTCTAATGGGATAAATCTAGTGGTTCATTACTGTATAAGTGTAGAACCATTAGTCACATTGTCGTTAGTCTTGTTTAATGATGGTTGTATGTTTGGGTCCCACATAGAGTAGTCTGATGTGCATTTGATCGGATAGGGATGAAACATAATTTTTTGGATGTTAGTTGGTGTAGGAAATCATATAGTGTATAATCATAGATGAGGGTGTTTTTTACTGATTTCATGGGATAATGAAACTGGTGCGTGTTGAATCCCTGTGAGTTGTGGCCTTCTATGAATTAGTATCGCCCTAGATGGAGACCTAGAGTCTTGAAATATGACTTGATGGGTAGTGATATGTGGGGGTTCATGGTGGCATTTTGATGTGAATCCGGCAATGTGATTCATATATGTTTTTATTTTGTGGGTGTTTGGTGAGATGGGTCGACTGAGTTAGTTGTCCCTTCATGTTTATGTGGAACATATATATTTTTTTTGAATTTTAAAAATCGTGCATGAAGGATGAAGATAATTTTTAGGTTTAGGATAGTTGGAATCCTTTTTTGAGATGATTCACGTGTGTGATGTTGCTTAATTTTTCAAGATAGTTTCAAAATGGGTTGGTTAATTCAGGTGCCCAGAACAGGAAATAGTGGTGCATGTTTTGTGATCCTTGTAGCATTAGATTGGATATAGACAGAATAATTGATCATGATTGTATTTTTTATTCATATGATTCATGTTTCAGTGATATGTGACTCGTTGGAGTCAATGTATGTTTCACAGTTAGAATACACAATGGTTTAACTAGGTGTGAAATAGAAGAATTTTGTAGATATGAGCTATGGTGATGCATTTAATCATTGTGATTGTCTATTCGACATAATGGTGATGTATATATGAGGTGATTGAGTTTTTATGTTAGTTGTGAGTGGGATTAGAATCATTATAGTTGTGGTGAGAGTCTTTGTGGTATGGTGAATAGAGGCTATTTGATAGAATTATGATGATCTTGGATGGATGAGGTTGTGGTGGTATTGGATAATGTTTACTTATTAATTTCATTGTTTCAATATTTTCATTCCCAATATCAGGAAATTATTTTGAGTATAATAAGATAGATAATTATTAATACATTCTATATAGATGTTTCATTGATTTGATAAGATGTCTCTTTGGAGGATGTGCCCATGGATCAGTGTTTGATGTCGTATGGTGTGGGGCTCACCCTCAAATTTATGGGGGTGAAATCCCAACGAATGAAAAAAATATCAAAAAATACCATTGATACTTTTCTTAGATATAGGTAATGGAAAATAATAGTTTTTTTATTTTTTTATCTGGTGAAATTGAGGGAACCATGTAATGTTTAGTGTTTTCTATTTGTTTGTGGCATGGTATGTGGAAAATCCATTTGGTTGTGAGTCAATAGTTAGTACATTTAAATGGTAGGGTTCACTGTGAGTTTAATGAAAAATTTTAAATAATTTATTGACACATGATATGTTAAAGGTGTTGGTAGGCATTGTCCCAGTGGTTTTTGTATGATAGAAAGTGGTGGATTGGCCTTTGGATGGGGTTACACCGTATCATGCGAGATATTTAGATGTATTGTAATAAGATATCTGTATAAAATAAAATAAGTTAATCGTTTGTTGACAACGAATGAGGTTTGGGATGTTTTTTTGAAATACCCCCATTGATTCTTGATGACGATATTGATTATGGTGAGAAGACTGTAGAGCCCGTAGTTTTTTGGATTTTAAAATTTTAGTAGAAATATTAATTATTGTTCTCAGGTGATCATAAAATGTAAAATGGAAATTTTAGACTAAAAGATGGTATCATCCTATTTTTATTGACAACAATGTTAGTCAGGGAATATATTTTTTACTCTAGGGTAGTAGTTCGGGGGGATTTCAAGTATATCCAGTTTTAGAAGAATATTTAATATTTAATTAACTAAATATTAAGCTTGTTCGGTGGTGTCGGGTGAATGTATATTTAGAATGGGGAATCATATTGATGATTCAACTCCTTGGTTGTGTCCAAAATAGTTTGATTTTTGTAGTTGAGGTATAAACTCACTTAAATATCTAGGACTCTGGATTGATGTAAAATGGGTAATTAATTAATTAATTAAATTAACAAGACAACCCCCTCCCATTATTGGGTTTCCAAGCATAGATGATGGGCGTGATTATCCATGCACACGATGGATTTTCTATGAATATAAGAGGATTTCAGGGCACTGGACTTCTTCATTTTCATAGAATGAGACTATATCTAGGTGCAGCAGCTTCCATGAGAGTGTTTGGACCCAAAGCATCATAATTTATGCCATGAGGTAGGACAATTTTTGAGTTTTTTATCCAAAAAATTATAAATTAGTATCTTTTTGTGTTTTAAATCCTTATTATGAATATTAAGGGACCAATTAGGGTCAATAAGTAATTATATTGGGGGAAACATGGGTTCCATGGGGCTTGATGGGTATTCTCATTTGATAACCTGACTACATAGTGTGGGGTTCAAGTACACACACACACACACACTATGTTATTCCCATTTAGATAATATGTACTTTTCCAAATTACACACTACGTAATTAAAGTACATGTTGTATAGTAGTACATGGAAATGTTCATGATCATGTGAAAAGGTGCATAGGAATATGACATTTAGAAAGTACTCATCGTGCACTTTTGTTAAACACCTAGTAGTAGTACACAAACATAACCCATATTGGTCGGGTCATGTAAACATACTTGGACAGGTGTAGAGTTGATAATACATGCCATGTATTCGAATGAACATGACATGCACTATTTTCATCTTCGATGTTTTCTGTTTTTTGTGCCCTTGAATTCATAATTAGGGTTTTGAGTAGTCCATTATGATAATTTTTCACCATAAATAATGATGGTGGAATCCTTTTAATATATATATTCTGATAGGATGGTTTTTTGGAAAAATTTAATTATTGAGGAGTATATCCTTATGGTTTGGATTCAAAATACTCTAGTGGGCTGGGTTGTGAACTAGGAGACTTGGGAGAGGGTGGTGAGCTCAGTGTTTAGTATGAAATGATAATTCTATGTTATTTTCCATGATATTTCAGGGATGAATCACAAAATATGGGATTTGAAAAGTATCATTTGGATGATCTCGATTTTTCCATTAATATCCGGACTATGAAATCATGGTTAGAGTAGTTCATGTTTAGGTACCACATTTTAGGATCATGGTGGATGAATCATTTGGGTCTTTATTGACAACATATAATGGAGGTTATAGACATGCGATGTTTTGGTATATATTTGTGTCTGATGGACACTAGAGGATGACAATGGTGTTTTGGTTTTTGGATAAGATATCATTGGATTCCATGGTTGGATGTTGAGATTTCTTATGTGGAATGGATTTTATTTTGGATTTCCTGGATGGAATGTTGGTGATCATGGATTTGTATGATGATACTTAGGTATGTATGTGGTTGTTTTAGGTGATAGGTTTTACACTAAGATTTTTGTTCTTATTATGTTTTGGAGATGATTCAACCAGTCGAGTTCAAGTTATGAGGGTCGAAGGAGGGATTCCTTTTTTTGTAGAGATCTAGAGGGTCATGTGAGAGACTGATTAATAGGATGAACCTAATCTGGTGATTGTACATATATAATATAGTTTGGGGTTTTCCTTGGGTAATAGGATGATGAATGGTCTATTTAGGATGATATGTTCTTGGATGAAATGTACATATATCCATACCTTGTTAGGTTTTATGTGTGTTGTGTTTGAGAAATGAAATATTCCCATGGATCAATTTGATATGTGTTGGCTAACTCATTCTAGAACCTGTATTATTGGTAATAGTTGTGATAAATGATAGTGTTTCATAGTGTATCCACAGGTACCAAATGAAATATTTGTGATGGGTATTTTTGTACGTGAGGCTCCAAGTATGGCTAGTATACTAAAAATATATTGTTAGACTAAGGGTCATAATTAAGATAGTGTACATTGTTGGTCAATATCTTGAATGATGTTCTAGGCATTAATTGCATATATAATGGATGGATGTTGGACCGATACTCTATTTACAATGCTTGAGTACTGGGATGAGGTTTGGGGAATGTTGTGTTATGTTGTTGAGTATATTGTATGTCACATCACGTGTATGTGTTATCATATTGGAATTGTGGATTTAGGCACAACATATATAATGCTTATATGGTGTTACTCTAAGACTCTGAACACTAATTGTATAATTCATGATTAGTGTGAATACAAATGCTCTAGTTAATTGTGGATTTCCATGTGAATTAGGATGTTTGATTAATAGTCATTCTCCTTGGGAAGGGATAGACTTATTATCTGTGCATGAATGATGTAATGTATCAACAGTTGTAGGATTAATGATCTAGGAGATACCATAATGTATTGTGTTTGGTTTTATAGGTCTGATGTTCTGTATCGGTACCAATGGTTTTGATATATTCTATTAGTTTTAGACTGATTCTCTAGGAATTATTAGTTATGATACACAAGATTGATGTTAGACAAAGATTGTAGGCTCAGTTGTACTTTTGATGTATGTTGAAAAAATGTGTCAATCCTCAAAGAAATATACAATTTTTGGGTCTTGGGGACAATATAAGTGATATAATAGATAAGTATCATTAATTGTAAGAATTTCTTATTATGGGATCACAGTATTTTCAGGTTTGTTTATGGTTTCCATGGATATCGACCCTATATATTATTTACTATGCATGGTTATTGAGACATGCTTAGAGACACTATTGACACTCCATTCCATCATACAGTCTAATGACTGAAAAAATGAATACTTCAGCAAAATGAAATTCATACTTTGAAGAAACATCAAAATTTGACATAGAAATGAACAAGGATGTGCTTCAGCATGGGCCACGCAAGTTACAAGACGGTCTCGCAGGGTACCTGCGCACCCTTTTTTATTTTCATATAAGGTCTTCAGCAACCTATAAATACACCTTGTGGGCCCCCATTTCGAGGACGGAAAAATTTCAAAAGTCGGATTTGAGCTCCCGGCGCCGTAGTCTCGTCTTGAAGTCTTCTGAACACTTATCAGGTAATATATTACCTAGAATGGAAAATCTAAAGAGGGCGATCAAGGCCTAAATGTTGAAATTCACCAACATATGTGCGCCTAAGTGTCTAACCCTTACGGGAAATGCGGACACTTGCGAGCCACCTTATCCCTTCAACAGAACATGCACACCACTCTTTTGGGTGCCTCTAGGGATAATGATAAGGGTATGAGCCATGTATTTCCAAAGTATTACCCAATGGGTTAAATATCGCACATGTACACATATGTCGCGTAGGTATATGTGTTCGACAAGTACCTATGTGCCCCAAGAGGACCTGGGTGCCTGCCTTTTTTTTGGGTTCCCCTCTTACTTATTCATCTCTTTTCTTCAAATCCACCATTCTTCTTCAACATTTAGACTTCAAAACCCTCTTCAAATCCATTTTTGTCATGGTTCCTTTGTTGTATTCCTTATCTGAATGGAATTCTGTTGAATAACTCTTAAAACATAGTGATTTAGCTATCATTATGTCACTGAGGTTACAGATTTCATTCATTCAACCTCAACCTTTAAGATGAGAAGATCATTAATTTGGGCATCCTCCTTTGGAGTAAGCCCCAATTCCCCAATTCACGGGCCTTCATTTCAGGAGTAATACCCAAGTAGATCTTAACTTGGGCATCCTACTTAGGAGTAAGCCCCAGTCTTCAAATTCCCTTTATTTTGGGCATCCTTTTTTAGGATAAGCCCCAAGCCCTCAAATTTAGGGCATCCTCCTCAAGATTAAGCCCCAATTTCAAAATTCCCTTAACCCGGGCATCCACCTTAGAAGTAATCCCCAGTCAAAATTCCCCTTAACATGCCCCTCCTTTTCAAGAATAATCCCTAGTTCTCAAGTCCCTTTAACATGGGCCTCCTTCTCAGGAATAAGCATCAGTCATAATTTCTCTTAACCAGTCTTAATTTCATTTGATGTGGGATTCATTCTTAGGAGGAAAACACAATCATAATCCCCACTAATTTGGGAATCCTTCTCAGCAGTAAGCCCTAAGTTATGTATCCAAATATCCATTAAGCATATATACCTTTATGTACCTTGTTCCCAGGTTTCTTCCATGAAGTAAATCCCAATCCTCATCTATCCGGGCATCCATACATACATAAGCCATACATTATTTCTCATGATTGCATATTTCAGGGCACAATTGTCAAATTTTACCAATACCTCTTGTTTCTCACACAGAGCATGACTCATGTGAGCTTAGTGTGTAAAAAAGTTATGACATCTTTCTTTGATCCATCAAACATGCATAAACCTCATACTTCATTACTCGAAATATGTGGGTTCTGATTCCTTCTCTAAACAAGGATACGTAGGTATCCCATCTGCAGGTACGATCCAAAATATGAAATAATCCATTTCCTTTTGAATGACAATAAAATCCAAGTGCCCCGCTGAGTGGATTTAAAACCAGTATGGTTATCATAATGACCAAGAGATTTCTATATAATGTGTTTAATGATACCATTGACTAAGAATATCTAACAAATAAAAATGATTCTATATCGATGAATAACCTCAAATACATATAAAAGATTCTCTAAATATCATACATGTCAATCTTTGATTGTTACATCTAAAGGAATGCTCATTTTCATACTTGGTAATTTAATAAGGATTCGCGAACATAACTTAAATCAATAATGACAGTCCCGTAGTAGACAATAATTCCCCCCAAAAGGTGTGATGATTCTGGCCTCTGATCCTCTCGACCAATGCAAATTCTTAAGCCTCATCGGTTCACAACTAATGAGCACGTACGTTTGGAAAGTAGGTCCAAATGGATATAGAATCATTGGATGTTTCTGGTTCTATGATCAAACTCGTTAGAAACCAATTGGAATGTTTGAACCATAAACAAATGACGGCATCCCCAATTCCAGCGCGAATAAAAAAATAGTGAACCCGATTTGAATCCTTAACCAAGTTAAAATGATGTTTTTCTTATTTTTTATGCCCCTATTTAAACTCAATGAGATGCCCAAAAAAATAACTAATCTGATCATCCAAAGGATGTAGTGGAAGAAATTATCTTGATTATGTCTGTTATATCAAACAAGCACTCTTTTCCATGATTTTCTATGTTACAGAAATGGATTTTCTAAAGGTCACATCTGTGAATACATCTTCTGTGAATACCTCTACTGCTACTTCTGTTGGATCGTCATCCGATCTAAGGAAAACATAACCTACATAGCATCTTCATCGCTGGGTATCAAATGCACAGGTTAAGGAATACCATAAAAAGGGTACCATTTTGACTCTAGAGGCTGCTCGACAAGCCCCCCAAGTCAATAATTCACCCTGGTTTTCAGATAGCAATGACCAGTGATCAAGAAGCAGGTGGTGCCAACCACCATCTCCAACCATTCCGGGTCCTTATCCCTAGAACACAATCACCAGTCCCTCCCATATTCTGGGGAGGTGAATGATATGGTCACTCAAGGCCTTAATTCAAGAAGACATGAGTCATTCCCGAGGGCTCCCATAAACAATCGACGCCAGACTCGTGCAGTAGTGCGCCCTCAACATGATGAGGGTGTCGTCTCCAGGCATTCGGCTCAGGTACCTCGAACCTAAGCAGGAAAGATGAACCACCATATGTGATGACCGGTCAACAATGAGCATGTACTTATCTCTACCATTTCCTGAGAAGTCTTCCAACCTAACATGGTGGAAACCAACAAGCGGGCACACACACACATACGTTTTAATTCTGCTGTCCAGTAGACTTGTATGGCATGAACACTTCATTCCCACCAGGAAATTCTGGTGAAGTACTATAGACATGAACATAAACCTGTTTATAAATCATCAGCTAGTCATTATGCTCATCTGACTACATACGATGAAGCCCTCCAACCCAATGTATTGACAACTGGTAAATAGGCACATACACCTGCTTACACTCATCAATCCTGCCAGCGCCTCTTCATGTTAGTACTGAAGGAAGTTCATCAACCACGTTTGGTGTAGTGAAATTAGCAGGCACATACACCTGATAGTGTTAATCAATCCTGCCACTAGTTTTGTTTGGTAGCACCCGAAGAATTCAATTGGAAAGCCCCAATGCCAAACAGGATGCCAACTCAACTCTCTGCCCCCATGAATGATTACTGTCAGAATCCACTGATAGGAAATGGAGGCCAGGGGATGGAATACATAGCTACTCCAAGCACAGAATGGACGTATATTCCCAATGTAGCAGCTAAAGTCACCAATCACATTATAACAATGGTGAAAGAGAAGAAGAAAATTCCTGCTCATATTCTGGATGCCTATCATAATATTATAATAGCATTAGCAGCTTTAAAAGAAATGAAATGAAAATATATCCCTACCAGTGGAGTGACACATAAAAATATCACTCCGTAATGGACACACACATATGTTCATGTCTAAGAGGGTTGTGGGGCATACTCCCCCAGGTCATAAGAACAACCAAGGCATGCACAAACACCTGATTTGAGTAATGATAATCATCCTAACCTGACTATTTATCTTGAGAATACACATACACTTTCCCATAATAACCACTTTTGTTGTCAAGTGGTTTCTATAGTGAGTAAGAAGTCATCTAAGATGAAGACTCGTCCAACATAGTCATGAAATCAAGAGACAATCTGTAATAAGTCCTTGGTCGATGCTGGAGTTCTTGAATCCCTCAGACAATTATATATTGGAATTCAATATTCTACTCTCTCATTCCCTAATAGTGGGAACAATTATTCCAGAGGTCTTCATTAGAAACATCCTAATGAAGGTTTGCTTCATGACAGTTCGGTCGATCTCGAAGTTTCATCTTTAGATCAGAGCCACAAGAAGCCTCTATGTGTCCAGAAGTTCATGGAGAAAAAGTTTTCATCTTTTGTTGTAACCCACCATGGTGGTCCTCCCCATGATGATGAATTTAGTTGTGAAATCCAACTCCGCAGAAGTAATGCGCATTGCCAGGAAAATTCTCTAATGGACAATGTAGTGACAAGAAATCCATCTTATATTGAGGCAATTTAAAATGTGATGCTAGTCATGTCTGATGCTTTACAGCTTTTAGGTGAAATAATTTCTCAATAAGAAGATAGTCCAGGGTGTAGGTCATTCTCTAAACCACCCCTAGGTCATTCATCTTCTAGTTGGATCAGTGAATCCTATACCAATCTTGTTGAATCCGATGAAGCAACAAGGAACTACCAGATCTGGTCTAAATAGGTATAAAAATTATCATCAAATGATAAAGAGGACTTTATGAATATGAGAAAACAACTTCAACAAGGTGATGTTCCAGTGATGTTTTGGCCTTTGGCTGACAATCATTATGACATTCCGGAAATGATGACAGATGATTGTATAAATGATATTAGGCTCAACATGTGGAAAACTATTTGTCAATTAAAAAATAAAATATTATCTTATGATGAATATGAAAATCATGTAAAGATAATAGAAGGGTTACAATGCCAAATTGACATGGATTCTTCCTTAGTTTCTTGATATCCGAAGGCTGAAAAGCAGTAGAGAGCCCTTCAACATTCATTCCCTAGCGCACTAAAAAGACTACACCAAATAATTTCCAATGCCCCAACTTTTATTCATATCAGGGGATGTGGTGTTCATGGAGAACCACATTTCTCTGTACTCTCCAGTCAAGAAAGAACACTGAATATGGTCTTATGAATTTTTATTTCCCCTGGCAGGCTGCAGCCAATTGGCTTTTTTTTGTAATAAAATGATTGCTCAGGAACAAGCCTCAACTAGTTCTTCCCAAATTCAGTCATACAAAGAACAATTTTTCGAATTAATATTGCATCATAAAAATAAGAATATCGAACACGGTTCTCTTTTAGAGCGAGCGTATCATCAGGTGACAGAAATGTCATAAATCATCCAACATTCATTTGATCCTTGTGATTTGAGTGGATGTATGTTGATGCATCCAACTAATTTATGGACTAAAGTCTATAAGATCAGGAGAGATATTAAAAATGTATTAGATATAGAAGCTCAAGAGCCACCCCAGCTTGCTAGACTGGGGACTCTTTTAACCCAACCCTCAGAATAAACAAATAGGAATCGAGGAGTTGTCTAGGAACCGCAGGAACAGTCCCAGTCCACAGGACTGGGGACTTATTCAAATCATCAGTCTTTTCCTCAGAGAAATTCAGTATTCAATCAATTAGGGAAGAATCCACAATAGGAAGGAAGAGGCGAATTTTTAGGAGATTCCCTCCAAATTATGATTCATCAAGATGTTCTTGAGGGATCAAATCTACAAAAGTCAATGTATCGTCAATGACATGGAAAAAGACAGTATCGTAGAAATTTCGATAGAATGGATGCAATGCGTTATTCATCCATAAATGTAATCAATTACATTATTGCTAATCCCCCATATGAGGCTCATTTAGAGGGATCAGATGAAGAAGTTCATGCTCAAGAAGTTGTATGCACAGACACAGATTAAGTAGGTGAGCATACAAGAAATCAAATGCTTACCTAGAATCTAGGTATTTCTTCAAGTAATCAACATCCCCATCTCCGAATGGCGTCAAACAAGGGAAAATGAAAGAATCATGTTACATACTCTTTATCTGGAGAAGACAAATCACTCTCACTCGAGAAAATGTTCGTACAACAAGTGGAAGAAATGAAGGAATTGAGGAGGTTGAATGAAAAATTACTTCAATGTAGTCTTGCTCATATGCCTGCTGGAGCCAGTCAGCCAACAGAATTTTTTGTAGCTACTGAGATGGATCAATAATATCATCATTTACCAGTACACCCTCACAGGTCTAATCCTATGGGTCAAGTGCAACAACAACCAGTGGTGTTATCATCAGTTGCAGTACCAGCCACCACATCTGTCCAAGCTCCAGTAATTGCACCTATTCAGATCCAAGCTCAACTGGATGTTTCTCAAAAGTTAATAACAACTATTGAGTAATTAAGATCTCGGTTGGAAGCTATGGTGGGAAAACGTGCTCAAATTCAAATAGAAATGAGATCTTACCCTGAATGGGTTGATGCAATTCCTCCCCCATCAAATTTTTCATGTTCCACATTCCCGATCATTAATGGGTCGGAAGATCCAGAGCAACACTTGACACATTTTGTTTCTTGTTTTGATCCTATGATGAGAACTCCTCAGCAACAAGAAGCAGTAAGATCAGGTGTTTTGTATAGTCATTACAATGACCTTTTTGTCTGGTATACAATCTTGAAATCCCAGTCAATTACTGGGTGGGAGGATCCCTACCCAAGATTCCTTCTTCAATTCATCTCAACATTGCCAAAGACAATAGTTTCGGATCTTGAAAATTGTAATGAGAGGGAGAATTAAAGGGTTTCATGTATCATTGCTCGCTGGATGGGATTTACATATTCCCTAAGCATAGCACTCCTCAAGAAGAATTGTTTCCAATCTGTCTGGAAAATTTGTGTGATGAGTTACACAAACCGTTGATCCCTGTGAAATACACAGTAGGGTTTCAAGACCTTACTTCGATCACTCAGCAGATTGAAGACTCTCTTACAAAGACTACATATAAAACTCATGTAATTACATCAACTCCAGGAATGAGAATGGGTAGAGCAGAGACTGATACAGATACGCTTAAACATGAACCGATACCTTCTTCTACTTCAAAAACATCATCCTATCGAAATTCTCCACCTCCTAAGAATCAATAAAAGTGGTTGTTCCATTAAAATGATCAAAGATATCCAATACGGAAACAATTTTATGAGTTAAAGATAAATTTTTATTCTTTCTGAAATCAACATGTTTCTGGTTACTTCATTTCGGCTCTGGAAAATAATTTTGTTCAATTGCCAAGGTCTAAAATGCTGAACAAGGAAGGAGTTGAAGACCGTCCCAATTATTTCCCATTTCATCATTTGTTGTGGCATCCTATTCAAGAGTGTTTTGTCTTCAAGGACCTCCTGAAAAAGATGATGGACTTGGGGAAATCAGAATTAATGTTTCTTCAACTCAGGTAGCATGTGTTACTCCTACAGATCCAGAGGAAGAAGGTGTGTGAAAGAAGTTAAAAGAAAAAATGCGCAGAAATATGATTATTGGATGGTCATAAAAATGATCAACCCAAACTCATTCCATTTTATGAATGAAATTAGAGAATCCAATTGTATCTTCTACTATAAATTACATAGAAAATCGCCCTTCAGCAAGTGGAAAATATTTAAAAAATATCAAAATTAAAAGGCAGAAGATCAGTCAGAAGAAGATGAGTTCGTGTTGAAGCCCAAGTTGTCTTTGACTCTGGCAGATTTTATTCCATCTACTTCGATGCTACAGGCACCGTCCCACCAAACGGAACATCATAATTTGTATAATTAGGCAGAGTCTTAATCATATGAAGATTTGATCTTTTGTTCTGTTAACATGATTCACTTAACAGATTCTTATGCTATTCACATTTTCGATCTTGATGAACCTGATTTCCCTGTATCAAGCAAAGGAATTAGAGGGAGTTCCATATGTCTGGGATACAGAGGAATATGTGGATATCCCAAAATCCACTATACCTACTGTACCCCTGTTAGAACTGTATATGCAGTAGAAACTAATGGAAAAGCCCTTCAACGGGCTCAACAAGAACAAGAAGATTCTTCCATGCATGGAAAATTCAGTCCTAGCATAATTATTCTGGAGGATCGGTCAGTGGTTAAACCTTCTTCCTTTTATCATGTAAATAGACCTATTCGGTCTAATCTTCCAATTCAAGGAGTATTACTAACTCTTACCCTGATACAAGATGCATCTACTTCCAAAGCATCAACATCTAAGGAACCTGCAAAACCACATGTTCTTTTTGTGAAATGAAGACCTTTGGATGAAAAATATGATGTCTTGAAACATTTGGTCCATGTACCGGCGATGTTATCAATTCTTTATTCCTTGAATATTTCAAAGGCTCTTTGGGAGGCACACATTGAGGCTTTTTCAAGACCTCAGGAATTTGAAACTAAAATTGTTGTGGCTGAAGTCTACCATGTATAGAATAATCCTCTAGAATGACATGCAGTGATATCATACACAGATAAAGATGAATATGATCTTGTGGATGGACTTATTAGACCTTTATATATATCTGGAAAGGTCGATGATGTAGACATCCGAAGAACTTTCATTGATAATGGTTCACGAGTCAACCTAATCCCCATTCGTACACTTCGTCGATTGGGCCTCACAGAATCTGATTTATCTCCTTCTAATTTGATGTTGCAAGGATATGATAAAAATGAACAAGAACCTCTGAGTGAGATCACACTCAAAACTCAGTTATGAGATCTTGTATCCAATTCATATTTCATAATTGTTTATCATGACACATCTTTCAACATTTTTCTTAGGAAATCTTGGCTACATCAACATGCATCTATTCCTTCATCATACCATCAATGTCTTAAATGTTGTTTCAATGGCCAAATTGGGACATTGTATGTTGATAAATCCATATTCAAAACATGTGAATGTCAATACATTGAGGTAGAATTCTATCACATCGAGGGAAATGATAAATCCACAACAAGGGTGGTTACCAAAGTTAATGCTCCATATTGTTTGGAAAAGATTCCAGTAAACCCATTCATACATGTGAGTACAGATTATGTGTTTCCTATCAGTCAAATTAAAAAATAGATCCAAATCCAAATACACTTATAAAAACTTCCACAATGTCAATTACGGTAATCATGTCAGACAACATGGGAGAAATTGGAGATCATCCAATAAATTATGAAAGCTCAAATAGAGATGTCTTCATTTCATCCGCTAAAATCCAGTATGACTATACTTCACCAACTAGGCCAGAAGAATTTACAGCAATATCAGAGGTGAACGATGATGATGGTTTTCAATCCATCATCTCCTCTTTATTACCAAAGGAAGGCCCTCCATAATCAATAGGATCAGAAATTGAAGCCTCTTCTTCAAGATGTTCACATTTTAACATCTCTCTTGATCCTAGAAATTATGCTTCATCATCTACTATGCATGTAGAAATAGAATAAATAACAAATGTTGAAAAAGAAGAGGAATATCTCAGAGATGCTCCTCCATCATTTGAAGAGGTTATGTCAACCACTGTGGATGAACTCAGAGAAATAAATCTGGGTACAAAAGAAGATCCACATCCCACTTTAATTAGTGTGGCCATGAATCTTGATGTGTAGGAAATGTATATTTCATTTTTGAAGCAAAATTGAGACAAACATTCTTTGAAATATACAATGATTCTAGGGCTTGATCCTGATGTTGCTACTCATCATTTGGGTTTAGTAGAAGAACATTGAGGATTCAAGCAAGCCGCAAGAAGAACACACCCATCTTATGCTTCCAAAATTGAAGTTGAAGTTGATATGTTTATCAATGATAACGTTGTCAGATAAGTTAAATATCCCAAGTGGATAGCTAATATTGTCCCTGTGAAAAAGAAGAATAGACAAATTAGAGTTTTCATTGATTTTAGAGATCTTAATCTGCACTATCCCAAGGATGATTTTCCAGTTCTGATCACATAAATCTTAATTGATGAAACAGCTGGCTATGAAGCAGTTTTCTTTCATGGTTGGATATTCAGGGTATAATCAAACCCGAATGGTACTAGAAGATGATGAATATACTGCCTTTAGAGCCCCTTAGGGTGTGTTTTTCTATCTTGTAATTCTCTTTGGCCTGATGAATATAGGCGCAACATATCAGCGTGTCATGCACCGTATCATCAAACACTTTTTTGGGACGTTTATTGAATGTTATGTAGACGATTTGCTGGTTAAATCCAAAAACTGTTTTCATCATTTGGTTGATTTGGATATCATATTCCATATTCATCGACAACACAATTTGATGATGATCCCCTTAAAATATGCTTTTAGGGTAACCTCGGGAAAATTTCTCGGCTTTGTTTTACGCCATCATGGCATCTAAATTAATCCTAAGAAGAAAAAGTCAGTCCACGGTATGTCACGTCCTCGAAATTTGAAATAATTGAGATGAATTTAAGGAAACTTTGCCTATATTTGGCGTTTCATCGCCAATTTGGCAGGAAAAAGTTTACTATTCACCAAATTCATATAGAAGGGAGTCACTTATCAGTGGACTGAAGAATGTCAAGAAGAATTCAATATTCACAAGAAATATCTCTTGAGTCCACCAATATTAATGAAACCTTGTTGAAGTAAGACCACTTATTTTTTATGTGATAGCTTTAGAGTGATCACTGGGTGGCTTACTTACCCAGAAGAATGATTTTGGGAATGAAAACAACCTTTACTATCTCATTTGAACTAGGCATGAAGAAGAAACCTAATATTCAAGTATTGAGAAGTGGTGTTGAGTATTAACCATTGGAGTTCAGAAATTGAGACACTAATTGCAACATCACGAGGTCAATTTGGTATCTCACAATAACCCACTCAAATTCATCCTTAGTCGTGCAATGATTACATGATGTATGGAAAGATGGGTAGTTATTTTGTATAAATTTGATATCTAGTATGTGTCTCAAAAGGAAATAATGTGCCAAGCTCGGGGTGATTTCATTGCTGAACACCCTTCAATAGTAGATACATCGTTAGATACTGAACTTCCTGATGAAGAAGTATTTTCTATTTAAGATAATCTTCAACCATGGGAAATGTAATTTGATGGTTCTTCCAGAAGTCTAAGAGGGAAGAAAATAGAAGATCCTAAATTAAACAATGTTTGGTTAGGAATTGTACTTATTTCCCCGGAAAAGGTTGTGCTACCATATTCCTACTTATTGAGGGAAGGAGGTACAAATAATGATGCAGAATATCATGTTCTCATCCCAGGAATGGAGTTGGTGCTTCAAGTACGAGTGAATCACTTAAAGGTGAAAGGTGATTTAGACCTAGTAATCAATCAAGTTAATGGTGATTATGCCATCAGAAAATAAGGGTTAATCCCATTATATGATTATGTTAGAGAGTTAATGGTGGAATTTCCTATAGAACTGACATTTTTTTATGTCCCGCAGTCACAAAATTCTCAAGCTGATGCACTGGCTAATATAGCCACAGCTCTGGAAGATCCAAATCGGGATGAGACAATCATCATTATTTCCAACAGTCATACAATTTCACCTTATCTTCAAAAAAGAACAGAGGAAATCAATGAAATTAGTAATTTTTTTAACCTTATGGACATACTACAGGTTGGATGACACCAATCAGAGAATACCTTCAAAATGAAACACTTCCCCTTAATAGAGCTAGGAAAGGACAAATCTGGAAATGTGTGGTCAATTTTACTCTTTTTGATAGCCTTGATCACCTAGAAAAAATTCTCTACAAAAGTGGTTTTGATGGATTTCTCTTCAGATACATTGATGATGAAGAGACAACGGCTGTCATGAAAGACGTACATGCAAGAGTCTATGGTGACCACCAGTCTGGGCATAGACCATCTGATCAAATTCGTAGGCCTGGATATTTTTGGACTTCAATGATACAATATTGTGTTGATTTCATGAAGAAGTGTAATTCATACCAAGTATGTTCCAATTTCATTCATCAACCCCCAGAGTTGATTCAAACAGCTAAATATGCGGAGAAATTTGCCACATGGGTAATGGATGTATTGGGACCTTACCCTTCAGCTACAGCCAAGAAGTTTAGGTATATTCTTACAACTACTTACTTCTTTTCCAAATGGGCAGAGGAAATAACTATCAAGGAAGAATTTTCTAAATGCATTGTCAGATTTATCAATTCTAACATCATTCCCAGATTTGGTGCCCCTCATACTATATTGAGGGACAATGGAACCAAATTCCGTTCATCCTCGGTAAAGAAGTTGTATCAAGAATACAACATAAAATCCAACCATTCATCTCGGTATCATGCAGTTTCCAATGGCCAGATAGTAGCCTTCAATAGGACTCATTCAAATATACTTCAAAATATGGTAGATAAAGATAAAAAGTCATGGCCTGATAATATTTTTCATACTTTATGGGATTATCGAATCACCACCCACACTACAATGCAATCAACTCCATATTCATTGGAATATGGTACAAAAGCATTATTTCTCATTGATGTTCAATTAATTCCCCACAGAGTAGCCATTAATGATCGGTCATCTACAAATGAACAATCTCAAAAGTGATTGGATGAATTGGACTGATTAGATGAGAAAAGATTGTGCACCCTGCACCATTTGAAAATCTATCAGAATCAAATAGCACGATCTTTCAACAAAAAAATTCATCATAGTTCATTCATTAAGGGAGATTTGTTATTGCTTATCATAACTCCAATGATACGAGGAAAAAAACCTCCCATGCCTGAGCCAAAATTGGATTGAACTTACTCAATACCTAATGTCTACTACAATGGAGCTTATTCTTTAATCTCAATGGATGGAGAACTCATAAATACTCCAACCAATGCCATATTTCTGAAGAAGTATTTTGTATAACACAAATACATCATTCTGGCCTATGCATATGTCCTTAAACTATTTTCACCATCGTCCAAAGAGACATTAAATTGTGCCATCGTCCAACATGATGTTAAAGAGTGCCATAATCAAACATGACTATAAATTGTATTGTCCCTCATATGTCTTAGCTACATAACGCTAAACTGTACAGAACCCCAATGTCTAACATGACGTTAAACTATTAAAAAGTCCACAATACGTCAAAAATGACGTTAAACTATGTCAAAATTGTCCTCACTGCAAGACATTAAACTGCATAGCCATATGTCCTAGCCACATGATGTTAAACTGTACAACACTCGTCCTTGCTATATGACATTAAACTATATAGCCCCTCTTTTTTCCTTACTGCATGACATTAAACTACATAGTCCCTTCTTCGTCCAGCATGACATTAAACTGTGCATCGTTAAGGTTGTTGCTACCTCTTGTTTCCCACACAGAGTATGACTCACATGCGCTTAGAGTAAAATTCATCCATAACACCTTCTCTGGGCCTCTAACCGTTTTTAAGTCCTGACACCATTTTTAGGTCGTTTTCCTCATAGAACAACTTGATGACCAATTCATTCTTCAATTGAACTATGTGGACTTTGATCCTTGCCTTCTAGGCTGGGTATGTTGGCAACCTCCCGAGGTTCCATTCCAAAACCAATCTCTTCAGATTAGTTCACCTCCTTCTCATGTGATGTTGATTTGTGAAGCATCCCCCAGAACAAATATATTTTACATTGGTTCACCATCATCCTTGTTATATGATGTTAAAATATGAGTACATATTTACTATACGACAATAAGCTAAGACACTCTTTGACACCCTCACCTCAGAGGGAATCATTATTTACATTCATCTACAATCATGTTATATTCTAAAGACTACGTGCATACATGGAAATACTCTAACCTTTTATCATAGGTCAATCTATCAATGCACTATACTCCCCTTTCACCCTTCACTCGTAAGAACCAAATCTGTACATAGGGTATTTCCAGAACTATGTGAGACTTGATTCCCATCTTTATGGGATACGTAGGAACATTCGAGCGTCCCTCGAATCTACCACCAATACTTTGTGCCTAACCCCAAATTCCACTTTCAATCCCTTGGCTGAAAAGTCCTCTTGTGAAAATATGAATGTTTTATGAAAAACCTGGTCTTCATTCACATGAGGTTTATAAAACACACATTGTGTATTCATTATTATGGTCTGAGCTCTATGACCCTAAACTAAGATCTTCTACAGTCTCGTCCCACATGACGTTAAAATTTATTTCAAGAACTACGTATGGCTTGATTCACATCCTTATGTGATACGTAGTGAAATCCAGCACCTCAATTCAGGACCCAGCCATAACATGATTATGGTTAGCATTGGTCTGTGTATCTCTACATGCATTTAACAATGCCCATTTTGAGGTGTCAGACTCATATCCTTAAATAATTCTAGATATCCATAACCCTTTTCATGACTTCTAGTTACAAAATGTCTGATACCTGAGAATTCTTATGCCTGACTATGCAGCACGTGCCCTTAGGTAACCTTGATTAAATAGTCCACATAACATACCTTTCAGCCAAAAGATGATATTATTTGACTATGAATCCAATTCTCATAGGTATACCTACATAATTCAACTGCCTAACGGGTTTGTAAAATAGTGGAAACGTCATTCTTTAGTGAAAACCCACTTTTTCCCTTATTGGTATTATCGATAATATGTAAGGATCTGCAGAAAATAGCCATTGTTAACATATTTGTTCAATACTCTTTTTTATGATCTGAAAGTATTCATGTATATGGTTTATATTTCCCTTCCCTACGTTTGGGTCAAACCTTCGTAGGAGTGATATTCATCAAATTCTATGACTATCTAGATTGGAAACATCCTCTTTATATTCAAGTACCTCTCTCCATATAGCAAACTCTATGATTTGGAAAATTTGAATCTCTATAAACATTCTGTAACACCCCGATATTTTATGAAAAATATTCTTTTTAATTTCATTACATTATTGTGTTTTACGCTACACAAAAAGAAGCTTGCACAACATGCATCCCTGACTTGTCTTGCATTACATGCAATCACAACCTTCCACGATAGCGTGTGTTGTACGCAATATGAGGTTTCACTAAACAACGACATATGGTCATAATATTATTATGAACTAGCCGTTATGAATCGTATCAACTACATTTTGAATTTTATAAAATTATTATTTATCTTACACATTTTCTAGAGCATGGTATGAGAGAAAAATCAATTTTTTGAATAAAATAATTATTTTTCAAAAAAATGTAGTTTTGCCACCTTTTGGTGGCGCACCCAACTTAAATATTGTTTTTGAAATGTATTTAAGTTCAATTTGACAAAATAAAATTCTTCTTTGTAATCAGGATATAAAAAATTAATTTGGATAAATGTTTCATATTATTCTGATAACATTCATTTTTTAATTAATAGTAAAAACACGCTATATTTTAATTAAAAACTACTTTTTTCATCACAATAATTTATATAGATAGATTTTATTTTTAATTTTTTTAAAGTGTAATTAGAATATATTTTTACCATTTAATCCAAAGTTGGTCATTGGAATTAATTTCACTTTGAAATTGGATATAAATAAGTATCAATCATTGGATAGTTATTGTTTCTCAAAAACACGCTATTTGTTTTGATAACGGGAATTAATTTTAAAATTAATTAATTCCACTTCTATTTTTTGAATTTGGAAAAATAGACATTAATTTTGAATTCGGAATATCAAAAAATTATTAGGCTGAATATTTGGTATTTTTCTGAAAAACATAAATTTTCGATGAATAGTGAAACCACTTAGTGGCAGAAAAAAACTGACTTTTTCATTCAAATGAATTTTTACCACTTTTGTGAATTTAATTTCAAAAAACTGAGAGAAACGGTTAATATTAAGGACTAAAATTTGGTTCAATGAGATTAAAATATTTTTTTTGAATAGTAACTTTATTCTTTTATTTACCACTGTTAAAAGTAGATATGGTAATTAAGGGTAAAAACGATATTATTATTACCCTAACATGTGTCCTAATTCTATTGGACAAATGTAATTCAACCAAAAAAAACCTTAGGAATAAAATATGACCATTTAGACATACTTGGATTATATTAGGACGTTTAATATTAATGTATTTAAAGAAGGGTTAAAATAGTTAAAATAAAAGTTTAATAAGTAAATCACTTTTAATATATGGTTATACATAAGATAAATTAAACTATAAATATTCATTAGAAATATAAAAATATTTCCTAAAAATTTTATTTTATTTATAATTTTTAGAGATTAAATAATTTAATTTATTTATGACAAAAAGATGATTAAGTAATTATCTTATTAATGAAATATTGACATAATTAATGTTATAAACACCCAAATAAATGTAATTTGAGACATTTAATGAATTCCACTAATTTTAAAGGTTAATATGACATGTTATTATTGATTTAATTATCTTTGTTCGAACTAATAAATCTATTATGATTTTCACAAAAATCAATTACCAAATATTTTCAAAATTGACATAAATTAGTTTAAAAAAAATTATATTATTAATTGTTATTTTATTCCTAAAAATCTAAGGTTAGGAAAAATGACTTAGATAAGGATATATATATTAATAATAAACAACTTGGGGTTCTTTTGGCTTGTTATAGTAAGTTTATTAACCTTATAGTGTAAGAAAACAAGAAGACATGGTAAAAGTAAAATTATTTACCTTAAGGTTAAATCTAAATGATAAGGTTAAAAGAGAAACCTAAACATGTCTAAATTCTATTGGAAGAGAGTATTTCGACCCATCCCCATGCTAGATTTGAAATAAATCAATTTGGAGCTATTAAAAACTGAATATGACTTTATAATAAAATAATATTTTTAGTTTTTCCAAAGGTGCCCCTCTCCTCCCTTATAGAAGGGCACCTCATCCCTCTCTTCCTCACACCACTTCTAGCCTTCATGATCGGTCAACCCCTGGAAAATGATTTTCTCCACTTCCATAGAAACATCCTAGAGGTTCTTGTCTTCTTCAAAGACCAATTATAGTGCCCTAAGAGGAGGTCTCAAAGAGGCACTTCAAAGAAGAGGATGTTTGGATACGTACGAAGCATATTGGGCCTAAGGTAAGGGATAACTATTCCAATCACGTTTTTATCTGAGATTGTTTATTCGTAAGTATTTACTGGGTTTATTACTGTCATCCAAGTCAATGTTTCAAAAAAATTATTTCATTTATTTTTAAAGTCCTTTTTACCCATTTTTGACTTTTACACCATGGTATGTAAGGAATATTTCTTTTGTTTACGTTACGGGGTACTTTTTTTACTTTTCCAACCAAAGTATGAGAAGAATGTTTTCTTAACTTATACGGCATGAAAGGATTTTTATGGTTTTATAAATCCTTATTTTCATTAAGCATCCTCCATAATATTTCATGACTATTTTCAAAAATATCCTATTCTTTTAAAATTGCATGACATTTTGTGAAAAGAAAATGATATTGATGAAAAAAGGATATTTTCCTCAAGAATTAATTTCAAGTGTTTTATCAAAACCATTTTTCATCTAAGATGAAATAATTTCATATGTTTATGTTTCAAGGGTAATGTATCTATGATTTACATGGTTTCACTTTCCTTATTATGAAATGATATCCATTTCTTTTATATGGATTATGTAATGATGAGATGATGTGTATGAAACCCATTTTATTTATTGGGTTATTATGAATGATGTATGTGTATTTTGTGGAAAAAGTATGAATTATTTAATTATGAGATGGGTGGGACATATATCTCCCTCCAATGCGTTGTGTAAAGATTTATATCTCATGAGAGAGACATGGCTGGAACGGTATGTTAAACCGGTTCAGTAATATAGTACAAGACCTAGGAGTGAACTCAATTCAGAAAGGGACTTTGTCCACTAAGATGGTCCTGGCAGCAATGCATTGGATACTATGGAAATAATATCATGTTGTTAATGGTTTTCCACAATTACATGTTTAATTACCATGCTATTTTATCATGATTAATGTTTCTTTATGATCTATGCCTTCCGTACTTCTATGGTTTTTGTCATTGGTTAAGATTCTGTTGTTTAAACATTATGTTCATGTTTTTAAGTTCCAATTTATATGGTATGTTTTATTTTATCCATGCTTACCCTTACTTAGGATTTGAGCTCACGCTTTTTATGTTTTATTTTCCCCTAGGATTAAAAGAAAGGTTTTGGGTAAGGAAACAAAAAGGGGATGATCTTATGGGGGATGTTGAGGATCATTCACCACGATTAGAAGATTATATTTCGAGTTTCCAAAGACACTAAACTATTACGATCCTTGTGTGTCTGTTTTAGTTAATTATTAAGAATTCCTCTAAAGTAATGCAATGTCCATGTACATCAAGCTTCGGATCTCGACAGTTGGTATCAGAGGAAAGGTTTAGTCAACCATTGGAAACTAGGATGCGAAAACTTTAGTGAGATCCCTATAGATATTTTTAAGGTATGTCTAGAGATTTCCCTAAGGATAAGTATAAGTATAGGTTATAGTCCTAGAATTATGGTAACGATATTAAATTAAACCTAAGATGTTAGATATTGAATTTACTCCCCCTTTATTATGATTTTTTCCTCTCACACTATTCATTTTGGGTTTTAGAAAATGGCTGGAAACAAGATGAGTCATGATAATGGAGGATATGATGGAAAATGGAATGATATTCTTCCTGAGCAACCAAATGAAATGATATTTGTAAGTCCAAACATCATTATTATGTCGAATCAACAATCTCATAATATGATCATAAACACAATTTTGGTAAGTTTCATGACTCGGCTAACAAGATAACGATGGAGTTTCCTGGTGATCATAGAGGAATGAAAGTTCAATTTCCCCTATATAAGTCATGTGGTAAGAGGCACCAAGGAGAATGTCTCAAAGGAACTGGAAGACGCTTTGGGTGTGGAAAAGAAGCACATAAAGCCAGTAAGTGCAAAGGAAAAGATTCAGTTAACACCATGGAGGTGGATAATGGTATTTCTACGACATCAACAATGGTAAAAATTTGTAAATTTACAATGCACGGGCATTATGAAAACCAATTCCCTGGGGTAATGTCTCATAAAGATAATCAGTATGGTCGTATGGGTAGTATTTATGTTGATGATGATGAAGAGACTACAAATGATATTTCAGATGAAAGAATTGTTGAAGCTCGGTCAATGGTTTATGAAGGTAGTTGAATGATTACATGTTTATCAAGTGTAATGTTGTATAAGTAATCTCATGGTACTATGGAATGAAGAGACATCGAAGGATTGTTACACGGTTGTCTATCCTTATGTTTTGAAAGAGTATGATTAATGGTACTAGTAACCATGAAAGGTTATTCAAATATTTTTGGAAAGTAGATGATATGCGCATAACGAAGGGATAAGGAGAAAATTAAATGTTTGATAGTATTCATGATCTCAGGACTGATATAAGGATAAGGTTATATCATGGTTTGAGTATATAGATTTTTTGGATTTTGGTATGTGGAAAGAGTAAAATTTTTAACAGCATTCATGTTTTCACTAAGGTTTAATGTGTATTCATTTTTCATGAGAATACATGATTAAGGTATTCACATGATTGGAATGTGACCAACCATATATATGGGGGATAAATGATGGTATTCACATGCTTGGTTGATGACATTTCAAGGAATAGTTTTCTTTATACTATGAGCTTGGACCGAAGTATTTTAGATAAGCCTAAAGATTGGAATGGATTATGTTAGACATAAGTTAGTATTGTTTAAGGATAGAACATTTTTCGATATTATTGATGGGATGTTATAGTAATTTAGTTTGAGAAAAAGGACAACCTGTAGGACGGGCGACAGCCCATCGCGTTTGACAAGGCTGTTGGAATTGAACCCACAACCGAAGTGCGACTGGCCTTTATCGCATACCACTAGCCTATAGGAAGTCCCTATTTAGTGGAAACTAGTTTTATTATATTATGAATTATTATATATGAAGTATAAGTCAATTTTAGGAACCATATATGATTAATATCACTATAGATGGACTTATGTATTTTTGATAAATTTTATAACCATTTTTTTGAGACATATGGAATGACCCATAATTCTATCACATGATCTACTAACACTTCACAAATGAAAAATTCAACTTTATTTCATTTAGAGATGAAGTGGAAATTGTCCAAAGAACGACCAACGGTGAGAGTATACAAAAATCACGAAAGTATTTCTTTTAATTCCAATTTCATCAACTTTATGGAAATGATCTTGAAAACCAAAAATTGTGTCCTAGTACCCTTATATCTAATGAATCGGATGGTACCATAGATCATCACAAATCTATGGCTTTCTGATTGATGGCTTTTTCATAGCCATGTTCTCTACCACTCTCCATCAGAACTTGATGGTTAGATTTTTCTTCCATATCCATATTTTTACCTATGTTCTCCTATGTGGAAAGCAAGTGATGAGTTAATTTGGGTAACCTTTAAATTTCATACATTAGTATTTAAATCCATGTTTTGGTATTCCTTTTTTATGATGTGGGTTTCTATTAAACAAACATTCAAGTAGTGAACCATTTATAACGCCGAAGAATTTTGAGGGTGAAATTCATTTTATGGGGGTAGAATTTAACACACTGAGATTTTATGAAAAATAATCTTTTTAATTTCAGTAATGTCTTGTGTTTTATGATACACAAAAAGGAGCTTCCACAACACACATCCCTTACTTGGATTGCATTACATGCAATCACAACCTTCCACGATAGCGTGTGTTGTACGCAATACCAGATTTCACTAAACAACGACATATGGTTATAATTTTATTATGAACTAGCCGTTATAAATAGTATCAACTACATATTGAATATTATAACATTATTATTCATCATACACATTTTCTAGAATGTTGTATGAGAACAAAATCAATTTTTCGAATAAAATAAGTATTTTTCAAAAACATGTAGTTTTGTCGCCTTTTGATGGCGCACCCACCTCAAATCTTGTTTTTGACATGTTTATAAGTTCAATTTGACAAAATAAAATTCTTCATTGGAATAAGGATATAAAAATTTACTTTGGATAAACATTTCATATTATTCTGATAACATTCATATTTTAATGAATAGTAAAAACATGCTATATTTTAATTAAGAACAACTTTTTTCATCGCAATAATTTATATGGTTAGATTATCTTATTAATTGGTTTTAAAGTTAAATTAGAATATATTTTTACCATTTAATCCAATGTTGGTCATTGGAATTAATTTCACTTTGAAATTGGATATAAATAAGTATCAATCTTTTGATAGTGATTGTTTCTTAAAAACACGCTATTTGTTTTGATAACGGGAATTAATTTTAAAATTAATTAATTCCACTTCAATGTTTTGAATTTGGAAAAATAGAAATTAATTTTGAATTCGGAATATCAAATAATTCTTAGGCTGAATATTTGGTATTTTTCTAAAATCATCAAATTTCGATGAATAGTGAAACCACTTAGTGGTAGATAAAAAACTGACTTTTTCATTTAAATGAAATTTTACCACGTCTGTGAATTGAATTTAGAGAATCCAAGAGGCACGGTTAATATCAAGGACTAAAATTTGGTTCAATGAGATGAAAATATTTTTTGGTGAATATTAACTTTTTACTTTTATTTACCACGGTCATAAGTAAATAGGGTAAATAAGGGTAAAAATGATATTATTATTACCCTAACACATGTACAAATTCAATCGGAAAAGAGTAATTCAACCAAAAACAACCTTAAGAATACAATATGTCTATTTAGGCCCACATGGATTAGATTAGGACATTTAATATTGATTTATCTAAAGAAGGGTTAAAATAGTTAAAAACAAAGTTTAATAAGTAAATAATTTTTAATATAAGGTTATACATAAGATAAATTCGACTATTAATATTCATTAGAAAGATAAAAATATTTCCTACATAATGGTATTTTATTAATTATTTTTAGACATTAAATAATTTAAGTTATTTATGACACAAAGATGATGTAGTAATTATCTTATTAATGAAATATTGACATAATTAATGTTATAAATACCCAAATAAATGTAATTTGAGACTTTTTATGAATTCCACTAATTTTAAAGGTTAATATGACACGTTAGTATTGATTTATTTAACGTTTTTTGAAATAATAATTCTGTTATAATTTTCACAATGATCAATTACCAAATAGTGTAAAAATTGACATCAAATAGTTTTTTTAAAAAAAATATTATATTATTAATTGTTATTTTATTCCTAAAAAATTATGGTTTGTCCTAATGACATAGATAAGTTTATATATATTAATAATAAACAATATGGGGTTCGTTTAGCTTGTTATAGTAAGTTTATAAACCTTATAGTGTAAGAAAAAAAGAAGACACGGTAAAAGTAAAATTATTTAACTTAAGGTTAAATCTAAATGATATGGTTAAAATAGAAACCTAAACTTGTTTAAATTCTATTGGATGAGATGATTGCGACCCATACCCACATTAGCTTCTAAATAAATCAATTTGGAGCTATTAAAAACCAAATATCACTTTATAATAAAATAATACATTTTGTTTTTCCAATGGTGCCCCTCTCCTCCCTTATAAAAGGGCACATCCTCCCTCTCTTCCTCACACCACTTTGAGCCTTCAAGCTCTGCCAACCCCTGCCAAATTTTCATCTATATTTCCATAGAAACATTTTAGAGGTTCTGGTCTTCTTCAAAGAACATTTTTATTTCCCTAAGAGTAGGTCTCAATGATGTGCTTCAAAGAAGAGGTGGTTCGGATACGTACGAAGCATATCGGACCTAAGGTAAGGGATAACTATTCCTATCACATTCTTATCCGAGATTGTTTATTCGTAAGTATTTATTGGCGTTATTGTTATCATCCAAGTGCATGTTTCCTAAATATGGTTTCTTGTATTTTTATAGTCCTTTTTACCCATTTTTTACTTTTACTCCATGGTATGTAAGGAATCATTCTTTTGTTTACGTTACGAGGTGCTTTTTTTGACTTTTCCAACCAAAGTACAAGAAGAATGTTTTTTTAACATATACAGAATGAAATGATTTTTACGGTTTCATAAATCCTTATTTTCAAGAAGCTTCCTCCAAAATATTTCATGACTATTTTCAAAAAATAATTTTCTTTTAAAATTGCATGACATTTTGTGAAATGAAAATGATTTTGAAGAAGAAAGGATATTTTCTTCAAGAATTCAATTCAGGTGTTTTATCAAAACCATTTTTCATCTAAGATGAAATTATTTCATATGTGTATGTTTTATGTATAATGTCTCTATGATTTACATGGGTTCAGTTTCCTTATTATGAAATGATATCAATTTCTTTTATATGGATTATGTAATGATGGGATGATGTTTGTGAAATCCATTTTATTTATTGGGTTATTATGAATGATGTATATTTATTTTGTGGCACAAGTAAGAATGATTTCATTATGAGATAGGTGGGACCTATATCTCCCTCCAATGCATTGGATAAAAATTTATATCTCATGAGACAGACATGGCTGGAACGGAAAATTAAACTGGTCCAATAATACAGGACTGGAACGAGGAGTGAATACGATTCAGAAAGGGACTTTGTCCACTAAGATGGTCCTAGCAGCAATGCCTTGGCTACTATGGAAATCATATCAGGTGCTTAATGGTTTTCCACAATTAAACGTTTAAATCCCATGCTATTTTGTCATGATTAATGTTTCTTTATGATCTATGCCTTACGTACTTCCATGATTTATGTCATTGCTTAAGATTCTAATGTTTAAACATTATGTTCATTTTTTGAAGTTCAAATGTATATGGTATGTTTTATTTTATCCATGCTTACCCTTAATAAGCATTTGAGATCACCCTTTTTATGTTTTATTTTCCCCTAGGATTAAAAGAAAGGTTTTAGGTAAGGAAACAAAAAGGGGATGATCTTATGGGCGATGTTGAAGATCATTCACCATGATTAGAAGATTATATTCCGAGTTTCCAAATACACTAAACTATTATGATCCTTATGTGTCTGTTATTGTTATGTATTAAGTATTCTGCTAATGTAATCTAATGTCCATGTACATCATGCTTCGGGTATCTACAAATTCACTGGTTTTTTAGCAGTAGAAAAGTAAATTTCTGAGAGTTCATTTTCCTGAAAATGCAACATGGGCCATTAGGTGGCCATCCATACATTTTCTATATAACGGACATGTTTTCCCAAAGATGTTATTATTTGACTATGCAGCCAATGCCCATAAGTGGCCCTGTATAATTCAACCCCCTAACTAGTTTGTTAAATAGTGTTATCTTCATTCCAGGGAAATACTTATTCTATTTCATTTTATCCCTTTTTCGTATCATTCCTCCTATTCAAAATTTGTTAAGTCACCGTTTACATATTTCCCTCCATACTTGAGTGTGGTAATATGTTTTGAGATTAATTATAATGGAATTGAGTCAATTTTAATCCATTTGGTGAAAGATGTTTTGAACGTAAACATTAGCCTTATAATATATGATGCGCATGAATTTAAACTTCCCACAAAAGACAAGTGAAATCAGAACAAAAGTCAAGTCCCGGCTCACTAAACATACATTATGTATGATTTAGGTAATCTTGAGCAATTAAAAGATTCATAGTTTATAGGTTTATTTTTATATTCCTAATAAAAATCAAACTCTCCATACTAGGCCCATTAGATTAGGTAAAACTTTTATGCAGGTATCAAGAAAATGAAGAAACAAATAATTGAAGATGAATTTATTCTTCATTGATACACAAGAGTTGAAGGACATCCACAGAATGGAGTCTCTTCTCTTTTTCAATAATTTCAAGAGGCTTACAAAATAACTCTAAAATTTGATTAACAACTTCACATGATTCATCAGCAGCAACATGGAATTCATTCATTCAACTGGACACAATAAGAGATGTAGTGATACTAGCTCCTCTTGGAAGAATTGTAAAAGAATGTTTTCGCGTGCGGTTTGAGAAAATTTTCTACTGATCAAATAGTGACTCTATTTCTATCCAAAATACCTGGAAGATGGATACATATATTTTAGAATAGAGCATTGCATGTAAAGAGCCATTTGGAAAGAGTACTCTTTTTAGATATTGTTCTAATGCCATGATATTCTTCTCTCCACCAACTGGCAGTGGAAAACATTTCAGCCCATGGGTTTGTCATTTTCATATTAGCAAGGAAATGACATGGAGAAAAAATTTGAATGTTCACACCATTGTTGTTTCTCTTAAGGCATAACAGAACAAAAATAGAGGAGTAGAAATGTAGCTGCATCTCAGGAGTATAGTTCTTTGCATCGAGAACGTTGACTCCTTGAAGATTACCATGGCCATACAGAGGTAGGTAGATGCTCTGTGGGAAGTTAACATGATACCTATTCAAGTACTTTTCAAAATCTGAGAGAGTGTTGTCGTAGATATCATAGCTATCATGGCCTACAATGTTAATCATATCATCAATTCGCATGCTAGATTTTTCACCTGTCGTTCCAATTCTTCTAGGATTAATTGAATTTGCACCAAAGTCAAATAATTAACTCTTAATTAAGTTGATTTTTTCATAAAAAATGTGATGAAAAGTGAAAAAATGGCTAATTCATTAAGGAGAACATGTCCAATGTTGGTGTGCAAGTGTAACTGTGTCGCGCAGGTTTTGGCACTCAGGTATCACCACGAAGGTCAAAATACCTCTACAGCAGTGCGGCATGAACAGAAGCAATGAGACCTTGGAAAATCACCAACCTGCGTGATGAGAGTAACCTGCATGGAAAGATCTCGAACTGTTCAAAGTCGAGTTCTTTTCATGAGAATGGAAGCATATATATAGTCCATGTCTAATCCCTGCAAGGCTCTCACATGTGCACTACTACATGCGTGTTCCAAACCTACGCGTCGCAGTTCCTTAGTTTTCATCATTACCACAAAGTCGAATTTTCATTCCGTTCAGACCCAACTATAAGGGGGGTATATTGATGACGCTCCTTTAAATCACAGAGTATAACAATTGAAAAAAGGAATACCTCATCATAAAGAGATTAATCCTTTGATGAAACATCAAAAATTGACAATGTCATGAAAAAGGATTTTCTTCAGCAGGGCCATGCATGTTCCAAGATGGTCGTGCAGGGTACCTGCGCGCCACATATTGGGTGTGCATGAGTCCTGTGTGACCTATTTTGTTCTCCCAAGATCTTCATCAACCTATAAATACCCATTTTGGGCCCCCCATTTCGAGGATGGAAAAATTAAAAAAGTCATATTTGAGCTCTCGGCACCCTAGTATCTTCTTGAAGTCTTGTGAGAACTTCTAAGGTAATTTCTTACCTATAATGGAAGATCTAAAGATGGGGAACAATGTCTAAGTGTTGAAATTTACCAACACATGTTTTCCTAAGTGTCTAACCCTTACGGGAAATGAATACACTTGTGTTCCGCCTTATCCCTTCAAGAGAACCTACACGCCACATTTTGGGAAGCCTCTAAGGATAATGAAAAGGGCTTGAGCCATGTATCGCCCACGTATCACCCAATGGGTTAACAGTCGCAAATGTACACATGTGTCACACAGGTATACATGTGCTATTAGTTCCTGCATTCCCTAACAGGACCTATGCGCCTACCTTTTTTTGGTGCCCCTCCTACCTATTCAGCTCTTTTCTTCAAATCCACCTTTCTTATTCAAGATTTAGCCCTCAAAACCCTCTTCAATGCCATTTTTGGTATGGTTCCTTTGTTGGATTCCTTATGTGAAATTAATTCTATGGAACATATCATTAAATCTATTGATTTACATATATTTATTTCACTAAGGTTAATGATATCATTCAATCAACATCAACGTTTAAGATGAGAAGATCTTTAATTTGGGCATCCTTTTTAGGAGTAATCCCCATGTCCCCTATACATGGGCCTCCTTTTCAAGATTAAGCCCCAAGTAGAACTTAACCCGGGAATCCTCCATAAGAGAAAGCCCTTGTCTTCAAATTCTCTTAAAGTTGGGCTTCTTTTTTCATGAGTAAGCCCCATGTTCTGAAATTTAGGGCATCCTCCTCTGGAGTAAGCCCCAAGTTCCAAATTCCCTTAACCTTGGAATCCTCCATAAGAGTAAGCCCGAGTCATAATTCCCCTTAACATGGATCTGCTTCTCAGGAATAAACCCAGTTCCCAATTCTCTTTAAACTTGGCCTTCTTCTCAGGAGTAAGCCCCAGTCATAATTTCTCTTAACTAGTCTTATTTTCTTTTGATTTGGGATTCCTTCTCAGGAGTAAAACCCAATCATATTCCCCTCTAATTTGGGAATACTTCTTAGGAGTAATCCCTATGATAAGTATCCAAATCTCCAAAAATCACATATACCTTGATGGAACTTGTTCTCGGGTTTCTTCCCTAATGTGAATCCCAATCCTCATCAATCTGGGCAGTCATACATACATAAGACCTACATTATTTCTCATGATTTCATCATTCATGGAACAATTGTCAGGTTTTACCAATACCTCTTGTTTCTCACACTGATCATGACTCATGTGATCTTAGAGCGTAAAAGTAATTATGAAATCTTTCTTTGAGCCATCGACCATGTGTAAACCTCATACATCTTTTCTCAAACTACGTGGGTTTTGATTCCTTTTCAAAACAAGGATATGTAGGCAGCCCATCTGCAGGTATGATCCCAACTATGAAATAATCCATGTCTTTCTAAATCACAATAAACATCATATGCCGCGCTGAGTGGAATTAAAACCTATATGGTTGTCATAATGACCAAGAGATTTCTATAAAATGCGTTGAAGGATAACATTGACTAAGAATCCCTAACAAATACCAATGATTCTATATCGATGAACAACCTCAAATACATTTAGAAGATTCTCTAAATCTTATACATATTAATAATTTATTGTTAGATATAAATGAAATCTCATTTTCATACTTGGTAATTTAATAAGGATTCATGAAAATATCTTAAATCTCTAAAGAGAGACCCAGAGTAGACAATAATTCCCCCAAATAAGGTGTGATGAGTCCGACCACCCATCCTCTCAACCAATGAAAATTATTATGCCTTATAGGTTCCCATGTAATGACCACCTACCTTTAGAAAGTAGGTCCAAATGGATATAGAATCATTGTATTCTTCGGTTCTACGAACAAACCCGTTAGAAAACAATTGGGATGTTTGAACCATAAACAAATGAGGTTATACCCATTTCTAGTATGAAACAGACACTCTATCATTGGAAAAATATGGTGTGTTCGATCGATGTCTTTAACCAAAGGATCAATGTTTGTTTTAATTGTATTCATTTAGTTATTTGTTGTCTTGCGTGGGACTTTTTCTCGTATATTCACTTATGGAAGTAGTTTATTGTATCACCATTAGGGGTGGTCTGCTTTGATTTATTTTTAAACCCGTGCATGCGATCCTTAGTGTATTTTTAGTCATTATATATAAATTCAATTGTACCACATATGAATGATTGATCGAATGGGGAGCCAGGATATCTTGGTTGAGAGGGATGATCATATGGAGTCTTCTGGCTGGGCTAGAGAATATTTACTGGGTACTAGAGTTTATGAATGTGCTACATCCCAATATTGATACTAAGGAATATTTTAATTTCTGTTCAATTATTATTTTTATATATATGGTCACACTAATAGATTATAATTATATTATTTGGGACATGGCTATCCAGGACATTACCATGTTACATTTTATTTGATAGTTTTTCCATTTCATTTTATTTATTCTTCTCCGTTACAAAAATGTTCATGATGTTTGATTATTTATTTCAAGTTTTTCACTCTAATATAGGGGTATAGTCTCCTTATATATCCACCATAGATTCCGTGTACATGTCGAAAATAGGTGGAATATGAGGATTCATGCTTGAGGTTTTCTGATGAACCTGATCAGAGAACTAGTTTAGTGGCTACGAGGTTAGTACGTCTCAATGTGGTATAAGAGTAGTTATATATGTGATATTTCACTATTTGGGGTTAGTATATAGGATATATAGAAATTTTTCATAAAATATTATTTATTCTTAGTTGGTGCATCATAAACACCTATTTTGGTAGGAATTAGAGGTTACTATGGACTTTTATTGATGTTATGGATTTGTGAGGTTATGGTTTTATATGATATTCACTTCATTAAATACACATGTTGCATGGATTTTATGTTTTATGAGGGATTTCAGGATCATGGACCATTGGTTAGGGGACATTGATATTGTTTCTCCTCTTGGACTATAAAGGCAAGAGTATTCTCATGAATCATGATTGGATTGTATGATATACATGTGGTAGGCCTGGTCATGTGTGATTTTATGGGTTTCCATCTGATGGTAGTTTTTATAGATCTATAGTGATATGATTGATGTCGTGAAGGTTGGTGTGGTTCTTCTGTGCGAATGGTTTTGTGACTCCAGTGGGTCATTACAGAATAATTGTTGGACCATTAGATCCCTTGTGGATGGTTTTTTTTGTGGTTGGTTATATTTCCTAGTCCTCCACGAAGAGTTCTGATGTGGAAATGCATAAAGAGGGAATACACCCCAGTTTTGGTCCATTGGTTTGTATATGAAACCCTTATGTTGTAGGACCCTGTAAGAGGGTGCTTTATTTTCATGATGTCGTGTTAAAATGAGATAGGTACGTGTTGAGGAAATGTAATTGTGTGGTATTCTATGAGTTGGTGTAGACCTAGGTGGATAAACCTAGTGTATTGATGTCATACTCATGGGTAGGTCTATGTGGGAGTTCCTAGTAGCCTTTTAACATGACTCTAGATAATGGAGTAAATGTTTTTTGAATATCAATGGTGACCCATGAGAGGGTTTGACTGAGTAATGTGTCACTTCTTTTGTGTGGGAAACAAATGATCTTTTTGGACTTTTGACAATGGTTTATGAAGGGTACATATAGGTTTGGGGTTTTGGATTTTTTGATTATTTTGTCTTTATTCATGGTAGGTCAGTTCGAGTGTCTATCCTATGAAATAGTTGTGTGTGTGGGTTCATCATGGTGCAATTTGGTTGGATCTGGAGCACAATAAGTTCTCAAGTTTTCTAGATTTATTCGTACAAGTCATGTTTTTGTAATATTTCACTCACTATAGTGAAATAGGGTTTTACAGTTGGGTTACACCAGAGAATGTGTTGTGTGTGGGGTAGTTTAATCTTTTAGATTCAAGAACAAATGATTCATTGTATCATTTTTCTTCTAGATTTGATATTTTGGGGGTGTAAGTACAAGGGGTTTGAATTGGGAAGGTATCAGTGAGTGGGATGAGAATTATTGTGGTTGTAGTGAGAGGGTTTTTAGAATTTTAACAGGAGGCTTTGAGAGATAACTATGATGTTATGGAATTGAAGATGTTGTGGTGGTATTTTTCGATGAAATATTAGTATACTCATAATGTTTATACGATCATTCCCAATAACATGACATTATCATCGGTATGCATAGAGTGAACCGTCTATATTATATTCTATATAGAAGTTTCCATAAGATGATAAGGGGCTTACTGAGATGTTATTCTCCTTGAGTGATGTGTGGGAAGACATATGGCGGGGAGTACACCATTAGATCTCTAATTGTGAGGTCCCTTGGATGGATATGTTTTCAAAAAACATGGTTGATTATCCTGAAAGATGATAATGGGAAATAATTACTATTTGCTTTGTTTCTATGGTGGGAGTGAGATAGACATGTCTATTTCTAATGTTTTCTTATATTTGGTGATTTTCATCTAGAAACTATGTTGTTATGAGGGAAAATTTTATGTATATTTCAATGGTTGGGAGCACAATGAGTTTAAGGAAATGTTTTAAATGATATAGTGTCAAATTCGAGGAGACGTAGAAAATTAGGTATTTTCCTTGGATTTCGATGATGGTAGAAAGAATTATATTAGACTCTATATGGGTTTTATTCCTTTTCATAGGATTTATATAAATGAGTATTACTACAATATATAATTAATAAATTACTGTTTAGTTGTTGAATGAGGTGGGTCATTATGTGTCGTTGGAAGACCACAAAATATTCTCGAGAACAAGATGTTTTCTAGTGGAGAGGATGTAAGGACTTGAGTTTTCTAAATTTTTTAATTTGAGTATAAATTTTAAAAAATATCAGGTGATCATGGGGTTAAAATGGTCATTTTTCCCAAGTAGATTGTCATAAATGATTTTTTCATGCTCTTCATTTTTCCTCAAATAACATCTTTATCCTATTACATGAGTTTGGTGGGATTTTGAGTTCATTGAGTTTTGGAAGAATATTTAATATTTGTTTAATTAAAAATTAAATTGGTCGACTGATTTCAAGTTACTGTATCATTTGAATAGATATTTGGATTTATATTCCTACTTTGCGATTGAGTCGAAAATGGGGGGGGGGTTCCTAGGGCAGGTATAAACACAATTCGGGTTCATAGACATGGGATGGCTATAAAGTGTAAGATTAATGAATTAATCAAATTAAAAAACAACCCCCCCCCCACATTTTTTGGATTCCACATAGAGAATAAAGGTGGAGGGGATTCTCCCTAAATTAAATGGTTGTACAAAAATGATAAGATAGAGGGGAGGCCACTGGACTTTTTCCATGATGTATAATGAGACTTGATCTAGGTATAATAGATTCTAAGATAGGATTTAGTCCATGAATATTCATTGTTTACGTAATGAGATGGGAAATTTTTTATATTTATTCCATGAAACACATATATTTTTTAATTTTTATTTTTTCACCCTTATTATCACTATTAAGGGCCCAATAGGGGTTGATTAGAACAAATTTTGGGGAAACTGTGGTTTCAAGAGGTATATATGGGTTTCCCAATCAGAAACCCCTAAAACAAAGAATATGGGTCAAGAAAACACAACATGTATATTCTCCATTTGGGGAATATGGTCATATTAGATGTTCACTACAGGTACATTAAGTACACTACATGTATTATTATTTGGTCATGTGACTTGAAATGTTATAATGTTCACAAGAATATGATGTTTGGAAAGTACATATTGTATAATCTGGGTATACACCATGTTGTAGTACACAAGAATAATCCATGTTTGTCTTTCCATGTAAAATTATATGTCTATTTGGAGACTCGATAGTACACTCCATGTACTCAATATTATTTCCAATATACTTTTTACAACATAGAGGTTACTGGCTTTGTATGTCTTATAAGTCAGAATTGGGCTTCTGAGTAGATTTTTCTTAGAATTATCTAAAAAGATCATGATTGTGGGATCATTAAGACATATATAAGTTATGTGGAAGATGGTTTAAAATATATGTTTCTCTCCATCATAATTTTAATGGGGTTTCGATTCAGAATCCTCCTGTGGGATGGCTTGTGAGCTAGATGACCTGGGTGAGGTTTGTGAGCTCATCTTTTTGTCTTGTCTGATTATTCCATGGTGTTTTTCATGAGGCTTCATAGATGAATCCTATAAAAAGAAATTGAGAAGTATCTCAATGAATATCTTTTTCCTTATGAAACATAAATAGGGGCCCGATGTATGATTAACTGAGGTTTAGGTCGCAAATTTGAGATTATGGGTGGATGGATACTTTGGAGCCTGGTTGAAATCACAAGATGGTGGTTATGGCAGAAATTCATTGTGGTATTGAGATTAGTGTGAGGGACCCATAGGTAATCCCATGGTTGGTTGGTTTCTAGTTATTTTATCATTGGATATCATGGTTGGTTCATGCTATTTTTTTCAGGGAATGGATTTAATTTTTTATTTCTTAATTGGCATGTTTTTTATGATGGATTGGTTGGTGGAAATTGAGTTTCTCTTTATTTTTTTTGATAGGTAATAGACTAAGTGTTAGTTCTTAACTAGATTGTTATATTATTCCACCACATTAATTTTAGTTTTGATGATCCATGGATTGTTGCCTCTATTTATGGGTAGATCCATATGTTCAATGATGGGGTTGATTGATAGGACGACCTTGAGCGGGGTTGTGTCCTTATGTACATTGGTAATGGGTGTACCTTAAGGCCGAGAAGATTTTTGAGACAATATGGATGCAATATTTTTTGTCAGTATAGATTTATACCTAACCCTTGTTACATTTTATGTTCACTGAGGTTGAGACATAGATTACACGCATGGGGATATTTGATATGGTTAGGTTTCATGATTCTAAAAAAAATCATTATTGGAAATATCTGTTATAGATTAGAGAGTTAGAATAAAGAATCATCCAAATCATTCTAAATATTATTGATTGTGATTTTTGGACCTGAGCCTCCAAAAATGGTTAGTATGCTATGGGTTATTTGTTAAGCTATGGTTCTAGATATAGATAGTTTGCATTATTAATTATGTGCAAGAGTGATGTTCTAGAAATTAATGGTCTACCAGATTGGTGGATGTTGGACAAATTATCCACATCCATGGTTTGAGTGATAGATCATGGTTTCTATAATTTCGTTTTATACTACTATGTATAGTAGATTTGAAGTCACATTTATATGATAATGTGATGTACTTTAGCTTTCAGGCATAAAAGGTATACTGCTTAGATGGGGTTACACTACGGCTTTTAACACTGATAGTATACATTGTGGTTTTAGTGAAAAATTTTATTATGGATATTGATGGCCATCCATGTGAAATATGATGTTGCATTGATGTTATTTATCATTGGGATAGACCAGATTGATGCTTTGGCCTCTACTAATGCTTTGTATATATGGTTTTTGGATATAGGTCACATGAAAAAACATTATGTTTTGTGATAAGATTGATAGGATTTATTTTCTCTGTAGTTACAAATAGTTTTTATATATGGTATTGTCGTTGGACTGATTCTCTATTAATTATTATATATGATACACAAGATATATATTATAACGAGTGTCTAGGATTGGTAGGACTTTTTTGGTAACTGGAAAGATGTGTCCAGGCTCCATGTATGATAAAATGTTTGGTTCATTAGGGAATGGTAGGGGATGACTTAGATTAGTATAATAGATATTAGGACTATCGTAGTATAAGTTCTATATATTTTCATTTTTGGTTTTAGCTTCCATGGATGTGTATCTTATAGGTTATTTGGGATTCATGTTCATTGAGACATTCTCAAAGATGATATAACATTGTCCAAATAAGGTTCGTTCAATCAATGTCCCAAACCTATGGATTTATGCTTCTTTTAATTCTATTTTAATTTTATTTATTAGTCATCTAGGATAATCATATTTCATGAGTATAGTGACCATCACATTCCATACATTAACATTACATACCATTTTCAAAATACGAAAAACATTATACAAAGAGACGCCCAAATACCATATTACTCTAGATACATTGTAAACATCAAAACATATACACTTGTACATAAGGGGATAAATTATCTCCCAATTTGTTCTTCATCCCAAGAACCCTTTTTAAACACATCATACAAAATATATATCTTCATAAAATGGGGATATAAACATGAAAAGTGGTAAGATTAGATTCTTAGTAATGGTAAATAAGGGATACATGTAATTATAATCATGAGAATAAGGGTATGAGAACATGATCATTAAATTGGACGATCATACCCTGCATATCTTATGCTAATAAACATGAATCATAGAAAATCATTGTAGTTCATAAGACCAGAATAATAAGGAAATAATAGACATAATACATTAAATAATAGCAAAGGAATAAAACGTGGAATTTTTTGATACACATAATCATATATAATTATTTCCATAGTATTAAAGGAGTCACATAAAATAACATCCTAGTAGTATGGATTCACTCCATATATCATCTTGGTAGTCATGTTTCACTCTCATGGAAGTCATTGGATCACGATTTCCCTTGACATACCATTTTCGTAATCAAGGTTCACTCACATTGCCATCTTAGTAGTCAATGTTCATTACAAAAACAATATTACTCTATCTTAAGAGATATAAACATTTACCCAATATATAAGAGGGATATATAGGTCCCACCAATTTCATAATGAAATCATACATATGTGTGCTATATGAACATTAAAATTATATCATAAACAATGAAATGAAAATGGTATCATAATCATGTAATCATATCATAACCTATGGAAAAAGATGCATGTTTTATAATAATTTCATCAAAAAATAAACCATGAAATAAAAACGGATTTCATGACCATATCACATGTGAATGAGAGATTGATTTCATAATGTCCATGACATTAATAATAACCAATTCAGAGTAGGAATGGTATTGGATCCTCCATATCAATTCATAAAATAGGATGAGTAACATCAATTGAGTCATCTTAGATGGAAGTTTTTTATATATCTTTTAAAAAAACATTTCCAATATAAAATATCCTTTCTTCTTCGAAAATTCATTTTGATGTATTAAAAAATTTGAAAATCCGTTTCTTAGAAAATACCTTGAAAACATATACATAAAAATTGAAATCATTTTGAAAACCTTTTTCTTTGAAAATATATAAAATAATATTAAATACATTGAAAAAAAATTCTTTTAAAACCCATTGAAAATTTTAAAAGATTGGTTTAAAAAAAATTATAAACCATTTCATTTAAAATAACATTAAAACTTAATAATAACTCATGAAAACGTTTTGAAATTCATTTATTAGGAAATAATGTTGAAAACTTGTATAGATATATTGAAATTTTTTCAAAAACCATTTCTTTTAAAATAACATTAAAAACATATAATGAAAGCGTCAACTTTTATTTGAAAAACATTCATCTGGAAAACATATGAATGAAAAAAGAAAATCTATTGAAAACTACTTTACCCTTGAAACATTAAAAAATATTGGGAAACACATTGAAACCGATTTTCATATGAACTATATTAAAAAATAAGATTTCTATAATAATTTAAAAAAATTATTAAAAATATATTTTTTATCCTCTAAAGTAAAATTTAATGGAATGATGTTCATGAGGGATGGTAAATCCCTACACGTCGAACATTTCCTTCACACCATAAATAGTTTAAAAAATTACTTAACCATAGAATGATAAAAATATTCATTTTTAAAAACCCTTTTGCTTTAAAACAGTAAAATATTGGTAAATATGTCATTTAACGATTAGGGGATTATATTATCATATTTTACGAAATGTTTTATAATATTTGGTTATGAATGAACACATATTAAGGTAAATGTAAATTCATAATATATTAAAAACACATTCAATACTAACTTATGTACCAAATAATGAAACAATGGTACCAATATTTGAAAATATTATAAATATAATAGAGACTAAAAAAATACAGGAGTGTTATTGAGAGATGTATTATAATATCTCATCAAATGAAACATAATCATAAAAAATCTCAAAAAGCTATGAGATTGCTTCAATAAACTCTTAACACTAGTTAAATTTTACCATTTTCCACTATCAAATAAATTAAATTACATGAAGAAAAAAATATAATGAATATAAATATATTCAAGATATAAAATTTCAATGGTAATATATACAATTCATTGAATAATACAGCTACAAAACTTGGTATGTATCTTAACGAAGGTACTTTGAGACCCAATTATTGTACCGATTTGATAATTTTAGAAAAAAAGTCCCCATGAAATAAATATAATAAAATGTATATTTATATACCGATTAATTTAATTTTAATTATGATAGAATACATCCACGAGTAGTATACAAACCACATTAAAGGAATGGGTGGTGAATAAATCATATATCTCAGGAAAATAAAATGTGAGATGAAATTATCCTACCTTATGACTTGACTCTCTTCACACTCACTAAAAACTACTATATAATTTTATAAGTTTAATACACAAATATCACATAACCATATTATTATATATAATACATTATATGGTTTGGTGATGACTTTAAATTACCAGCTTGTTATCAATACTATGTTAAGGTTTAACTTTGGGTAATATTCTATTTGTTCTTTTCATATGTATTAATTTGTTATATATTTGGTCCTTCAATATATATCAAGATTTTTAGAATTTAAATCATCATAAAAATATAATATATATTCAGTATATGTGTGTTTTAATAATCGATAGAATATATATGTATGAAATGGAATACACTGTTGTATCTATGCATAAACATTGTTTCTGTTATTATTATCGCATTGAAAGAAAGAAGAAAAATGTAATAAATATATATATATATATAATGATTAAAATGGAATTATTATATAATATAAATCATATAATTTCACTAAAACAATCATTAATAATTTCCATGTAGTGTTTGAATGTGTAACTTCGCTTTGAGGGGTCTATTGTCCTCACATCCTCAAACAAAATTATCGTATTTAGACCATGGTAAAATTGTAATGATATGTGGTGTGAAAGGATTAATTAAGATTAATTAAATAATTAATATAAAATATATAAATATATTTTACATCATTATTTCCCCCATGAGAGGTCTTATGGATAAATTTACAATGATAATTTTGGGAGGTGGTGGTTCTTCGTACACATAAATAGTATGTCTGTTATCCATTAGATATAGGTATGTGTATGTTTAGCAAGAAAAATTAGAATAAATACATTATAGTATATTTAATATAATGTTTTCATTATAAATTCATGTAATAAATATAGTGGAGTGGGTCCCTAAATAAAATAAAAAAAGATACTTGAGAGATGTTGTTATCTCATAATCAGGTAACTCAATTTCGTTTGTTCCAAAAGGCTTCATTGGATTGATATATTCCCAAGGGGTGTCTTATGGGAGGAAAGGACAGATGTTGGGAATTTTATTGGGAATATATTTTCCATACATAAGTGGATTTAGAAGATTGATAAGGATGAGCTATTAGGGCCTTTCATTGGTAAGGGAAAGGTCATACTTGGACTTTTTTTAAAACAAGTTAGGTGTACCCGCGTTTTTACCGTAAAATGTCATACTAGTCCAAAAAAACGAAATAATATATAGTTCATGGAATCATAATGCACAGAAAATTGATCTTGCACAACTCTCTTGGTATTTTGGGTCATAAATATAATGGTTAAGACCGTTTAACCTAATTTTTCTCTTAATCATTATAATTAATTTTAATTATTCTGACTAAATTTTTTTGTCAAAAAAAATACGTTATTAGAAATTAGAAATTATTATTATTTAAAATACGGAATCCATTTTTCTCAATACTAATAAAATATGTGGCCAAAATGAATTTAAAAAAAATCTCACTGAGGGGATGACACTGTAGGTTTTTAAAGTAAAAGCATCCAAAAGTTTGCAATATTGTGATAATCAATTTCAAATGGAAATTGATTACAATGACGTAAATTTTCTTTTTTTAAAAAAATATTATCTTATTAAACTTTTCAATCAATTTAAATTTTTTTTAACTACATAATTGAATTTGATGAAAAATAATATCTGAATTAAAAATTAATATGTTTAACTACTCATTTAAAAATGAAACCAAATATAAAAAATCAAAAACATTATCCTAACCTATTTTTTGTGTATTTTCAATATGTTTTTTATCATGAAATATTAATTCTATAAATTTTCCCAGAAACAGTTTTAAAAAGGATTCTCTATTAAAAATCACTATAATCACCTTCACAAAAATACTGGGTTTTAAGCATAAATTATGTTGTTTTCTTTTATTATATTTATCTAATATATTAGATGATTGTCAAAAAAATATTGTTTCGAATATATAAAATATAAATTTATTTAATATTATTCAATTTTATTAATTAATTTTACATTTTAAATTAAATTGTCTTTTTTACATTAAAATATACTTTTACAATATCATTCCTTTTATATTCATTTGGGTTTTATACTCTTTTCTAATTTATAGGTAACTAATGAGTTATAATATATATATCCGTAGCTTAGTTAATCCTATAATATTAAGTTTAATGTCCATGGTATATCCCCTTAAACGAAAACATATTTATAATTTGTTTTTGTTCAGTAAAACTCAGTCATGTGTGTTATGAAAGCCATCGATGAAATATAGTATTACATGTAACGTTAGTAGAACTATGAGTTCCTTATCAATAATGAAAATTTATTTAATTTTTTTTCCATGATTAACTGGTTTTTATTTATATTTTATGCTATATATTGTTATTAAATATAAAATAAAATTTTACTAGTGTTTCATGTAATAAAAATTATCCAAAAGATTAAATTAAATTAAAAAATCCCAAAATCATGTGCTGCTATAATCTACCCCCTTCTAAATGAATTTTTCCCATTAAATTCATATCAGTTATCAATGTTTTAATATTTTTATGTTCCCTTTATAGAAACTGACATTGTAAAACGGAATCTTAAAACATAAATTAAAATAAAACTGATTGAAACATAATGTTTACCAAAAATAATATATATCTATGGTTCAACATAGGAGATCATAGGTGGAATGTTAATACATATACATTGAGGAAAATCATAAATATTAATATGAAGTGATTGGGTCATCAATAAAAAACAATTGAATGATCAATGAATGTTTTAGGGACTCAATGTCAGAAATCATTGATGAATTAAAAGGTAATCAGTCCAATATCAATTATGGTATTAGGAAAACACATTTTTTATCATGATACTATCTTTGAGTAATTCTTTTATTGAACAATAATGTAAGGAAATATACATAATTTTTATGTTTCTACAAATATATCAATCTTTGGTTTTGATTTTATCTATTTATAATCCATCCATTAATTGATGAAATGGAGGTCTAGAAATAAACATTAATTCCCAATGCACTAAAATAATATTTTAGTATATCGTAAGGTCCATATGTTAATGAAATGTATAACTATTTTTCATTAATATTCCTTTAAAATAAATATTGTTAATAAATTAATATGTAACCATAAAAATTAACACAACTATTTCATCATAAATAATTATTCATCAAAAATAATTTTACATTAACCAATACATCGTGTAAGACAGTGGTAGGCATGAAATCCTTCCCATCATTTGATCATGGTTTAAGGACCTATGGCCTAGCCAGAATTCATTAGTTATCTCCGGGAATACCGGATAAAATTTTTAAAACCACACTAATATATTTTCCAAAAATATATATGATTTACCTCCATAAATTATAGTTAATCACTAAATATACTCTAAAAAATATTTTTAATAAAATATATGTAAATAAATACTTCCTCTAAAGTTTAAATTAAAATTATAATGAATGGTTAACCTTACAACCCTTCTGAAAGATGAAAATCCAAATCATCGTTATGAAAATCACAAAATAAACATAACATTGATCCCCCATATATCACAAAGAATCTCCTGGTTGTTACATTCCAAATATGTGAATATCCTAAACGTATATTCTCTTGAAACATGGTAATAACATTAAATACCACAAATAAATTTGGAAAATGTAAATTATTATTGATTCTATATATTAGTTGATATATTCTATAAAACCATGATGTTGGAAACTTCATCCCTGCTAGTATAAACTACTTGTCAATATATCCCTAATTAGTTATATGGTAATAAATATCATCCAATTTATTTTAACCCAACATATCATTGTCCAATAATCATTATCTCAATGCCGTAATTAAACAATTGTATGATTACCTTAGTAAAAGTATCACCATTCCATTAAACAACCATTCAAAAAAAATCATTCCGTAGAGAAATACTATTATAAAAATACTTATATATTTCATGATTAATATAACATAATCACTAAATTCCAAAACCAAAATACTTCATGCTTATAACTTTATTCTTAAACTATTACACTGGTTTCATCAACATATTCATTAATACAACATTCTTATAATATGAAATATGAATCTTGTATTAAGGTTCCAGATCCTAAATCTAATCATTCTTATTTTATTAAATTTAAAAAATACTTAAAGAACATCACATGACATTCCGATGTCATTTTTAGCCTCTATATCCTCATATGTATAACCATAACACATACAACCTTCCAACATCAAATTATGAGAATTACTCATGAGTAATAAATTTTAATATTTATTATACTTTCCACATCTGAAATATTCAATGATAACCATATTTTTTCATGTTTTTCCATTGTATAAACCATAATGAATTAGATGAAAAATACATAAAATAGAATAAAACCACATAATCTTGAAAATTTTCCTATAGGAAGACTGAATAATGAAACCTTACTTATTCAATGTCACCCTAGGTTTGTCTTAGGTTATTCTTAGAAAAAATACATTTTAATCCTTATTTATGGTTCATGTAGAGTTTATGAATTTCCAAATCATATCCCCCCATGAGTTTCAAACCATGTGTGTAGCAAGGATCACTATTGCATACTAGATTACCCAAATCTAGGACCGGAATTACATGTAAGAGTTGTTAACCCACGGTAAATCTATTCCAAATCCACATCCATTTTTAATATTTGGACATGAATGCTTTTGTAGAAAACCACTAACTCTATCAATTACTAAAATTATAGGATAATTTTTATTCCTTCCATTATCCATAGTCATATCACTAGACATGTAATCAGTGTTCTCTTAATGTTTTTCTCATCCTAGATTACATATGTTAACTAATACAATTATCAGATACCAACTATAGACACCAAAACTTTTCAAATGATAACATTACATAAGTTTTGATGAATAATTATAACATTATACAAACAGATACTCAAAGACCGTATTAGTCTAGTGCCTTTGGAAGCATGAAAAAAAAATAATGTTTCATAAGTGAACAATATTATCTCCCACTATGTTCTTCATAACTATAAACATTATCAGAAACATCATACTTAATACATATCTCCATAAATTGGGGAATGAAACATGTAAAGGGGTGAGATCATATCCTCAATAAGGGTAAAGAAGGGATACATGTAATCATAAGCATGATCATAATTATTTTAGAATGCGATCATATCATTATAACATCTTACAAAATATATCATATTATTGAAAATAATAATTATGGCATAATGCATCGTTGTTCATCAGACATGAATCATAATAAAATAAAGAACAAAATCCATGAAATCATAATATAATAATAAAACATGAAATTGTGTAAGACATGTAATAATATGATATGATTTCCATATAAGCATATAAACCACTAAAGAAATCATATTTTTAGTATGGATTCACTCCCCATACCATTTTGGTAGTCATCGTTCACTCCCATGGACATTATTATAGTATGAGTTCACTCCTTATATCATCTTAGTAGTTAGGGATCTCTCCCATGGCCATCAAAGTTGTCAAGGTTCATTCAAAATATAGTGTCAGTCTATATCATTAGATATAAATCTTTACCCAATTAAAATGAGGGGGGTATAGGTCCCACCCATATCATTATGTAATCAAACATAATGTTCCACAAGATTATTAAAAATCATATCATAACCCTTGAAATGAAATAGGTATCAAAAATATTTAATTAAATTATAACCTTCGGAAAAATATATAGGTTTTGTAATCAATTCATTAAAAACATAACTCATGAAAGAGAAATGGATTTCACAAATATATAACCCATGAAAGAGAAATGGTTTTCATAAATACCATGAAATTATGAATAAGCCATTTAGATAAATAATATAAATGGAAAAATTAGATCATTTCATGGAAAGGCTTGAATAACACGAACACAATTCAATATAGATGGAAAATAATTTTGAAGTGTCATTCAAAGAAATTGACTAAAATATTATTTTATTCATTAAAAATGAATTTAATATTTAAACCCATTTTAAAATAATTTTATTTGAAAAAACATTGAATATTTTATAAAGATATTTAAAATAATTTTGAAAACATTTTTCCTTGAAAACATATAGAATAATCTCCAAAAATATATTAAAATAAAATTTCATTCAAAAAAAATTTAGAAAATTAAAATAATTATTAAAATCATTTTGAAAACCATTACATTGAAAGTACATTGGAAACATAAAATGAAATCCTAAAAAAAATTAAACCCATTTTATTGGAAATAAATTTGAAAACAAATAAATAAACAATGAAATTTTCTGAAAACTATTTCTTTGAAAATAAATTTTAAAATTTATAATGAAAAAATGAAAATCTTGTTTAAAAAATTTTACTTGAAAACAGATTAATAAAGCTTGAAAATGTTTTTAATCCCCCTATTCCCTTAAAACATTAAATATAAACATGAAAACATTTTGAAACCTATTTTCCTGAAAATAATTTAAAATAATGAATTTAGAAAATAATAGGAAATTTTTTCATTAAAAATAAAATTTAATAATCTAAAGTAAGCATCGATTCAAGGATCGTCATGATGGTATGGAAAGATATATGTATTGAACATTCCATTTGCATCATATAATGTTTATAATAGTGACTTGATAAGAAAATGAAAAAGGATATTCATTTTTAGAAAATATTTTTATGTTAAAACACGGGTAAATATTTCAATTGAATATCACAGGATAATTGTAGAATATTTTTTGAAGCTTCTTATAATATATGGTTTTGATAGAACATTGATTTCAGGCCTAAGAGGGAGGTATATTCAGACATTCCTAAAAACACATTCTTGATTATATAATGCAGTAAAGAATGGAATATTGGAACTATTATATGATAATATATTAAATATCTAGAAAATAATAAAATTCATTAATTTTCATGAGAGATGAATCATAATATTTCATCAATGGATGCATAATTGTAACCAGTCTTGAAAAGAGATGAGATAGTTTCAATTATCTCATACTAGTTGGTAACATTGAACTATACACCCCATTTAATAAAATGAAATTAAATAAAACATAAAATATCATTAATAGTTATATATTTCTGATATAACATTTCAATGATAGTATATACACCTTATGTAAAAATATGGGTTCATAGCATGGAATGTGTCTCAAATAAGTAAATTGAGACAAAATAATTTTATCGATTTGGTATCATTGGAAACATAGTCTCCATAAAATATATAAAATAAAATGGTTATGAAAATACCCATAAATGTTATTATATTAATCTTAGAATAAATATAGGGTTAGTATATACACCACAAGAATGTAACGGGTGGTGAATAAAGAAAGTATCTCATAGAATGAAAAAATGAGACGAAATTACCTTACCTTATGTCTTGACTATAATAAAACTCATTCAATCCACCAATATAATAAATATAATTTTATTAAAAATATTTCACCTAAAAAAATTATTATATATCATATTTCATATGTTTTCATTATTACTTTATATTAACACCTTCTTCACAAAATTACGTAAAGGCTTCACTTCAGGCAATATTCACATTGTTCATTGCATGTGTCATAATTTGCTATATCTTTGGTCCTAAAACATAAAAAATGACTTCTAGAATGTAAATAATTATATAAATATCATTTATATTCATCATTGTTTTCTAATAATCTATATAATATATAAGTATAAAATGTTCTACACCATTAATGGATATGGTAAGCCGTACATACACATGAATGTTGATTTCCATTTTTATTGTCATATTGAATGAAATAAGGTAATGTAACTATATTTATGTATATATATATGTATATAATTAGTTTAGTATATTTATTATATCATATATATCATATAAGTTCAATAAACCTATTGATAATACATTACCTTTAGTGTGTGAACGAATCACTTCGCTTTAAGGGGGTGGTAGTCCACACTTTCTCAAAAGAAATTATCATATTTACATCAAAGGAGAGGTATGAAAATATGTGTTGTACAATGATTATATAATAATAAATTAATAATAAATATTAAATACATAAATAAAATTTCAATCATATTGTTCTCCACGTGTGGCGGTAAGGAAATATGAACAATCATCGTTTTGTGACGTGATAGTTCACCGTACACATAATCATTACGTTCGTTACACATTAGATGGAGGGGAGTTAAATAGTTGGAAAAATATATAGAATAAAAATATCCTAGTTTATTCAGCATAATTTTTTATGGATGAATGGAATAAATATATTGGATGGGTGGGGAACTAAAATTAAATAAAGGGGATAGACATAAGTCATTATCACTTAATCTGGAAACTTCTTTTGGATTTTGCAAAAAAGATCTCTTAGATTGATTTCTTCCAATGACGGGGAGATTCTAGGAGTAATTTAGGTATCTTTTTAAGTGTATTGGTATTATATTTTTTTATATTATTTGTTTTGATAAGTGTGATGGAGAGAGAGGGGGGAGGCATTTTTTAGGGAAGGGAATGTGCACACATGGCCATTTTGAAAACAATTTACATGTGCCCACTTATTTTCAAAAACAATCATACCAAACAAAAACATGTTAATAATGGATATTTTAAGGGATAATATTTTCTATAAATGGGTTTTCTATATGTTTTTATGAATTTTTGTTTCTTCAATTTAAGGTTAAGTACATTGTTAACATTATTTTTCTCTTCATTATTGTAAATATTTTTAATCGTGTTCCCTAATATTTTTCGTCAAAAATAAATATGAACATATTAGTAATTTAATTTTATTTATTACTAATATTCAATAAATTTTTCCAAAGTCTAATCACATATATTCCTTAAATTAATTTAATTTATAATCTCATTGATAGGTCACTAGTATGGGTTTTTAAATTAAAAACAGCCAAAAGATTGTAATGTTTGTATACCTAATTTCAAATAGAAAATAATTCCAATGACAAAAATTGTATTATTTTATTTAAAAATTATCATAATCAAAATTAAAACCAATTAAAAATATATATTAATCTTATGAACCAATTATAAGAAAATGTATTTTTTAATTTAAATTAAATTTTTTTAACTATTCATTAACAAAATGAAACCTTACAAAAAAAGAAAAATTCATCCTAACAAAATTATTATGTTTCTAGTGAAAATCTGATTTTTATTTTTACATATAAAGTCTATAAATGTTCAAATAATTTTATTTAAAATGGGTTCCCAATTAAAATTTGGAAAATCAATATTTACAAAAATATAGGTTTTTACGCATAAAATTGGGTTTGTTCTAATAATATATAAATAAAAAATATTTGATAATTATAAAAAATATTAGTGTGAATATATAACATATAAATTTAATATATATCATTAACTATTATTAATAAATATTTGTTGATAATATAAATCGTCTTATCGCAATGTTATAGACCTTTCTACGATCATTCCCTTTATATTAATTTGGTTTCTATATTATTTTCAAATTAAAGGTTTAGAAATGAATTCAACTATATATATTCATAAATTATTTATTCCAATAATATTTTTTTAATGGACATTTTATGTGATATTAAATAATAATAATTTAGTTATGAATTATTTTTTTGTAACACACATCATTGCATGTTACGCAAGCCATCGAGGAAAGTTAGTCTTGCTTGTAACATAAGATATCCTCATTGTTCCATGCACAAAAAGATAAAATTAATGATTTTTGTAGTTCATGGTTAAAATATTTTTTCATATAATGAAATATATGCATATTTTTTATATGAGATAAAATATTTTCTATGTTTTGTGAAATGTTAAATATTTAAAAGATTAAATTAATTTAAAAAATTAAAATTCAAAAAATATCAATGTGCTAAATTATACCCACCTTGAAATGATTTTTTCCTCGAAATTCATCTGGGTTTTCAAATTGTTAAAGGTTTAAAATTATCATTTATAGAAAATCATCATCATAATACTAAATCATAAAACATTATTTGGAAAGGGAATGTGGGAGACATAAATGTTTCCTGAAGTAACATATGACTAGGGTTCCACAAATGAGAATGCAGGTTGATAGTAAAAACATGAACATGGAAGAAAAGATTAAATATTTGAGGGGAAAACTATGTTCATGAATCACTACTAAGGTAATGATCTGTAAAAGGACAAGGGACAAAAATTTATATTTATGGGATAATTTAAAAGAGCATCTATTTGAAAAAAATTTAGGTATTTGGACAACAATTTTTATTATTATTATCTTATCTTTGAGTAATATTTTTATTGACAAATAAAAGAATTAAATATACATAATTTATATGCTTATATAAAAATAATAATTCTTTTTTTGTTCTTTTATAGATTTATATTTCATCCATATCATCAAGAAATGGATTTCCATCAATTAAACTTGATACCCGAAGCACTAAAATACACTTTCAGCATATCTTATGGTCTGTAAAAGAATAAAAATTATACCTATTACCTATAAAAATCCAAGAAAATTAATATGTTTAATACAATAATCTCTAGACAGAAACTGTAACACTATTTCTTAATTATAAATAATTATACATCAAAAATAATTATATATTAACCAAGATTTCGTGTAGGCTGGTGGTAGGTGTGAAACCCATATTGTCCTTATATTATTAGTTCATAACCTACAGCATTGCCAAACATTATTTTTTCCCCAAACATACATAATTTTCATTATTAAAACAACATTAATATAACATCCAAATTAAATATGATGGACATTCTGGAAAAAGATAAATAACTAAATATTCTATGAACCATGTTTATCCAATTCAATCTCAATACATAAATAATTCCTCCATAGTTTAATATAAACTTTTCATGAATTATTAACCATATAACCTATCTGAAATATTAAAATCAGAAACATTATAAAAAATGCCAGGAAAGGAAACTAAATGTGATCCCTCATATATCACAAAGTATCTCTTGGTTGTCACATTCTAAACATGTGTATACCATCATCATATATTCTCTTAAAGCATGATAGAAACATGTATTACCATAAATACTTCAATAAAACATAAATTATTATGTATTACATATATTACTAGATATATTCCATAAATCCAAGAAGTTGTAAACACCATTCATGATTTCATAGACTACTTTTCAAAAAGACCATAATTATTTACATGGTATCAGTGTCACCGAATTTACTTATATCCAATTTATATTTATCTATGTATCATTATATAAATTCACTACATTAATAAAGGGATATTGTACCTTAATCAAAATATCAACATTACCTGATAAAACCGTTTAAAATGTCTATTTTATTCCTAAATTAAAACTTTTAAATAATATACCTTTATATTTCCTGATTTAAAAAACTCAATATTTGAATTCCAAAACATTAAGACTTGATTCATCAAACAATATTATTATAACATTACTCTAGATTTATCAAATTATATTTTAATACCACATTCTTATAGTATTAAATATAAATCATGTCATAAGGTTACACAACCTTATTCTAATCAATCTTCGTATGTTTAATGTCAAAAATTACTAGAGGAACATCCTATTACTTTTAGATGTCATTTTTTGTCTCTTTATCTACAGATGTATAACTAATACTCATACCACCTTCTTAATTAAATTAATCAAATTTACACAAATGAAATAAATTTTCATAATGTTCTAACATTCCACATATAAAAAATTCATTTTTTACTATGTTTTTTTAGTTTTCTCCATTGACTGAAACTAGAACGAATAGGCTGAGAAACAAATATCCTAGAATAAAACCACATAATCATGAAAAATATATTATCGGAGGAACACATCGTGAAACCTTATATATAATATTAAACACCTTTTTATCCTAGGTTATTCACAGAAAACATCTATTTGAATCTGTAATGGCGATTTAGGAATATTTTTGAATTTTAAAAAATATCACCTGGGAGTGTCATAGTAGGAGTGCCAGAAGGTTCCTTGTCATGTACCATACTACCCCGAGTCAACATTAGAACATTTTTTCAGATTTGTTTCCCATATATACATCTATTTTATATCCACATCAACATTTAGTATCCAGATATTGATTTATTTCTAAGAAACCACTCACTCTATCCTTTACCAAAATTTTAGGACATTTTCCTATACTTTTTCTTATCCATAGACTTATCCCTAGAAATCTCCATAGGGATCACCGTATATTTATCTCATACTAGCTTCAAATTTTAATCTATACCTTTTATCTGATATGAACTATTTAGACCCTCTATTTTCATACATTAATAGTGCATTACTTTTTTGTAATGCATAAAAAAATATATAAACAGATGCCCAAAGAACATATTAGTCCACTGCCCTTGAAAGCATGGACACATATATATGAAATGTAATATATCTATTTTATCCCCTAATAATTTCTTCCTTACTATAATCCTTCTACGACATATAACAATTAATAGATATCTTCTTAACATGGGAAAACAAACATAAAATAGGGTGAGCTCAAATGATCATTAAGGGAAAATAATGGATACTTGTAATCATAAGCATGAGCCTAATGGTAAGATAATTTGATCATAAAATAATAAGATCATACACTATATATCATATGATCATGAACCTAAATCATGTAATAAAACATGGGATTTCATAATAAATGAATCATATGGTTATATAGAAAATAAGATAAGAACTCATAACATAGGAATAAAATATGGAATTGTGGTGGACATATAAACATATAATTAGATTTCAATAGTAGCCAAATCATCACATCCCAGACCATATTAGTAGATTGGGTGCTCTTATTGTACAATTTAGGTAGTCATGGTTTACTCCCACGGAAATATTAGTAGTGCGAGTTCAATCCCAATACCATCTTGGTTGTCATTGTTCTCTCTGATGGCCATCTTAGTAGTCAAGGATAATTCACAAAATGATCTTAAACTCTCTCAGGAGATATAAATCATTACCCAATGCATTTGGGGGAGATATAGTTCCAAACCATCACATAATTAAATAATCCACACATGTTCCATATGATCATTAAAAATCATATCGTAACCCATGAAATGAAATGGGTATCATAAACATGTAATCATATAATAATCAGGGGGAAAATATATAGGATTCATAATAATTTCTTCAAACACATAACCCATAAATGAGAAATTTATTTCATAACCATATAACTATTAAATTATAAAGAGTTTTGATAAGGATGAGGACATTAAACAGAATCCATTCAGATAAGGAATATGAATTCAACATTTTGACCATTTCCATGAAAGGAATGAGTTATATCAATAGGTGTTGTATTAGATGATAAAAGTTGAATTATATTTCGAGAAAAAATTTCATCAAGAATATATAAATTATTATATTAAAAATGATATTTAATGTAGAATACCATTTCAAAATAATTTTCTTATAAAATACCATTAAAAATTATAAATAAGACATGAAATAATTTTGAAAAGACTATTTCCTCAAAAAATTTATTATAAGATTAAAAAAATTAAAAAAATTCTTTATAACATATTGAAAACATTGAATAAAATATTTAAACAAATTGATAAACATTTTATAAAAATACTTAGAATACTTATAAAACATATTATAAATAATTGAAAACCATTTCAATGGAAATAGATTTTAATATATTTAACCAAGGAATGAAAACGTTTTCAATAACATTTAATTGAAAATATTCTTATAATGATATAAATAAATCTCAAAATCATATTTAAGACCTTTTTACTTGATTAGTTATGAACGAATTAGGGAAAACAATTTGAAACACCTTTTCCCTTAAAGCATTATATATAAGCTTGAAATCATTATGAAACCCAGTTTCAAAAAAAATTAAAATTTAATTTCATTAATATTATTAAACCATTTTAGATAAAAAACCATAAAATATTATAATGTAATCTTAAATGGAATGAATTTCATGATGGTTTGAATATCTATAATTATTTATCATTCCTTTTACACCGTAAAACATTTAAAAAAGTTCCTCGAATAAAAATTTACATGAATATTAGTTTTAAAAATCCATTTTTTTAAAAGGTAAATTATAGGTAAATATTTAATTTAATTATTATAGGATAATAGTTTAATATTTTTTGCAAACCATTAATATGATACGGTTTTGGAAGAATTCATATTTCCTACATAAGTGAGAGATATATTCTAACATTATTAATTACACTTTATTAACTATATTTTATACCAAGGAGTGGACAAATTCTACCAATTTTTGAATATATCATTAATAATCAAAACATAATAAACATAATGAGTGATATTGAGGTATGGATAATAATATTTCATCATTGGAACTATAATCCTAATAAATCATGAAAATCAGTGAGAGTGTTTCAATATACTCTTACCACTTTATAACATTGAATAACTCTCCACTTTCAAGAAAAAGTAATTACATGAAGCCTAAAATATAATTAATTGGAATATATTTGTCATATATCATTTCAAATTAATTATATACATATCATGAAAAAATATTGGTTGAAAACATTTCATGTGTGTCAGATAAGTCAAATTGAGACAAAATCATTTTATCGATTCAGAACCATTTGAAACATATTCCCCATGAATGAAATATTAAAAAATTTATATTTAAATACCATTAAGTTTATATATAATAATCATATAATACTACCAATGGTAGTATAAACAACACAAAAATGGAATGGTGGTGAACAAATTATTTATCCAATGGAAATAAAAAGTGCGATTAAATTTCCTTACCTTGTGTCTTGGATCTCGTTCTACTTAGTAAAAACATTGGAATATTAAATATAATTTTATTATAAATCTATAATATAACCATATTATTATATATAATACCTAATATTGTTTTATTATGAATTTATATTACCCACTTTTCAAAAATCCCATGTTAAGGCTTCCCTTTGCATAATATTCACTTTGTTCATTGCACTTGCCTAAATTTGTTATATATTTGATCCTTATACATATTTCAAGATTTAAAGAATTAATATAATGATATATATATCATGTATATTCATTTCATATGTGATATAATAATATATATAATATATATGTATGAAATTAAATACTATGATCATGGAGATAATAAGTCGTACATACACATGAATGTTGTTTCAATTTTTATTATCGTATTGAATGAATAAAGATAAATGAAATATATATATATGAGTGTGTGTGTGTATCATTATTAAGGTATTATTATTATACCATATATATCGTATAAATTCACTAAAATCATTTTTTATACATTTTATGTTGTGTGTGAACATATTACATTTCTTTGAGGGGGTGGTAGTCCACACTTGCTTAGCCGAAATTATTATATTTACACCAAATGAAAAGTATAAAAATATTTGTTGTTAAAGGATTAAAGAAGCATAATGAAATAGTAAAGATAATATATATTATCATCGTTTCTATAATACTTTCTACCATTAGACACTTTAAGGAAAAATAGGGAACAATTGTTTTGTGAGGTGATATATGTTCAATACTACAACAATCCACTTATCCATTTCACACTTAATCATTATTTATTACGTAAAATTTCACTTAATACATCTCTAAAGATATAGAGCTATGGTGTATATGAAAAAATTATGAACATTACATGAAATACGAACACATAAAAATACAAAATCATTATTGAAAACTTCTTTTACGTGACCACAACATTACATCGTACGTAGAATTGTGTCGGATAACCTGTGGACATACATATGAAATAGGTGAGATATAAAGCCTAATAAGGTAGAGAATATGGAAAAAAATTTACAAATAATTTTTTTATGAATTAGTCATATCAATGGGGATAATAGAGACATGAATATAATGTCATGATATACCATGATAATCACAACATGTAGATGGGGAAAAACATTTAACATGCTATTAGCATGATCCAAGGCTCATTACATAGAGAGAATGAGTAAACACTCATTGCACTTGAATTATCATGAGTAAACCTTAATTTTACATTAATTATCATGTGTTATCCCTAAATTCACATGACATATCTTGATACTAATAAATAACTAATTCATTGGGGTGATATCATGACGTTCCATTCATAAACAGTTCATTTAATGCATAAGTGATCCAATTGATCATACAACATGGATTAATAAAAAACATAATATATTACATGAATAAAATATATGTAAAAAATAAATGTATCTACTTAATCAACAATTACTTGTGCATAAATTTTAATACCATTGATAGTGAAATTGGTATGGTATACTCTTACACAATGATTTTGGCATGGGAAATTTCGGTGAAACTTCTGTAGCATAACGACATCAAAAAAAACTGTAAAATGTGATGATTAAAGAGAAAGAGGTATCTCATCATTTATACATGAAATGGAATGTATGGGGGTCATTCATCATAATATCCTAACTTATGTAATGGAATTTATATGTATAATATTAAAGAATTTCTTGAATGAAAATGAGAAGAGAGGAATTTCATACAGAATTATGGCATGGAAACATGTGTACATTTGAGGTTTTAATGAGAAAGAAAGAGGTCTCTCATCATTCCAAAATTAGTAGGGCAGTATGGGGGAGGTTTGAAATCATAACCCATGATTTTTAACTGAAAACAAATGGGTATAACAATATATAGAAATTTGGAAAACAATAAGAAATAAAGAAATACCTTTCATTGAAGTGGTGTCCAATGGGTTTGGTAGGGTCTTTAGTGAGGATTATTGGGAGAATGGGGCGCCTTGGTAGTATTCTAGATAGATAGGAAAATATTCGGGACTTGATACAATGGTTTTTAATGATGATAAGTGGGGGTTTGGGTGGGTTTATATAGGAAATGAGAGGGAATTCTATATTATTTAGTTTTCAGAAACAACACATTAATCTAATCAAAACCACATACCAACCCATTGTTAATGCCCAGGGTTTTCCAAATAGGATTTGAAAATATTATTTTATAATTCCAATGTTAGAAAATATTTAAATATTTATCTTTCTTATGTGGAGGTGAGTCACGCTCTCCAGGAAATCATTTTAAAATGTTAAAATGTTTTATAAGTCATGGAGGGTCCACTAGGTCTTTGCAAAATTGATCAATGAAATATAAAATCACAATATATTAATGGTAAAACAAATATTGTAAGAATAACCCTTTATAGTATTTTATAACATCTCTTTATGGTCAATATGATGTCATAAAACACATTATATATTTATATAGTATTTAATTTTTACCCAAAAAATCGACTGTCTCAGAAAATAATGAAAAAATCACCGTTGGATAATTTTATTGTCCTAAATTCAAAAATAATATTCATATTATCTAAATAATTTTCTATATATATGAATATTTACTGTTCAAAAACAAACCATCATTTATAAAAAAAATTATGTGTTTAAACAAAAACATCACTCAAACCATAATAAAACATAAAATTGTATTAATAAAACATATTCCATAATTTATATTTTAAAAAATATAGATTAGTAATAATATATTGTTAAAATATTATGTAATTAAAAAATACCTTAATTCATCAAAATATATTTTATAATATAATTTAAATATTAACTAAGAATATTATATTTATTTAAAAATCCATTTAAAAAGTAATAATAATTAAATGAATATATATTGTTTATAAAAAAATAATGCACATAATCCAAGTTCTAGGGTCTTTTTACATATCCCTTTATAACACCCGCACATGACCTTAGGGTATGGTGTGTGATGGTGATAGACTCTTGGGGTGGCTCAGACAACATCTCTCGAGTGGTAATCACTATTAACATCCACTTCTCATGTATGTTGTTCCATTTTTGTGTAACATGTTGAATATTAGCTTTTGATTGGTCCCAAGTGAAACCATGTGATTCTACATTCTTCCCGAGCTCTGAAAAATGAGCATCGTGTGGGGAAATTCTACTAGATGAGGCCATCACTTCTTTTTTTCTGAGTAAATTGTATTTTTTAAATACATATATATATACAAATCATGTGATCACTATTCAATAGATCTATTATAAATGGTAACATTTCATAATAGTATTTTACAATCCAAAAACAAAAAATGAGGAAGTTCATATATTTTATATACCAATTCACATAATAAGACATTTAATTAGATGAAGGTGTATTTTCATCAATAAATGTTTGGGTTATTAGAAACATACCCCTTAAAAAATTTAACCATCATATTTTCCTTTTTCCACACTAAAACGGATAAGGGTAACTCTACATCATCACTTCCATTGATTCCATTGTTTCTTCTTCAAACGTCTGGTTTCGTTGCAACACCTTGACAAGGGGAATTATCTTATTTCTTAGATCTTTATCCATATTTTCTATGAACATTATCAGATTCTATTCATATGATATGTGATCCTCCAATGGTAACACCTCCGGATTGAGTAAAAGTTATGTTTTAAGTATGTAATTCATTTTTGAGTGATTCATGGAAGACAAAATGTACTGGAGACAGGTTTGGTGGTAGTGCTTGTGGATAGGGCACTGCTCCAATGCGATCAAGGATCTCAAAAGGGAGGATGTACCTTGGACTGCGTTTACCCTTCTTCTCAAATCTCAAAACCCTCTTCTATGATGATATATTGAGGAATACTATATATATGATATCAAAATATAGTTCACATCAATGAATATCAGTATAACTCTTTTGTTGACTCTGAGAATCTTTAATGTGCTGCTGGATGGTCTTAACCTTCTCCACCATTTCATTTTCCATTTATGGACCTAGGATTTTTAAATCCATAACATGCATGTTTCTACACCTCTTCCTGGAATTGTCATCATGGTGATCCATTTGTATTCTTCAGTGGAAACATTTGTTGAAATATAACTCAATGAATGGAACATGTTGATCCCATATTTCTTTGAAGTCCATTGAGCATGTTCTCAACATGTCCTCAATTGTTTTGATAGTATGCTCATATTTTCCATCGGTTTGAGGATGATAAGTCATACTGACATTAATAAGAGTATTTATAGTGTGTTGGAGAATCTTATAGAACATATAGGTGAATCTTGGATCACTATCAGATATAATAGATAGTGGTACTCCAGGTAGTCTTTCCACTTCATTGGTGTATATATGTTAATGTTGACCCAATAATAAATCCTATCGAATTACTCTGATTTGTATAGTCTTAAAAAGACAATCCACAACAACCTATATAGTATTGTTTCATTTGGATGTCTTAAGAAGTACGGTGGAAAAGTCCATAGTGATGTTTTCTGATTCCCATGTTGGTATGGGTAATGGTTGCATCATCCCCATATACTTATACCACATAGACTTTACTGGATCACATACAAGGCACATTGATGTATACATAGTGATATCTTTCTTCATGTAATTCGACCAATAATTCTCTACGAGATCTCGATACATCTTTGTGTTTCATGGGTGAATGGAGAAATTGAATATTTGTGCATCATCCAAAATTTCATTCTTTAACTACATATTTGATAGATCACACAGTCGTAAAACAAAATATCACAATTACCTATTCATTAACATTGAACATTGAGGATTTCCCTTCTCTAATAGTTTTAACATTCTTCTGAATTCCCACATCATCCAATTGAGAATCCATTAACCCTTCCAAATGATATGGTTGAGCAATACAACAAAAAGTTCTCCACTTGTAGGTAGTGTGAGTACGAGCACAATGATAAGCCTCATTATCAACTCATTCAAACTCTCTTCACATTCATCACTCTATGAAACCATGACTCCCTTCTGGGTTTGATTGGTAAGAGGTTTTGACAATGGTGATAAATTTCCCACAAATTATCGATTATATGTAGCTAAACCTAGGATGTTATGGATATCAATCATAGATCTTGGCCATTCCCATCCCTCAATTGAATTTTTCATGGGGGTATCAACAGATATCCCATTTATTGCGATGATATTACCCAATAATGGGACCTCCTTCAACAATAAATAACACTTGGTGTACTTTTCATGGAGATTCTCCTTTAATGAGGACTCTATTATTGTTCATAGCTACTCCTCATGCTCCTCCTTGGTTTAAGAGTATTTTATAATATTTTCCAAAAATAATACAACAAATTTGAAAATGTAGTCTATAAAGACTCTATTCATCAAGGACATGAATATTTTTGGAGAATTAGTGAGTCCTTAAGATGTTACTATGAATTCATAGTGCATGTATCTTGTTCAAAAAGTAGTATTGTGGAAATCATCTTTCTTCACCCTTACATGGAAATATCCTAACCACAGATCAACCTTTGAAAATTAATTTGCTTCAAGTAGTTGATAAGAAAATTCATCAATTAAAGTTAGAGGAAAATTCTTCATAACTGTGATTTCGTTGGGCTCACGATAATCAATGCAAAGGTGCATTTACCCATACTACTTCTTGATGAAGAGAACTGGTTCACCCCATGGTGATGCACAATGTCGTATGAACCCTTTATCCAAATTTTCTTATATTTTGTTCTTTAGATCCTCAATATCCAAAACGGCCATTTTATACAGAGTCTTCGATATTGCGAAATACATAGCTATAATATCAATATAGATTTCAACATATCTTCTAGGAGGAAGACTAGAAAATTCATCCGGAAACACTTCAGCTAATTCCCTCAAAATAGGAAAGCCTTCAAAAATTAATACATCCTTAAACTAAATATTTTGAGAAAGATACACATTCTTGTTGGGTAGAAATATCCACACTTGAGATGATTGTTCAAAATAAGATTCATCCTCCACCACGTACTTGTATAAAATTGGTGGTCAATTCATCATATAAAGATGTATTTCCCTATCATATCAATTTTTGTTGGCATTTTATTGGGAAAGCCAATCCATGGGAAGAATTTCAAAAAATTCTACAAGAGGGAGTATGAAAATGTTTAATGGGATGTTTAATCCACAAATTATGATATGGTATTTATATTCATGGAATGTAATGATGGCCACATCTGTCGTTCACACAGACATCTTTACATCTATGATTTTTGGTGGTGTTGGGATTTTTCTACTAAACATTCATGATATAAAAGATTGTATAGAACCAGAATCAAAATGTACATTATCTAATAATAAATGAATAACTATAATACTTTACTCCAATTAATTTTTATCCATCTATTTAGTTGTAGTTATGGAAAAATTTATCCCTTTCTCCCTTGGAGGTTTTTGGTTTCCTTGGAAAAAATTTGGATTAGGGAACTGGTTGGAATGTGCCCTAGATCTTTCCAATTGAAGAAATATACAACACATTAATTGTAAAACAGAGTGTTTCTCTCCAATGTCATAGTAGATGTTTTTTTTGCATACAGTTAATGGACAGGTTTCTTTCTCTTTTACACATAAACAATTTTGATGTCCCCTTAAGGAAATTTTTGGGGTGATTCTTTCTATACCTTTGGCAAGTGGGGTGCTGTATTTTCTAAGCACTGTTGGATTTATTCATCAGATCCCCTGAATTAAAGTCCACTTTCTACTTCTTATTCAAATGTTATTCCTGAGATTCTCTGATCTCTATTTCAACTTTGATGGAACATAGGACAATTTCCTCATAGCCATCGATGTAACAGATCACTAGGGCCTTGCATAGGCTTTGGTTTATCCCTCCAAATAAGTGGTCAACCTTGAATTCAAGTGTAATGAAAAATCTTGAGGTTTATCATGACATAATTTTGAATTTTGCATTGTATTCTATGATGGATTGTCATATTTTTGACTTTATGCTAAGGAAGTACCTATTCATCTTATGTTGTAGGGTGTGTTGAAAATATTTGTCGATTTTTTTAGAAATCCTTCCATTCCAACACCTCGATCTCTTCCTCAGTCATCATATTTTTTTATCAATGTCCACCATTGATCAGCTTCACTTTCATAATATAAGCATCTAGAATAACATTCTATTATTCATAACAAAGTAGGATGGAAAAGATATTATCAATGGAATATATCACTTGTTCAGTGATTGAGGGATCAAATGATCCATTAAAATTAGGAGGCCTTGGTCTCAGGAAGCTCTCGATTGATGCTTGTTATTTCTTAGGGGGGTTTTACATTACAGTTGTCCCATTTTTCTATTCAAATGTAGACATAAATGAGAGATTATCATGACAAATATTGTTATTCCTTCTCTCATCAGATTGGTCTTTTCATTAGAGAAGACATCACATTGATATTCACATCATTTTTTGCCTGATTCCTTTTATTACTAGCCATTGGAGGGAATAAGAGGATAGTTAGGGGTAACACCTAAAGGGGAATCCACTGAAAAAAGGTTCAAATTATAAATTAATTTTATTTTCATTTACTTATGAATTTATAGGATTCAATCATCATTATCCGTGATATATTTCCCAACATATATTATTTGAGCCATTTTTAATTCCATAAATAATAGTTTATACCATGCTTATGAATTTAACAATCATATCCCCCAAGAGTGTCATAACCACGAGTAATGATAGGCCCATTTTTATGCACTAGTTCACATTATAGAGAAGCTCAAAGCTATGCTTTCGGGTTTTACAAGTAAAGACATCTGTGTCAGAGCCACCTCTACTTGTTCACATCCTGACATGGTTGTATTTGATTGATTACAAACATGATCTATACTCAATAAAATTTAGCGATGTTTTTGATATACATAATCCTATCTCTGAATCTCTCAACTGGGTTTTCTAATCCTAATCCCAAAAATAACTAATCTTATACTATGATAGAAACTATAATAACCCTGTTCTTTATTACACACTGAAACATGATTTATTACATAAAAAATAACATAATAAAACTCTTAGGACAGAGATATCTAGTGTATTGGAAAAAATAATAAAATTACATGAGAACCTAAGACATACAAATACAACATCTTTATTGGAAACCTATGTTACATGACCATAACATTCCATCGTAATTACCATTAAATGGGATAACATGAGAAGATACATAAGAAATGGGTGAGCTCTAAACCCCTATATGGGAGTAAACATGGAAGTACATAATGACTACAATATATGATAATCAATAAGAATATCAATATAGTATATGAGAAACATGAACAAAAAGGCATGATATAACATGATTATCACAACATGGAGATATGGAAACAACATTTAACATGATATTAGCATGAGCCAATGATCATTTCACTAGGATCCTATGTAAACACATATTGATGTCGAATTAGCATTCGTAAACCCTAATTTTACTTGAATTAGAATGAGTAATCACTCATTGAACATGGTGTATCAAGATACTATTCTTTTACCAATGCATTAGAGCGCTATCTGGGTGAAGCCATTATAAAAATTTCATGCATAAGTGTGCCTTATGGATCATACACCATAGATTCATTAATAATCTCAATTTATTCCACTAATAAGATATATGTAATACATAAATGTAATTGATCAATCCAAAATGTCATCTGTATAAATTTAAATAACCTTTGTAGAGAAATGGGTATGGTATTTAGTTACACGATGATTTTGGCGTGGAAAATTTTGGTATAATTTTGACAGTATAATAACATCAAATAGAAATTATAAAATTGATTAATGAGAGATAAAGGGGTATCACATCATTTATAAATGACATAGACAGTATGGGGGTTACAAAAAATAATATCCCTACATATGTAGTGGAATTTATAAGCATAATATAATATAATTACTTGAATGTAATTGAGAAGAGAGAAATTCCCTATGGAATTTCGGTATGGAAACAGGTGTAAAAGGAAGGCATTAATGGTGGAGAAAGAGGTATATCATCATTAATACACAAGGAAAGAAGTGTGGGGGAGGTGTGAAATCATACCCATTCATTATTAAATTGAAATAAAAATTCTGTAACTACATAAAGAAACTTGGATTACAATGGGAAAGAAAGAAATCCATTACATGAATTTGTGATCATAATTATCACGACCTGACCCAACAGAGCTCGAGCCGCAACTCCCCAAGCCCGCCTCCAATAGGCCAGGGGCTGGCGACCAGCGCCGAGTAGGCTATCACACACATGGGAGGCATTAGCCTAAGGTACCTGTACACACGCACCCACAATCACCTCCATGAAACAGTGCAGAGATATGTAAACTGAAAAGTAAATGCATGCATACAATCTATCCCAAACCAGAGTGCAACAGAAAAAGTACAAAGGAAAAAAAAGGGCCAACAAAAAGAAAACTACAAAGCGCGTCCAACCTGCTCTGAAGAAGGGGAACCCTGCCTCAATCACCCGCCGGAAAGCACCCTCGGCATAGCTCCGGTAAACACCCTGGTCAACTCGCTCACTAAGCTCCGCCTGCTTCGGGTCCTCCTGGGACTCCGTCAAAAGGCATGTGATCTGCATAAGACACAAACATGTGTGGGAAAAGCCCATGCAGGGGTGAGTATAAACATACTCAGTAGACACCCCAAAACCCAAAACCAAAGAGAGCACCTGAAAGGCATCAGTTCGCTCATCCCAGCCAGAGGGAACCCAGACGAGAGAGAAACTCCATATCGTGACCATCCTCGGCTAAACACAACCAGTCAGCTCGGATCAGGTGTATGCCCATACATACACCTTGAACAACCTTGATATACACAGCTCACACCACAAAGCCACAAGAGGTACCGACCTCATCACCAGCAACTGCCCCCAACCAGGAGAGTACACCACACGAACACTGTCATACCAGATGACATTCATCCGAGAGATACACTCCATCAGGTTTCTCTCAAACCTCTCAGACGCTCACCTGAGAGATCATGCTCGTCGGTTGGCATCACAGAGGATAACACGCCGAAATAACATAACCACCAAACTCCTCGGATAGGGGATCTCCGCTAGGGTCCTCTAGGGGATACCAAGACCCACTCATGTATACGTAGCTCACAGATAGGGGATCACTCCCAGGGTCCGTTGGGGGATACCACGACACGATCTGTCATACGTAGTCCTCACAGATAGGGGATCACACCCATGATCCGCTGGGGGATACCACAACCCGATCTGGCGCTCGACAAAAGCTCCACACTCAGATAGAGGATCATAATCCATATAAAGATTGACACAACGATACCGAAACCCTATCTGGTATAACTCGCGATGTAGGGGATCGAACTGACGATGCTGCAACCCTACTGAAACCACGCGCTGAGTAGGGGATCACATAACCAACGATACCGCATCCCTACCGACACCAGGCCCTGAGTAGGGGATCGTATAACCAACGATACCGCAACCCTGCTATAAACATGATGCTGAGTAGGGGATCGTAAACCCGACGATGCCACAACCCTACTGGGAATTACCCACTGCGTAGGGGATCATATTCTCGATGATGCCACAAACCATACGGCTTTAATGTGCTAGATAGGGGATCGTCGCTCGTGAATAAATGGTCACAGCGATACCAAGAACCCGATCCAGGGTAAAGATGCTAGAGGATCCGCTCCAGGCCCATCGGAGGGATACCACAACTCTAACAGTTAAAACATCCCATCGAGAGGATCACAAACCCATACGAAGGTTGTGATTCCACACGCACCCTCGTAGGAACGAACCAAGTGAGAACCCTCAAGCACTGCTGGTCAAAACGTCGCTAACTCATGCGAACCACCACAACGCCACACTGCACACCTTCTAGTCCAAAACCAAGGCCACCATCGCGTTCCACGTGGAAAAACACGCAGGATAGGCTGTTTACTCACCCAAAACGGAGCACCAGTGAAAAGGAATTATTCACCATAGCTAGCACATGCGGGGCCCACACAATGATCCAGAAACTCATCAAGCGGACCATACCACGACGATCCCCTCAGAAAAACAAGAGGAATCGACTACTCGCTCGTCCAAAATGGACACCCGGTGAAAAAGGTATTATTCACCGAAGGCTAGCTCGGGTGGGGCCCACGCCTGGCTTCCAAAACTCATCAAACGGATCACACCATTGCGATCATCTCAGAAAAACACACAGGATCGACAAATCATCCTCCAAAATCGGACTCCTGGTGCAAAAGTTGCGTTTCTCCGCAAATGCCAAAACTCGGCCTCGTGGGGCCCGCGCCCAATTCACAATCCCAACACCTGGAAACCATCTCAAAAATTCCGTCGTACCATCAGGGTCTCAACGCCAATGATGGCACCTCAATCGGACGCTCCGGGTAGAAGTTACAATGACCCGAAGTCGTAAAATAATAAAATATTATTATTTTATTCGACATTTCTAGCCCTCGGGCCAAAATTCCGACTCACAAAATTCTCAAAGTGAGTTCAAAAGGTCCGTCTCAGCACAAGGAACACGTCGCCGCAAACGGCTCGCACATTGGAGTTACAGTTTGCGAGTTACGGGGGTTTAAAGAACCCCCGGAACAATCTGGCCGGACCACCGCAGGGTCGCCAGAAACCAACGCGCCCCCACCGGCCTCCGCCGTGCCGGAGCCGGAAACCACCGCGCAGCCGCCTCGCCGCCGTGGAAATCACTAGATTCCGCCATTCCGCCGAGGGTCTCTCCGATAAACTGGGTTTTCGCCGGAAAACTTTCGGGAGCCACCTGGAGCACCATAGTGCTCCAAATTCAAATCTGAAACAAGTTTCAGAAAGCTCGGGACCCGAACTATAGAAACCTTATGAAAATTTGAAGAAAACCAACACAAAAACAATATCTGGGGTTTTAAAACTCAAACTGCCTACCTCGCAGGCGAAACGCCGACGTTCTGCCTTAGATCCGCGCTCCATAGCTTCTGTTGCGCACTCCTGGAACGTCTGCAATTGAAATCTGAGCTCGTGGGGGCGTCGTTTACTCTATTCGGTGGAGCGGCGGCGAAGAACGTCACGAGGAACAATAAAGGGGGGGTGATATTTATATCAGCCGCCCGCCGGCGCCAAACCCACCTCGGTCCCGACGCCCGATGCGAACAAAAGTATGGTCACCGCAAAGGTAAACGTGTCGTTCTGAATGCAAAGGCGGACTCAGATTTTCCATCTGAGACTTCGTTCAGAAGTTATTCGAGCCGACGCTCGTAAACCAACGTTTCCAATTATTTACGAAACGCCCCTGGTGGAGTTTTCCATAGCAGGCCCGCGCCCGCGATGTTTACATCTTTCCTAGGGTAAACGGCATGTTTTGGACGCAATTGTGCCCTCAGATTCCCGTTCTAAGCTACCGTTTAGGAGATATCACACCTCCACCACATGCATAGTATAAAAATACTTAGTATTTTTATAAAATTAATTCTGGGCGCACCATGCCTCGGAATCGCACGTCGTCTTCACGCCTAACTCTGGAATTATTCCTAGAAATATTCCAAAGTTTGACATGACCAAAAACCCGAGTCGCTACATCCTCCCCCCCTTAGAACTTTTCATCCACGAAAAGCCCTAGTATAAGGAAAGCGACTGGAATCTCAACTGGGTATCACACACCAGTGATCTCACCAACTAACACCCATGCTCGAACGCATTAGTCAGAGGGAATCATCCACTACACCTCAATACTATCCGCTTTCGGCGACACTGACTCGCCCGCACGGTTTTAATCGCGTCACAAAAACGTGTCTCGGTGGGGGAAGGATCCCTCTTCCTCACGCATTTGAAGCATGCAGAACATCTCCCACACATGGTCTTACCAACTCCCGGAACAAAACTCGAGCAAGCAACAAAAGGAAAGAGTACCGCTAAACAATGTCTGACAAACTACTGTAGTAAGTAGAAAAGACACAATGTGTACCTCTATCCATCTGCGGTGCCTCTAGGTCAACTACTTCCAGGGCATGCAGCTGTCCTCGCCCTCGGTCATCAGCTCCCTGAGCTTGGCGTGGACCACCTGGGGGTGGGGGTGGTGGCAACTGGTACTGCCTACTACCACCTCCTGCTGCACCAGCTCTGCCGCCACATCCGCCGCCCTGCGGACCTCTTTGCTCGAGACGCTGCCTCTGCCATGGTGGTCCATCGACCGGCTCCCTCTCAGCAGCACGTCGGGTCGGAAAATCTCTAGCATGATGTCCCTGACCGTCTCAAGCGTAACACCGCCTCTCTTGCGGCTGACCAAAACTGGTCTACGAGCCCTAAGCCTCAGATCCTCCATACTGGGGTCGCCTCATGAAACGTCGAACACGTCCTGACCCCTAAGTCTATCTTCGGCTACCAGATGTCGATCCGACTGACCAAGTCTCAGCCCTCAAGTGCCCAGTACTAACAGGGGGAATCTGCTCAGCAAGAAAACTCTCAACCACCAACGCCCGCTCCAGCACTCCAGCATAGGTGGGAAGGCACAAGGAAACTACACCTGCTCGGATGTCCCTGCATAAGCCCTGCTCGAAGGTTCGATCCCTAAAGAAAGGGTCCCGAACCATATCCAGGGAGTAGCAAGACATGCCATAAACCTCGTTGAGTAATCCGACATGGCCATCGTCTCCTGTCGAAGCTCCAGAAGCTCCTGGATTCTCATTAACCTCAGCGTCACTAGATAGAACTCCTCCCTGAAGAGCCGCTCAAACTCTGCCCACGTGAGAATCTCCTCGTCATGGGATTGTGTCCCCAAACTCCACCATCGCCTGGAAGAACCATGAAGAAGTCTCGCCGCTAGGACCACCATCTGATCTGGTGGTGTCCTCACTAGGCAGAAAACTCGGGTGACTGCCTCACGCCAGTCATCAGCTGCCTGGGGGTCTGGAACACCCCGAAACCTCAGAGGTCGCTGCCTATGGAACTCGTGCAGCGCACTCAGCCTACCCGCAACCTCATCCTGCACCGCCGGCACAACCAGCTGCTTGACAGGTGGTGGCTCAACTGGCAGACCACCTTGAGATGCAACCCCAGAACCCGCGCCCTGCTCCACAGCCACTACACGGGGCGGGTCATCTGCACAATCCTTCTACGGAACCCTCGCTGGCTGTCATCGTGGAGGCATCCTGAAATACATTCAATATGAACCATAGTCAAAGAGTATATCTGGACAGCTGACTCAAGAAGGACAAGGAAAACCCAAAAACCCAGTCCTATATGATGCATGTACCATTATATCCCCGCGACCTGTGTACGAATCTCTTGAGTAGAAAGGCTTGTTATCAGAGTCATGGTGTATGGATACGTCGACCTCCGCACCAACACTGGTGTCCCTGGCCTGAAAGCTGAACTCAAAACATCCTAACAGTACCGCTATTCAACCCAATCCAAACTCACACCTAGACCAGCTACACTCTGAGATCCCAAAGGTGGTACCTCCTCTGATACCACTCTATCACGACCCGACCCAATGGGGCTCCAGCAGCAACTCCACAAGCCCGCCTCCAATAGGCCTTGGGATAGAGACCACCGCCGAGTAGGCTATCACACACATGGGAGGCATTAGCCTAAGGTACTTGTACACATGCACCCACAGTGACCTCCATGCAACCGTGTAGAGATATGTAAACTGAAAAGTAAATGCATGCATACAATCTATCCCAAACCAGAGTGCAACAGGGAAAGTACAAAGGGAAAAATAGGTCCCAACAAAAGAAAACTACAAAGCACATCCAACCTACTCTGAAGTAGGGGGACACTACCTCAAACACCCGCCGGAAAGCTCCCTCAGCATAGCTCCGTTAAACACCCTGGTCAACTCGCACACTAAGCTCCGCCTGCTCCGGGTCCTCCTGGGACTCCGTCAAAAGGCCTGTGGTATGCACAAGACACAAACATGTGCGGGCAAAGCCCATGCAGGGGTGAGTATAAACATACTCAGTAGGCACCCCAAAACCCAAAACCAAAGAGAGAAACTGAAAGGAATCAGTCCGTTCATCCCAACCAGAGGGAACCCAGACAAGAGAGAAACTCCATCTCGTGACCATCCTAGGATAAACACAACCAGTCAGCTCAGCTCAGGTGTATTCCCATACATACACCTTGAACAACCTAGATATAGACATCTCACGCCACAAAACCACAAGAGGTACTGACCTCATCACCTGCAACTGCCCCCAACCAGGAGAGTACACCATACGAACACTGTCATAGCAGATGACATTCATCCGATAGATACACTCCATCAGGTTTCTCTCAAACCTCTCAGACGCTCACCCGAGAGATCACGCTCGTCGGTTGGCATCACAGAGGATAACTCGCTGAAATAACTTAACCACCAAACTCCTCGGATAGGGGATCACCGCTAGGGTCCTCTAGGGGATACCATGACCCACTCCGGTATACATAGCTCACAGATAGGGGATCACTCCCAGGGTCCGCTGGGGGATACCACGACCTGATATGGCATACGTAGTTCTCACAGATAGAGGATCACACCCAATATCTATTGGGGGATACCACAACCTGATCTGGCGCTCGACAGAATCTCAACAGTCAGATAGAGGATCATCATCCATATAAAGATGGACACAACGATACTGGAACCCTATCTGGTATAACTCATGATGTCGGGGATCGAACCGACGATGCCACAACCCTACCGAAACCACACGCTGAGTAGGGGATTGCATAACCAACCATACCGCAACCCTACCGACACTAAGCGCTGAGTAGGGGATCGTATAACCAACGATACCGCAACCCTACTATAAACACCATTCTGAGTAGGGGATCATAAACCCGACGATGCCACAACCCTACTAGGGAAGACACACCGCGTAGGGGATCATATTTACGATGATGCCACAAACCATATGGGGTTAACCTGCAAGATAGGGGATCACCGCCCGTGAATAAGCGGTCGCAGCGATACCAAGAACCCGATCCAGGGTAACGATGCTAGAGGATCCGCTCTGGGCCCACCAGAGAGACGCCACAACTCTAACAGTTAAAACTTCCCATCGAGAGGGTCACAAACCCATACGAAGGTTGTGATGCCACATGAACCCTCATAGGAACGAACCGAGGGAGAACCCTCAAGCACTGTTGGTCCAAATGTTACTAACCTGAACGACCTGCCATAACGCAACACATCGCACCTCATAGTCCAAAACTGAGGCTGCCATTGCGTTCCACGCAGAAAAACACACAGGATAGGCTATTTACTCGCCCGAAACGGAGCACTAGTGAAAAATGTACTATTCACCATAGCTAGCCCATGCGGGGCCCACACAACGATCTCGAAACACATCGAGTGGGCCATACCACGACTATCCCCTCAGAAAAACAAGCGGAATCGACTACTCGCACATCCAAAACAGACACCGGTGAAAAAGGTACTATTCACCGAAGGCTAGCTGGGGTGAGGCCCAAGCCTGGATTCCAAAACTCATCGAACAGATCACACCATTGCGATCCTCTCGGAAAAACACACAGGATTGACTAATCATCCTCCAAAATCGGACTCCTGGTGAAAAAGTTGCGTTTCTCCGCAAACGCCAAAACCCGGCCTCATGGGGCCTGCACCCAGTTCACAGTCCCAACACCCAAAAACCATCTCAAAAAGTCCATCATACAATCAGGGTCTCAACGCCACTGACAGCACGTCAATCGGATGCTACGGGTAGAAGTTACAACGACCCGAAGTCGTAAAATAATAAAATATTATTATTTTATTCGACATTTGTAGCCCCCGGGCCAAAATTCCGACTCACAAAATTCTCAAAGTGAGTTCAAAAGGTCTGTCTTGACACAAGGATCATGTCGCCACAAACGGCTCACAAATTGGAGTTACGGCTTGCGAGGTACGGGGGTTTAAAGAACCCCTGGAACAATTTGGCCGGACCACCGCAGGGTCACCGGAAACCACCGCGCTGCCGCCGGGCTCTGCCATGCTGGAGCCAGAAATCGCTGCGCCCCCATCTCAACGCTGCGGAACTCGCCAGATTCCGCCATGGGAGCCGCTGGTCTCGCCGAAAAACTAGGTTTTCGCAGGAAAACTTCCGGGAGCCACCGGGAGCAGCCCTGTGCTTCAAATTCAGATCCGAAACAAGTTTCGGAAAGCTCGGGACCCGAACTATACAAACCTTATGAAAATTGGAAGAAAACAACACAAAAACTAGATCCTGGATTTTAAAACTCATACCGCCTACCTTGCGGGCGAAACGCCGACGTTCTGCCTTAGATCCGCGCTCCAGAGCTTCCACTACGTGCTCCTGGAACGTCCGCCGTCGAAATCCGAGCTCGTGGGCGCCTCGTTTGCTCGATTCGGTGGACCGGTGGTGAAGAACATATAAGAACATCGTGAGGAATGATAAAAGGGGGGGGGTGCTGATATTTATATCAGCCGCCCACCGGCGCCAAACACACCTCGTACCCGACGCCTGATGCGAACAAATATAAGATCACCCCTAGGGTAAACACGCCGTTCTGAACGCAACGGCGGACTCAAATTTTCCATCAGAGACTTCATTCAAAGTTATTCAAGACAATGCTCGTAAACCAACTTTTCCACTTATTTACAAAAATTCCCTTGGTGGCGTTTTCCACAACAGGCCCGCGCCCGTGATGTTTACATCTTTCCTAGGGTAAACAGCACGTTTTGGACGCAATCATGCCCTCATATTCCCGTTCTAAGCTACCGTTTAGGAGATATCACAACTCCGCCACGTGCATAGTATAAAAATACTTAATATTTTTATAAAATTAATTCCGGTCACACCAGGCCTCGGAATCGCACGCCGTCTTCACTCCTAGCTCTGGAATTATTCCTAGAAATATTCCATGGTCTGACAGGACCAAAAACCCGAGTCACTACAATAATGGCTTGGGAGGGATTAGAGAGAGAATTATATGGATCTTGGGGCACCTTGGTATGATTATAGATAATATAGGGAAGATTGGGGATGTGATTAGTGTCTTTTGAGTGAAGAGAATAGGGATCTTGGGTGGGTTTATATAAGAAAATAGAGATAATTTGTTTATTATTTAGGTTTTAGACATTATACATTAAACTAATCGATCATACAAACCAAACCATTGTTTGTTTGCATGTTTTTTGTCAAAGGGGAGTGTAAAATATTATATTATAATGGAAATGGACGAACTTATCAAAATATTACTATTGATTTTGTGGAGATGAGGCACACACTAAAGGAAGTCAATTTTAAATTGTTAAAACATGTTATATGTCATGGAGGGTCCTCTAAGGCAATGAAAAATTACTCAAAAAAATGTAAAATAACATTATTTTAATGTTAAAACTAATATTTTACTAATAAACCTTTTATATTATTTTATTACATCACTATTGGGTCATTATGATTTCATAAGACAGGTTATATATTTAAATGGTATTTTATTTTTAACAAAAAATTAGACTCTCAGAAAATTATGAAAAACACACTATTGAATAATTTTGACATCCTAAATACAAAAATAATATTAATATTATCTAAATAATTTTCTAAATATGTGAATTTTTACATCTAAAATACAAACCGTCATTTATTGAAAATTCTGGGGTTTTGGAAGAAAAAAAATTTCAATCTTTAATAAAATTTATAATTGTATAAATAAAAACTATACGATCATTTATATTTAACAAAAATTAATGTAGTTATAATATTTTATTAAAATCTTAATTAATTCAAAAATCCCTTAATTCATCAAAATAGATTTCTTAAATGAATTTATATATTTACTAAAAATACCATTATAATTTAAAAACCATTTAAAAAGTAACAATTATAAAATGAATTTATATTATTTATAAAAAATATTTCAATAATAATAGTGCGTCTGCATTGTTTCATAATCCCTTATAACACCCTCATAATAACTAAGGTTATGGTCTGTGATGGGGACATGCTCATGGGGTGGCTCTGATAAAATTTCTCGAGTGGTAATCTCTATTAACATCCACTTCACTCGTAGTTGATTCATTTCAAGCATAATGTGTTGGTGTTCTACCAATCTTTGTCCAGAGCGAAGCCCAATGATGCTACCTCTTTCCCAATCTAAAAAAAATTGTTCTTTTTTAGGGGAAATTCTTCTGGATGAGTTTATCACTTCCTTTGTCCAAGTAAATTGAATGTGTTAAAGCCATATATATATATACTAATCATGAGATAACTGTTAAATGGCTATATTTTCCATGGTAAAAATTATTAACAAAATTTTAAAATCAAATAAATAAATAAAAGGAGGTGCATAACTTTTATATTACAATTTACATAATAAGACATTTATTTAGATCAATAGAAATATTAATTAATAAATTTTTGGGCCGTTACAATTAACCATTAGATGTAGGTGAGTGTAATTAAAGGTAGAACCCTTAAAATAAATAAATTTTAGTATATTTAAGATACCCGGATTGTTATACATTCATGTAATATAGAGATTAGAGGTGGTGTATTATTAAAATAAATGAAAGGATCTTGAGTGAAGTTGTTACCTCTTAATTGGGTAACTCTTCTTGGTTTGTACCAAAAGGATTCATTGGATTTCTTTCCAACCATAGAATATATTATAAGATAAAGGGAGGTACTTTTGGAATTTTTTTTGGCATATCATATCATAACTAGTTTTCATTTATAGTTGTGATGAAGGGGGATATATGGTAGTCTTTTATATTGAAGTGAAAGGAGACACTTGGCATCCTTGATATAAATTAGAGTGTACCTAATTGTTTAACTAAATTAATTCCTGAAAACCAAAAAATATCAATTACAAAAGGTTCATGGCCAAAACCATACCAAAATATGTATTCCAGACATGTTTCTATGTCATTTTGGAACTTAATTTTATGTTTTTTTACTTTATTAATTGACTTTTTCTCTTAATCAGGGTAATTTATTTTAATCATTATCACTAATATTCATTGTACAAAAAATTTGAAATTATTAGACATTATAAATTATGAATTTTCAAAATACTGAATCACTTTTTATAAATTCTAATAACTTATGTTGAAGAAATTAATATAAAAAATAATCCTATTGATGGGACAACACTGTAGGTTTTTAAACTTAAAAAATACAAATTTTTTCTATCTTTTAATAACAAAGTTAAAAGTGAATTTGATTCTAGTGAACTAAATCGGATTAATTTATAAAATTATTACATAATTAAACCATATGAACTTTATAAAATATAATTTATTCTTATGAAATTTTTATTTAAAATAATTGAAATAAAATTTAGTTTTTTCAATTATTCATTTAAAATAAATCCTTAAAAAAATACCAAAAAATTATCCAAACCTAATTTTTTTTTTATTTTAAAGGTGAAGATTATATTCAAATATTAATTCATTAAAAGTTCAAAAATTTTCAATTAATTTGGGATCACCAATAAATTGTGGTAAAACAACATTTATAAATATATCAATTTTTTAGAATAAAATTGTGTTTTTTATTTCATCTCTATAAATTCTATTAAATGATTAAAAAAAATATTTTTTTATATAAAAAATATGAATTTAAGTAATATATTTCACTATTAGTAGTTATTTAAACATTTTAATATGAAACCCCATTTTCACATTAAAATAGGATTTTATAAAATGAGTCCATTTAAAGTCATCTGGTTTCAATATTCATTTAAAATTAATATGTAACCAGTGAATTAAATAATATATATATATATATATTCGTATGTTATTTAGTACTATAATATTCAATTTAATAGACGTTCATATTCTTTAAAAGACTAATATTTTAATAATGAGTTATTATATTGTGGTAGTAGGTCTTACTTATTCTCAAGCCATCATGGAAGGTAATTATTATATGTAACATAAGCTAACAATGATTTTCCAGGTAGAAAAGAAAAAAAAATATGTTTCATGTAAAAAAAATTAATATGTTAATTTATATAATAAAAGAAATACAAATTGATTTAATAGAAGATAAAATATTTTCACTATTTCGTGAAATTAATAATATAAAATTTATTAAATTAATATGAAAAAAAATAATTCAAAAAAGCATAGGGTGGTATAGTGATTATGCACATATATTAGTAATTTATATGTTCACCGTTGGGGGTTGTCTACTGAGATTTATTTCTCAAACCATACATGTGAGCCTCATATTATTTTTATACTATATGACGGCTTTAAACGTGATCACAAATTCATGATTGATTGGTTGGAGGACCCAGATTTCATGGATGATTAGGATCCATGTATGGAGTCTTTTTGTCAGGTTGATGAATATTGAAATGGGACAGGAGACTGGGAATGTATCACAACCCAGAGTCGGTTGTAGGGCCTATTTTATTTTGTTTTCTATTATTTATATTTTTAGATGTGATTGGCCAGTGGTAGAGCCTTGTTTTATGTATAAGTAGGTTGTTTGGGACCTGGTTGTTTTTCATTTTCTTATACTGATAACAGTTCCGGTTTATTGTTTCTTCTACATTACTCTTATGTTTATGATATTTGTTAATTTACTGCTATTTTTGCACTCATTTATTAGGGTATAGTCTCCTCATAGATCCACCTTATACCCCCTTTGATATTAGGAAGTCATTTGCGTATGGGGAGGGGAGTTTGAGGTCTGATGGTGAACATGCACGGAGCACTGATTTAAGGGTTTGTCGATTCGGACTCTAGAGACACCACTAAGAGAGTATTCCATGTAAAAACATATATAAATAAGTTAAATTTACATTGGGGGTATTGGATAATAACTTTACATCCTATATTTTTTCTCCTAATTCAACAACCTCATATTAAATCTCAAATAATATCTTTATGAATTTTTCATCAATAGAATTATCAGTGAGAAATTCGATGTTTAATTTATTTAAAAATAAATAAATGATGAATAATTATTATCACCCCATTCACTATAGGTTTCATGTGTCCTTGTTTCCTTATATAATGACATTTTTATCTACTCATATACTGCATTAAAAAATTCTTATTGTTTTTGGAGTTCCATGTGTTTCTCATTATATGACAATTCATTTTCATCATCTTATTACTAGAAAAAAATAATATTTTCCAAATAAAGAAAAATCTTATCAAGGATGGGTGATACTAAAAACATTTTCATTATTATTTGATGTTAATAAGTTAAATATATAGTTATCTCTATGTGTTGGTTTCCTTTAATTTCTTAACCATTAGAAAAGGACTCATGGAATTGTGTTGGATTATATAGACGAAGGTACTTATGATCCTATAATATTTCATTTAGCATCACCTCTAGGGTGGTTTTTTCAAACAAATCCACTATTATATAGAAAAATATGATTCTTATTTTTTAAAAATTGGGGAATCTAATGACACGTATAGTCATTCATATATATCTAAAAATTCATCAAAATATTGTTTATCCCTAATATGAACATCAGTATGAAAATATATGTCATTTATATCCTCTATAAATTGTTCAGATATGTGGAATGGATATTCATGTATTTTCTTCCAGGCCTCTATATGATCATCAATTAAAAAAAAGAGTTGGAAATTATATGCAATATATAAATGTGGTTATTTTTCATGTTGTAAATATTTAGATCCAAGGATATATTCATGCACACATTTTACATTAAATAACACGATTTGAAATTATTTTATTACCATTTCACCTATATATATATTTAATAAATAATAGGAGGAATGAAGGAAGTCTCTTTTTGTTAATTGTCCATTTTATGAATAAATAATATGAAGTACTATAAGAAATCAATTAATTTCTAGGGAAATATTTCAATTAATGGGTATTCAATCATCTAATGAATGTACTAGATGAGATACATTAATTAATCCTTTATGAAAATTATTCTTTAATTTTCACTGATATGTTTACCAATGTATTCAACACCATATTTAATTATCCAATGTTTCTTTTGACATTTATGTGATTTTTTATATTTAAATAAACAAATTTTAAAATTTTGAGAAATGAAAAATTATTTAATGGACTAATAAGCTCCCCATAAAATGATAACATATTTTTATGGTTCCATCATAAGGTATTGAACAATATTAAATTTATTTTCTACTATATAAGTGTGGATGAACACGATCATCCAACACGTAGATATTTTCAGAATATCTTACACCCTTCGTAATTAAATGATCTTTTTTTGTTTTTAATAATTTATTAAGGAAATATAATATCATTTTTTATTATAGAATGAAAAAATAATACTAAATATGATGATTCAATTAAAAAATTGTTAATATAGGTTATTGAATAATGGAAATTCCCTTGATATTTTCCACTAGAGAGAACTATCATTGTCTTGTTTTATATTCACTTAATGAACAAACAACACAATATAGGAAATATAATTATATAACCCAATTGTAAATATACCATGTACCAAAAATATCCCATTACATAAAACATATACATCCTTGATTAACTGATAAAGGATGAAGAAGATAAACGTAAAAGTGTGAAAATCGTAGTGAGGATTACACCAACTAAAAATAATTATCATGTTAATCTAAAAAAGTATTAAAATTTGACATGGGTTCACATATTGAATTACACTCCCATGATATTTAACACGTCAAATCCTCATGATAATGAGTATAAGATATCACAGTGGAGAATTATAGAATATGAGTGAGAGTACATGAATAATTTAACTAACAATATGAATGTGGGGTTACAAAAAAATTATATAGTAGAATAAAAACCGATACAAAAGCCTTATACTGATTGTAGTTTTTATTTCCAGCATATTTTCCTTCTATTTATAAAAAAATGAATCTATAACTTTGATACCTTTACATTAAATTTACTTTTTTTACATTTTTTATCATTGTTAATATATATTTTTATCAAATACTATTCAATTAATTTTCTAACATAACCCCTTCTTCAAATACCAGATATGATAAACGTATCATTATTGGATTGTACCTTCAAATTTCCTCAAAATTTCATATATATTTCAATATCTTCATACTATTTTTTAAATTAAATGTGGAATTATAATTCAAAATGGGAAATTATTTAATAATCCAAATTATGTACTCAAACGCATGTTCGTGATGGTGGGAGTCTTGGTCTCTTTTATTCATTTTTTGTTTATCCTATATCACACTACATCATTAAAAATAGTTAAATAAATTTTGCAAAGAATAATTCATTCCTTCTCTCAAGCATACACATCATCCATAAGATGAAACATGGGTGTTATGTTATTTTACTAAGAACTTTGCGATCATCAATCTTGTATAATCCAATGTTAAGATAAAAATAGTGTATCCTACAACATTTTCCATTCAACATAATTAATAATGAATATAGTGTTCATCCATGGATTCATTGATCACTAGATTAAAAATTTCATTCTTGTGTTCATAGATACAAGTATTTTAATCATTATCTTAATTATTTTACTCAAAATGAATCTCTCATCTGTGACTCATTAATATTCAACAATGGAAGATTTGTCCATGAATAAATATTCCTAGATGAGAATAAATGATGTAGGCTAATATACGTGTTCTCATGGAGAAAGGATATTGGTGGGTTCAAAATAGAAGAATAGATGAATAGATGATGAATGAAGGATACTGAATCCATTATTCTAGTAGAATATAGACTGAATAATCTCATTGGTAGCTTCTAAATGGTCACATCGTGATAGAATTAAGGTAATGGTATCATGGTTTATGGTAGCTTATGATAGAATAAGTACCAATGGTAGTGGTTCAAGGGAAGAAGTAGAAATTAAATGGAAATTATAGAAACATTATGGTATCATGTAGTGTGAGTAAGGCGAAAAACAAACCAATAAAAAACAAATCATGTATATTCCTTTTTCTTCATCGAATAATTTGACATCATTATATGGCCTTAAAAATGGATTTTTGGAATTCAACTTCACATCAATGTTATGCCTTTATACTTAAATAGATATTTCTAATATCTATCATTAAACCATGGTTATTACATCCCTTTAAAATTCCATTTATTCATTAATAATATCATATATCTATTTCTATGGGGATTAATTGTGGCATTCAGCAGACGTATGTTGTGTTTGCCTGTGGAATATGGTAGTGGTGGCATTAGGGAAATCATTGACTTGGGTCACATGAACATTGATGAGATGCACGTTCATATTTAAGTGATAAATTATACCTAAATAAGATTACATTCCACATCAGATAATAACTCCGGACGGAAGTGAAAACAATTAGGATACAAAACCCATGGATGAGAATCCAACTCTTGGGATGGGCTACCAATTCTCAAAAACACCTAATATTACATGGAATTTTTCAGAAACTCATTGGATAAGGGTCTTTGTACCACCTTATGTGTGTACTACATCTGCAGATTATTCCTCCTATTAAATCACTTATCTTTGTTATCCCATGTTTTCACCTTAATTATAGCCTCATATTTCCATAGTTTGAGTTCATAAAGGACCATATTTTTACCTAATATTAATAAACACACTATTAAATAGTTTCAATGAAAAAATAATTCTTCCCATGTAAAAATGTTCTACTAAATTCTTCATTTTTTTTTCGAAAAATATAAATAAAAAACTGCTATATATAAATAATTATTTAATTATTTGGTCATAATTAATTAAAAATATGAATTCACTATATTAAAATAAAAAAACCTCAGGTTAAAAATGATGTAATCATTCCTCCCATACATGTTTTTTTACAATAACTTATTGTCCATAATTTATATGAGAAATGATAATCTATAAGTTCATAAAAGATAAATAATAATTTTAAATGATGTAAATATTCTTATTTCTATTTTCTAATGTCGTCCTAAACCATTCGTCCAAAAAAGATAACAAATTAAAACAAATAAGAAAAATAAGAAACAAAAAATCAAAAATTTATTGAATATATTGAAATAAAAAATGAAAAAAATGAAATAATTTATAAGGATTCATGGTTTTAAACTTGATGTGTGTGTTAGGAGTTCAATAAACCAAGTCATAAAATTATATAAAATCACCCCAATCTAAAATTGGGTGTGGGTTCATCTTAATTATTCACATGAATATTTTTTCTCCAATATTGTTTAGCACACACAAATTCAATGACCTACAATTGGAAAATTTATTTATATTCCACACTATTTATTTAAGATTATAATGAATAGGAATAGGATGAAATTAAATATAAGTTCACCCTTATAAAAATTGATCATTTGGAAATGTTTTATTATAAAATTTAATTCCATGATGTGGTTCATCTTGAATTAAAAATTTTAAAAAAATCAAATCAACTTGGTGCAACTATCCAAATTTAAATTAATTTACTACATAAATGAACATACCATTTTATTTTAAATTACATCTATCACATCATATTATTCTGAAAAATCATCACCCTTAAATTAGAAACTTATGAAATATGGGCAATGATAGGAATAAAATAATATTTTATCAAATTAATAAGAAAAAATTCATCAATATTTGATATTTATCAATAGGTTTTCCTTAGTTAAATCATAATGTGGTAGTGGAAAATTTTTATATTGAGAGTGGGAAGTAACGCAGATTCCTTTAAAAAATCCTCCAATATAAATTTCATGTGTATTTCTTTAACTTTTGATTTATTTTTGTGCAAAGGATCTAAATTTTAAGTTTCTAATTGTGGTGTTGAACAAGGATGTTCAATTTTACCAAATCCCATAAAAAATTACAATGAATATTTTATTTTTGAGGTCAATAAATTAAAGAAATAATGAAATTTTCCTCTTTTTATTAAAAAAGAAAACATAATATCATATTTATGTTCATATAGAAATAGTACTTTTAAGGGCTCAAATCCACATGGATCAACCATCTTCTGGTATCGAAGATCTAATTTTTTGGAGGGTGCTTAGAAAAAATTTAGATGGGTTCAGTTAAGTATAGAATGGTGATGGGGTATTACACATCATGTAACTATATTACAGGGCATGAAATGATATTTTATGGGTTTTCATAAAATGATTCATGATCTGCATACATTTACATGGTTTGAAAGAGGCATACTAGTGTGAAATACATCAGGGTTTTAAAAATAAAAGAAATATATGAGGAAAAACATTTGTTAATGGAAATTAACCTTGAGGAATTACATAGTTTGAAAGAGTATTACACATCTTGTAATTCCTCGATGCTGTATAATTTATGTGTCTTTCAACCGCATGGGTTTGGTCAAACCAACAGCTCTAGAGTCACTCCCTCAACCCAAAGAAACCCAACGACCCTTGATTTGGTATTTTTGGGGACTCCATTGTCAAGGAACAATCACTAGATTCCTCCTTCTATCTGTAGTGACCCATCTTCAATATATGGTATGGTCTACCTCCATTATTTGTGTATCTTAGATATATTTCCACTTGTTTCTATTCTTCGTGTGATGTATTGTGATTTACATGTTCCTAATAGAGTTTTATTGGTTGTTGGTTGGTGAGGTTGTTCCATAAAATCCTCATTTGGATGCAGTAGTTGCATGAGAGGTGATCAGGATCAGTTTCTTTAATTCATTCTCGAGGGAAGAACAAAAATGTTCTTTTGAGGTAGGGAATTTGAGAATCCTATACATAATTACATTAAATTATAGATCAAACATTATTTATCCCCTTGGAAGAAATTAATTTTACATAATAATTATATGACCATTTTTAATGAAATTGGAATTGATCGCATAGTGATGTTGTTGTTTTATACAGTTATAACATTTTGCCTCTTGATTTGCAACATTATGTGATGTCTATTCCTTTCTTGATTTAGCATGTTGTTATTGATGGAAATTGGTAAATAAAGAAAATATGTAAATAATTTGTAAATAATTGGATAAAAGTTAAAGAGGTATGTTTAATGAATGTAGTTATTGTTGTGGTAATTAGATTATAATCAAATTGATACTTGTGTGAATGTATACATGAATTAGTTGATGAATCTGAATCGTATTGATGATTGTTAATAAAATGTTTAAACCCATGATAAATTAATTATTTAATTAATTTTTTCATATCTTGTGATATATTGATTCTTAGTTTTCCTATAGTTGACACATATTAATAATGAATCAGTTTAATAAAGAATGATTAAAAACTGATTTCCTGATAAATTTAATTCATTGTAGGGATGGGTATTCCCAATTTCATGAAATGGTTGATTTCATATAAATTTGAGAGGTGAGTAATCATTATGTCTGATGAATTAATTCCATTTTTTAGGTCTGAGATCTCGTTTCATTGTTCATTTCTATTTCTTGTGATGTAAGCATGGATGGTTGTTGCAGTTATGGGGGGTAGGGAGGCTCGGGTTTTTTTGAGCCAAGGATGGACGATCCTGGATGGTTATTGTGATATGGGGGTTATAGATTCATTGAGTTTCTCGTATTAGTTTATGCCTATAGTGGAAAGATGCATCGAATTATGCATTTGGGTGTCAAAGATGACAATGAACGTGATGGAACGGGCTAAAAAGGGATTACCCATTGTTATGAATGCGGGATGCTTGTTGAATATATTATGTGTTGTCTACATTACATTCCCCACTACTTTTGTATGATTATCATTCTTATCGACCTTAAAAAAAAGGTGAAGATGTGTGGGGTATAACATGTTCTTTCCATGTTTAGCATATCGATGATGGATGGATCTATGCTCCTGCTATAGGTGATAAAGACTCTATGGGTATTTCATCTACCCACCGTGTTGTTCCCCTTGGGTTTGGTAGATTATAATTCTTTTCTAGAATGCATGGAATTGTTTAATGTCAATATTTATTTACTAAATGATTTAATAAATGATTTTGATCCCAAGGGGTAGGATCTTTCTATGATGAATTGATGAGGTTATACATCTGAGGAACCGTGGACTCGGTTTGCTATTCCTAGAGGGAATTGAACATTGTAGTGATGCTAATTAAATGTAATGTGGTAAAATTTAATTGTTAATTAATGGTTAAATAAACAATTAATATAAAGTGAACTGATAGAAATTGATAATGATACTTTCTATAATTATTTAAATGATTGTGTGATTATAGGATTCATAGTCTTAGCACTTCCAATTGGGCATCCAGGAGATGTTAGCTTCAATTGAGTCTAATTCTAGGTTTTACTCATAGTGGGGTTGTGAGATATATTATATAATGTATTTTATTGTGTTTCTATAAGCTACTCAACTCTATTATTTAGGGAAACAGACACATTGGGGATTCTACGATCTAATGGGGTGTTTTTATCAACATCATGGGGGGTGATGGATGGATGACTAACCACTTTGGCCATACTCTCTTCTCTTGGAAGTTACACGTGCTAGTGTGCATGGAGGTTAGTTTTCCAAATATATGATGGTATTCAGATGTAATGGCTTGTATTTGTTTCACATACATATATTCTAGATAGAGTTTACTATGTGATACTATATGTATAATGTGTATTGGTTGTGATATCTTGAGGATCCTTACCTGGAATTTGGGCTATAATGGATTGAGTTATAATACACAATGAATGGTATATGTTATATGAGCTATGGTGGCTCCCCGAAACTACCTAGTTACTTATGGTTATATGAATATGGTGGTTTGTGTTGCGTGATGTGCATGTTTTTGTTCTTCTCACAGGTGTCTTTAGGTTAGCATTTTTTGGAGACAGATGATCAGGGGGTGCGGCATTGGGGAAAAGTGAAATACTACTGGGGAATTGGTAGAGGGGTGACCCTAACATTATTTATTATATAATATTATATTGTATGTGATACTTGGTGAGAGAATCCATGTTGTTTCTAATAACTTAGTAAACATGGTTAAGTGATGAGTTAGTTTCACTTATTGTTTACTATGCTTTAGCATGATTTGTTTACTTTTGTAGGATAGAATCTCATGAGGATCCTACCGAGTAATCATTTATTCTCACCCTACATTATATAAATTGTTTTTTAGGTCACATGGAGCAGGTTGGAGATCAAGAATGTTACTACATGATTGTGTGTTGTGTAGGAGCTGTATGGGATTCGAGGTTTCTAATGTTTTACTTCTTTTTGGTACTTGAATTTTTTCCTCTTTTTGTTGAAGTATATTTTAATGACAATACCTATGTGTATATGGGAATTTTTTTATTTTATTCTGAGTAGGAATTTTTGGTGTGTAAATTATATCTCTCTCTTTTTCATGATTTCTCTCAGAGGGTAATTCCTTTGGCCTATGTGTTTTCTATATCCTTGATGCTAGTCAGATTCATGGGTCCTACTAAAGGCGGGATGTTGGGGGTCCTTATCTATCTTCTCACATTTTTTGACTAGGAGTGGTGCACCTTGTTGGGAGGGGGACATGATAGATGGAATCCGAGGATACTTACTCGGCATATTGTTTGTAATGGATTGTGGTAAAATAACCGATATATGAAATACTTTATTCGGGTTGTGGTGTATCATTGAAACTACCTAGTTGCATATTTTTATGTCGAAATGGTGGTTTTGATGCATGAGGTGCTTGTTGTGGTGCTTCTCCCAGGTGTATTTGGGATAGCCTTTTTGGATAGAGATTCTCAGGTCGTGCGACATTGGGGTAATGTGGAAAATGAGGTGGGAAGCGAAAGAGGGTATCTTTGAAATTTTTTTTATATAATATGATCTTTTATCTGATACATGGTGAGAGTATAAATGGTGGGTCTGAGAACATAGTATACTTGGTTTGGTGATGCATTAGTAACACTTGTTGTTCATTGTGATTTAGCATGCGATCATATTATCTGCATGAGTAGATCTAGGGAGGATCATATAGATTATATTGTTATAATCAGTATATGTCATATAAACTATTTTTTAGGTCACATGTAGTAGGATGAAGATTCGGATGGTTACTACTATCATGTGGGTTTTTCAAGAGCTATTGGGGCATTGTGGTTTCTGTCATTTTACATTCATTTAATCTTGTATTTTGTCCCTTAAAGTCGTGGTAGTTTTTCATGATATTATATATGGGTAATTTTAATTTCATTTATATTTTAGACTTTGAAGGATTTGGTTGGTTTCGATCTTATCTCTCCCTTTTTAATGTTTTCTTTTAGAGGGTAAAGCCTCACATCTATGTGTTTGTTATATCGTTGGTTCTAGTTTCCAACCCGGATCCCACTAGATGCAGAACATAGGGGTTATTATCTCTCTTCTCACATTAATGACGTAGAAGGCATACACCTTGTGGAGAGGGTATCATGACATATAGTTATGAGAGGTATTTTTTGGATATTGGATTGAGTATGGAGTGAGTCATAGGTGAGGTTTCATGGGTTGTGATAGAAATGATGTAAGCTATGATTATAATGCCCTGTAACATTATAGAATAGCTTAGGCATGGGTATTCAGGGACAAAATTTATATAATGCATAGACCATTATGTTTATAGTGGATACTAAATGAAGTGGTGTTGGTTTCTGGTAGAGATCTAGGAAAGGATCATGCATCATTATTCTTTAGTTATATGCTTGAAATAGGTATACCGTTGTATAGGGTGAGCTAAATTGAATAAAAAAAATTAATTAAAGTTAAAGTATTCCATATTAATAGATTAGGATATATAATTATTTACCCTTTTAATGGTATGGCTCCAGTCTGAAGTCATCATTGGGTTCTTGTTGAAGATGTCATGCAGGTTATGCCAGAAGATCACAAAAAAGTAGAGGTTGATGACAACGGCACATGGAGGAGGAAAATATGATCATTTTAGTTTTAGTGTCTACATAATTATGAGGTCATTTTTCTAGATGTAGTCCTAGAATAATTTTTGGATGAGTATGAGATAACTATTTGTTCGATCCGTGCTCAGAAGAAGCACTGGGTGTCATTGGTTGTGACCATGTAACATGGGGTAACAAGGTAGTGATGGTTCGTATTTCTCAAGTATTGTGAAGAGTTAGGAATATCTGGGAAGAGGTTTCAAAAATATTTCAATGATTATTATACTTCCTCGAATGTGAAGTTAGCTAGTTTCCAGGAGATTCTTACCCTTTGGTAAGGAAGCCCAAGTGTTCAAGTGTTTAAAATAAATTTCAGAAACCTTTCGTAATATGCTTCGGAACTGTTTCTAGATGAGGGGGCCAATGTGAGGCACGTATAGGATTCTTTCCATCTTGATATAAATCCCATTGAGATATATATGTTGTTCTACGATCACTTATCATGTTTTATTCTTGGTTTCATTCTCTGTTTGATTCCGGAGAGACAGTCTCCTTCATATTACCTCCCATTATCCATACATTGGCACTTGATGTAGTGAGTCTTCCAGTTCCCTTGGTGTTGACTAAGTTAGGTGGAGGGTGAAGAGTATTTTTTTACGTATATAGAGATTGTGATATAGTTCAAGGGAATAACTGCTATAGAAGATATTTCCTATGGTTAGGAATATGTCCATATGATGTCATCCTTGACGTTGATTAGTTTTATTCAGTGAAGAATTTCATGGATTTCATCTGGAGGTAGGTGGTGTTCATCGATGTCGATGGAGAGTCAGTGGTGTTTGTTGTTAAGTGAGACCCTTGGATGGGTAAGAGGCATGTTCCTTCCTTTTCACCCTTAATGGATGATCTGATTCAGAGTTCGATGTATGATTTGTAGTTGATGTTTCCCAGGGTCTCATAAGAGTACCTTGATGTCTTTCCAGAAGAGGTTGAAGCATTACCCCTCCAAAATTGATTGAGATTGGGATTAAGAAATAGCTAGGTGTTTCTCCTATCTAGATGTCCTCATGTAGGATGGCACCTTTTGAGTTGCAGGAGCATTGTATATAACTCTATGTTCTGTTTTAGTGTAGTTTTATTTGTCAGAGCATGTCGTCATGGGGTGCCCTAGTTATTTTCTTGATGAAGCTAACCACAGTTTGAGGTTGTGTGTCAATTATCATCACTTGAATTGAGTGATATTGAATAAATACTATCCTCTTTTTAGATTAAGGATTTATTCATTCAACTGAAGGGTTAAATTTTGTTATCAAATACATATTTTCGGTCAAGATATCATCATATGTGTGTGAAGGATAATGATATCATGAATACTGCTTTTGGTTGTCATCCTAGTCATTGAGAGTTTTTTGGATTCCATCTAGTCTGTTTAATTATCCATCATTGTTCATGGGGTTGATGAATGTTCTATTCATTGATTTTCTAGATAAGTTTCTGACAGTCTCCATTGATGACATCCTTGTGTACTCCATATCTGAGGAGGAGCATGCAGAGAATCAACATGCTATTTTTATAAATCGTCATCATCATAGGATGTTTGGGATGTTTTTAAAGTAAATGTTTTGTGATATATAATTCTATTTCTAGGGACATGTTGTATCCAGCAGGGATTGGTTATGGATCATTCAAATATATAAACCATCTTATCGTTGGTATCCCCCACGATTATGGAAGAGGTGTGAACTTTCCTAATTATAATATGCTATTATTATAGTTTTGTATCCAATTTTTCCTAGGTTGTGAATCCGCTGATAAATTGACTAGAAATGATCATTCATTCATCTCGACTGATTGGTGTCTGGAATCATTTGTGTATCTCAAGGAGATGTTGGTCAGTGATTCGGTACATTGTCTTCCAGTATAAGGAGTTTAGATTGAGGTTTTCTTGGATGCATCACTTATGGGGATAAGCTATGTTTTGATGAAATGGAAAAAAGTTGTGTCTTATGGGTCCTAGTAGTAAAATCCCCATGTACATAACAATTTCACCCATGCTTTAAAGATGGTGGCAGTTGTGTTTTCCCTGATGTTATGGAGAAATTACCTCATTGGTTAGTGTTTCGTGGTCTTCACTCATCATAAGAGTATTTGTTACATTTTTTCCCAGTGATACATGGATTTTTAAAATCATTGGTGGATGGATTTCTTACCGGATTATGACATTGAAACTTCATAAAAACCTAGAAAGGGGAATCACTTATCTGATGAACTGAGGCCAAATTTCTGTACAGATGCGGTTCCAAAATCAGGTGATTCTTTGAGGGTGATGGAATAACATTAGGAACTACATATGGATATGGGAGAAGTTTGGGGAAGAGATTTTATTTTAGATGATGGTGTAGTCATATTCGGTGTAGTAGGTGGAAGAGTCCAAGTTGGAAGATATTGAGGTGGATGTCTCGAGAGACCGAGTAGTTTGTGGTGGGTCCCCTAATGGTTGGTCGGAGGATGAACACCATCATGTTTAGTTTTAGGCAAAACTATTTATTCAATTCGCAATGTGTGTGATGGTTCCCAAATAGTTCCATAGATCTCCCTTAGTGGTACATTCTTGTGTCCAAAAGATGTATTGAGTATTGAGGAGTATGTGTTGGTGGCCTCAGTTGAAGCATGTAGTTGTAGAGTTTTTGTCTCGTTGTTTGGTCTGCCATAATGTGAAGGCTGAGAACCACATTCAAGGTGGGTTTCTCCAGGCATTAGATGTTCCTCAATATAAGTGGGAGGACATCTTGATGTACTTTGTTACTATTCTACATTGATCTCAGGGAGGCTGCAATGCTATATGTGTTGTAGTGGATAATTTAATGAAATCATCGCACGCCATTGCAATTAAAGAGTCGATTTCAGTGGATGTTTTGTCGAGGAAATATCTAAATGAGGTGGTGAGAATATATAGATCCCTGAGGAAGATCATTGATGATAGAGATCATCATATTACCTCTAGAGTGTGGAGAGGTGTCTGACATTCTATTGGTTCTGAGATATGCATTAGACCGGCTTTTAATTTATAGATAGAGAGTTAGACAGAGTGGACCATTCAGACTCTTCATGAAATGTTGCACTATTATGTCCTATATTTTGGAGGTATGTAGATGAGGAATAAGACCTTAGTATTGTCCAGTTACAAAAATAGTTTCCACTCCACCATCAGTATGGTTTTTTTTATGCCTTTCATGGCTGACCATACCATTCACCATTGTTCTGGACTGGGGTCATAGGGTCATTAATTCTCAGGTTGGAAATCATTTAGAAGACGACTAAGATGTTTCAACTGATTAGACAGTGGTTGAAGGTCATGCAAGATCATCATAAGTCTTATGAAAATCCTATGAGAAGACCCCTGGATTTTGAAATTGGGGATCACATGTTTTTTTATGGTGACTCCCCATCGTGGGAAGTGATGGTTTGGTCATGGGAGTCATATTTCTCTATAGTTTTTGGGAACTCACAAAATGTTGGATCTTGTTGGAGTTAGGACATATCTGGTATCACTTCCCCCATATATGTTAAGGATACATAATGTTTTCAAATGTTTAAAATCCTTCATTTTCTTCATCATGGCTCTCACATCATTGATTGGGATGATATCAATGTTCATGGTTATGTGACCTATATGGAGAAAACTATAGAGATACAAGACCACAAGGATAAAGTGATTTTTTGATGTTCTATCCCCTAGGTTCATTTCACGGTGTAGTGGAGTGTACTTGGGAACATGTGTCAAAAATATACACCTAGTACCATAAGTTATTTGATGTTTATCTCTTCTATTGTAATGTTGTTTTTTGTGGGTTTATAGAACCTTTATTTTAGGAGATGGATTTTACTTGTTTCATATTGTGTATTCCTCTCTTTTCAGGATGTATCTCCCATGGTAGAGTGTGTAGATGATGGTTATGGTTGTTTATTGATTTTATGCTTGTTCTTCTAGTGAGGTGGTCAGATCCTATAGTGGATAAAGCATTGAGAGGTATCACAAGGGGTGGTTGTTTAGATGACCTATTTCTGTTTCCCCTATAGTTTGCTCTGAGATTCTCAAGTATGAGATGGTTTTGAGAGGTATCAAATGTAAGGTCCTAGATCCACTTGGATCAATCCATTTCTTATTTCAAAGAGCAATGTTCTTAGAGTTGGCTCAAAAGACTATTGGGGGGTTAAGTTATATAAATGCTTTAAATTTTAGATTACACATCGTGTCACTATATTACATGACATGAAATCCTCTTTCATGGGATGTCCTGGAATGAATGAAGATGTGTATAATTTTACACGGTTTGAAAAGGGATTCACCATGTGAAATAAATTAGGGTTTTAAAATTAAAATAAAGTCGTGAAGAAACTTGTTTTTTGGAGGAAATCGAGGTCGAGTCATTAAACAGATTGAAATAGTATTACACATCATGTAATACACATACACTATATGTTTTAGATGTTATTTATCGACCTGGGTTTTAGGAAAACTATGGTTTTAGGGGCTCTCCATCGACCCCCAGTGACACAATGACCCTCCCATCATCGTTTAGGGATTCCTTCAATATGGAAAAAACTCTACCTCCCTCCTTCAATCTGTAGAGAACTATCCTCGATATAAGGTATGATCGATCTGTTTTCATGAGGTTTCATTTATCCTTTGTTCCCATTTTCTCTTTTACAAGTGATGACACCTGATCTCCTTATTTATAAGGGAGTTTTCATGGTTTCTGGATGGTGAGGATGTGTCGCGACATGCGTGGGTGGATGTCGTCATTGCAGGAGAGGTGATCATGATCCATTTCATTGATTTGTTCTATTGTGATGAAAGAGAAAGAAATTTTGATTTAAGGTATTTGATTCATATGTATTTACTTAATTAAAATCATAGATCTTACAATATCTATCCCCTTGCATCACCCTAAAATTGATGTATTAATTATATGAATCAGATTAATGAAATTAGTATCGATCGCGAATTGCTGTTGTTGTTTTAAACTATGATAATGGTTTTCCAATTTATTTTCTAGATAATGTTATATTTATGCATTTATTTAATTATCAAGTAAATCATTATGGAAATTGGTAAATAAAATAAAGTTATAATTAATCGATAGTTAACTGGGTAAATTATATGGAGGCATGTTTAATGAATCAAGTTGTAATTGTTGTAATTTGATGATAATAAAATTGATGAAGTTGAGCATGTTAAAATTAATTGGATGATGAACTTGAAGAATTTTTATGCTAGACAATAAAAAATTTAAAGGCATGATAAATTATTCCTTTAATTAATATGGTCATAGTATGTGATCTATTGTTACATAGGATTCAAATAGTTGAAAACTATTAATAATGAATCAGTTAATTCAAGATGGAATAAGAGCTGGTTTTGTGATAAAGTTATTTCTTTGAAGGTCATGAGTTTCCCTATTTCTTGTAATGGTTGAGTGCTTGTGCTTTGGAGTTGTCAGAGCTCAATGTGTGTGAAGGATGAGTTCCTTGTTTTATTCTCGAGATCCCATTTCTATGTTTTTTCCTGATTCTTGTCATGTGATCTTGGATGGATGTCATAGTGGTGGGGGTGGGGAGGCCCGGATGTGTTGTGACCATGGGATGGACTAGACTGGATGATATTTGTGATATGTAAGGTAGGTATGTCCAATGTTTGTGGTAATAGTTGAGTCCTAGAGTGGTGACATCAATCATTTTATGAAAATAATTGTCATGGAGGATAATAGAGGTGATAGAATGGGTTGAATCAAGGTTTACCGTTTGTTATCAAAGTGGTATAATTATTGAATCTGCTGTGTTTTATCTTCTTTACTTTCCCCACAATAGGAGGTAGTTGTTCTTTCAAAACCTCCTTCCAAATGATATGGAGTCACACTGGGTATTCCACATGCTTTCCGTGTTTATCTTCTTGAGGTTATATGGGTCTATTATCCTACTATACATGGAAAAGACTCGATGGGTAGGTCATCTACTCCCTGTGTTGATCACCGTATGTTTGGTATAAATTGATTTTTTTATTAATAAATTATTGATTATAAGATGTAAAACCCAAGGGGATGGTGCTTGCTCGGATTCAATGCTGAGGTTATTCTTCTGAGGAACTCTGGATGGAGTTTTATTTTGATCGGAGGGAAAGAAACATTGTTGTGATGATAATGAAATCATATTTGTTAAAGGTTAATGGTTAATTAATGGTTAAAGAATTAATTAACGTAATTTTAAAATTATAAAAATTGATAAATTAATGTAATATATTTCATTAAATTGTTGTGTGCATATAGGACACCAAGTCATAGCATTGGAAGCGGGTAGTCCGAGTGATGTTAGGTGTAGTTGATTCTATGTATAGTATTCTTTTCATAGAGTGGTTGTGGGAATTATTATACCATATAATTTTTGTGTCTATTTACACTTCACCATCTTGTTGTATTGGGTAACTCACGCCTTGAGTATTCTGAGCCTTTGGGTGTGTATTCACCAATATCCTGGTCGGAAGATAGATCGATGACTACCCCCTTTGTCCCCACTCTATTCTATTGGTAGTTACTTATGTTTTTGTGCATGGACTTATGTTTTCCACATATATGACTATAGACGGATGTAATGTCTTGTGGTTATTTAACAAAAATAAATTCAGGAAATAGTTTCCTAAGTGCTACTATAGGTTTAACTTGCATAAGATGTCATATATTGAGGATCCATTCTCGGCATATGGGGGATAATGGATTGAGGTATAACACAAGATGTATGATATATATTTTATAGGTTGTGGTAGCGCCCAAAAACAACCTGGTTACTATTGGTTATGTGGAAATGGTGAGTTGTGTTTCACGAGGTGCATGTTGTGTAGCTTTGCCTAGGTTTCTTCATGCTATCATTTTTAGAGAGAGAGGCTCAAGACGTGTGATGTTGCGGAAAAATGTCAAACCAGTAGGTATGTGGTATATATTTACCCTTGTCATTATTTATTTTATAATATTTTATTTTATACAATAAATAGTGGGAGATACCATAGAGAGGCTAGGAACTTAGTATATGTGGCAGGTTGATGAGTTATTTTCACTTGGTGTTCACTGTTCTTTATGAAGATTTCATTACTTTCGCAAGAGAGGCTCTGGGGAGGATCCAAATGAGTATGATGTTAAAGTCACCCTATGATATATAATCTAATTTTTAGGTCACATGGAGTAGGTTGGAGATCAGGATGGTTACTAATTTCTTGTGGGTTTTACAGAAGTTGTTTGGGATTGATGGTCTCCATCGTTTTACATTTATTTGGTACTTGTAGTTTTTCGCCTTCCAGTTGTAGTTGTTATTTATGACATTACATATGTGTAGATGGGATTAATTTTATATTGTATTGTGATCAGGTGTTTATTGATGTCTATCATATCGTTCTCTTCCACATATTTCCTCTTAAATGATAATTCCTCCTATTTATATGTTTTTTATACACTTGGTTCAAGTTACCAACCCATGGCATATTGGAGGCACGAAACAGGGAGAATTATTTCTCTTCTAACTTTTCTGGCCTAGGAGGGGTATACCTTGTGGGAATGGGGTCATGATAGTTCTTGAACATCAAAAATAATTCGTAAATGGTTTTGATTTTCAATGAATTATTATTTTAATTATCTCACTATTGTATAATTATGATGAAGTTGTTTATAATGATGCTAATGTAATGTATCTCCCTCATTCAAGAGTTTATATAATTACTTTTCAATTTTAATATAATTTAATTTTAATGAAAGGGACAGAGTATTAATAATAAAAATAGTATTACATTTTTCAATGTTATAAATTAGTTTTAAAAATACTTATTATACAATGAATATAAAAACATAGTAGACATCACATAAAAACGTTTTAATTTACGGTGTAGATTCAATCCCAGTACCCAATATATAAATTTTATATTAAAATGTAGAATAATGGTGACCATGGGTTTACCTCATGAGTATATATTATTCCAAATAAACTATTTTCACATTGTTAATTATTTTATTAATTTTTTTTTAAATTTTGTGATTTTTATTTTAAAAAAATTTATAAAACCTAAATGGTGTTGTAAAATGATGTTTGATGTTACATTTATTAGGGAAAGAATTAAATTACGAGAGACTAGAATTGAGAAAAAACCAATAGAAATTATTTATTATTTGGATTATCCATCCATATTTAATTAAGGGTATTATCATATTATATTACTAATGATTAATAAAATCCCTTTTATTGGACATTTATATTTCATAAATATGAAATATAAAACTCAAATTTTTTTTATCAACATAATAATGTTAATACATTTCCAAAATACATCCAGAAACTAGAAAAAATTAAACAATTAGTTGTCAATAAGATACATTCCCAAAGATTATTAAACAATAAGAAAATTAATTAATAATAATAAGTTTTTAAAAAATCCAAAAAATTCAACAATGTAAATTCATGTGAGAAAAGATACCTCCTACAATTGTGGATGTAGTATATAGAAATTTATAATATAAATATGATGTATTTCAAAACATATATGTGAAGAATCATTAGATATCAACTTCTACCGCAAAATGGAGTTTATAACATCATGGAGAATTATTACAATTAAATTCTTCTTTCCTCTAACATGATCTTATTTCACACCCTAGATAATTATTTATCTCTTTTAAAAGTTTTGTGGTAAATATAAATTATTGAAAATGTGTGTGGTAAAATTCCATCCAAAATGTGTCTATTGAAAATTAGATCACTTTTTCACAAGTAATTGCCTGAATTTTGGTAGAGTGTATTAATGAAAACTATTTTCATGAAGAGTAAACATTTACCCACTATAATTAATAATAATTGAACCTATGGTAAATAATTATTCCCAAGATAATAAAGATTATTTTTGATTAAATATATTATTTCAAATCATCTATTTTCATGAGCATAAAAAAATTTACTAATTTATTTTTTCCATTATATATAATTGTTAATTGTGATGAAAAAAATATATTTTATCTCTATTTGGAATCACATTATTCGGATTATTATTTCCTTATATATTTCTCATTTTATAAAATTATTTCTATCCTATCAAATCAAATTATTTTCCTATTTTATTGATTTTATTGGACTTCCAAGTTTTTGAATCCATGCTTATTCTTGTTGGAGGAAATTAATATCAAAAAGTAATGGATCCAAAAAATGAATTTTTATATAATTGATCAGTATATAAACATTTATTCTCAAAACATTAAAGAAAAAACAACCTACTAAAAATCTAGAATTATGATATTTTAAAAATTTATCTCAACACACACAAAAAAAGATAAATTATAGAAATTTCACTTAAGAATATAAATTAGAGGGGTTATAATTATTAAAATACATAAATATATTGATGAAAATATTAGCACTATAAATTCCCCCATATATATCACTTGCACTACCATACAATTACGCATCCAAAATAATATCCAAGAAAACCTAAAAACAGACACCCTTGAGATCCAAATATTTAACCAGAGGGAAAAAATTACATTATCCATATTTTATAATATTCTAAATTTGATTTTTTTTATTCGTTACTACTCTATTTATCACCCATTTCATTAAAACACTTACCTCGCTTGTATTTCCCCACACCACAGAAGTATAAATATTCATAAAGTATTTTCACCTCGAAAGGTATGATAAATTACTCTATCTCTTATAAATATGAGTCAAATATATGTATATTTCAATTTAATATTTTATGGTATGTTTTCTGTATTATATTTCTTTTCTATTTAAATATTTAAAATACTATAGTATTATAAGGTTTTTTGACTCATTAAGAAAGAAAAGCATGAATCTAATTTATACTTATATATTTTATCCTCTAAACACCACTAAATAAAAAAATAATCTCCAAAGAAATTAAAATATAATTATCTTCTAAAAAAATAATCATTTATGAATAAAAAAACAGATACTCTCAACTAATATTGAAATTATTGTTTTTTTATATTTATATTTTTACACTAATTTTTGATTGATGGATGTGTGTTCACATTGCTGTTATAAATAGTTGTATGGATTCCATATATTTATTATAGATATAAAACTTCTTATTTATATCAAAATGAAATTTTTTTTATTTTATTTATAAAACTAGATTCCTTCCCTATTTTTTAAAAATATTATCAACAAGATCCAATATGGAACATGTTTTTGATAAATTATTGTTTAATATCCAAAACTAAAATTATACTCTAGGTGTATTCTCCAAATTATAATATTAATGTTATATCACTTCAAAATAATCCCCCACCCCCCACACACACACATCTTCAACTACATAATGAAATTGTAATTTTCATAGAAGGATTGGTAGGGAAATTTTATTCTTGTGGGGCGGCATAAAAATGTCATTCATGGATTCTGAAAGGGTCATAAGAATAAAATTTATATATAGTATTGATTAAGAAATATTTAATATAAAATATTATTTTAAAATAAATGATATAATATATTAAATTAATTTAATTTTTCCTAAAAAATTAATGTTTTTATAGTAATAAATCAATTTATTTTTGAATACACTACTGTTTGGTTATCTCATAGAATGAGGTGAAGGGAATAAATATGTCAAAACGGAGTTGAATAATCAAAGGAAGTTATATTATGTAAAATAGTGTACATTATGGAATATGAATCAAATTTAATATTTGTATATTAAAAATATCAACATTTTTAAATTGAGGAAAGGTCATTTTAGAATTCATTTAGGTTTAGTATCATGGATAATATTTTTTCACTCGTTAACATGAGTTTGAAAAATTAAACAGATATTAATTCACTTGTCCCATGTTTCAAAAAAGAAACATATTTGAAAATAATATAACTAAAATAAAAATGTATTTATTAAACATACATTTGAGAAGTAAACAACAAAAATCCCATTAAAACAAATTTTTCCCATCAAATCTATTTTTTATAATGTCCTAATTGGGTGATTGTAGTATTAGAAATGAAAATTTATAAGTTTAGACATGATAAAAAATATTGTAAAGTAATTACATAATCTATGGTTTATTGGGTATCAGATTTCATGAGATATCCACCTAAATGATGCAATATGAAAACCTTTCTGAAAATCACAAAAGCGAACATCAAAAAATTATTGAGGAAAATTATATAAAAATAAATGGAAATTGAGATGTGGGAAATAAAGTTTCTTTGAACCCCCATGAGGGTTATATGATTTCACATCCCAAATTAGTTTATTTTTACAATGTCTACCCAATATAAATCATTTTTATTAATTATTATAAAAACTAATATTTTTTCACTCTAAAATTATTCACCTAAAAAAATTAGAATCTCCCTATGAAAAAATTCATTAAATTCCCCAAAAAGTATATATTATTAAAATTATTATGTGGAAGAGAGATATAATATTAGGTCACCTCCATAAGAAATTATCATCAGAAAATCTATCCACTTGTTACTGTAATTTAAATCAATGATGTTTTTAAATTCAATTTCCACATGAAAAATGCATTCTTAATTGGAAATCAAATTTGAACCAATATCCTAAAAAAATTAGAGTACCCCACAACTAGAAATACCATTTTATAATCAATTTATTTTTTCATATCCTCTTCCTCTATAAACATAATCCACTCAAAATCAATAGTAAATATATATTTACAAGGTAAAGTATTTGAGAATTTATTATAAAAACAATATGAAGAATTATTCAAAATTGTTTGATATCTCCAAATATATTCTGATGTTCTAGATCATTCTGAGATTTGAAAAATGTTTTATTAAATGCAGATGTATCTCATATTCTTCAAAATATTGTTCAATTATTAATGAATTTTTTTTTGTCTTCATTGGCCATAGTTTTAGACAATGGATTTTAATTTTCTGTTTAATAAAGTAGGTACTAACATAGAATTTCATTTTCCAAAATATTAGTCTAGAAATATTTGAATGTATTATAATTTATTAATTTTATATAAATAGAAAAAATAGTGATAAATTTTTTTTTAGATTCAAAAATAATTCAAATAACTTTTAGTCTCATCCACAAATTGGTTTTCAACATTTAAAATGGGTGGGACCTGATTTTCTTTTTCATGGTATTATTTTTATAATTCTATAATGAGTTTTAAATAGAGTTTATATTTATTTTGAAATAGTTATAATTAATATATCACACTCAATGAAAAATTTTTATAAAGACTTATCACTATTAAAATAATGGGTGTTTTCATTATATTTCATTGGATATGAGGAGTCATCAAAAAAACAATTTTCTTATCTTTTAAATTGGTATTTAATATCAAAGTGTTGCAAATAAATTAAATAAATAGTATAGGAACTGGAAACCTCTCCAGTGTATAGAGAATATTTAATTTTATTACATGAATATTAAATTTCAATTTAAAATGTAGCAGAATGGAAATCATGAGATTCTTTAATGATACTGATTCTAGAATAGTGAACACTTGTTGAATTGATATATTGTTTTTATGATAAAGTATAAAGTAAGGATAATTTTATTCAAACAAAATTAATAATAGTAAAATGATTTGATAAACTTTGTTTCTAGTTATAAATATAATATGCTAGAAATATTAGGGACACAATATCTAACATAGCATTAATGGTAATGTTGTGACCCATAAATACTTAATTATTCCTTGTTTAATTGATTTATCAAATTATATTTATAAATTTTCACTCAATTACCTCCATCTGAAAAACTATATTACATATAATAGATATCAAATCCTCCAAATTTATTTTTATCCCTGTATGGTAGTGATTATAATTTACAAGGACCATTGAACAATGAAAACTAATTTGACTTTTTTATGCTCAATATGAATACCTCAACCAAATAAATTTTTAAAAAATATGAATTTTCTACGGTCATAAGTATGCAAACAATAATGAAAAGAAATAATTATTTAAATTTATTATATAAATGAAACCTCCTTCATACATGAAAATTATATTCAAAAAATATATAATTATACTACATTTGAGTAGAAAAATAAAAATGAAGAATAATCGGATCTCCATTACCACCACCTCATAGAGTATGTCCCTTTTTGTATAGATTTATCAATTGAACTACGATATCCTAATTCATTGTTAACATTAATATCTATGCAATCTATCTCTATCTTACTTGACAATAATTTGGATGTTATTATTTATAGGAAATTATTATCTCTAAATTCCAACTAGAATTATTCCATTAATTTGAGGCTCACATTAGGCCTAATAGGAATACAAATATTTGATGAAAGTCTTCTTGAATACTATCAATATGTAACATATCCATTTAATATGAAAATATCAAATCCTTTTAAAATGTATGGAAAAATAAATTACCAAATTATAGAAGATATTATTTTTCTAGATAAATACACTATTCAAATTATTCCAATTTCAAAAGCACAATGACTTAATTAATGAAATAATGTGACTATAATAAATAATGGAGATTAGAAACCCAAATTTACATTTCATATCCAATAATAATAACATCATTCCAGAAATTTTATTGAGTTATGCGTCATTTAATGATTTAATGATAATTGTTTATAAATTAATATATTTTTGTTGGAATGATTTTTTAGGCTTTAAAGATGTCGATTTATCATTTGATTCTTTCAGAATGAATTATTATCATGATCCAAGGAATCGAAAAATTTATTCCATGATTACTATTTTATTGAAAATTTTATGTTCAAAATACTAGAGTGATAGAAACATTCATTATTCCATAATTAATGAAAATTCAAAATTTTGCACAAAACACGGAAAAAAATAATAAATGATTGAATTTTACATAAAAAGAAAAATTAGTGGGGATATATTCATATAAATAAGAATTTAAATAGATGTATTTATTATCTATATCAAATACCCTATAGTTATATCATGTAATATTGTATATGTAAGCAATAAAAATCATATCAGAGAAAATATAAGAGCATATAACCCAAAGATCGAAAAATTAAACACCAAGGCTCAAAAAATGCCTTACAGCAACCATATAAATTATTTCATATTATCAATCAAATAAAATCAAGTCATTCTTAATTAATTTATCCCCTCGTGAAAACAAAAACCCATACCTCATATGTATTTTCCTTGATCACGTGTATATAGATTTTTAACAAGGAATTTCTCCTCCAAACACTAGAAAGTGTCACCCAAGGCTTGGTAAATTCCAATATCTCCACCCAATATGAGTAAATTAGTGGATTTTATCAGGATTACATGTTTGGTCATGTTCAATGTCATAGATATGGTAGTATTTATAAATTGAAAATTCTTTTATTGAATAAGGTGATTTTGGTTATTTTACAATAAAAATGCATGAAAATAATTTATATTATTTTATTGTCACCTCCAAACTACCTGTCATAGAAAATCTTCCAATGAAATATTTCATAATTCATGGAATCATCACAGCATTCCGAATTATAATTGTATAAATGGAACAATCTCAACAACAATCATCAAAATTTGATTTTTTATTTTTTAAATTCCAAAAAACATGATGTTTTATAGAAGTTAGTGTTATTTGAGATTCCAAACTATGGTCTCCCTTACATCCCTTTGTTATAATGATAATACATCATTTTCATCTTTAAAAAATAATAGTTTTTAAATAGTTTCAGAAAAATATTTATTGAATTTTCATTAGAAATCATTTGAACAACCTTCCGTAAGGGGTATATTTTTAAAAAAGAATTTTTTATGCTACCAAACACTCATTCAGTATATTTTTTCTCAATAGAAACCTAAATATTTTTAAAACATCATAATAAGGCTCCCCCTGGACAAATGTTCATCTAGATCATGAACGTTTTATATCTAGAACTGTCTAGATAGGGAAATGATTCATGTAAAATGGAAACCTAAATATTTCATTCATGGATTTCATATATATCACTAGAATAAAATTTATATGTATTCTTTAATAAAAACTATTTTCTTGAACTGGGTATTTCAAAACCTAATAAATCTGTAAACTATAGAGAAACCAATCTACTCAAACACAGATATTTTGAAACATATAAATGAAATATTGGTTTATTGTGATATTTTTTGTTCAATCAAGAAAAGATTTCAACATAAATAACATATCAAAAATGGAATTAATATTAATATAATATGAATTATATTTATAAATATAGTGATTTTTTGAATTATATTAAAAATTAACTAGTATGTTGATGAAATTACTAATGTTTTAACATGAAACAACATCATTTTAGAATTCACTTGTGATCAGTTTCATGTTTAAAATTTCTTCACTAAACATAATAGGTTTTGAAAATGAAATAGGTTATCATTTTCATATACAAAATATCAAAAAATAAAAAAAACGTAAAAAATAAAATTATAAATAATAAGTGAAATATTAAAATAAAATAAAATAATCCTAATATAACTACGAAGATTCTCTTCCTACACATATTTTTTAAAATAATCACATTATATGTAACACCTAGAGATTTTTTGACATATATTTTTTGAATTAATTTAATAATTTTTATATTTTCCATTTCATGCAACATAGAAAATAGTTTATTTTATTTTAAATTACCATTTCAGGAATAACTTTTATAAAACTCATAGTCAATCATTCACTAGGAACAAAAAAAATTTAGCTTCATTTCTACTAAACAATGAGTTTACATTACCATACATGAAAGACTAGTTTTTCTCAATGGCTAGTACAACATGTCAGATCGAGTGTTACCAAACAATAATATATTACTAGAAATATTAATATGTAATATAATTGGATATAACCTTGCCATTACATTGTTGGTTATGAATAGTTTTAAATATCTTATTTAAATACATGGTTTAATTCATTAGTTAAATTTGAAAAAAAATAATATAAGAACCAATAGAATACAAAAGGAATGATTTTAAATAAGAATATTTTTATGTGGAAAATTCTATTTTATCAATAATATATTAATATAAAATAGTGAGATATATTAATGTAATATATATATTATATATCCAAAAAAACATTTTTTATATTAATCTAATATATATGATAATCCTATGAAAGAAGCCAAATAAATTTCACACAAAAAACATATATTTTTATTCAATTGATTTTACAACCTTTTAATGGAGAACATATTTTAAATCCAAAGTTTTTATTATTTTATTAATATAATAAGTCAATATAAACTTAATAGTTTATATAATAACATAAATATTAATTTATTGTGATTTTTTTTTCATTGATGTTTTATATTTTGATTAATACTAAAAAATAATGAATTTTAATTATAAATTTCTTTTTAATATATTTTAATTATAAATTAACTTATATTTATAATTTTTTTAGATATTAATTATATTCCAATTTTATCAAATAAAAAAATTTAGTTTATTTATTCAATTTAAATTGAAATTAAATATAAAAACATAGAAAACATTTGAAATTGTTTACATTAAAACCTTACATTGTCATCTTGTCTATGGGATTAAATTATAATTAATTTTTGACACTTATGAGATTGGAATTATAATTATTTAATTTTATATTTTAATTAATAATATATTTTAATTTTAGAATAGTTAAACATAGTTGTTGGCCAAAAATATTAGTGAATGTGATTAAAATTAAATACAGCGATTATGGGAAAATTAAGTTCAATAAGGTATCAAACCATAATCAGAAAGGACAAAATGTCATATCCACCTTTCCAAAATAATTTTTAACAAATTTTTAATCCATTAACTTCCCATAATTGAATTTGACCTTTTTTTTGTATTTGTTAGGTAAAAGTGTGGGAACACATAACTCCTTTTAGAAAATACCATGTGAGTCCTTTCAATTCCCTATTAAAGGCCACCAAATCTCCCCTTTACTCGCACAACTCACACTACATTGCTTCTTCCCAAGAACTACCCAATAAAATTCAAAACACCCCTCCCTTCCTCCATGAATCCTTCCTTAGGGAGTAATGAATTCCAAGGAATCCCATGGATGAAAACGAAAAAGTGTTAGCAAAAAAGAGGTAACACCCTCCCTCAAGATCCATTTTCTTTTTCCATTCTAAACCATCTCCACTCTACTAATTCAATGATTATACAAAATAAATCCGTATCCTTAGTAAAATTATATGTTTTTATGTTAATTTTTTACCTAAACAAACACATACATTCATATAATGGGTAACAAACATCTTATTTATGTGTACAGTGAACTACCACCACACGAAACAACGATTGTTTGTTCTTCCTTTATCGCCTCTCGTGGTGAACATTTTGATAGAAAATATGAATTTATATAATATAAATGATAATTATTATTTTTTAAAGATTTTTTAATTCTTTTTTTGACGCATATCCTTATACATTCAATTTTTTGTAAATATTATAATTTCGTTTGAGGAAGTGTGGACTACCACCCCCTCCAATCAATGTGATTCGTTCACATGTTACGTGGAATGATTATAGGATGGGAATAGTAAAATTATATGACATATATGATATAATAATTATATTTTTATAATGATATATATATATATATATATTTGTCTTTCTTTCAACACGACAATAAAATGGAAACATCATTCATGCATACATACAACCTACCGTCTCCATGAACGGTGTATTCCATTACATAATCAAATATTCTATAAAGTATTATAATACACATATAATGAATATAAATTATATTTAAATCGTTTTTTAAATTATGGAAATCGTGATATAACTATAAGGACAAAATATACAACAAATTAAAACACGTGTGGAAAAACAAGTTAATATTACTCGAAGTGAATCATTAACAATGAATTATTAATATATGGGTAATATAAAGTCATAATCAAAAAATATATTTTATTGGATATAATAATATGTTTCATTTATGTAAGTATAATAAACATATATTTATTATAAATGATGTTTGTTTTAGTACGATGAGAGTAAAGACAAAATTTAAGGAAATTTCATCTCACTTTTTATTTTTGTGGGATTCAAGCTTTCTCAATACTCATTTAATTTTTGTGGTGTGTATAATTCCCTTAAATGTATTCTATGAATTTTATAATGAATTTTATTTCAATTTTGATTTTCATATTATGATCATTTTTCATGTCGTTAATGTTTGTATAGTTACCAAATAGCTAAGATAATTTTGTCTCAATTTTCCTTCCATGAGACTCATGTTTTGTTATGCATCGACATTATTTTTCTTAGTGAATATACTTCCATTTAAAATTTTATATTATGAATATATTTATTTTCATGATATTGTAAGTATCATGTAATTTTATTTTCTTACATTGGGATTATGAATCAATGTATCAAATTGGTAATATTTTATTGAAACAATCACATCATTTATCAAGATTTGTTATGATTATGCTTTCATTGATGAAATATTATTAACAATATCTCAATAAATCTAATTGATTTTAATTACCACTGGCTATTAATTTCATATCCAAGTTATGGTACATTTTATCCATCTTAGTAAATAATATTATCATGAATTTTTTTAAGAATGTCAGACATTACCTATGTATTTGATTAGGGATTTGTGTTCCTTTAATCCCATATTTACTCAATGGATTTTGAATAATTTATAATATTTTCCAATAATAATTATTGTACCCTTTTCCAATGATTTACATTTAAAATGAGGATTTAAAATAGAATCTTCCGTTCATATTTTGATTGGGAAACATTTCCAAACATTTTATTTTGAAGAAGGAATGTTCAACATGTACGAATTTTACATACAATCATGACTATCATTACATTGAAATATCATTTCTGAAATTAAAATATATTTTATAAATTTCTTCCAAATATTCATTAATTTTTATCAAAATTAGTACTCAATAAAATGGTTTTCTAAATGTTTTCAACGTTGTATTAAAAGTTCTAAGAAAACAATGGTTATCAAAATATTTTCATCATTAATTTATTAGTTTCCAAGGAAATAGTTTGTCAAAACATTTTCAATCTCCTTTAAGAATTCTCAATTGAAACATTTTAAAGAGAGAATGATTTATATATATTTTTTACAACTATTTAAAATTTTATGGTTTTCAACACATTATTAACCATACATTACAATGTTTCAAGATGATTTCAAATGGAAATATTTAAAAATGTTTTCAAATATTATTTTATAAATTTTTATGATCATTTTCATGATATTTTTTCAGAATGTTTAATGTTTTTAAAAAAATTCAAAATAATAAATGATATTTTCATCAAGAATGTTTTTCAAAATATCATTCAGAATTATTTACCATTTAAGATGTCATATTTTAGTGTTACTAATTCATTTATTCGAAAATGATTTAAACATTCCATTAATATTCATTCCATGGTTGATTTATGATTTTTCATGTTTTTTTGAATCTTGTTTCCATTTCACTGGTAATATTCCTTCGAAATCCACTTTTTCATGGCTTATGTTTTATATTAAATGATTATGAAACCTGTATCTCATTAATTTGGTTATTATATGATTACATTTATATGATACCCAATTCATTTCATTTGTTGTTATTGGATTTTTATGATGTTTATTTCAAATGTATGTAATATTTCTCTGTGAGATGGTAAGGATACATATCCCCCAACCATTTATTAGGTAAATATCAATATCTCATGCGATAAACTAATAAGGTCTTGGGAGGGAGCCTTAACTACTAAAATGACCATGGGAGTGAACTATCTCTACCAAATTGTAGGAGGAGTGATCTTATGCTACTATGATAGTCCTAGGAGTGAACCATAACTACCAATATGGTATGAGGAGTGAACGCTTGATAATAAAATGTCCTTGGAAGAAATGATTTTACTACTATGAAAATCTTTTTATATGCTTATGTGTTTCCAAAATTCAATGACTAATTATTATTTTATGACTTTATTTCTTATGTATTTTATATCCATATTATTCATGTCTTTTAAACATACAATCCTTATTCCACAATTAATTTTTATGATCATTGATATGCATGGTTAGATCATCTAATGTTATGATCACATTATCATACCCCTATTCTCACGTTTTTTCTTACATGTTTCCCTTTTTTACCGTTAATTTTCACCTGAGCTCACATCTTTTAATGTTTCATTCCCCATGTAATGAATATATATTTCTCATACGATATATCTAATACGTGTTCTACTATTTGAGAACCCAGTGGGGGATAATGTAACTCGCTCATGTAATAGTTTTTTTGCTTCATATTTTTAATGGAACTAATCTATTAGACCCTTTGGGAATCTTTTTTCATAATGTTTTAATTAATCCGAAAAAGTAATGTAATGTATATGTATATATATATTAATATTGTGAAATTATATATGGTATCAATGTGAATTTTTAGACGTCTTTTGGAAATTATAATGGGAAAACAACAGGGTGATCGCCATGTTTATTTCAAAGGATATATCTACGTATATCTCTAAGGAGTTGTATATGGATGAGATAAAATTTAGTAAAATATCCTAGAATTTTGGTAAACTGTATAATTATTGGTTTCATTGAGATATATCCCTTTCTGGATACTATAATTGAATGTGGTTTGGGAATAGATTCATCAATGGGTAATAACTCCTCCATTGTGTGTCAAGCATGACTCGATGTAACCGAGTACACTAAAACATTCCTTACATCACACCAGGTTTTAAAATCATGCGAGTTATGCTTTGTAAATTCACAAACTATTAACCACCCATAACGAAGGGTTTAAATGGCATTTGGATTAGAATATCCTATGATAATATTGAGGTATCATAGTCTAATAAAGGTTACCTAAATTATATAGCACAGAAGTAGTTTTCATTATTATGATATTCCTCACTATGATAATCATTTCTCACTCAATTATTTCCGATTTTAGTCATTTGAGAGAACCACAAAGAATATGATTAACATCGAGTATGATGGAAAAACAATTGAAGGGTGGTCAAATGGGATGATTACTTGAGTGAATGAAGTTGTGATCTTTTCTAATCAGTTATCAAGGAACAAGATCAACAACATACACCTTTACAAATAATTTGACTCATTATGGAAGAGAAACAATTACATTGCTGAGATTTCTATTTGATGAGACCATATAGGAATTAATATTCCTTTTCCTTTGTGTTAGGAATTTTTAAAGTGTCTCCAAAGAGAATGTCTTAGTGGGAGAAAAATATGATTTGACTATGGAAAATAAGGACCCAGAGAATATAACTACAAAGGAAAAATGAAGTGTTTGTTTAATAAAATGAATGAGAGTATTTTCCTCCATAATACATCATCAATGGTCAAATCCCTTAAATATATATTGAATTGTCATTATGTAAATTGATGTCTTAATGGGAATGATACCAAAGAGAATTATCATGGTGGTACTGGTAATGTTTTATTTCTGATGATGATATGACTAAATATGTATTGTGAAAGGAAGGTGGTATTAAGTATTAGGATGAGGTATCATTCTAATGGATTATAGATGAAATTTATTAATTACTATTTTTATGTATTTGGATTAATAAATTATGTTATTTGAATTATGGAGTATATATAGATTGTTTGGATTATGTTTTTTCATATGTATTTACAAGTTCATGAAGAATTTTTTCAAAGGACTTGTGATGTTATTTAATTACAAGGATTTATTTTTTAGTATGGGAAGAAAATCCTTAATATGTTAATTATGTTATGGTATTTTTGGGATAATGATATGTAGAATATGAATATAAAAATTTGATTGTAAAAATTAACTTATAACTAATTAAGGACATGTTGACTGATGGTTTATTCTATATTTGACGATGATTACAACATTTTTTGATTAAAGAGATAGATCCAATATTCATTGGAACATGTAAACATTTATGTTTTAAATAATTATTTATTATAGTTTGAAAAAAAATTGGGAAGAACAAGAACAAATAGAATGCATTAGGAGCTTCCTCACGAAGCATGTTCATGGAGCCCCCGTAGCCCCGCAGCTAGTGCAAAGATCCGCCTTTTTGAAGCCACCATGGAGTAAGGAAGTGGGATTCCCTGTGAACCTATTTAATGTTCATGTTTCTTCCATGGAGTAAGGAAGTGAGATGATCCGCGAACTCATTTGGAATTAATGAAGCCGCTACGGAGAAAGTAGGTCGGATGCTCCGTGAACCCATTTAACATTCGTGAAGCTGCCGTGGAGCAAGGAGTTGGGATGCTCTACTAAGACATTTTATGTTCATGAAACCACATTTATAATGGAAGTGGGATTCTCTATGAACTAGTTTGACATTCACGATGCCACCGCAGATCAAGGTGGAAGGATGCTCCGCGAACCGCTATGACGTTCAGAAAGCTGCGGCGCAGTTACGACAAAATGACAGGGAGGAGCGTACACCAGTTGGAAAGATATATTTGAAGTCCTCGTTCAGTGTTCTAGTTTCCAACAGTGACTTTATGGTTGTCTCCTAGGACACCTCCTATAATGCATTGATGCATAGGCCATGGCTCCACCTACATACAATTGTACCTTCATTGTATCACTCGTTCCTCAAGTATAAACTTAATGTTCATGTGGGCATGCTTCAAAGTGAAACATCTCCCTTTTCCTCTAGTGAATCTAAATATCTGTATTTCAACTATTACTAGAGAAAGGACAAGCAAATTCAAACTAATGATTTCGAGCATTCGATAGTTGTGATGGACCAGTGGATAGATCTAGATGATGCCTAAATATTTCCCATCCAGCGATTGGAGGATACAACCCTAGACCTAGGACCATGCTTTGTTCATTCCAGTAATTGGGTGGAACACATTCCTAAGTCTATGAGATGCAAAAAGTCACCTCATACTCTTATAAAAATCAGTCTTAAGTGATCCTAGAGCCTCATACTCCCATAACATATTGGGATGTCCGCCCCATGGCCTTGGAAATACGTCATACATGCTTGTGCTACCGGGTTGGGATAAACTTTCTCAAGCCAACAGGCCACTATTGCATTGATATCATCAACTATGGACCATTGGGCCGAATAACAGATGGGATCGGATCAACAAACTTCATTGCTATGGTTGCGGTAGCAAAAGAGTCCACCGATGTAGTGTCCATGGCCACTCAGGCAGGTACCCACCACCCTTCGGGAACTGTCGATTCAGTGTAGAATCTTCCCGCTGAGGATACCCCCTCTATAAGTGGTGAATATTATTTAGAGTTTGTTCCCCCACCTTTTAAGAGGGTGTCTCTAATACTATTGATAAATTGGTACATGTGAAGCTCGGTAGTGAGGCAGACATGAAAACCACACTGATCTGTGAAAATATTCCCCTTGAGGAGCAACAGTAGTACATCGATTTCCTTAAACAAAACTACGATGTATTTTCTTGAAGTTATGACTGGCTCTATGGACATGATCCTCAGGTAGTTGTCCACCACCTAGGTCTCTCGACAAATCACTGCAGGTTCATGCAGCCTCCCAGGAAGATGCACCCATCCCACAGTGCCATGGTTGTGGAAAATGTTGATAAGATTATCAAAGCCAATTTCTTTAAGGAAGGGATATACCACAATTTTCTATACAACAGTTTACCATTGAGGAAGAAGAATAGACATATCAGAGTCTTCAAGAACTTCTCGTATCTCAACTGTTAGTGTCAGAATGATGATTTTCCCCATCATGTGACAGAATTGTTGATCAACACAACATCTGGGTTCTAAACCCTCTCTTTCATAGATGGATACTCTAGGAATAACCAGATACAAATGGCCCTCAAGGATGATGAGTCTACATATTTTAGGGCACCACAATGTAATTTTTATTACTAATTCATGTCCTTCGGTTAAAAGAATGCAGGTTCCACCAATCAATGTGTTAAGCATCACATTTTTAATGTGATCCTCAAAAAATTGGTGGAATGTTCCGTGGATGACCTGGTGGTCAAATATCACTCGCATTAGGACCATATAAAAGACCATGAAAGAGTGTTTGGCTTACTCTGTTCCCACCACATGAAGATGAATCCATTGAAGTGAACCTACGGGGTCCCCATTGTATTGTTTCTTAGATTCGTTGTCAGATACATGGGCATCAAGATCAACCCAGAAAAGATTAGGGCTATCATCAAGATGTTTCCCCTAAGTAATTTTTGGGAGACTTGAGGGTTCCATGTAAACATGGTGTAAATACGAGGATTCATCCCGAATTTGGTCGACAAGTGTATGCCCTTCTATCGACTCATGAAGAATGGAACAATCTATGAGTTTGATGAAGATTTCCATAATTTTTTCATACAGATCATGCAGTATCTACTCCAGCCTCCAAAACTAATGTCACCCATCTACAAAAATCCTCTTTTCCTTTAAGTGACTGCTCTACAATGGTCTCTTGGTGCCCTTGTCGCCCAAAATAATGAGGGGACATAGAACAGTCCCTACTACCTCAGCCGCATGCTCTTCTATATGAAGAAAAGATACTACCCTATCAACAGGAAATGCCTTGGCCTATTATTCGCAGTATATAAATTATGACATTACATGTAGCACCATGAGGTACAGTTGTTATCCCAAGTAGATCCGCTAACGTACGTTCAGAACCGCCCCATATTGACAGGTTGTCTAGCTTGGTGGGCATTGATTCTCTTGTAGTTCTACATCAGGTTTGTCCCTCATAAGGCTATTAAGGGACATGCATTGGCAGAATTCCTTTTCACCCATCCATCTCCTACGGACCAGTCCCTAGATCTCGATTTTCATGATGATGAGATTCTCCCGATAAAACAAGCCATGACGTGTTGGAAAATGCACAGTAATTGTTCTTTCTAGAGGCAAATTAAAAAAATTCTCAAGGACCCCCAGCTTAAAAAAGTTGTCTTGGTTATAGTCTTCATTACCGCAACACAAGATGTTCTTCCATATTCATTCCTTTTGTCAAAAGCCAACCCCAAAAATGAGGTAGAGTGTTAGGTTCCCATTACTGGCCTCGAGTTTGCTCTCACGATAGAAGTTACCCAGTTTTCATATAAAAGGGAACTCTAAACTAGTCATCAAGTAGATCAATGGTGACTATATCATCAAAAAGGAAAATCTCATTCCATTTTTTGAAGAAACTCTCTAGATAATGGATTATTTCCCATATCGGCCAGAAGTTTCTCATGTACCTCGATCAGAGAACAGTCGAGCTGACACCATAGTCGGCCTAGCTGGGTCACTTACGAAGCCCGAACTTGATGATATGATTATCCACATGGCACGCCAAATGGTCATTTCTCCCGTCACTCTAGATGAAGTTGACAACCCTCATATAATCAATCTTATCATCAGCGCCTCCATGTTAGGATCCCCAAGGTCCCCAGGATGCAGTGAATGAAGTGACTTCTGATTGCAGAACCCCCTTTTTGAGTATCTCATGATTCATAATATCATAAAAGATCTGGTCTAGCACGAGCGAATCTGATGCAACACATTACATTTCACCCTCCTGGATGGCCATGGTGGTGAGAAGATCCTCTACAAAAAAGGGTTTGGTGGGGTCCTCCTCTGCTACATACAAAGAGCTTAGATTTCCCAAGTCATGAAAGTGGTTCATGATGGTTTTTGTGGGGCTCATCAGATAGGTCCAATTCTATCTCACCAAATCTAGAGACTATGGTACTTTTGACCCTCCATGATCTATGTCTGTATCATGTTCTCCAAAATGAGACATGCATGAATATTTCGTGCTATATTCATGCACCAGCCACCAGATCCTCTACACTCCACCATGTACTCTTGTCCATCTTTAGTATGGGGACTCGATGTCATGAGACCATACCCAAGTACAACTACTCGCCATTGTAGATTCATCCTGAATACTACAAATTAATTCTCCATTTGGGCTGAGGCAGTTCCACTCAAGGATGTCAAGTCCCATTCCATCATTGAAATTGTGAGATCCAATATCATCTACTGATTTAGAGTCCCTTAGGTCGTCCTCACAGATAACATCATGAACATCCAAGAAGTTGAACTGAAGAAATTGGACTCTATGTATAACATTTGTTCTAACCATAACTCTCACTATCATGTGCTTGAAAATTGATAGATTGATGTGTTCAGCAAAACCCTCTCTAAAATTGTTCCCAAAATTATTGGTCAAAAATAGAAGATTTGGCTAGACAAGATACTCAATTCCCTGTGGTCATATCATATGATGACACATAATTCCACTCAACTAAACATATATTCCCTAATATAAGAAATGAAGGTCCTCCTACCCATCAATATTCAATTTCCCTCTTTGGGAAGAACTATCTATGATCAACATGTGCCCTATATAGTAGAAGAAATCCCACTGGCTGAGTTTGAAGTGCTAAATAAAGCCAGGCTTCATGTCCCACATAGTCTGGAAAGGAATCAAAACAAGCTAGCTAGATCTTTAAAAAAGAATGTTCACCTCTGATCCAACTTTCTGGGTGACTCGGTGTTGTCAATTTGGGTACCAATGATATCTGGTAGGAAACCACCCATGTTGGATCCCCAATGGGAAGGACCTTACATCATTCAAAGGATATACTCCAATAACGCATACTCACATATTTCCATGAATGGTGAGTGTAAAACTCCTCCCACCAATTCGTTGTTTCTCAATGAATACTTTTCATGAGACCCTATGGTCCCTCATGGCCTTGAAATATATGTTCTTGAATGACCCCAAACTATTTTGAGGTCCCACATTACATTAAACTGTTGGGTCCCACATGACCATAAACTGTTCGTTCAAACATGAACTTAAACTGCCCATTCCTACCTGACATTAAACATTCCGGTACAATATATCCTTAAAATGAAAATTTCACGCATGACATTAAACTAAATGTCGTTCCGCATGAGGCTAAACTACATGTCACCTAGTATTACGTTAAACTGTCAGAACTACATATGGCTTGATTCCCATCCTCATGGGATACATAAGAATTATAAGACGCTTCGTCTTGAGTCCAACACAAGTTTCCTCTTTGACTATCCCCCTTGGTATAGTCCTCTTCGAGTACCCCACATGGTGTTGTGTAGGCTTCATTGAACCACTCATGTCAAGTTTATGATGATTACAACATATTCCCTCCCTCATTCTTCTATCCTCCCACATCCTTACCACATGACATTAAACTTCATGGCCGTAAGAACTACATATGGATTGATTCCCATCCTTATAGGATACATTGGAATGTCCAAAAATTACATTCGTAGACCCAGCCAAAATCATTGGGATATCCCATTTGGAAGAAACATGTGGTTTGGGGTAGGTTTTTTCACTCATTCCTGGAAAGTTCATCGTGACTGTATGATTTCTCCCTCCTCCCTGAATATCCCCACCAATTTTACTATCCAGCAAGGCATTATGTTGCACGAGACATTGTATGATCAACAAAATCCATCATTTGGGTTTCCATTACCTTTCAAATCTGAATGGTCCCCCAATAATTATGGGTACATGGCCTAAGGTGTAACACCCCAGGCTTTCACGGTACACTTCTCTTTGAATAATGCAATAGCTTGCATTGTATTCAACTTCGAGTTCTAACACACCGCGAACAATCAAAGTAGTCGTTATGAATTGTAATAACCACTTTTTAAATTTATAGAAATTTTATATTTCAAAATAGATGTTATTTTTGTATTCTTAATATCAAAATTATCCTAAGTTGAATTTTTTGTAATTTTCTGAGAACATCCAATTTTTTATGAATAGTGAAAAATACTTAAAAACAACTTTTTTAATAAAAATAATTTATACTGATAAATTAAACTATTGAGTGGTTTTAAAGTATAATTAGAATATATTTTTACCATTTTATCCAATGATGTTCATTAGAATTAATTTCACTTTGGAATTGGACATAAACAATTGTCAATCTTTTGATATATATTGTTTCTTAAAAACACGCTATTTGTTGTGACAGTGGGAATTAATTATAAAATTAATTAATGAAACTTATATTAATGTAATTTGTTTAAAATAGACATCAATTTTGAATTTGGAATTTCAATTATAGCTTCGGGTGAAATTTTGGCATTGTTCTGAAAAACATCAATTTTTGATTAATAGTGAAACCACTAAGTGGTAGTTAAATAACTGAGTTTTCGTTTAAATGAAACATTAACACTTCTGAGATTTGATTTTCAAAAATCCAACATAAATGGTTTTCATTAGGAAGTAAAATTTTTTTCAATGGGATTAAAAAATTTTTTTTGGTGAATAGTAACTTTTAAGTTTAATTAATCGCTATTAAAGATAATTAGTGAAATTTAAGGTAAAAATGATATTATAAAAATATGAAAATACCTTTACACTTGTACTACACATATTGGATGTGTCATGGTCGACCAAGACAATCCATGGGTCAACTTGGGGACCCCATGGAGCCACTTTGGTAGGAAAATGACATAAATTACTTTTATTTAAAGTTAAAATAAAAATGTCACAAACATAAGTTGTTTTACTAAAACAATTTTTAAATGAGGTTATAAAAGTCATATTTTTTACTATAAATATTCAATAGAAAGATAAAAAGATTTCCTACATCATGATAGTTTTTTTATAATTTTTAGACATTAAATAAATTAAATTATTTATGACACCATGATGATGCAGTGATTACCTCATTAATTAACGATTTAAATAAAATGAGAAGATAATGTAAACTCCAAGGCATAAACTTTTCCAAAGCCTATTGGATTAGGAGATTTAGAACCCTTATCACCTTATCCGCGAATTATACAAGTGTAGGACCTTCAGAATCTGAAAATAATTGTATAATAGAATAACATTTCATTACTTTCCAAAAGTGCCCCTCCTCTCCACTTATAAAATGCCCCCACCACTCCCACCTTATTCACACATTCAAGCCATTTGGCTCATCCAACCTCTGCCCAAATACTCTTCCAACTTCCCTCCCTTACTCCTAGAAGCCTCACTTTGGGCATAATCCTTCCCAAGGAAGCCTTTGGCTCAAATCAAAACGATTTACCCTATTTTTAGGTAATGTCTTCTCTAATGTTGTTTTGTTTTATTTAGCTTCTCCAACCCCTTAAACACTTTTTATTCCATTATTTTGTAAAAACACCAGTATATAAAATATACTAGGATGTTGTTATGATATGGATTTGGTATACACTTACACACACCAACATCTAATGGTTAATGAACATACTGTTTCTGTGGATGGTGATTTTATGCCTCACGAAACGATGATTGATAAAAACTCATATAACACCTATAATGGTGGCCATTATGATGACAATATTTTTATATATGATATATATTATGTTTTTTTTCTTATGATTTTGTATTTTTCATTTATGTAATACCTTTATGGTTTCAATTATGGGTAAACGTGATATTTTCATTTTAGGAAGTGCGGACTACCGCTCCCTCAAAATGATTTGAATCGTTAATACCATATGTGGGATGTATAAAGGATAGAGTAAATTGTATTATAAACTATATTATAATGTAATTATATTATACATTTATATATTTATTATTTCATTCCATTAAATACGAAATAGAAATGAAAGTAGCATTCATTCGTACGTACGGCTTACTGTCTCCATGAATGGTGCATTTCATTTCTTACCTCTAAATGTTACGTAATATTATGAATGAATGTATATAATGGATATATATGATATATATGATATCTACATAATGAATATAATTCTGGATATAATGGATATTTCACCACATGAACAACTTGTAATTATAAGAAGTTTATTTTTGACTCAAGTACCTAAGATCGAAAAAACGACTGTTATAAACTTAAATAATTACATAATGTTCATGACATGGTAATAAGGGATATAAAAGGAATAATGAACTTTAAAAATGTTCTTAAAAAGGTAGATATTAACTCTAGTTTTTTATTTAGGAGGATAAAGAGCGGTCGATTCAAGTCGGACACGAGGTAAGGGAACTTCTTAACCCAATTTCCATTCTTTGGGTTAATCTCCTACTTTCAAATTATGTCATGATATTATAATTTCCTATATTGTATTTGTACTTTATTTATGTTTACATATAATTAATACACATAATAGATCTATCTTATTTTAAAAATGATCTCTGTAAGGACTTCGTCTCAATCTCCTTTCATTGAGGCATATTTTGTTTTATACACAAATTTCTTTTATACGGTGTATAAACCCCTTTGAATTTTACGTTTATTCAAAAGGAAACTTTTTTATACGAAGCGTTTTACTAAACGACAAAAATGTAATGTTTTTCTATCCGTACATATGTGGCGACAACGACTTCTCCACCGTCGTGACCATTATTTGAGTTTCGGCTTCCTCTACAAGCCGTAACCTTTTTTAATGAAAAATAAATACAAAGTTTTAACATTCTTTTATTTTGGTATTGAAAATGGTTTTGAAAGAATTTTTACTATATCAATGTTATGTATTGATATGTTGTGATTGAAATGTGGAAATGTTATGTTTCCTTTATGCATGTTTTATGTGATACGATTATGTTATGTCCTATGATATGTTTAAACCTATTTATATGAGGAATGCATTGGAAATAATAAGTGACCGGTGGAGCCCGCTATAGCTCCTCGATGCATCGGCAGGTCTCATTAGACAAACTAGTGTCTTGGCACGAGACCTTGACAAAATCTTATTTGTGGTCTTGGCACGAGGCCTTGGCTACGTGGTTATGATAGTATGGCATTATGCATTCCATCATTATGAAAGTGGTTATTGGTATTGCATGTGATTATTCAACCAGTAGAATGTCCATGTTAATATGTAAATGGAATTATCTCATTTTACTTTTGCCATATTATGTTGAATTTCATGTTTAAAAGGCTTTTGTTTTAGTTATACATTGCCTTAAATGTTAATGTTTATTTATGAAAGCTTCTGCTATATTGTTATCCTTACTAAGCATCTGAGCTCACCCCTTTCAATGTTTTAATTTTTTCCAAGATGTGAAGAAGTATAATATGAATGACCTACATGGATAATATAAGGGGATATGAAGAGAAGTTGTTGTAGTTTTGTTTTACTTTATGATGTAATGTAAGACTTATGAATGTATCTAGTGTTTCCAAGGATACTAAACTAATCGGTCTTTCGAGACTTGATCTTTTGTGATAATGCCAATGTTACGAAGTAATGCACCGACTCTGGGTAGCTGTGGTCGGGGCGTTACATAAGGGATCACCAATCATTTCGGTTGAACACCCTCAAGGACCTCGAATGAGAAATTGATACAAATCCTACATTACAAGTTTGGTCAACAGTTGACACTCAATTTTTTTACTCATTCTAGGTCACATGATGTGGATGTTGTATTTTAAATTTGGTCAATAGTTGTCCTTTTTTTCTATCACCCTGATATGTCCAAAAAATGGAGTGTAGTGGATAATTTTCCCCTAATATCTCTTCAAGCCTCGGTCTGCCTCAGGATAGAGTGTGATTCCACCTCTCAAACCCTAATGTGATGGAATGTGCCTAGTCCTACTTCGTATTTACCACATATAGAATTACTTATGTGGGTATATGAGTTGTGCTAAGGCAATACACCCATGAGGGATCATATTTTTAAAGTTGGCCTAGATGCCCAGCCTCAGGTCTCTCGACCCATTCATCCCCCTTGCCCGGGTTCTCATTTTGGAATGTGTGGGGTGGTATGGGATTATGTCCCCATTCATTCTAGGCTATTATTCCACTCCACACAAACCCCTTTTGATGCATACCTCTATTTATAGTTCCTTTCGTAGAACAAGACCCACGATGCTTCATGAGCACCATAATTTGGGGTTTTCATCTTCTTCAACATCCAAAAGGACCCCAAATAGTGTAGGTTCCCCGGACAAGGTCGTTCTACAATTACAGGCCAACATCCTGAAAGATTTTGAGGGGCTAATTGATTCATGTCTCGTGTTTCGAATACAGTCAATGGTCGATGCTTAATTTTTTTCCTCCGAACTCCGCTCACAGAACGACCGATACTGTGTTGCAAACCTGTTCAACAGTTTTCTTCAATCACCAATGTCTCTTTGTGCTCTTCCATAGGCATGAAAATTCTTCCTCTACACTCAGAGGTCCCATGCATATGACATTAATGTAGGAATATACAGTCTGAGCCCTATTACCATAATCTAAAAGCACCAACATCCTCACCGAATGACGTCAAACTGTATGGCATTGAGAACTATGTGTGGATTAATTCCCATCCTTATGGGATACTCAGGATTTCCTGAATGTTAGTCTTCAGTTCTAACCCCATATCCTAGAGACATCCCTATAATCTGGGCCCATTGTCCTGCATTCTTCCACGAGAGACGTATATGGTGTGGTATGCGTTATGTCCCCATTCACGTTAGGTTAATAACTACCGTGTCGCTTACCTCTATTTACTGAGAGCCCTTCATTCCCTTTCCCTGCACAGATATTTTCGAATCGGCTGCGTTTAAGTGGGGTCCCTTGACCCACATGGGTGATTCGCCAATGTTCCCAGTACAACTTTGGTTCAGAGTCTGGAGTGTCAGATTATTCTTGGACATTCATTCACCCATTTTCCAAGCATCTCTTTCACCTTCATTATGGATTTAATTATCTTTCACATCTGAAGGGATGCCTAAATGGCATTGATGACCAGCCAAAGGGCACTCCAACCATTACAGTCCAATCCCCATGAGGGTTTTGAGCAACAAATTGATTCATGTCCCGCGTTGCGAATACGGTCGGCGGTCAACAATCATTTTTTCCCAATTTTATGTAACACGATATGAATGATGTTTTTCGAACACGGTCAACAATTATCTTCCATCAACATTTCAACACAATAAATCTTTGAATGTTGGTTAAATGATTTACATAATTTTCCACCCCATCATGTCCATGTGGAATTTTGACACTCCCACCACTATCCCTCAGTGTGAATTTTCACGTTACAGGGTCAAATACATGATAATGTTGGGACCACATTGGTTATGAGGATTCTATGTGTTGTCAATAGTTGTCAATACTGGTCAAAATGAAGATGGAGATGAAGAAGGACAAAAATGATAATAGATATTGGATGATCCTATGTTCAAAGAACTTGAATCAATTTAGACGATGGATGAACTGATCCTATGTTCAATGAACTTGTGTCAAAGGTGACACATTGTTTACAACAATGATGAATAGTGAGGTATTATAAATTTAAGGATGATTGAATAAGAAGGAGGATTTAAATAAGACCATGTAATGATGCATGATTGCATGAGAATGATGCAGAGCTTACATGATGAAAATAATCATATGATTTTTATGAAGTAGATAATGATAGCTGAAGAAAAAGAGAGAGTGTTGAAGGGCTTGGAATTCTAAAAATGTCATGAATTACACATTTCCTGGAAAACTGATGATTGTTTCACTATTCTTATAGTTCCAAATAAATGTATCAAAGTTGATACATTTTCTGCAACATTGAAGGTATTTGACGATGCCTCAAGCATCCACTTTTTGATGAAGAGAGATGACTGGAGTTCATTGGAATAAACACTCCAAAAGGAACTGATTATTTTATGTGAGGATGAAGTTGCACTTTGGAATTAATATTCCATAAAGAAGTGACAAAATCATTCAATGATTTTCTGATTTTTATTTCAAAAATATCATATTTTTTAAGAACTCTTTATACATTCATTATAAAGGATAGGGGGAGTGAAGAAGTGTTTTTTGGAAATGTAAAAAAGGTGGCACATAATTCAAAATTTGGCGTTCAAGATTGGCACACAAGACAAGTGTGGTACATATGTATATGTGTTGCACAAGTGTATGTTTCATGAAAGTCTTATTTAAAGATCTTCCCATCAAAATATTACCAATGAATTAAAGTGGTGTGAATGTTAATGATGGGTGTGCAAGTCAAAAAGTGGTGCGTAAGTAAAATGGGTGTGCATGTGTGGAAAGCAAGTATAAGAGGCGTGAAATTGTATTTTTTTACTCAAGTCATATCTCAACATCATCGTATCAAAATATGAAAACGGAATGAATGTTTCGTTCTAGTGATGGAATGGTACACACGTAATGGAGTAGCGTGAAAGTGATGGGGCAACGTGCAAGTCGGAATGATTCACATGTATATGTTGCACACAAGTGTATGTTGCATGCATGTCATATTTCTAGATCAGTACATCAAAATAAGAAAATGGAAAGAAAGTAGAGCACATGTTAAGGATTGGTGTGCAAGTGTGGTGTGCAACTATATGTGTCATAAAAGTGTATGTTTTGTTCAAGTCATATTTTAACATCATATTATCAGGATATGTCAAAGTAATGAAAGTGGAGTTCTAGTTATGGAGCAGAGTGCAAGTGATGGAGCAGCGCACAAGTGATGGAGTAGTTCGAAAGTTATGGAGTGGTGCACAAGTGTATGATGCACCCATGTAACATAAATTTCAAAAAATTGATGGCTACGCTCCTCATTTTTCAAGGCTCAACACGTAAGAGAAAATTTGATCATAGATAGAGCAAGTAGTAGAAAGTGGTGTGCAAGATAAAGTGGAACAAAAGATGAGAGTAATTTATAAGGCGTGCAAGTAGGGAGTCATGCCCGATGTGTGGAGTTCAAGTAGATTGGTGTGCAAGTAGATGTTCCACGCAATTTGTAAGAGGTGCACAAGGAGGGATTTTTGTGCAACAAATGTGTTGTGTATATCCCCTAACTGGTGTTCATGTTGTGTGTTGTGCACAATAATGGTGTAGATGTACTTGGTGGCATTCAAGTAGGGAGGCACCTAAGTTGGGTGGCACTCAAGTAAGGATTGTCGCTCAAGCAGTCAATTGTTATATAATTTATTACTAGATTCGGATCAACTGTGATGATGCTAAGTTGAGATAAAATTCCTTATCATAACAATTACAAATAGAACTCGTGATTCTAGAAAAAATAATAAGAAGAAGAGATCAGTGTAGATTTGTTTTCACTGAAATAAAACTTGTGAATAATGGTCGGTTTCAATGTAGCTAGTTTTGCATGGAAGATGTTGGAGAAGAAGAGAGTGCAGCTTATAGGTATTCTATATCAAAATAAGAGAAGGATAAGAACATAATATGCCAAATTTAATGCCTACAATTATTTAGGGTAGTTTAATTCAGATAATTCTTTTTGAGATGATCCTCAGTGTCTGAATAATCACATTGGTATATGTGATTTTGGCCTAGAAGAGAGAAGAAGATAGAGTGCAGTTGGTTATTGCACTAAGAAGAAGAAAGAAGTACTCTAGTGTATTTGGTGTTTCACTAGAGAAGAAGCGAAAGAAAGACAAATGATTTTCATGCCTACTTCATTGCAAGTAATCAAGTGAAGATCACTAAAGAAAACAAAGAGCAGAACCTAACTTAACAAGAATGAATAATATCATCAGTATAGGCAGTATAAAGTATCATCTAGAAGTTACTAGTTGGACTAGGCTATCACCAGTCCAGGGAAGAGGATTGTTTCTCATCCCCTCTAATGTTTTTGGAAGCACACTGGAAAGAGGATTGCTTTCATAGACACTCCATTGTAACTACATATCACATTTCAGTGGAGAATTCATGCACTGGACATTCCCATGCACTTCAAGGACATATCTGCTCTTATTGAGTGGTGAACCCTGTAAAAATATTTTGTGCATATTTTAATGCATTCTATTATTGGTGGTGAAGGAAAAAATAGATTAAGGGTATCCTGATCCTAACATGTCAAGAGGTACATGGATAGAAATTTATAAATTGGTTTTAAAAGTCCCCAACACTGATTCACCCTCCTCCCAGTGATTGGTTTATCTCAAACTGGTCCTCTCAATTTGTATCTAAGAGACAGGTTCACCTCTATTGGATTCTCTATAGTGAATTTATTTTCTTTGGAAAGCATGAGTTCCTTTCTTGAGTAAACAATGATATGTAGTGTTTGTAATGATTCAGTTATCTCTAAGAAGAACGATATATCTACTAAACCACGATTAATAAGAAAATGAAAGGGAAGAGAAAAATGAAGAAGAATTGCCTCTTACTAAAAATAGAGGGAACATATGGTTCTCTATATCTAGCTAACATTGAAGACACACCATACATGAAATGTAATGAAAAGGTTGTTCTAGTCCCCACCAAAAATATGGGCAACATTCCTACCTAAACTGATTAAGATGTATGTGTTTGTACATTTGAAAATTATCCTCATGATGAAAATTCTGTCACATGTGGTGATGATCAATATACAACAACCCATAAAATATCAGTTTATAAATTTAGAATGATTCTGCATGGTATTCCTGACGGAATTTCATCCCTAGATTGCAGTGTATTGCAATGCATGAAAGAAAATATCACTAATCTAGAAGATAAAACTAATGTTTCAAAGAATGTCTTACAAGAAAAAATTTCATAATGTTTAAACCACTATAGACAGGTTGGATCCTTGGAAGCAACAAAGAGGGAATTTGAGGAAAGTACTTCAATGTGGCTAAATGATGTTATCGAGAAAGAGGGAGTCAACAATTATCTAGATGAAAAGATCCATGCACATGAAGATAAGCTGAAAACGATCAATGAAGGCAAGGAGGTATATTTGGAAGAAAACTCCAAAAAGATCAAAATAACTTGACTCTTTGTTGAAAAACAATGTAAAGTTGCACAGAGATGAAGTAGAATGAATAAAGAAGGCTTGTTAATAGAAAATTACAATGACTGAACATTGGGAAGTCATCCTCAATATGAGATGTCTAGAATTGCAATCAGAAATTATCAATTTGAGAAGACACATATTGAGTCTCCACAAAAGAAAGAAAAAATTTCTAGTAGTACTCAATGCTTAATGAAGGATTCTTGTATCATAAGACCTCCAACATGTGATAAGGAGATCATGGATTCACTCATTTATCTATCACAAACAATTGATAATGAAAAGGTACAATCTGTACTATCTTGTACATATGTCTCTATATTTGTTTCTATAAAAAGTGGTGGTTAGAAGAAAAATTATAAACAAGTATGGAAGAAGAAAAATGAGAAGAAACCTACCACCTTGGCTGTGGAAGATAGGGGAAAGAGTGTGGAAGATATCTCCCCACATAAATCACAGCAAGTCATGAAGAAGATTAAGCAACCTTATAATGAATATGGGAACAATTCAAGGTTTATCGTTCAATGTTGGTGCTGTAATAAATTTGGGAATTGTGCACTAGATTGATTGTATAACTTCTTAAATTTAAAATCAAAAATAAAACCAATATCATGCAGGAGAAATTAAGGGAAGAAGATGCAATATCCATAGATCCAGAAGCATCTGTATACTGAAAATAGATTTGGAATGTAAGATAAAATCTGTGATTTATGCAATAGGAGTGATCAAATGAATCATGCATGTTTATTTCAACAGGTAACCCATGGTGATAAGAAAATAAAATCAAAAGAGCTGGATAAGAAATAAAAAGCGTTATTTGGACTTAGTTAAAAGAATGTGGAAAAATCAAACACTCCCAAGAAGACTCTAAGGAGGAAGGTTGAGAAGACCTTGGATTCTAAATCCACGAAGTTGAAGGGCAGTTCATCCAAACTAAAAACAAAGAAAGATTCCACTCAGAAGAATCCATGTAAAAGATCAAATCAGGATTGCCTCATTCCCTAATGATATAATGGTGGTTTGGACAGAAGATTCAGAAAGAATGGGAATGATGAAAGACGCATAGACTAAGATTAGTACTAAAAACAAATATAATATTCTACCGGAATAAAAGAAGTTTTGTGTGTGAGGTGAAAAAAGGATGGTCACACTATTAGAAGATGCTTTGAATTTAATCCATCCCAACAATAATTCTTCAATATGATGACTGTTTCGCCATGAGATTCTTGATCATTGAAAGACCCTCAATAGAAAAGACTCACACACAAAGAAATGGAATATGTCCTAAAGACCAAATAACCAAAATCATTAAATAATATCGGTAGTGAAGGTGTGAAGAATGTAGCATCTTGGTTGAGAAAATCATATCAACCTCGTTGTTCTATTTGATGAATCAAGGAGGATACCACTTATTCCCTTAAATTTTTGTGAATAGTATTTGTTCTTATCATATATGGAATTGAATGTGATGCAAGATCTTAGGTGGAGAACTTCAAATTCATTGATGATAAGTGTTCCCTTGAGGGGAGATTCATGAAAAAGAATCCAGATTCATGATATCAATCTGTATCAACATCAGTTGTTATAAAACTCAATTACTCGGAATATTGTCTAAAGATAATGTCATTGGAAACAATATGTTATTTTTAAATCCATCATCTTTTGTTAATCAAAATAAAGATCATTCTAATTAGGGGGAGTAATAATTTTAAAAAGTTATATAAGATGAGTAATGTTTTCCGAAGGACACTTATCCTACCAATTGCACTTGAATGTTTTTTTCCTTTTGTTGATGTGAGTGTAGGAGTTTCAGGATTAATTGTTTCCAATCACATTTAGTAACATTATCCAAGAATGAAAGTTGAAACCCATTAAAGACATGTGTATGAGATCTCATCTCATGAGGTATTATGATATGTGGATAATGGACAACATTGTTTTCTAAATCAAATACTATTGTTTTCAACATCGAGCATTGCTCAAGTCATCATAGAGTGAAATGATTGATGTCACAATGCTTAAGTAAGGACTGATATCCTCTCTATAATGATATTTGTATTTCATGTCAATAAGGGTTGATAAAGTGATATTAAGGTTTGAAATGTAATGGGGGAGAGATATGATTCACTTTTGAAATTGGTACATTCATTGGATGACACATTATGGTATTGAAAACAAAATACAAAGGGGGATATTTTTGGGAACACTATGTTTATGTAGATTGTATTTGTTGTCAACAGTGGTCAATACTGGTCAAAATGAAGAAGGATATGAAGAAGGACTAAAAAGTTTATGGAAATTTGAAGATTATAAGTTCAATGAACTTGAATAAATTCAGACGATTGTTGAACTGATCATATATTCAAAGAATATGTATCAATGGTGACACGTTGTATACAACAATGATGAATGGGGAGGTATTATACATCTAAGGAAGAGTGAAGAAGAATGATCATTTAAGGAACCCCATGAAATGATTCACGATTTCATGATAACCATGCAATATCATACTCGAAGAAATGAATCATATGATTCACATGAAGTACAGAATGATTTCTAATGCAATAGAGAGAGCGTGGAAGGGAATTGAATTCTAAGAAGGTCATGAATTACACATTTTCTTGAAATCAAATGATTGTTTCATGTTCTTAAAGTTCCAAATACATGTATCAAAGGTGATACATTGTATGCAACATTGAATGTATTTAAAGAATCCTCAATCCACCCTTTTTGGATGAAGAGGGATGAATATATTTCATTGGAATAAATACTCCAAAAGTAATTGAGTATTTCAAGTGAGTTTGAAGAAGTAATTTGGAATTCATATTCCAAAAATAATGGACCAAATCAGATAATTCTTTGCTGATTTGTATTTAAAAAATATCTTTTGTTTGGAGAACATGTGATTCATGCCTTATGAAGGATAGGGGGATTGAATAAGTGTTTTTGGAAATGAAAAGATAATGGAACGGAAGTCCAAAACTATCGCACAAGTGTGGCGCACAGGTCAAGTGTGGTGTGCAAGTATATGCGGTGCACATGTTTATGTTACGCGAAAGTCATATTTCATGATCATCCAATCAAAATATGACAAATGAAATAAAGTGGTGTGAATGGTAAAGATTAGAGTGCAATTTAAAAACTGTTGCACATGTATAAGGGCGTGCAAGTGTGGTGCACAAGTATAAGAGGCACGCAAGTGTATGTTACGTGCAAGTCATATTTCAACATCATCATATCAAAATATAATAAATTAAATAAAGTGTTTTGCTATTGATGGAATGGTTTGCAAGTGACGGAGTAGATCCCATGTGATGGAGTGGCCCACAAGTAGGAAAGGAGAACAAGTATATGTGGCGCAGAAGTGTATGTTTCACACAAGTCATATTTCAAGATCAACACATCAAAATATGACAAAGGAAATAAAGTGGCGTGCATGTTACAGATTGACACACAAGTGTGGTGCGCAAATATATGTGGCATGAGAGTGTAAGTTGTGCTCAAGTAATATTTAAACATCATCTATTCAAAATATGACATGGTAAATAAAGTGTTGTTCTAGTGATGGAGAGACGCACAATTGATAGAGCGATTTACATGTGATGGAGCAGTGTGAAAGTGAGGGAGCGGTGTGCAAGTGTATATGGCATGAAATTCATCAAAATACTTAAAAATAGATTCCTAACCACCTAATTTGTCAAGGCTCAACACGTTAGATAATATTTGAGCTCTGATTAAGAATGTAGTTGAACGCGGCACAAAAGTTGAGGGTTATTTATTAGGTGCGCAAGTAGGGATTCGCACAAGCAGAGTGGCACACAAACAGCATGACGTGCAAGTAGATGAGGCGTGCAAGTTTTAAGAGGAGTGAATGTAGGGGGTTCTGTGAAACAAGTGTGTTGTTTCGAATCCCAAAGTGGTGTGCAATATGTGAGTTGTGCACAATTGTGGTGCGCATGTATTTGGTCGCGTGAAAGAAAGGTGGCACACAAGAAGGGTGGTACACAACTAAGGATTGGCGTAGAAGCTGTGAGTTGTTCTAGAAATTCTTATCCACTTCTGATCAACTATGAGGATTATATGTTGAGTTAGACATCACTATGTTAACAATCACAAGGAGAACTTGGGATTATAGCAAGAAGAAGGAGAAGAAGTGCTCGGTGCAGATGGTTTTGCACTGATAGAGAACATGTGAAGAAGTGAAAGATTCAGTATAGATGGGTTTTCATAGAAGAAGTAGAATAAGAAGAGTGTGTAACTTTCAGGTTTGTTGCATTGAATGAATAGAAGAAGAAGAAGAACATAATATGCCCAATTTAAGCCTACCATTATTTAGGGTAGTTTAATTCAGAATATGCCATGTGAGATGATCCTCAATGATTTAATAATCACATTGGTATATATTATTATGTCCAAGAAGAGAGATTAATATTTATTGTATTTGGTTATTTCACAAAGATGAAGAAATAAGATTTCTAGTGTAGTTGGTGTTGAACTTGAGGAGAAGAGAAAGAATGAAGGATGATTTGATTTCCCACTTCTTTGAATGTAATGAAGTGATGATTAATAATGTAGGCCAAGAGGAGAACCTACCTTATCAAGAAGAAATATGACTATCACTATATGCTGAATAATGAAATAGCTAGAAGCAGAATGTTAGACTAGGCTATCACCAGTCTAGGGAAGAGGATTGTTTTTCACCACCCTCTAAAGTGTAATGACTCACAATGTCTAGAGGATTGATTTCCTAGACACATTATTGTAACAACACATCACATTATAGTGGATTATCTATGCACTGGTCATTACGATGCATGGAAACAATGTACATGATCTTATATAGTGGTGAACCCTTTAAAAATATTGTGTGAATATTTTTACTACATTCTATTATTTCATGAGACAGAAAAAAGAGATTAAGAGAATCAAGATCCTAACTGGTCACGAGGTAGAGGCATATAAAGTTAAAAATTGGTTTCAAAAGTCCCCAATACTGATTCCTCTCCCTCTCAGTGTTTCATATATCCCAAACCAGTCCTCTATGATAATGTTTCATTTGGGGCTCTACACCGACATCCCCTTATCATGTATTCTAGGTATTGAAAAAACAACTTTATCCCTTGTTTCCCACACCGAGTTTTACTCATATGTTCTTACGAATTGGATTGAGGTCTTCACTTACAAGGAAGTGTTATGCTTCTCTATGGTTCGAGCTCTGTGACCATAAACTATGATCTATTTATATGCCCCATCTTGAGAACTATGTATGGCCTGACTCCCATCCTCATGGGATATTAAAGATCACCTAGACATCTCCTCATTATGTCCATCTTGAGTTCCACACATTTATTGCTTCTGTTATTCCTTTTAGGCCCCATCTCGTATAGGATAGCATGATGCAGCATGTGTGGGATTATTCCTTCTATCATGTCATGTTTATAATTGTCACACCACATATCCACTTCAAAGATCTAGTCCCTTCTACCTCTTGTCTCATATGACATGACACTATATATCATCCTCCAAGATGCAAAACCACATGAATTATGCAGGGCTTGATTCCCATACTCATGGGATATGTAAGAATACATTAACATCTCGTCTTATGGTCTAGCTTAACTGATAGCTAGTCTCTCCTTCCCCATATTATAAAACCATTTCTATCCCCTCGGCTCGAGGGTTCTTTCTCGGAATCACACGTGGTGTGATATGGGCCTCATCCTCTTTCACGTCGGGTATGCTTTATCATGCCATGCACATTCCCTCTTGAACCAAATATCTCTTGTATATATCTGAGCCATATGACTTTAAACTATGAATCTTAGTCCCACATGTCATTAAAATACTGCATCTATACTGCTTGGAATTAAAAGTGCATGCTTGGTCCCATCACCTGACCCTAAACTGTGACATTATCATCCTGATCGCATGATGAAAAATGGCACTAAATCCTGGTATTATCATCCGAGAAGACATCATGTTTGGTATCAGTCAAACATCATACCATATTCCAACACCCGCATATTACATGATTCTTGTGGTGATGCCTATAATTTCTATCCTATGTCAATCGCATCAAAAAACACAGACATTCATCCTAAAGGACAAACAATATCTAGAAAATGTCATTTCCTTTGGTGTAAGGTACAGACTTTCCTGACCTTACTATCTCTGGAACTAGTATCTTACAATTCTACCCTTATAATAATGTATGGCTTCATTCCCATCCTCACAGGGTACATAGGAATGCCCATGCGCCTTGCCTCTGGCCCAACCTAGCATTTTTTTGGGTCCCTCGACATAAAACCTCTCCAAGGAGCACATTGTGACCAAGAATCCAGGTCCTCATTCATGTCAATGATTTATAATTATCTAACCATGTGTCTCCCGCATTCCAAACCATATCTAGTCTAATCTATATGACCATAATATATGATCACATTTCATCCTTTCTGCATGATTTCAAAACACCTGACACCATCTAGAACATTGTATTGCATGATTCCATTCTTTATGGTATACGTAGAAATGCCTAGACATCTCATTTCTGGGTCCAAACCTACGAATCTTGAATCTTGTACCCTCTCTTTTGGCCCCTAGGCCCGAACCCCATAACAGAACATATGGTGTGGTGAGTTCCTCATGAGTTCTCATTCACGTCAGGTTCTTTGAAACCCGATCAATTTTTCTCCCTTGTATTATCCCAATCTGGTCTGAGTTTAATGATGCTAAAATATGTCTCCCTACAGTAACTAAGCATCGGGTTTGGATTCTTTTCTACCCTGCACACTATCCATTATATCATGTCCCACCATAATGGTCCACCCAAAATCCATTATGTTGGAAGTGTACAACCTCAGGACCCTTGTCTATTGATGGGGATGTGACTCCCTATATCCAGTATGTCTTATTGATGTACATGGATGCGTTGTTGGAGTGGCTGTAATGTGTAATTTTCATTGGGACATTCCTTCGTTCCCTGTCCAAGAACTGCGAGACTGTCATTTGGATCCACATCCTCTTCCATATCTGATGGGACCAGATTTATGACCTGGTCTCATGCCACACTGGCATACCTACCTTAATGGGCCAATGTCCCTGAGGACATCAGATGAAATTTGTGACAAGTCCCATGTTTTGAACATGGTCAGTAGTCAACCCTCATTTTCCCATCTCCATTCTTAGCTAATGTGAAACAGATACTGTGTTTTGAATATGGTCAACAGTTATCCACTATCATCATGCCACCAGAAATGTGTTACAGATCTTGAGAATCATGATTCACATACTTTCACTTCCTTGTGATCAAGTGTAATTCCAACAAACTCATCTTTACTCCATCACACATCCAGGTGCATTATATAGGTGGGACATCATTATTGGGATACAATTAACCTAGCTAACCACTTCCCCTATTGTGTGCCTTAATGTGCTAGGAAATTCTCATCACTACTCCTTGTTTCCCACATCGAGCATGACTCACATGGGCTTAGATGTTTCGATACGACGTTTACTCGTGAAGCCATGCCACAAATTCCTTTTATCATCCTGCATGACCATAAACTGCACTCTCATAAGTATGCGCAGCTTGATTCCCATCCTAATGGGGTTTGTAGAAACATTCGATCACTTTTCTTTGGGCCTAGCCAAACATTCAGTTTTGGTCCCTTGACCTTAATAACATCCTCTAGGGATAAGTAGTGTGGTGAAGACTCCTTATGTACTCACTTAACTAGGGTTTATAACTACCACACCACATACTCCCTTTCTGGGATCTTTCCATTCACTTGTCTTCCAATCGTATGATGTTAAAATGAATGAGCCCACATGACACTAAAGCATAAAAATAAAATGTGGTTCTACCCTGAAAAAGATCATGATTTTCCATGTAAATCATGGTATGCACCAAATCCTTTACCAATGATGATTCCCCTATCAATTTTGGCCTTCGTCCACACTATGCTTGATAACTACTTTTGGATTCAGTCATATCCTTATTGGATACATAGTGATCCCGAGGAATTCTACCATGGGCCCTGCACCAGGGTCATTAACCATTTTGGCCTCTCAGCCCTGGTCGTGGTCAACACTCTATGTCCTTAAACTAAGATCCTAATGTCCATGTAACATAAATATAATCTATTAAAATTTCTCCAAGAAGTACAACAATAAAATTGTGTGCAACTTCATGGTCATATGACGTTAAACTGTACCATTCATCATCTACAACAGTATGATGTTATACTGCATGGAATTCCAAGAACTCTTAATAGATTTATTGTTCATAAATATGTATGATCCTTAATCATTCAGATATGCCCACCTTATGTGTTTCCACCATGGTGGAGTGATTTTAAGTGTGTTGGAATTCATTCAAATAACCCATCACTCCACACTTGACACTTTTTGTGGCCTTTATTTAGGCCATCATCCTCTTTAACGTCTAAAAGAACCCCATTATAGTATGGATTCCCAACCCATGGATCACCTATTGTCCATGGACAACATTGTAGAAGACTAATGGATGACATTTCATGTTAGGCCCCATGTTTCAAACATGGTTAGTGGATGACCCTCATTTGTCATACAGATTTCATGCTAATGCAATTAGGATACTATGTTTCAAACACAGTCAACAGTTAATCTTCATTGTCATGCAATCCCTACGGTTCTCCATATTTTAGGTATCGTGATTCACACCTTCTACTCCCCTATATTCATATTAATTCCAATGACATAGAATTACCCCACTCATGCCATCCATATGGTCAACAATTATTCTTCATTGTCGGCCCTCAAGTCAGGCCTCTCCCTTGCTTCTTGGAAATCTGTGTTCGTTGCCCAAACCCCGGATGGCCAGAGCATGGTTTACACTCATGTATTCATGTGGAATAAGAACGTGGTCATCTCTAGTTTCTCACATCGGGCCCGAATGACATCAACATTGGGATTGATTTACAGATGTTCCAAGAATATAATGAAAATAAAATATTCCAAAAACTAATAATTGAACTCATGCATGAATCTATCATAAATATTCAAATCATGAAAGTGTGTTCAAAAGTTACATACATCACAGTTCCAGAGGATGAACACATCCCATGGACGGGTTGACCCATTTGAAAGAGTGTTGCAGCTCCGCCACCCTCTGGATTATGGCATTTAGGACTTGTTGTCACCTGTTCAGTTCCCACGCCTCTTCGGTTTCGAGGGGGCATACTTTGTCAGCTACAATATGGGCCCACCCCTTATTGGTATGGATAACAGTCAAATACTCGGAGACATGCCTCATGAGCTCTTCGTCCCCCACCAGTTGGGCATCCAGCCACGATATAATCATTTACTGCACATTGAGGGAAGAAGAATGTTCATCTGCACTGATGTGCAACTACTGAATCTGGTTTTTAGACTCTTGGAACCTCTTGATGTTCACTGATATTATCCGCTTACAACCCATTCCAAGGACACTATCAAACTCTATAATATTATCTTCCATTAGATCTCGAACAAGCATGTGTGGACATTAGGAGTTCACCAACTGGCACACAGTTCATGTAGTCATGAACGATGTCTCTCTATCTGGTCTATCCATTTTTCTTGAGGGGTGTCATCAATGAAGAACTTGATCACATTCTTTGACCAGTGAGAGATTATCTTTCTATCCTCTTCATCTGAGGACGTTTCGTCCGAGTCTGTGGGGTTGGGAGGCTGATACGTAGGGAACACCCTCAAGAACGGATCAGCAGGATCCACATATGGTGTCTGATCTGGTATGGCAGGAACCATGTTCTCTGATCAATATTTCTCATCAGATCCCACTTGAATACTTTCAGGAACATCCCTAATAACGGTCCCACCAGTGATCGGAAGTGTCTATGCTTGGTCATTATGGATATCCACCTCCAGATCACCATCATTACTCTAGGAAAAGAACCGCCAGATGTACTGACCATCTTCTCCCCGTCAGCCCATGATATTTGTAGAACTGTTCATAAAAATAAGAGCATAGAAGTTAGTTAACCTGATCTATGGGTGTAAGTCATGAATTTTGCAGAGGAGACTAATAGAGATCGAATTCTTGGTCTCGTTCCTCAGTTGTATCCATCAAGACCTCGAGGTGTGGCCCTCTGTATATCATCGGAATGTCTAAAAAATTTAAGTGAGCCACCATGGGTGTTCGGGCCGTGCTGGACACACTAAGCGCCCTAGAAACGGGCACAAATCATTAAGTCCCATCATCTACATCACCTCTTGGGTGGGAACATATTCTATGTATGATGTCCTCTTACATAGTTCAAATATTTGTAAGGAGTTCAAAATGACATAGAAGAAGACACTAATGAATGATATTGGGATGTTACCTCAAGGGACACTACAAATTCTTCAAGATCTATGCATTGATCACCGACTTATCCCTTCTCTAGTGGGATCCCTCTATCAGCCTCCAACCCCCATGAGGACCCGTCCAATTCTGCCAGCAAAAGGATACACTCCCTCAATTCGGATGCCAACAACTACGGAGGGGCCATTAAATCTAACAACACATTCAACCAGTCTATCATTGGACAACGAGAACCCCATGAGTGCATGAAGCCCTCCATGTTATCCAGGTATTTTTCTACCTATGGCTAGGATTTTGCAATGTTGGCCCTGACGGGGATGATTCCCAAAAAATCCATCCTAAGGCAGTTCAAGTGTTTCTACTTCTCAGACGGGATGAGGAATTGCCTGTTGATATCCAAGATGTCCCATTTCTTCAGGAAGACAACATTCTCCAGCATGTCTATATGGAGAAACTACTTTCCCAGAGCCTGAGTGGATATTTTGTAGAATCCTCTTGGTGGTCTACCATTTAGATAACTCTGCTCTTCTTAGACTATCAGGACTTCTACTGTAGTTGGATCCACTACTGCTACCTCCTCCTCAACCGACACCTTCCTCACCACCAAGGTATCCTCGCCATTTATGGATGTCCTTTCCGCCTTTCAACCATAGTCTTGATGTTGGGGAGGCACATCATCACCGGCCCGAATGGTTGGTTGCTTTTGCATCTTCCCCAGTTAGGCCGCCACCCTGCTTTTGGCATACTCCTTCACCAACACAAAGAGAAATGTGTGTGTAGGCAAATCGTCATCATATTCTAATCATCCCCTATGAACATGAGTCATATTTTTCTCATCAAGAATGGGTGCTCCTCATAGAGAACCCCAAAATAGACTTTGGGGTTAGTCACTACATGAACATAAATTGCCTTGTAAATCAGTGCGGGGTGTATGGCTCACCGAGGGGCTCACGATCCACCTGTTCCACCTGGACACCTCATATAATGTCTAGGAAGTAGGACCGATGATCTTCAATACCCTAGACATCATCATTGTATGCACCCATTGGCAACAAGAATATGTTTTTTTTTTGAACTCCTCATCCTTCCAGACCCGGTTCAGTACTGAAAACCTTGGCCGGAAATCTCCCAATGACATTCAAAATGGATGGGTGTAAGTTCGATCATGGATGGGAGATGGGGTTCTGATATTCATAGCACCCCTAAAATTCCCTACTATCCACCCATATAGATGGTGTAATGGCATGTATATTCTCTATGGCTTCATCCCCTCGCAGATATGCTTCATCATATTGTACAGCTTGGTAAACATCTGGATCCTGAGGTTGACCCACCCTCATGTCGCCATCATGGATTCCATGATAAAAGTGCTTGTCCAAATTCCCATGTTTGTGTCCCTTTCCAACAGGATCGAGCCATATATGAGATCCATAATAAAGGTAGCCAACCTGACTACCTATAGATGATCATCCCTGATGTTGAATCCCCACAACTTCCACAAAATATCCTCTAAGAGACTCCAGTATGAGTGCCCCTTGCCTCATTGAGACCCCTTCAGGCTTGTTAGAGGCCTCACCAGAAACATCCTATCTTATGGGATGTTTAGGAAATTCTTGAAAAATCATCTGATGTGGGCGTCCCCCACTGATTGATTGTCTTCTCTCAACTCTAGGTTCATTAATGTCATTTCCAGCTATGGCATCTGCTCTAGGTCGTCTGATACACTCATAAGAGGGATGAACTCATCACACACTTCCCCCAATATTTGGACCCCTGGTATCTAATACATATCCAATAGACTGATGTCGACCTCTCCATGGTGCTAATGGAAGCTATTGGTCCTCATTGATCATTTTCTTAGTAACATTGTCATCAGCTGGTTCGGTTGATAAATATAGAATTGGGAGGACCTAGACTCCTCGTACATGCCCACTCTCTTCATCTCTACCCCAAATCTGTCTCAGGAAGCACCTACCTAGTAGGCCCAGGCATAGTCTTTTGTGAAGTTGTCACCCTGGGGCAGATCCCACACATCGGACCACCCCTTCCTCATGGATCCTTAAGGATGCCTTCACGATCGTATTGTACAGAGGGGGAGAAGTATCTGGCTGCTGCTCTATCCCATCAACATCATTCAAATGGTTGTATAGACAATCCACGTTGATGGGTGTGAGGTCCGCCAATGCATGGTCTTCAGCATCCCTAAACAACTATCACTGACACGGCTTGCTTCTGAACCAGCATACTAGTTCGTTCTTACTCACTTCTGGGATGAAGATGAAATCCTTCAGTCAAAATCCATAGAAAGGAAGCCTATTGCACAATGGATAGTTCTTTTTTGCTTTCTGATAGTAGAACCACCAGAGAATTTTGTTCTGAATGGCTTGAAACTGACTCCCAATGACCCATGATATTCACCATATTCTCCCTCCTGGAAACATCTTCAACGACCCCATGACAACCTCTTTGGTGATCCATTTAGATTTTGAGATTTCGAAATATTTTTTTTCTGGATCACGAATCTCTTTCGCGGAGCTCATTGGTGAAGGCAGTTCACGATCAATACCCTAGCATTCATACACAAGTCGTATAGCACACTGACGCGAAGTCAAACACTCGATTTGTGCCGTGAAGTAGAAGAACTGATTTGTGGAGAGCAATCTTGAAGTATGTGGAGTGTCGTGAATTGATAGTGTTAAATGCTAAACATGTGGATAAATTAATGGAAAAAAGAGTGGTCTTCTCACTTATTTATAGGTGAGAACCCATAGCACTTAGTGGGATGTCCAACCACGAAAAGCTATAGTGCATGCCTTGCCCACATGTCACTGATCCTCTACACCAACCAACTTTATGAGTAAGCTCCACGATTGACCGAGGTATTTTATGGATTTAACCATAGAATTTGACCCTCACTTTCTCCTCAGCTACAAGTCTAAGTGGGGTATTTGTTGACGCCAAAATTTGTGAATAAATTGCAAAAATAGAATGATATATAATGGCCTCATGAATCTTATTTTCGGAGCCCCTGTAGCACCATGACTGGCACAAAGCTCCCCCTTCACGAAGCTGCTGCGGAGGAATGAGGCGGGATGCTCCACGAACCCATTTGACATTCATGAAGATGGAAATGTGCAATGTAGTGGAAAGATCATTGGGCCAATTTGACCATTGAGAAGTCACCATGGAGAAATGAGGTGGGATGCTCCAAGAACCCATTTGACATTCATGAAGCCATCGTGGATTAAGGATACATGATGCTTTGTGAACTTGTTTGACATTTAGGAACCCATCGCGGAGCATGGAGGAAGGATGTTCTGCTAAAACATTTAATGTTTATGAAGCCATTATGGAGCAAAGAGGGGGGATTATCCATGGAATTCTTTTATTATCACAAATCCACAGTGAAGTTATGAAAAAATTCCATGTTTCTTCACGCTGAGTCAGCTCGGCTTTGCGGTGACCCCTGCCTAAAAATACTAGGCTATCCCCCCTCCCTAAGCCAAAAGGATTTATCCTCAGACCTTTCTCATTCATTTCTCCTAAATTGAGAAATCATTTCTACACTATGAACCAAGAGCTTTTCATTGTACTTTTTCATCGCAATGTGCCTCCCCCTTATGCGTTATGTCAGCCCCTCTTCAAAGATAGATTCCCATCACAGAGCCCACGGGCCCCCACGATGGAATGGTATCCCCAAAGGGACTCAGGTCTTCACCGAGCACTTATGATTTGTGAAATACCCTCCATGCACATGTGACCCACATGATAAGGCAGGGTCATTGTGCTTCGTGAAGTACCTTGCTTTGCACTGCTACGATTTTCACAACACCTGTAATGTCTCAGATCCGGGTGCCACTCAACAGGTGCCCCGGACCCAGTTGGTCACATGACCTCAAACGCATTTCCCCAAATACTAGAGGTTGCTGACTAGCAGTGACGACCCATGTATAATTGTGGGGAAACTATGCCCTCATTTCTCAAAGTGTATCACAACGGAAGAAAAATAAATAGCATACGACATCGGAAGAAGTGAACAAAATATAATTGAATGGATAACCGAAGTAAAATATAACCATTATTCTTATATGTATGAAAATGCTTCTTGTCACTATTCTATAAAAAACTGCGAGAACAGGATACACTGCAATACAATACAATACAATACAACTCAAAGCAAAAGGTACAACAAAACGCAACATAACAGTGCAATAGGAACTCAGCAGTATCACATACCTAAGCTCAGTCCCATTCCCTCCTCCTCCTCTTCAACAATCATGTACCTTTATAGTGACCCTTTACCATATCCACACCTGAAGCCATATAGTCGGTTTAGGCCGAAGACATGTCCCAAACAGGGTGTGAGAAATAAATCTCAATAGGCACCCACCAAAGGTATATTCCCAACTATTAGTGTAAATGTGCATAATTAGCGTGCAGTAATAAATGCAATAATCTAAGAATTAATCTAAAGTATCTAAATTTACTAGTTATATTTCCTTCTGTAATATTCATTCAACCATTCCAAATAAGACATCACCATGTTGAATTTTCTTAGTAAACAGCCAGTGTCCTCACGCACAAAAACACTTACCCTCAGGTAAAGAGAATCCAAACCCATTGGAATCTACCCATAGGCATATCGAATAATTCCCACAGGCGTAAGAGGTGTTGCCCAAAGGCAAATAATCTTCTTCCCACAGGCAAGATAGAATTTTCCCTCAGGCTGAATAGAGCACTGCCCATAGGCTAATCACAACAATTCCCTTAGGCTAAACAAGTAATCGGGTCATGCCCAACATATAAATAATAAATTTATATACAATTAATCTCAAGGTAATTTAATACATGCTAAAATTTAAAGTATACCATAGGGTAACCTGGACAAATGGCTCAGTAGAGGAACACACCCCAAGGGTAGTCCTTGATCCAAGTAGAAATCCCAAACAGCAGTTTACAATTAAATTTAATTACTTATACAATTCTAGGTTTTAAAAACAGTCGAGGCCTCAGCCACATGACACCCCAACATGGGTTCGTAGCACAATTATACACAAAAATGCACAGAAGTTGGAATTTTAAACACCAGACCACCGACCTCAACCACCCCTGATCGGTATACGTGAACGATACTCCTCGAATCTTCCAAAAATGACATAGATCTGAGGTGTACATAACCCATTTCAACCCAAAATAACATCCCTTATAGGAAGAATTGTAATGAACTATGCAAGGAGGTGTATTAACTCAATCGATAGGTTCCATGGTGATTAACGGTGCCGAAAACGGGTTCTCGGTGTGCGGTTGGGAGGTCCTCCAAGCTCCAGCCATCTCTCACAATCTCCTCCGGCATTCTAAGATTACTCTGTGAACAAAAGAGGATAATTCCCATTTTAAGAGAAAAAAATAAACTACAGGGTGTGTACTATTGAGTACATACCGTGTAGTTTTCATTTTTGAACTCTTCCTTCAGTGGATGATTTCTACCGTATCCCAGTTGATTTGTCAACAAGATTACACGTCGTGTATTCCTGATTACACAGTGTGTACTGTTGGTCAGCTGGCGGCTGCTTCCAACACCTTACTATTCTCATGCGAACTGACTACATGGCATGTAAATACAAACTACATGGGGTGTAGTTGGTTTTTACACCCTTCATCGCCACCATGGCTACACACCCTGTGTACTCATCCCAAACGGGCAAAGTACACGCCTTTTGGAAAATTATACAGCGAGTACCCCAAAAATTTGTGCCTTTTCCTCATTTTACTTATTTTCTCAAAAAAGACTAAATAAAAATAGAAAAGAAGATACTAGTACCTCAATAATAAGAACCAAGTTCTTACAAACTTCCCCCTCTTAAATCAATTCATCCTCGAATTTCCCTTACAAGGGTGGTGAAGATAAAGCACAGAACAACTATGGTCACTGAGCACGTACATCGGTCTCCGGCCCCAAGGTTCCTTCTTGCACACAACCATGCTTCCATAGCACCTGTACGAGTGGAAATGACCGGCATCAGAGAACCTTTGTGCTCCTATCCGCGATAAGAATCAAATTCCCCTCAAAGGACACATCTATATGAATCTCAACCTCCTATGGATGAAAGACCTGATACGAGCCTGAATGATAGTGGTGTAACTGAGATACATGAGAGACGTAGTGCGTGGCCCGATACCATAGTGATAACTAAAAACGATAGTCAAACGACCATAATCTCTCTAGAATCACAAATGGCCCCACATACCTCGGTGAAATTTACCCTATCTCCTGATCCACATGTGTCCCAACCTCAGTGAAACACGCAAGAAAATCTAATCCCTGATCACGAATTGTAAGGGCTGTCTACGGAAATCAGAATAAGGTTTCTATCAAGACTGTGTGGTAGCTATCCGCTTCTGAATCAAGTGGACCTAATCAGAAGTATCATGTACAAGACTTGGTCCTAATAAAGCTACCTCACGTGACTTCATCCAGCACAAAGGTGATCGGCATGGCCTACTATATAAATCCTCCTAATGTTCCATCTCATTAGTTTCCTAAAAACTATTATTATAGGAAAACTCGACTAGCGGTATATGCTTCTCCCAAGAGCCCCCAAAGTCTAGGATGCATTCACGCATCATGTCCTATAACACCTGTATCATACGCTTTGATTGACCATCAGTCTGAGGGTGGTAAGTTGTGCTCATCTGCACCTGTGTAACCAGTTCCCTAGGAAAACTCTTCCCAAAATGAGAAGTAAAACATGAGACCCAATATGAAATGACAAGAATGAGGGGCCCCATGAAGACATACGACCTCTCGGATATACAACTTCCCGAGCTTGTTAAATATGATGGTCTCCTTGATCGGAAAAAATTGAGTTACCTTTGTGAGTCTATCCACAACAATCCACATGACGTCATTGCCTCGAGGTGACCTCAGAAACCCGGTCACAATGTCCATCGTGACTTCATCCCATTTTCATTATGGAATGGGTAACTGTTGTAACAGTCTGGTAGGCCTTTGATGCTCCACCTCACCTGCTGACAGGTGAAACACCTCATAACAAAACCAACTATCTCCCTCTTCATATCCGGCCATCAATTTTGATGTCTCAAGTCACGGTACATCTTGGTAACTCCGGGATGAACTTCCAAAGTATAAGAATGAAACTCCCACATAAACTTCTCATGTATATCGCATATAACCCACACACATCCATTGAAACAATGTACCTCATCATTACCTATATTCCTACTAGGAGGAGGGTCCTCAGTTGCCACTGACTCCCATAGAATTAGTACTTTTGAATCATATAGCTATTTTATCCTCACTCTATCCAGGAGGGTAGAAGTCACAGCTAAAGATGAAATATAGGTTTGACCCTGACTGTCGTGCACCTCAAAATGCATTTCAGAGAACAAATCCATAAGCTACCACTCACCACTAGCCTCATGAACTGCCTGCATATGAGTCTTCCAGCTCTATGCATCAATAACTGTGTTACCCTTACCAAATGTACATGCAAGCTCAAAATCAAAGGACTGAAGGTATTCAACCAACCTTTGTTGTCTCGGGTTCAAGTCACGCTGAGTAAATATGTACTTGAGACATTTGTGGTCGGGGAAAAACAAAAAATTCTCTCCAAAGATATAATGTCTCCAACAACGCAATGCATGAACAACTGCATCCATCTCGAGAACATGAGTCAGGTAATTCCTCTCATGTTGCCTAAAATGCGAAGACCCGTACACAACAACTCGATCGACATGCACCAACACAGCTCCCAGCCCAATACCCGATGCATCACAGAAGACTGTATTGATCATCCCTTGGTTTGGGAGTGTCAGGATTGGGGAAGATGTTAACCTTCCCTTCAGTTCTGGAAAGGATATCTCACAAGATTCTGTCCAAAGGAACATCACACCCTTCTTAGTCAAACCCATCAACAACACTGTTAAGTAGTATAAGTCCTAGATGAAGCGTCTTTAGTAACTAGCCATCCCTAAGAAACTCTGTATCTCAAACACATTCTTAGGCTGCTCCCATAAAGCTACTTCTCTCACCTTCTCTAGGTCTACTACAACTCCTGCCTCTGTGATTATATGACCTAGGAAGTGAATTTGTTCTATCCAAAAGTGGCACATCGAGATCAAAGCATATAGCTTATGCTCTCTTAATGTACTCTGTAAAATCTCAAGATGGGTGGAATGGTCCTATCTAGTATGAGAGTACACCAAGTTGTAGTCCATGAATAATACCAAAAAAGTATCTTGATAAGTATTGAACACACGATTCATCTGATCCATGAAAACTATGGGCACATTCATTAGTCCAAAAGGCATAACCATGTACTCGTACAGAACATATCTGATCCAAAATGTTATAAGTGGTATATCTGATGGTCTAACGCGCAGCTGATGGTATCCTGATCTCATGTAAATCTTCAAGAACACTCATGCTACACTAAGTTGTTCAAAAAGATCATCAATCCTCAGTAAGGGATATCAGTTCTTAATCATCAGCTGGTTCAGCTTCCGATAGTCTACACTATTTCTGAGGGTACCGTATGACTTCTTGGAAAAGGGGACCGACAACCCGAATGGGGAAGTACGGTGGTGGATAAAACCCTTTGACTGTAACTACTCTAACTACCCCTTGAGCTCCTATAACTCAGGTGTAGCCATCGTATAAGGAAGAATCTACACCATTTTTGCAACTGGCACAAGCTCCATAGAGAAATCCAGCTCACGCTCTGGAGGAAGACCTAAAAAATATTCTTGCAAGAAATCCCTAAAACTATCAACCATAGGAGGGAAATCATTCTAACAAGTTCTCTGGTCATCTAGATATAAACTCACAATCTAGGTTGTGACTCCACCTCGCCTACGAGGATCGGGTCCAGCTCGACTCGCCTGAACATCCCATTCTCCCTTGTATAAAAACACTCCACCCTATGGTTATGTGAAACACTCCCTGTGTCTATAGCTATCTACAATGGCTAGAAAGGGATCCAACTAGTCTGTCCCGATAATGTCATCATAAGATGTCATCTCTAAGACATAGAGGTACCATATAAAGTGACACCCACCAACCTCAAGGGGGGACTCCTTCAACTGATGCACACATGTCGTTCTCATTCCCAAAGGAGTGTCTAGCATCATAACATCAGAAGAAGAAAGAAAAAAAAGCCCAAGGTTCTTCAAAACAGGCACAAATATGAAACTATGTGTTTCACCTGAATCAAAATGTATTGAAGATAAAAAGAAGCTACTAGAATAGTAACTCTAATGGTAGAAGTTCTGGGATCCTGCTCTTATTGGGTCTGTTCCACTGCAAATGCATGCCCAGTGCCATGGACCTGCGACACAACCTGGCTACCCTGAGCTGTCCCACCATACTGCCTCTATGATCCTATTTTCTAGATACCAAAACCATGACCTCTATCTCTGCCTACACGCCCTAACAATTTCATATTTCCTGACTGGTATGAATCTTCTATTCCTGCTCCCACACACGAAGTCTACACAAAACCCCTCTAACTAGCCACTGGTGTAAACACCCTTCAAAAGTGCTGCAGATGACCCATCTTGCAGCAAGCTCGACACTCCAGTGGGTTACGTGGAAACTATGGTCTCTTGTGCCCCTCTTTACCACACTAGTAGCACATGACCTGGCCACCTGAAGCATTATTCTGGCTGGTACTACCACCGTGAGAGAAGTCCGTCTGTCTGTTCCTCTTACCGGTAGAAATAATACTAGAAACTGGTGTCGAACTACCCTGACCGGCACCACTAGCTTCCCGCAGGTTCCGCTCAGATATGAGTGCCTAGTTCACAATAACATGTATTATAGGAAACATGAAAACATTCACTAGTGCTCAGATGTCATATCGACGACCATCCTCAAATCGTCTAGCCCTCAATGTCTCATCACCCACCTTAACGGGTGAAAAACACTGAAGCTAGGTGAAACGAACAGAATAATCCATCACTCACCTAGAGCCCTACTGTATGTTCATGAACTCTCTAGAAAAATCTTCCCTCAGTATATTAGGGAAGAATAATTCATAGAAGGCTCTTTGAAAATCTTCGCATGCCATGTCTCTATGATGATCTATCTGAGTGGTAATATCACACCACCTCTTTGCAGAACCACGAAGCATATAAGTCATGTCTTGACCCTCTTCCCTGGAGGCATCTCAAGATGCTCGAACATAGTCTTCAATGAATCCAGCCAATACTCCGTAGCCTATGGTTCTCCATCCCCTGAAAACATAGCCAGATTCTACTACTAGAAGATACGAGTTAGTTCTGCTATAGAAGTGGCAGTCAGAGGTGCTTCCTGAAAGGTCTGCATGAACCGCATGAAGCCTTCACGGAACTGCGCATCTACGCCTGTGTCCGATATAATGGCTGGCACTGCATCTGAATCTACTGGAGGATCCACTAGTAACCCATGGCCTACCATATCTAGTGTAAAATCATTGTCGCCCTCTTGGCTAACAATGTGTGGAAATCTCGGTAGCATGACTCTACATGGTCAAACACACACCTTAGATCAGGATTGTCAAGAAAAAAAAACAAGGAGACGGAGAAAGAATGTTTACAAAATTTACAAAACTTTCCTACACAGCTTGTTCTCCCAAGACAATGACATGAGCATGTACTCTAGTTTAAACTAGCCATGTAACACCCCAAACACAATATGTTTCATCTAAATACACGGTGTGTACTTGAATCCCCATTCCCTGCCTAAGTAGTTATTCACGACTATTCCACATGGCTCCCTTTGAACAAGACTACTCGGCGTGTATGTCATCCACACATCATGTATGGTTTAATTTTCCAACAGGCTTTGTCATTCGTGACACGGCCGACTACTCGGTTAACACCACACGGCGTGTTACACCCGCACACGGCGTGTACACCACCCCATTTCCCTAGACACATGGCTAAGTCCACAAGGCCTCACAAAGGTAAGGACTACATGACATGTCCCATAGGTAAACAGTGTGCTAAAGAAGAGGTAGCATCGACCCGTGTTTGTTAGCAACACAGCCGGGTCCCCAGGTCAAACTACACAGCGTGTCCCAGGGTGGAAATGTCGTGTTCGTCTTATGGTTTCGCCATCCATGTTGTTTTTTACACGGCGGACTCCGAGTCAACCCTAAATAATGTGTACATTCGGTACACAACGTGTATCCCCAAGCCAATTCCTATCCTGTGTCCTTGCCCACACGGTCAATGAAATATGATGAGACTACATGATGTGTACTTCGGTTACACGGTGTGTACTCAAAATGTTTTCTTTTCTTACCAGACAGAAGAACACATGGCATGTGTCCAAAGAACATCACGGCGTGTATCCTGGGTTTTCCAGATATTAATCCTCTGAAACTACTCCGGAACCCTGAAAATACTCTAAAACATTACCTAAGTGCCAATTTTTTACCCATTAGGGACCATACTCCCCGTGAATCAATGTTTGGCATCTTATACATATTACACACAAGTAAAAAAGTCAATGATCCACCAAATTCCAGTCATTGAGGGACCATACTCCTCAATAAACAATGCTTGACATTCATTATATCAACGCCTCTGACAAAAATACCCTATCAAATAGCAGGTATTTATCAATGTAGGTATCAAAAAAGCATTTGTTTCTACCACAACAACATGAAATTTCTAATGCACATACATGGCACGTAACTATGCATGGAATGCGACTTCTAGTATGTGCCTAAAAGATGCATGAGATGGAATACCCTAATCTCGTCGGGTTGCAACTGAATAGAACCCATGGATAAAATTTAAACAACACAACGATAAGTCTGCCATCCAACGTTGAAAATAAAATCAACTGTAAAATTTTCAAAATCAGAAAAATTGAAAAAATACGTGGTAGATTCGATTTTCCATCTACATGGGTTTTCTACTCTCGGGCACAACATATTACCAACTACCATTTCTGTCCTGTCCCTGAATAAGTCTCAAAATAGTATGTCAAAGTAAAGAACCTCCTCTGAATCCACTTTGTAAAATTCCGGATCGAGGTGCCACTCAATGGGTGCCCCGAACCCAGTTGGTCACATGTGCTCAGTTATTTTCCCCATACACTAGAGGCAGCCGACTAGTAGTGAGGGCCTTGATCTGATATTGGGGGAACTATGACCTCATTTGTCCATGTGTAGCATAGTGGAATAAAAAGAAATAATATACAATAGCGGAAGTAGTGAACTAAATATAACTAATTGGATAACCGAAGTAAACGTGAACCAACAGTAATATATGTATTATAATGAAGCATGTCACTATTCAATGAAAAACAGCCAGAACAAGATACACTGTAATACAATACAATACAATATAGCTCAATATACACGGTACAACAAAACAAAACATAACAGTACAATAGGAAATTAGTAGCATTGCAAGCCTATGCTCAGTCACATACTTTCCTCCTCCTCTGCAACAAGCATGTACCTATATAGGGACCCTTTCCATTATCCACACTTGCATCAATAGAGTTTTTTGGGCCGAAGACATGACCCAAACACGGTGTGAGAAATAAATCTCAGTAGACAACCATCAAAGGGTCATTCCAAACTGTTAGTGTAAATGTGAAACAACAATGTGAAGTATTAAATGCAATAAACTAAGCAGTACTCCAATGTAACTAACATTACCTATTATATTGTCATCTTTAATATTCATTCAACCATTCAAAACAAGAAATCACCACTGTGAATTTTCTAGGTAAACAGTCAGTGTCCTCAGCCACGCAAACCCTTACCCTCAGGTAAATAGAATCCAAACCCACAAGAATCTACCCACCGGAATATCGAATAATTCTCATAGGCATATGAGGTGTCTCCCACATTCACAGAATCATCCTCCCACATGCACGAAAAAAGTTTTCCTCTGGCTAAACAGAGCACTACCCACAGGTTAATCACAACACTGACCTCAGGCTAAACAAGTAATCGGGACATACCCAACATATAAACAAGAAATTTATATAAAATTCCTCTAAATTTAATTTAATAAATGCTAAAATTTATGGTATACCCTCGGGTAACCTGGCCAAACGGCTAAACAGAGGAACACACCCCAGGGGGTGGTCCTGTATCTATGCAGTGATCCCATATAGCAGTTTACAATTACATTTAATTACCTAATAAATTCTAGGTATTTAAAACAGTGAAGGAATCAGCCACACGACACCCCAACATGGGTTCATAGCACAATGGTACACAAAAATGCACAACAGTTGGAATTTTAATTACCAGACCACCTACCACGATCGCCCCTGATTGGTATAGGTGAACAACGCACTTAAAATAGTCCAAGAAAGACGTATATCTGAGGGTAACATAACCTCATTCAAACCCAAATAACTTCCCTTATAGGATTAATTGGAAAGAACTACACAAGGAGGTGGAAGAACTCACCCGAGCAGTTCCAAAGAGATGGATGGTGCAGCAAACAGGATCCCAGTGTGTGGTCAGGAGGTCCCCCAAGCTCCGGCCGTCTATCTGATGTTCCTCCAGCATTCTAATCTTCATATGTCAACAGAGGAGGAGACGACACATTTTATGTGAAATAAAGAAACTACACAGTGAGTACTATTGAGTACATGAAGTTTACTTTTCATTTTTCCAACTGTTACATTGGCGACTTCTTTCCACCACAACATTGTTCATATGTCGACATGAGTACAAAACGTGTATTCCTGATTTCAAGGTTTGTACTTTCGCTCAGCTGGAAGCTGCTTCCACCACCATACTATTCTTCTGCCGACTAACTACACAACATGTAAATACAAACTACATGGCATGTAGTCGGTTTTTACACCTTTCATCACTAGCATGGCTACACACCCTATGTACTCATCCGACACGGCCAAAGTATAGGGCGTGTTGAAATGTACACGGTGTGTACCCACCAAATTTTTTATTTTTCCCCATTTTCCTTATTTTCTCAAAAAACTGAAGTTAAATAGAAAAAAAGAAAGTCGTACCACAAGAATAAGAACCAGGTTCTTACAACACCATCTCTTAGCGAAACAGTACACCATGAATGACTTGCCACTTCAATAAACACCTTAAATAAGCACCAATGCCGTACTCCCAGGCTAGGTCACTCCACATCATGAAGCAGACCCCTTCACGAAGCCCCTCCACTACATGGAGCTCTAGATCTTCACAAGGCTTCAACATATGAACCATTTTCATTGCAACTCATTTTCTTGTGCGATCCTCTAGGTTTTAATGAAGCGATTTAAATGTCTGTTGGGCGATTCTTCCCATTGTGTATCTTCTCCTTATTCTTCTTCTCATAGGCACGCTAAGATCTATGGTTTATTCGTATATACACGCTATCATGGACCCCTCAATTGATCACTCAATAACACCCCATCACTATGAAATTGATGATGCATTTCCTCCCAATTAGGGGGGTATCAGTTATGTATGTCCTATGGGGTGCAGAGTGAACCCCCCTCATCCGAGCTACATGACGTTAAACTGCCAAGCACTATCATCCACAACACATTATGTTAAACTGTGACATATCCTCAAGTTTTATACACCATGTTCCGCACATTGGACATTCTTCAAGCCCACTAGTATTGAAGGATATGAAATCATTCCGCACATGGAATAAAAACCACTTCATCAGAGAGGCATCTGTTCATGGGGAATGGGAAACCGCCATAGTGTAATCCCCTTGCCTTTCTTACAGGTGGCTAAACCCATGATCTACCGATCTTCTTCCTAGCCGAAGACATGGGGGGCGGGGGATTTTCAATGGATCCCTCCTTTCATCGGTGGAAAATCCATTTCCCTTTAGGATTTTTCACCAATGAGCCTCCATCCTAAAGTATGTCTTAGTCTCCATCTCCTTGGTTAGCTAACCACGCATAAGCCGGGTTCCTCGTTGGGCCACTAACCACACTTAAGCCTTTGTTTCCTCTTTGGAAGGCTAACCATGTGTATACCCCATTACACTTCCCACAGATGCACCTTCTGCAATGCAATCAGCATGCCTTTGATGACTATTGATTCTCACAATGAGCATTACTCATGTGGGCATTGATTAAGAACAAACTATGAAATCATCTCTGCGCAGCCAAGAGTGTATGCCCCAAACAACCGCCTAAACTATGTAGTCATTGATTCCCTGTAATTGTGATACATAGGATGCCTCTATGAGGTTCAAGCCCACCATAAAATGGTCTTATCTCCCCTTCACATCAGTTACCACTATTCCAATCAATGATGACATTGATCCTTTCCAAGGAATGTTACATAAGAAGCCTCTCTAAGGTCCATTGCCAATAACCATTGGTCCTGACCCCCATCACATTAGCTCACCAACACCATTCCGATCTATTTGGTCTTTGATCCTGGCATTGGAAAGTTACATAGGGAGCCAACATGAGGTTCATGCCCAAAACCCATTGGTTCTGACCCCCTTCACATCAATTCCCACTCCTCTCGAACTACATGGTCTTTAATCCTTGACAAGACATGGTACGTAGGAATCCCCCCTCAGGTTCAAGCACACAATCCATCTAGTCCTGACCAATTAACGTCGATCCACCCCCATGATGCAGGACATTAAACTGTATGCCCCCTTTTCATCCTGAAAGTCATTAAACTGTACCCATTTGAACAACATAGGCTTCGATACCTATCCTATATACATGGTACATAGGAAACCTCCCCAATGTTCAGCCCCATTCAGCGGTAATCTATTGTCAACCCCATTACGTGGTAATCTATTTTCAATTCCATTCAGTGGTATTCCAGTGTGACTCAATCCAATAGGAGGCCATTATGACCACAACTAGTGGTAAAATGTTGGAACCCCAGTCAATGGTAAGTCATTGAACCCTGACGCACGCCTGTCGTAGGGTATGGCAAAAGCAATTTAATTTTCCTAGTGCAGCATATAGGATGACCAATGTCATCTCGATTGCGGAGATTTCTCAATCGTTTACTTACATAATCTAATTGAACTAAACTAATTCTTTTTGGTTGTTTTTATTTATGAATGTTATTCTATTTAATAAAACATAAAACTAACATGTAATGAGAAAATGCAATTAATTTATAAAGAACATGGACTTTATGGGTTGGTTTGTCGGTTCAATCATTCTCCTTCTTTGGATTTAAATTAAGTTTGATAATTCAATTATGAGATCTCATTCATGAATTACTATTCATTTATTTATTGGTGTTAAATATTGAATGCGTTTAGAAAACTTAACTTCACCTCCTGTTATAATCAAGGTTGAGGGAACACCTTGATCAAGAGTGTGACATCTTCCATGACCTGGCTCCATCGTATGCCATTTCCCGGATGTTGACGCGTTTTAGCCCCATTAAATTACATCTTCACACGTTGAGACCTTTTGTAATGATGTTCATAATTATATTTTCCGTGTGCTCTCAAAATCGCATCAGATTTGGACATGTTTTCCAAGGGTTATGGCCGTTTTACTCTGAGAATATATTCTGTACAGTCATACTCACCAAATCGCAAACCTCCAGATTAGTGTGATTTAATGACCACTTAAAAGGCCAATTCACATGGCCCTTCCTTCATTAAAGATGCCCCAAAACTACATTCGTGTCCACCCACCTAATATCACAACATTTGGTGCCACCATTAATATGTTATGAATCCCACAACAAAACTAGGCAGAACGGAAACCAAATTTCTTTCTCCCACTTTTCAGCTTCTTTTGAGCTTCTATAAGGCCAATTCAGCTTTTAGTCAAAAAAATAGTAAATGAATACCTGGATGTGTAGAATATGGGTAAGAAAGAGTTTTTCAATTTATATCAGTGTAGATAATGTTATGGAAAACTACAGAAATAATGTTAAACTGTTAAAAATCCAAAATGGCCCATTTTTACTACTCCGCTCAAAATAACACCAATATCCTAAAAATGAAACAATTCATCTTAGGGGAACACTTATGTAGGAGTAAAAAATGATATTCAATACAAAAAATAGAAAATATTTTCTCTATCACACCCCATCAAGTGGTAAGCCATTGGAACCCCGAACAGTGGTAAGACGTTGGAACAATAGTTAGTGGTAAGAAATGGTACCCATCCAGCAGTAATCTGTTGTACCCCATGCATCAGTAAGATGTTGTAACCACTCCCACGGTAAGCCGTTATGACCACATCCATTGGTAAGCTATTGTGACTCCATCTATCAGTAAGCCGTTGTGACCCCAACCAGCAGTAAGCCATTGTGAACTCATCCAGTGATAAGCCACATTGACCTATCCATAAATAAGCTGTTGTGTACCCCAATCGTTGTTATGTCGTTGTCAATCCCAACCCGCGGTAAGAATTTGTGTGTCTAGTGCACCCCTAAGAACTTGTAGTCCCCTTTGTTGGGACACACATCCCTAGTCTGCCCTCATGCGTCAAAAAAACCTGGGCTACTAACAGCGCATAATCCCAAGTATATCATCATGTCGTTATCCTATGCGCACACTCTGATTCTATGACCCCATCATAAACTAAGTAAAATTTGAACCTTAACATGGAAAGATACGTATAAAGACACAATTATGTACAAGACCTATGCCCATGTATGATATTGGTCTTATCCTCATGCCTCTAGGCTTCAGGAAGTTCATTCCCCCAACCCGGAGGTTCCACTTCCTACGGATCTAATCCATGCATCCATTCCCACGGGTCACCTCCTCTAGTGTCCCATCTCCCCACCGAACAACACGAACATTGATTACCTACCATCGGGATACATAGGATGTCTTTGGTAGGCTCAATCCCAACATCAATTTAGCCCTTGAGTTGATTCCATATCATTCTCCATCTATTTCACTTAACCATCCACCACCCACCATGATTCTTACCTAAGCAGGCACATCCCGGTGAGATCAGGCCTCTTCACCTCTTCACTGATCCTAGAAGTGACAGAGTATCTAACCACGTATTAGAACCAGCATTAGTGTTCCCTCTAGAGGTTTCACCCATCTTATCTACTCCAGTCAGGGTTCTGATCTGTCTGGTCCATCATCACTAGACGTTAAAATCGTGGCATTCCCTATGTTAAACATTGTAAGCTGAGGAAAACCATAGATACATGCATAGGGAATATAATTACCTACATTTGACATGTGATTCATCAAGATTCTATGCTATAGAGAATCCCCATAATAAGGGGACGAAACCCAGATGCGCTAGTATTCCCATATCCAAACATGCTAGTGATGTCCAACTTGATTACTCTCCCGAACAATGGTTGCTACCCTGACCAGACCCCTTAGGATGTCCCATGTGAATCAGTGTAATTAACAGGAATCCATGATTAATTGGCACCACGACGTGTTTCATGAACAACGTTTTAGTCTATAATGGTGAGTCGAACTAGGTGATGAGTTCCAAGGAGGAATCCATAGAAGCAAGAACCGACATCCCATCATCTTGTTTTGATGAAGGAGTAAATATCTGTGAATAATTGACCGATGCTGCCCACCTTTGGAAAGCTGGAATGCGGGGAAACAGCTGCGAGTCCTTGATAGACGGATACCAGTGCCCCGATAAAAGAGTTAAAAACAATGGTAATTCATGTCATTTCCATGTTTTAATAAAATTAATAATAAATTTATTCACTTGTTTAGAATGTAACAACCAAGAGTTACTCTATGATATATGGGGGAATAATTTTATATTTCTCTCATGAGCATCTTTCTAATATTTTGTATTTTTATCTTGTAAAAGGGTATTAAGGATAACCATTCATAAAAAATTAATGATAGATTTCTTAGGAAGTATTTGTTTACAATAATTGAATTGAAAACCATTGTCAAAAGGATAATTTGTGATAATCCAAATTCCAAGGATGTATATCACATTTATTTAGGAAATTATATTTGGTTGGTTTCATAAATGGATAAAATTTATGTCTGGTTACAACAAATAAATTCTAGAAAGGCTTCAGGTAATGATCCCATGAATTAAGGACAATAATGGTTTCATGCATACCATTGGGCGACGATAATGTCCAGATTATGGGTAATTATTTATTATGAACAAATATTAATGACAAACCAATAGTGTTACATTTTTTTATAGATTAATGAATATTTATTTTGAAGAATTTTTAGCAAAAAATAGATCTAATTTCCATTCTTTTATTGTCTATAAGATCTTCAAAAAGTGTATTTTAGTACTTCAAACATTGAAGTTAATTATTTAACATCCATTTATTGAATTAAGGGCCAATGTAGTAAATGATAAAATGACACAAAAAGGAAAATTTCTTTAAATATAAATATATAAACTAGGAATATTTATTTATATTCTTGTTTAATAAAATAATTACTCAATTTTATGAAAATAATTAGAAATATAACATTTTCAGAATAACTTAAATTTGGTCAATTTGGTGGCATTTAAAATAATCAATGATTTTCAAGTTTTAGACCATCATATTATCAATGACTATTCACATGTTTTCGATTGATGGCCTCAATCACTCCCTACGAATATTTATTCATTTCCTCCACATCAATGTTTTCTCTCACAACCTATGTTCTCCTATGTTGAAACCTAGTAATATGTTATCTTGGCTGACTGTTATGTTTCAAAATATCCATATTTAAAGGATGTTTTATGAATCTTTTTTTATGATATGATTTTCTATGAAAGTATATTTGAACTATTAAATATTTGACAATGCAGATGAATTATGTGGCTAACATTAATTTTAAGTGGATTATAAGTTAACACATTGATATTTTGTGTAATAAATTTTTGAAATAATTTAATATTTTTTGTTATTTTCTATTTCACTCAGCACAAAAATATTATATTTTATATTAATGAACAATTTTTGTATAAATTTATATGTAATTACATGTTATTATTACACCACAAAAAACATAAATTTTAGTTTTATTTACATGTAAAACTATGGTAATATTATGTTATACAAAAGAAATTGTGTTCCTTGATAGATTGCACAACATGCAATACTCAGTGTTACCGAATAGTAATATATTATTAAAAATATTACTATTTATTGTATTATGTTATAGCATATCGTTTATGTAAGAAGTTATTAATAGGATTAACTGAATTTTGAAAATACGTGGTCAAATTCAGTAGTTAAAAATTAATTAAAAATGCATATAATAACCAATTGAATATAAAGTGAGTGTTTGGATAGAAAAAAAATTTCGAGTCACAAACATATTTTATCCAAAGAAAAAAATTTAAATTATTTATTGTTATTAATTTATTATAAATATATATGCTCCAAAAAATTATTTTGGAAATAAATCCAATATTTTGGGTAATAATAAGATAAGATCAAACCTTATTCACACATAAAAACCAATATTTTTCTTCTGGTGATTTTACAACTTTTATTGGGGAACCTATATTAAATAATAATTTTCACTATTTTATAAATCTTATAAGTAAAAATGAACTTAATATTAGATATAGAAACATAAAAAATATGTTATGAAGAATTTTGTATATTTTTATGTGATGTTCCCTATTTTCATGAATAGTGAAAAATAATTACATTTAATTCAAAATAGATGTATAATATAATTTATTTATAAGTATAAATTATATTTTTCCCTGGATTTAATGTATTATTAGAAAAAAACATTTAAAAAAAATCCAATTTGGGTCATTAGAATCAAATTCACAAGGAAATTGAATATAAAAACATAGTATACTTTTTAACATTTTTACTTTAAACAGCTGCATTATCATCCAATCAATGGGATTAAGTTTAATTTAATTTATACTAAATATGAGATTTATATTTTTAAAAGGGATTATATATTGGGAATCAGAATAATATATAATTTATAATAAAGGAAACAATTATTTTTACCAATAATAATAGTAATGTAATTCAAATTAATTACAACAATCGTGGGAAAAGGATGAAAATTTTTAGATTAAATCCTAAAATTAAGGTATAAAACGACATATACACCAAATAAAAACCTTTTATATAGAAATTATTCAACAATTATCCCTATATTATTGATTTTGGTAGGTTTTTGATGATTTTTTAAGTAAAAACATTTGTACAACTAACTTGTTTTCAAAAATACAATGTGAGTCCTTACAGTTCCATATAATGGGCCAAAACCACTCGCTGATCATTAAATCACTAAAAACACATGGATTCATCCAAGATATACTTAATAAACATAAAAAAATCCTTATATTACTCCTTTAATCATTCCATTTTAACGAAAAATCTCCAAAAATTCACATTGGTGAAAACCAAAAAGTTACCCAAAGAAGAGATAACATGCTCCCTCAAGCCCCATTATCTTATTTTCATTATAGACCACCTAATCTCTTTATATTCCATGTTTATATAAGAAATAATATTTATAAATATACTAATATGTTTCTATGATATGGTTTCATCCTACACTTACACACACATCCATCTAATGGGTAAAAAACCTCATGTTCATTTATATGGAAAACTATCGCCTTACGAAATAACGATTGTTTGTTCTTACATTACAACCTATCATAGTAAAAATTATGATGGAATAATTTTTTATATATTATATATATGATATTTATTTTTTAATTTATATTTTATAATTATTTTTCAATACATATCCTTATACTTTTCATTTTGTGTAATTAAGATAATTTCGATTGAGGGATTGCAGACAGTTTCCCCTTCAAAGAGATGCACTTTAGTTAACACATTACATGTAATGTGTTGAGCATGGGTTTAGTAAAATGATATTTTATATATTATATAATTATTATATGAGAATAATCATATATATATCCTTTTCTTTTAATACGTTAATAAAATTAAAACAATGTTCATGCGTAGATATGACGTACTGTCTCCATGAATAGTGTATTTCATTTCATACATCTATATTATATAGATTATTATAACACCCTTGTACATAATATAAATGATATTTTTATAAATATTCAGATACACTAATTATTTAAAAAAGAATAAGGTCCAATGTTACATCAAATTAAGAAACATGTGAGAAATAATGTGAATATTTCCCAAAGTGAAACCATTACAATGACTTGTTTATATATGGTTAATATATAGTAATAATAAAACATATATGGTGTTAGATAAAAAAATACTTCTCTATGATACATGAATTATAAGTATTTATTTATTATACATTGTGTTTGTACGAGTATGATGAAATTGAAGACACAATGTTTGGGAATTTGATCTCACTTTTTATTTTCTTGAGATTCATTCCATATTAACCGATAATTTAATGTAGATACCTGAAGCATGATGTACATGGACATTAAATTACTTTTGAGAAATACTTAATACATAAAAAAATAGACACACAAGGACTATAATAGTTTAGTGTCTTTGGAAACTTAGAATATAAACTTCTAATAATGTTGAAATATCTTTAACAACTCCCATAATAATCATCCTCTTTTTGTTTCCTTACCTAAAACATTTTTTTATTTCCTGGGTAAAATAATACATAAAAAGGGTTAGATCAAATGCTCAGTAAGGGAAAACATAGAAAACAAAAAACAATCCTTAAACATTTGGATGAAAAAACATGAACATGAAATTTAAACATCAAAATATTGGGCAAAGACATAAATCATGGAAGTACGTAAGGCATATATCATAATGGAACATCAACCTTGATAAAATAATATGGGAATAAAACATGTAATTGTGGAAACCATTCAGCACATGTTATGAATTCCATTGTAGCCAAGGCATTGCTGCCAAGAACATCTTAGTGGAAAAAGTCCCTTTCTAAATCGAGTTCAATCCTCTTTCCAGTCCTGTAACACTGAACCAGATTAACTTACCATTCCAGCCATGTGTATCTCATGAGATATAAATCATTACCCAATTCATTGGATGGAGATATATGTCCCACCCATATCGTAATGAAATCATTCTTACTTGTGCCAAAACATAAAAATAAACCATTCATCATAACCCAATAAATAAAATGGGATTCATAAACATCATTTCATCATCACATAATCCATATAAAATAAATGGATATCATTTCATAATAAGAAAAGTGTAACATTGTGAATCATAGAGACATTATACTTGAAACATACACATATAAAATAATGTCATCTTAGATGGAAAAATGGTTTTCATAAAACACATGAAATGAATTCTTGAGAAAAAGATCCTTTCTTCTTCAAAATCATTTTCTATTCACAAAATTTCATGAAATTTTAAAAGAAATGTATTTTTTTGAAAATATTCATAAAACCATGTAGAGTATGCCTAATGAAAATGAGGCGTTATGAAACCGTAAAAATCCGTTCAGGCCGTATAAGTTAAAAATAACATTTTCTCATAGTTTTGTCAGAAAAGTCAAAATGTACCTCGTATGGTAAAAAAAGATTCCATAAATACCATGTAGTAAAAGTAAAAAATTGGTAAAAAGGTTTTAAACATACATGAGAACACTTTTATAAAACATGGACATGGATGATATAAATAACCCCTGTAAATACTTACGAATAAGCAGTCTCAGATAAAAATTAGATTTGCAAAATTATCCCTTACCTTGGGTCTGATATACTTCGTACGTATCCAAACCTCCTGTATAATGATTTAAATAATGTCATTGACTTATTATAGAATCATATTCATTGTTATGATATCATATATGGTTCACTTATGGCTTTATATTACCCGTTCTTTAGTAAATTCCATATTAAAGAGAGTTTTGGGAAAAATCGTTTCATTTGTCATACGTGTTTTGACTTGTAATTATTTATATGATCATATAGATCATGATTAATTAATTCTAGAATATAAAACATTATTTATATATAATATATATTCAGAATATACATATATATAATAGATCGATAAATGGAATGAAATACACCGTTCTTGGAGATGGCAGGCCGTACGTACGCATGAACGTTGTTTTCATTTCCCCATTGAATTGAATGGTATTAATTGGATGACATATATATATGTATATAAATCCAGTAGAAATATTATTTAATATATTTCAATATTATTCATTATATAATCTTTATGATCATTCATGTATGTTTAACATGGAGAATGAATCTCATCACGTCGTGGAGATGATAGTCTGTACGTACGCACGAGCGATGATATAATTCCCATAATTATTTAATATAATTAGAGTTGATTGTATAATATTTCAGAATCAGTATGATGTTAGAATAACCATATATAGTTGTTATTTACACCATTATACCCATCCATGTAAGGTGTTGGTGGAGAAACAGATTTCACCACGGTGTGGAGACGGTATTCCGTACGTATGCACGCGTGGTGATTTCGTTTTCTGTTGGATGGCTAGATGGTGAAATAGGGTTGTTTCATACTTATAATAACATATCATTATATGATTTATACTGATGTTATTTCTTCATAATGAAACAACTAAAGAAGAAAAGGTGGAAGAAGAAATAAAGTTGAAAGAATCGGTAACGAACATTACCTTTTCTTTGAAGCACCTCTTTGAGACCTCCACTTAGGGCACTATCATTGGTCTTTGAAGAAGAAAAAAACAACTATAATGTTTCTATGTAAGTGTAGAAGATAATTTGTCTGGGGTTGGCTGAGCATGAAGGCACAATGTGGTGTGATGAAGAGAGGGAGGAGGTGCCCTTTTATAAGGGAGGAGAGGGGCACCTTTGGAAAAACTATAAATATTATTTTATTATAAAGTCATATTCAGTTTTTAATAGCTCAAAATTTATTTATTTCGAATCTAATGTGGGGATGGGTCTAAATAATCTCATAAAATAGAATTTAGATAAGTTTACGTTTCTATTTTAACCATATCATTTAGATTTAACCTTTAGTTAAATAATTTTACTTTTACCGTGTCTTCTTGTTTTCATACACTATAACGTTAATAAACATACAATAAAAAGCCAATAGAACCCCAAGTTGTTCATTATTAATATATATAACCTTATATAAGTCATTTGTCCGATCCTTAGATTATTAGGAGTAAAATAACAATTAATAATATAATATTTGTTTTAAAAAGTATTTTATGTCAATTTTGAGACTATTTGGTAATTTATTTTTGTGAAAATCATAACAAAATTATTTGTACGAAAATAGTTAATTAAATCAATAATAACATGTCATATTAACCTTGAAAAATAATTTAATTCATTAAAAGCCTCAAATTACATTTATTTAGGTATTTATAACATCGATTATGTCAATATTTCATTAATAAAATAATTACTGCATCATCTTTGTGTCATAAATAAATTAAATTATATAATGTCTAAAAATTACAAATAAAATACCATTATGTATTAAATCTTTTTATATTTCTAATTAATATTTTTAGTTGAATTTATCTTATGTATAACCCTATATTAAAAATTATTTACTTATTAAACATTGATTTTAACTATTTTAACCCTTCTTTAAATAAATTAATATTAAATGTCCTAATCTAATCCATGTGGCCCTAAAGAGTCATATTTTATTCCTAAGGGTGTTTTTGGTCGATTTACTCATGTAAAATATAATTATGACATGTGTTATGGTAATAATAATGTCATTTTTACCCTTAATTACCCTATTTACTTTTAACCGTGGTAAATAAAAGTAAAAAGTTACTATTCACCAAAAAATATTTTCATCTCTTTGAACCACATTTTAGCCCATGATATTAACTCTGTCTCTCTGATTTTTTAAATTCAATTCAAATAAGTGGTAAAATTTCATTTAAATGAAAATGTCAGTTTTTTATCTACCACTAAGTGGTTTCACTATTCATGAAAATTTGGAGTTTTTCAAAAAAATACAAACAATTCAGCCTTAACATTATTTGATATTCCAAAATCAAAATTGATGTCTATTTTTCCAAATTCAAAACATATAAGTGGCATTAATTAATTTTAAAATTAATTCCCTTTATCAAAAAAATATCTTGTTTTTATGAAACAATAACTATCAAAAGATTGATACTTGTTTATATCCAATTTCAAAGTGAAATTAATTCCAATGACCAAAATTGGATTAAATGGTAAAAATATATTCAAATTATATTTTAAAACCAATTAAAAAGATAATCTTACCATATATATTATTGCGGTGAAAAAAGTTGTTTTTAATTAAAATATAACGTGTTTGTACTATACATTAAAATATAAAAGTTATCAGAATAATATGAAAAATTTATCCAAAGTAAATTTTTATATCATGATTCCAAATAAGTATATTATTTTGTGAAATTAAACTTATAGAAATTTCAAAAACAAGATTTAAGGTGGGTGCGCCATTAAAAGGTGGCAAAACTATATTTTTTTTAAAAAATACTTATTTTACTTGACAAATTGATTTTGTTCTCATACCATGTTCTAGAAATTGTGTAAGATGAATAATAATGTTATAAAAATCATAATGTTGTTGATACTATTCAAAATGGATAGATCATAATAATATTATAACCATATATCGTTGTTTATTGAAACATGGTATTGCGTACAACACACGCTATCGAGGAAAGTCATGATTGCATGTAATGCAAGCCATGTCAGGGTTGCGTGTTGTGCAAGACTCCTATGTTGTTCCATATAACAGAATCCAACCATATTTAATTTATACATTGAATATATATATATATATTTATATTTATATATATACACTCAATGTTTCGTAGGATAACTACTATCAATATTGTGTGTAACATGATCCATGAATAGTGTTGTGTATACTGTAAGATCATACGGTGTTGTACACGGTATTCTTGTTGTAGAATACAACACAAGACATCAATGATATTAAAAGAATATTTTTCATAAAATCTCGGGGTGTTACATTCTACCCCCCTTAAAATGAATTTCTCCCTCGAAATTCGTCAGGGTTTTAAAACATTTACTATTTATAGAAACCCACATCATAAAAAGGAATACTAAAACTTAATTTTAAAAGATAACGTATGAAATGTAACGATTACCCAAAGAAAATAATCACTGGGTTTCTATATAGAAAACATAGGTGAAAATATGGATATGGAAGAAAAATATAACCATCAGGTACTGTTGGAGAGTGTTAGAGAACATGGCTATGAAAAAGCCATCAATCACAAAGCCATATATTTGTGATTATCTAAGGTACCATCTGATTCATCGGATATAAGGGCACTATGAAAACAATTTTGGTTTTCAAGATCATTTCCCTAAAGTTTAATAAATTGGAATTAGAATAAATAATTTCGTGATTTTGGTACAGTATCACCGTTGTTCATTCATTGGAAAATTTCCACTTCATCTCTTAAATAAATGAAGTTGAATTTGTCATTTGTGAAGTGTTAGCAGATCATGTGATAGAATTATGGGTGATTACATCTGTCTCAAACAAAAGGTTATAATATTTATCAAAAATAAATAAGTCCATCTATAGTGAGATTAATCATATATGGTTCCTAAAATGGACTTATACTTCATATATCATACTGCTTAATATAATAATACTAGTTTCTACTAAACAGTGACTTCATGTAGGTCAGTGGTAGGTGATAAAGGCCAGTCGCATTTGGTTGTGGGTTCGATTCCCACAGACTTGTTTGACAGAATGGGTTGTCTCCCATCCTGCAGGTTGTCCCTTTTCTAAAACTAAATTACTATTACATCCCATAAATAATATCGAAAAAACTTCTATCCTTAAACAATACTAACTTATGTCCAATATAATCCATTCCAATATTTAGGATTATCCATAATTATGCAGTCCACTCTCATATTATAGTGAAAATTATTACGAGACATTTCATATAACAAGAATGTTAATACCATCGTTGATCCCCGTATATCATATGATATTTCATGTTGGTCACATTCCAATCATTCGAAGGCCTTAATGATGTATTCTCTTGAAAAATGAATACCCATTGAATGTTAGTGAAAACATGAGTGCTGTAAAAAGTTAACACTTTTGACATACCAAAACTCCAAAATTATATATACTCAAACCATGATATAACTGTTTCCTTATATCAGTCATGAGCTCATGAATACTGTCAAACATTTCATTTTCTCCTTATCCCTTCATTATGTGCATATTATATTTTTTCCAAAAATATCTCAATCACTTTCCATGGTTACTGGTAACATAAAATTATTGAAAACCACAATAGACCAAAACATAAATATTCAAATATTCAACGATACTATATACAACATTATTTTGGAATCCCATTACATAAACACTTAATCATTCCACCACATCATTTTCATATTCAACATAACCAATAGTGATCGCATGTGTCTTCCCTTTGTCCTTTGCCTTAAGTGGTTGCTCATGTTGATCATCACCAACCCTTGGTTTAGAGAATTTATTAGGATAATTACCCATTTCCTTGCACTTGAAGCATTGAAGTGTTGGTGGTGCGTTCTCTGCAGTCTTTTCTTTATTCACATCATGAGCAACCCTTTTTCCATTAATTCATCACTCAGCTACTCGATGACTTTCTTTTCCACACATAAAACATTTTATAGTCCCTTTAAGACAATATCCACCATGATTCTTTCCACACATTGAGCATAAGGAAACATTCATCTTATTTTCACCATTATTCAAATATTTTGTCCTTGAACTCCATCTTTCGTTTCTTATCATAACCATGATATGGATAAGTAACACCAAATTCCATTTCTACCTTGATAGCACAACACAAAATTTCTTCATAGCTACTGAAGTCTCTTATAGCTAGCTCCCTTGGAAGATTTGGATTTAAGACACTAAAGAATTGATCAACTTTACATTCAGGTTGGATGATAAAGCCAGATGCATACCTTGCAAGCCTGGTAAAATTCGCTTCGTATACACCAACATATTCATTATCCTTTTTCTTTATTTCAAGAAACTCCTTCTCCATCTTTATTCGATGAATATGAGGGAAGTACTTATTGAAAAATAAGCTCTTGAACTCTTCCCATTCCATGGACTCAATTTCATCTCTTGGCATCGTATGATTGATGAGATTCCACCATTGATCATCTTAACCTTACAAACGATATACTGCTAAGATGACTTTATCATGTTTATAACATTGAAGAACTGAAAATATTTTTTCAGTGGTACTGATTCATTTTTCAGCAGCATGTGGATCCGAATACCCACTGAAAGAAGGTGGATGTTGCCACATGAAGGACTCAATAGAATATTGTTCCCTTATCTGCTCATTTGGAAGTCCAGAATGATTCATAGCTTGTGTAAGTATATCAATAAAATTTTTCACTCCATCTCCAATAACATTTTTTTGTTCAAGAGGACAATCATTTCATTGTCCATTGCATTGATCAACACGGTTCCTTCGGGTTCCAGCCATTGTCTAAAACCCAAAAAGAATAGTGTGAGAGGCAAAAATAATACTAGGAAAAACAAAATAATAAAGGGGGAGTACCTTCAATATCTAACATCATAGGTTTAATTCTAAGATCGTTACCGTAATTCTAGGACTATAACCTATACTTATACTTAACCTTAGGGACATCCCTAGACATACCTTATAAATATCTCTAAGGGATCTCACTAATGTTATCGCATACTAGATTCCAATGTTTGACTAATCCTTTCCTTTGATACCAACTATAGATACCCGAAGCTTGACGTACATGGACATTACATTAATTTTGTGTCATACTTAATAAATTACAAAAACAGACACACAAGGAACATAATAGTTTAGTATATTTGGAAACTCGGAATATAAACATCTAATCATGTTGAAATATCTTCAACAACTCCCATAAAGATCATCCCCTTTTTTATTATTTACCTAAAACCTTTCTTTATTTCCTGGGGAAAATAAAACATAAAATGGTTGATCTCAAATGCTCATTAATGGAAAACATAGATAACATACAAGAATCCATAAACATTTGGAAGAAAAAACATGAACATGAAATTTAATCAACAAAATCTTGAGCAAAGTCATAAATCGTGGATGTACGTAAGGCATATATCATAATGGAACATCAACCATGATAAAATATAATGGGAATAAAACATGTAATTGTGGAAACCATTCAACACATGTTATGATTTCCATAGTAGCAAAGGCATTGCTGCCAAAACCATCTTAGTGGACAATGTCCCGTTCTGAATCGAGTTTACTCCTCGTTCCAGTCCGGTAACACTGAACTAGATTAACTTACCGTTCCAGCCATGTCTATATCATTAGATATAAATATTTATCCAACGCATTGGAGGGAGATATAGGTCCCACCCATCTCATAATGAAATCATTCTTACTTGTGCCACTACATAAAAATAAATCATTCATCATAACGCAAAGAATAAAATGGGTTTCATAAACATCATTCCATCATCACATAATCCATATAAAAGAAATGGATATCATTTAATAATAAGAAAAGTGAAACCATTTGAATAATATATACATTATACTTGAAACATACACATATGAAATAATGTCATCTTAGATGTAAAAATGGTTTTTATAAAACACTTGAAATGAATTCTAGAGGAAAATATCCATTCTTCTTCAAAATAATTTTCTTTTCACAAAATGTCATGAAATTATAAAAGAAAAGTATTTTGTTGAAAATATTCATAAAACCTTGTATATTATGCTTCATTAAGATGAGGCGTTATGAAACTGTAAAAATCTGTTCACACCGTATAAGTTAAAAATAACATTCTTTTCGTATTTTTGTCGGAAAAGTCAAAAAGTACCTCGTATGGTAAACAAAACAAGATTCCTTACATACCATGTAGTAAAAGTCAAAAATGGGTAAAAAATAATTTGAACATACATGAAAACACTTTTATAAAACATGGACATGGATGATAGAAATATCCCCAGTAAATACTTACGAATAAGCAATCTCGGATAAAAATGAGATTTTCAAAATTATCCCTTACCTTAGGTCTGATATGCTTCGTACATATCTGAACCTCCTATAAAATAATTTAAATAATATCATTGAATTATTACAGAATCATATTAATTGTTATGATATCATATATGGTTCACTTATGAGTTTATATTACCCGTTCTTTTGTAAACTCCATGTTAAAGAGTGTTTTGGGTAAAATCGTTTCATTTGCCATCCATGTTTTGACTTATAATTATTCATATGATTACATACATCATGATAACTTAATTCTAGAATAAAAAAAATGATTTATATATAATATATATTCTTAATATATATATATATATAATAGACCGATAAATGGAATGAAATACACCATTCATGGAGACGGTAGGCCGTATGTACGCATGAACGTTGTTTTCATTTCCACATTGAATTGAATGGAATTAATTGGATGACATAAATATATATATACATAAATCCAGTAGAATTATTATTTAACATATTTCATTATTATTCATTATATAAACTTTATGATCATTCAAATATGGTTAACATGGAGAATGAATCAAATCGCGTCGTGGAGACGGTAGTCCGTATGTACGCACAAGCGATGATATTGTTCCCATAATTATTGAATAGAATTAAAGTGGATGGTATAATATATCATAATATATATTATTTTATAATAACCATATATAGTTATTCTTTACACCATTATACCCATCCATGTAAGGTGTTGGTGGAAAAACAGATTTCACCACGGTGTGGAGACAGTATTCCGTATGTACGCACGTGTGGTGATTTCGTTTTCCGTAGGATGGATAGATGGTGAAATAGGGTTGTTTAATACTTATAATAACATATCAGTATATGAGTTATACTGAAGTTATTACTTTATAATGAAACAACTATAGAAGAAAAAATGGAAGAAGAAATAAAGTTGAAAGAATCGGTAAAAGACATTACCCCTTCATTGAGCGCCTCTTTGAGACATCCTCTTAGAGCACTAAAATTGGTCATTTATGAAGACCGGAACCTCTGGGATATTTCTATGGAAGTGGAAAAGATAATTTTACTGGGGTTGGCCGATCTTTACGGCTAAAAGTGGTGTGAGAAAGAGAGGGAGGATGTGCCCTTTTAAAAGGAAGGAGAGGGGAACCTTTGGAAAAACTAAAAAATTATTTTATTATAAAGTCATAATCGGTTTTTAATAGCTCAGAATTAATTTATTTATAAGATAATGTGGGGATGGGTCGAAATAATCTCATCCAATAGAATTTAGACAAGTTTAGGTTTCTAATTTAACCTTTTCATTTAGACATAACCTTAAGATCAATAATTTTACTTTTATCGTGTTTTCTGGTTTTCTTACACTATAAGGTTAATAAATATACTATAAAAATCCAAAAGAACCCCAAGTTGTTCATTATTAATATATATAACCTTATATAAGTCATTTGGAAGAACCATATACTTTTAGGAATAAAATAACAATTAATAATATAATATTTGTTTTAAAAACTATTTTATGTAAATTTTGACACTATTTGGTAACTGATTTTTGTGAAAATCATAAAAAATGTTTATTTAAAAAAAGTTAATTAAATCAATAATAATATGTCATATTAACATAGAAAATTAGTTTAATTCATCAAAATACTCATCTTAAATTTATTTGGGTATTTATAACATCAATTATGTCAATATTTCATTAATAAGATAATTATTGCATTATCTTTTTATCATAAATAAATGAAATTATTTAATGTCTAAAAATTATAAATAAAATACCATAATGTAGTAAATATTTTTTATCATTCTAATCAATATTTATATTGGAATTTATCTTATGTATAACCCTATATTAAAAATTATTTTCTTATTAAACATTGATTTTAACTATTTTAACCCTTCTTTAAATAAATAAAAATTAAATGTCCTAATCTAATCCAAGTAGCCCTAAATGGTCATATTTTATTACGAAGGATTTTTTTGGTCGAATTAAACTTGTCCAATATAATTAGGACATGTGTTAGGGTAATAATAATATCATTTTTACCCTTAATTAAACTATTTACTTTTAACCGGGTTAAATAAAAGTTAAAAGTTATTATTCACCAAAAAATATTTTGATCTCATTGAACCAAATTTTATTCCTTGATATTAACAGTTTCTCTTGGATTTTCGAAATTCAATTCACAAAAGTGGTATAATTTCATTTAAATGAAAATGTCAGTTTTTTATCTACCACTATGTGGTTTCACTATTCATCAAAAATTGATGTTTTTAGAAAAATACCAAAACTTCAGCCTAAGAATTATTTGATATTCTGAATTCAAAATTGATTTCTATTTTACCAAATTAAATACATAGAAGTTGAATTAATTAATTTTAAAATTAATTCCCATTATCAAAATAAATAGTGTGTTTTTAAGAAACAATAACTATCAAAAGATTGATACTTGTTTATATCGAATATCAAAGTGAAATTAATTTCAATGACAAAAATTTGATTAAATAGTAAAAATATATTCTAATTACACTTTAAAACCAATTACAAAGATAATCTATCAATATACATTATTACGATGATAAAAGTTGTTTTTATTTAAAATATAGCGTGTTTTTACTATTCATTAAAATATGAAATTTATCAGAATAATATGAAAATTTTATCCAAAGTAAATTTTTATATTCTGATTCCAAATAACAATTTTATTTTGTCAAATTTATCTTATAGACATGTAAAAAAAATATTTAAAGTGGGTGCACCATCAAAAGGCGGCAAAACTACATTTTTTTTGAAAATTACTTATTTTACTCGAAAAACTGATTTTGTTCTCATACCATGTCACGACCCGTCCATGGGGCCCGTGTTGTGACTAACCCAAGCCCGCCTTCCATAGGCCAGGGGATGGAGACTAGCACCAATGGCGTAAAATCATGATAACTGGGAAGACATGGCCTTTATAAAAGAAAACAAGCACCACAGAGTACAAGCGGAAGCAAAACACTAAGTACAAAAGAAATGCAGAAAAGTAAATGGACCAGAATACAAACCCTAAAGAATGTACGACTACAACTGAACAAGGTAAAACAGAAAAAAGACAAACATCTAGAAGAAGGAAGTAGCTCCTGGGTCGTCCTCCTCGGATCCTACCTGAAGGGTAGGTACAGATAGCGCAGCTCCTGGTCGTCCACCACGGATCCTACCTGAAGGGTAGGTACAGATAACCTCCTCCACGCTCTCATCCGTCCACCTCCTCTGTGAGTCGTCACGTCATGTATTCCACCTCCGGGTACTGACTCGTCGTGTAGTCCACCTCCTGGTACCGACCAGTCCTCGAACACTCGGCCTCCGTCATCACTGCCCGTCGTCTGCAACCAACACAACGAGGTCCGGGCATAGCCCGTGCAGGGGTGAGTATAACGATACTCAGTAGGGACCTCGAGACCCTCAAGGTCTCACTAAAACAACAACGATAACAACAAAGATATCTCAACAGATAACCTCTACTTAGATATAATCCCATACATATACCTATGTTATTAAGTAACCCATCTCAATCATGAGAAAACACAAAGGTAAAATGTCTCAGCTCAACCAGGATTTTCATTATCGAAATCGTAACTGCTGATGAGCTCCGTCTCTGGAGTATACAGTGGTCCTGTCACGACTCTGAGGTACTGCTCAATAACCTATGACTGTTGAGGTACTCCTCATGTCGAGTACCGCGGGCCTCCATCTCACACAATAGTGCTTCCCACCGGGGTTTGCCACCCAAACACAGTAGTGCTCTCCTCTCATAGCCTACAGAGGTACTCCTCCTGTCGAGTACCGTGGGTTTGCCACCTCACATATTAGTGCTCCTCCGCTGTGGTTCTGCCACCTCACAATGTAGTGCTCCCCACTGGGCTACGTAAGTCACTCCGAATCGAATCGGACATGCAGCCTTCAGGACTCTGCCAGCTACACGGTCTTCGTACTCCATACGCTCGTCTCTGAGAGGGTCCACCCCACAAGCTACAATTCGATACTCCAATTATCTCAAATTCCCATGAAGAAGTATCTCAAAATACCTCCTCATCATTGGAGTCTCAATGCAATAGTCGGCGCGTCAATGGGACACCCGGTCTGCGAGTTATTAGCCTTTTCGTCCCCGGGGCCCGGTTGGTTTCGTGTGCAAACCAGTCCTGACATAACTGAATTATACCACGAACACTAATAGGGTATACTCATAGGGACCGTTTCTCAACATGATCAACAACACCGCTGATGGTTCGTCAAACCAACGTCCGGTCAGAAAGATATCAGCTTTTCCGTTATAGGGACCCTGTTGTATTTCGGGTACAATCCAACCCGGCCATATCTCAACTGCATCCAAAACTCGGGTGAAGTAAGCCAAAAGTTCCATCTCTACAAGAGGAAAACAATGAGACAGACGGTGCGTCAATCGGACACCCGGTTTGTGAGTTATTGACCTTTTCGTTATAGGGGCCCGGTTGGTTTCGTGAGCGAACCAACCCGTCCGCACTCCGATGGCATCCATACCTTGAGCGGAGTAAGCCAAAATATTCGTCTCACTTGGAGGAAATCAACAAAGTTGAAGGAACGTCATTCGGACGTCCGGAACTCAAGTTACGAGCGTTTCCACTCCGAGGGCCCGGTTGATTTCGTGTAGGAACCAACCCGGCCGAGCCCAAAGTTCTCCGAAACCTTGAGTGCGATATACCGAAACGAACGTCTCGATCCAAGGATCGCGTTTCCGCTGATGGAGAGTCGTTTGGAGGCACATAGCTCATGATACAGGCATTTGACCGAAAGTGGCCCGAAAACGGGGGTCTGGCCCCGGGGCGACCTGGCCCGACCCCCCCTGGGTCGGCCGAACTGGGTCGACCCGGGTCCGACCCGGCTGGGCCAGGCCCGGCCCGGCTCGTTCCGGATCGGTCCGGCCCGACCGACCGAGCCGAATAGCGGGCGGGGTGCGCGGCTCCCCCGCCCTTCGCCGCTAATTGAGGTCGGCAGTTCGTCGGCCGCCTCCCTTTCCGGCGGCGCACCGCCGCCGCATTCCGCGGACCACCGGATGCACTCCAGTGGTCCGTTCCTTCTGACGTCTTTGCCTATGGTCCCCCCAGGAACCCACCTTCACTGCGAAGGGATTCAAATGCCCAAACGGCCTGCTTCGTCGTCGCCCGTCAATCCGCACGTCAAAAATGGAACGCGCCGTCTTCGTGGTTCTTTGGCGCGGTGCGACGGCGTCACGTCCTTGTTCATTCTTTTCACGGCGTGGCACGACGGTGTCGCGTAATACTTGCGTTGTGATTCTCGCGTGGTGCAACGGCACAACGTCATTCCTCTCCATCCACAAGATTCAAACATGAACATAGGAGGGGGGTTCGGCCGTGTTTGTGCGGTCCAGCCCCCCTCTCGTTAAATGATAACCTCTAGTCGAAAAATCCACGATGATTGATAAAATAGAATCCTGAATGGAAAATAAATAAATTAACAATAACCCCTACCTCGGTTCAGGAACGCTGTTTGTCAACGACCCGCGGAAGAAAAGCGTCGCGGAGGTCGGGTGTCGCAGGAGAACGTCGACGTCGCGAAGCGGGATTCGATGTCGTTGACGGTGATTCCGTCGTGGAAAACCATCGCAGAAGAAACGACGTAGAAGAAGAACGTCGCGTCGCGGATACGGCGTTGCGGAAGAACTGTGTTCTTCGGCAGAGAAGTTCTTCGTTGAAGAATGGTGTTCTTCGCGTTCTTTGTCGATGTTGAAGAAGGTGTTCCTTAGCTTTTTCTCCAAAAATCTCTCAAACAAGCCAACACTAACCCCTAAAAAAATAAGTTATAAACTTATTTTATTAACAAAGCATTTGAAATTCAATTGTTTTAATTTCAAAAACTTATATGTAACTCACCAAATTAAATACAACAAGTGTCAAATATTAAAGAATGTGAGTTAATGGTGTGTTAGGAATGTGAGGGGTTAAGAGGGGTTAGGGGGTTAGGGAAAATTTGAAAAGGTGGGGGGGTTCTTGTGGGCCCCACCCTTTTAATTATCCACACATGGGAAGTTGGGTGGATGTGGGTCCCACCACCAACTTCCCATGGGAGAAACTAACCACCTTGAAAAAGAAATAAAATTGACTTAACAATTTTATTTACTTTTTTTAATTAAACCCCATTAATTAACTTCTTCTCCCGCACAAACGCAACTACAGTAAAGGTTCCCTTAAGTGATTACCAGCATTTCGGATTCATTGGTGCCATCAGATTTCAATTCCGAGCACCGGTTCAAATGATAGAAAAACTCGCTCCCTCGTTCACTGAACGTACCCGAGCCAAACTTCGGAAATTAATTCCGGGCACACCGGGCCTCGGAATCAGGCGCCGTCAGAAACTGCGTTCTTGTAAAATTCAAAGAAAATTAAGAAAAACATTTCCTAGAAATTTCCGGGTCTTTACATTACTCCCACCTCAGGGCTTTACTTCCTCGTAAAGCTTCAACACAACTAGGGTCACAAAAGCGGTACAGAGCACGCATCTGAGCCTTCCGCTCCCATGTGCATACCTGGAGGTTCCCGCACTGCCAAAGAAAGATCAGCCGAGGAATCGATCGTCCTCGTAGGATCCACTCCTATTGATCCTCGATCCCCAATGGAACCTCCGTGAAAGAAACCCCATCGCCATCGTCCCGCTCCTCATGGTCGATGATTTGAAGAGGGTCGAGAACGTATCTCCTCAGTTGAGATAAGTGGAAAACGTCGTGAACCTAGTGCAACTGAAGTGGATGGGTCAAGCGGTAAACCACCTCGCCTACCTAGCTGAGGACCTATAAAGGTCCGTGGAACCTCGGAGATAACTTGCCTCCCTGGCCACATCTCCGTAAACCTCGTCGAGGTGAGACATGTATAAGGACGTGATGGTCATCCTTGAACTCTATAGGCCTCCAAGTCTTGTCAGCAAAAGGCTTATGTCGGCCCTTTTCCGTCCTCATCCGCTCTTGGATGACCTGTACCTTCTATAGTCTTACAAGAGATGCTATGATTTCTTCTTTGCCAATAAGAGAAATCTGGTCTCATCCACTGGATGAACCATATTCATTTCCTAATACAGTCAATCCTGACATGAATGATGCATTCATGCCATGGATGACGTCGTAAGGCCTCGACGTAACTACCACGAGATCCAACTGTCACTCTCGCCTCCAAGGGTCAAGTCACACTGTCAGAATCAGTGTGTGGTCACTATGTATCCATCAGTAGAAAACTCGAAAGTGAGGGTCAAGTCAATAGTCTTAACCAGGTCCACTCAGTATCAACCAAACAAAAGGATATGAAAGCAAACAAAGATAAGTGTTTTTATTATTATTGTAGCTCATAGTACAAGACACAAAGCAACTACAAACAAACATCAACAAAACCAGAAGCAACATGATCATTAGCCTCCAGGTCGGAAGCTAGTCCCTCTCCTATCCATCTGCTTCCGGAGCTCCATGACCATAGGCCTCAGCTGCCTGAAGCTAAGCTCTCCCATGTCCTCATGTCCCCTGTGGTCGGGGTGGGCCTCTTGGTGGTGGTGGAAACATCCCGAAGCGTCGTCCACCTCCAGTTTCACGACCAGCTCCTCTGCCATGGCCTCCTTCTTTTTGCGGTCCGCCCTGATCGAACCTCTGCCTCTGCCTCGGAGGTTCTTCATTTAACTTCTGGTCATCTGTATGGCGGTTCGGACAGTCACGTGCTATGTGACCAATTCCGCCGCAGGAGTAACACTTCATGGAAGGTCTGCCTCTATCACTTCCCTTGGAGCCTCGCACTACCGACCCCGAGTCACGCGGTCGACCACCTGTAGGTCTAGTCCTCTTGGACCGCTGCGTCATCTGTCTACTGCCCGCTACAGAAGACTCTGCCGCATGCCGGCTAGTGGTGGGTCCTGATACTGGGGACTACTCAGCAAGGAAACACTACACTAAGAGGGCTCGCTCTAATACTCCTGTATGCGTCGGAATGTTGTGCAATACAGCTGAAGCTCTGATCTCCCGCCTGAGCTCCTGCTCGAAGGTTCGGGCCCTGATTAACGGGTCTCGTACCATATCTGTGGAGTAGGGCGAGAGGTCTGTGAATCTCGCTGAGTACTGCGCAACTGACATGCTGCCCTGCCGTAGCTGAAGAAGCTCTTGTATACGCACCACTCGAAGGGTGGATGGTACAAACTTTTCCTGAAACAGGATCTCGAATTCTTCCCATAGAAGTGTCGCCTCGTCATGATTCTGAAGAATCAGGCTCCACCATCTGCCTGCTGCTGCCTGAAGAAGGCTGGCAGCAAGGATCACCATGAATTCTGTAGGCGTCCCCACTATCCTGAAGACTCTCACCACATCCTCCAGCCAATCCTCAGCCGCATGCGGGTCCGTCCATCCCTGAAACCTGGGTGGCCTCTGGCACTGGAACTCATGCAGTGCGCTCAAGCGACGTGCATCCTCTGCTGTTGGGGCTGGTGGCATCGGTGGCCCAATGGTTAGTAGTACCGCTGGTGCCTCCACTAGTGCCTCAACTGGAATAGGGCCCAATACTGAGGCCTCGTTGCTCGGCGGGCTGTTAGTACGTACCACTCTCGGGGATCTAGCTGGTCGTCCACGGGGAGGCATCCTGAATGAAACAACGTGACACGGTCAAACGATTATACCTGGTGAGCTGACCTGGTTTGAGCTGACATTTAAATAAAACTTCTGGAAAACACACACGCAATCAGTGTTTTCGTGCACAAAGTCGGAAATCAGTTGTTAGGGTCCTGGTGTATGGATATTTCGGCTGCCCGCACCAACACTGTAATCCCTAAACTGAAAACCACACTCGGTACTCTTAACACTATTTCTTCATAGAAGGAAACATCAGAGTTATATGTTCTCTGGTAGAACCGAACCTCCCTCTGATACCAATTTGTCACGACCCGTCCTCGGGGCCCGTGCTGTGACTACCCCAAGCCCGACTTCCATAGGACAGGGGCTGGTGACTAGCACCAAAGGCGTAAAATACCGATAACTGGGAAGGAATTTCTTTTATAAAAGAAAACAAGCACCACAGAGTACAAGCAGAAGCAAAACACTAAGTAAAAAAGAAATGCTGAAAAGTAAATGGGCCAGAATACAAACCCAAAAGAAATTATGACTACAACTGAACAAGGTACAAAAACAAAAAGATAAACAGCTGGAAGAAGGAAGCAGCTCTTGGGTCGTCCTCCTCGGATCCTACCTGAAGGGTAGGTACAGATAGCGTAGCTCCTGGTCGTCTACCACGGATCCTACCTGATGGGTAGGTACAGATAGCCTCCTCTACGCTCTCATCCGTCCACCTCCTCTGTGAGCCTTCATGTCGTGTAGTCCACCTCCGGGTACTTACACTTCGTGTAGTCCACCTCTGGGTACCGACCAGCCCTCGAACACATGGCCTCTGTCAGCACTGCCCGTCGTCTGCAACCAACACAACGAGGTGCGGGCATAGCCCGTGCAGGGGTGAGTATAACGATCCTCAGTAGGGACCTCAAGACCCTCAAGGTCTCACTAAACCAAAAAGGATAACCACAAAAAGATCTCAACAGATAACCTCTACATAGATATATTCCCATACATATACCTATGTTATCAAGTAACCCATCTCAATCATGAGGAAACACAAAGGTCAAAAGTCTCAGCTCAACCGGGATTTTCATTATCGAAACCGTAACTGCTGAAGAGCTCCGTCTCGGGAGTGTACAGTGGTCCTGTCATGACTCTGAGGTACTGCTCACTAACCTAAGACTGCTGAGGTACTCCTCCTGTCGAGTACCGCGACCCTTCCAGCTCACACAATAGTGCTTCCCGCCGGGGTCTGCCACCCAAACACAGTAGTGCTCCCCTCTCATAGCCTACAGAGGTACTCCTCCTGTCGAGTACCACGGGTCTGCCACCTCACATAGTAGTTCTTCTCCGTTGCGGTTCTGCCACCTCACAAAGTAGTGCTATCCACTGGGCTACGTAAGTCACTCTAAATCGAATCGGACAAGCAGTCTTCAGGTCTCTGCCGGCTACACGGTCTCCGTACTTCGTACACTCGTCTCTAGGAGGGTCCGCTCCATGAGCTACAAGTCTATACTCCAAGTATCTCGAAGTCCCACTAAGATGTATCTCAAAAGACCGCCTCATCATTGGTGTCTCAACGCAACAGTCGGCGCGTCAATCGGATGCCCGGACTGCGAGTTATTAGCCTTTTCGTCCCCGGGGCCCGGTTGGTTTCGTGTGCGAACAAGTCCGGCCGTAACTCAATTATACCCAGAACACTCATAGGGTATACTCATAGGTACCGTTTCTCAACATGATCAACAACTCCGCTGATGGTTCGTCAAACGAACGTCCGGTCAGAAAGATATCAGCTTTTCCTTTCCAGGGGCTCGGTTGGAATTCGGGTAAAATCCAACCCGGCCATATCTCAACTGCATCCAAAACTCGGGCGAAGTAGGCCAAAAGTTCCGCCTCAACAAGAGGAAAACAAAGAGACAGACGATGCATAAATAGGACGCCCGATCTTTGAGTTATTGGGTTTTTTCGTTCCAGAGGCCCGGTTGGTTTCGTGAGCGAACCAACGCGTCCACATTCCGACGACATCCAAACCTCGATCGGAGTAAGCCAAAAGATTCATCTCACTTAGAGGAAATCAACAAAGTCGACGACACGTCATTCGGACGTCCGGAACTCAAGTTACGAGCATTTCCGCTCCGAGGGCCCGGTTGATTTCGGGTAGGAACCAACCCGGCCGAGCCCAAAGTTCTCCGAAACCTTGAGTGAGATATACCAAAACGACCGTCTCGATCCAAGTATTGCGTTTACACATACAGAGAGTCGTTTGGAAGCCCGTAGCTCAAGTTACGGGCATTTGACCAAAAGTGGCCTGAAAACGGGGGTCTCGGCCCGGGGCGACCCGGCCCGCCCCCCTGGGTCGGCCGAACCGGGTCGACCCGGGTCCGACCCGTCTGGGCCCAGCCTGGCACGGCCCGGCTCAGTCCAGCTCGGTTCCGCCCGACCGGCAGGCCGCGGCGCGGCCAGCGTGGCCGAGCCGAATCGCAGGCGGGGTGCGCGGCTCCCCCGCCCTTCGCCGCTAATTGAGTTCGGCGGTTCACCGGCCGCCTCCCTTTCTGGCAGCGCGCTGCCATCGCCAGCTTCTGCGGACCACCAGACGCGCTCCGGTGGTCCGTTCCTTCTGTCGTCTTCACCTATGGTCCCCCCGGGACCCCACCTTCACTGTGAAGGAATTCAAATGCCAAAAAGGCCTGCTTCGTCATCGCCCATCAATCCGCACGTCAAAAATGGAACGCGCCGTCTTCGTGGTTCTTCGGCGGGATGCGACGGCGTCACGTCCTTGTTCTTTCTTTTCATGGCATGGCACGACGGCTTGGCGTAATACTTGCCGTGTGATTCTCTCTTGGTGCGACGACACCACGTCATTCCGCTCCATCCACAAGAATCAAACAAGAACATAGGAGGGGGGTTCGGCCGTGTTTGTGCGGTCCGGGCCCCCTCTCGTTAAATGATAACATCTAGTCGAAATATCCACGATGATCGATAAACTAGAATCATGAACGGAAAATAAATAAATTAACAATAATCCACTACCCCGGTTCAGGAACGATGTTCGTCAACGACCCGCGGAAGACAAGCGTCGCGGAGGTCGGGTGTCGCGGGAGAACGTCGACGTCGCGAAGCGGGATTCGAAGTCGTTGACGGCGATTCCGTCGCGGAAAACCATCGCGGAAGAGACGACGTGGAAGAAGAACGTCATGTCGCGGATACAGCATCGCGGAAGAACCGTGTTCTTCAGCGGAGAAGTTCTTCGTTGAAGAATGGTGTTCTTCGCGTTCTTCGTCGATGTTGAAGAAGGTGTTCCTTAGCTTTTTCTCAGAAAATCTCTCAAACAACCCAACACCAACCCCTAATAAAATAAGTTCTAAACTTATTTTATAAACAAATCATTTGAAATTCAATTACTTGAATTTCAAAAACTTACATGTAACTCACCAAATTAAATACAACAATTGTCAAATATTAAAGAAGGTGAGTTAATGGGGTGTTAGGAATGTGAGGGGTTTAGAGGTGTTAGGGAGTTAGGGAAAATTTAAAAAAGTGGGGGGGGGGGGGTTCGTGTGGGCCCTACCCATTTAATTATCCACACATCGGAAGTTGGGTGGATGTGAGCCCCACCAAAAACTTCCCATGGGAGAAACTAACCACCTTAAAAAAGAAATAAAATTGACTTAACAATTTTATTTACTTTTTTTAATTAAACCCCATTAATTAACTTCTTCTCCCGCACAAACGCAACTACGGTAAATGTTCCCTTAAGTGATTACCGGCGTTGCGGTTTCATTGGTACCATCAGATTTCAATTCCGAGCAACGGTTCAAAAGATAGAAAAACCCACTCGCTCGTTCACTGAACGTACCCAAGACAAACTTCGGAAATTAATTCCGGGCACACCGGGCCTCGGAATTAGGCGCTGTCAGAAACTATGTTCTTGTAAAATTCCAAAGAAATTAAAGAAAAAATTTTCATTGAAATTTCAGGGTCTTTACATACCATGTTCTAGAAAATGTGTAAGATGAATAATAATGTTATAAAATTCAAAATGTAGTTGATACTATTCATAACGGCTAGTTCATAATAATATTATAACCATATATCATTGTTTAGTGAAACCTGGTTTTGCATAAAACACATGCTATCGAGGAAGGTCGTGATTGCGTGTAATGCATGTCAAGTCATGGTTGAGTGTTGTGCAAGACTCTTCCTTTGTTTCGTATAACAGAATCCAACCATATTTCATCTATACATTGAATATATACATATTTATATATATACACTCAATGTTTTGTAGAATAACTACTATCAAAATTGTGTGTAACATGATCCAAGAATAGTGTTGTGTATACTGCAATCACATACGGTGTTGCGCAAGGTATTCTTGATGTATCATACAACACAATACATCAATGATATTAAAAGAATATTTTTCATAAAATCTCGAGGTGTTACATTTAACAGTTGTGGTATGTATTCTACCCATAAATGTATTTTATAAATATTATTATTTAATATATGGTAATTTACATATCAATTATATTATCTTTCATTCATGGTTTTATTGTTTCAAAAGTTACCAAATTGGTTTGAAAATATTGTCTCAATATTCCTTCTTTGAGATATATTTTTTTTATACACCATCATTATTTTTTGAGGTGTATATTATTCCATTTAATGTGTTGTATGACGAAAATAAATATTTAATAGATATTTTATACATCATTTAATTTCATTTTCTTACATGTGGAATATGAGTCAATGTTATCATTCGATGGGTGTTTATAGAATCAATCAAATCGTTTATCGACATTGTTTATGATTATGATCAATTGATCAAATATTTGGATCCATATCTCAGGATCTCTCATGAATTTTATTAAAATTTATTTATTCATGTTATATCCAATTAATTGTACCATTTTTCCATTATTTGGTACATAATATGATCAATATAGTGTTTTTATGAACGTATGACTTTACCACTATCATTGATCATAAATATGAATTCCATCACACCATTTTTTCTAAATGGTTTCAAAAAATATAATAATATTTTCCTATAATTATAAATTATAATATTACCAATTTTTTACCCTAAAATTGTTTTTTTTTAAAAAATTTCTTTTTATTTTCTAGTCGAGGAACATTTCTGTAATTTTTTTGTGGCCGAAGGAATGCTCAGCATGCACAGAATTACCCCTCCGCTATTACTTCCATTCCTTGGAATCTTACATTTATGATTAAAAATTTATTTTTTTAGAAATATTTTCCATAATAATATGTAATTTTTTTTAAATTTGTTGTAGTGAATTTTATTTTGAAAATCATTTCAAAGTTATTTGATATGATTTAAATGAAAAAAAGTTTTCAAATTTTTTTCAAGACGATATCATATTTTTTCAGCAATGATCGTTTTGAAATAATATTCAAGATTCATTCATAAGGTGTAATGTAAAAAAATTCAATATTTTTTCATGATTTATTTATAATATTTATTTGTATATATAATGAAATAGTTTTCAAAAAGTTCTCAATAATTCATTTACATTTTTCATGATTTTTTCAATTGAAAAGTAGTTCATTTTTTGGAAACATCATTTATAATTTTTCATATTTATTTACATGAAAATTATTTTAAAATGTATTTATGTTTTACAAAAATATTTCAATGAAGAAAATATATTTTCTTTAATAAATGTTTTTAAAAGATCAATAAATATTATTTACAATCTAAGATGACATCTGTCATAGTTACTCATTCCTTAATGGGGAAATGATTCAATATTTCCATTCATATTCTTTATTTCATTGGTTGATGTTTTTTTGGAATTATTTTTATCAAACTAGTTTATTTTTCATTGGTTATATGACTTTGAATCCTGTATATTTTCATTGGTTATGTTTTTGAGGAAATGATTTGGAAACATATTTCACTTTCCATAGGTTTTGATATGATTACATGATTATGATACATATTTCATTTTATGGTTTATTATACAATTGTTTATGATTTCGGGTCACATGTATGTATTTATTATCTATGAGATGGGTGGGACCTATATCTCCCTCCAATGTATTAGTTAGGGATTTGTATCTCATTTGATATACTCTGATGATATTCAGAGTAAAATTTGATAACTAAGACTGCCATGGGAGATACCCATGAATTCCTAGATGGTGTGAGGAGAAATCTCATGATACTAATATGACCATGGGGGTTAAAATGACTACCAATGTGTTATGGGTAGTGAACACATGCTACTAAGATGTCCTTGGAAGTAATTCCTTTCCTACTATGGAAATCATATTAAATGATTATGTGTTTCCAAAATTCCATGTCTTATTTATATATTATGATTTGATGGCTTGAGTTATTTATTTCCATATGATTCATTTATTAATATCTAAAAATAATAATTCCATCATTCATGTTTATAATATTTGATAGGTAAGTTGTGATATTATAATTTTATGATCAAATTTTCATACCCCTATACACATTTTTATGCCAACATCTATCACTTTTTTACCCTTAATGGGTATTTGAGATCACCCCCATTTAGATTTACATCCATACGTTATGAGGATATATTTCTTGTTGTATATTTTTAGAAGTTGATCTAGTCTTGAAGATCCTAGTCGGAGATAATGAATCTAAATTATGTACCATTGATTATGTTTCCTTATTTCCAAATACACTAAACTAGTACAGTCTTTGGGAGTCTGTTTGTATAATGTTTGATGAATTATTCAAAAGTGAGGAAATTTATTTTTACTAAGGACTATGTAATAATATTTTGTGTACATTATATGCAAAATAAGTATTCATATGTTTATACACCCAATGAAATAAGTGGATAAGAAATACAGAAACTTGTCTTATTTGAGTATTAATATCCTTGAGCTGTACTCCTCAAATAGGTTGCATGAAACCAAAAATGAATTTAAAAAATATCAATATAAAAATTATATTAAGGAAATAAAAATTAAATACATTAAATAATGTGGGAATATTATTGTTTTTAGCCCCCAAGTGGGTGATATGATATCACTACCATGATTTAATTGGTTAAAAAAATAACCCTCAATTAGAACATGGGTACTATTTCTTTCTCATTAACCACAAAATAAAATAGATCTAAACGTTTTTACCTCACAAAACATATAGTTACTCCCCATGATTTTATACCTACATCTAATTATTGTTACAAAGATCTTTTTAATGACAAAAAGAAATATAAGGGAACCTATACTTGAATTTATCTTCAAAAATAATATTAAGTGTTCGATGACATTTAATTCCTTAATTTCATTATTCTTCAATTATATCATGGAAAATGTATTATTTATTAAAAATAATATTTGTACCGGCATCCAAATGTAAATATTTTTACTCCTCAATTTAACCCTTTACACCCATTGCTTTTGAAAATATAGTCCACAAAAAAATAATATTTATTAAATATTCACATGGTGGTTAGTTAAAAAATTATTATAAAAATAATCTAAAAATGATCAAAACTCTAAACTACTGTTTCAGTCTTATTATGTTCCAAATCATTATGGGAGTGAATATATTTTTTATTTAAACAAATCAGTAGTTAGGGTCAGTTAAAAAGGACTTTAAAGAATAATATATTATGTTTTTTTATTTTTGGACAATGGTTGACACAATGGATCTAAATTTCATATTTGAAATGTTTGTTTCACACATGGAATATTATTTTCCAAATAATCAGTCCAAAAAGTATCAACATAATTTTTTTCCTAAAGTCTAATAATTGGTAAAATGTGTTCTAATTTATTCTATTTACATTAGAAAAACCAATGTTTATATAATTTTTCAGTTCATCCAGAAATGACTTAAAAAAATATTTAAGGGATACGATTTTAATTTTCATGTGATTATTATTAAAATTATATAAAGCATTTAGAAATAATTACCATTTTCTAATAGGGATGTTGTAGTAATATATCACCCAATTTGCATTTTTTTGGGAAATTTTCTCTATAAAAATCAAGGATGTTCCCTTGAACAAATAATGGATATTATTAATAACCATAAGATCCATATTATAAAAGTTATAAATAACCATGTAATATCCTTTTGATACCAATATAAATTAACATAACATTTTAGTACTACCCAATAAGGGAACAAATTAATTGTTTTGAAAAGTAGTATTACCTTAATCAATAATTTTATCTTTGAAATGTAACATAATGCTGAATATGGTGTTGTCAAGTGAGGTTGATACAGGTTCTATTAAAAACATTAATTTTTTTATTTTGTTATATTAGTTTTAAAAGATGCAATGTCTTGTTTCAAACAATGTTATATAAACTAAAATAAAGTTAAAAAATATTTTCTGAAGTTTTTTTATATATGATGGAAATGAAATGAAATTTTAGAATTTAGATACCATTGTTCTACAATATATTATCCTTGGATAATCACTTTCCCATTCTTTAACTCAATTATAAAAATATATTGCTCAATTATCAACTATATACCTCAATGTAAAAACCCATATTTCATATAAAATATATTGCAAATAATTATATTGATGTTTATCACCTTATGAAATTGATTAAATATCAAAAATTTCATCGATAAACTAAATCTAATTGAACAATTTGTTATATATGTGTATTCCACAATGAAATAAATTTAAAAAAATATAATTATTTAACTGTCTTCATTTAGGGAAATATATTGAACAAAATACATTAATGTGGATTAAAGAGAGCAAGATACATCCCTTAATCTGGAAAATATTTTATAGAAAATATATAGCATGAATACATTGGAGTAAAAAACACATAACAAAATATCCAAAGGATCTCAATTGCCACATCCTCTAGAAGTTTATCACTTTTTTACTATGTTAAAAAATTTAAAATTGTGTATCTTTCAGCATGTTACCCATTAAAATAAATGGAATATCTCTCCATATCCTTTGAAACTAAAGTTGATGCTACAATTTATAGGAACAAAGTGTGGAATAATTCCATCAACAATAATTCCATTGAATTTCAAATCACTTATTATCTAATAGGAAGACAAATATTGGTTGTTTTTATTCTATAAATTTTTCAAATATATATCATACCTGCACTCCAAAAATGTATGATCCATTTGGAACATAGTAAAAATGTAATTTCTAAATTAATAAATTAATATTTAGAGTAAAATATATTTTACTTCCACTATTATTATGATCTCAAATACTTTTTAAATGAATATATATATATAGCCAATATAATTATGGGGGAGTTTCAGCATATAATACACTTTCATATATATATATAATAACCTCTGTTTTTTTTATTTCCTATTTTTTGAATCATTTATTTAAGGGATGTCAATTCTATATGAAAAATATTTTCTAATTTTTTGACTTATGTGTGAATATAAGTTGATGATTTAGCACCTCTTTAAGTTGGATATATTGAATCCCATTGGCCATGTGATCCAAAAAAATAATTTCAAAAATATGATCAGTATTAAAAATGTAATTTTTAATATACCATAGGGTTAAAACACAATATAAATTCTATAATTAATTAATTATGACAATTTAGCTCAAAAAAACTATAACCCCCAAAATAATGCAATCTCACAAAAAAATACATTTTAGGGGGGTATATTCATTTAAATACATGGGGAAAATAATTAAAATATAATCATTATAAATTCGAAAAAACATATCACTAGGTTGGTCAGATAAGTAATCCAAAATTTATATCAATTAAAATGTAAAATCACATACGTATTAGTTCCATGAATTTACAACCCTGAAAAAAAAATTCCTTGCCTCAGCAATACAAGTTATTTCATCATCACAATTCAATGCATTCAATTCGTTTCTATTTAATTTATCCAATTATGAACAAAAAACTCATATCTCTCATGAATATACCAATTAAATGAATGTATGTATGTTAAATTAGGATTATATCTTCCAAAATCATGACATTTTTACAATAGGAATGATAAATCCGTATATCTCAACCAAATATTAGTCAAAAAATTGTTTCTATCATGAGGAATTGTCAAACTACATTCGGTGTCAAATGGATGGTTTGATTTCAATACTAAAAATTCTATTTCCTAAAAAATATGGATTAGTTAATTCATAATAAAAATGCATGAATAAAATTTATACTCATGTATGTTCTACCCCACAATCCATATCATAGAATTATAGAACAAAAAATGATTTAAAATTCAGGGAATGTGAACAACATTAATCATTTATATAGTATAAATCGTATCCACTCCAAAACCCTTATCATAATTGGAATATTTTTAAATTTTAAAATTCTTCAGATCATGATTCTGGATATTATTGTCGATTTTTTGAGGATTAAACAATAATGTGACTTTTAGAACTTATTTACTATGATAATAATTCATTTTGGGATCCAAAAAATTGATAATTTTTTTAACCATCTTTATCCCAATATATATTTTTTCAATTTTCTCATAAATCTTCTCAAAAACAACTAGTAAGGTACAAAATTTAACAAAATCATTTTTTCACCTTTATTGAATTTGATCTGATCATTTTTTCTGATGATACCCAAAATATTTTGTCATATCAGAAGACAACTACCCCTACAAATAATTTCAACCATATCATGTAATTTTTACTTATAAATATTGTTGGATGGGGAATAGTTTCTTGTAATGTGGTTACCTAAAAAGTTCCTTCATTTAATTTTAATGGATCCAAATTATAAAATGTATTGATAATATTGAGTAAAAATGATTTTTGAAATGGGACTATAAAGTGAAATAAATTCTATTTTCACATAAATAGTATCTAATAAAAACACAAATGTTTCCAAATAAATAAATAAATTTATAGTTCATAAATACATGTTTACTCTGCAAAAACATTTTGGGGAATTAAATGAATATTTCAAAATGGTTTTAAATCCTCAAAAGAAAGGGAACTAAAAAATAATAATAGAAAATTGTTCTTTGATATTAAAAATTAAATTGTATTTTCATGAAATTTTTAATGTTCTAAACATGTAATAAAGTCATTATCTCATTTATTATATCTTACTTTCATTATAATAATTATTTTATAATTGGTATTGTATTCAATAATGATAATGATGTTAATTTTGAACTTACATATTTTCAGAAAAAAATAAAAAAATTAATGAAAAACATAAACTAAAAAAACTAATGAAGAATGAAATTTAGAAATAATCCAAAATCCCTAATATAAAAATTTTGTTCCTCCCCCACATTTATTTTTCACAATATCTTAATTATTAATATTTTATATTATAATTTACCACGTATAAGTGTCTACATGTAGAAAATTAATGAAATAGAATGATTCAATTTGGTTTTTATTTAGTTTCAGTAACCTCAAACAGACCTCCTCAAAGCAAGAACATAAAAAATATATGAAAAATAATAATATTAACATAAAAAAATTGAATGTAAGGATATATAAATAATGGATAATAATAATTTGTGAAAGTGATTTGGTTTTAACCCCCTATGTTTGTTTTGTGATTTTACTTCCCCAATAAATAGTTCTAGAATGTTACCCCTAATATAATGGTGGATGGTGATTCTCCGTCATAAACCACCAATAAATTTTATCTTCAAACACATTATCTCAAATAAATTTTTAAATATCCACTTGATAAATTATTTCTTGTTCTGATCCATGTCTGAATGATTCTAATAAAGTAATAAAATAGGGATCAAATTTTAAGAGAACTTCCATGTAACATGATATTCTAAAAATTGAACTGGGAAACCAGTTGATGTCATCAACCTATTTAAAAAAATGATATTCTAATTTTTTTTCACTATTTATAGATATTTAATCCCATGACATGGATCATATTCAATTGTATTTTAATAATTATATTTTTTTAAAAAAACCATTTTTCTGTCACTAAACAAATGTAAATTAGTTTTCTCCTTAATGAAGAGTATTGTTTTCCATTCATTTTTTTCCACTACAACTTATTACTCATAAAATTTAGTCCAATAAAAAGTAATAAATATTTAATATAAATAGGGATAAGCTTTTATCAATTTATTAAAAAGAATTAGAAATTATCGAATCAAAATTATTTCCTTCATCATATGATTCCTGAGGTTCTAACTCTATGTGGAAGTGGATAACAATTGTATTAAAATTAATAAGTAGATATGATTCCTCTAAATAATATTCATTAATTTCATGGCTTACATGTTTCTTCTAATTTATCAAATGATATATATAAAGGCAGTAATTTTCTAGTTTCGAAATTTTGTACCTATCATGGAATATTATTTTCCAAAACATCAATATAAAAATAATCCCAATAATATTGATTCCTAAAAGATACATCAATGGGAAAATATGTGATTATTTTTTTTATGAGTTCAAAAAATCATCATTTAAATATTATTTAAATTTATATACAAAAATAGATTCAAAACTAAAATAGTGATTGCGATGATTTTATTTTTCAAGTGATTATTTTTATAATTACCTCATTGATGTACAATTAAGTTCTTTTGGTTTACCAAGTTGTTGTAGTATTATATCTCTGCATTTCATTAGTTTTTTTAAATTATTGTCACCATTAATCTCATGAACATATTTGTGATCATGTAATTTATATGAGTAATCATCATGATAATTATGTTTTTATGATCCTTACCAATGTAGAAAATACTAGTGATAGAAAAACAATTTTAAAAACACATAGAAAACATCCCTAGAAATAATTTCAATTGATGGATATAATTCAATAACATTATTCCAATCAATAATTCCGCATTTAAAACAAATCACCATTGTAAATAAGGGTTTTTCATAGAGTTGAATTATATGATAAAATTGGTAATAATGTTATGTCATTTTATTTATTTTAGATTAAAATATGAGAATTGTTTTCCTAAAAATTAAAAATAAAATAAAAATATGTTATAAGATGATATAATAAGTTAAAGATATGATAGGATAAAAATTGTTGAGATAATAAAATTAATATAGTAGTAATGGAACATCATTTGACCATATATAATCCCTCTATAATTATTTAATAAAATAATAAAATTATATTTCACAATTTAAAGACAAGAATCCATAATTAAACAACCATTTTTCCTAGAAACCATATATTAAATACAAAAATGGTTGATTATTCATATTTGAAAGTTATTTGAAATTCCAATATCATTTGAATAATAACATAATATTGAACATAGTATTCTAAATGGGGAGTGTGAAACAGATTAATTTTAAACAAAAAGATAATTATTTTATAGTGACGTGTCGGTGAATAATAGTGAAACAATTTGATGATAGTGAATTCAACAATCGATAGATATATCTTTTAAACCATAAAATAGTTTAAATATATTTGTATATATTAATAACATGTTGGTTTTTAAAACTACAAATGGATGAATCATTGGATAGCTTCCACCACCACATAAAAATATTTTTTTAGATTTATCTACAGTTGTTATATTATTTTCAACATAAATATTTTTATAAATCACTGATATTCATTCATTAATTATATGTATCAATTCCATTTCACAATCAGAAAAAATATTTTATGGTATTAAAAGAAAATATTTATTATTTATATATTTATGGATCAATACATAATTCAATTTCGGTTTCCAAAAAAAGATCTAATAATTTTATAATTTGATAATTTTATCTTCCAACACCCTAGATTAATAATTAAATAATAAAATTAAATTATCCAAAGAAACAACTCAAAAATATATTAGTAATTTCATAATAAGAATAATTACCTTAATGTTCGATCCATTGATAAAATAGTCGATGTTAATTCCTTAGTGTTTCGTTATCTATATTACATTAGCTCAGAGTGATTCAAATTAATGAATTTTCATAACAATTATTAATTTATAGATATTCATGTACTATATATTTTCAAATATAATCTCTCTTATATTTAATCATGTGTGAGTTTTTTTAATATAATCTCATGAAACATTTATAATAGTGTTTCCATCTAATATGGAATATATTAACTTATCAACACTATGAAACCACTATTGAATTATGTGTGAAAACATAAGATTATGTTGGCACATTATTTTTTCTATAACTAAACCATTTACCAACCAACACTAGATTCATTTGGTTAATATTTATATTATTAATACACTTATAAGAACATTAGTTTTTTTGAAAGCGAGTTAATACTAATTTTTCATCTTCATTAATAAAATCTATAATTATAAAATCTGGAAAGTGCATAAAATTTTCTATTAGGTAATTATAAAAAATATATATAAATATATAAAAAGAATAGGTCAATAATTTAATATTTGAATCATAATGTTATTGTAGAGACACAACGCCTGAAATACATGGACATTACATTGCTTTTGGGGAATACATAATACATGACAAAAACAGACGCCCAAAGACCATATTAGTTTTGTGTCTTTGGAAACTCTGAACTTAATCTTCTATTCATCATGAAAGATCTTCAACATCTCCCATAAAGATATTCCACTTTTTGGATTCCTTACCTAAAATCATTTATTATATGCTTGGGAAAAGAAAACATAAAAACGGTGAGCACAAATGCTCAGTAAGGGTAAACATAGAGAACATAAAACAATCCATAAAAATTTGAATGCAAAAACTTGAACATAAAATCTAAACATCAAAATCATGAGAAAAGACATAAATCTTGGAAGTACGTAAGGAATATATAATAAAAGAACATCATTAATGATAAAATAGAATGGGGATAAAACATGTAATTGTGGAAAACAATTAGGCACATGATATGATTTCCATAGTAGACAAGGAATTACTACCAAGGCCATCTTAGTGGACAAAGTCCCTTTCTGAATCGAGTTCACTCCTCATTCTTGTCATGTATCACTGAACTAGATTAACATATCATTCAATTCATGTCTATCTCATGAGATATAAATATTTACCCAATGCATTTGAGGAAGATATAGGTCCCACCATCTCATAATGAAATCATTCTTACGTGTGCCACAAAATAAACATAAATCAATTATCATAACCCAAAGAATAAAATGGGTTTCATAAACATCATCCCATCATAACATAATACATATAAAACAAATGAATATCATTTCATCATAAGAAAAATGAAAACACGTAAATAATAGAAACATTATAATTGATACATAAACATATGAAATAATTCCATCTTATATGGAAAATGGTTATGATAAAACACATTAAATGAATTCTTGAGGAAAATATCCTTTATTCTTCACAATCATTTTCATTTTACAAAATGCCATGAAATTTTAAAATAAAGGATTTTGTTGAAAATAGTCATAAAATAAAGTAGAGTAAGATTCATGAAAATAAGGTGTTATGAAACTGTAAAAATATGTTCATGCCGTATAAGTTAATAAAACATTCTCCTCGTACTTTTGTCGAAAAATTCAAAAGTACATCGTACGGTAAACAAAAGAAAGATTCCTTCCATACGATGTGGTAAATGTAAAAAGGGTAAAAATTATTTTAAACATACATGGAAGAAATTTAAACATTTTATGAAAACATTTTGAGAACATAGGGACATGGATAATAAACATAACCCCAGTAAATACTTACCGATAAACAATCTCGGATAAGAATGAGATTGGAATAATTATCCCTTACCTTATGTTTGATATTCTTTTTATGTATCTGAACCTCCTGTATAATGATTTATATAATGTCATTGACTTATTATAGAATCATATTCATTGTTATGATATCATATATGGTTTACTTATGACTTTATATTACACATTCTTTTGTAAATTCTATGTAAAAGCAACAATTTGGGTAAGATCATTTCATTTATTTTACATATTTCGACTTGTTGTTCTTGATATTATTACTTATAGACTGATTTAAATATTTCTAGAATGTAAAAAATGATTTAAATATAATATATATTAAGAATATACATATATATATGAGAGATCGATAAATGGAATAAATGGAATGAAATACATCGTTCATGGAGACGGTAGGCTGTACGTACACATTACGTTGTTTTCGTTTCATTATTGAATTGAAAGGAATTAAGTACATGTCATACATATATATATATATATATATAAATAAATCCAATATCATTAATATGTAATATATTTCATTATTATTCATTATATATACATTATAATCATTCATGAATGGATAACATGGAGAATGAATCTAATCTCGTCGTGGAGACGATAGTCATTAGGTACGCACGAACGATGATATCGTTCCAATATTCTTTTAATGGAATTGGAGTGAAATATATAATATCTTATAATAATTATTATGTTATAATAATCACATATAGATATTATTTACACCATTATACCCATCCAAGTAAGGTGGTGGTGGAAAACTGATTACACCACTGTGTGAAGACGGTATTCCGTACATACGCACGCGCGGTGATTTCATTTTCCATAGGATGGATAGAAGCTGAAATAAGGTTCTGTAATATTTATAATAACATATCAGTATATAATTATTACTGATGTTATTACTTTATAATGATACAACTAATGAAAAAGAAGTAGACGAAGAAATATACTTGAAAGAATCAGAAGAAGAGATTACCTCTTCTTCGATGAATCTCCATTAAGCCTTCTCATAAGGAAGTAGAGATGGTATTTTGAGAAGACCAGAACCTATAGAATGTTTCTAGGGAAGTGTATAAGAGAAACGGGCAGGGTTTTTCCAAGCTTCAAGGCTAAAAAGGGTGTGAAGAGAAGAGGGAAGGGGTGCCATTTTTATAAGGGAGGAGAGGGGCACCTATGGAAAAACTTAAAATATTATTTTATAATAAAGTCATATTCGTGTTTTAATAGCTCAAAATTGATTTATTTTGAAGATAAGGTGGGGAAGGGTCTAAATCCTCTCTCCCAATAGGTTTTAGACTAGTTTAGGTTACTATTGCATCCTTACCATTTAGATTTAACTATATGTTAAATAATTTAACTTTTTCCGTGTCTTTTTGTTTTCTTACAATATATGTATAATAAACTTAATATAACAAGTAAAACGAACCATAAGTGGTTGATTATTATTATATATATCCTTATCTATGTCATTTGTCCAAACAATATATTTTTAGGAATAAAATAAAAATTAATAATATAATTTTTTTTAAACTATATTATGTCAATTTTGACAATATTTGGTATATGATTTTTTTGAAAATTATAATAACATGGTTAGTTCTAAAAAAGTTAATTAAATAAATACTAACATGTCATATTAACATATAAAATTATTTAAATACATTAAAAGTGTAAAATTACATTTATGTTGGTATTTATAACATCAATTATGTTAATATTTTATTAATAATCTATTTATTGCATCACCATTGTGTAATAAATATATTAAATTATTTAATGTCTTAAAATTATATTTAAAATACCATTATGTAGAACATATTTTTATATTTCTAATTAATATTTATAGTCGAAATTAATTTATGTATAACCCTATATTAAAAATGTTTTAGTTATTAAACTTTGATTTTAACTATTTTAACTCTTCTTAAAATAAAATAATAATAAATGTCCTAATCTAATCCAAGTGGACCTATGGGGTAATATTTTATCCCTATGTTTTTTTTGATAGAATTACACTTATACAATAGAACTATGACATGTGTTAGGGTAATAATAATATCAGTTTTACCCTTAAGTACCATATATACTTTTAACCGTGGTAAATAAAAGTTAAAAGTCACTATTCCCCAAAAATTATTTGTATCCTATTGATCCACATTTTCATTCTTGATATTAATCGTGTCTCTCATATTTTTGACATTTCACTCACAGATGTGGTAAAATTATGTTTTATGTTAATTTTCAAATTCTCCTAGGAGGTGGGTAAAAGAAGGTGAAAAGTTCAATAAAATTTTTATATATCTAAATTTTTTATAAAATGACACCAATGAATTACATTGAACATATTTAGGTATTATGTAACAATTTTTACATAAAATAAATTTAAATAAAATAATTATTTAAATAAAAGTCGGTTTTTAAATTGTAACCCATTGTTTTCACTATTAATAAAAAATGGAATGTTTTCAGAAAAATACCAAATATTCACCCTATTATAATTTTGACATTCCGAATACAAAAATGAAATCCATTTTGAATAATAAAATTTATAAAATTTTAAAAATTGGGTATTAATATTCATAACAGTTAGTTTATAATAATATTATAATAATATATTGTTTAGTGAAACTCAGTATTGCGTTCTACACACACTATCGAGGAATGTCTTTCTTACGTGTAATGCAAGACAAGTGAGGGTTACTTGTATTGAAAGCTCCATTTGGTGCTACGTATAACATAATCCAAACTTATTTAATTTGTAAAATAAAAATAATCAATACTTAGTGTTGCGTAGAATAATTTCCACAAAACGAACATGAATTTGTGTTTAACACAAGCCAAGAATTGTGTTGCGTATACTGCAAGATAATACGGTGTTTCGTATAGTACAACCTAGTCTTGGTGTAGTGTATAATAGAAGGAATCAATGAAATTAAAAATAATATATCTCATAAAATATCCGTATGTTACACTCAACCCCTCTTAAAATGAATTTCACCCTCAAAATTCGTCGGGGTTATAAATGGTTTACTACATGAATGTTTCTTTCAAAGAAACCCACATCGTAAAATCAAATACTAAAAAATAATTTTCAAAAGTGAAGTATGAAACATAAAAGTTACCCAAATTAACCCATCACTGGGATTCCACATAGGATAACATAGGTGAAAATATGGATATGGAAGAGAAATCTATCTTACAAGGTTTGATGGAGAGTGGTAGAGAACATGGCTATGAGAAATCCAACAATCACAAAGACATAAATTTGTGACGATCTAATGTATGATCTGATTCATCATATATAAGATCACTCGGACAACATTTTTTGTTTTGAATATCCTTTCCCTAAAGTTGAAAATTTTGAATTAGAAGAAATACTCACTTGATTTTTGTACAATCTCACTGTTGTTTGTCCCTTGAACAATTTCCACTTCATCTCTTAATGAAATGAATATGAATTTGTCTTCCGTGAAGTGTTAGAATATCATGTGATAGAATGATAGGCCTTTCCATCTGTATCAAACAAAAGGTTAGAAAAAGTTATATACATTAGTCTATCTATGGTGTGATTAATCATATATGGTTCCTAAAATGGACTTATACTTCATCTATCAGATCGCTTAATAAAATAAAACTAGTTTCTACTAACCAGTTACATCCTGTAGGCCCATGGTAGGCGATAATGGCCGGTCATACTTCGGTTGTGGGTCCGATTCCCGCAACCGTGTCCGACATGACTGTTTGTCGCCCGTCTTACGAGTTGTCCTTTTTTTAAAACTAAACTATTATAACATTAAAAAATTTCTAGTCGTAAACAATAATATCTGATACGTAACTTAATCTTTTCCAATCTTTAGGTTTATCCAAAATACTTTTGTGAAATATCATAGTATAAAGATAACAATTACTTGAAATTTCATCTACCGAGCATGTGAATACCATCATTTATCATTCAATATATCTTGTTGGTCACATTTCAAACCTGTGAATACCATAATCATTTATTCTCGTGAAACTTGAATCACTATAGATCCTTAGTGAATACATGAGAGCTGTCAAATGTTAACTCCTTCCTCATACCAAAATCCCAAAAATTCTATATACTCAAACCATGATATCACATAGTCCATATATCAATCACAAGTTCATGAATACTATCAAACATATCATTGTCTCCTTATCCCCTCATTATGCACATATCATCTTCTGTCAAAAAATATCTGAATAACTTTTCATGGTTACTGGTACCATTCGTCATGTACTTCCAAATACTCTAGGAAAAAAATAGTTTAAAAATCCTTAGATGTGTCTTTATTCCATAGTACCATTACCTTTACAACATAACTCTTGAAAAACATAAATTATTCCACTACCTTCGTAAACCATTGACTGAGATTCAATAATTATTTCTTCTCACATATCATTTGTAGTCTCTTCATCATCATCAACATAAATACTACACATATGTCCATGCTAATTCTCTTCATGAGACTTTCCCTTTGGGCATTTCTTTTCATAATGCCCATACATCCCACATTGATAACATTTAATCATTTTTGATGTCGTAGTAATACCATTATCCTTGTCCATGGTGTTAACTGAACCTTTTCCTTTGCACTTACTAGATTTGTGTCCTTCATTTCCACACCCAAAGAATCTTCTAGTTCCTTTGAAACAATCTCCCCGTTTCCTCTTCCCACATGATTTACATGAGAGAAATTGAACTTCCTCTCCTCTATGATCATCATGAAACTCCATCTTTCTCTAATTATCTAAGTTGGGAAACATACTAATGATGAGATTATTTATCATATAATTAGATTGCTGATTAGGAATAGTAACGATGTTGGGACATCAAAATACCATTTCATTTGGTTGCTCATGAATAATTTAATTCCACTGTCAATCATATCATCTATTATAGTGAATCTTCCTGTTTCCATCCATTTTCTAAAACCCAAAAAGATTAGTGTGAGAGGAAAAATCAAGCTAGGGAAAACAACATAATAAAGGGGGAGTACCGTCAATATATAACATCTTAGGTTAAATTCTATGATCGTTACCATAATTCTAGGACTATAACTTATACGTATACTTATCCTTAGGGACATCCCTAGACATACCTTAGACAAACCTCTAGGGGTTTCACTAAAGTTTTCGCATCCTAGTTGCCAAACATTAACTAAACCTTCACTATGATACCAATTGTAGATATCCAAAGCCTAACGTACATGGACATTAACTTACTTTTACGGAATAATTAATACATGACAAAAACAGACACCCAATGACCATATTAGTTTACTGTGTTTGGAAACTCGGCACATCATCTTCTAATCATGGTGAATGACCATCAACATCTCCCATAAAGATCTTACCCTTTTTGGTTTTCATACAATAAACCTTTCTTTATATACTGGGGAAATGAAAACATAAAAATGGTGATGTCAAATGCCCAGTAACGGTAAAAATAGTGAACCTAAAACAATACATAAATATTTGAATTCAAAAACATGAACATAAAATCTGAACACCAAAATCATGAGCAAAGACATAAATCTAGGAAGTAAGTAAGGAATGTATCATAATGGAACATAAATCATGATAAAATAGCATGGGAATAAAAAATTTAATTGTGGAAAACCATTAATCACATGATATGATTTCCATAGTAGCCAAGAAATTGCTACCTAGACTATTATAGTGGAAAATGTCCCTTTCTGAATCGAGTTCACTCCTCGTTCCGGTCCTGTATCACTGAACCAGATTTACTTTTCGTTCCAGCAATGTCTATATCATGAGATATAAATCTTTACCCAATGAATTGGAGGGAGATATAGGTTCCACCATCTAATAATTAAATCATTCTTACGTGTCCCACAACATAAAAATAAATCATTTATCGTAACCCAAAGAATAAAATTGGTTTCATAAACATCATCCCATCATAACATAATCCATATAAAACAAATGGATATCATTTCCTCATATGAAAAATGAAACCAAGTAAATCATAGAAACATTATAATTGAAACATACCCATATGAAATAATTCAATATTATATGGAAAATGGTTTTGATAAAACACTTGAAATGAATTATTGATGAAAATATCCTTTCTTCTTCAAAATCATTTTCTTTTTAAAAAATGCCATGACATTTTAAAAGAAAAGGATTTTGATCAAAATTGTAATAAAATAATGTAGAGTAAGAATCATGAAAATATGGTGTTATGAAACCATAAAAATCTGTTCATGCTGTATAAGTTAAAAAACATTCTCCTCATACATTTGTTAGAAAAGTCCAAAAATACCTCGTATCGTAAACAAAATAAAGATTCCTTCCATACGATGTGGTAAAAGTAAAAAGGGTAAAAATAACTTTAAACATACATGGAAGAAAAGTAAACATTTTATGAAAACATTTTGATAACATATGGACATGGATAATAAACATTACCCTAGTAAATACTTACGAATAAACAATCTCTAATTAGAATGGGATTAGAATAATAATCCCTTACCTTATGTCCGATATGCTTCATATGTATCCAAACCTCCTGTATAATGATTTAAATAATGTAATTTAATTATTAAAGTATCTTATTCATTGTTATGATATCATATATGGTTTACTTATGACTTTATATTACCCTTTCTTTTGTAAATTCGATGTAATAGCAGCGATTTGGGTAAAATCATTTAATTTGTTGTAGGTGTTTTGACTTGTTGTTCATGATATTATAACCTATATCCTGATATACATAATTCCATAATGTAATACATAATTTATATATAATATATATTCATCATATAAATATATATATGATAGATCTATAAATGGAATAAATGGAATGAAATACACCGTTCATGGAGACGCTAGGTCGTACGTAAACATGAACGCTTTTTTCATTTTCTTATTGAATTGAATGGAATTAAGTAAATGACTTACATATATAAATATATATACATAAATCCAGTATCATTTTTATGTCATATATTTCATTATTATTAATTATAGATACATTATAATCATTCATGATTGGTTAACATGGAGAATGAATCTCATCACGTCGTCGAGATGGTAGTCCTTACGTACACACAAGCGATGATATCATTCCCATATTTATTGATTGGAATTAGAGTGGATGATATAATATCATAGAATCAGTATGATGTCATAATAATCATATTTGTTTATTCTTCACACCATTACACCCATCCAAGTAAGGTGGTGGTGGAAAAACTGATTACACCATGACATGGAGACGGTATTCCATACGTACGCACGCGCGGTGATTTCATTTTTCGTAGGATGGATAGAAGGTAAAATAAGCTGGTTTATATTTATAATAAAATATCAATATATAAGTAATGCTGATGTTATATGTTTATAATGTGACAACTAAAGAATAATAAGTAGAAGAAGAAAGATACTTGAGAGAATCAGAAGAAGAGATTACCTCTTCTTGGAAGCACCTCCTATAATCCTTCTCTTACGGAAGTAGAGTTGGTATTTCGAGAATACCAGAACCTCTAGAATGTTGATACAGAAGTGGAGAAGAGAAATGGGTAGGTGTTGGCCGATCTTCAAGGCTCAATAGGGTGTGGAGAGAAGATATTAGGGGTTCCCTTTTTATAAGGGAGGAGAGGGACAGCTTTCAAAAAACTTAAAATATTACTTAATAATAAAGTCATATTCTATTTTTAATTGCACAAAATTGATTTATTTCTAATATAATGAGGTTATGGGTCGAACTCCTTTCATCCAATAGGTTTTAGACGAGTTTATGTTATGATTTTATCCTTATCATTTATATTTATCTCTATGTTAAATAATTTAACTTTTATCGTGTCTTGTTGTTTTCTTACACTATATGGTTAACAAACATACTATAGCAAGCCAAAAGAATCCCATGTGGGTCATTTTTAAAATATATATATCCTTATCTATGTCATTTGGCCTAACCATATACTATTACGAATAAAATAAAAATTAATAACATAATATATATTTTTAAAACTATTTTATGTCAATTTTGACTCTATTTGGTATTTTATTTTTGTTAAAATTATAAAAACATGGTTAGTTCGAAAAAAGTTAATTAAATCACTAATAACATGTCATATTAACCTATATAATTATTTTAATTAATAAAATGTCTAAAATTACATTTATTTGGGTATTTATAACATCAATTATGTTAATATTTCATTAATATGGTAATTACTGCATCATCATTATGTCATAAATAAATAAAATTATTTAATGTCTAAAAAATATAAATAAAATACCATTATGTAGGAAATATTTTTATCTTTAATTAATAGTTATATTGTAGTTTATATAATGTATAACCCTATATTAAAAATGTTTTAGTTATTAAACATTGATTTTATCTATTTTAACTATTCTTTAAATAAAATAATAATAAATGTCCTAATCTATTCCAGGTGTACGTAAAGTGTAATATTTTAACCCTAAGGTTGTTTTTGGTCAAATTAGAATTATATAATAGAATTAGGACATGTGTTAGCATAATAGAAATATCATTTTTACCCTTAATTACCCAATTTACTTTTAATAGTGGTAAATAAATTTAAAAAGTCACTATTCATAAACCTTTTTTTATCTTATTGAACCACTTTTTACTCCTTGATATTAACCATGTTTCTCGGATTTTTTGATATTCCCCTCACAGAAGCGGTAAAATTAAGTTTTATGAAATGTTTCAAATTCTCCTAGGAGGTGAGTAAAATACAGTGAAAAGTTCAATAAAATTATTATACATCTAAAATTATTATAAAATGAATCTGATGAATTAAATTAAACCTATATTGGTATTATGTATCAATTTTGACCTAAAATAAATTTATATAAAATAATTATTTAAATAAAAAGTCAGTTTTTAAATAGTATCACAATGTTTTCACTATTCATCACAAATTGAAAGTTTTCAGAAAAATAACAAAAACATACCCTAAGCTAATATTGATAGTCATGATCAAAAAATGAAATTCATTTAGAAAGATTAAATTTATAAAATTTTAAAAGGTGGTTATTTCTATTCATAATCGTTAGTTCATAATAATATTATAATAAAATCTTGTTTAGTAAAACTCTGTATTACGTACTACACACGCTATCGAGGAAGGTCTTGTTTGGGTGTAATGAAATCGAAGTCTGGGCTGCGTGTAGTGAAAGCTCTGTTTGGTTTTGTGTATAACATAATAAAAACTTATTTCATCTATACATTAAATAAAATCTATACTTAATGTTGCGTAGAATAATTTCCACAAAACAAACATGAATTTTTGTGTAACACAAACCAAGAATAGTGTTGCGTATACTGAAAGCTAATACAGGGTTGCATATATTACAAGATAATTTTGGTTTAGTGTTTAATAGATGACATCAATGAAATTAAAAAAATATATATCTCATAAAATTTCGGGGTGTTACACTTATTGTCAACCCTCGTATTTATATATTTTTGATATCATTACAATGATGACATTAAATTGAGAATGTAGATTTATATTTGTTATGACTGTCTTGATAGTCCTCTAATATTAATTATTTATAACATTAATTCAATTCACTATAATATTTTATAAACAAATAATGTTGTTATTTTTCCCATTAATATTGAACACTTAATATAAACAATTGTAACAAAATAACCTTGTATGAATTATAAACTAGAGAAATTATTATTTCAAATGAAATACTTTATTTGATATTTAAAATAATATGTAAAATATTGATTTCTTTTTTATTGACATATAATATAAATAGATCATTAATTCACTCTCTAAAATAACCTTCAAAATCCATTTATTATTCTTATTGTTTATTATTTCAAATTTTTTCATTCAATAAATATAGAATTATTTTCATATCATATATTGATTTATTTAACAGAATTATATTTATTGAATACATCATTTATAAAAATTAAATGTTTTCCATCACTATATTATAGATTCAATTCCATAGATTTGAATTATTCTATTATTTGATTCTATATTTAGTATCCATGGGGAATATAATGAAAAAAAATTAATTCGATAAAAAAATGATAAAATAAAAAATAAATAAGAATAACAATGACTAGAACATTGATATTGACATTTTATTGCAGTAATATTAATTTCTATAAATAAGAAAATTTATTTTTCACTAAATTAGGGAGACACATTACTATATAATAAAATATAGTTTTATAAACTCAAATAATATTGTGCTCATATTGAAATTTTCTTAATAATAATATACGTTTATACAATACACAAATACATAATGTTGTCCACTATCACAATTCCCCCATATTAGATTAGACCATGATACAATATAAATTATTATTCAAGTCTTTTTCTATACCACTTGATGTTTGGAATATTTTTAATATTTCCTCTATAATTTTGGATAATGACCATTTTCCCCTAGCCACTATTCCTTGTGGCTTCTCCCACTAATATCTGTAATGACCTTATCATGGATTTTGACGTACAATTTGTAGTTTAATGGGGTATTCTACCAGCCTATAAATCAAGTAATACATAAATTTTATTGTTCTAAATAAACTACCCAAATAATAACATTTTTAGTAACTAATCAATAAAAATTTAACATTTATTATAATTTGGATGTTGTTTCCTTATTTTTCATCTCCATACTCTTTTATCAATGTAGTGTATCACAGAAAAAAAAGTATTTGACTTCAAAATAACACTCAACATCACATACATATCTATTCAAGTAATTGATATTCATATATTTTATGGTGGAATTATCTTGTCATATATTAATAGTTATATGAATTTTTTTATAACCAAATACACTTCATATTATCATTAAACATAAGGGTCTATAAATGTTGTGTTACTCCATGTCAATCACTGTGAATTATATTTTACAATCTATTTTTTCAAACTCCTCAATGAAATATTTTTTGAAGCAATATCCTTCTATGATTCTAATATATTAATATATTATTCCTCATTGTTATATAATTACACCACCATTTAAAATTTAGATCACATTGTTATGGTAGTTTATTTATAGGTAAAAACATTACCTAAATTAATGTTCCATAAATCAATATGACTTCTACATTCATCATTCATGGGCCTCATTATATTGATTTATTTTAAATACTACAGTGATAATTCATTAAATCCATTTAATATATATTTGTACCCATATAAAGACATCCCATTTTTTATTTATAGGTTTAACAATGTACCTTCCCAAAACTCCAACTACGTAAGAAATATTATGTATGTTATATACCATGAAATTCCTCAAGAATATGATGGATGATGCAGAAGGATAATTAATTATATAATCTACCTCTTCTTATATAATTACTAATTTATCAAATTAATATAAAAAATTTATTTGAAAATGAATATAAACATAACTTTTTTCTAACATTTTAAGCTTTCAAAGAAACATTCCAATATAGTCATCATGTAATAACATCAATTGGGTTTCCATGTGGTCTCAAATAATCATTATCCCAAGATTCATTCTAGATCCACTAAGGCCTATCATCCTAAAATATTTATAGTATGACCAATTTATATCATCCATAATTGTGTTTCATAACACTAAATTTGACATTTCATTGAAATATTAAATTAATATAATTTATCAATTACCAATGTAATTGAAATGGGAACATCTGTTTATGTTAAGATATTTTGTTTTCGGAGAACACAAATATATTATACTTCATATTATATTAAATGGTTTCCTCTTTAAAGACATAAAATATTTTATATATTCTATACACCAAGAATTCTTTTCGAACCCCTATCAATAATTTTATTTGATCAATGTAGAGTTGTACATCCAATGCAGCATAATTGAATGTGTTTTCCACATAAAAATTTTCATGATGTATTTTTGATGTAAATTTTTATGAACCATCTAAATGGTTGTTTGAATCAATATAGGTTATTTTGATTTTTATTTAAATCTAAATTATCAATATAATAAAATCTATTTTTTAATAACGTTTAAAAATATCTACTCCAATAAATATATTATTCCATAGACTACTACACTAATTTTTTCAAAATTCCATATAATTTTAGAGTTTTATCAAATGTATGTTTTTCATGAAAATAACAATTATAACCCTGAATATATAAATCTCACATCCTTCAATCCATTATAAATATTTATTCTTCAATAAAGTATGGATCTCTATCTTTTGTTAATAAAATATTATTTATATACGATGAATACCTCGACATCAGTCTTCTCACATTATTTGATGATTTTAAAAATACATTAGCTGTAATTTATATTGGATATATTTTCACATTCTCAAGGAAACCTTCGTAATCAATATTCTCTAAGAACCATAATTCTTTATTCCCATATATTGAATCAACTACATCACAATCCTTTTACATGACACATTTATAAAATATCTTATTCTGAATTATGATAATATTTTTAGTTACATTATCTAAAATGTTATACTAATCTACTAAACGAATATTTAATAAAAAAATTATAGGAAAATTAAATAAATCATTACACTGGTATGTTAATATAAATATAAAAATTTCAAATAACCGATGTCTAAAAAATGAGAGAGTATAAAATATTATCCAAAATAGAGTTCCTCAAGTAAATTTTCCAAAATTGGTACAACAAAATTCTTATTAATAATACACATTTCAATATTAATTCCCCTAATATAAAACATAATTTTTATTCCTTAGTGAATCCTTAAACTCCTAGAATATTCCTCCAATTTAATTAATAAGAAAATTTTTTATTTGATATTCACTATTAAGAAATAAATTGTTTCACTTATATATTATAGTAAAATTCAAATATACAAATAGTAATGGGTTATGAGTAAATATATTGATTTGGGAAAATATATTTTAATAGTATATATTTAATCTAAATTTTTAATTATGAAACCATAAAAAAATTTTGAATTTTGTTTAAAACAAATTTGAAAATACATGAATCTCAAATATCCTGAATGGTTATTTATTATATTTTTAAACTATTTGGTTTGAAACTTAAATGTTTTTTATTTATAATATTTTTGAAATGTATCAATATTAATTTCTGTATTTAATATTGGAAATTAATATATATAATGTTTGATAATATTATATAAATGCATGAATTTTCATTAAATTATTTATTAATTGATTCCATTTTATATATTTAATAATATGTGTGATTTATATCTTCAAAATTATCCAATGACTGGTGTTGTTAAATACATATGGGATCCCACATGATAAGATTTTTATATATTCAACCAATTAACCAACTCCAAAAATGGTCTCAATCTGAGTAGGAAAATTCTAATCCTAGAAATTCCCTTATACCCTAATATTCATGTTTAACAATATTTGGTGTCTCTATTATTACTTCCCTTAAATGGTCATGGGTTCATAGGTTTTTCATTTGACCGTTCTACAAATATATGAAGGTTATACATGTTTTTTGATAAATATTTCTGTTTGACTATTACTACAAGGGGCTAATTTTTTAGTGAACATAGAGGAGAAAGTGGTAATTAATTATGACATGATAAATGGAATGTGATATTGAAAATAATCCTATCATCAAAAAAATATTTCTTTTTGAAAATATGATTCATTATTTTCTAACCATACTATTTAATTACATAATTTATAATTCTCTTTAGTAACCCTTAATATTTGTATCATGATGAGAATAGATTCTCCATCATTGACTTCAATGTTAATGATATTAGGTGGGAGTTCAAGTATGGTAAATATCATTTCACTGGATTCTAGTTGATCAGATGTATAATCATTGGATATTTCTTATTAAAGGGATGAAGCTATACACAACATTCATAACAAAATATTAATTTTAGTTTATGTTTTTTTCAGTTGATTCAATGATTCATTAATGTATAAATTCACTCTTCATGAATGCCAATATTATTTGTTCATGAAGTTAATCAATTAATGGAGTTTGATATTAGATTTTTTGTTTTTGATTGTTATTTGACACATTTTCTAGTGTTTTTATACTAATGTTTTTTTCAATTTTCATATATCCCAACAACAATTCTATGTCATACCATTCGACATTGCTACATTTACATCTTAATCATGTCAACCTCTAATGAAATTGCCATAGTTGAGTTCCAGTATAGAATAACTAAGAACCTATAAGTACTCAAATACTCTATATATGACACCATGATTTAATAATTTAAACAAAAAGAGGATTAAAAATTATATTTTACTATTTTTATGTTCTTTGAATGTACCCTTATAAAATTCCATAAAAATTAATTCTTTATTTAGGATAATGTAAAAGATAAATTTTTAATGGACTACATCTAGTAAAATGTTCCAAAAAATTTGGCATATACCACAATTTTAAAAATAATAACACCATTGGTCTAATGGCACATTCAATATCTTATCCAATATATGCCCATTAATATTTCATAAACATCTGGCTAGACCCACATATCCCAACACATAAATATATCAACATTCATCAACCAGTTTTCGATTTCAAGGATTATAAGTTATTCTTGTGTCTAGATCCATATATATAGTGGTTTTAAGTTTTATTTTTATATTTGAATTTTTCATTTTTATTCTTATAAATTATAATTGGTTCAGATACAATTTCATTTGAGAAGGGATTATATATGAATCAAAATCGGTCCACCAAACCATATTATTTTATTACTTATATTTGTGTTTTCCTTATTTTAAATTAATTTTATTTTATTTTTTTTCTATTTATATTTAGTATATATAATTTCTCATCCTTATACTATATTATGTAATTACCATGGATATATAAAGAGAACCTTGTTGTTGTATAATCCTATGAGGACCATCCTTATTGATTTTTTTGATTTTGATTATTTTTAAATTTTATTCATTGTATATTCATGATGTGATGAGGCTTTAGGTTATAGGATAATATATAATCAATGGTAATAATTTATTATCTTTTGTTACACACAAACATTATTAATTTATTTGAAGATACTCATCATCTCCCTTAGTTAAAGCATTCTTTCATAAATGAGACATAGTTCATATAATTGAGAGTGGTGAATTAGAAGGGGTCATGTATAGAAAGAATGTATTTATAAAAATTGATAATGAAAGGGGAATATTGAGGAACGTCCTTTTAAGAGAGTGAAAATTCCTAATATTTCCTAAACATATATATACATATTATTTAAGAAATTATTATTTTGAATCGATATTTAATTTATAATAATAATATATGATTTAGTTAAGGTAATTATTCTATATTTTAAAGTGAAATTTAAAATTTTTACAAAAAATAATAGAATAGTGATATTAGTTTAATAGAATATTCATCAATGCATTATCCACTCATAAAACTAAATTTTTTAATACAAATTTTTTTATCATTACATTAATTTTCAAACAACAAAAAATAATTTTATTTATAATTAAATCCATTATTAAATAATACAAGTAGAATAAATAAATATATTTTGTAAAAAATTACCAAATAAGTATACTCTCTATGATAAAACCTTGTGTCATACATTTGGATATTCCCTATGGGATTTTTGTATTATTATTTCGAATGGTTTGTTAAATAACTATTTCAAATTTACAACTATTTCAACACCTTTCCACCCAATTAGTTTAATATTTTATCATAGTGTATATATTTACATTTCCCATTATTTGTTTTTCAATTTAATTTTTTCATTATTATTTATTTATTTTATCTCAATTTTATCTCTCCTCTGTTGGGATAGTCATCTTGAGTTGGTTCATTATTCAATAAAGTTACTTAGCATACATGTCTTGTAAATAAAATGGATGATATAACTACTTAAATAATATAATATTCTCATAGATTCACTTTCTATATTAAGGTCCATGTATGATGGATAACTTCAAAAAAATATAGATATACTCTTTTGCATCAATAAATAACCTGATATACTATTGTAGATTAAGGAGTTGAAAAAACAATATTTATTGATGAATAATACCATAAAAAATATCAAGGGTTGAGGAATAAAAAAAGAAAATGATGATATATTTTAAATTTAATTAATCGACATGGACATACATGATGTGGTAGGAAAATATTAAATGTCTTATATTCTATTCATTTTGAATCTCACCCCACGAATTATCGTATTTATATTAGCCTTTTACATGATTGAGTGTAGAGAGAATGAAAATATGAAGAAATTTAGATTTAAATTCACAATAAATGTAATGAAATATGATTCTTCGTATTTTATAGGTATAATTTAATCAACTAAATTATAAATATTATATATATTAGATGATATAGACACCATACTTATTTTTTTCATTTATTTGATAATATTGATGAACCACTGCATAAAATACACGATAAAGGCTAATTCCAAGGTGAATTACCTGAAGAAAAAAAAGATGTAGAACAAAATAAAAGTGATTGATAACATTAGACAATTATTATTTAACTGGATATTACTTAAACTTTTTAAAATTTATTTTACATTTTACCATATTGAATAAAGAATTATATATATTCCCATGATAGAGAATAATAAGATGAGTATAGGGAGGAGGTAGACTATATGGAGAAAAATGTGTTTTATTTGGAAATATAATTGATGTATATCATTTGAAATAGTAGGGAAAAATGTACCAAGATAAACATACAAAATAATTCATACGTAGATAAAGATAAGACACTTCATATCATAAAAAATAAATTTCCACCTCCACATAGTTATCAAAAATATGAAATAGAATGTTCCACATAAATCGTTCAATTACACTTGAATTATATGTATAATATAGTATTTTATGTGGATATAAAATTGTATCAACATGAAGAAATCTATGGAATTTCAATAATGTGATTTGGAATAATTAACATGTATCTTTTAATGAAATTCCATACTAATCAAAACTCATACTATGTATAATTCATGTACCTTAGAGATATGTATATCAAAAACACAACCCATAACTGGGGGGCTTAGTCCTATAATTTCTTCTTTTAATTATTTTTTTCTATTTAGTAGTTTTTTAATTTTTTTTAATGTTCGGTAAAATAGTATTGATATAAAAAACTTTTGAGCATCCATATTTATCTTAATTAAGCTATTTATTCTTTTATAAATGATTATTCAAATAGTTCACACGATGTATTTTTAGTATAAAATTTTGTTTGATTATTTCGTTTAATAATAAAAACAATGAGAAAATGGAATGGATCCACAATAAATGTTATATTTCCTATCAATTATTTAATTAAGGGATGGTTATCCATGGTGAATTATTGAAGGAATTGTAAAATATGGATGACTATTTTGAGTACAAAATAAAAATTGATCTGAAGAAGAATATATGTTCCACTGTCTAGATATTTAATTTAATGTAAGACTTAAATAATTTAAATTTTATCAACAAAGGTATAATTTTTTCCAATGAAATTTATTTTCCACCGTAGATTTTCATTTCTATTAGGGTCTTACAAACCCAATTAAATATTATTATCCTAAAAATAATAATATTAAATTTTGGAGTAGCAGGGGAAGCTATATTTTGTTAATATTTAGAATTACCTTGTGCATCTATATTTGTATTATCCTTCAAACATAATTGAAATAAAAAATAATTCTACCTTATTAGTAGAATTTTAATAAAATTTTATATCACATAATAAATTGAAATTATAATATATATATAATAATAGAGAAATGGTGAAATAATCCTTTCCTAAATGGTAGTTCAAAGTTATAATCCATGTTTTCTTTACTTTTTTTGATACAGTAATGTCTAAAAGTAATATAAAAAATAAATGTTTATACATTATATTCATGTGTGAGTTAATATATAATATTAAACATAAGGAATAAAATGACTTTGTAAATTATATAATTCTTGGAAATTGGAATATTATAACATTTTTAGGATTTTGGTGGATTTTTTGAATTCATGCCTCACGATCACTAACCAATGTCAACTATTTCATATCAAGATGACCTTGAAATAGAAATTTTAAAATTTGACCATAAGATTCACTATTATTTAGTTAACACATATTGTTTTTTCATAAATAATATGTTTTTATCAATACAAAAATATTTATTAGAAAAATACTTGTTCAAGTATGATTATGATATTTATGTAGAGAAACGACTTTATGTCTCAATGAGACCTACCATGACAATAACCAATTAATTATTTAGTATCCATTAAATATCATAAATATATCCATATTATAAACACAATTTTCCAAATTACCCTTATTTTTATATAAATTGTATAATCAATGTAATTTGAGTAAGAGAAGATATTTCTATTTTATATGTTATCCAAGAATGATTGATATTGATTTTTTATTATTATTATCATTTTCAAATAATGATGTAAATTATAAGGTTTAAATTTTCCATTAAATTAATTATAAGAATTAAATATGAATAAAATTGATAAAAAATATAATGGAATTAAATAATTCTTCTTTCTTTTTTTAATGAATCATAGACACAATAAAATATTTGGAATGGTTTTATATTCATTTAATATTTTATTTTTTCATTAAATTATTAATTATTTTTACAAAATTTGATTAAGAAATCAGAATATATATATATATACATATAAGAGTATTAATTGTTAAAAGAATATTTCCAACATTATTTCACTATAAATTAATTTCAAGGACATGAAGGCATGTCATATAAAAATTTCAACTGATTTGGGTGATTCATAAAAGTGATAATTATGTTATAAATCATTTATACCAATGGATTTTTAGTCATGAATTTTATTATAATTGAGAATCTTCCTTCTTAATATCTTATATTTTTCATATCAAGCCCACCAACCATAAATCGCAATGTAAACCATTGAAAATATTCATTATTGGTTTAGGTTTTTTTTCTACTATAGATAAGTAAATATTTATTCATTCATATGGAAATAAATATATAATTATTAATGTAAAAATAACATTCAAAAATTTTTATAGATAAGGGAACAGTGATACAAATACATTGGATGGTGTATTATGACATGTTTTATTATAATATAAATTAAATTGATCCATTTGATTATGTGAGAATAAAAATGAATGAAATTTTTATATTATAAATGACACTAAAGAGTTTATTTTTTAAAATAACCTTATGTAATTTCTATTATTTGATTAATATGTGTAATTTGAATAGTATATATTATTTTTTCAGGAAGTATAAAAAATCATTTTTCAATGATAGTAACATTAGAATAATTTCTCCAAATGAGTTATCATTTTTTGATATTTTAAGACATCTTTGTTCCTATTAAAACATTAACTCATTATATAAGTCAAATTTTAGCTCAGTCCCACATAAAAAATTAGAGACCCTCAACCGCAAGGTTGTATCCTTATTGTTAAATTGAGATTTATTGTTTTATGTGGATTGAAAAAAATTAAAAATAATTATAAAAGCTTGAAAAGACTAAAACAATTTATATTCTAGAGATATATTTATATATATGTATTATTCTAATAGAAATTAATATTTCCTTCTGTAATTTTATTGAATAAATTAAATTAATTTTTTCTAATGTAATTCAATTCTTTAATGTCAAATCCCTTGATAATTTTGAAATTACATTAAATATTATGATTGATGAAATAAATTAAAAAAATTCCCATTGAATTCATCCATAAAATTGAATATATAAATTATTGTTCTAGAATTCACCAGTCATAGCCCCCACTCATAGCGTCTCCTCTCACTCTAGGGTTTCTTCCCACTGTTGTCTCTACCACCGCTGCCCCCTTCTTATCTACTCCCCCACAAGGTGAATGTCCTTTTTATAAGGACCCAGCCTTTATGATTACATAATATTGAATTATGTTAATAATTCACATCGATGATCTTTTCATGTTTATAGCTTTAGATAATTAGGTCATAACATATACATAACAACATGAATATTAGTTGTTGACACTTTTACAAAGTATCCATTTTTCATAAAATAAAAACACTTGAAAAATACATGTATTATTTCATGTTTTCTAGATCATGAATTTTCATTGATCCCAACCTTGACTCTATTCATCTTTAATTCATGTGAAAAACATTTCAAACGAACATGGGATGAGTATAAAAATCTAAATAAGGGATAAAAAACAAAGAAAATAAAACATTTGGCCATGAAAAAATAATCCTTTAAACATATCTAGGGAAATCAGAAGATTTATTAATAACACATACAAATAATATATCATAAAGGTAACTTGTGGCATCAATATCTTACACACATTGTAGATATCACACCTACATAGAGATTAATGTTAGAATATCCATCATAGTATATTCCCTAAATATAATTGGATAAACATTAATGTTTACCTCTACTGAATTACACAATGAATGGGATATATACCTCGGGCTCAACCACAATAGGTATATCATTGAACCAACTGTATACGTAAAAAATGCACAAGAACCATAACATATTCATAACACATAAAACTAGCATAATGGAAAGATAACCTTTCCTCATTTTAATCTCAGTTTAACATTTCTCGATATTTAAATAATAAATTCTTTCTCAAAAACATTTCAATACCGAAATACTTAAAAAGCATATAAGGTATTAATTTTCTTTAAAAAAACATTATGGATTGTTATGGAATCCAAATATCAAATAATGCTCGCAGCGGCCGAATGTTCATTGTCATCATGTATGTTAAAAATAAACATTATATTTTTCTGTTTGGTAAAATGATTTTTTGAAAAATATTACCTTTGAATAAAATGAAAATACAAAGGGGTTTATATTCTGTATAAAATAATGTCATGTATAAATAAAAACATGCCTCAATGAAAGAAGATTGATATGAAGTCCCTTACCACTTGTCCAACCTGACTTGTTCGTACATTAATCTTATGAATAATAAACTAATGTTAATTTTTACTTTCATAAGATCATTTTTAGTGATTATTATTCCTATTATATTACTTATTACAATGTTATAAGCATTACATAATCATTTACGTTAATAATGGTCATTTTGTCAAAATTTGGTAATTGAGTTAAAAATAAAATTCTTATAATTACATGTTGTCCATGTGGTCAAAAGTAAATCATATCCAGAATTATATTCATTATTTAGAAATCATATATATCATAAATATCCAGTATATATATATATTTATAAATGTGCATAACATTTGGAGATAAGAAATGAAGTGCATCATTCATGGAGACGGTATGTCGTATGTACGCATGAACACTAATTTCATTTCTATTTAGTATATCTTGGAAGGGAAAAATAATGATACATAGGTATATTATAATAGTTTTGGGCTAAAGGCTCATTTATTTTTTAAATATAAGCAAATAAATTTTTTAACTAGGAAGAGGGAGAACCATTACATAGCCTGAAAGCCCAGTGGGCATTTAGCCCATTAAATGGACTACATGCCAGATTTTTTTCCCAAGTCCCATTATGTGAATAGTACTACTACATTTCAGCACTTTCTATAGTATTTTAAAATATCCAATGCTGCTTTAATACCATACTTCCACTACAGTGCCTGTCATTTCTACAGTACCACTGCGACTACAATACTGCTACAGTACCACCGCATAATGGGTTTTTAACACCCATTTTCATGTAGGATTATGGGGAGATTACCACAAATCCAATACCCAAATAGATTGGTATATAATAATATCAGTATAATATCATATAAAAATTCATTACACTATCTTTATATTTTTCACGTATAGATTGAACGAGTCATATCACATTGAGGGGGCTGTAGTCCACACTTAATCAAATAAAATTATTGTGTTTTACCCATTATGGAATCCTTAATATAATGCTATAAATGAGAAATACATAAGTATCGAAACAATATATATATTATATATTTTACATATTAATAATGTTTCATAATAATTACCACCATGTGTTACGGTTGGAGATAATTGAACAATCATTGTTTCGTGAGGCATTATTTCACCGTCCACAAAATCTTTATGTTTGTATCCATTAAGTGGAGGTGTGTGGAAGGTTACATAGAATAATTATCATAAAAACAACCTAGTATATTTATTATATAGTTTATTCTATAATATAATGGAATTAAGAGTGTATAGGGGGTTGGAGAAGTAAAATAAAACAAAAAAAATGTAAGATAATATGTTATCATTAAATCTGGTATCACCCTTTATTTTGAACCCAATGGTATACATGAATTTATTGATTCCTAGGGTAAGGATTATAGAAGGAACATAGGGATGTAGGGTGATTTATTGGAAAGTGTTTGGTTGAGATAAGGGGCTTGAAAGGAGTGAGTAATGCGTTAGAGATGATGGATTTTTGTAATGGGGAGGAGGGGCTCTTCAAGAATGTTTGAAAATATTATTTTATTATATAACTATTTTCAGTTTCAAAATGTCCAAAACATATTTAATTCAACGATAAGGTGTATATAAGTCTAAATAAAATCATCTAATATGAAATGGGTAGGTTTTGGATATTTTGATAAATTTTATAATTCTAATTTATTTAAATTATTAATTAACAAGGTAATCACTACATCATCATTATGTAATAGATAATTTTATTTATTTTGTGTCTAATAATTATAAATAAAATACCATGATGTAGGAAATATTTTTACTTTTAAATTAATTTTTATATTTGATGAGATAAATTATATAACACCATGTAAAAGTTGATTTACTAAAATATGTATGTTTATTCCATTTTTGTCTTTACTTTAAATTAATTAATATAAAGTGTCCTTATCGCACCTAAGTGGCTCCATGGGGTCAAAAAATCTACCCAAGGTTCCACATTGTCGTGCATGTGTCATCTAATAATATTATGACACATGTTAGGGTAATTTAATATTAATATTACAATAATTATTTACCCTTATTTACCAGATTTATCTTTAAAACATGCTAAATAAAATATTTAATTAAATATTGCAAATGTATAAAAATATATGTAAAATATTTAATCAATTTGGACATATTTATTCAAAATATAGAATCCATTTTTCCGAATTCGAAATCCAAAAGTGACTGAAATTAATTAAAAAATAATCCCAGTTAGAAAAAGAGAAAGCAAGTTTTTGAAAAATATTAACAATTAAAAGATTGACACTAGTTTGTGTCAAATTTCAAATTGAAATTACATGAAATGACCAAAATTAGATTTAATGATAAAAATATCATCTAATTAATATCTAAAATAAATTATAAATATAATCTAACCAAACAAATAAATTTTATTAAAAGGATGTTTTGAAATAGAATACAGATTTTTTCACTATTTTATTAAAAATTAAACATTATCAGAAAAATACCAAAATTTAATCCAAACAAAATTTTGGTGTCTTGATTCAAATTAAAAATATTATTGGGTCAAATAGAACATATATAAGTCACAAAAACTAGATTTAAAAATGGTTCTCTATCAAATGGCGGTAAAATGTCCCTTAAAGAATTTTAGATTATTTATGCTTAAAATTGGATTATTCCTTATTTTATGCCACTAAAATTTATTGGATAAAAGTAAAAACATTTATCATAATGTATAATAATATTGTAGTTAGTTAAATTCATTTCCTCCTAGATAACAGCTTTTAGTAAACTACCAGTTAAAATAATATTATATTGTTATTTTCATTATGACTCAACCTTTTGTGCAACTTGAGATTTCAATATATCCTCTTGTTGCATGTATTGTACGCCATCAAACATAGAATCCCCTTAAAATTTAAATACACATTTACTTAAAAAATATCAAAATATCAAATTCCTTATTTGTATGGGATGTAACATTCTTCCACTATTTTGAAATTGTTTCCTTGTGATTTCAGAATCTTATCAAATAAATGGGGGTATTAATCCCTCATAAGTAAGATTTTTCCCAACTGAAAAACCTCTAGACACAAAACATGAGATGAATCCGACATATAATATCTCAATATTGAAACATTAAAATCATTATGTACCTGGGATAAATGTGGGTGTAAATCCACTGAATAGGCAACTGATCCAACTTTCTCCGGGATTTTATAGGGTCCAATGAACCTCAGACTCATCTTTCCCTTCTTGAAAAAACACATTACACTTTTCCATGGAGAACCTTTTAGGAAGACATTATAACCTACCTCAAATGAAAGCTCTATCATCCGGTAATCTGCATAACATTTCTACCTACTCCGAGATTTTCTTTTGTGCTTCTGAATAAACTGAAATTTCTCTTCCATCCCTTCTACCAATTCTAGTCTCATCAACTTACTCTTACCTAATTCATCCAAAAATTCTATATTTTGACACTTTGTCCCATATAATTCCTCAAATTAAGCCATTTATATACTAGAATGAAATCTAATATTATATTAAAACTCATCCAAAGAAAGATGTTAGTGGTAACATCCATGGTAAACTAGTGAAAACGTACATATCATATCCTCCATGGTGTGAATTTTTCTTTCTAAATACCCCACTGATTGCGGATGAAATTTTTTCGTTTAATTTAATTTTTTACCTAGTTACTTCTAAAGTACTTTCCACAAGATATAAGTATACATGGGACCATGATCATATACAATGGAGAGGGGAACTCCATACACCCTAAATATCTCTTTAACATACAACCGAGAATGTTGATCTAGGAAAAAATTATACTGAGTAGGAATGAAGTGAGAATATTTAGTCAATCGATCAATAATAACCCTTACTGCATTATTACCATGAGATTTCATAGGTAATACCACAATTAATTCAATTGATATATTATATTATTTCCACTCTAGCACCGAAAAAAAGTTGATGCATCGATTTCTATAATTGCTGCTCTATTTTAACCTATTGACTACTCAAACACTTCATAGTAAAGTCAGCAATATCTCACTTATTTCCATTACACTAGTAATACTATCCATGTTCTATGAACATCTTAGTACTACTAGGATTATCAGAAAACAGAGAACTATAAGCCTCACATTACAAATCTTTCTTTAACTATAAATCACAAGGCACACAGAAGATCTTTCCAAATATCAAAATATAATCATTATCGATGATACATTCACAAAAATTACCCTTATAAACCAAATCTACCATTTTTTGTAACTCACCATCATCCTTCTATGCTTTCTTAATTCAGTCTGATAAAGATGATTTCACTAACACCTAAAAACAAAATAGAGTAATTTCCTCAACTAACAACATCTATTCCAATGTTCATCAAATCACTAATCAAATAATCTTATTCTAAACATAATATGGTTAATATATTATTACACTTTATAATAAAATCATCATCAACTTTATTTTACATTCATGGATGGAAATGAATTGTGTAATCATACTCCTTGATTAATTTATGGAATCTCTTCTATATCAAGTTCAATTATTTTTATGTAAATATATAATTCAAAAAATTATGGTTAGTATATATTTCACATTTTACTCCATACAGATGATGCATCCATATTATTAATGAAATAATAATATCAGTTAATTACAAATCGTGTATAGGGTAATTTAACTCAAGAGGTTTCAATTGATGTGATGAATATGAAATTACCTGATCATTATGCCTTAGGACACAACCACTTCCTTTCAACTAAGAATAATTGTAGACAAAAAACTCATCATTTCTAGAAGTTTTTTCCAAAACACGAGCATTATACAATCTTCTTCTCAATTCGTAAAAGAAAATCATGACATTATTTTTTCCAAATGAAAATAACACCTTTTTGAGTTAAATTTGTTATTGGGCCAGATATTCATTTAAAGATATCAACAAACCTCCCGTAATAACATGCCAATCCAAGAAAACTACAGATCTCGGTAATATTTCATGGTCTTTTCCATTCCTTAATAACTTTTGTTTTATCATGATTAAATTCTATTCCATTTTTTTAAGAAATGTGACCAAGGAATGAATGTTTTGGTAACCAAAACTCACAGATACTTAATTTCCTATCAGTGTTCTTTTCTATTAAGTTTTTCAAGACAACCCTTAAATGACATTCACATACTTCATTACTTTTGGAATAATCCAAAATATCATCAATTGACACAACCAACAATTTATCAAAAAAGTCAAAAAAAATAATATTCATAATATCCATGATTACAACAAGTGAATTTGTTAATCCATAATGAATAACCACAAATTAATAATCGCCATATCTATTACGAAACTCTATCTTTGCAATGTCTTCTTCCTTTACTTTCAACTGATGTTACACTTACCTCTATTCAATCTTCAAAAAATACTGAGCTCACTAGAGCTGATCAGACAAATCATTGATATAAGAAAAAAGATACTTATTATTAATAGTGATCTCATTAAATTTCCTATAATCAATGGAAGGTCTCATTTAACCATATTTTTTTTACCAAAAAAGACATGACCACCCCATGTTGATGTGAAATGTCGAAGAAAAACTTTATATGACAACTCATATATCTACTCCATTAACTCTAAAAGTTCAATTTGATTCATTCGACATGGGGTTTTGAAATTGGATTTGCAGTAGAAACTAATTCAATAGTAAATTTAACTTCTTGATCAGGTATTATACTAGGAAACTCATCATGAAAAACTTCATCATACTCATTAAACACTAGCACATCATTAATCTAAATATTTTTTTTTGTTTTTATCAATATATTCAAGGTAAGATTCATTCCCATATTTTACTAATTTCTCAGCATCCTGATATGTTATAAATAGTAAGGGGTCATTCCTATACACAAAATGAAATTCATTCTGAAAAGTATCCTCTTTAGCTCTAGTGTCAATCATATCATGGAAAACAGAAAGCCAATACATACGCAAAATAGCATCAAACTCTACTAGAGTGAAAACAATAAGGTTTTTAGGTAAATGCTTTCCACAAACAAGGATATACAGGTTATTATAATTTCTTTTTGTCTTAACATTTCCTCCCGGTGTTTTTACCATATGACCAGGATTCATAAATTAATAAGGAATTACAAATTTATTAGAAAAATTATTTGAAATGAAAGAGCTTGCAGACCATGAATAAAACATCACATTTGTATAAGCTGAAAAAAAAAACAATGTACCTGATACGACTTCATTTAATGGACCATCATCTACTAAATTAGTTGAAATGGATTTCACCACCCCTTTCTACATATAGACTAGCTTCATTCTTTCAGTTATGTTTTTAGTTGGACACTCATTTTCATAATGAACCATTTCATTACATTTAAAACATTTTAATGAATTTAAATCAGATTTTTTCTTACAATTACCCAGATCCTTTTCAGTGTAATTACATGCCTTATGTTCTTTTTTACAATAGCAGTAGCACATTCTTGAATTAAAATGACATTCCCCAATGTGCTTTTACCAAAATATTCACAAACTGTAAAATTTAGTTTCATACCATCATCTTTTTTGAATATTTCATCCCTTTCTCCTGCCACCTCGGCCTATTATTCTATTGTTTTCAAAGAACACCTAATCATTGGAATACTCCATTTCTACCTTCTTCACACATGGAAAAAGTTTTTCATAACTTTTAAACTCACCAGAAAATAAATCCATTTGATACTTTGGCGACATTCCTGAGTAAAAATGATTTATTTTACTATCAATATCTAGTTCAATGTTTGGAGAAAACCTTTCTAGTCATGTGTACTTTCTGTCTTAAGTCACCATTGAATCATCTTCCTTCCTCAATTAAAAGAATTGTTTTTCCATCCTAATACGAACCTCCATCAGAAAATATTTCTCAAGAAATATACCTTTTGAATTTATCCCAATCATGAGCATCAATCTTATCACTATCCCTAATATTTTTTACCATCTACTACCACAGATCGTCTTATCCTTCAAAATGGTAAACATTAAGACTGACCAATTGATGTTCTGAACAAAACATTACATCAAAAATTTTCACCAGTACTTTAATCCACCCTTCAGTTAGTATAGGGTTAGATGATCCTATAAATGATGAGGGATGTTACCTCGTGAAATGCTCCACTACTGACATGTTCCTCAATGGTTGATATGGTAGATCAAGTTCATTAATACCACCACCATATATATCTTGAGTCAAATGTGTCCTCACTACTACAAATTGTCTACTTCCGATTCTGACCATCTCTTGTTTCTGATTTAGAAGGTTGTCTTCATCCTGATGTTGTCCCATCATAGATTCTATGTTTCCTCTTTGGAAAATCATTATGAACACAGAAATATGTTATGTGAAGAAACATGGTAATCTATAATGGTATATCATTAAAATAAATTAATTTTATGAATATTAATTTAACAATACAATAACTCCGGAAGTTGTGTAAAATGGCCTTTGATACCAATTATAAGGACCCGACTTAAACATTACATTATCTTGAATTATGTTAATAATTCACATCAAGGATCTTTTCATGTTTAGAGATTCAGTGAATTAAGTCATAAAATATACATAAATACATGACTATTACTTGTAGATAGTACAATATAGTATCCAATTTTTTCATAAAATAAAAACTCAGGAAAAAAACCATGTCGAGTTGCATGTTTTAGACAGCATTACATTTCCTTGATCCTTACCTTGATCCCATTAATCATTATATCCTGAGAAAAACATTCAAAAAATCTTGGTATGGGCATAAAAAATTGGCAAGGGTTATAAAACAAGGAAAGAAATCATTATTCTATCAAAACATAACCTTTTTCACACACCTCATGGAATCATATGACTTGTGAATAACACATAGAAAAAATAAATCATAATGGTAACATGTGTCGTCTATATGATAAATACATTGTATCTTTCACAACTATATATGGAGTTACGTTGGAATACCCATCACAGTATATTCCTTAAATATCTTAGAATAAACATTAACGTTTACCTCCGTCTTGTTACCCAATGCATTGGAGTGCTATCTCGGGATCACCCACCCAAGTTTTTTCACAAAACCACCCGTATACATAAACAATTTTCAAGAACCATAACATATTCATAACACATAAAACAACCATAAATAAAAGATATCATTTTTACATTTCAATAACAACATACAATTTCAAGATGTTGAAATAATCAACGCTTTCTCAAAACCATTTTCAATACCAATATATATAAAAAGACTATATGGTATTTATTGTTATTAAAAAACAGTATGGCCTGTTAAGGAATCCATATATCAAATAATGCTTGTGATGGCTGAAAGGGCATTGTCACCACAAACATTAAAAAGAAACATTCCTTTTTTCATTTACTAAAACATTTCATAGGGAAAGATTCCCATTGAATAAAATGAAAAGTCAAAAGGGTTTATATACAATCAAGAATAATTTCATGTATAAATCAAAATATTCCCCAATGAAAGGAGATTGAGACGAAGTCCCTTACTTTGTATTCGACATGAATCGTTAATTCATTAATCTAATGAATAAAAACCCAATGTTAATTTATACTTGATTAAGAACCATTTTAATGTTTATTGTTCCTTTTATATTACTTATCGCCATGTTATAAACATCACATAATCATTCATGTTAATAATTGTTATTTTTTCGATATTTTGTACATGAGTCAAAAATGAACTTCTTATAATTACATGTTTTCCATGTGGTCAAAAGTACATTATATTGAATATGATATTCATGATTTAGATATCATACATATCATATATATCCCATATATATATATATATGTATATATAATTTCCTATAAAATTTAATGATAAGAAATGAAATGCACCATTCATGGAGACGGTAAGACGTACGTACGCATGAATGCTACTTTTATTTCTATTTCATATTTCATTGAATGATAACATAATGATACGTATGTATATAATAATTATAGTATAATTTCATATATTATTTCAGTAACTCTTCCCTTAATACATTCCACGTATGGTATGAACAAGGCATATCACTTTTAGGGGGCGGTAGTACAATCTCTATAGAATTATATTTTCACGTTTACCCATTATGGAAAATAAAAACTTATGCTATAAAATAATAATAATGATGTATAGATACAATATTAATATAATAATATCACATATAAATACATTTTCAGCTTAATGTCCACCATTAGAAGTGGTTGTATAGATTTGAACAATTATCTGTTCGTGAGGCATTAGTTCGCCATCCATAGAAAAAGAATGTTCATATCCATTAGTTGGAGGTGTGTAAAAGTGTTGTTAAATCCTTCTCATAAAAAAACCTAGTATATTGAGAATACTGTTGTTATTATAAAAGAATGGAATAATGTTTGTTTATGGGGATAGAGAAGTAAAATAAAAGAAAAGATCAAATGAGAAGATGTTGGCTTTAATTAGAGTATCTCCTTTTGGTTTGAACCAAAAAGTTCACATGAAGTACATTATTCATAGGAAAAGTCTTGTAGGAGTTAGAGAGAGATGTAGGAAGCTTAAATTTTTATAGTTTCAATGTGCCAAGGGGCTTTAGATGTGTGAGTAATGGGTTATAAGTGATGGATTTTAATAAGGGGGAGGAGATGCTTTTTAGGAATATTTGAAATTTATATTTTATTATATAATTATTTTCGGTTTCTAAAAGTCCAAAACATATTTTATTCGAAGATAAGTTGTATATAAGACGAAATAAAATCTTCCAATAAGAATTAGATAGGTTTTTGATATTTTTTAAAATTTTATAATTCTCATTTATTTAAATCATTCATTAATAAGGTACTCATTGCATCATCATTGTGTCATAAATAATATTATTTATATGATTTCAAAAAATTATATATAAAATACCACAATATAGTAAATCTATTTAGATTTCAAATTAATTATAATATTATAATATATAACTTATATAACCCCATGTAAAAATTGATAGACTAAAAGATATATATTTATGTCATTATGTCATTACTTTTAATTAATTTATATAAAGTGTCATTATCACTCATATTTGGCTCCATGGGGTCCCCAAATCTTCCCAAGGAAGCCCATGGTTTGATATGTATCATCCAATATTATTAGGACACATGTTAGGGTAATTTAATTTTATTATAATAATATATTTTTACTGTTATTTACCAGATTTACCCTTTTACCATGGTAAATAAAACAATTACTAATGTAAATATTAATAATTTCTAATATTAAAAGTTATATATTTACAAAATTTTGATATCCTGATTCCAAATATAGAATTCATTTTTCCAAACTCAAAACACAGGAGTGGAAGAAATTATTTTAGAATTAATTCTTGTTTTCAAAACAAATAGCCCATTTTTAAGAAATAATTATAAACAAAAGATTGATAGTTTTTTCTATCAAATTTCAAAAGTGAAATTACTTCCAATGACCAATATTGCATTTAATAAAAAAAAAATCTAATTAGTCTTTAAAAACAATTAAAAAGATAATATAACCATATAAATAAAATATATTAAAAGGAAGTTAAGAATTAAAATACTATATCTTTAACTATTTCTGTCAAAAATGAACATTATCAGAAAAATTTAAAATTTTCATCCAAAGTAAATTTTGATTTATTGATACTAAATAAGTATATATTTTTTTCAAATAAAACATTTAAAAGTGATAAAAAATATATTTAAAACTAGTTCACCATCAGATGATGGTAAAGTGGCCCCTTAAGAATATTAGTCTATTTATTCTTAAAATTAGAATCTTTCTAATTTTAATCCTCTAAAATTTGATTTTTGAATCTAAAAACATTTAAAAAATTGTTAAATAATATTTTAGTTAGTTATATAAATTCCCGCTAAGAAAACACCTATGAGTTGTCTACCATTTAAAATAATTATATATTATTATTTTTCAGTATAACGTAGCCTTCTGTGCAAATGTGTTTTCAATGAAACCCATTATTTTCTGTCTGGTACTACATGGAACATATCACCCCTTTTAATGTAAAAATAATATATAATTAATAAATATGAAAATTTCACATTATTTATTTACCTTGTATGTTATATTTTTTCTCTGGCATTCTTGCTCTTCTCTCCTTCTCATTACCCTACTCTGCTCATAGTCGCATTTATCCGAGGGAATTATTTCTCTTGGTGATTGGGGTTTCTCCTCTTCCCATCAACTTCCACAGTGCAGTGATACTCTTCTTCCCTTTCCACTTTTTAGATTCCTCAAAATCAGCATTCTCTTCTCATGGTGTATGGGATCCCTTGTTCATCATTCTACTTTCCACTTCTTTCCAGTGATTCGAGTCATGATTCCCTCTTCTTCCTCTAATTCATTCATCCCCATCATGCAAGGCACCATCATAGACAAACATAAAGGGACTTCAATGGCTTGGGTATGTGATGGAGGAGGCTTTCTAGGGTTCATTTGGCTTCAATGATACACCATGGTGTATTATCCACTTCAGTGATAATTATAAATGGTTCATTTCATTTCTCAATTTTTTTTCAACGTGGACAATGTTTTGATGCTTCTGTTGATGGAGATGAGTCAAAGGTTGTAGCCCACTAGTATGAATTCTCCATTTCAAACAATAATATGGCATCCTAGTCATTCATCCCCTCACTGGTCATTCTGGTGCAATGGTTTCTATGGATGCTTTGTGATTTTGTGGTATGTGTGGTAGCCAGAATTCCAGGAGGATAAGAAATTTGTAATTATTAGAATTAAATAGATATTAATAAGAAGTAATAATTTGTAAAAAATGAAATAAATTGTAATAAATAAGAATAAATAACAATAATTAGAAATGATTGGGAATAATTAGTAATAATTAGTAATTATTATGATTAATTAGGAATAATTAGTAATAATTTGGAATAAATATGAATAATTAAAAATAATTAAGTATATTTAGGAAAAATTTGAAAAAAATAGATATAACGAGGAATGATTAGGATTAATTTTGAATAATTAGTATTAATTAGTTATAATTAGTAATAATTAGTAAAAATTAGTAATATATATAGTTAATTAGAAATAATTAGGATTAATTAGGATTATTTAGTAATAATTAGGTTTAATTTATTATAATTTGGAATAATTAGGATTTATTATGATTAATTAATATTATTTACTAATAATTAATATAAATTGGTATTAATTGTGATTAATTAGTAACAATTAGTAGCAATTTGTAATAATTAGTTACAATTACTTATAATTTTTTTAATAATTACTAATAATTAGTAATAATTTGTAATAATTCGTAATAAATATAAATAAATATGAATAAATTGGAACTAATATTAATAAGTAACAATAAATAGGAATAAATAGAAATAAATAGTAATAATTAATAACAATTTTAATTATTTAGCAACTATTTAGATTAATTGTAAAAAATTAATTGTATTTAGGAATAAATAGTAATAAATAGTAATAATTAGTTGTAATTTTTGTTAATTAGCAATAATTAGTAGCAATTAGTAATAATTTTTAGTAATTAGTAGTAATCAGTAATAATTAAAAATAATTTGTAATAATTGGGATTAATTTGTATTAATTTGAAATAATTAGGTTAAATTAAAAATAATTTGAAATAATTAGGATTAATTAGCAATAATTAGGATTAATTAGTATTTACTATGATTAATTAGATATAATTAGGAATAATTAGGATTAATCGGTAATAATTATAATAATTACTAGTAAAAAGTGATAATTAGTAATAATTAGTAATACTTAGCAATAATTTGGAGAAAATAGTAATAAGTAGTAATAATTAGCAAAATGTAGGAATAAATAGCAATAAAAATGAAAAAATAGTAATACTTACTAAAAATTTGGATTACTTAAAAATAATTAGTAAAAATTAGGATTAATTAGGAATAATTAATAATAATTTAGAATAATTAGAAATAAATATTATTAATTAGAAGTAATAAGTAGTAATTAAGATTAATTTGTAGTAATTAGAAGTAGTTTGGATTAATTTTTATAAATTAGTAACAATTAGGACTAAATAGTGGTAATTAGTGGTAATTACTAGTAATTAGTAATAATAAGTAATAATTAATAATAATTAATAATAATTAGTAATAATTAGTAATAATTAGTAATAATTATGAATAATTGGTCATAATTAAGAATACTTTGTAATAATTAGGACTAATTATTAATAATTAATACTAATTAGTGGTTATTAGAATTAATTAGGGTTAATTAGGAGTAATTTGGGGTAATTTGGAGTAATTAAGAATAATTAGGATTAATTAACAATAAATCAAAATAATTCACATTAATTCATATTAAATTGGAATAATTTCTAGTGGGTTGAAAGTATTCATTTTGTTCAACAGTTCATATCCATGCAACGTTCTCTCACTAAATTCACTGTAAAATTATAGTCCAACTTAAGGATATCCATTTTCTTATTCATAATAATTGATATGCATATTCTAGGGTAGATTTTTCATTCTAATTTCATTGAGAAGATGATACAAAGAGATTAGCGGTTAGGAAAAAGATCCTCTTCTACATGAAGACTCATCTTCTTATAAATTTCTCCGGATAAAATCACTATGAAAAATCTTATTCAACGTTTGAATATCATTATACGTATGCATAAAAATTGAGAGAAGCACGGTGAGACCACCCTACTCTCTATTCACATGCATACGTAGATGGATATTCATATTTCAGAGAATATTTATTATAGTGATTTTAGTTGGAGAAATTTACAGAGAGGTGATCTGTTTGGAAAAAGAGTTATCTCTAATTTGTAACAAATTATCCTGATAATAATTACTGGTAATTAGTATAATTTAGCAGTAATTACTAATAATTATAGCTAATTTGTCTAAATTATTATAATATAGTGTAGATTATTATAAATATAAAAAAATACTATAAATAACTATGAAATAATCTAAATTTTTATAAATTACTAGAAATTTGAATTTGAATATCTTCTATTTTTCTTATTGTGTTTTTCTGATATCAAATTATTCAACAAAAAACTATTATTTAATATTTTTTAGAGAAATATAGAATAAGGAAGTCAACAAAAGTCATTAGTAGATGATCATTATTGGATAAATCAATGTAGGATTCCAAAAACAATTTCATTTTAATTTTGTATATAATAAGGGAGTTGAATCTATCTTATCGTTTGCATCATCAAAAACAAAATTTATTTCCAAAGGGAAAATTATATTTCCTTGTAGAAAATGTTCTATGAAAAAGATTGCAACATTTAACAATGTTGGGGGAAATTTATTAAATTTTCATTTTCATGTAGATTATATTTTTTGGTATCAATATGGTGAACATATTTATGTAGAATATAATATTAATTAGGTTGATAAGCCATCATGGATTAAAAATATAGTACTTTATTTCGTAGGTATATCTTTTTATGAAACTGAAACTCATAGTGATATTGATTAAACTACGGAGTTAGAACCATCTTAGTTTTATGAGTTGTTGAGGTACAATGAGGGAGAATTATATCCTGAATAAAAGATATGTAAATTTAATAGAATATGAAAAATATATTTCTATTAAATCAGATAATGGAATCTCAAATAGATATTTTGATCAGATATTACCTTTGGTTAAAATATTTTTACATAATGGAAATGTGTGGCCTAAAATTTTCTATTAGAGAAAGATGCTAGTTTGTAATCTGGGTCATTGTTATCAAAAGATTAATGTATGTTGAAATGATTTTATCTTATATTATGTAGAAAATGAGTCATTGGAACATTTTCTCACATGTGGAAAATTGATTTGTAACGTTGCTCAACTAGAATGTTCTGGATTGATTCCTGTAAAAAAGTTGAGATATTTCTCGCTCACAACCAGATTGGAGAGTTTGTTTATGTCTTAGAACACAATAGAATTGATTTTCTATCACAAAACCAATATCTCAAATAGAAAAATCCTAAATCTTCCCTATGATGGTGATTTATTAAAATACATTGACTGATTTCAACCGTCGTTTTCATTAGAATCTCAAAACTAGTGAATGGGTCTTTCTATTGACGATGTCTATCCATTTAGTTCGTAGATTAGTCATTATTCATATTGTTATATCTTTATAACCAAATATAATTTACCTCCTAATACGTTGATGAAGGAACCATACATATTTTTTAACTTATTTATTATAGGATATCTAAAAAGTAATATTGATGTTTATTTTAAACCATTGATTGGTGAGTTAAATTCAGTGTGGAGTAACAGTGTCTGTACATATGATGTTTCTATGAAATAGAATTTCCACTAAAATCTGTATTTATGTGGAAAATCATTGACTTACCAATATATTGAATGTCATATGGTTAGATTACCCATGGTCTAGAATCATGATCATACTTTATTATGGATAGAAAATTGTTAATGCTCGTTAATGGAAGAACATTATTTTTCGACTAACCTTGCACATTCCATCCAATATATCATCGTTTTCGGAGGGAAAAAAATATTTTTAGAATAGGTAGAATTTAGTTATATGAACCACCAACAAGGATCTCAAGTGAATAGGTAAATTAAATTATCTATTCATTGCCACCCACCTTATATTGACCAATAATAAACTAATAGAAAAATGATGTCTTTTGGAATGAACACAATTGGATAAAATGTAACATTTTTTGGAATCACACATTATGGTTTGATTGGTTGGTCCATCCAATCTTGTATGTCATTACTATTGAATATAATGTTTTGGATAATTTATTTCATACAGTTTTGGATACACAAGGTAAGACCAAAGATAATGTATTGGAATGATAAGATCTTTTCTAAATTTGTAGGCAACCAAAACCAGAACTGTTTGAAAATATGAGATCAAAAGCGTTAACAAAGTGAAAATTACCAAATAAACTGTCAAATGAAAATAAATTATTTTTTTGTTAGTGGATTTCATATTTGATACTTCCAGTTAGTTATGATTCCAATTTGGGCAGATGTGTTAGAAATGCGCTTATTATAGGATTAAAAATTCCTGACTGTAATGAAATAATAGAAAGACTTTTTCATAATGGATTAAGTGTTTTGTTGAATTCTATTATTTGGGATGTGAATATATATGCATAATATTTTTTGAAGACAATTTTTCAGCAACAACAGACTGCAATGCACTTAGTAAACTACAAGAAGATGTTGTTTTTATTTTTTTATAGTAGAAAAAATATTCTGGCTGGCTTTATTTGTCTCAAAAAAGAACATGATATTTAATTTACTACATGATGAAAAATATTTAGGTATATTATAGTTTTGATGGATTTAACCATTCATGAGATTCATGTAGAAACTGGAAAAGAACTACGTAACAAAGCATCTATTGTAATCCAATTTTGCATCAGCTTATTTTCATGATGAATTTTCATTTTTATTCTACGCTCAATATTTCAAATCTAAATATACCTCAAATAATAATATCATTGGCCCAAATATGGTTAATTTTGACAATCAAATGAGGAATAAATTATCTATTCTTTATTAGCATTATCATGGCTTCAGTGGTGTTCGTGAATGATGTCATTCATATGATGAACATTAGAGTGCTCATAGTTATGTTACTATCAACTCTGAATAAATGAAAACATTTTTACTATGATTGATCCTATTACTTATATTATAATATTTGTTACAATAAATTAATCATATTTAATTTTATGGTAATATTATAATCATATCAAGAAATAGGTTCCACAAATTACAGCTGCTGCTCTTGAAAAATGTCCACAAAATAATTTTTCCAACTAGTATCAAAAACTAGAAACATAAATTATTTATGTTTTAACATATAAAATAAACTTATTAATTGTTATATTGATACCCATTTTAAATAATTTATTGTATTTCTACAGGATGATAAAATTTATAATCAATTGTGTGTCTTTAGTAACCCACAATCCAAAATAGTTAAATCTTATAATGCATATGTCATGAATAGTTTTAGATTGAATATACTTGAATATGAGGAATAAAAAATAAATTTAATAGTGGTTTATACTTGATAGGATCTAATCATATATAAGCTATTGTTTACTTTTACTATATTGTAGAATAAATTATTGAATTATGTTTTGTGGAACAGAATTAAATTATAATGTTTAAATGTGTATGGTGTGACACTGAGAGAGACTTGGGTGTTCATCTATCCCATGTAATCATTGATTTTAATTATAAAATTCTTCTTACAGTAAATGATCCATTTTTATTGGCTCATCCGAAAAATAAAATTTATTATTATATTTATTAATCTAGGTTTAAAGTATTTGGTAATTAATGGAGGATAATAAAAACTAAATCATAGGAAAATTGTTAAATTCAAAGTGAATTACCTTACGCAGAACTGAAATGAATTGAATTGTTCCAAGAGACTACTCCAAATCCATCTTTTTCATGAAGAGATATGAACATCAATGATTACACCCCACCATTAGGGGTCTATGGTGACAATGATGTCAAGGATGTTGCATATGGATTTCAAATGAAAAGAGATGATGAAACTAAAACTCATATAGAAATTTATGACCCTGAAGAGGAATATGAAGACATTGAAATTATAAGATATAAAAATGAGGATGCCAATTAACGTTTAAATGGTTGAATGATTTTTATAATATTATATAATATATATCTATATATAATACTTTAACTATTTTATAAAAATAATAATTTTGTATTTTAAATGAACCCATATCTATTTCATCAGTTGTAGGAGGAAGATCTTCCATTGGATGTGCAAGATATTGGATTATATAACCCTCAAACAACTAGTAGTTTATTAAGGACACCGAGAGCATTTGGTATTGCCTAATTAATGATTTCTAACCCTAACATGGGGTTATGTCCACATCATGGCTTTGATCCGTGCATGCAGATGTATGTTTACAAATGTAATTTAGTTATATTTCATTAATTGATTAATATACTAATTGTTTTCTTATTTTTCTTTTTATCATGAAGTATCACATAAAACTATTTGATAGGAGAGAACTATGTTGCGTATATAATTTTCTGAAGTATGGGTCACATGGGATGAGATTCGTGTTGATATTTAGCAACACATGTTTTATCATGGGATGGTATGTATATAAAAAATATATATATTGAAATTTATTTAACTAATAACATAAAATTATAATTTATTTATTGCTTTTATAGTATCCCAACAATGACAACATGTGTGGTTCTCTCTATATGGCATGAGGGGGGTTTATGAATGAGCGTTGTTTTTAGTTTTTTCATAATTTGATAAGGAATGGAATGAACAAAATAGTAATGGAGTTTGATGAGTCTTGTCATATTCAACGACCTGATTATATTTAATCATAGGTTTGGGATGGATTTTGTTCACATTGGTTCGGTGAACATTTTTTGAGGAGATCGTCGGTAAGTAAAAAAACCTTTGGGAGAAAAGAGGTGACACGTCGAGTCAGTAGTCATAAATTCAGTATGCATAGGGAACATATGGTAAGTAATTTTATAAATAATTTATATAACATTAAATGTAACATTTTATTTTATATTCAAATATACAGTCGAACATCCAGATATTACATATTTCGACATTTAATGGAGGGTGTTCTATGATCCGGTCACTGGAGAGATTACAGCTGATCACTAGTGTTAGATTAAAATTAGTATAATTTATTTTTTATTTTTACAATTAACTGAATATAATATTTTAACTATTTTAAAATTAAATTAAAATTGAAAGAGTCATACAAGGCCTCAACGACTCAATCACAAATTGAAAGTCAGTCCGAGACTGGGGGTCAGACTAGTGCCCACCAATTTGATATGGTAGCATGGATGAAAAAAACCAAGTATGCCTTCAAGAAAGGATTAGTTGTTGGTATTAGATCTTGATAGATCCATATGAGTTATTACGGTACCACTGTGATGTCGGTGTCCAGCTCAAAAGGATCTCATGGAAATACATTATCATCAACTAAAAAATATCAGGAGCAGATGTGATCTAAGAGTGTGTTTATAGAGAATATGGGTATGGAGAAAGGAGAGATTCTTTAATTTCAACAATAGGATATACGTCAATGGAAACAGAATAAGTAGCAAGAAGAGCTATTACGATAGCCATAAGAATAGGAGGAGGATATGAATCGATGGCAGCATCAGCTGCAGGAGAAAATGTAGTACATGAAATGTTTGACTCATGGTTTATAGATGATGTTCCCTCTACCTTCTCTTCCAGCTCCTCTAGTGTACCCACAGTGACATATTTATTATTTATGATATAACATTTGAATTCAATTTTTTTATAATATTTACTATTTTTATTTCTATATTGTGTGATTTTATATTACGGTGAACATTGAAATTTTTCTTATTTAATTAATTTTGTTATTATTTTATTACTTTTTTTAATTATTTATTTATTGTTTTATTATTTATTATTTATTAATCTTGTTTTAAATTTTTATATATTTTATAGAATATCATTGTTTTTATTATTTTACAATTTTTATTATTTAACTAATATTAATATTATTATTTCAATAATAATAATAATAATAATAATAATATGTATTAATAATATTAATAATAATATTAATTTATTTTTTTAGTAATATTATTTTTATTATTTCATTAATATTAATAACATTAATATTTTTATTGTAAATATTATATTAATTTTTTATATTATAATTATTTTTATTTTTATTTTCAATTTCTAATAATATTTTATTATTAATTTCTAATATTATTTTATTTTTAATAATATTATTAATTTATTCATTTTTAAAACATATTTGGGATGAGCCTTTTGTGATGGAGAATCCCCACCACAAATTCCTTTTTTGAATAATCTCAAGGAAAATATTTTTGACGGGACCTTTTACGACAAGCGCGTCATCACAATTTTTTTTTAAATAATCACAGTGAATATATTTGGGGTGGGTCCATGAAACATAGAACATTGTTGGTTTTTGTGATGGTATGTCAATAAAAAGTATTTTTGTGATTCCCTTTTCAACAATGGGGCATTTATGATGGGGTCCCTTTGCAAATAGTCCAAATTAAAAAAGTGCATTTCCATTGTAAAACATCAATAATTTTGTATAATGTTACTATTAATCAATAATTCATATCCAAATTCATCTTAAAACAATCCAATCAATCTTCATTCATATGAAACGTCAATCCTAGTATATAGCGTGAAATATAATTAAAATTTTATTTCTCATATGTAGGCAATCTTGCTCATTCTCTCATGTGCTTTATACCCCCTCACTATTTCCTATTCTATCTAAGGAACCGTCCACATATTTATTTATGTACAATGGTATAATGTCAGTAATCTAGTCTTGGATTATTCATTAAAAACTCTCCTCAATAACATAACAATATTTTAATTCTTACATTGTACATGCATACTGTTAGATTTATTAATATGGATCTCCATCCCCAGAATTTAGGTTATTTAACCTAATTCGTTCTGGTATAATCACTTTTCCATCATTCTAGGAACTCACTATAAGACTAATATCATATTTCCAATTAATAATGTGTCTTCTCTCTAAACAATTAAAGGAATATTACATAACTAACCCTAATTAACATTTATTGACAAGGAACACATTCATTCATTAGGAAATGAAATTCAAATATGGATTCAGGAGTGAAACGTTTCCATGATTTTTATGATTACTTCAATAACATGTTATCCTTGTTAGAATCCATTATAGCGACAAACCCTTTTGGTTCTATCACATAAATATATTTATTTGGTTATCATTAACCAAATATAGTTTGATATCCCTTTTTAAAATCTCATAATGATGGTAAGCTACTATGTTAGATAGAATTTTAATTTATATTAACATATGAACTTGTGAAAAGGTATTATCATACTTTATTCTATGACATTTATTAAACCTATTTTACATAATATATGCCCAAAAAGTGCTAATTATACATTCAATGTACAATTTATTCTTAATTTTCCTTTTCAACCAAACATGTTTTATAACTTATATTGAATCTAATAGAACAAGTAATTAGATATGATAAATTGAATACATTTTTGAATTCTAAAATTCCTTATATCATGCAAATTTCTAACGCACTTACTATATCCTTTTGTTATAAAGTATAATTATTATCGACTAACAAAAACTTAGCATCCTCAATGAATATAAATCTATATATCTCATATTATATAACATATCACTTGTTCCTATATACTATTTCAATATATCGAAAAACCACTTATATTGGGTCTTTTGGAACATTTTCATGTTAAAAAACTATATATCTTGAGATTAAATTTTATTTAATTCAATACTTCTATAAATATCACTTGGGGAGTTGATTACCACCTCAAGGAACATAGTTGTAATTTCTAATATTACATTCTTATTTGTATAGTGGTATAGATAATGTCCCATTATTTCATTATGATATCAAATAAAGATATATTTATTTCTCTATTATTCTTGTTTGTCCCTATATGGTTCCTTATAAAAAAAATTCACAAACCCATACATGAATAAGTTATAATATGTGTACCATTACACTATAAAACCCAAATAGGAGCATGTCTGGTTCATTTTTCAAATCATCATTTAATACATGTATAATAGTTTTTTAAAAATATCCCCTAACTTTTAATGAAATTTCATATTGATTCATTATTTATCTCATCATTAACAATATTTTGATGTTCCTCCATTCACTAACTCCAATGCAATATAATGTAAGAGAAGAATTATGCTAATATAGTTTCACAATATTTTCTAGATAATCATTTAAATCATGGTTAATATATTCCATACTTTGATCTATCTTGTAATTTTTCATTTTATTACTGTTTTGATTCTCTAATAAATTCTTCAACTCCATAAACATTTCATTGAATTTAAACTAATACCTTATTAAAAACATACAACAATATACACACAAGTATTTAGTAAATGTTATGATGTATGAATATTCACCACCATCTCCATTTGTAAAAGGACATCATGTATCAATGTGTACCAATTCAAAATTATTTTTACCCAATTGACCATATCAACCAAATAGTAATTTTTATCAATCCTTGAGAACAATTATAACCAATGACAATCTGTTTTAGTTCAAAATAATTTCAATTCCTATAATCTTATTTATTATTCATGGTATCTTAATTAACATATTTATGTCTGAGATTCCCTAAAAAGTTAGGATAAATTTCATGAAAACGTGATTAATTAGATATTTACAACACATAGTTATAATATTCTAGTATATAAAATTTGTTTTTAATATGGCTCACTCAATTGAAAATGATTTATTTATAAAATTATTATCTTTTATTGAATATTTTTATAAAATTCCCTCAATATCTAAACATGAAATAGTTGTAATATTGTTTGTATCAATAGATATGTTTTTAAAAAATTCATTATGACTAGAATATTTCAATTTGGATATATAAGTCGGTACCCTCCTATATCCATGGAATAAAATATTCTTCAATTGGAAGCGTGAATATCCACCTCACTATCGACATCCAACTTGAATCTTATTTATTCTTATATTAAAATATTTATGGCCACCATAACCTATTTAAAAAAAATTCTAAAAATGTAAGGGTTTAAAGAGATAACAAACACACCAAAATATTCTTCAACTTTAATAAAAGACTTTTATTTCATCATTCAATACATGTTCGTATTTCCTAAAAAAATGTAAACCTATTTCTTATCATGTAATTTATTTATGAACTTTTTGGTTGGGATGTGCATAAAATCGTATGATGTAAATATTGTCATTGGGATTTTCCCTTCCACTTTTTGACCAAAGGATTTAGGTTTTTGAAAATAAATATCAAAATATAAATCTTTAATTCTGGTTTAATATTATTGTAGGGACTTGTCAATATTTTTAAAATTATAATTCATAATAAAACGTGAAAATATTAATGGTAGTGAATAAATCCATTAGTTGGTGTGTAACTCATCATCTGACATAAAACACACGAAGCCAGAATCCAAAATATAACAAATCATATTAGCTACCCCAAGTCAATTTGGGGAATTTTTTCTATAATTCCATGTCAAATGTTTCTTGTACATCTCATTACACTAATGTATTACATCATACTAATAAATATCACCAAGATGAGACAATATGAAATTTTCATTTATATATTAATGTTTCTTCTATAGCTGGTAGGATATATATTATAACATGATTTATTTTAAATTAAATTTACTATATTCATTTTTCAAAAGTTTATGTTTCTCCTCATCAGTAGCCTCTATATATGGATCCTTATTTAGAATATATGATTGTAGAACATAAAATGTATTTTCTTAGTCTATTAAAAAGTGTAATATCATACACCACTCCATGAAATTTGTGTTTTTAGGAAATTACTGTAATCCAATGTCAATAATATGGATATGACTATGGTATTATAAATTTTATTTATGTAAAAAATAATAAAATCGATTTTAAGTACATTATATTAATTAAAAAAATGGGAAATAATGGAAATTAAGGTTTTTTCTCAACCTATTTTATCAAATTAAACTTCAATCACCGTTATATTTATAATATAATTTGATATGAATATTCAACATGTATATATATATATTTCACATCTCATAACAATGAGTTTGGACTAAAAATAAAATATTTGGAATTTTAGTTTACATGTCTTTTTGATGATTTAAGTCATTTCTCCAAGATCTTTTGAGTCCAATCACCTATAAAATTGTGCACTCATATTTCCTCAAAACTAACATTTTGGTAACACTTATCCATTTTGTGGACGTAATCCACATAATTTGAACTTAGTAAATTCCTCCAAATAATTTATCTTAGAATCCATGATAATTTTAAAAAAAACTAACCCCTGACTGACAAGTATTATTAATTATGATTACATCTTGATTGAAGTAATGTGATGTGTTTTTTGACATAAAATGTTTTTGTGGGATTTTTATCATTATGAATATATATGATTTATTTTATCATTTTATTTAATTAAAAATAATTTCTTAATATTTCATAATTAATTAACAATATCATTAAAAAATATGGAAATCCATTTTTTTAGAAGAAGTCCTATTTTATTGATAATTATCTCTAGTATCTGATCACAATAACATATTTAACCATGAATAAATCGAAAACATTAATCATGTTATTATTCATTATTAATTTTACATTATTATTGGCTATTTTATGTGGCCAAATATTAATCAAATCTTGATATAATTAATTATCTAATATACAATTAATTTAACAATGACATGATCATGAGTTATGTCTATTTAATGGATAATAGATTGATAAATTTTATTGGGTAATTCCTTGAGTCACATCCTAACTCAAATTACAACAGATGTGATACTCTTATATACCTTAATGGTTTATCTCCACACCAACCTATATCCTCAATCCAATGTTTTTTATCTCTACTCTATCATTACATAGCATAACATCGATCAAGTGAGGTGTGATCAGAATTTATGATTTACATATAATCTATCAAATGTAAAAAAAACAAAACCTTATAAATTTGAATATAGTGGTATGATTTGAAAATAGGTAATAAAATATTTAAAAAACATTATTACATTTTGAAACGGAAGTTCAATAATTAATGTAAATAAATAAAAACCATATAATGTATCTTATGGATAATGGTTATGTCAGTCAATATGAATAAAATTATATAATAATAATAATTTAAATCTCTTCAAATTAAATATGACAGTATTTTTAATGCAGTAATATAATTTTAATTATCAAATGTTAAATACAATGGAACTTGAATTGGTATTTATAATTTATAGAAAATTAAAAATAAATTTGGATTTTTATTAATTTATCATGTATGTGTGTAAAAAGGAATGCTCCCTAAAAATAATTTTTTTCTAGGGGTGGGTCAACTAGGTTTATATGGTCATGTCTTAATAATCATAGATCAACCTAAATTACATAGCCTGGAGCTAGACAGGACTTGGTGGGTTTTGTTCCCGAGTTGAAATACATTAGGTGAGAAGGTGGAACCCTATATGGTGATACTTTTATTTAATTTTATTCATGAAAAACATGAAAACAACATTGTTTTGAAATCCTTTTTATGGTGATAATGGGATAAATTTTCAATGTCGGTGGTTTAGGCCACCCACTATTATCCATTTTGAATTATTTTTATTTAAACTCATATATGTAAACACACTTATTGGTGACCCATCAACCCTCCCTGGATAAAAGAACCTCTATCAACATATTATAAATATACATGAATATAATACTAATTTTAATTTTTTTCAACATCAATTTGTTCCTAAAATGGTTATATATTGGTTATTATAACTCATATCAGTGCACCATCTGTGATGTTTGGACCGTAGTTCATCCCTCTATCAAAATTATATAGTCTAATATTATATTTTTATTCATACATAGTTATAAAATATCTCTATTTACATTATAGGGAACTGGTTCATTGTGTAACCATAAATATACTAATTTTTTAAATTCCTCTAAAATTAGATTCTTAATATTCTACAAATGTTCTTATTTTAGTAAAAAGAAATCATGGAATTGATTTAATGAAAAAATCGAACCTTTATGGAATGACATAATCCCAATGTTATTTTCTTATAACGTGATTATTATATCTTATTGAAACCAAAATATATGACATCTTGATTATTCACATGTATAAAAAAATATCAGTATTTTCTTTTAACATATTAGGTTCAACAATGGAATATCAAATAACATTTGAAAATTTTATGATAATGTGTAGATCACATAACAGATTGTTATATTTTTAATAACATGTTCTTCATATTCAAATGTGTTTTCAACTATATAATTTTGAAGTAAGATAGATGAAAATAAAAAGTCATTTAAATTGGTTAACATAATATTATTGGATCAAAATACCTTAGTATATATTCATTTGACAATCCAAATTTTCATTTATTCTATTTGAAAATTAAATCCAAAAAATTGGACCCAAATGATATTAATAACTAATTAGTATTGTTAAGGATGAAATGAATATTTAACAACTATGCTAAAAAAATTAAATTCATTATCATAAACTGTTGTCCATTAACTTGGATCTTTCATCCCATAATTATTCAAAAACACATTTATTAGAAATGAAATTAGAAAAGATAAAAATTATTAAAAAAAATGTTTCACATGTGAGAAGGATGGAAGATTAAATTTATCACGTTGTAGAATAGTCATCAAATCGCATGGTACTTAGGAGTAGTGAGTGCAATTACGTTCAAGGGCCCCTCTGTTAGAAATCCAGTAATCCAATGTTTACTCAAAAAATTACACATTATCATATTCACTTTTCAATTAATTACTGTTTAAATACCATATAAAATACATTCAGTTATCATTATTCTAAAAATGAATAATATAAATAATTTATTTTATTTTTGATCTTTCAATTGAAACATTTGAGGATCCCACACATGGGTTTTACATCATCCTAAACTCTAATTAATCCAAATAGGTGGAATGTGTGGGTATTCTATTTCTTAAACCCATTATGCCCTTATCATTATAGTAGATATTAATTATCATAGAACAACAGTTATATCAATAAACAAACCATGAACCATAAATATATAATGATAGGTCAAAACATCAATGAGGACATATAATCGACAATAAATTAACTTGTTTCACATTCATCTTGTTTAATTACATGTTTCATCCACCAATATCATTCGTATATCATTCTTCTAACATCAATAAATTAATTTTCTATTTAATCCCCCTGGATATAGTCTTAATAATAATGTTCCATTTCAATAAAAGGGCCTAATATATATACATACATTAACAAAGAATGTAAAATTCCTTTATTACCTTCTTTATTAATTCCATATCATTCAAATGAAAGCAAAAAATTTTCTTATCATATTCATATGAAATCATTTTTTTAATATAAACATATACATGTATAATGATATGAATTAAAAATAATCATAATTCTAATTAGAAAAGTTCCAAAGATATTAATATATAATGACATGGGAATTTTATAATTCCTCTAGGTAGACCTATTCTCATGTCCTCATTCCATAGATATTACAATGTTAAAAGTCTATTAGAAGACATATTGAGGTCTAATGAATCCCTACTAGCAGATATCCTTCATAATAATTTTGTTGTTATATAGATTTTATCAAGATATATAACATTGATAAAGGAATTTTGTCATATCACATGTAGGATATCAATGTAGTGAGGAATTTTATTATATTTATATATGAAATAAACTAAAAATTCATTAAATTATTAATGTTATATTAAGAAAAATAATGTGATAAAATAATTATTTATTCAAAATAAATAAAATATATGTAATTTTCAGAATATAGAAGAAGGTTATAGAGTAAAACCACCAATATTATGTCACTCAATAATATTTAATTGAGTGTCTTTAGTAATGTATTCAGCTAAGTTATTTTTTAACTAATAATTTATAGGATCGGTTTTTATGATTGAATCCATTTTTAGGTGTACTTTACACAAAATAAATATTCCTTCTTCTTTAATCTATCAACTCACATTGTTTTACATAGGCCAAAACATATCAATGGTGGGATACATAATGGTATTAGCCACTTCACATTTCAAACATTGAATGGATTGATCCTCTTTAGTATTAAATATGGAATCATGCCCTTTTTTTAAATGTAATTTTCCATAAATGATATAAATTAAATAATTTTTGAATGAATTGAATAGTCTCCCATTGATAATGGGAACATATACCTATTAATATCATGATAATAAAAAGGTAGTGGGTAATAATAATTACTCAGAACAAAAATAAGAAAAATTTTAATACCCTGAGGGTACATTACTAATCTATCTATATATTTGAAAGAAAATCATTTTGTCACTGGACATACCAATATATGATTTCAACGTAGTCTTATGATAATATGGTTAACATTAAATACCACGTCATAATGTATCATCTTTGATTTTAATGAAACAATATTACATATAAATGAATATAACCCTGTATAAATTCTATTTAAGAAGTTATTTACATAAAATCAATTTGATAACCCTTCACATAGAGAAATAATTTTAGGAAACTATTAAATTTTTCACAATGATAAAAACATTTTCAGTGATTCTATCATAAGTTGGAATTTATTAAATAACTACAACAATAAGTATATTAAAAATATGTGTAAAAATTAATTACAAAATATTGTTTGGGTTCTTATCATTACCTTAACTCATTCACTCATGTAAGGGTAGAAAGGGTTTATATGGTTGAAGATATTAGAACACTGTATTTATACAATTTTGGAAAAATATTACCTATTTTTTAAAATTTTAGAATATCATTTTCTTATTCTCTTTTGTCCACCAACTATGATTGGGATTTTTAATTCTCCATTTCGTGGTTTGATACATTTCCATGTTCGTCTATCTCTCTATTTTCTTATTTTATTGAGATATAACTCACTATAAATGCACAAATCCTTCTCCCCATCACATTTTATTTAATCCAGAATTACAAATTGTCTACCAAGTAGTCACCTCAATAATGTTGGACATATTTTCAAAATATGGATATAATGATTTCATATAAGTGATTTTGTATTCATTATAAACATTATTTCCTTGTCATTCATAATATAAAATATTAAATAGTGATATGAAATATTCCCCTATGAAATTTATTTATAGTTTTGAAGTGTGATTATTGATGGAATTAAATTAATGGATATTTATTTTACGATGAAACGATATTTGAAAAGTTTTAAGGGACATAAGGATTCCATTTTAGATTCCTATGTAAGGTGTACTTTTGGAAACCATGTTATTGGTTCCACAATAATTTTGGTTTTTGGATTGGGTTAAATGAGACTATGTTGGTTCCAAGTATATTAGCAATTTTTGGGGCTTTATTATAATTTATAGATTTACAATCCAAGGGTTGATAACCTTTTTCACTTTCTTTACACTCTTTTTATATAAGATATCACTGATATATCTAATATAAATGTAAAATAAGAATTTTTTTTGGTGGTTGTGATGGTTATAGTTGAGTTGGTGCATTGTAAATTTGATGTAATCATTTTTTTCTATCAATCCTTATACACACTAAGATGATCTCATACTATTGGATTTATTTTTTTCACACGACCTAAAAAAATTGAAACATCAATCAAAAATAGAGTTGTAGGTTGTAGAACATAGTAGAATGTCTTTATATTTGTAAAACTCAAGAACATGATACAATTACATCCTCAATAAGCTTCATGAATTTAAGTAAATCTCAAAAAATGGATTTTTAGAATAACCAATTATTTTTAGGACATATTACTATTTAGAAAAAATAATTTCATTGATATCATGCATTTCTTCTAGTAATGATTTAAGAATAATTGTGTAACATTTATAAAATATATATTAAATTACTAATGGATTGGTGGGATTGAATCAAATCATCTAAATTATGATAAATATTTGGTTTATATATTATAAAATTAATTCATTGGTTATAAAATTAATACCAATATTACAAATTATTAGATAATTATTGGGATGATTTTTTTTAAAAAGCATTCAGAAGGAAATTCATTTTTATATTAATAAATTATATTAATCTCTATTAATATATTATTTTAATAATATTTATATAATATTTACTTGACCATGTTTTTTAATAATTCCAAAAATATTTTTTATGTATATAATAAGAATATATCATTTTTATGCTTAATAGTTTATTTAAAAAATATGTTTTCATTTCATTTTGTAAACATATATTAATTTGTTTTAATTTTGACGATATTAAAAAAAATAAAATTAATTATATAATTATAATCATGATGTAAAAATTTGGTAAATATAACCCTTTTATTTTTATCAATAAGAATAGGAAATTTTGTTAAATTTATAACTCAATAAAGGGTATATCGATGTAATTCGATTTAAAAAACACGATGTGAAAATAATTTTTCATCTAAATTAATATCAGATGAATAGAATTCGAACTGAATAACATTATACACTAATTTTATTAGTTATAGTGACACATTTACCAGAATATTAATTATGTATAATTTAAAATAATGAACATTAAAAAATGTCACCCTCTCAAGGATAAATATCATTAACATGTTCACATGGGGAAAGAAAGTAGTTATAAGTGATTAATAATACTAAATTTTTAATTATGAAATTATATTAATGTGGATAACGTATTTTCAATTTTATGGTATTATTAAATTATTTAATTTTTTAAAAAAGAAAAAAAATTTAAATCTATTAATGGAAAAATAAATCAATTATTTTTGAAAATATTAAATCTTATATAATTTTAGTATGTTTTGGTGTCACATGAAATATATAGGTGGATATTACATATTATTATTGTGTTAAAAGGTGATATATTATTCCAACATTTTTTTATATATATTAATTAATATAAAATGAATAGAGTCAATATTGATAGTAATGATGTTTTATTGAAATAATATCTTATTAAAGTATATAAAAAATAAAAAAACATGAAATTAGACTTGTTCAATATGATATATTATATATTTCTATTAAATTTAGATTTTTTTTCCAATTATCAATTTATAATTCACAATTAAAAAACATTATATAATAAAAATAATTACATTAGTAAAAATTAAAAAATAATAAATAATGGTTTATCAAAATGAGGATGTTTAAAATCATATATTTTCTACTATAAATTATATTATATGATGGTATTAAACCCCTATATTATATTAAATTCACATCCATACGATTTTGTAGAAATTTTTCAGGATAAATTTTTTAATTTAATTTTAAATTTTGGTAATTTGCAAAAGTGCCCGTCACCTCAATTTTAAAATGGTACGTCCAACCACACTTATTTAAACAAAATTGATCCTTATAGATTGTTAAAACAAAGATAATTTATCTTGAAAACATTCATCGACACTTTATAAATGTTCTAATATACTCAAAAGTCTATCCCTAGTGCCGATTAATGGATATTTAAAGGATTTAACTCAATGAAGTGCTAAACTAGTTAATCGATCACTTTCATTTTGAATCTTATTTACCACCATTAAATATATTATATCTCTCCTAAAATAATAAATTCACTACCATAAATATATATATTTTTAATTATTAATATTGAAACAAAATTATTCACATTAATTACTAACAAAAAAGAAGTGAAGTTATCACTCGCGTGTTAGTAAGATTTACCATCTCAACATAGAGATAAAAAACAATTTTTATAACTATATTTTATGGATGGTTTATATAAATTTATTATTTTTCATATATAATATTTATGATATAATTATAATTCTAGAACAATAATATCACATCTAAATACATATCATTCATACCATTATTAAATTATAACAATGGTTGTGCGTAGATGTGGAATAACACCTCCATGAAGCTATGTGACCCATTTCTCATTTATATTTTAATTAGATTGTAATAACTAAGAATTTGATTTAAATATATGATATATATGGTAAACTAATTATCTTTTAAAATTTAGTTAATAATTCCTTTCTTTCTTTTTTCCTTTTGAAAAATGATTACATCGATTACACGTACATACGAACAACTATCTCCATAAATGGTGAAATCCATTTTTATATATCATAATTTGTTATATGAATATAAATATATATTTATAATGAATATATAGGATATTTATATGATTATTAATATTAGATAGGTGATTGAAACATGATATGTGTAAAATTAATGGAACTAATGAAGTAAAATACTATTGATAAATGAAAGAGTTAACACCAAAAAACAATGATTTTAATAGTGATATATTGACAAAGGGGTGTGTTGAAATGTTATAAAGGGATTTTATATGATATTATATTCTTGAAAATTACACATTTATAGAATTATGATAAATTTAAATTTATTTTATGGTTATTTATAGTTTATTTTATAAAAATCCAACTCAATACAAGTGGTTTTGTGTGACAATCCCATTGTTTAATGGGATTGTTTATAATTTATTTATTATGATGAAATATTATGATCTAGAACACATGAAATACTTTTTTATTTCTTCTCCATTTGTTAGTTTTTCTAAAATATATTTTTCCTTTTCATTTTCTTCTTCATAATTACTCATCATAATGATAATATGATTTCTTGAAAAGTTAACATCATTTCACTTTTTGGTAATAATTTTTTTCATTCCATATACATTTTTTATAAAACCAAATTGAGAAAGGTTCTTATCAATTTTTTCCCATGTTATAATATAAAAAAAATATGTAAAAGGAATCCTTATATCATTTTTAATGAATTTCTACATATGAAATTAACAATATGAATAGGGTGTTTTGTTGTTTAAATGACTAAATGCATTTTTCCACCATTATGAAACATATTTATGTTGAATACTCCATTATATGTTTACTATGTTATTTTCAAATGAAATGTTTCCCTTTATAAAGGAACATTTTCTTCAAAAATAACTGATTTAAATAAAAGAATGGTTATTCTATTCAAAAGACATTTAATGATATTTTAATGTAATTTATATTTATCAATGAAAAAAAAACCTTGATTTAATTTATTTTTAAAAGGGGATAAGACCCCTGGTTACCATCATTTTTCATTTTATTGATAGTTTATGAATATGATGATAAAATGTTTATAAAACCCATTTTTTTTACCATTTTTGATGATGTGATGAAATGATTATTTATTTTTAAAAACTATTTTTATTATTTTACGTTTTGATGAAATATTAATGAAACCCATATATTTTAATGGGTTATAATATATTCAATTATTTATAATATTATGGTATAAATATTAATGATTATTATTATGTGATTGGTAGGACCTATATCTCCATCCAATTATTGTGGTAATGATTAATATCTCATGAGAAAAATAAGATAATGATAACAAGAAAACCAAGTTCAATCATGTTCTTTCCCCCCTATGATAGTCTAGGGAGTGGTACATATTTAATATTATGGTTTAGGGAGTGAAAAAATTTCATTATTATAGTATTTGGAAGCACATGAGCCAAAACCTAATTGTTGATGTATAATTAAGTGCATCCTCAAGACCCATGTTCAAAATTAGGTAGAGGCATATTTCCAAGCATTGTAGAAGTACTGTATCTATCACTTTAGATGATATGTACACTGTTTTTACTGTAGCAGAACTGTACATTGTGTCGGTAATGTTGCAGTGACTGTAATAAGTATTATTTGGTACTATAGTAGCTAGAACAATTCACCTTGGGCCACCGATTTGGGCTTGGAGTCCTTAAGGATTTCGAGCAACCCAGGCCTTCTGGTCAGTAGGGATTTTGGGAAACCTTTATGGGATTTGGGCCACCTCAGGGCCTTCAGGCCACATGCAATTTTTCCCAGACACACTACAACAAAAGAGTATCCTAGAAGAGGATTCATAGCAGTTGCACTCACCAGAGTAGAGCCAATAGGATTTGTCAGAATGATAGGGTATGGCTATGCCATCGGGACCAGCTTGTGCTTGAAAAAGAAGCCTAGTCAGACGACCATGCGAAGGTGGAGGGCTAATATCATGATTCAGACGCTGGGGAGGGGCAGTTACTTGTATATAGTCTGTTTGAATTTCTTAAGACCTTCGGGTCATGTAATCTCATAATCCTTTGGGCCATTTAATCGGTGAGCCTACGGGCCTTGTAAGGGTTCCCCCTTATCCCTTGAAATAATGGTTATCACAAATCAATAAAAAAAAGGCCTTCGGGCCATTCGGTCTAGTCATTAGAAAATTCATTGACTACTATGGAAAATATTTATATTCTATTTTGTATTCTCTAATTATGTCACGAACATCCTTCACCAAAAGGAGGGAAAGGTCAGCATATTGCCACGCTCTTCCTTCATTAAGTTGAAGGAGAGATAATGAACCCTGAAACCCTCCTTCAATAGGATCCGAAGTGGTGACCAGCACCAAGGGTATAGAATCACACACTAAATGGAAGGCATTGCCCTTTTTCATTTTACATGATCGGGAGATAAGATAATAGAACCCAACAACACAAATACTGAATGAAAAGTAAAGACAATATTAAACCATTCCCAAATGCATGTTCAAAACTAAAATATACATGATAAAATAACTCCAAAGTTAATGTACCAAATGAATGAAATACGACAACAACAATTGTACTAAGGTCCTAGATAGTAAGGACCAGCACGATCCTCGAAGTCCTCTTAGAAACCTAAAAGCAGTTTTATATATGTAGGGTGAGCATACAAGTATACTCAGTAGGGAAAAACCAAACACTCTCATGCACAAGTGGGGAGTCATACTAATTCCCTACGAGAAAAGAGATAACCAAGCACATAGTAAGGAAACTAACCACCCAATCCTCACCAAGGCACACTCCCCAAATAACACAAGTCAAGTAACGTATTGTAATAACACATCGATGTTTGGTTACCCCGTACCCCTTTCCCACTAGTTATTCAAGAAATCCTATGCATCAGACCAATCTCGCCATTCTTCTCACAATCCTACTGCCAAACCCCACCCCCACACACCTGGGCCAAAACCACACATCCCGCCCGCAAACACCTAGGCCACAATTGTCACACGTAATCCCCTCTTACAAACACTAGGAACAAACCAACCACTGACACACCCGATGGCACCTGGGCCTCATCCCGAAGATACTTGGGAAACCACTTGCGAGAAACACCTAGGCCAACCACAACACCATCCCACCCGAAGACTCTTGGGCTAATAATGGACATCAGGAAATCACATCCTACCTGAAGATACTAGGGGAATCTGGGAAAGGGAGCAGAAAATAGCAAATAACGACCCACTAATAGAAGTATTTGGAATAAACACCCTCCCCCATGAAATTGGGGTGTCCGTCACTAAGTTCTCAACTTGGGTGGGGCGTGAACAAGAAACACAAAACTACAAGTATAGGTATAGGTAAGAATCACTCGCCCAAATCATGTATTTTATCAGCCGGCCTAAAAAACACAATCAACACACATGCCCAAGTCACAAATCATACCAAACCAAAACAATTTTCCCATCCTCGCTTCCATGTTCATTAATAATGATTAAATAAGATTCTTCACCTACATGGGAAACTATAAAGCATAAGCACAAGACAAGGAAATTGTACAGTCAAAAATCAACTTAAACGTTCAAACCTAATTCTGTTGTAAAGTCACAACCACAAAAAGGGATATGTGTGATCCCTCAAAGTACTAGAACCAAGGATAACCCCATGATATTACCCCATGTTCGCCAAATTCCAGAAGCAAATGGTTTCTCATTAACAGAGGATCCAACTCCAATTCATGATATAATCAAAGTAACCACCTGAACATAAATTCACAACTGAAAGCATTAACACAGGGGATCTCATCCCCACCAACATCACCCAACAATCGGCTCGTGAAAGGGGGAAAACCAAACCACTACCACCCACAGAAAGTAGGCTCGTTCCAGTATTTTCAAATTTAAAATATTTTACACACTTCATGATTTCAATTTCGGTGTGCCTTAGTCGGGGTTATCACAGAAAGGGTTGATCCTGGTGATTTCAATTTATTTATCCGAATATACTTAAATAACAAATTCATTTACATAGAAGAGGTTCAAAATCCCAATACAATCCATTCATACATTACCAGAGGTAAGGGTTCGTTAGTTCACAGACAAAGACCACCAATGACCTTTATTTTCATTAGGCGTAATCCCACACAATTCAGAAATCATTAACCCGAGCATCACCGATCACACCCCTCTCTTTAATTATTTAGAATCTATTTATTATCTTCAATAAATTTTTCTTCATCCAATTCTACAAAAACAAAATCTTACCCACCCCACATGATACACAGAATGGAGAGACGAAGGTGAAACCCTATTTGATTGATCAACGATCGAAGTTTATCTTCACACACTAGTAACATGGGATGCACGATTTGGAGGGGTATGTCCTCGGTAACTCAAGCACGCACAGACGAAACAATAGTAGGGTGATCGAGAAAAGAAACCTAGGGAGAACCCATTAGTTTATAAGGACTGGGGATGGTTGAGATAGGAAAATGAAACCACGTAAGGACTGGGGCCGTGGGTTGACCATACGAACCCACACGTCATTAAGGGTGGTTTAAACCGACGCACGCACTAGGGTACCTCATAAAAATTTAATTAAACGCCATTTATCAGTGTTACCGAGCAATAAAACAGGCTTAAAGTGTCAAAATAGGTTTTAAACCCCAATTTGCGCAAAAAGGAGGTGCTACTAGAAACCCCATGGGGGTAGGCAAGAGCCACCTGTAGCCGAGCTACCGGGAGGCTGTAGCCACGGGTAGACTAAGCTACAGGTAGGCTGAGCTACTGGTAGGCCTGCTACCGGTAGTCCTGCAAAGTTAGGCCTGCTAGCTGTAGGCTAAGGCTAATGGTAGGCCTACTGTTTGGGGTCAAAACTTCACTGAGAAGCCTTATAACATTCCCAGTCTACCAGAACACCCTGCATTAGTTTTTTTCAATGTAATGGACCCCCAAAAACCCGGGCCATTACATCAGATACCTCTCAAACTAATCTCTCCCTTGAGAATCAGAACAACCAGAAGGGAAGAGACGGTCCGAAAAAACAACTTTAAAGATACATCTCAAGAGAGAACCCCATTGTTAACTAAAAACACCTTCCTGTTAAGAACAAATATACATACCATGTTAAACTGCCCAATCACATGGGTTGGGGAGTCTCTTCCCCCATGTTAAGATACTATCCTCTTTGGGCGGCACTGACTCGCCCACACAAGTTTAATCACATCCACCTTAATGCGTCTTAATTGGGGGTCAGTTCCTCCCCTCCCCATAGCTAGGACATTTCAGACACATTCAGAGGAAATAAAAACCACATAGTTCACAACCAACAAGGTAAAACACTCCACCACAAGTATAAACAGAACACCACACAACTCAAAACATCTCTGGGTACTAGGCACACATATGTGGTTCCTACCCTTATGTACTCTACACATGCCCACCATGTCTCCATTACACACGAACCAAAGAAATAGTTCACCCATGAATCACCTTCTTCTTCCGATCCTCGATCATCACTGATAATTCCACAAAGGTCACATAGTCCTCGATGTCTAGCTGTCCCCAGAAGAGGACGTGTGAATTGTCGTGCAGATACCGATGGAGCTGGGACACATGGAAGACATCATGTATCATCATTAGCGGCAGTGGTAACTCTAGTTGATAAGCCACATCACTGACCCTCCACAACACTTCTAAGGGTCTGATGAACCTTTGATAACACTTACTCCCCTTGTCAAACCTCTGTTGTCCATGCCGAGGGGAGACCTTCAAGAAGATGTAGTCGCCATCCTCATACTCCAAGGGCCTTCACCTGCTGTAAGAATACAATTTATGTCGGTCCTGGGCCACCATCATCCTTTCCCGTATAAGCTAGACCTTCTCTGTCATGCTCTGCACCACTTACGGGCCAAGGATGCCGGCCTCTATGACTTCAGTCCAACACACAGGTGAGCGGCATGGCCTCCCATACAAGGCATCAAATGGGGCCATACCAATGGTAGACTGATAGCTATTATTGTAGGAAAATTATACTAGAGGAAAGTGTTGAACCCATGATTCACCTATGTCCAGAACTCATTCCCGCAGCATATCCTCCAAGGTTTGGATGGTTCCCTCTGTCTATCCATCTGTTTGGGGTTAGAAAGCAGTTTTAAGACGTAGCTGGGTGCCAATATCTTGTTGTAATCCTCTCCAGACTCGTGAGGTAATCCATGCATCCCTATCCAAGACTATAGACCTCAGAACTCCATGAAACTGCACCACCTCATCCACGTACCATCGTACCAGAGGATCCACTACACTTGACTCCTTAATCTCCAGAAAGTGAGCCGATTTCTTCAACTGGTCTACTACTACCCAGATGGCATCGTATCCCCCCTTTATCCTTGGGCAGTCCTGTGACTAAATCCATCAATATGTCCTCCCACTTCCACTCGGGGGCATCCAGAGACTGCAGTGGGCCACCTGGAACACGGTGTTCAGCCTTCACCTGTTGACACACTAGCCACTTGGCCACAAACTCTGCCACTAATCTCTTTACTTCGGGCCACCAAAACTTTCTCTTCAGACCCTGGTACATCTTGGAAACTCTTGGGTGAACTGCTAGGGGTGAGTTGTGGAACTCACTATGAACCTTCCAATGCATCACCTCTAGAACAAACAACTTTCCTCGGAAAAGCATCTGGTTCTGACCATCCTTTATCCAAACTTCCGTAGCATTTCTCTGGTCGACTCAGTCATGCATCACTTTACACTCTAGGTCTCCCCACTGAGACTATTCCACTTGATGCAACAGAGAAGACCGAACTTTCATCTTATACATGCAACCTCTACCACCATCCATCCTTGCAACCAGGTGCAACGCAGCTAACTCCTACATCCCTTCTAGATTCTTTCTGACTATTGGACCACATCCTTCTATGACCTCATGCTCAAAGCATCGGCTGATACATTCCTCTTCCCCGATGTTTAGGAAATCTAAAAGTCGTAATCTTTGATAAACTCTGTCCACCATCGCTGCCGCCGGTTTAGGTCCCACTGAGAGAAGATATACCTCAAAATTTTATGAACTGTGAAGACCACAACGAATTCTCCAATGAGGAAATGCCTCCATAACATTAGCGCAGAAATGACCGCTGTGAGCTATAGGTCGTGGGTGGCATAATTACACTCATGAGGGCGTAACTGCATAGACCCATAAGAGATCACCCCTTGTTGCTGCATCTACACACACCTGAGGCCTTGACCTGAAGCATCACAGAACAACTTATACACCACCCCTTCTTCTGGTAGTCTCAATAGTGGGGGACTAACCAACAAATCCTTCAGATAGCAGAAGGATGTCTCGCACTGCTCACTCCACACGAAAACCTAGTCCTTCTTGGTCAAGGATTTCACAGGGGCTGTAACTCGGGAGAAATTGGGTACGAACCTCCGATAGTAACCCACTAGCACGAGGAAACTGCGATCCTCTGCCATATACTTGGGTACTGCCCAAGAAACAGCTACTTCATCCTTTGATGGGTCTGCCCCTACCCCCTGCATGGACACTACATTCCCAATGAAGTGCACTTCTCGAGTATATAACATGCATTTTGAAAACTTCCCATAGAGATGGTGCTATCGGAGGACCTCCACAACTGTCTTCAGGTGCTCCGCGTGGTCCTCCTATGATCTTGAATATATCTAGATATCATCGATGAACACAAGTACGAACTGATCTAGGTAATCTCGAAATATGGAGTTCATAATCCTCATGAACACAGCCGAGGTGTTCGTAACAACGAAAAGAATTACTACAAACTCGAAGTGTCTATATCTTCACCCGAAGTCTGACTTCAGGATGTCTCCCTCTTTCACCCTCAACTGGTCATACCCAGACTGCAGGTCGATCTTCGAGAACCATCCGGCCCATTTTAGCTGGTCAAAAAGATCATTTATCCTCAGAAGAGGGTAGCGATTCTTGATCTTTACCTGATTCTGCCACATGTAGTTTATACACATCCTAAGACCACCATCTGCCTTCATTGAGAAAAAGACTGGAGCACCCCCCAATGATGAAATTGGTCGAAAATAACCCCTCTTCATCATATCGTCAATCTGAATCTGCCACTCCTGTAGCTCCGAAGGTGCCATGCGGTAAGGAGCCATCAAAATCGGACGAGCACCGGGCTACATGTCTATCCCAAACTCGATAGCACATCGAGGGGGTAGAGTTGTCACCTCCTTAGGATATAATTTCATAAAATCACTGAGGATTAATGGCACCTCCACCATTTCAACAGCTAATGACTCTACTGGAGGCTCAGCTAACAAAGAGAGGAGGGTTTTCTCTCATCTGCTGCCCTCCTGACTGCTCCGCTCACTGGTGAAAGTAACACGCCAGCCGCCCAAGTCTGAGAACACAACCCTTCCTCAAAAGCAGTTGATGAAGACACACAAAGATAATAGCCAGTCAATTTGTAGGATTACATCATATGATTGTATCTGTAGTAGTAGTAGTAGATCCATGATGATTGATGTGGACCTATCATCACCCAGCATTATTGACAGACATATAACCAGTCGGTCTGACCTACGACTGGTGTGCTCATCTCTAGGGGAACTCGAAGTTCTCGACATCAAGACCCAAGGCACGAGCTAGACTGGGTGCAACAGAGGAGTGGGAATCTCTGGTATCGAACAAGGCATAAACAAGGGTGCTAAACAAACTGATAATACCTCGAACGACCTCCGAACCTGCTAGAACCGCTACCTCCACAACGTGCAACTGTCCACGCCCAGCTCCTCTGCCTCTCGGCTGTCAGCCACCTCCCTGACCACGCCCTAGTCGAGGTCCATGAGGAGCACCCTAAGGTCGGCCTCCTCCTGCAACATCTGCCCTTAGAGGAGCAGGAGATCTTTGCCCCTACTGATGTTGCTGGAAAGGCCTAGATGGAAGCTACTACTGGGACTGGTGCTGGGCCTATCCGCCACCACCATGATGTACTCGGTCCGGGCATTGATTCTCGTGATGTTCATGGCTCCCACAGATGATCCCTGTTGGATCCCCTCTCGTGACACGCTTCCTAGAGCATGCATCCTCTCCACCACTTCGGCCTTCTTCTGGACCTCCAATTACGTCGACATGGTGAAGGGGGTAATAACATACTGGAGGGAGGGTCGGAGTGTATCCTCTAAACGTCTTGCCCGAGACTCCTCATCTAGAAAGTGGTTTGGAGAAAAATGAGGGAGGTCCTTGAACATGATTCTCAGCTACCTTAATAACATACTACCCTGCTGGAGGGAAAATAGCTCCTGACTCTTCTCCGCCTTTATCGTAGAAGAGAGGAATTCGGCCCAAAACTCCTTATTGAAATCAGTCCATGCCACCTCAGCCTCTCTCCTCTCCACCAGGTAAAGCGTCCACCACTAACGCACTGCTCGCCGCATCTAGCTGACAGCCAGAGGAACCTAGTACTCTGTCGGGGACCGAATCAGGCCGAAGGCTATCACCATCTCCTCTAGCCTGCTCTTCGTATTCATGTTAGAGGTGATGCCCTCACACTTATCAAGGTTCTGTCGGTGGAAGGACCAACGTGTCTTCTTCCCCTGGTCATCTTCTTCCTCTCGATCATTCCTCTGCCGATCATCTATGTCAACCTCCTGGGCCTCGATCTCCTGTACTACCCATGGTCGCCTCCCAAGTTCAATGGCTTCAAGGAAAACAAGGGATTCTTGTGCCAAGGTAGTGCAAAATATAGTTCATAAAATTTTGTAAAATTATTATTGATTTAAATTCCCAAAACAAACATGAAACACAAGAACACAAGTCATTATGATTCATGTACCATTCCTAGGGTCTCTACCCTGCAATCAGCGTGGCCTCACATGGTCATTTGGTTGGTCCAGAGTCCTTGCATCGGATCATGGGGGGACCTAAAATCCTGTGTCCAAGCCGGTCTTACCTGGCCTAATTCATGTGCCACAGTCACCCAACACTATTGACCTACCATCCCATGCAATCCTTACTACGGCTAACTCCAGACACCTTCATATCTCTCAACCATGGCTCTGATACCATTTTGTCATGACCAGCCTTCACCAGATGGAGGGAAAGGTCAGTAGATTGTTAGGACCTTCCTTCTTTAAGTTGAAGGTTATATAATGAACCCCGAAACCCACCTTCAATAGGTCCCGTAGTGGCGACCAGCACCAAGGTTATAGAATCACACAATAAATGGAAGGGATTACCCTTTTTCTTTTAATATGATTAGGAGATAAGATGAAGAAACCCAACTACACCAAAACTGAATGAAAAGTAAATCCAAATGTAAATCTCTTATACATGCATGCTCGAAAGTAAAAGATACATGATAAAATAACTCCAAATATAACGTACCAGATGAAAGAAAAATAACAATAGCAACTGTCGGGATGTCCTAGCTAGTACGGTCCATCACGATCCCCGAAGTCCTCCTGGAAACCTGAAAGCAATTTTATATACGTAGGGTGAGCATACAAGTATACTCAGTAGGGAAAAACCAAATAATCTCGTGCACAAGTGGGGAGGAATACTAATGACCTGTGAGAAAATAGATAACCAAGCACCTAGTAAGGAAACTAACCACTAAAGCCTCACCAAGACACACATCCTCAAATAACACAAGTCAAGTAATGTATAGTAATAACACATCGATGTTTGGGTACCCTGCGCCACATTCCCACTGGTTATTGAAGAAATCCTATGCATCAGACTAATCCCGCCATTCTTATCACAGTCCCACTGCCAAACCCCGCTCGCACACACCTAGTCTACAACCACACATCCCGCCTGCAAACACCTGGGTTACAATTGTCACACATAATCCATGCCTACAAACAACTGGGCCAAACCAACCACTACCACGCCCAAAGCCACATGGGAATCATATCGAGGATACTTGGGAAACCACATGACCGCACACACCTGGGCCAATCACCACACCATCCCTCCTGAAGACTCTTGGGCTACTAATTGACTTCAGGGTGTCACAACATGCCCGAAGATACTAGGGCTATTCGGGAAAGGGAGAAGAAATGAGCTAATAACCATCCAATAAAAGAAGTGTTGGGAAAAAACACCCTCTGCCATGAAATGAGGGTGTTAAACACTAATTTCTCAGCTTGGGTGGGGCGTGAACAAGAAACACAAAACTGCAAGTATAAGTATAGGTAACAAGCACTCACCCAAATCTTGGTTTTTCGTCAGCCAGCCTAAAGAACACAATCAACACCCATGCCCTTGTCACTACTCATACCAAACCAAAACCATTGTCCCATCATTGTTTCCTTGTTACGTAATAATGTTTAAATAAGTTTATACACCTACATTGGAAACTAGCAAGCATAATCACATGACATGGAAAGAGTACATTCAAACATCAACTTAAACATTCACACCCGGGACACTTGTAATGTCACAACCAAAAAAAGGGATATCTGAAATTCATCAAAGTATTGGAACCATGGAAAATCCCAAGATACTACCACATGTTCCAAAAATTCTATAATAAAATGGTTTCTCATCAATAGACGATCCCACCCGAATTCATGATATTATTAAATTAACCACATGACCTTAAATTCACAACTGAATGCATAACCACTGGGGATCCCATCCCTACCCACATCACCCAGAAATCGACCCATGAATGCGAGACAAAAAAACCACTACCAACCACACAAAGCAGTCCCTTGCAGTATTTTCAGATTTAAATGATTTAACACACTCCATGATTTCGATTTCGGTGTGCTTTAGTCGGGGTTATCACATAAAGGGTTGATCCAGGTTCATTCAATTTATTTAGCTGAATATACGTAATTAACCAAATTTATTTACACAGTAGATGTTCAAAATCACAATACAAGCCATTTAAACATTACCAGAGGTAAGGGTTTGTTAGTGTAGAGACAAAACCACCAACGACCTTGATTTTCAATAGTCGTAAGCCCACACAATTCAAAAATCATTAATCAGAGTATCATCGATCACACCCCTCCCCTTAATTCTTTATAATCCATTTATTATCTTCATTAATGATTGGTTAATTCAGTTCTACAGAAACAAAAGCATACCCACCTCACATGATACACAGAAAGGAGAGACGAATGTAAAACACTACATGATCGATCAACGATCGAATTTTATCTCCACGCGCTAGTAACAGGGGATGCGCGATTTGTAGTAGTGTGGCCTCAGGACTTCATGCAAGCACAGACGAAACTATGGGAGGGTGATCGATAAAAGAACCCATGGGATAACCCTTTAGTTTATAAGGACCGAGGATTGTTGAGATAAGAACATGAAATCGCATTAGGAGCGGGGTAGTAGGTTGACCATACGGCCCCACACATCATTAAGGGATGTTTAAACCGGCACACGCACTAGGGTAACTCTTAAACATTTAATTAAATTTCATTTATCAGTGTTACTGGGATTTAAAACAATCATAAAGGGTCCAAATAGGGTTTAAAAGCCAATTTTCCCAAAAAGAAGGTGCTACTGGAAAACCCTTGGGGGTAGGCAAGAGACACCGGTGGTTGACAGCCACCATTAGTTGTGCTACCGGTAGGCTGCAGCAACCGGTAGACCAATCTACCAATAAGAGGAGCTACCGGTAGGCCTGCTAATGGTAGGCCTACTACCGGTAGGCTCAGGCTACCAGTAGGCCTACCATTAGGGGTCAAAACATCATCGAGAAGCCTTATAAATTTCCCAAACTACCCTAAACACCCATCATCAGATTTTTACAAAGTAATGGACCCCAAAAAAACCTGGGTCGTTACAAATTACTTTTGACATGCTTATTTTCTCTCCTGTGGATCATGATTTCATTAAACTATGATTTATATTATATAAAATACTAATATTTATTAAAAGACCAAAGATTATAATATATGATATATATATTATGGTTTTCGAATGTTAATCCCAATTTATAAAACCTATGTTTCTCATTTTATTCTTATTTTTTCATATATATCTTCCTTTGTAACACTTACGAGGCATCTAAGATCACCTTTTGTTTATACATGCATTCCTAGTTTATGAAAAATGGTTTTATGTATGATAAATATAATAATGGTGATAATTACTAAGATCTACAGGGGATACAATATTGAACAGTTATTAACTAGTTGATTGTGTTTCATTGTTTCCAATGATACTATACAAACATAATTCTTGTCTAGATCATAAAGTAATGAAAAGAACATATAACAATTTTTATGTAATATCTATGTATGAAAATTATTCGTCTATATAATTTGTATAAATTATTGTTTTAGTTAACATATAAAAACTATGGTGATATAAATTTACTAATAACCCTATGGATTAGTCTAAATATTGTTTGAAATCGTAAATCCGTATTTATAATCATGAATGAAATAGGAAGAACCTATGGTTTCATAAAATAATAATTCATGATTTTGACATCATATAAATTATATTTCATTATTATGTGGTTTTACACTATTACTATTATTGCAAAAAAAGGTTTTTTTATTCAATGAATAAACCCTAAAGGAATCATTTTAATGATGAATTTAATGTAAAATGAAATCATTTACCTTATATGAAACCAAATTTTTGGAAATCCAGAATAAAAAATATTACTTTCCTGATCAGAAATCTTTATTAATTTTTTAATCCCGATGACCTTCAAAATGATTCATAGAGGGAAAACATTTCTATTGTGTCCTTTATAAGGAAACATCCTCTATATTTTAGTATTTCCATTGATCCACCTGTCTTAAGAAATGGATCATAACTATTGAAAAGATATTTTCCATTATTTGATGCTCATAAAATAAGAAAACAATTCTGGTTCTTTATTATTTAGAATATAAACTAGATAGAGGGACAACTATTGTCAAGATCATGGGATTGCACGAATAAATTTGTTTAATGGAGTTAGAGAAATTTTAAAAATTATTATTGTACAAGAACTGTCCAAGTATTCTTCAAATGAAAATGGTTAAAAGATTACATTAGTTAAGGATTAAGTATAATGAATCTATTCATTATAATGAAGAAAAATTCACAAGACATGGGATGAATGTTTATTTTATGATAATCCCACGTGAATTTTTGTTTGAAAAATTTTTCAGTGTCATAAAATGGAGTCTCATATGGGATTTATCCATAAAGGAATTTATTAGTTTTGATAAAATCATGTAATTCAACATCAATGTGTAGATATAGGATAGAGTTACGAATCAATCTATTTATATTAAAAATTAATAATTATAGAATTTTAATTCAATTAGAAAAAATGTGAATAATATGAGACATCCTTTATGGATGAAGTGTTAAATGAACTAAGAGGGAAATTTTCTTAAGGGTACTAGTAAATGTTTCATGTGTAGAAAGGAAGGTTGTTGAGAAAATGAATACAGAATTTATTAGAAGACTTTATCCTATTATGGGAAATGAAAAAATTAGCATATAATGAATTACACACACTCCATTGATTTAAATTAATGTATTATGTGTATAATGCTTCCCATTTACCAATTTTGATGTTTAATAATGATGATTGAAATCAGAAACCTCATTCGCTCGTTGAAAAAGTGAACACTAAGGACAAAACAATTTATGATGATGCTTATGATACTGATGTTTTGAAATGTACAATTACAATACTCTAATGAACTAATAATTTATTATTTGATCTAGATCAATGAACCCTTTTATATCAAAATACATTTCTAATGGAATCATAATACCACCCGAAAAATTAAATGTTGAGTTTGAAATAGAATTCAATAACACTATGATGATCGCATCCCATATTTATGATTCTTCTACAGAAGATATTTATGGGAATGTGTTTCACATAAATATTATTATTCTACATGTAGTTATATTTTATGTTACATTGGGTATTAGTTAGATTTATTTACATAAATAAAACATTAATTTCTATTGAAGGGATGTTATAGTTGATATTCCTAACCAACCATTGATCAGTGTGATGAAAAAATGAACATCATTTAGAAATTACGTCCATTTTATTTTTCGAGATTCATATTCTAATGGGGGTACTATTCTTATATGGATTCGGAGAAACTCAACATCAAATATATGTCTATTGGAGGGGTATTTATTGATTTCATTTAATATTATTTTTCTAGAATTTACTGAATTTTAATGCTATGTCATCAATAAAACTAATACTTAGGGATACACCAATTTCAAATAAACTATATAGAATTTCTGTAATCATATTTTATGAATAGAAGAAGAAACTGTAGTATATTATTGAAAACGGATTAATTTGGCCATGTTGGTCACCTTGGGGAGGACCTATTTTTTTAAGAAGAAATATCGATCAATATGGCCCTGTGTTGATTACCAATAACATAAAAACCACTATAAAAAATAACCACTACCAAATATTGATGACATCATTGATCAACTTCACAAATGTCAAAACATTTTAAAGAATGATCTTCATTATGTATATCATTATTTGAGGTTCAAAAGTTATGATATAACCATGAAAACATTTCGAATATGGTATGGACAATGTAAATTTATATGAATGAAATTCAAACAAACTAATTAGATTATCATCATCATGGGTAAAATGAATATAGTCTTTAGATATTACCATGATCAATATGTTGTATTATTTATATATGATATTATTATTTATTCAGATAGAAAAGAAAAGGATATAGATCACGTGAGGATTATACAAAAGACAAAGAGAAAGGTTATTCTTAATGAATACATTACCTAGTGTGCTGGATTTAGAATGTTTAATTATTATGTAATTTAATCTAGAGTGAGGGTATATTATTAGACCCTCAAAACACAATATTTATTGGTCATTAACATTGAACAACCACACAAAATGATTTTATTATTTTTCTTCTTGAATTTGTATTTTATTAGTGCTTTTCATAGACTTTTTCAAAGATAGAAAATTAACTCACAATGTTTACTCAGAAGGGACACATGTTCCATTGGATAGATGAATGTGCAGATGTTTTATGGAATTAGAGTGAAGGATTGTTTGTGAACCTATTGTTTATCTACCCTATAATGTATAAGGGTTGGTAATACATATTGATACATTATAGAAATTACTTGGATTTTTCATCATAAAAAATGATATGGTAATGGATTATTCCTCAAGATAATTAATGTTCCAAAACAAAAATTAACCAACCCATTAATTAGAGATAGATGTAGTAATTTATGACATAAATATATTAGGAATTATCTCTATAGATAAATGTTTAAGAAATATAAATATCACAAAATTTTAATTTGTATTTTCACCCAAAATGTTATGAAGATTCACCAAAGGATATGGTTGGAGTTGAGTAATTATTATCATAAAGAAATACATTATCTCCATAAGAAAGATAACATTGTGCAACACTTGATGATAAAAAAGGATAATTTAATCTTATATATTATGTCTATCTCATAAAATAAAATATTTAAGGAATTTCAAATGATGGATCCTAAAATATTAAATAAAGGAGAGAAAACATATCATTCTCAAATGATTGTTTAACCATAAATCCAAGTGAAAATTAAAGAGAAACATAATGATGATATTGATCTAAAAAAGTAGATGTAAAATTTTCTAGAGTCCAAACATGACTATAATAAAATAATAAGGTTTAGGATATGTTTATTTTTCCATACAGTATCATATTTAATGTTGTATATGGATAATTCTCATAATTCTTTATTTTAAATTCATTATATAAGTATGAAGATGTAGTGATTTAAAATAGTACTTAATGTGGGAAAAAATGATAAGAGAAATTATAGACTTTTTTTCATTGATTATGGGTATGTTAGTATGTTAATTATGATTTGTATAATTATAAGTTATTGTAATAACCATTATCCATACCAAAATGGAAATGGGGGAACAACACCATGAATTCATTCATCGGACTACACAAAACATCTAAATTGAATAATTAAACAGGAATTGACATTAATCACCATATCAAGAATACTCACCTCACATCCATAATATAACATTAACCTCTTGACCCAAAATCATTATTATATATTGAGGACATTAAATTATTTCAAGGGTTACCAAATTCCTTAATAACAAACCGATATTTGATGTTTACATTGTGCTTTTGGGGATGTATTCAATAGGATCTAGAAACTGTTTCGTGTTTCGTAAATTCTAATGATCAATAGATATATGGTAAGTCTTAAATGGCCATTTGAACTCTAGAATAGATGTTATTATTTATTCATTTATATTGTACATGGATGGTAATTAGGATGAATTTGGTGAATATTTATTATTTATATGACATTATAATGACCAGAGAGTAGAAAATTATTATTTAACATTGTTTTGTTCCTTCTGATGAAAATTAACAATAGAGTCCATGGGTACGTATGGAATGTCATCTCCATGGATGAGGAAATACTTTTTTCTATTTATTTTTCTTTACTGAATGAATCTAAATATGTATGTAGGGTATACATATTATATTTATTTGAATTTTATTATTATTTATATGATTTAACAAAGATAATTGGACACATAATATAACTAATGAACTGAAATACATATAATAGTTGAAATAACTATAACACAAAAATTACTATTAAAACAATGTACTACTGAAAAAATGGGATGTTGAAATTTTATAATTGGATATTATATTATATTATAGTTATTCACATGACTAAAGTATATAATTATAATGAATTTAAATTTATTTTTTTACGGATAAATTGATTTCTATGAATTTTCAACTTGAGGTAAAGGGTTTTATAATACAATCTCATTGTTTATCATGAATTTTTATAATTATGTTCTCATTATGAAATATAATTATCTAATAATATTAGATAAATATGTGTTTCCTTGTCCTCTTTTTTTATTTAAAATTAAAATTTTAATTTAATTTTCATCATCTGATGTACTCAATAGACTGATAATATGTTTTTTAATGAAAATGGATGTCATTTTTTTATTATAATAACTTTTTTAAATATCCATGTTTTCTAAAAATGTTTTAAATTTGTTATTTACTATTATGCTATTATTTTTAAATATTAACTTACCCTTGTTTTAAATTTATAAAAATTTAATGGAATCTCCATTAGATTTTTATGAATGATGTATCTTTTAAATTTTTTCAAACTATGTGAATTAAAAGTTTTTAAAAGTATACAATAAGAACAAATTTTTACAAAGTTATAAGTAATATATTATTTGAAGAATCCTTTAAAATTATAAAATTTTTATTTCAATGAAAATGATTTCATTTATAATTGAGACAATTTTTAAAAATATTATTTCAAAAATTTTATGGTTATTTCCATATGTAATAGTTTAATGATATTTTAATAACATTTTAGTGGAATTTATATTCATCAATAAAAAATTCATGATTTAACATAATCTATATTGGTTTTTTTGAACAGGTATTCCATCCTTATTATGTAATTTTTTTATATGGAGATACAATGTTAGTGAAACCTATTACTTTAACACAGGTTATGTTGTGATGAAATGCTGAATTGTTTTTTGAACCATGATTCATTTCCAAGTTTTATGATGGGATGAAATGTATCTAAATTAATTTTTTTTTCATGGGTTCTTATATAATGATTGATTTATTATATTTTGATCACATATGTATTATTTTCATTATGTGATTAGTGTGACCTATATCATCCTAAAGGCATTGGGAAAATATTAATATATCATTAGATAAATATGAGTGTAATTGGTAGGAAACCATGTTTAGTTAGAGACATGGTCCATTATGGTAGTCTTGGGAGTGAACCTTCACAATAATTATTCTTTAGGGAGTGAAACCATTTCCCTAGGACAATCTTCACAAATATGTCTTACTACTATGTATATTATTTTTATTCATATGTGTATGAAATAATACCTTGTCATATGGCTATTTTATAATCTCATGGTTCATATTTTATTTTCATTATGATTCATATATTGTAATATTCCTTTCATTATTTCATTACCCAATTATATGATCTAGGATATGATGTGTATAGTTTCTAAATTTTATTTCCTAGTTCTCACACATTTTTTTATCATTAAATTATTGTATGATCATTTATATATCACATATTTACCATTCTAATGCATTAGAGTTAACAGTTTCCTTTTCATTAATATCCCCATTTAATAAAATTGGTGTTATAGATCATATTTCATTTATGGTTGACAGTTCTAATGATATAAGTGTGAGATGATGTAGGAATATTAAAAACAAGTTTTATAAATTTCTATGATAAAAAATATAAAATACTTATACGATTCCGACATGAATCATTTTGTTATATAAATAATATTCATTTATTTACATGTAATATATATATATATATATATATACGAAATGTATGGGTCACTATATATATTTATCATACTATGTGAATTTATGTATTCCATTAAATAATGAAAAAAATTTCACTAGTCAAAAATAATAATTCATGAATTAATTTAGTGGATTATCTGAATTTGAAATAGAATAATCTATTTGACTCTTTAACTAATATTTTTATTAACGATAGTTTGATAAGAGGAGTATCATCAAATATAATGAAATTAATGTTAATCCATTCATTGGAACATATCATATATTTAAGTTAATTTACAAAAATAATTGATGATATTATTAATTATGCATGGTACACAATTGTCCATTATTTTAGATGGAAAAAATTAGTCTATGTTTGATGTTGAAATTGGTAACCTATATTAGAGGTTGAAAAATACATGTGTAAGGCCCCTAAAAATAGAGAATCAAAATGTATATAGTGGTTATATCATAATGAATTTTTCTTTATCTATATTATTGGTTTTAATTTTATAATTGATCCAAACTATTAATTTGTAGAGTTGTTTGAACATGATCATCACTAAAGGATTACTAAAAAAAGGAACGTTTGGATTCAATATTTCACTTTGATCATCCTAAAAAATTAATTATCTTTGATCCTGTTTTTGGAATCCTAATAATACACCAATATACCTATGATAATAAATAAAATAATACATTCCCATGAATATAATAAAAACAAATGCATAAATATGATAAGAAAAGAAATGTGTTAATTCAAAAGTTTTATTCTTATCTAATAATAATTGTTGTAACAAAAAATTAATTTAAGACCTTAATGGGGGTATCATGATTTTTAATTTCATTGGGAAATTAAATTTAAAAATTAATTGGGATACACGATCATTCTTAAACATATAAGGTATTGTGTAGTATAAGTCTACGCTTGGACGTAATACTAATACATGTCATTTTTAATAGAATGTATTTGGGTTTATTGTTTACAAAATATATAGTAATTTTAATTTATACAAAAATTTAAAATTAAATATAAAGTTTTGAAAATAATAAACTAAAATAATAGGGTGATCAATAAAAATAATATTTTAAAAAATGATGACAACCTATTCTATTAAATAAGTAAATAAATTATATTTTAATGTATTTTTCTATGTTATTTAATTAAATTTTGGCCAAATAAATTAATTATATTGAAATAAACCAAAATTACTTAATCATATAAATATATAAATGATGGTGTGTTTTTATCAATCATTAAAAAAAGATAAAACCAACAAAATTTTCAATTCTGATCAAATTTATACTAATGAAAAAAATAGAATTCAATCATGGATAACTATTTAATAAAAAGAAATTCATCTTATAAAATAAAAATGTTTTAGGATATCATGAAATAAATAAAAAAATAATTATATTATTTGAAAAAATGATTTAATTTTTTTATTTAATCCATTGAAATGAAAATTAGCATGAAATGATGCAAATTTAACATGGAAATTTAGAACCAAATTAAAAATCCTTATAATAGACAATAGATACTAGTATATATAGTCTAATTCCAAATCATGTTTTAATAATAAATATTGGTGCACTTTGTGATAAATCTTGGATATAAATTAATATTTATTATAATTTAGTAACTATTTTATATCATTCTGGTTGTTTATATGTTGTGATTAGTGAATCTCTTATATTTCATTTTTGATCTCGTTGAAATCAAAAAACTACTCAATATAATTTTAGCAATGATTTATGATTGAAATTTTAAACATAGGAAAATATTTTTACTAATAATTCAAAAATTATGGTCTGATTTTTTTATTTAATGATATATATATTTTCCTCCATTATTTGATTAATAAAGGTATATGTGAAATTATTATTTTATTTAGGTATTCATGAATCATTTGATTCCAATACTATTGTTGTGTGATTATTTACATCATAGTACAACATAATCCCTTCATTGGAACTTTTTAGACTCTTCCAACAAAGATCATTCTAATAATCATCATAATTCTTCCTAAGACAAATATTCAATTAACCTACTGTGGTTATCTAATGGTTCCACCCCACACAAAAAATATTGTTTTTAATCATACTATATCAAAATAAAATCAATATAAATTTTATCTATTTTCATTGAAAAATCCCGACATCCATATTTCAGGGATATATCAGATGTAAGTTTTGGCTATGGTTTGTATTTGTGCAATTTTGGTCTGAATAATAGATTTATTAACATTCTTAATATTTTTTCCTTATTTTTTACAAACATAATAAATTTTAAAATATTTATTCAATGACAGTATATGATTCAACACATACCCTCAAGGGTTTATATGTATCATCTATAATTAAACTCCATTGTAGTGTGATTGGATCTATTACGACATAATCCTTCCTGAGACTTCCATTCCACAACTCTATTATATCAAAATAATCATTTTCATAATTTATTTTTTCCATAATTATTTTTATAGTATGATATCAAATCATGAATCATGTTATATGAAATAAAAACATGTATTTATTTAATTTTTAATACTAAATTTACATAATAAATATTTCTAAAAAATTCAAAAATTACATTGCAATAATAAAAAATATAAAATAATACAAATTGAACAAGAAAATAAAGAACACATTATTACCCTATAAATATTCTCTTATTTTAATATTACTATAAAAAAATTCAACACATTTTAAATAAAATCAAAATTTTTTTATGAAAAATGTTTAATATTGAGTCGAATTGGGGAAAATGAGGAATCAAACAATTAAAATATATTTATAAGAAGTAATATGACCATTATAATAGTAATATGGTTGTTTGAATATTATCATAACCATTATAATATATAATTAAACATTAAATAAGAAAAATTCATATAAATAATATATATCTTTTGTATTTTATGAAAATATAAACATTATAATTCTATAGAATACATATCAAGATTAAAAACTCCAAGAAATTTTAAGAAACTTTATAATAATAATTGTTTTAATATAATTTCTAATAATTATTCTTTTTATATTAATATTTATAATTAAATATATCGTAAAATTAATTTAAATAAAATTAATCATAATTATTGAATTGGAATATTGAAGTTTTATTAGGGATATTTTATTTAATTTTTTATAAAAAATATTCGATTTTTTGAGAATAATAAAAATTGGGTTTCACTATAAATAATATGTCTTAAAGTATATTATCCAATGCGTAACAATGGAACAATCAATTATTGGAATTTTAGAAAAAACATATCTAGTTTTTTAAATAATTCCCTAAATTTAAATTCCTATTGAAAATGTATTTTCCAATATATAGTGCCTAAATTATTCAATTATAAATGAATTTTCCATTTTTCAATATCTATTTTGAGAAACTAATCAGTTGTTTTTATAAAGTTATTTATAACCATAAAATATATTTTTAATGAAATAGTGTTCCTAATTTAATAAATTTCACAATAACAAGACTTAATATTGAAATTTAATTATATTCCATATTTTATCCTAGAAACACCCCTCATATTATCTATAAAGACACCCTCTCCCTCCACTTGGAAAACCACAAGTCTTACACATAAAATGGTCACACGTATACACAAAATTATTCTCTTGTGTACAATATAATCCACATGAATATTATAATTTCATATAAATATTATATTTTATATAGTTAATAATCGTTTCAATTGAATTAAATAATGTATGAGGAATTATTACTTCTTATTTTTCTATGATATTTCTCTTATTCTCCAAAAAACATTAATTAATTTTTATCCTAAATAACTAAATTTTTTTTGTAATATTATAAAAACATGTTAATTTTATTTACTCTACATAATAATAGATTCAAAATTTTATTTATTTTTTATATATCTTCACCCTCCTCTTCAAACAATGTCCCATGAACAACCAATTCCTTGCTAACGATATCATTTCCAATTCTATACATAACCCCACGTTATTGAGGGTAATAATTACTTTTTTCTGTTATATAAATGTATAATTATTTGAATTTCTATGATTCTATAAATTATTTAATTTATATATAAACTAAAATAATCAAAATAATACTATCAATAAAATACATGATAATTTCATGGAAAAGATAATATAAAAACCATTCACCATTTATAATGAAGATTTAAAATAATTTAAAATTATTATAGTTGGCCAATAATGATAAATATGAAATAATTTTAAATAATTATTTTTTTAATCAAAATCTTAATATATATGTGATGAAATTTTTATTGTGTTTCTATGATCCAAATGTAAGGTGAATCTCAATCAAAACCAGTCATTTTGGGTTATCTCTAATGTATCCTTGTTGTTAGTATGCACCCCACTCTAATTTCATAAAAATTTCTTATAATTATTATTTTAAAATTATTTCTTATGGTGTATAAGTTTATACCTTTTTTAAAATATAATAAAGAAAGCTTCAAATAAATTTCATGAATAATTGTTGTCCTAAAAAAATATCATTGTCTCATGTGGAGTTATTTAATCAATAATAAATAGTTATTAAATTTTATGAATAAAATAACAACCCCTTATTCTTTTTTACCCTAAATGTTTATTCATTTAATTATTATTTATAAATTTATTATTAAACCCATTTCCCTCCATGTATTTATTTCTGGGAAATTGTTTTTTATGATTCCTTTTCCATATGGAATTCATGATTTTTCGAATATTATGTTTCAAATATGGGTCAGCAATTATATATCATTACAATGAATTTTGTAATGTGATATAACTCTTGAGATTTTGATTATTATACATGAATATTATGATATTTGTTTTCAAAATAATTTCATTTTTATGTACATGTATTATTCACATAGATGTTGTTGTATTTATTCAAAACTATGTCTGTTATTTAAAAACATCCCTTTGATGATTCATAATTATGGAAATCCCTTGTTCCATGCATTTATAAAATGATTCCCTTCAATTTTTATTGATGATACTATGCTTTTAAAATTATTTTGATAATTATTATTCATTATATTTCAACTTTAGAATATACTGGACATTATGGGTGAATCAGTTTTTAGATAATTTGTAAATACTTAAATAAATTATCTCATTACTTAATAAGAGTTTAAATTAATTATTGATTATTGTGATGACTAGTACAAATATTCAACAATATAATTATATATATAATACATTAGTTTAGAATGAAAATAATAATTTCCCTAATATTGAGACCATTCATGGTTGAAAGGGTGTTAGAAATAATCTGACAATATAGACTATTGATGACCTTTTCTAACTTGTATATCCTCACTAGTTTATTATAAATTAACTAAATATAGTATCTAGATTTCTATAAAGATAAATTATAACACCAAAAATTATTCCCCATATGAGAGTTCTATTACATTTCAATGTTCTTCTCCATTTCCACTTCTTTTTCATTACATGTTACTCCATCTATAGGAAAACAAATTTATTTAATCTTATTTTATTATTTTAAAATTTTATATCCAATAAATTGGTATGATCTTATCTATTTGAGATTGATTCATCATAAAATAGTTTAATTAGTCCTTTTAATTGACCATTTTTACCTGATAACCAATTCTTCTACTTAATAACATGATACTGTTTTCCTTGTGTTACATGTCCATCTTATATATTCAACATAGTCTAAAAACTAAATTCATAATCATAGCTTATTTCTAGGACTTGTTATCTTTTTATATCTGCATATTTTTCTTTATTTAGTACTTCCCAATCTTATACATCTTATATAACAATATTTTCCCATGTGATAATATATGTCATGCTTAATATCCAACACATTCTTATATCACAAAATCTTATGCACTTCTTCTCCTTCTCACATATTAAATGTATTCGACACATTAACTATATTGTATCAGAAATTAATATAAGATTTCTTGTAGAATACTGGTTGAAAAGGTAAATAAATTTTTCTTATCAATATGACACTTAATTCTAAATAATTAGATTATTTTATTCACATGGTGTATCTAAACATTTCGACAATATTCTTGATTGTTTTTAAAAGTTCCTCCATTCTCCATACTTTCATATAATTAATTATACGCTACTTTTGAAAACAACATTATTCATTATAGACAATAATACATAGAATTCTTATCTTCTCATAAATATAGTTAATACATTTAAAACACTTCTTGATTTTATTCCAACATTCTATATGTTTTTGTTCATCTATTCTATCTAATTATTCTTGTTCCATTATTTCTTGATAACATCATAAATACATATTAAAATCCATTATTTAGTTATTCAACTAACTGGTCAATATAATTAAACAAAATTAATATAGTGAATTATTTTTTCTAAAAACCCTTTTGTTTCTTCCAATAGATTGATTATTTGATATACAATCATGGGTCGCTTCATCTATATGATAGGTTCTAAAATGTTTTCCATTTTTACTCATTTTGATGAATGTTAGAGATTTTAGAAACTCTTAATATCTACTATATTTATATAAATGCATAGGAAGAATTCATGATAATAATCATGATTAATTTGAAACAATGACCTATTAACATCTTCTATAAACAAATGTGAGATAAATTTTTTTGGAAACCCCAACATTTTCCGTTCTATCCGCTTTTATAGAATTTTAAGTCTCGTAAAGGTTCTAAAAAATCCCTATCTGAAGGATTCATATTTAAATTTATGTCTAATATAATTGATCAAGAATATAATCAACTTTTTCCCAATAATCCTTATATTATTCCTTTAAATATTTTTGTAAGAATGTTCTTGATCATTAAAAATCCTTTTTCTATAAGCTATACAACACTTATACTGTTGGATAACCTTCATTAGAATCATGTTTTATTACCATTAAGATCAATTTAAAATTATTATTAATATACATATAATAATTATTATAATAAAAATCATCATGTATTATAGCCACATGTAATTATGATGTTTTATTAATAAAAAAATACACCTCGGAAATAATTATTATTGATTTTCAAATTAGAATTTATCTGATATACCATTGTATTTATTCATTCATGTTTTTATCACATTATCATTTCATATACATATTATATTTACCTCATTTAAATATAACTATAAATGTTTTATAAGTGATTTTCCAATCTATCATCTGATGATTTGGACATTACATCCTTTTCAGCCAGATAGATACTATGCCCATTAGAATGGTTTAGAAGCCTCTATCCATTAATAAAAGTACAAAACAAATTACATGGATACCTTTATAAAAACATCATATTACCTTATAAACGTATTATAAATATTTTTTATACCTTTATAGGGATCTCAAATTACCTCTTTATATCATTAATTAAACCTTACAAAATGGAGTACGAACTCAGAAACCATTGTATGATTTCATCATGCTAATCAATTTCATCCTGTTTCTCTAGTACGATTGAAATTTCTTGATCACCATAGTATGTTGTAAACCTTATTATTTTTATTAGTATAGTTTTTCATCATTGAAAACATCTTATGCTAACTCATAATGAAAATTTAGAAAAAAGTTACATATTTCTTTTGTAACTAACCTGTTTCTCAATAAATTTAGAACATGTTTGAGACTTAATAAATACCCCTATACAATAATATGTAAATTTAAAGTCTTAAAAATAACATCAGTAATATAATAATACAACATTAATTCCTTAAAAACATATTTACATTGTTACCAAGATATTATATTTTTGGTAAAAATACAGTAATACTTCCTTAAAAATTCATTATCATATTTTCATCAATGAAATAATTTAATTTCTATGAAAAACACTGAATTACAATGAATTCCATTAAAAAAATAAAAACCACAAATAGTGTGGGATATTCAATATCCCGATTTTCATTTGTTTTCAACACCTATAAGTTTATTTCAAAATGATTATGTCATTATGTGGATCTTCATTTTCCTTCCATACCATATTCGTTTAAAAAAATATTTTATATAATATCACCTATAGTGAATGTAAATAAAGAGTAATTTATAAAATGTTATCAATTCATTATTATGAAATGTGGAATCCATTATTTCACTCTATGTATATGCTATCCATAATCATTGTATAAAACATGAGAAAGTAATTTATAAAATAATGTTTTCCCTTACAAATAGATCATGAAACCTCATGTAATGACAACTTATAGATATTTTCTCAAGGGTAATCTAATTGTATTCCAATATGAGGGAATTTAAGAATGATATTACATTTTTTGTGGATCTACTAGGAACTCATACACAAAATTCAGCAAATACTTTAAAATATTTTATGCGAAACATGATGTATAAGAGGTCTTACAGAAATTTAATAAATATAATTTTCTTATACCCATGATTACATCATGGTTATCCACTACATGATTAGTTTTTCATCATAAAACAATGTATTATAGATAAAAAAAACTTTTCCAATGTCACGATCCTCATAAAATTTCTTGAATAAAATTATTTATATGATATAATGATTTTTAGCATATTAATTATTCCCTAAATGTCTAATACATACATCAACATTTCATAAGATCTTCATAATGATGAATCACATAAATGGATATTATTTTGAAACGTCATCATAATAATATATAAGAATTGATATAATTTAATGTGGATGTATATACATTATAATTCCCTTATTTTCACAACTATTAATCACCTTAAAATTTTATAGTTAATTAAAATAGGAACCATTCTAATATAGACTATTCCTTACATTGGATTTCAATAATTATTAGTCATTATTTGTACTCTGGTTCTCCCCTTCAGTACATGACTCATTTTGAATTAAATATATTAAAATAATAACAGAAAAACAAAAATGATAATTGAATAATGTATATTGTTATTTCGTCTTAATATGAAAAAAAGTATGAGATGATTTTGTCAACCATATATCATTATTTCCTTCTGTATTTATGTTTTCACATTTAAAATACAAATCGTTATTTGGATACATGTATTTTATATATTATTCTATTTTGTTATGTATGAAATTAAATTCTTTAATTTATTAAAAGCACTTGTATCACCTGTGAAAAAAACTACCTTCTATTAGGAAATTTATTTTTCGATATTTATTTTTGAAAAATCTCTTGGAGTATATCAACACATGTAGAACCTCACATACAAATATTCAAGATCATTATATGGAACTGTTTATTTTATTTCAGCTAACTCTATAATATTTTCCAAATATTATTTCAAGATTACTAACACATCATTAGGAATATTTGTAAAAATATTAGATATTCCAAATTGATTTTTCTTAGTGCCTTTACTTTTATTAGTTATCTTAGATACATCAATTTTCCTCAATTATAATGATTTGTAATGTAATATATTCTCATATTTCATCCTTGATATTTTCATTTGACATTTTTTTAAAACAATTTATTCATAAATCCCATTTCATTATCATCTATTAATATCATTCTTTTATTTACATAATATATTATCAATATTAGATATATAATGATATTATAATGTACAAATATTGTGACCATAATATCTTCCAATATCATAATTATTTCCAATAATTATAATTCCCTTGGTTGTTTTCATTAGTTTCATACAATATTTATTTTTCTTATTTTTATTATCTTAATCCACCATGGAATGGGACTCTGTTGTGATTTATAATTAATGATTATACCAAACATATTATAAATTATTCCAAAATAAATTATAGCACCTTAATTTTACCAAAATCCAATATATTAGTATTTATTTGGTTTTTCGTATTTTGATTTTCATCAAAAAATTAAAGGTTTATCATAGAGAACATGATTCCTCACCGATTTTAAAATCCAAAATATTCAAAGGGAGGTTTATTATAACATTATATTGTCCCAAATTGATGGTATACAAGGTATATTATTATTTAATACCACATGAGATATACAATTAAATGAAATCATGACCCTCTTATCACATGTTGGACGTCTTTTAAAAAAATATTACTTTTATGATCATTGAGTAACATCAGTAACATTATTATTAATTTTTTTAATTACAAATTGTTGTATAGTCAATATTGGATTACTCAATCTCTAATTGAAAATATTTCATATTTACCATGTTTATATGATCATCAATCATAACCACCATATCTTCACAAAAATTCATCATTAATTAAAATTATTCTACATGAATATTAACATAATTTTGTAATAAAAATTTGTGTTCCTTGATCATATTTTATTTTATATCCAATTGTTAATTCTATACATGAATTTCGTTTTTCAAATATTCATCATGTGGATGGATATTTCTTTCTAGAGTAATATTGACTCCATCTTTAATAGTTTATTATTGGAACCATTTGTATTCAAACTATGTTGTACAAATTTCAAGATCATCCTTTTATTGCTCCAAATGATCCAAATGTCTTCAATATATTTATATATTTAAGATAATTTCATTGTAATGTAATCACCCTATTATTTTTTTCATTTCTAGTGGGGTTATTTCTACCACTATTATTTAAAAGTCTCAAAAATCAAGAAATAATTTTTTTTGTGAAAATGAAATGTATGAAATCTCTGATAATATTATTTCTTTCATCATGATATGATTTATAATGATCATAATCAACCCTTATGGTTGTATATCTTTATTTATGTCAGTTTATTGATTAATTTTCACATATATTGTGATCACATAACATACGTGAGGTTGGAATATTCTCCTTCTCCTTTGTAGAATCATGATATTTATTTCCTTCACAATAAAATTTTGATATAAATCTTTATTTATATGTGTATATAAAATCTAATAATTCCTCTCCATTATAAAATTTGTATTGCTTCTTCAACTACATTTTATTTTTCATTCTGTTGTTCATCATGGACCTATTCTGAGTATAATTTTACTCACAAATAATTGTATCTCTAAAAACCTTCACATCAATATTAATAATGTAATTAATCACTAATCATTAAAAATATAATATATTAAAAAAATAGTATGTAATAGAGGTCATCCTTTCCTATGATACCAATTAAGTGAACCATATTGGGATTTATAAAACACTAGTAGAGTGGGAGAATAATTGTTAGATATTTTTTGAGTGATTTTATTTTTTATCCATTTTTTAATAATACATTTTACTTTCTTGATTATCATATTATCTTGTTGGTATAATATGAGAGTATATGATTACATGTAAAAAAATGATGTGATTGTTTTTAAATGGTCACTACTTTTTGTGAGTAGTTACCCATTAACACTAATATTGATTACCAGTGAACTACTTATCAACTATTATTAGATATAAAAAATATTCATTTTGTTAGAAAAAAATCTTTATCATGTGTGTGAAACCTTTCTATTTAGAAGGGGATTGAAACAATCTTGTTTCTCTAGAATACTGATGAATTTATCCAACTTATAGCTCTATAGTTGTTCAGTATACAACCACTAAAGATATTATTCACCTTATTATGTAAGGTTATTTATAGCATAATAAATTATTCCACAAAAATTGGATTCCATTGGATTATATCAGGCTACTTTTTTCTACACTTATTCTTTAGTACTTGTTAATTTACCATTATAAACACAAAACATCCTTTTTTATTTAATTATATAAAATTTTTATATGTAATAACACTGTCTAATAATATACTTTCAATGCTAATTCATCCAATAAAGTTATCTGAATAAATTATATTAAATATAAACTTATGATCATCATTTCATATAGATATTCCATCCAATATATGGATGTCTAATTTTTCCATTTTCTTTCCTACTATCTATTTGAATACTTATCATCGTAAAACACATTATGGATGGGAGAATTTAAGAATAGATTTATGGAGAACAAAAAGTGGGAAATTAATATTATTGTTCTCAAACAAACCTATATTGGAGAAGGATTTAAGTTATAAATTGATGCATTAATGAATGGAATGGGTTGTGAACTCTAGAAAATTTATATTTTGATAACATGCACATCATGATAGATAAATATTCATACAAAAAGATATCTAACACATGATATGTTGTAAGTTGCAGTAATTGCTACATTGATGATTTGTAAAATTTAACTGCATGTTGAGAAGAGTGAAATATATATATATATATATATATATATATATCAAAAGATTCTAATGAATATATTAATGATTATGTAGGTAAAAATGAATCAGGAGATATGAACGTAGTTAAAAAATGGATTGTTATTTCTTTATTCAGTGCGATCATGGAAAGGAAAATATGGTATCTAATTCACTCAGTAGAGAAGAACATACAAATATGTCAATTATTTATATTCATAGAGACCCTATCATTATATATTTTTAATTTATAGATATAGATATTATTACGGAAGAGAAGGCATAAAAACTTTCTCAAATTATATCCTTTGTATCTATCCATGTGATGATAAAAGTTGATTTAAAGGTTAATTATGAGATTCAAATAAAGGTGGAAGCCATAATGGAAAGAGGATTGATGATAGGAATATATGAAAATGATTTCATTCAATCACAAACATGAATTTTAGTTGCATCAAAACCCGAGATAATGAAATTCCTATTGGATAATGCACAATAATTATGTTTCCCTATCTTTCATAGATACACATAGATATACTAAAATCATGGAGAGAACTTATATTGAGACAACAAGAAAAATGAAATTACTCAGTACACTAACAGGTTCATGGTATTTATTTAATTTTAAATATACAGTCAAAAATCAAATGGGATTATACAACCATTTCCAATAACCATACGGATATGGGAGAACATCATTATGGTTATTATCAATGTTATGTCAAGAATATCCATAGAAATAAGTGTGATATGGCTTGTAGAAGGTCAACTCAACAAGATTTCAAAGTTCATAGATTTTTAATTCGGTTCATTTATTGACTAATATTCAAAAAAATTCATAAATTGTTTGATAAGGATATATATTGAATCCTTTATGATATTTAATTAATTACGATCAATGGATCAATTCTAAATTCTAGAGAAGACATTATCATGATCATAAATATTGAACATTAATACATCATATGACCCCAAAATGATGTCCAATCTTAATGGACCATTGAAACACTCAAGTACGTATTGAGAGCTTTATCAATGATATTTTAAAGAGGATGGGATCAATATCTCCCATTGGTTTGGTTCATGTACAATAATATCTTCTTCTATAGTATTGAAATGTCAAAATATGATGCTTAACATGGGAAAAAATATTGAACTGATATATATTTGGAATAAGTTGTTGAATGAAATATTTGTGGACATAATTTCCATTAAAAAAGGATATAGATGGATCAATCCGTTCTTTAATACTTTTAAATTTCATTGAGTTAAAAAATATTTATTCTGAAAATTGTCAATGGGTCTTGGATGTTGATGTTTGAATCAAAATGTTCATTTTCATATCAAAATGAAAGAATGGCATGTGGTTTGGAATAAAGGGGAACTAAATCATAATTACATTATCCCATTTATAATCCTTCATTTCATAAGAGTAGTGGCATATCTTCTAGGTATTCCACCAAACCTAGATAATGTTAATGGTTTCCTTAAAATACATGTCCTTTGGATATACATACATGATCCCTAAATTTTTTGAATTCTTGGGGTGTTACAACTGGTCCAAAAATAATATTGTGGGGAATGACCAGTGAATATCTTTTTCATAAGAGATAATATTATATTCGACAATAAAAAACACCCCATTAATGTTATATTGGGGGAATCACTAGTATGAAGATGTAAAATGGGAACCAATGTAGGTAATGAAATATATTTATCCTCATATATTATCATCTAGGGATATGAGAAGAAATTTAATGGAATAAATTCTTGAAGTGGGAATCAATGAGACAAACGAAAAATCTATATAAATATTTTTTTACATGAATAAGTGTATAATATGATACTAACACTTGGAAAAAATAATAAAACTAACAATGACATATTTCATAATCAAGAAAAAATAAATTTAAGGATTAAATATTGAAAATAAAATGGAAAATAATATAACAGTAAAAATAATAGAATATATCAAATAATATAGAACTATATAAAATTGAGCATGTTGATCTTCAAGAACTACGTCATGTGGGAATTGAATGATAAAAAAAAGAACATCAATTACCCAATTGAATTTTTAGAAACGAAACAATAATGAAAATTGATAGGGATAGTGGCGAATGATTAATGGGGGAATTAGATTTAATTTTTAAGAATTAATTTGATAGTTGGGATAATAATATGACCATATGAATAATAACATGACTATTTGGAATAGTAACCTAACAATTAAGAATTGCAACTTGATGATTAAAATAGTTAATTGACTTAAGATATTAAAATTTCTTACAAATAATATTAACAAGGAATATTTTATAAAATATTAATATTGTATTGATATAAAATAAATATCATGAATTAAAACTCAATGAAATTTTAAGTATCCTTTTATTAAAAAGAAATTTATTTTTCAAAAGTCATTGTATTTTTCTCAATGGTTGAAATAATCTATGATTGATAATTATTTTGATTTAATGAATGTAATTTTTGGATTCTTGGAAATAAATGTTTTTGGTGGGGATTTTTCGTAATTACCAAATAAACAATAATTTATTTTTTAATAGTAAAAATATAGATTCTAAAAAACATGTATTTTGTATATTACGTCATTTAATATTTAATAATAAAATAATAATTTTTTTAATTTTTTTTTCAAAAAATAGTTTTTAGTATGTTAATAAATTCATGAAATTAATATTCATATCCTAAAAGTTATTTTCCAAAGCCTTATATCTAAATTATCCCATTAAGAAACACTCTATCAAATTTTCAACATTATTTTTTTAATAATAAAATTTCTAATGTTTCTAATGGGTTTTAATTTCAAAAATACATATGTTTCTTAAAATATATAATTCATAATGTCAGATTTTTGACTATTATAATGGTGAACATTGATTTAATATTTAATTTAATATTTTATCCTTGAAGAGAACCCTCTCCACAAATAGAAAAACTCCCACTCCATCCCTTCGAAAACAACATCTATTACACATCTCAATGACAATACAATATAATCATTTCATATCATAAATCCATTATAATCCTTAGGTACATCCTATAGTTAAATTACATCAATCATTCGATGAGTAATGTGTCACAACAAATGTATAATATAAAGATTGGGTTAATAGTAATATAAATCATCCCTTTAATAGCATTAGTAAAAGGGTAGTACCGACACTATTTAAGAACTTATAATGTTAGAAAATTGAATGGATTTTCATTTATAGATACCCTAATAAGTGTTGATAATGGAATCCTTTAATAGTGCTAAAAAAGAGCTGATAAATAAGTCCTATAGCAATTTTTTAGCACTGATAAACAAAACCATTATTAGTTGTTTTTTAAACATTAATAAATGGGGATTATATTATTTTTGTTTGAAAATATACCTGCCCCACCATTTATCAGTTCTCCCACCAATATCAGTGCTTGTCACCCACTCGCTAATTGCTCCCCTCCTTTTATCATCACTTTACATAATTCGAACCTCCTATGTGTGACCCTTCTTCCTGTATGTTTCCGTCATAAGACCTCCCCTTCATATGCCCACACCTTTTCCACTACCCTATATTGTTTTTCTTATATTTTGTGATATATCTATAAATTTTTACATATAATATTTAATTATATATATATATATATATTTAAATAAATAAATATACATAAATTTATATATGTATATATGTATTTATTTATTAATATATTATTACAAATATATATACATAATTATATTTTTAATGTAACTTTATAATATTTTTTACATTTGTGTATGAGTATGGGTCTTTTTATAAATACATACATACATAGATTCAAATATTTATATATGATTGTCCATATATAAATAATACTATTAATATTTATATTTATTTACATATATAATATAATACTATTTATATACGTATATTAGAATATATATAGATAAATTTGTATATCAATTTTTTAATACAAACACATACACATATATATATATTATATACATTAATTGTATAGGTATATAAACATTAAAAAAATTTATTTTTAGTATAATGGAAATTATTTTTTTATTAATATAATATTAATATATTTAGAAATATATTTTACATGTAAATAAGTTTTTAGATTTATTTTTGAAATTTAATATTAATTGGTGAATATATATAAGGAATATATAATTTTATATATTCTATTATAAATAACTATATATTATAAAAAATTATAAAACATATAAAAACAAAATTCAAATAAAAAGATAATACATTGGAAAAAATTATGTCTCCGCCAAGAAAATACAATAAGAACCCCATAAGTATGGATGAAATTCAATCGAATGTTAAAAACATTATATAACCCAACTAAAAACATAGTTTTGGAGTATTTGTGGGAATTTATTTCCTCAATAAAGTTGATGGGGGATTCCCCTATATAACTAGGGAAAATATCATTTCATGAACATCGATTTGAAATTTGTAAGAGCACAAATGGACACCCTAACAAAAGTGTATATTTGTTTTAAGTTCTAATCATGTTTTTGACTTATTTTAAAGAATTTTTCAATTGTTTTTTAGTTTTTCTATCTAAAAAATTGATATTAAATGACTATTACATGATAATGATTAGTAAATAAAAAATTAATATTATTTCATAAATTTATAATACATTTTCGATTAATATCTTCAATATTATGTGTAAATTCTTACGTGGCCTTTTATAAATCATCATTAATAAAATATTTTATATTTAGAAATATTAATAATTTTTTTTGTTAATATATTATTTTTAATGTTTTTTATGAGTTTACCCACTATAAATTCCATTAAAAAACTACAAATGACCCCTCTTATCAATGATTTTTTACTAGTGATGTTAAATCCCCCCTTTATCAAATATTTTTTGATAACACTGAAAAATAACCCCCTTTATCACTTCTTTTTTTATTAGCCTTGATAAAGAGACCCCCTTTATCAATACTTTTTACTATCCCAAATAATGGTACCACTATTTTTACACTTTTTATTATTATCGTTGATAAAGTTCCCCCTTTATCATTGTTTTTTTTCATCGATAAAGACCCCCTATCATCTATTTTTAGACTGTTTAAGGGGGATATAATCGGTAATTATTCAAGCACAAATAAATGGGAACATTATCATTGATTTTTTCCATCACTAATAATTCCAACCACTGTTAAAATACAGTTTTTATTAGTGTAATATTACATAATCTTTTATAATAATTTTTATTTTATATTTCTCAATCATTATTTTACATTACATAAAAAAGATTATAAAATTAATCCAGTAGTATTTTAACAACATGTTAATATCAATAACTTAATTTAATGATTGATATTGAATAAAATTGTGTTATATATCTCTAACCTTATCTTTGTAATGTTTCTCATTATTAGGTGGTATATCACTAATGAGGAAGTTTCTAATTCTCTTCTTATCACCACCATTAAGGATAGTTATAAAAATTATTTTAATATATAAACATTTAAAAAAAATGGTACTTTTATAATCATGGAAATTTTTTTATTAATATAATAATTTAAATAATAGAAACCAAAAAATTGATATGATACAAAATAATTTTATGGAAAACATAGTAATATATATAACACATTTAAAAAATTAAATTCAAAAAAGAAATTATAATGATTATAAATGATCATCATTTAAAATAATCATGATTTAAAATTATATTAATCATTAATTAATCATAAGCTATATGTTAATGAGGATTAAATGTGAAAAAATAACAAGGGGACTATGTAAAAGGGTTTCTTGAACCCAAATATTTATTTTTGGGTAATCTCATCATTCTCTTTGTTATTAGTACATATCCATATCTAATGAATTCGAACTTTCCAATTATTATTTTCACAATTTATTTTAAGCGATATAGATATTTAAACCATATTTAAATGGTTTATAATCCATCTATATTTATTATTCAAGAAGACTTAATTTCTCAAAAATATATTATTGGCTTATCTTGATTTTTTTGTCTCCATTCAAGTTTGATTTTCTTTTGTTCTAAAATATGATATATCATATTAAAATTTTAAAATAAAATGTAACTCATTGATTAATTATTTTCAAAATATTTATTAAATCAGTTTATTTTTGTTGAATTATATCATCAAAATGAGTATTATTTATTTCTCTTCAATGTGGCATGCAAGATTATGAGAATTTTATTATATGATAGGTAGTTCAAAAATATATAGACTTCTTATTGAGTTGTATAATTTGATATATCTCATGATATTATATGTATTATGTGTGAACATAATTATTTCTTTTTTAGTATGATAATGTTATTATTTATGAGTGTATTTTATGTTTGAACATGTTGTTATCTTTGCTGAAAATTATTTTCGGTATTTAATGACTATATAACAACTATTTATTTTTTTTCATGTTCCAATTTCCCTGATTTTTTAAAATTATTACCTTATGATTTTGAGGATTATTCATCTCATATGAAATGATGTTATAATGCCCCACCCTTAAACATTACATAATCATGAGTTATGTCAAGAATCTACAGTAAGGATCTTTTCAAGATTAGTGTTTTAGAAAATTATGTCGTAACAATTACATTACATCTCAAATTTTACAATGTAGACTCTTCTAATCTTTCCAACTTTATTTCACAAATATAAAACTTGTTAATTAAAACCAGATTTCTTTTTATGTTATAACTCTTCTTGAAAAAATCTTTTATCTTACCCTTCCTTATTCTTTGGGAAAACATTTCAACATCATGGGATGGGCATAAAAAAATATGAAAGGGTTATAATATAAGGGAAGAAAAAATTTGACTATAAATAAATAAAAATAAATGTAACCCTTTTTTCAATCAAACATACCTTGTTAAACCATAATATTTATGAATAACAGATAGAAATCTAAAATAGAAAAGGTAACATACTTATATTGTCTCTTTCACAGCTACATAGTGTGTTACATTTGGAATAACCATCATAGTATATTCCCTAAATTGCATAGGAGAAACATTATTGTTTACCTCCAACATGTTACTCAATGAATTGGAGATCTATCTCAGTCTCACTTTCCCTTGGTTTATCACAGAACAACCTGTAAGCGTAAACAATGTCTAAGAACCATAACATTATCAAAACACATGAACACGTATTAGTTAAAGATAAAGTATCCACATTGAAATCAAAATATAAAATTTTAGTATATGGCCATAAAAAATTCATTTTAAAATCATTTTTAATACCAAAATACGCTAAAATATAATATGGTATATAATTTCATTTTAAAAACATTATAACTACTTAAAGAATCCAATTGTAAAGATGATCGCGGCGACGGAAATGTCGTTGTCACCACGTATGTTAAAAATAAACATTACCTTGGTCTCTTAGTAAAATGATACGTAGATAAAACATTCCCAATGAATGATATTAAATTCTTAAGTGGTATATACAATGTATAAATGATTGTTTTGTATAAATCAATATATACCTCATTGAATAAAGATTGAGATGATGCCCCTTACCATGATTATATCATTTGATTATTGAAAAATCAATGACTTAATTATGTATGAAAAATATAAACACCCCCAATATATGTTGATATTATGTTTAAAATAATCATAGGTCATTCAAACATATTAATTTAATGACATAATCATTATGTATAATATTTACAAAAAAAATGGAAATCGGGTTAAGAAGTTCCCATATCTGGAGTCCAACATGTCTTGTATGTTACATGTTATTTGAGAATAATAAACATCAGTTAATATATAATAGATTAAGAAAAATATTCAAGATTATTTTTCATTTTATATGAGTTATTATCTTCTAATAACGATTAGTGCATTATTTGGGTTCATATCGGGCATTTTGTCGATGTTCGAAATTTGAGTTATAAATGAAATTTTTATAATTAAAATTTATCTAGGTGGACAAATGTCCATTATTTACAGAATAATATTCACGATTTAGATATCAAATATATTATATATATGAAGTATATATGTGTTTATAATTGTCCACATAATTTGGATATATGAAATGAAATTCACCATTCAAGGAGAAAGTATGTCGTACGTACTAATGAACATTACTTTCATTTATTTTTAATATTTAATGGGATGAAAACATAATGATACATAGTTATATTATAATTCAAAAATAATATCATATTTTATATATGATACATACGTAATTTAACACCATAATTTATACCTTCCGTGTATAGTATGAATGAGTCATATCACTTTGAGGCGGTAGTTGTATGCACTTCCTAAAATGAAATTATTGTAATTACCAATTATGGAAACAATGAAGTTATGATATAAATGAAAAATACAGATGCATAGATAAAATATAAATATATTATATATCACATTTAAAAACAGTTCCATCATAATGTCTATCATGAGAGGTAGTTGGAGATAATTGAACTATTATCGTTTCGTGATGCAGCAGTTCACTGTCCACAGAAATAGTATGTTTATATACATTAGATGAAGGTGTGTGTAAGTGTAGATTAAATTATTCTCCAAAAAATAATTTATATTTAATATACATGTTTTTTATAAAATAATGGAAGAAAGAGAGTTAGGGAGTTGGAGAAGTAAAATAAAATAAAAGAACTTGAGAGAAGACAATAACTTTAAACCAGGTTACTCCCTTTGGTTTGAACCAAAAAGCTTCCATTGATGTGAATTATGCCTAAGTTAAGGATACTAAGAGGAATATAGGGATATTGGGAGCTTATTTGGTTTGAGTTAGGATTAGATAAGGGGTATGAGAGGTTTTATTAAGGTGTTAGATGTGATGACCTTTTATAAGGGAGTGGTGGGGCTCTTTCAGAATGTTTGAAAATATTATTTTTTTATAAATTTATTATAGATTTTATAAGGTATATAACATATTTATTTATAATATATGGTTAATATAAGAATATATAAAATCATATAATAAAAAATGGATAGGTTTGGGATATTTTTTCATCCATATCATTCTTATTTATCCCTTTGTTAACATGTTTATCTTTTACCATGTCCTCTTATATATTCATAATATATATTTATATATTTACTATAATATAAAAAGCGCCCAAAAATGCATCATTAATGACATTTATAACATCATATTTGAAATTTGGATGAATTTTAGATTTTTAGGACTATTTTATCATTTAATAAAATATTGATTTATTTAAAAACACTTTTTTGTCAATTATTATTGTATTTATATCAAGACTTTTTAACAAATTCAAACATACATGATTCTTTCAAAAAATAAAAATTAATTACTAGATAACAAGTCATGGTAATATATAAAATTATTGTATGGCATAAAATGTTTCAAAATTAATTTATTTTATTATTTATAATATCATATATTGGAATCTTTTATTAAGGAGTCAGTTATTGTATCACCAAAGTGTCATAATTAAATTTATTTATTAAATGTATAAAATTTATAAATTAAATTCCATGATTTAATTAATCTAATTATATTTCCAAAAAAATATTTATAGTTGAATTGATCACTTATAGAGACCCATATAAAATTTTTTTATGGAAAAATATTCTTGTTTATGATATTTTTTTTACATTAAAAACTAATTAGCAATGTCATTATCTTACCTAGTTGGCATTAAAATGCCAAAAGTCTCAGCCAATGAATTTTTGGGATGTCCATTATTCATCCAATAAGGTTATGAAAAGTTTTAAGGTAATTGTATATTATTATAATATTATTTTTACCGTGAATTACCCTATTTACCATTAATCGCGGTAAATAAAAATCATAAGGTAATATTCATTAAAAAATCATCTTATTGAACAACTTCTTACATATTGATGATAACCATGTATATAGGATTTTTTAAATCCAATTTATATAAGTGGTAAAATTTTTATTAAAAAAAGAATTTTGATTTTAACTATAATGCATTGTTTTTCAATATTGATAAAAAATTAAACGTTTTCAGAAAAATGCCAAAAATTTATGTAATTCTAATTTTGATATTCTAAATTTAAAAATTACATATATTTTACTAAATTCAAAACATATATGTTCCATTAATTTATTTTTAAATAATTTCTATCGTCAAAACCAATAAACATGTTTTTATGAAATATTATTTATTAAAATATTTACACTTGTTTATGTCTAATTTCAATGTAAAATTACATCCAATGACCAAAATTGGATTAAATAGTAAAAATATTATCAAATAATACATTAAAACTAATGAAAATAACAATCTAACTCTATATATAAATTATATTAAAAGTCATTTTGGAATTAAAATGGAGTATTTTTCTTTATTCATTACGAAAAATAACATTATCATGAAAACAACCAAATTTCATCCAAAGTAAATTTTGATGTCTCTCTTATAAATAATAAATTTATTTTTCCAAATAAAACAGATAAAAGATATATAAAACTATATTTAAAAAGGGTTTTCTATTAAAAGAAGTTAAATAATCCTTTTAAGGAATATTAGATTATTTATGCTCAAAATTGGATTCATTCCCATTTGAAACCTCTAACTTTTTTTGAGAAAATGTAAAAAATTTAACAAACATGTGTAATCATATTTTAGTTAGTTCTGTTCATTCCCTCAAATAAAAATTCTATGTATTAATTACCATTTTAAATAATTATATAATCTTATTATATTTTAGTATAACACAACATTGTGTGTAGCGTATGATTTCGATGAAACAGATTGTTTCTTATTGGATACGCCATAGAACATAACATCCCCTTTAAAGTATAATTAATATTTAACTCCGAAATATTAATAAATTTGAAAATATAATATTCTTTTTTACATATGATGTTACATCCTTCCCCATTTTGGAGGTTCCATCCTAACCATTTGAAAATTGGGAGCAGAATCATCATTAAATGTTCCACAACAGAAAAAGAATCAATAGAACTAGAACATTAAAAGTAAGAAATAAACATGAAAAGGTCACTCAAGAGAACCCATACTAGAATTTTGGGTAGGAAAACATGGATATAGATGAGAAAAAAACCATCATGTTCTGATGGAGAGTGGTAGAAAACATGATTAGGAAAATGTTAACCACCAGAAAATCACAAACTTGTGATAGTATAATCTGTATTTGATTCTCCTGTAAGAAAACTAAATAAAAAACTTGTTTTTTTGTTTTAGGTTTCCTTTCATAAAGTTCAATAAATTTTTTTGATCTTTACTAAGACAATAATGATATATTCTTACTTTTCATGTAGAGATTCATCTTTAAATATGTTTTTACAATAATCAAATCATTTCTCCAAACAATGAGTATTCAAATGACTTAGTTACACTTGATGTAATAGAATCATCTTCTCTAGATTCACATAATCCATAAAATATGGACTTTATATTTTTCATGTCGTTAGATATTAACCAAAACCAAAATGGTAAGTAAAAAGTCATATAACCCCCCAAAAGTGTAAATCTTTATAAAAATAAATACTACTCCAAATCACTAAAATTCAACATACAATTACCAAAGTTCATAAAAAACCATTCAATAAACAATTTTCCTTACAATTGTTCAAAATAAACCAAACTAATATTGAAACCCAAAATTCAGAAGGCCTTGATCACATAGTCTTCCAATAAAATTTAACATTTATCTCTAAATAAATTAGAAACTTATAAAAGTCACATACTGAATGATAATTAACCTAGTCACATATTCTCAATGATAGGTTAGTCATTTCCATAAATAACTAGAATTACAATAATTCCACAAAAAAACATAGATTCTTCCAAAATAATTTCATACATTACTCCACAAATGAAATACTATAGGAATCTACATTACATAGGCATATAGTGTTTCCCAAAAAGAGAGAACGTCTTCCAAAATTACCTCTATCAATTAATCACCAAACTATTATACAGTACAAAGGTTATCCATTTGATAAAATATAAGATACCAAATCAACTTATTCTTGATCAATAAAATATTTTAGCTTCAAACAAAAAGTCATCCTACCCAGGGACATCACAAAGTCTAGTGGTATGTAATAAATCCCAATAACACTTTGGTTGTTGGTTTGATTATCACAGCTTCGTCCGATTTGAATGTATGTCACACAGTTTGTGTGTTTTCCAATTTAAAAAACCCAAAATAACTGTAATGTGATTTAACCTCAATAGTTATCTTATACCTATCATTTTTATACAAACTCATATTGAACTCAATATCATAATTCAGGAAGAATTATTGACATTTTTACCTCCATAATATAATACTTTTCTTAAAGAAAGAACATTGTACATTGATCATGGTGTCCACCTGGTTTCATCATTATCTTGTTCATGTAAATAGATGGTCCATTCATTCAACAATTATTTAGAGATAATTCAAAATCATTTACTGCATTTATCCAAATACAACTCAGACAACCTAGGTCATATGGGTGTTCAAAAAAATTATTTACGAAAAATAATCATGTATGACATATAATTTCAAAACATATGATAAAACATTCATTCTATAAAATAGTCAAACCGAGTTTGATTTGAAACATACAATCAATGATCCTTTTAAAATACCATATGTATCTACTGAAAAAATATAATTAAAAATAAAATATAAATAGGTTTCACAAGGGTGTCCTTCTTTAGCAAGTTTTTCAAAATCACAATATTCTTCAAAATCATGGGATAAGGTATAATATTAGAAAATTCCTTGATAATATTTACCTTTCATGAAAATATGTGAATATTGAGACAATGGGATTTTATAAAATACAGCCCACGATCCATTATTGTATGGAGGTATAGCGAAGGTGTTTGATATCAAAACAATTTTTTGCAAGTGATTTGTATGTTCGAAAATGTTTTAGAGTCATCTTAATATAACTTTGCAATAATTATTGCCAAAAAATTCATCAGGATGAGATGATAATTTATATTCAGATCCTCCTCGTTCCATTTGTAAATGAATTTTCATGATTTGAATAATTTATAAAACAAGGATTTAATTGAGGAAAACAGACACATGGACTAACCATGTGTTTAATGAAAACACATAATCATTAATGTTCTCTAAACCGACCATTGATACAAACTCTATGGACTCAACCTTAAACCTTACATAATCTTTATTTATTTCAACAATTCACATTGAGGATCTCTTCCGATTAAGAGATTTAAGGAATTATGCTGTAACTAGTACATTACATCTCAAAAATAACAATGTAGACTCTTCTACTCTATCCCATTTTTTTAAAAAATATAAAACTCCATTAAAAAATAAGATAATAGATCATGATATTAATATTCATAAATACATATTTTTTCATACGCTTCTATATACCCTGTGAAATACATTTCAAAAACTAATGATGAGCATAAAATGATCAATATGGGTTGTAAAATAAGGACTGAAAACATTATCCCATCAATAAATACCAATCAGTGAAACCATAAATTTCAATCATAACGTACCTCATGAAATCTAAATATATATGAATAAGACATAAAAATAATAAATTATAGCGGTAACTAGTTGAATACATAACATACATAAAATGTATATTTCACAGCTACATAGGGAGATAAATTTGGAATACCCATTATAGTATATTTCTTAAAACTCTCAGGTGAAAAATTAACGTTTACCTCTGTCACATTACTCAATTCATTGTAGATATATCTCCGGCTCACCCACCCATGGTTTATCGCGGAACCACACGTATGAGAAAACAATTCCAATAAACCAAAACAAAATAGTAGCACATGAACAAGCATAAATGAAAGACAAAATTTCTACATTGAAATAACAATATAACATTTCAATATTTTGACATAATCAATCCCTTATGAAAACCATTTTCAATCAAAAAATATGTAAAACATGTATATGATATTTATTTGTCATTTAAAAACATTGAAGCTTGTTAAGGAAGACGAATATCAAAATTATCGCATCGGCAGAACAGTCATTGTAACCACGTACGTTAAAAAAAGACATTCCCTTGGTCGTTTTGTGAAATTATATGAAGAAACAAGATTGAAATTGAATTAAATTAAATGTTATATGGGTTTATACACTGTATAGATTAATGTCATGTATAAATAATTGTGAACCTCAATGAATAATGATTGAGACGAAGTCCCTTATAATGAATGTACCATTATATTATGGATAAATCAATGACATGTTTATGTGTAAAAAATATAAATACACCTAATATAAGTGGATGTTAATTTTATATAAATCATAGGTCATTCATAAAAATTCATATCACAACATAATTGAAAATAAAATATTTACCCAATGAATTGAAATTGGTTTACGAAGTTCCCATACCTCGAATCCAACTTGTCCCGTATGTTCCATACTCTTCTTGAATAATAAACATAATTTAATTTATACCTTTTCAAAACATTTTTTATGTTTATTATTCTTTTTATTTAACTAATTATCATTCAATAATAATTATATGACTTTTTGAGTTTATATCAGACATTTTGTCGATATTCAGAATTTGAGTTAATAATGAACTTTTTATTATTACAATTTGTCTATGTTGTCAAAAATATGTTACATAATGAATAATATTAATGAATTAGATATCATATTTATTATATATATCTAGTATATATGTATTTATGATATTTCATATAATTTTGATATAAGAAATTAAATGCATCATAAGGGAGACAGTAAGCCGTATGTATGCAAAAACGCTACTTTAATTTTTGTTACATATTTAATGGAATGAAAACATAATGATACATAGATATATTATAGTTAAAATATAATATATTATTTTATATAATTTACATATGTTCACTAACAACATCATTTATATGATCAATGTATAGTAAGAACAAGTCATATCACCTTTACGGGGTGGTAGTCCACACATCCCCAAGTAAAATTATCGTATTACCCATTAAAAAAACCATAAAGTAATGATATAAATGATAAATACATAATCATATAGGCAATATAAATATAATATACACACACATATATATTTCCATCATAATGGCCCCCATGAGAGGTGGTAGGAGATAATTGAACAATCATCATTTTGTGAGGCACTAGTTCGCCGTCCAGATAAACAATATGTTGATATCCATTAGATAGAGGTGTGTGTAAGTTTTGTTTGTATACATCTAATTAAAACAACCTATTATATTATAGATACAATTTTGGTAATAAAATAAATTAATAATGATTATTTAGTGTGTTGTAGGAGGAAAATAATATAAAAGTACTTGAGAAAGGACTTTACATTTAAATATGGTTACTCAATTTGATTTGAACAAAAATGATTTCTTGAAGTCCCTTCTACCTAAGTTAATAATTCTAGGAGGAATATAGGGATATTTTGAGCTCATTTGTTTAGAGGTTGGATGATACAAAAGGCCCGAGAGGTGAGAGTAATGGGTTTGATGTGACGACCTTTTATAAGGGAGAGGCGGCTCTCTTTAGGGATGTTTGAAAATATTATTTTATTATAAAATGATTTTATGTTTAAAAATATCCAAAAAAAATTATTTTGAAGATAAGGTGCATATATATCGAAATAAAATAATAAAATAATAAATGGACAAGTTTAGTAAATAGTTTAATCCTTATCATTCTTTTTTAACCCTTTGTATAATTATATATAATTTACCACGTCCTCTTATATATTGACACTATATGGTAAATACATTTATAATAAAATTACAAGTGACACAAAAAGGATCCTTAATGACATTTTAACATCATATATATAATTTTGAAAATTTTTATATTTTATGACTATTTTATCATTTAATAAAATATTTATTGATTTCAAAACTCTTTTTTGTCAATTTTAACACTATTCATATAATTACTTTTTTAAAAATCCAAACCTAGTTGATTATTCATAAACACCAAAATTAATTTTATGAAAACAAGTCATACAGATCTATAAATGTTTGGTATGGTATAAAAAGTTTCAAATTGAATTTATTTTAATATTTATAATATCATTTATTTGAATCTTTTATTAATGAAGCAATTACTGCATCACTATTGTGTCATAACTAAATTTATTTATTTAATGTCTAAAAATTATATATAAAATACCATTATGTAGGAAATATTTTTCGCTTATAAAATAATATTTTTAGTCTAATATATCACTTATATAACTCCACATAAAATTTAATTTTGTAAAAATATTCATGTTTATTATATTTTTATTTTTACTTTTAAAAAAAGTTATTAATGTCATTATCTTACCCTTGTGGCTTTTAAAAGCCAAAAGCCTTAGCCAAGAAATTTCTTGGTCATCCATTAGTCATAAAATAAGGTTGGGAAAAGTGATAATGTAATTTTATATTATTATAATTTTTTTACCTTTAATTATCTTATTTACCTTTAACCACGGTAAATAAAAATCAAAAGTTACTAATCAAAAATAATAATTACTTTTATCATATTGAACCAAATTTTACATACTGATGAATACCATGTATGTTGTATTTTTAAAATTAAATTCAATGAAGTGGTAAAAAAATTTGAAAGGAAAATGTCATATTTTATCTATTATGTAGTGTTTTTTAACTGTACATCAAAAAATGGAACATTTTCAGAATAATGCCATCAATTCACGCAATGATAATTTTGATATTCCATATTCAAAAAAGATATATATTTTACCAAATAAAAAATATATATCCTTGATTAATTAATATAAATTTATTACCTTTGTAAAAACAAAAAAAATGTTTTTACGAAATATTATGTATCAAAAGACTAACACATGTTTATGTCCAATTTCAAAGTGAAATTACATAAAATGTCCAAAATTGGATTAATTTTTAAAAATATAATCCAATTATACATTAAAACCAATAAAAATAACACTCTAACTATATAAATAAATAATATTATAAAGATGTTCTGAAATAAAACGTAGTAAATTTTACTATTCATTTAAAATGAACTTTATCATAAAAATACCAAAATATCATCCAAAGTAAATTTTAATGTCCCAATTCTAAATAAAATTATTTTTTCAAATAGAAGATATAAATGTGACATAAAATGTATTTAAAAAGGGTTTTCCATCAAATGGATGTTAATCGACCTCTTACGAATATTAACGAATTTATCAATATAATTTGATTCATTCAGATTTTGAACCTCAAACTTTTATTTTATTAATTTAAAAACATTTAACTGACGTTTGTAATGATATTGTAGTATGTTCTACTCATTCCCTTTAATACAATGCCTATATGTTAACTACCATTTAATATAATAATATAATATTATTATATTTCAGTATAACTCAACGTTGTGTGCAACGTATGATTTAAAAGAAAATTGTTATTACGTATCCGGTATTATATTGAACAAAGAATATCTAATGATGTAAAATTAATATATAATTCACAAATATTAATAAATATGAAAATTTCAAATTCGTTATTTACATGAGATGTTACATTCCTCCCCCTTTGGGGAATTGCGTCCTCACAATTTCAAAATTGTGCTTCGAAACATTATTAAATGCCTCAAATAAGAAAAAGAGTTAATAAAACTATAATATAAAAAAATTGAAATAAAAGTACAATATTCACATGAGATAACTCATAATAGGATTCTGTATAGGAATCCATTGATATAGAAGCAAAACAAACCATTGCATTTTGATGGAGGGTTGTAGAAAATGTGATTAAGATAATGTTAACCACCATTAAATCACAAACATGTGATAGGTTAAACGGTATTTGATTCCCCAATAGGAAATGTAAATAGAAAACAATTTTTGTTTGTTTTAGGTTACCTTTCATAAAGTTGGATAAATTATTTAAGATAATGACTAATATCAGAAGTAATTATACTTAATTTTCAAGTATAGTTTCATCTATTAAGAAGTTATTACCAAAAAACAATATTTTCACCAAACGATGAGTATTCAAGATTACTTGTTCACACTTGAAGTACTAGAATCAATTTCAAGAGAATCACCAAATCCAAAAAACATGAACTATATATTTTCCCAATCTATAGAAATTAAGCGAAACCAAAATGGTCAGTACAATGTCAGATAATCCCCAAAAAGGATAATACATTATTAAATGATATACTACTCCTAATCTAACAAATTTGACAAAAAATACCCAAAGTTCAATGAATTCCATTCAATAAACAATTGTCCTTACAATTCCTCAAAATAAACCAAACTAAGATTGAAACCTAAAATTCAAGAAGGATTTGATCACATATTATTCCCAAAAATTCAAAACATTTATCTCCAAATAAAATTGGTTTCTCTTAAAGTGTTATAATGAAAGGTAATTAACCTAGTCACATATTCTCAATGATAGGTTAATAATTTCTCTAAATAATCTCAATAGCTATATGTCCACAAAAAACCATAGATTATTATAAAATAAAAGCTCAACCATTACTCCATAAATGAAATCTCATAGTATTCAATTTTTCTTTATACATATAGTGTTTCCCCAAAAGAGTGAATGTCATCAAAAATAACATTTATCACTTAATAACAAATATATTTTCCTATACTATGGATATCCATTTCATAAAATTTAAGATACCAAATCAACATATTATTGATCAATAAAATCATTTAACTTAAAAGAACAAGTCATACTAACCTGGGACTTCACGTAGTCCACTGGTAGGTGATAAATCCCAATAACACATTGGTTGTGGGTTAGATTCTCATTGAATTCTCCAACGTGACAGTTTTTCATACAGTTTGTGTATTTTCATTTTTCAAAAACTCAAAAATAACCATAAATTTCTTAAACCTCAATGGTATTATTATTCCTCTCATTTTTAACCCAACTCATAATGACCTCAATATCATAAATCTAGAAGTCGTGTTGACATTTTTTACCTCAATTATATAACAATATTCCTAGAGAATGAACATTGTACATTGAACATGGTGTCCACCGGGTTTCATCTTAATCTATTTCAAGTATCTAGATATTCCATGCATTGCAACAATGATTTGGTGATCCTTCAAAATCAACTTCTTTATTTATCCAAATACACCTCGTACAAAATGGATCATTTTGGTGTTTATAGAAAAATAGATTCCAAAAATAATCATGTAGGACATAAAATTTCAAAAAATATTAGAAAGAATTATTTCTACAAAACAATCAGACCGAGTTTGAGGTGAAACATTCAATAAAAAGTCATTTTTAAATACTAGAAGTATGTTATGAAAGAATATACATTAAACGAAAATATAAATTAGTTTCACAAGGGTCTCCTTCTTCAAAAGATTTTTCAATATCAAAATATGCTCCAAAATATAGTGATTAGGTATAATATTTGAAAATCTCTTGATAAAATTTACCTTTATTGAAAATATGAGAATATTGGGAAAATGTGATTTTATTAAATACAACATATCATTCATGATGGTATTGAGTTATTGTGGTAGAGATTGATATCTCAAACAGTTGCTTTCAAGTGAGCTGTATTTTAGAAAATGCTTTAGAGTTGTTTGGACATGAATTTGCAATAATTATTGCAATAAAGTAATCAGGAGGAGATAATAATGTCATTTGAGATTATCCACTTTCAATTTTTAATCGACAATCCATGATCTGTAAATGTTATAAAACTAGGATTTAATTTTAAAAAATAGATATAGGGAATGACCATTGGTTTAATGAAAACTTATAATCAGTAAAGTTGTCTAAACTGTCCTTTTATACCAGCTATAAGGCCTTAGCCTTAAACATTACATAATATTGAGTTATGTCACGAATTCACATTGGGTATCTTTTTAGGATTATAATTTTAATGAATTAGACCATAACTATTACATTACATCTCTAAAATTAAAATGTTGACTCTTCCACTCTATCAATTTTTTTCATAAAAAATAAAACTCCTATAATAAAACAAGAGTTAATTTATTGATATAGTTTTTATTGAATACATCTTATCTCTTACCCTTCCTTATACCCTGTGATATACATTTCAAAAACATGGTATGAGCATAAAATTCTCAGTAAGGGTTATAAAATAAATAATGAAAACATTATCCAATCAATAAATAAAAATCAAATAAAACCATACTTCTCAATCCTAACATACCTTAAGAAATCCTAATATTTATGAATAATACACAAAAATAATAAATCATAAAGGTAACATGTAACTTGAAAAACATACACACATAGTAGATTTCACAGTTACATATGGGGTTACATTTGAAATATGAATCACATTATATTCCCAAAATCTCTTAGAATAAATATTAACATTTACTTCCCTCAAATTACCCAAGGAATTAGAGATCTATCTTGGGCTCACCCACCAAAGATCTATCACAGAACCACCAAAATGTGTAAATAGGGCCCAATAACCATAACATAATTATAAAACAATAACAATCATAAAGGAAACATAACAGTTCTATAGTGGAATAAAAATATAACATTTAAATATGTTGACATCATCAATCCATTCCTAAAACCATTTTCAATACCAATATATGTAAAAATAATATATGGTTTTATTTTCCATTAAAAACATTATGTCTTGTTAAGGATGTCAAATAACAAAATACTCATTGTGGGGGAAATGTCGTTGTCACTGTGTAAATTAAAAATAAAAATTTCCATTATTGTTTTGTAAAATGATAAAACGAAAAATGATTCCCTTTGAATTAAATTAATAGTGAAAGGGATTTATACTACATATAATGGAAATTATTGTATAAATAAAAGTATTCCTCAATGAGATAAGATTTATACGAAGTCCCTTACAATGATTGTATCCTTAGATTAATTATAAATTGATGAAATAATTATGTGTGATAAATATAAATACACAAAATATAAATGGATATTAAGTTTAAAACAATCATATATCATTCACTCATATTCAGAACAAGACATAATAATGAAGTATAAGGTTTACCCAAAATGGATATTGGGTTATGAAGTTCCCTTACCTCGAGTCCAACATATCTTGCATCTACTTTATTTTTCGTGAATAATTTACTTATATAAATTTCATGTTGATTCAGAAACTTTTTCATGTTTACTATTCCTTTTATATCACTTACATCCTTACAATAAAAATAATTAAATTATTTAAATTCATATTGGAAAATTTTTCGATGTTCGGAATTTGAGTTAAAAATGAACTTTTTATAATTACAATTTTCTAATATTGTCAAAATTGTTTTATCTATAGAATTATATTAGTGATTTAGATATCATATATATTAATTATATCCTGTATATACGTATAGATAACTTTCCATAGCATTTTTATATAAGAAATGAAATGCACCATTCATGTAGATGGTAAGTCGTACATATGCATGAAAGTTACATTCATTTCTTTTTCATATTTAATGGAAAGAAAACATAATGATGCATAGGTATGTAATAATTCATGTATAATATCATGTTTTATATACATTATATGTGTTCATTAAAACCATTATTTATACATTTCATGTAATCTATGAATGATTCGTATCACATTAAGGGGGCGGTAGTCCTCACAACCTCAAATGATATTATCCTATTTTTTTCATTATGGAAAGCACAATGGAATGTTAAAAATAAAAAATATAGAAGAATAGAGACAATATAAGTATAATATATATCATATATAAATACAATTACATCAAAATGTCCACAATGATAGGTAGTAGTAGATAATTGAACAATCATCCTTTCGTGAGATATTAGTTCTCCCTTATAGAAACAGTATGTTCATACCCATTAGATTAAGTAGTGTGTCCGTGTAGTTTGAACCCTTATTAAAAAAACCTAGTATATTTACGTCACTTTTACTGTTTTTAAAAAATGTAATAATATGATATTCATGATTTGAAGAATGAAAAACTACAAAAAGATCTTAAGAGAAGATGTTATCTTCAAATATGGTAACTCCCTTTGTTTTGAACAAAATGACTTCATTGAAGTGTCTTCTGATTATTTTTAGGCACTTAAGAGGAAGATATGGATCTTGGGAGCTTATTTTGTCAGAGGATGGATGAGATAATGGAATTTAGAGGTGTGAGTTATTGGATAGAGGTTATAGACTTTTATAATGGATTGGACGGGCTCTTTAAGAATGTTGGAAAATATTATTCTATTATAAAAATGATATTCAATTTCAAAAAGTCCAAAGATTATTTAATTCAATAATAATGTGCATATAGGTCTAAATAAAATATTCCAATAATAATTGGGTAGGTTTTGGATATTTTTTAATCCTTATCATTCTAATTTATCCCTTGGTTAAATTATTTAACTTTTACTAATTCCTCTTATATATTAATACTATATGGTTAATAAATTTATAATAAAATTACAAGAGTCCCAAAGTGGTTCTCTAATAACAATTTTAACATATTATGCATTATTTGGCCAATCCTTTTATTTTTAGGACTGTTTTAACAATAAATACAATATTTATTTATTTAAAAAAACTATTATATAATCTTTAGTACTATTCATATCATGACATCTTAAAAAATCCAATCAAACTTGTTTCATTTAAAAAACTATCATTATTTGAAAGATAACAAGTCATCGCAAACAATAAATTTCTTGCATTGCATAAAAAGGGTCAAAATAAATTTATTTTATTATTAATAAAATCATTTATTTGAATCAATTATTAATGATGCAATTATGACATCACCATTGTATCATAATTAAATTTATATATTTAATGTCTAGATATTTAAATATAACACCATGATGTATGATATAATTTTATCATTCCAAATAATACTTATAGTCTAATAGATCATATATATAACCCCATATAAAAAATTTTTTCGTAAAAAGATACTTATTTGTGATATTTTTATTTTTACTTTAAAAAACGTTATTAATGACATTATCTTACAGAAGTGGCTTTCAAAGTAAAAATGACTCACCAACAGATTGTATTGGTTGGCCATTACTCATACAATAAAGTTAGGATAAGTGTTAAGGTGATTTTCCATTATTTTACTATTGTTTTACTTTGAATTTCCCTATTTATCTTCTACTGCGATAAGTAAAAATCAAAATATACCATTCATAAATTTTTTTTCGTCTTATTAAAAAACATTTCACTTACTGATAACAACCATGTATATCATATTTTTTAAATTATATTCTCAAAATAGGTAAAAAAAATATTAGATGAGAAGGTCAGATTTTCACTACTATGTAGTGTTTTTTTAATATTCATCAAAAATTGAATGAATTCAGAAAAGTACCTAAAATTAATCCCAAAATAATTTTTATATTCCAATTTAAAATAATGATTTATAGTTTACGATATTCTAAAAATATTTGTTTCATTAATTAATTAAAAATTAATTCCCAATGTCAATAACCAAAAAGTGTGTTTTTAAAATAATATCTATCAAAAGATTGAAACTTGTTTATATCAAATTTTCTATGTGAAATTACATCCAATGACGAACATTGGATTAAAATGTAATAATATAGTCCAATTAAACCTTAAAACTAATAAAAAGAAAATTACAAATAAATAAATAAATATGATTAAAAGGCATTTTTGAAATATAAAGCAGTATTTTCATTATTCATTAAAAAAAATTATCATAAAAATACCAAAAATTTCTTATAATGTAAATTTTGATTTCTTGATCCTAAATAAAAAATTTATATTTTCAAATAGAACATATAAAAGTGAATAAAACTAGATTTAAAAAGCTTTATTCATCAAAAGGCGGTGACTCGACCCATTAATGAATATTAGCATATTTGTGCTTAAAATTGAATTCATTCACATTTAAGCCTCTAACTTTTATTGGATAAATGTAAAAACATTTAGAAAACATGTTTAATAATATTGTAGTTAGTTGTTTTCATTCCCTATAATACAACTGATATGTGTTAATGGCCATTTAAAATAATAATATTTTATTATTATTATTTACTATAACAGAACATTGTGTTTAACGTAAGATTTCAAAGAAACCCATTGTTGAATATCATGTTTTCCATCAATCATAGAATCCAATTTTAATAAAATTACTAATTAATTAACAAATATTAATAAATATGAAAAATTCATATTCTTTATTTTACTGGGATGTTACCTCATTCCCCCATTTTGGAAATTGTATCCTCCAAATTTGAAAATTGTTATTCGAAACATCATTAATAATCCCACATCATAAAAAGAGTCAATAAAAATATCACGCTAATAGATATAAATAAAATTACAAATGTCTCCTGAGATAACCCATACAAGGATTTTGTGTTAGAAAACATGGATATTGATGAGAAACAACCCATCATGTTCTGATGGAGAGTGGAAGAAAACTTGATTAAGAGAATGTTAACCATTAGAAAATCCCAAACATGTGAGGGGTTAAACAGTTTTTGATTCCCTTGTAGGAAAAGTAAACAGAAAACGTTTTTTGGATTCCTTTCTTAATGTTGGAGAAAATATTTATGATATTTAATAAGTTCATAAGGATATATACTTACATTTAAAGTAGAGTTTTATCTTTTAATTACTTTATACCAGAGAATAATCTTTTCTCCAAACGACGAGTATTCAAGATGAATTGGTCACACTTGATGGACAAGAATCACTTCTATAGTATCAAATAATCCAAAAAGGAGAACTATATATTTCCCATATATTTAGAAAATATCCAAAGACAAAATGGTTAGTATAATGTCAGATAATCCCTCTAAATGATAATACATTATAAAAAGAAATGCAGATCCAAATCTAAAAAATTCGACAAACAGTACCCAATGTTCAAAAAATCATTAAATATACAATTGTCTTTAAAATAAATTAAAATAAACCAAACTATGAATGATACCGAATTTTCAAAAGGATTTTATCACATTGTCTTCCAAAAAAAATCACTACATTTATATCCAAATAAAATTGGTTACTCTTATAATCTCATACTGAAATGTAATTAACATAGTCACATATAATCAAATATAGGTTAATCATTTGCATAAAAAATATAAATCACTATAATTACACAATAAAAAATTGATTCTCCAAAATAAAATTTCAACCATTACTCCACAAATAATATCCCATAGTATTTTATTTTCCATAGGCATTTAGTTTTTCACCAAAATAGAGAACGTCTTCCTAAGTAACCATTATCAATTAATCACCAAAGAAATTTCATATAGTAAGGATATCCATTTGATAAAACTTATGATCCCAAATACACTTATTCTTGATCAATAAAATCATTTAAATTAAAACAATAAGTCACCATAACCATGGAATTCACGTAGTTTAGTGGTAGGAGATAAATCCCAATACCACATTGGTTGTGGGGTCGATTCCCACAACTTTTTCCAACGGGACAGGTTGTCACATAGTTTTTGTGTTGTCCATTTTTAAATGCTGAAAAAATAACCCTAACATGCATTAACCTCAATGGTTTTCTTGTACCTCGCATTTTAATACCAACACATAATGACCTCAATATCGTAATTTATTAAGTATTATTGACATTTTTTACTTAATTAAAATAACACTATTCCCTAATTAAAACATTGTAACATTTTTATGTTGTCCACCTGGTTTCATCATTATCTGGTTCATGTAGATATATAGTGCATATATTGCAACAATGATTTACATATCCTTAAAAATAATCTGCTTCATTTATCAAAATATGCCTCTTAAAACGTGGGTTATATGGGTGTTCATAGAAAAATAGTTTCAGAAAATAATCATGTAGGTCATATAATTTCAAAACATCTGACAAAACATTATTTTTATAAAACTGTCAGATCGAGTTTGAGTTAAATCTTTCAATCAATGGTCTTTTTAAAATACCATAGGTATGTATTGAAACAATATAATTTAAAAGAAAATATAAATAGGTTGTGTTTGGGTATTCATATTTATCCCTTTTTCAAAATAATAATATGCTTCAAAATATTATGATAAGGTCAAATATTTGAATATTTCTTTTATAATATTAACCATTCGTGAAAATATGATAATATTGACAATATATTATTTGATTAAATACAACCCAATATCCATGATGGAATCGGGGAATGGAGGAGATTTTTGATATCTCAAACAGTTTCTGTCAAGTGGGTAGTATATTAGAAAATGTTTCAGAGTCGTCTAGAAAAGACATTGCAAATAATTACTGCAAGAATGTTATCTAAAAGAGATATGAATTATGTTTGAAATCCTCCTCCTTCCATTTTAACGGAATTTACATGATCTGAAAATGTTAAAAAAATAGTATTTAACCTAAAAAATATACATGTGTACTATACATGTGTTTAACAAATAAAATATAATCATTAAAGTCATCTAAATAAACAATTTTTAACTACTATAAAGCCTTAGCCTTAATCATTACATCATATTGAGTTAATTCTATAATTCACATTGAGGATCTTTTCTGGTTTAGATTTTTTGAGAATTAGGACGTAACTGTTTCATTATATATAAAAATTAAAAAGTAGACTCTTCTACTCTATCCAATATTTTTCAACAATAATATAAATCCTTAAATAAAACTGGAGTTCTTTTATGGATACAAATCATCATGATTACTTCCATTCTCTTACCCTTCCTTTTACACTATGAAAATAATTTGTAAATCATGGGATAAGAATAAAAAGCTCATTATGGGTTAAAAACAAGGAATGAAAACATTAGCCCATCAATAAATAAAAATATTTGAATCCAAACTTTTCAATCATAAAATATATCAGGAAATCATAATATTTATAAATAAGACACAAAAATCATAAATCGTAATACATTCTTAAGGCACACATATCATATATCTATTATTATTTTCGCAGCTTCATAGAGACTTAAATTTGGAAAAACCATCAATGTATATTCCATAAATTTGTTATGAGAAACATTAATGTTTACCTATGTAACATTTCCTAATACATTGGAGTGCTATATCAGGCTCACCCTCCATAGGTTTATCATGGAACCACCTGTATATGTAAACAATTCCCATAAACCATAACCTAATCATAACACATGAAAAAGTTTAAAGGGATGATAAAATTTATACATTGCAAAAAAATGTAACATTTCAATGTGTTGACATAGTCAAGCCATTATCAAAACCATTTTCAATACCAAAATTCATAAAAAGAGTATATAATATTTATTTTCTTTTGAAAAATATTACGGCTTGTTATGGAAGCCAAATATCAAAATGCCCAAGGGGAAGGAAAGGTCGGTGTCACCGTGTATATTAAAAAAAGGCATTCCCTTTTTCGTTTATAAAAATTATACATTGAAAAATGATTTCCTTTGAAAGTAATTAAATGTCCAAGGGGCTTATACCTAATATAATGGAATGTCGTCTATAAATCAAAGTATGCCTCAATGACCAAAGATTGGGATGAAGTCCCTTACAATGATTATATCATTAGATTAATGATCAATAAACGAAATAATTATGTGTCAAAAATATAAAAAAATCTAATATAATTAGATATTATTCAGAAAACAGTCATTTATCATTTACATATATTCATAGTACGTCTTAATCAATAAGTATAATATTTACCCAAAGAATGGAAATTGGGTTAAGAGGTTCCCATCCCTCGAGTCAAACATATATCGTATGTTCTTTGTTCTTCCTATATAATAAAATTATGTTAATTTATACATTATTAAGAACATTTTCAATGGTTATTACTCCTTTTATATAGCATATTGCCTAGAAATAACAATTTTCTAATTATTTGAGTTCATATCAGACATTTTTTTATTTTTGATTTTTGACTTAAAAATGGACATGTCATAATTACAATTTTTCTATGTGGTAAAAATATCACAATATAAACAATTATATTCATGATTTAGAAATCATATATATTATATATATCCAGTATATATGTATTTATAATATGTAATTACATCTGGATATAAGAAATCAATTGAACTGTTCAGGGAGATAGAAAGTCGTACATAATCATGAATGCTACATTGATTTATTTTTCATGGTTAATAGAATTATAACTTAATTATACATTTTTATATTATAATTAAATTATAATATCGTATTTTATTTTCATTACATATTTTCATTAACACAATCATTTATACATTCTGTGTATGGTATGAATGAAGCATATCACTTTGAATGGGATGTAGTCTGCACTTCCTCAAATGAAATTATCATATTTTTCCATTATGGAAACCATAAGGGTATGCTATAAATGAAAAATACAAATTCTTAGAGACAATATAAATATATTATATATATCACATTTAAATAATGTTCCTTCATAACATCCACCATGAGAGGCGGTAGGAGATAATTAAACAATCATCTTTTTATCAGGAAGTAGTTCACAGTCCACAGAAACAGTATATATATAACCATTAGATGGAGGTGTGTGTAAATGTAGTTTTAATAATTATCATAACAACCGAAAAGTATATTGAAGATACAGTTTCTTTTATAAAATAATGTAATAATTATTGGTATGTAGTCTGAGAAAGAAAATAAAAGAAAAGAACTCAATAGAAGATGTTGCCTTTAAATCGGGAAACTCCCTTGCGATTTAACCAAAAGGCTTCCTTGAAGTGCATTCTTCATATGGTAAGGCTCCTAGGAAGAAGAAAGAGATCTTAGGAGCATATATGGGTAGGGTTTGGATGAGACGAGGGGCCTGAGGGATGTGATTAATGGGTTGGAGGTGATGGTCATTTATTAGGGAGATGAGGGGCTCTTTAGGTAGGATTGAAAATATTATTTTATTATATTTTTTTTTGGTTTCAAAAGGTCCATAACTTTTTTAATACGAAGATAAGGTGAATAGAAGTCAAAATAAAATCGTCCAATATATATTATACATGTTTTTTATATTTTTTATCCTTATCTTTCATTTGTAACCCTTTGTTATCATATTTAACTTTTACAAAGTCTTCTTATATATTAATAATATATGGTTAATATATTTACTAGAAAATGCCTCAAGACAGAAAATGGATCATTTATGAATATTGTAACATCATAAATGTATTTGTGAAGATTTATCTATATTTTGGATTATTTTCTCGTTTAATAAAATATTTATGTATTTAAAAAACACTTTTATGTCAATTTCATTACTATTCATATCATTACTTTTTTAAAAATAAAAAAATAGATTATTTTGAAAAAAAATAAATAATTCAATTATAACAAGTCATTATAATCTATAAAAACCATGGATGGCATAAAAAGGTTCAATAAAAATTAGGATTAATATTTATAATATCATTAAATTTTATCATTTTTCAAAGAAGAAATTATTACATCACCATTGAGTTATAAATAAATTTATTTATTTAATGAATAAAATGTATAAAAAATTAACATGATTTAGGAAATATTTTTATATTTACAAATAATATTTTAATTCGAATAGATCACTTATGTTACCCCATATGAATTTTTTTATAGTATAATGATTCAAGTTTATGATATTTTCATTTTTTACTTCAAAAAATGATATAATGTCATTATCTTATCCAAGTGGCTTTTAATGGATAAAATAATCACACAAGGATTTTATTGATCAGTAATTACTCATAAAATATGGTTAGGACATGTTTTGAGATAATTTTATATTATTATAATATTATTATTACCTTGAATTACCTTATTTAACGTTAACCGTGGTAAATAAAAATAAAAAGATACTATTAACCAAAAAAATTAACTTATTGATAATCATTTTATATACTAAAAAAACCATGTATTCTATATTTTTAAAATTCAATCCACAATAGTTGTAAAATTTCATTTAAATGAAAAAGCCAGATTTTAACTTCTTTGTTGTGTTTTTTCACTATTTATCAAAAAATAAACATTTTTGAAAAATATTAAAAATTCACCCAAAGATAATTTTTATATTTTGAATTCAAAATTGATGTATATTTTACCAAATTAAAAAAATATATGGTTTATTAATTAATTTAATGTTAATTTCTGTTGTCAAATCCAAAAAGATTGTTTTTAAGAAATAATATCTTTTAAAAGATTGACAGTTGTTTATGACAAATTTCAGTGTGAAATTACATCCAATAATAAAAATTGGATTAAATGGTAAAAATAAAATCCAATAAAACTTTAAAACCAATAAAAAGTATTATATACCAATATAAATAAATAAAATTAAAAGCCAGTTTTGATGTAAAATGCTGATTTTTTTAATATTCATTAAAAAAAAGAACATTATCTGGAAAATAACAAAATATCATCAAAATTAAATTATTATGTCTCAAATCTAAATAAGAAATTTATTTTGACAAATAATACATATAAATGTGACAAAAACTATATTTATAAATGGTGCTTCACAAAAGGCAGTAAATCATTATTTTATGGAATATTAGGGCGTTTATGCTTAAAATTTGATTCATTCACATTTTAAGCCTGTCACATTTATTGTATAAATGTAAAAACAATTAATAAACATGTGTAATAATATTTTAGTTAGTTCTATTCATTCCCTCTAATATAATGTATTTTCATTAACTACAATTTAAAATAATAATATTATATTATTATTTATCAGTATAACTCAACGTTTAATGAAATGTAAGATCTCAAAGAAGCCCATTGTAGCGTATCAGGATCACCATCAAATGTATCATACTATTTAATGTAAATTTTATATTTAATTCACAATAATTAATAAATATGAAATTTCCATATTCATTATTTACCTGGGATGTTACAACTTTCCCGCTTTTGGTAATTACTTATTTGCAATTTTAAAATTTTGCATGAAAACATCATTAAACGTCCCACATCAGAAAAAAGGTCAATAAAACTACCACATTAAAAGAATGAATGAAAAGTAAATAGGTTACCAGAGATAACCCATACTAGGATTCTGTGTAACAAAACATGGATATGGAAGAAAACAAACCATCAAGTTATGATGAAGATTATAAGAATATATGATTTGGAGAATGTTAACCACCATAAAATCATAACCATGTGATAATTTAAATGGTCATTGATTCCCTATTAGTAAAAGTAAATATGGAAAAAATTTGATTTAGGTATAATTTAATAAAGTTGGATAATTTATTATTAATATTAACTAAGAGCATAAGGAGATATACATACTTTTCATGTAGACTTTCATCATTTAATCAGTTTTTAACAAAAAAAAATCTTTCCATAAAAATATTAGTATTCATGATGACCTTGTCCCACCTTATGTGATATAATCAACTTCTATATAATCACATAATCCACAAAATATGATCGTTAAATTTCCCTTTTCTTTAGAAATTATCGAAAACCATAATGGTCAGTAGAAGGTTCGATAATCCCTGAAAAGGATAATACATTATAATAATAAATACAACTCTTAATCCATTAAATTCGACAAATAATACCCAAAGTTCAGCAAATAACATTCAATAAACAAATTTCATTACAATTCATCAAAATAAACTAAACTACGATAGATACCCTAAATTTATATGGATTTGATCACATAGACTTCCACAAAAATCATAACATTTATTTCCAAATAACATATTTTACTCTTAATGTCGCGTGCTAAGTGGTAATTAACCTAGTCTTCTATTCTCAATGATAGTCAAACCATTTCAATAAATAACCTGAATCACTATAAGTCCAAAAAATTTATATTATTCCAAAATAAAATTTTAACCATTCCACCCCAAATAAAATCCCATAGTATTCTATTTTCAATAGGCATATAGTGTTTCCCCAAAAGAGAGAACATATTCCAAAATAACCAATATCAATAAATCACTAAACCATTTTCCTATACTAAGGATTCCCATTTGATAAAACATAAGATCCCAAATAAACATATTTTGGATAAATAAAATCATTAAACAAAAATATATATGTCATACTAACCATGGACATCGCGTATTCCAGTGGTAGGTGATAAATCCTAATCAAACGTTGGTCATGGATCGATTCTCACAGCTTTGTTTGACACGACAAGTTGTCCCGTAGTTTGTGTGTTGTCCTTTTTCAAAAACTCAAAAATAACACTAAAATGATTTCACCTCAATGGTTGTCTTATTACTCTCATTTTCATCGCAACTAATAATGACATGAATATCATAATTCAGGAAGCCTTATTGACATATTTTTACCTCTATAAAATACATTATTCCATAAGAAAATAACCATACCATGATCATGGTGTCCACCTAGTTCCTCGTCATATTGATACCATTGATATATGGTCCATGCATTGAAACCACAATTTATAGATCCTTCCAAATCATTAGATTCATTTATCCAAAAACACATCGTAGAATTTGGGTCATATGGGTGTTCATGTAAAAATAGCTTTGGAATATAATCATGTATGACATATAATTTCAATACAACAAATAAAACATTATTTATATAAAATATTCAGAGTGAGTTTTAGTTGAAACATTCTATCAATGGTTCTTTTAAAATAACATAAGTATGTTCTGATAGACTATAATTTAAAAGAAAATATAAATATGTTGTGCAAGGTTCTTTTTCTTCAGCACCTTTTTCAAAATCAAAATATTCTTCAAAATATTGTGATAAAGTAAAATATTTGAAAATGCCTTGATAATATTTACCATTCATGAAAATATGAGAATTATGAGAAAAATGATTTGATTAAATTCAACCCAAGATCCAGGATGGTATAGAGGTATAATAGAGGTGTTAGATATCTCAAACAATTGATTGAAATTGTGTTGAATGTTAGAAAATGTTTTAGAGTCGTCAGGACATGACTTTGTACTAATTATTTCAAGATTTTCATCATGAAGAGATAGGAATGTCGTTTGAGATCATCCTCCTTCCATTAATAAATGTCATTCCATGATCCTAGAAAGCTATAAAACAAGGATTCAACTGAAATAATATAGACATATGTACTAACCATGTGATTAAAAAACTCGTAACAACTACAGTGGTATAAAACGGCCTTTGATACAACCTATGAGGCCATGGACTTAAACATTTCATAGTAATTAGTTTTGTCATGAATTCAAATTGAGGATCTTTTCAGGTTTAGAGTTTTAGAGAATCAGGCAGTAACTATTACATTACATATCAGAAATTACAATGTAGACTCTTCTACTATATCAAAATTCAATTTTACACAAAAATAATACTATTTAAATAAAACATGAGTTATTATCATGATATAAATCATCTAGAATACCTCCTTTCTCTTACCCCTCGTTATACCCCGTAAAAATTATTTCAAAAACAATGGATGAGTTTAAAAATCACAATAAGGGTTATAAAATACGGAACGAAAACATTTGACCATCAATAAATAATAATCTATGAAACTGTACCTTTCAATCATAACATACCTCATGAAATCACAATATTTATGAATAACACCAAGAAATACTAAATTACAATGGTAACCTGTGGCATACATAACATACATACTTTGTTGTTATCACAGGGATATAGGGAGTTACATTTGGAATACCCATCACAATTTATTCCCAGAATCTCTTAGGAGAAAAATTAATGTTTACCTATATCATGTTATCCAATGAATTTGAGATCTATCTTGGGATCCCAAACCATTATTTTATCACGTAACCCCATGTATGTGTAAACAATTCCCAAGAACCATAACATGATCATTACATATGAACAAGCATAAAGGAAATATAACATTCCCACACTGAAATCACAATATAACATTTCAATATTTTGATATAATGAATCCATTATATACTAAAATACATAAAAAGTGTATATGGTATTTATTTTCCTTTTAAAAACAATACGACATGTTTAGGGGGCCAAATATGAAAATGCTCTCCATGACGAAAAGGCCGTTGTCACCTCATGTGTTAAAAATAAGAATTCCCTTCAACATTTAGTAAAATTTTATGCTGAAAAAATATTAAAATTTAATTAAATTAAAAGTCAACATGGTTTATAAATTGTATAAAAGAAATCCATGTATAAATCAAAGTATACCATAATGAAAAAAGATTGAGATGAAGTCCCTTATAAAGATTATATCATTAGATTATGTATAAATCAATGACATAATTATGTGTCACAAATATAAATACTCCAAATATAAGTGGATATAATGTGTAAAATAATCATAGGTCAGTCACACATATACATATCATGACATAATCATGAAGTAGATGATTTACACAATTAATGGAAATTGGGTGAAGAAGTTCCTAACCTCGAGTCCACTTGTCTCATTTCATAGTTTTTTTTCCTGAATAATAAACTTATGATAATTTATACTTGATCGAAATTCATTATGATGTTTTTTATTACTTTTATAACACATATTACTTTAAAATAACAATTTGATAATAATTTGAGTTCATATCATACATTTTATCGTGAATCGGAATTTTAGTTAAAAATAAACATTAAAAAATTACAATTTTTACATGTGGTCAAATCTAAATTTTCATTGGAATGATATCTGTGATTTAGATATCATATATATTGTATATATAGTATATATGAATTTATAATAGTCAATATAATTTGGATATAGGAAATTTAATCTACCGTTCATGGAGATGGTAAGTGGTAAATAAGCATGAACACTACTTTCATTTCTTATTAAGATTTAATGGAATGAAAACATGATGATACAAAGGTTTATTATAGTTCATGTATAATATCATATTTAATATATGCTACAAATGTTAATTAACACCCTATTTTATACATTCCATGTATTGTATGAGTGAGTCATATCACATTGAGGGGGCGATAGTCCGCACATCTTTAAATGAAATTATCCTATTTACCCATTATTGAAACTATAAAGGTATTATATAAATGAAAAATACCGAATTTTATAGAAAATATAAATTTAATATATATCACATATAAATATAGTTCCATCATAATGGCCACCATGAGAGGCGGTTGGATATAATCGAACAATCATCGTTTCAGGAGGTAGTAGTTCACAATCCACGGAAACAGTATCTTCGTATCCATTAGATGGAGATGTGTGTGTGTTTAGATTGAATCCTTCTCATAAAAACAATATAGTATATTTAAGATACTCATGTTTTTATAAAATAATCTAATAAAGAGATTTTAGTTAGTGGATAAGGAAAATAAATGAAAATAACATGAGAGAAGATGTTATCTTTAAATCGAGTTACTCGCTTTGGTTTGAACCAAAACGCTTCCTTTATGTGCCTTCTGCCTATGGTAAGACTCCGAGGATGAAGAGAGGGATCATGGGAGCCTGTTTAGGTAGGGGTTGGATGACGAAAGGGGCTTGAGTTGTGTGAGTAATGGGTTAGAGGTGATGACCTTTAATAAGGGAGAGGAGGGCTTTTTAGGAATGTTTGAAAATATTATTTTATATTAAAATGATTTTTTATATAAAACGGTCAAATTAATATTTAATTATAATATAAGGTTTGTATAAGTCTAAATAAAACCATTTAATATGAATTGTAGTGGTTTTTGGATATTATTTAATCCTTATCATTCTTATTTAACCCTTTGTTATCTAATTTAACTTTTACTAAGTCCTCTAATATATTCATATTGTATGGTTAATTTATTTACAATAAAATGATGAGCAACCCAAAATGAATAATTAATGATATATTTTAAATCATATATTTCATTTTGATGAATTTTATATTTTTAGGATTTATTTATTATTTAATAAAATATAGATCGATTTAATTAATTGTTTATGTCAATTTTAATACAATTCATATAATGATTTTTTTATAAATCCAATCTACTATTATTATTTCGAATAAACTACATTAATTTAATGATAAAAAGTCAATATACACAATAAATGTCATAGATGGAATAAAAAGTTTCAAAAATAAATAAATTTTAATTTTTTTATTATCATTAATTTGAATCCTTTATTAATGAATCAATTATTGCATCACCATTGTGTCATAATTAAATTTATTAATTTAATGTCCAAAAATTATAAATAAAAAACCATGATCTAGGAAATATCATTAGCTTTCCAAATTTTATTTAAAGTATAAGATATCACTTAAATAATACCATATAATTTTTTTAGTAAAATGTTTAATGTTTATTATATTTTTATTTTTACACTAAATAACGTTATGAATGTCATTATCTTACCCAAGTGGATCTCAAAGTCCAAATGTCACACCCAGTTATTGTATTGGTTGGCCATTACTCATCCAAAAAGTTCATAACATGTGTTGAGATAATTTTATATTATTATTATATTGTTTTTTACTTGAATTAACCTACATTCCATTAAACGCAGTAAATAAAAATCAAAAATTACTATTCACAATAAATTATTTTTATCTTATTGAAACACGTTATACTTAACAATATAAAACATGTTTCTCATGTTTTTGAAATTCAATTCAATGAAGTATAAAATTTTCATTTAAATGAGAAAGTTAGATTTTAACTACTATAGAGTGTTTTTTTACAATTCATAAAAAATTGAACCTTTTCAGAAAAATTCCAAAAATTCATCCAAAGAAAATTTTGATATGCCAAATTCAAAAAATAAGGGATATTTCATAAAAATAAAAAAAATATGTTTAAATAATTAATTCAAAATCAATTTTCATTGTCAAAATCAAAGGCATGTTTTTAAGAAATGATATCTATCAGAAGATTGGGACATGTTTATGTCCAATTTCAAAGTGAAATTACATCCAATGAAAAACAATGGATTAAATGGTAATAATATACTCCAATTACATTATAAAACCAATAATATGAACAATCAACCTTTTTAAATAAATTATTTTAAAATACAGTTTTGAATGATAATTTTGTGCTTTCACAATTCATTAAAAAATGAACTTTATCAGAAAAAATTTCATCCAAAGTAAATTTTAATGTCACGATTCTAAAGAAGAAATTTATTTTGTAAATTATAAAAAATAAAATTGTGAAAAACTTTATTTAAAAAGGGATATTCATCAATGGTGGTAAATAGAGCATTTATGGAATATTATAGTATATATGCATAAAATTAGATTCATTTATATTTTATGCCTATAACTTTTATTGGATAAGTATAAAAATATTTAACAAACATGTTTAATATTATTGTAGTTAGTTCTATTAATTTCTTCTAATACAATGTATATGCATTAACTATCATTTTAAATAATAATATTATATTATTATTTTTCAGTATAACTCAATGGTGTGTGCATCATATGATTTCAAAGAAAATCATTGTTTTGAATTGGGTACGCCATCGAACATAGCATCCCCATTAATGTAATAATAATATTTAATTCAAAATTATTTATAAATATGAAAATTTCATATTCTTTATTTACCCGGGATGTTACAGATGTTATAAGGGAATTGTTTTTTTGTGATGGTTTACTTACAATAGGGTAACATTTCATCATAAATATAATATGGAATTGAATTAAATTTTATTGATCAGTTTATACATTGAAAATAATATTCTGTTATGATTTCCCACAATAGATTAACTAGTCCATAAGAATGAAATTGGTGTGTATGTGTTTGTGGTAGTGAGAGTGAAATAATTGTGATTTAATGGAAATGTTTCTAGGATAATTCAATGTAGATTGTTATTTGTGATAGACTTGTATGTCCATAAAAAATAAATAGTTTTGATAGCAGGTATTTGAGATAGATCTACACAAAATAGCTAGGTCGATGAGTTGTTTTGTTAAGAATTCATCAGAAATAATTTCTGTAATATATTATTCACAAATACACCTAAGACAATGTAGTTATGATGGATTTTTTTGCAATTGTCATTATTTAGGAGGATTATGTCACATATACTCAATCAGAAATTATTTTTTTGATAGACTGTCCAATAATAAATGCATTTTTTTGTGCTAGAATTTTTTTTTATAATGACATTTTATGATGGATAAATTAATCATCAAAAAAAATTTAATAAATATGTAATCTATCAAAAAATAACTAGCATATGCATTCTATAAAACTGAATTTTTTAAATGAAGTCTCCATTATAACAAGTTTATCGTAAAAAAGAAAACTCTAAGTAACACAACACCTCGCATCCTCACAATCTCTTAATAATCATTTTGTTTCTATCAAAAAACCACTTCGATTACAAATCTAAGCTTAACCATAGTATATTTTTTCCACGATCTACAAATCATTTGACAAAGTAATAATATATGTTTTTCTAACTTTATTTTTAAATTTTGTTATATTATTTATTAATTGTTTTAAATTAATGAATTTTCATTACATTGAGTATAATTTAAGATTCCATAGAAAAATTTTGTATAATTTAATTTAAATTTTTATCCATTAATACTAAAATAGAAATAATGTATTAAAATTATATAAATTCAAATAAACTAATAAAAAATATCTTAAATTTATATAAATCAATAAAAATTCATATAAACAGATAAAAGTAAAAAGCTTACTTATAAATTGATTTCAATTTTCCAAAAAATAATAGAAATTAGTTTTTGTAACAAAAAATTGGTATAAATTATTATTTATTAACAAGTATTGATATACATTATTATCAAATTCCTATAAAATGATATAAATTTAAATAAATTCAAATAAATGATTAATAATTAGCATAAATTTTTAGTTAATTAGAATAAATTAGTTTAAATTACGTCAATGTGAAATAATTTATAATAAATATTTATAAATTTGATAAAAAATATTATATATTACAGTTTAGTATAGATTAAAAATAATAATTTTATATTAATATAAATATTATAAAATTAGGTATATATATATAAATTGATATAAAATGATATAATTTATCATAAGTTGATATAAATTATAAATTTCACATATGAATTCGTATAAATTTTCATACATTAATACACATTATTAAAATTTTATATACACTACATGAAATTTTAATAAATAAATATAAATTATTATAAAAGAAATTAAATTATTATAAGATAATAAATAATAGATTAAACACATAGAAATTATTATTTATTTGTATCATTGAGTAAAATTTAATAAATGATTTATACATTAGTAAAATCATATTATATTAAAATAAATTATTTGAAATTATTAAAAATTATTATATATTAATATAATTTGATATAATTTGATATAACTTAACAAAAAATGTTATAAATTATTATCAATTAATATAATTTAGTATAATTCATTATAAGTTATTATTAAATTCTATAAAATCATATAATTTATTATAAATTATACTAAATACTTATAAATTATTGTAAATTACAATAAATAAATATAAATTATTATAATTTCATAAGAATTATTATAAATTTATTCAAATTAGAGTAAATTACTACAATTTTATATGAATTAATAATAAATCTAATACATTAATATAAATGGGAAAAATTAATAAAAATAATAATAAATATAGTTATAAATAAGATTAAAACAATAAAAAACATTTAATTGAGTATAAATTACTATAACTAAATGGATCAGAGGGCTTCTGATTATTTATTTTTGGATAATCCCCCTATTAAGGGTTCACGTGGAACCCTTACATGACCTGTAGGCCCATTGAACAAGGCCCATACATTACCCAATACAAGACTGTAAAGGCTCAAGACCTGACAGACTTGTAAAAATCCCTCCCCAACATCTACATCTTGATGGATCTTAGCTCTCAAACATGCATGGATGATTGACTAGAATTGCCTCATGCATAGTTGCCTGGTGCATGATATTAATGCAATTTTTCATAACATCTCATTGTTCCAATTTGGATTAGCTCTGCTCTCTTGGTTTTTATTTTGTTCTAAATCCTTGTTGTGGCCTGATACTGTGTGGTCTATCTGTGATTTTGGTAATTTCATGTTGCCCTGATAGCCTTGTGGCCTGAATTCTATTGGTGGACTGAAGACCCTACATCCCGAAGCCCATGTGGCTCAAAGGCCTTTAGTGGGCCGAAGTCCCTGAGACCTGTATGCCCTGACCATTAGCCCGAATGCCCTAATAAGTGAATAGTACTGGGAACTACAATACCAAATTGTACTTGCAACAATTCCTTCTATTGTATTGATATTACACTCTAGAAATTCACCCATCCACGAATTTTATCCTAGATCTCTTGGATTCCAAGAATGCACCTCTACAACCCAGGTACAAGCATGTTGGAAAATAAATTACTATAATTTTATATAATTTGTTATAAATTTGAAGAAGCGACTATATATTTGTACGATTTTTTATAGACAAATAAAAATTACTATAAAGAAGTATTAATTCCACAATAACTTGTATAAACTAATATTTAATACTAAAAATTACTTGAATTTTGTATATAATAATATAAAGAAATATAAATTCCTAAAATATATCAAAATTATTATATATCATAATTAATTATTATAAATTAATATAAATTAATATAAATTAGAAATAATTTGTATAAAGTTATGAAAATTATAAAAATTAACAATAAGAACATTAATTTTTTGTAATAAGTTAAAATTAGATCAAATAAATATAAATAAATATAAATACATTTATATCCAAATATATTGGAATACATTAATATTAAATACTATAAATTTGTTTTAATTGGTAAAAAATTCTTATAAATTAGAGTTATTTAATATAAATTAATGTAATTTATTATACATAAATATAAATTAAAAAATAATAAATTTCTGACTAAATTAATAATAGTTATTATATATTTTTAAACATTTAAATAATATTTTGTAAATAAATAAAATGTATTATACAATAGAATTAATATGTATAAATTAATATATATTATTATTAATTAGTATTAATTCCTTTTAATTTAATATAAATTAGCATAACATACAAAAAAAATCTTCAATTTGTTGTAAAAATAATATAAAATAATATAAATATTTATTAATTCCTAACAATTTATTATTCATTTTTATAATTTATAAAAATATGATATAATTAAGTATAAATAAATCAAAATGATTATAAAAATATAGAAAATAGTATATATTTTTAAAAATGACTACAAAAAATTTAAATTATTTTAAATTAATAACATTTAGGGTAAATTATTTTCAATATTTAAAAACTTATAAAAAAATATTATAAATTATTATAAATCAGTTAAAAAATAATACATTTTTATATATTAGTATAACTCATTGGAAATTATTATTATTGAATATAAATTGGAAAAAATTAGATTAATTAACTTTAAATAATTATAGATTGATGTTTCACTTATGATTTATGCATCGACGTGTTGTATAGTCATCGCTTAATATATGACATCAGCCACACATACTATAATTACACATAACACAAAGAACCGTTAACTGTATGACTTATAACTAGAGTTTCATATCTCATATTTCAAGTACCTTTTTTTAGAGTTTTAGTGAATTAAGAAAACAATTACATATCATAATCATCCAATATAAAGTGCTCAATTCCACTTAATGTCCATGTTATTTAAAATAAATATTATTCAAAAATTTAAAATAATATTTCACTGAAAACATGAAATCTAGTGAGAATATTATTTTTTTCATCATGTATTTATATTAAATAATTCATATATCCCTTATTGGTTTCATAGAGAAAGAAAAAATAATAATGTGTGATCTCAATTTCTTAGTAATGGAAAAAATACTATAGAAAAAATCGCATCGTAAATAAAACATGAGTATTATTTCGGAGATAAATAATAATACAATATTAGATATAGATAATATAATAATAGTGTAATTTATCCATTCATAACACAAACAAATATTAAATCACATGAATAAAAATAAATTAATATATAATAATGGTCAACATAATCAAATCGTTATGTCTATTTGCCATGACGTCAAAAATAAATGTACATGAAAACACAGATTCCCTAGCCTTATTGGTCCCATGAGACCCAAATACATATCTATGGGCAATAATGAACCCTACCAATCACTTACTATTTTCAATATACTCATTATATTAAATGTTTGAATGTTAAATATAATACATAATCAATATAAATATAATTTTTTTAAAAGTAGAATAAAAATGTAAATATTTTTTCTAAGAAAAAAATTTAATATCATAATTATAACAAATCCATAGTGATTTTGTGTTAGTTATCATTGGATAATGTACCAATGAATGAATAATATTCATCAATGGATGTTATTAGTGATGTAAATAATTTTACAAGAACATTCAATCATTTTTTAAAATGTTGGATTATAATTATTATGTTTTAATAAAATTTTAAATATATATTTATTAAATATTGAGAAAATTAATATATTTGAAAATAACTAATTATTCATTATATGGATCTATCGATGAAATTAATGGTCATGATGGTGTTAAAATCCATTAAATCTATATGTGATAAAAAATAACATTATTTTTTATCATCTTATAAATGTCGAATGTGAATCATACAAAAACTGTTTCAATATATACAATTAAATAATTTTTTATGAATGTAAAAATTATTGTAAAATGTGATTTAATAATGTTCTAAATAAAATAAGAACAATCAAAAATTATTTTAAAAAAATATAGGTAGTGAAGAAAATATTCATTGATCTAAGGGAAATCGAGGTTTGCGTTTATTATGAAATGTTTCCTCGATCGTATTAAGTAATTGTGAGAGGAAATTGAAAGGAAATATTTTATACTCCTTATATAAATATAGTATAATTATATTTAATGAGTCAAAAATAGAAATACCATATAATATCTTTCATTGATTACTTAATAAAAAATCAATAAAAATGAAATTATAAATTATACGCTTACAACATTGTTAGCATTATAGTCACACACCCTTAAAATAAATAACATCAAGTAAAATATTAAATAAGATGATTAAAAAATACTAATGACATAAAAATAAAATGGATAGCATATAGGCGAGAAAAATATGTCGTGAATATTAAATATGTCTCACCGAAATAAAACTAAAATGAGAAACCCTTAAAACAATCATGACATTAATGTGAGATTTAATCAATGAATTGGCTATATATTACCATCGTAAATCCACATAAAAGGATTAAATGTAACATAAAATATTATTATTCCATTATATTAATAATATAATGATAACATAGTCAATAAAATGGTGATAATACGTAATAAAATAAAATTTAGGTTTGATACCTAGTACCTCAAGTTCGACTGACTACGCAATTAGTTTATCACCTGTATACAAAATTATAATTTATTAATAACATTATTAGGTGTATTACCTTATTATTATACATTTAATTTAACTTATTACCACACCATATTTTTTTAAATGAGTTAAATTCATCTTAGTCATTCTGAAAAAGATAGCTTCATAATCACAAAATAACTTTTATCGGTTGACCATGGTCATATGGGCCATGGTTCATAATATCCAATTTATTAATCATGAAATTGTTCTTATTATTATATATTAGATACAATTTTATAATAGTGCCTTTATGTAGTGCAAAAAACACGTTTCATTAGTGGGATGGTAGTCCACCAATATGCACAAGAAACACTATCATTTAGTACGATTAGTATGTAAACATATTTAGTAATATAATATATTCACTTAATAATACATATGACTTTAATATCATATATATTCATTTAATAATTCATAATATCCATTCTTGTGAGTTCGTGCTGGGAAATGATATACAATGATTTTTGGAAAAGCTATTCTACATGTACGCATGACCGTTGTTTTCATTTCTAATAGGATAAAAATGGAGATGACTATCAGTAAAAATATATAATTAATATCAACTCAATAGAGTGTAATTAATGAAGATATTATATCAATAAATATTTCTAAATACATAGGGTGGTATAATAATAAATAAAATGAAAGGAAATGTTTAAAATTTATACCTCTACTTTGGTAATCCTCATCTGGCTTCCACATTAAGTCTTCTACATTAGTATTTAGGTTATAACATTTCCTCTAGGGACTTGGGGGTATGTTTGGTAAGTGATTTTTTAGATCATGATCAATTTCAATGGATTAATAATTGTAACAATGAGTGGGCATGGCTTGGTTATGTGAGAGAATATGACTAGTTGTAAATATGAAGAACATTAACATATTTTAAATATCACAATCAATTGAACTAGAAAAAATAAAAAAATAAGAATGTAGGATATAATTCGGTATAAATAACATTATCCAATAATATATAGGCATGTTTTTGTTCCACTTTAATCCATATTATTTGGTTTTTATTCCCTCATTAACACTTCAAAAATTTAATACAGATAACACATTTTTCACTAGTTCAGGATTATGAAATTAATTATATTGTGTAATGTATCCCACAGATGCTCACTTTTTAATATTTTTTTAGCATTTTCCATTATAATTATCCACTTACATGAATTTCTAAATTCATTTAATTAATAATTATTTATCCCAGAATATTACAAATTTCATTTTTTGGGACTATTCATTAAATATAACAATAATGACTTAATGAATGAAATTGAATTTGATTATAATCAAATTTAAAATTAAATATACTTTATTATTACTATTAAAATTTTGTCCATACCATACTTTATCAAAAGTAAACTAATTTCATTTTAAAAAAAAATTTACCTTGATTTTTCTATTGCATGAACAAACTCTATATCAGAATTGCATTACAATTTATGAAACTTGTATCATCAAAAAAAGTAAATTAGATTAATATAACAAAATTAAATATTTTTTCTATAAATAATCATTTACCTTTAGTAATAAATTATTTTAATAAAATTGAAAACATATATTTGAAATTTATTGTAAGAGTGTGTCATTTTTATAACTACCCCTTACTCAAAATAATATAAATTTCATAATAAAAGGATTTCTACATTAAATTTAAAAACAAATTATAGCCTTCTAACCTTATGGTTGATAAAACATTGTCTAATAAAATATTGAAAGACTAAGTGGATATTTTTAGGCCCAGTATAATACTTTTAACCCTGTTTTACACATATTACACTTACTGAGGTTGAAAATATATAACATTATTAGTAGATTTAATGATCAAAATATAAATGACTTTTTTAAAATTTTGAAATTCATAATTAAAAATATTTAATATTTTTTCCCAAATATAATCTTTAATAAAATTAATAATTTATATTTAATATTATTATGTAAAACAAAGTGGAATACAATTTTCAGAAAATATATTTCATAAGACTAAAAATGATCAATTTAGAAATAAAATATTATTTTGATTATTATGTGATCATTTAGATTATACATAATAAATGTAGTAATATGTTTATTTTAAAAAATATCCCATAAATAATGGGTTATTTAATTTAATTCATTTGAAGAAAAGTTTTATTGGTTTTGAAAAAATTAACATTTTTAATATTCACATAAAATTAAATATTTTTAAACAATTCCCCATATTTTATAATAATAATGTTAACAAATTATGATTTTAAAAATTATTCCCATTTTTAATATATAATCTATAACATTTATTGAAATTAATCAGGTTTTTCTGGTATAAAACATTAAAAACCATTTTTAAATAAAATGTGTCTAAGAATCATACTATTATATTATATTCATTAAATATTTATTAACCAGTATTAGGGTAATGTTACATTTGATAAATAAATATATCTTCTATAAATTTCGTTCAAAACAGTCTTTTATATTGATTATCATATTTTATTCTTATAAAAATAAATTCCATACATAAAAAAATTTTCTATAAAATATCATATTTAGTATTATATGATTTTATATTAAATTGAGCTAATATTTCTAAATATGTACATTTTTATTTTAAAAAATTTCCCAAATATATTTCCTTATAATTCTTTTCTTCTTGATTCATTCCAAAATAATAGCTTTCATATAATGGAAATATTTTTAAAATATTATTTCTATAGTATATTAAAGTTCATATATGCCGGGCAATGTGTATAGCACGTTGTATAAAATATTTTTTAAAAATAAAATAATTACTAAAATAATTTTTTTACACTATAATCTCCATAAAAATAGTTAATATTTGAAATTTTTTAACATGTCTAGTAATAATGTTTAAACCCTTTTTTAAAAATCAATTCAAAAGAGTAGACGATAAAATATAGAATATTGAATGGAAATTTTTTTCTAATAATACAAAAATAGTGAGAATAAAATGATAACAATAGTATAATAAATATCCTTTTTAACACTGTAAATAGAATTATGAAGGCCACCTCAAAAAAAATCCTTGTGTTCACAAACAGGGAGTTCATTGATGGGATGTGAAAGTATCATTGTGAGGGGGGGGGGGCATAATTTCAATATAATAATATGGTGGGATGGAGAATATGATCATGAGAATTTCAATGATAAAAAAACAATCAATAATTAAGTGGAAAAAACCATTATTCTTAAAAATGATGATAAAAAAGATAACTATTTTATTTAAAGTTATTTCCTCTTGAGTTGAGGCATTCTTCCATTATTATGATAAAGAACATTTCTGAATATGATTGCCTGAATTCATTCCATTATATAATAAAAATTTAATGATTTATTTATTCTTGTTTATATTTTTAAACTTACAAGACTTGTCATATTATGAGTTATAATTGTTGCATTTTTGTTTCAAAATGAACTAAAATAAACATTCAATGGATCCAACAATCCATAAAAATGATTATAAATTACTTCTATGATTAACATAAAATATTTATAAGTAAAAATTGTTTTGAAAAATTAATCTAAAATATATTTTGAATAAAAACTAATTTAATGAAATAAAACATTTATATCAATGTTTATATGATAATTCAAAATGTTTATAATAAAATATTCTATAAAACAACTAATGCAAAATTAATCAAATTTATTTTGACAATGTTCGAAACATAAAATATTTGAAATATTTTACCCCATATTGATTCATTATAAATACATAAATTATCTTCAAATAAAAAAAATAAATCCTAAATTTATGAGAAATATATATATTACTTAATCACATAATAATTATTATATATTAATAATTTCCATAAATATTAAAAATCACCTAAATCAATGGTAAAATTATATATAATTTCATAATATTGTTAAGATTTATTCCTCAAATAAACACTCATTTTTTCCAAAAAAAATTCCATTTACCTTATTAATATAATGACCCCGGTATAATTATATTATCCAAAAAAACATTAATCACATACTCACAACCTCAAATTTCAATCCCATGATTATATGTTCGAAAAAACATATTTTCCCCAAATGTAATGAGCAAATTATCCAATTAAACATTATTATATTAAGATCAAATAATAAATATAATGTAATAATTTCAACATAGTTTTTATTTATAAGGAGTATTAACCGTTGTAAATATTTTTTTTCCACTGTTAAGGTTTAAATGGGTTATATGGGTTTAAAATAAAAGGGATAATGATTCAGCATATTATAAAATAAATTTTTAAAGTCCATTTGATGTTTTTTATCAACATTAATATTATAATCAGAAAAAATGATTTATTTATTAGATATTTTTATTGAGTATGATGTAAATATATAATAATATTCTAAAAACATCTATGTTGATTTTCACACCCATATTATAAATTGAAACAGAAAATAATATTTTATACACACAAAAAGAGACTCTTAGTTTTCCAAAAGGATAAAAAAAATATTTTCCTAACATCCATAAAAATGTCTTAAGCGTTTTGGTTTGATCGAAATACCTAAAATAGAATGTTTATGTTTGATGAAAAGAATTGGTTTTTGAAGAAGATATGTATCTTTTAACCAATTATTTTCCATTTATTTTTTTATATAGTCATTAATTATTTTTATAATATTATAATATAATTGTAGTATTATTTATATTAAACTGATATATTATTGTTTTAAAGTATCATTCCTTACTAATTTAATTTTATTTCAAATGGGTAATGGAATCATTTTTTATGTTTACATTTGGCATACCGCCTGCTGGTGAGAGGTATTTTTGTCATCTTTTCCATTATTAGATGATTTGTATAATGTATAATATATATATATATATATTATAATTATAAAATAATTATTATTCAATAAATAAAATATTTTAGTTATATTTTTACTCTACCATCAGATAAAAATTTATGACGTCTCTTATGCGGATAAGTTCACTACAACTTCCATAGAGCTAAGTGGTTTATTTTTATTTTATCATTTTAAAGGATAATTAAAAATATGTATATTATGAATATAAATGATATGTATATAATTATTAATATTCTATATATTATGTAACCATGAATAATATGGATTGAAAAAAACCACCAAGCTAAAACTTCCATGAAAAAGATACATTTAAAACTCACAAAAAATAATTTCAATAAGGAATTTTTTTAAAAATATGTATAAATTTTTTACATATTAACAATTTATTCAAGTATATGTATATAAATGTTTTCAGTTAAAAATTAAAAAAAAATTCAAATAATATTATCAATTTATTCAAATTTTTTATGCATGGTGTTTAATGAACTAATGATAATATTAAAACATGTGGTAAGGGAATTCTACAACAATCTTATTTTATTTTTGGGATTTTTTGGGTTCATATTTCCTGTTGGAAAATTTAATTATAATAATCGATAACACACCATATATACTCTTATCCAATGTTTTTTCAGGGGTTTACATGTCTTTAACCGTTTATACTCTTATTATCTCAATAATCAATAAAAATATATGTGTTAGGGAAATTCATTTAAAAATCATGTTTTAATGATTTACTTATATTTAATTTATTACAAGTCGAAATTTTCAATAAAAAAATTCAAGAATATTTTTACTATACAAATATATTAATAAAAGTGACTTTTACCATGTATGAATTCTTATAATTGTTTTCAAATAACCAATCAAATAATATTTTGAAGGTGGTTCATTTTACCAAATGTATTAAATAATCATTGTTTTAATATAAACAAGCAGAATATATTTCTCTACGAAAACGACAACTCCATTTCACTAAATATTCTTTAAAATAATCGATTAATATATTAAATGGAAACATTTTTCCTCATATTATTGATATTTTTTTATTATTGATGATTATTTGAAAAAATAATCATTTTACATTCCTCAGTAAATATTATGGTGATCATTTAAAGTTATATTAATATATGCCAACATCAATTGAAGTTACTATGGATATGATACAACGATACTATATTTATTATTTTTTAAAATTTTAAATTATTATAATTATTAAATATTTACAGTCTATATTAGTTAGTAAATATAGCTTTTTTTTCTTTATAATCAACTTGATGAATGAATTATATTGATCACTAAAAATCCGAATAATCCACATGACGTGCATGTAACAATTGGAGACCTGTTGTATGCAGTCTCTTGATTCATTCACAAGTATCATGAGAAAAAAATATATACATGACATATTATATTGGTGTATCTTTTACACTTACCTTTTTATTAATAATTTTGACATGTATGGGAGGCCATGACTGTATGATTCATGATATCATGGTTGAAAAAAAGTGAATCAAGGAAATTTATTATTATGAAATTTCAATTCATAATTATTCATTTTATATTATCTATCAAACTGACATGCAGCTTTATATATAGATGTTCATTAATATAATTTTTTTGTTTCGATGAAATATGTTTTTATTATCCAACATTCTATATTTATTATTCCATATTTACTCATGAAAACATAGATTTTATTTAAAAAATACTAAGAATAAGAGGATATAACATATTTTTTATCCTTTTCCTATGGTGTGATGAAGCTTATTATGACTGATATAATAGAAACAATTATATTTAAAATACAGTTTTTTATATATTAAGTTCTATATTATTATTGTGTATGTATTTTTTTCCAATGATATTTAAATGATTAATACTATTTGAAGATATCTATTGTATCATGTACCAATGCAATATGTAAACATCGGCTCTAGGAAAATTAATTTGGGTGTTACAATTTGTATCATATCATGTTTTTAGGAAACATGGGAACTATATATTAAATTAAAATTACTAGCTTTAGAATTATTATAATCCCATATGTTATATTATAATTTTTACCTTTATAAGGATTTTTAATTTATATATCAATAGTAATAATGATTATCAGTTAACACAATGTGTGAATTTTTTTAAATATATAACCAAATGGAAGAAAGGGAAATAAATCCCATAAATAATGAAGGGATATTTCTATTGAGGAAGCTATCACATTTTGTATTATTACATAACAAATAATTGTCGTATTAGGGAAGCCGACGCAGTTTATGACAAATAAAATAACACATATAGAGAAAAATTATTTTCTATCCACATTTTGATTCACTTATTATTGATCATGTCATGTGACATAATATGCCATAATATAATGTAACTACTAGTAATTATTTATATTTAATGAGGATGATATACTCCTAAATTATATTATTAGAATTATGATGTTATAAAAAGTAAAAGGTAATTCTATATGTTTTTGGTTTAAAAGGATATTTGAATCAACTGTGGTCATTTAAGAATAACACTAATAATGTTAATTGAATATATATTTATGCTTTATAATTGATATATTTTGATAAATAATTACATCTAGAAGATTGATATAATATAGAGATGATATTCTTCACATTAAAGAAAACAGATGAAGAAATTGTGGAATTGTATGAGGATAACATTACATGATTATTCATCCTTACTATGGAAAACATATGATATACAGAAAAAAAATCATCAATTTCATTAATAGGATAATTCATATTCTATAAAGGTAAATGGTTTATAAAAATATTCATTATATGATGATAGAATATCAATTGCATCAAGATTGAAAAGTAATCATCCAAGCCATATATCGTTAAGTGAATTCAACAAAATAAGAGGTCAGCTAAGAAAATAGAATACAGAAATGTGTTACTAAATAAAAAAGGGAGGACAGTATTTCCATATATGTTGTAATTAAGGAATTAAATAGCGAACTACATAATGGGAACATGGTTTTTTTCAATTTTGGAGAATGTTTTCATAAGGATAATTAAAGAATGTAAAATAAAGAAACCAATAATATGTAGAGCTTCAAATATAAATAAATATTCATTCATTAAACCAATATAATAGTAATCAGGTGAAACTACCACAGATTTTTCCAATGGGAGAATTCCTTGTTTATACAATTACTATATATTAATTTTATGTTCTCATATATGTGGTTGTAGGTACTCTGAAAAATAACATTTACATTATCTAAATCTTTATTTTATTCTAGCAGTTTACACTCTTTTATATCACCCATGTTACATTCTAAATTATATATTTCCATAACACCAAAGTAATAGTGTTTTAAATAATCTCTCATATTACAAATAATATAATAATAATTATGTGTCAATAAGTTCCCACAACGATAAATAATTATACAACATTTGTAAACATAATGTTTATTCCATTTTTTAAGGATATAATCATAGGTATCATATTACTATGAAATTATAATGATATAATTTATTTTCCATAGAAATATATGATGATTTGTTATAATGAAATGAAGTCCCTTATCTAAATGTAAGATACTACGTAATCTTAATATTGTATATATCTACATATAGTAGACATGTTAAGGATTTTATTTTTGAATAAGAGCAGAAACCACCAATTAATGGTAAATTCATCCTTATAATAGAGAATTTACATATTATGCATTAATATATTGATGTGTTTCTTGAATAATTATATGGACACCCACAAATTTGTGTACTCTATTTTTTATTGATGATGTCCTTATTGTAAAATATATATCTAAGAATACATACAATATGGAAATAATTGAATTTTGTAACTATGGTAAAAAAATATTGTAATTTTGTGATAAGGTAATTATAAGACTGATTGTTAGACCCTGAGGGGACCATGTTATTATTGTTAAAAAGAAATATTATTATATGAGGTCACATATTTATTATGAGTAAAAAAAATTTATTTCCACAAGGAAAATGTATAACCATCCCCACATTGATGACTTGTTCAGTTAACAACAAAGAGGTAAATATTTTTCAAAGATTGATGCTTCTTCTGGGTATCATAACTGGTGAGTAGTGAAGGTTGATAACCCAATAATTGATTTTTGTTTTAGTTATGAACATTAAGAATTTTCAATCAGTCCCCTTGGATGATCTAATAAAAAATCTATTTTTATGGATAAAATGAATATATTATTCAAGGATTATCTCAATAATTTCGTTTTATGTTTTTATTTTTGATATATTGATATAATATAAACATAATACATGTATAAGAGTCATATTCAAATCATTATATAGATTATTATAAAATTTATTTTTTATATAAAATTTATGTATATTCAATTTTTGGGTTCTAGAGGATTATTTTTAAGGTAGTATTTTCTATTTCTATATAATTCCAATAGATACATAAAAAACCATGGTTGTTATATAATGGAAAATACCAATAAATATAACTGAGTTGTGTGGTTTTCCTATATTGGTAAGTTATTATCCATGATTTTTTCAATATATTTATTGATTTTCTAACTCATTATCCTTGCTGATGACATAAAAAGGGGTTATGTTCATGGGGTTAGATAATATAATATAATATTTTCATTAATTAAAGAATATATTTGTCAATGGATTGATATTAACTTTACTAGAGTGACGGGATATATTCGGGATATATATAGTGATGCATCAAAGAAGGGGAATGGAAGTGAAATTATTTAAAACAATTTAATTTTTAACTATTATCTAATGTTCTTATAGATTAATTTATATAATTATTTTAATCATGATCATGTTTTGGCTGTTATAATCTTCTCTTTGATGATATAGAGGAATTTCCATTGTGCTGAAATTGTGAAATATATAGGATTTAATAATTTTTACGTACTCTTTCTCATATTAATAACTAATCATAATTAAAGGAGATAGTCTCAAAGAATCCTGGATATCTCTTTCATAATATATTACCACCCTAGGAATGAAGGTAAGTTCATCAATGTGTTGATTAGGAATGATCATTTAGTTTTGATAGAGTAAAGGATTGAAAATAATTCATTATTGAAGGGTGGAAACAGTTTTATTGGGGATGTATTAAGAAACAGAGAAAACCACTCCATTTCAAAATTATTTTAAATCCATCATTTTAGGATAATATAACATGTTTTTACATTGATGATAATAAATTTCAAAATATAACCAGAGAATTGAATAATGGTATGTTGGTATACTTCATCAATGAAGATGGTAATTTTAATTTTATAAAATCCTATGTGTTTCAGGTAACACACCATGTTCATTATCCTTTTTTTAATAAATTTAATTTTTTAATGTTTTGAGTATCATGATACACTAAGTCAATATTTAATTTTACTATACACCAAGGAAATCTTACACTACCTGAAACATTGACATGGCTTGTGTTAAACACAACACCATGTTTCTATGAAACATCATTATACTGTTATAATTATCTAGATTTAACCTAGAAATAAAAAATATAAATATTAATATAAATAACTAATTTTAAAATATTATTTATAATGGTTTTATATAAATACGAAATTTTAATTATAAAAAATTTATTATGGGTAAAGCCTTTTTTGTTTGAAAATAATATTTTCATTAATGAAATGATTTTATATTCTTATGTGAACAATGATAAAATTAATTTAAAAAATTTTAGGAATTTAATTTTATAAAATAATACATAATTTTAAATTAAGAGTGGGAAAATTATCCATGGGTTAATTTTAATTATTTTTATTGAGAAACATCATTTTTTGGTATATTTGAAAAAACACCAAATTTTAATTCAAAATATTTTTTACATATAATTATTTTATATAGTAAAATTATATATTTAGTTGGATTTTAAGTATAAATAGATCAATAATAAATTTATTAATTCAATTGAGGTCATTGAAATCATTTTTATATTGAGTTTAAATATAAAATCATAATGATATTTTAAACATTCTCACAATAAAAAAACATTCATTCTCACCAGGTCCATGAGATTAACATTAAACATAATTTTTCCACATCAATGAAATGAATTTTTGAAATATGGTAAATCATAGTTGTGATTATTATAATATTTATTTTATAATAATTTCTATTTAATAGTGTTCCTAAAAGATTAGTGAATATGATTAAATTTATTACAATGATTAAAGAAAAATTAATCTTAATAAGGTTCTATGCCTTAATCATAAAGGCCATAATGATCTAGAATTTTTTACAACAAAATTTTTTATTCCATATTATTACTATACACCTGAAATTATTATTTTTTTGTTTTTTAATGATTTTTCAGGTAAAAAAATGCTTACAACTATCTTGTTTTCAACAATGATAATAATGTCCCCTACCTCCCTTATAAAAGGCCACCACCTTTACTCCTTATTAAAAACACTAAAAACAAAAATGATATTTCATGATATAACTAATTAACTTTCAAAAATCCATAACTTACTTATTTAATCATATTCTTGAGAAAAAATCCAACCGAGGAACCCCTTTCATGCAAACCCAATAGAGTTTCCCAAAGAAGGGTAACTTCGTTCATCATGCTCCTTTCTTTTTTTTTCATTCTAATCTACAAAAATTATTTTTATTTATTTATTAATTATTAGACTAATTATAATTTTTATACAGATATATTTTATTATAAATTTTTAAAATACACAAATAGACACTTCCATGTAATCGGTAATGAACTTACCGTTCTTGTGTAAAGTGCACCGCAGCCTCCTGAAATAATGTTTGTTGTAACTTTTCCAGCTCTCATTTCTTGTAATACCGATGGAAAATATATTTTAATATTATATATTTAATATATAATATGTATTTACGATTATTTAATTATTATATAACACATGAATTTATACTTCCCATTTTCTTTAATATAATAATTTCTTTTGGGGAAGTGTTGACTACCACCTCTTCAAAACAAAGTGATTAATTCACATTGTACATGGAATATATTAAGAATAGGATTAGTGAACTTATAGGATATATAATAAAAATTAAGATTGCATTAATGTTATTATATATATATATATATCTATGTTTGGGTTTCATTTTCTTTATTTCATTAAATATATAAAAAAACTGAAATAACGTCCATGAGTATGTATGACCTACCTTCTCCATAAATGTTGTAATAAATTTCATATGATTATATTCAATATAATATTATAAATATATATATAATTAATATAAATGAAATTTATATAATGGTATAAATTTTTGAAAACATGATATAACTATGTGGACCAGAAATATTATAAAATACGAGACATGCAAAAAACAAAGTGGATATTGACCGAAGGGAAACCTTAAATTGGAATTGTTTTTAAGAAAATAATATAAAGTCATAATTAATCCATATATTGTATTATATATAATAAAGTGGTTCTTCATAATATTTATTGTAATCTTATAATTATTATACGTGATTTATGTATGAGTACGAAGATATTCAAGACATAAGGCTAGGGAATTTCATCACACTTTTTATTTCAATGATATAAATGTCATATTCACCACTCAATTTCTTTTATTTACTGAATATAATACCCATGAATGTATTCTATTATTATTATTATACATAAATATATGTGAATTTATTAATCTATTTGATTAAATTTATTTTATTAATTGTATATATCAAAAGATACAAAATTGGTAAAGTAATTTTGTCTTAATTTCCCTTCTTTAAAACACATTTCATGTTATGCAACAATATTTTTTCGCTTAGGTTATATACTTCCTTTTGAAAATTTATATCGTAAAAATCCATTTTTATGATATTTTAAGAATCATTTAATTTTATTCCTTACATATTAGTATGTTCAAAATTTATCAAAGTGTGAAACAGTGTACAACATCAATCTTATTGTTTGTTGTTATTATTTATGATTATTGTTCTATTAATGGAATATTATGATCCCTACATAAATAAATCTTATGAAATTTATTGAATTCATTATATTTTTGTAACATCCATGTGATGGTACCGTTTGTACTGTTTTTTGTACTTAATATATTTAAGAAAAAGGTTTAATAAAATTCTGACATTATTTATACATTGTATAGAAATATGTGTTCTATCAAAACAATTGTCCATAAAAACTTCTTCAAATTTTTTACTAAAATCCTATGATATTTAGAGCTAAATATAACCTCCTATATTACTTTCTTAACAAACTATTTAAATATAAATCTTCTTGTCATCTTTGGATCATGAAATTTTTTTAATCATTAGGTGAAAAAGGAATGTTCAACATATGCAGACCTACCCACCATACTAAACATTAATTTTCAAATTCATCCTTTTTAAATTTACTAGGTTGTTTTTTTAAATTAAATCATTTTCTTAATGTTCATTAATTTTTTGTGTTTTAAAATTTTTATCAACGAAAAACGGTTTTCTATATGATTATTGATTAACAACTGTTTTAAAATAGTTATTAAAATATCATTTATAAGTTTCAAAAGGTTTTATTAAATGAAAAAAGTTTTAAAAAAAGCACTATTCTATTATATGTTTTCATGTGAAATTATTTACAAAATAATTTCATGAATTTATTCTATGTTATCAAAGTATTTTCAAAGAAAAATGTTTCAACAATGATTTCATTTTTCCATTATATGTTCTCAAGGAAAAATAATTTCACATTTTTTTATGTTTCATTAATATGTTTTCGAGGAAAATTATTTTAAAAAAAATTTCATGCTTCCATTATTTATTTTTAATGAAAACAGTTTTATAATGACTATATATTTTAATTTTAATTTTTGAAATAGAATGTATTTTCCTCAAGAATAATTACTGAAAAGATATTTCCAAATTATTTTCTAAAGGTACCATTAATATTCATTTTGTGAATGGATAATGTTTTGACGACATTATATTTATGAAACATGTTTATCTTTGATGTTTTATGTGTTTATAAAACCTGACTCTCTTTTACAGGTTACATGTTATGTTCTTAAGAAACATGATTTTTTCATGGGTTATATGATTATAAAACCCATTTAATTTCTTGGAATATATAATTGTGATACTAGAATCTTTTAATATGTTTTGTTTTTATGAAATTATTATGAAACCTATAATTTTCCATATGATATAGTATGATTACATGTTTTTCACACCCATTTAATCTCATGGGTCGCGATTGGATGGTTATGAAAATCATCTCTTTTTGTGGGTCATTATATAGTAAATGTTTTATTGACTTACAATAAATATTTTATTGAATTTATTATAATATGGGTGGGTCTTATATCTCCCTATAATTCATTGGGTAAAGATTTACAACTCATGAGATAATGATGGTAACAAATTCGAAGGGTTGTATCCCCTAAATGAATATAGAGAATCACAAGCACTAATAAAGAAAGGAATGTGGTAGGTTAAGGTGGTGTGTCCCACCTAGTACGAAGAATCTATAAGAAGATGGGAAGATGGGGAAACCAGATAAACAATGGGAATATGGGGAAACCTAATCACTATAGTAATATGGGGAATCATGATACCTTACAAGGAAATAACTATAACAAGGGAGGTTGGTGTTACCCGTCAAGTAGGTGTAGTCCCCATGAGGTTCACTAATAAGTTATATCAATGAATATGTATTTATAAGGAATGATATTACATATAGAGGTTTATGAAAAAAATCATTTTCATATAACTAAGTTGTTATTTCATGTCTTATAATCTTGTTTTCTATATTATTCATTCATTAGTAACCAATATTGTTAATACAATGATTTATGCTTATGGTATTTGATATGTAGGGTTCAATATTTTAATGTTATGATAACTCCCTCATTCCCTTTTACTCATGTTTACTGTTACATATCTTCCTTATTTAACCTTATTGAGCATCTGAGGTCACCCAATTTTATGTTTTCTTCCCTAGAATATGAATATATGTGTTATGTATGAATTGTGCAAGAAGGTTTCTAGTCATGAAGAACCTTGTGAGAAATAATGTTTTTTACTTATGAACTATCATTGATGAATCAATGATTCCAATGAAATTGAATAATATTCTATTTCAGAATCTATTTGTGTAATTTTTTTTGTTTTCCACAAAAATTATTTAAAACATATATACGTTAACCCTTTATTGTTATAATTTATTTTAGAGAAATGATTTAGATAAACTTTGGATACTATGATGAGAAAAAATTATTGATATCTTTATGAACATTTCTATGGATATGTCTGTAAATATATCTCTATATAGAATTAAAGGGGATTAAAAGTTTAGTAAATAGACCTAAATATTTATTAAAATATAGAGCATTTTTTTTTCTCAGAAATAAATCCTTATATGAATACTAGAAGTGGAAATAGTTATAGAAAAGATATACCTATGGGTAACAACATTTACAAGGTGTGTTGGGCCTAAGTCAGGCGTAACATGGTATATGAAAACAGAAGATATTGCACTCAAGGTTTGACCCTCTCAAGAGATATCCTTTAAAAATAAAAAATATCTGCACGAACCATCTTGAGTAATTTAAAAATATGTTTGATATGAATAACCAGGGATAAACCTATTTTACATATATTAAGGAAGGTGACAAAATTTAGACATCCTACATGTGGTTTTTCATGATTATGTAGTTCATTTATATGATGATTGTTTCTTAGTAAATTCATTATAGTTTTAGTCAATGGTGTAAACCATATGTAATTTGGTTAATGTTGAATGTGATGTAGAATTTGATATCAAGATGTCTAAATTGGTGGTCAGTGGAGTGAATGATGTTGTGATCATGAAAATTATGCTTTCACAGAACATGATTAACAATGTGTATCATAAACAATTGTAGAACTCATCATGGAGGAGAATTAAAGAGTTTTTTGATATTTTCAGAAATGGATACCAAATAGGAATGACGATTAATTTCCCTTTTTTCAACATTGTGAAATGAATCAGCTACGTAATTTTCTTAATGTAACATAAATATGTGTTTATTGTGGAAAATAACAAAAATAATGTAACTGTAAGAAAAAAATGAAGTGTTTAGTTAATGAAATTGATAAGAATATTGTCCTCCCTAAGGCATCATCAAATATTAATTTATTTAATTGTGTTCTGAATTGTCATTATGACAATTCATCTCCTATGTAAAAATATCACAAAGAGAATTACCAAGGTGGTAAGATTAATGGTTATATTATAAATTATTATGATTATATAAATGAAATATGAATGTAGGGAGTTATTAAGTAATAGAATGATCTAGTATTCTTATGTCATATAAAATATGTGGAATTATATATGTTTTTATATATTTGGATTTAAGAATTATGCTATATGAATGATGAAATATAAAAGGATTTTTGAGTTTATGTTTTCAACTAAGGTTTCAAAATATATATTTAATGATTCTGATGGACTGGAAATGCTATTTAACGATAAGGTGACATTTTAAAAAAAGGAATATATGCCTTCATATATTCTTTGTGATAATATATTTTTGGGATAAAGTTATTTTGGATATAAATAAGTAAATGGGAATCTACATATTACCTTTGAAATAATTAAGGACATTCTAAAAATTGGATTATGCTATAATTGAGGAAGTTTACATAATATATTGATTTCCGTAATAGATCCAATATATATTAGAATAATGAAATATACATTTTCCAATAAGGATTTATGTTTAATTCAATCATTACCATGATTCAAGAGAATACTTGATTAAGGTATTCACATGTTTTTTATGTGATAAATAAGATATAATGTATGTTATATGGGGGATCAATGTTGAGTGGATTTTGAGAAATTTAGTGCCCTTATTTCTTGTTTTTTGGATTTCATAATTTTGGATGGGTTACAAGGTTGGCCATTATCAAAAACATTATTACAAACTTTATGTTATGTTTGTGAGATTAAACTATTATCTCACCACATGAAGATTTACACATACTGGATAATATATTATATAATAATTATGTTGTTGAAAACTAATGATATATGTAATGGATTATCATTGATCTTCTGATCTATTAGTTATTCAGGAATGAAAAATCACCCTTCCTTTTTAGAAAAACAGTGGAAGTGGAAAATGATCAATGAATAAAAATGGTTTTAGTTGTCTTAAAATTATGTGAGAACGTCATATCACAAAAAAATTTAAACATTAGGAAAATGATCTAAAAATAATAATTTTTCTTATCCCATTTTTTTAACTGGGGGCCATTTAAAGGAATATATATTTAAGAATATTTTTCCCTTAACATTCGATTTATCATTTTTGTTTTTTTAATGATGAAATTAATCACACTAAAAAAATTTACCTTTTCCCTACATGTCCATATTATAACTTACCAAAATTGTTATAGCATTTGGAAACATAGTTGTGTGTTAATTTGGGTAAACATTATTTATACGATATTTCCTTTTAATTTAATTTATTGAAATTTTTTTTATGATGTGGGATTCGATGAATGGATCTTGAAAGTATTGGTCATTTAATAACGCATATGAATTTTGAGGGTGAAATCAATTTAAGGGGGGGGTAGAATGTACTAAACATTTTTTTGAGACTTTTTCCATATTAATTAATTTTCATGGATTTCATATATATCATGCAACACTGTTTCATATATTCATTATATGATATACTAATATAAGCTTGCACTACACTCAATACTGACATTGATTGCATTACTTGCAACACTAATTTACTATTAAACATCATTTTATTGTTATAACTATATAGTTATTTCCTAGCTGGTAAACATATCAATATGAATAGAAATAACTAATTATTAAATATTATTTATCATGTTTTTATTTAAATATAATATATTTATTATAAATCATTTAATATTGGCAAAGACATTTTATGTTTGAAAATATTATTTTCTGAAAAGAAATAATTTTATTTCATTATGTGAAAAAAATAAATTAATTTTAGATTATTTGGGTAATTTAATTTGATAAAATAAATTTCAATTTTCAATTAAAAATTTAAGAATTATTTTATGGTGAATTTTATCAATTTTTCGATGATATGTCATTTTTGGACATGTAATGGAAATCACTGCTTAAATGGCCCGAAGGCCTTCAATTTTTTTAATTTTTTTGATAATTACACTTTTAAGGGATGAGTGGGAACCCTTACATGGATCATAGTCTTAGACATTCATTACATGACTCTGATACCTTATAATAATTCACCCCAAACAGACTACATGAAACTGCCTCTCCCCAAAAATTATAATGATAAAAACTACTCACCTTCAGAAAGAAGGTCGAATAGCTCTATTTATTAGAGATATGGCATTGATGGCTATTTCATACACTACCATTCTTAAAATTATGGTTATCTCTACTACGGTGAATGTGCCTTCTCATGAATCCTCAAAAATAGCCTTGTTCCAAGATTTCTATCTGGTTGAATCTACATTTCATGTGGCCAAACGGCTTTGAGGTGTCTCCATGTATTTGAGGTGGCCTAAAGGAATTGGGAAACTCAACGGCCTTAAAGGACTTGAAGACAAAACCAGTGGCCCGAAGGATGAAATGGGAGAATATTTCTTGCTAATATTGTACCTGCTACATTGCCTCTTACAGTAGTACTACAGTAACATAGAATAATAATCTTTTCTCTTGGTTGAACATAGCGAGTCCATGGAAACCCGATTGAGGATAATTTTCATTTGAACCCCAATTCATGATGTAGTATTACAAAGTTATTATTTCTAAGCCAAGCCCCAACTATTAAATAATGGAAACCACTGAATTTTAATTCAAAACTACTTTTTCATCAAATTTATTTATATAGTTAAATTATATATTGAATTGTTTTTAAAATTCACAATAGATCAATGATACATTTATTATTCCAATTTATCAGATTTAATCTGTTTTTATAATATATTTAGATATATCATCTTAAGGATCTTTTAAACACTGTCACTTTAAAAAAGCCAAATTTCTCGCCCCGCTAGAGGGATTAGAATTAAAATTTAATTTGATACACATTTAAATTGATTTTTAAAAAATGGACATAATTGTTTCTAATTAGTTTATTATTTATAGATCTATAATATCAATTTCATGTTTTGTAAATAATATTATTGAAAGGGATTAAAATTAAATACAATGATTAATGAAAAATAATGCTTCATAATGTAAAATACAATAAACTTAAAGGCCCAACTGACCTATAAACATATCCAAACCCCACTTGGGGGACATATATCAACAATAAAAAAAATAATGAATTTGGTTGCGTTTTCATGACATTGTTTAAGTAAAATCGTGGGTACATATAACTTGTTTTTAAAAAACAATGTGTGCCCCATCCATCCCTTATAAAAGGATGCAACCCATCTCCTTTCATAAAAACACTCAATCCACATATTATCATTCAATATAAACCTAATTAACATTCCAACGTCCCCCCCCCATTGCTCATTTATGGATCTTTTTTGGTATAAATCTAACCAAGGAATCCATTTGGTGAAAACCAAAAGGATTTACCAAAAAAAGATGTAACATCCATCTTCAAACACCTTTCCACTATTTTCATTCTATGGCACCTAAATTATTCTAATCCACACATACATATTAGACATTATATAATCAATATTCTAATATTAAGTCATTATAAGGACTATAATTACACTTACACACACTTCCATCTGGTGGGTAACAAACATAGCATTCTTGTTTAAGACGAACTATCTCCTCATGAAATGATTTGGTTAATTTTTACATTACAACCTATAATAGTTAGGAATTGTGGTGGAAAAACTATTTTATATGATATATATGATACTTATTATGTATGTATTATTCTTTAATTGTTATATAACAGATACCATCATTCATTACATTGTTTGTAAATGTGATAATTTTGTTTAGGGATGTGTGGGAAACTACTTGCTCAAAGTAATGTAGTTCATTCACAAAAAAACGTTGAATGTGTTGAGGAAGGTTTTAGTGAAATTATATGATATATATGACATATTAAGTCTATATTAATGATATTATATATATTTATACAATTCATTTACATTTATTCCATTGATGTTACAAATAAAATTGAAATAGCGTTCATGCGTACGTACGACCTACCGTCTCCATGAATAGTGTATTTCATTTCATAGGTCTATTTTACATTGATTACTATAAATAAATATATTCTGAAAATATATTTTATTCATAACATTTTTTAAATTCTTTAAATAATGATTTATGTATGAGAACCAATAATATAAAAAATTAAGAATCATTTGAAAAACAAAGCAGATATTACCAAAATAGAAACCATGAATTAGAGTTTTTAATAGATGTTTAATATATTGTAACTATAAAAACATATATGGTACTGGATATAATTATTTTTTTGTTGGAAGTATTTATAGAAATAATAAAAATTATTATACAAAATAAATTTACTATTATGATGAAATATCAAGAAATATGGTAAGGGAATTTCATCTCAGTTTTTTATCCATATGATACCTTCCATATTAACCACTCTATTCCTATTTTCATGGGGCATAAAATTACCATGAATACACTATAATATTTTTTTAAAAACATTATTATGTTATTACATAAACATATTATGATATTTCTTTCATTGGGGTTATCTTTAGATGTTACCAAACCGATAATGTAATTTTGTCCCAATTCTCATTCTTCAAGTCAAATTTCAATTTATACACCTATATTTTTTCTATGAGGTTTATATAATAAATTTTAAAATTTTATATCACGAACCTAATATTTTAATGATTTTTTATGTTTCATGTAATTTTATTCCTACCATTTAATTATTATTATATGTTACCAATGTGGTAATTGGTTATATCTTCCATCTCATCATTTTTCAAGAACGTTTATCATTATGATTCCACTGATGAAATATTATGATAAATATCTAAAAATAATAATTAATTTTCATACCCTCTATATATTAAATTTATATCCATATAATTGTACAATTTTTCTACTCTTTATTAATTAAGATTATTAAGAAATTATTTTTATGAAAATAAAATTTTATTTCTTCCTTATTCCAGAAATCTGTATTCTTTCAAAAAACTGATTTATAAAAATATTCATAAAAATGTTTTACTATAATCTTATCCCATTTTAAATAAAAGTTTTCGTATTTATTTGTTTTTTAAGAAAGTTTTATAAAATAAATATTATCACTGTTTTCCATTTATGGAACTTTTCTAAACTTTTATGATGAAAAAGGAATGTTTGATATATAAGGACCTACCAACCATTATGATTATCAATTAGATGATGATTGATTTATATGATTAATTGGATTATTTTTTCCAAAATTTAATTTTTCTAATATGCTTGAAATAACATGATCTTAAAACGGTTATTAAAGAGAAAAAGTTTTCAAAATTATTTTATCTTTAAAAAGGGTTTTAAATGATTTTTAAAATGACATTTATATGTTTTCAAAAGGTTGATTTCAATGAAAATGGATTTAAAAATTTTCTTAACCTTATGTTATAAGTTTTCAATGGAAAAAGATTTAAAAATAAATTCAACCGTTATTTCATTATTTTCAAATTATCATAAAATAAATAAAATTTATTTTTTTACATTCATTTATATTTTTTCATTAAAAATTATTTTCGAAATTTTTTGAATTTTCTATTATACATATTCATGAAATTTTTTTTCAAACTTTTTTCATGTTTCCATTTTATGTTTTTAATGAAAAATGTATTCAATTGGAATTATCATTTATTATCTTTTTAATTGTATTATCCTCAAGAAAAATTTCTAAAATTAGCTTTATATATTATTTTCCATCAAGTTTGACATCCATTGGTGTTTTTCATGAATTTTTGGGAAATTATCTAATGGTTCCATTCATATTATTTCTCTGAATGTTTTATCTTTTGATGTCATGATGTTTTTGAAACCCACTTCTCTTTCATGGGTTATTTTTTTATAAAACTTATTAATTATTCGTGGGTTATATTATTATGAAACACTTTTGTTTTCACAAGTTATATCCTTATAAAAGCCAATTCAATTAATAAGTTATATGGTTAATAATCTTAATTAGTTTCATTGGTTATGATTTGATGAAATTATTGTGAATAATATTTCTCACACATGTTTCTATATTATGACATGTTTATTATACCCAATACATTTCATGTGTTATGATATGATGTTTGTGAAACCCATATCAAATTATGGGTTATGATATGATGAATTATTTATTATCTTATGGAAAATTTATGAATGATTTTATTATGAGATGGGTGGGATATATATCTCCCTCAAATGCATTGGGTAAATATTTATATCTCAAGAGATAATAATGGGAATCAATTTGACGAGCATGATCTACTATGGGAATATTGGGAAACTAGGTCCTTTTTATGGAAAAGACGATGACTAGGGGTAGTGGTTTTTTCTAGCTAGTAGAAATAGTCCCAATGAATATGGGAAGAACGGGAAACCCAACTCACTATGGAAATATGGGGAAACCTAATCTATTCATAGAATATGGAGGATCCATATCCCTTATAAGGAAAGATCTAGAACTGTAGATAGTGGTGTATCCCAACCAGTATGTGTAGTTCACATGAGGTGCTCTTATATGTTCATACAATGAGTCTAGTATTATAGTGAATTATATTACATGTTTACATGTATTCCATAATTTCATGTTTTATTCACATGTGATGACTTTATGGATTATGCTCTTGTTTTAATAATAATTCATTCCTTATAAACTGTTAATGATTATTCTATATCTTATGTTTATGATCTTTGATACAAATGATTTGATATTGTAATTTTATGATAATGTTCTTATATCCTTATTCTCATGTTAATTCTTTAAAATCTCCCATATATACCCTTACAAAGAATCTTATCTCTCCTCTTTCTATGTTTCCTTCCCTAGAATATGAATATAAGTTTTATGAATGATGTGTCTAAGAAGGGTTCTAGTCATGAGGACCCTAGTGTTTGATAATTTAACTCACTTATATACAAGATTTTATATCTACATGTTTCTAAATCTACTAGACTAAGACAATATTTGGGCATTTGGTTTGGTTAATGTTTTAACTATTCCACAAAAATGATGTAATATCTATATATATGTTAGGACTGGTTTGTTAAATTTCATATGTTATAGTTGTTAATTAATAATTATCATATTAATATAATAGATAATGTATATTCAAACACCCTGATTGTACCAAAATGTATCAGGATTTATAGAATCATTTTTGTGTGATAATTTGAAACCAAAAATTATATATTATGTACCAATTTTCATTTTTTCAATAGGTGAAGAATATGATACAATATATAAATGGATTCATGAAATGTATACCAATTATATTATGGAAATTGGATGGTATAATATGGAAATATATCAAAATATTTCCAAATACTCTTTGAATGAATGATTCCACATGGGTTGTTATTGATCTTCATGCCAAGTATTGATGTTTTATCATTATAAAAAAATATATCTTTGTTCCAAAATATATTTTTATGGACTATATTGATTTATTTTTTAGAATTCACAGTGAAAATATTTTACGCATACCGAATCAAGACCCAAAATTTAAATAAAAAAATTGGAAATTCATTTATATTGATATCAACACTGAGATACATTTGAGTGTGTGTTGACAACATTAGAAGTATGCACAATTTGAAAGGAAAACATTGACATTAGTAGACATGATGAAGTCATTCATACTTGAAATTCATTGTACATGTTCTCAATATTTACCATTTTTGGAAATATTAAATAATAATAGAATATCTTTGATAATATAAAAAGTAACATATGATTTTTTGTATGGGAAAATATTTCACACATTATAGAACCCATGTTTTGATGTATTTTATCAATTTATTCCCTTTCTATTATGTTTTGATCGGTTGATATACATTACTTTATTTGTTCAAAAGTGTAAAAATAAAATAGTGTTGGAATTGACTACAGGGGAAAACACAAATTGAATAGTCCATTAACAATGTGACTAAAAATTAGGAATATATCAGGATATGTTTTATTTCATGAAAATATTTCACCAACTAGTTAATGAAGATTATAAACCCATAGATGTTGTCAAATGGTTTTCCAAAAAATAAATTTTAGTTTTATTTTTAGTATAAGAGACCTCCCAACAATTTTTAATATGAATTAGGATTTCATGTCTTGTCATGGTCTATCTAGTTTTAATACATCATTCTTATGTAATTCATTATTCAGTTCTACTCTTTTCCTCTCAACTTCTACGGTTACCCAAGGTTACTTTTTTAATCATCATCTTCCAAAATCTTAATCGAATGAATCATTGGGTATTTAATTGTAGACATTAATCGATAGGATCTCATTCTTCCTTATTTTTTAGACCTCCTAATGTTCTCTCGAACTGAACTATATATCGGTGTGAAATATATTTTTTATGAGTTTGGGAATTTTTTGGTGAGATAATCTTGGTTTTTAATAGACAAACTAATTGAATATTTACAATCTATATAATTTTCTTATATCCATTATTCTAAATACAAGTGTCATATGTGGCATCACTCTCACAATAATATTATAGAACCTGATAGACATTTCAATTAAAATTATTTTTATAAATTTTTTGCAAATCATTTGAATAATTCTTAAGGAAGCCCTTTTTTCAAAGGGCTAATTTTAAAAGATAGAATAAAATTTTATTACAAAAATACTTATCAAATTTGTGTTTTCAAAAAAACATTAAATTTATATTGAGTAATAATTTTCTAGTATGATTTCATTTCCATGTGGGCGGGATTTCGGTCAGAATTTCCAATATAAAATAATGATAAACAATGGATGGATCGTAGACATATGGTCCACCATCATAATATGGTAACCAATTCATATATGGTTTATAGGATGAATCACCAATATCATGTATAGGGAGGACGAATTTTTAATTCATACTCTATGTGTGTTTTTATAGAAATGGAATGATTAAAACATGTTTGATGATGTGGAAGTATAATTTGTTTGATGTTTTCTATATGTAGAATTCATTGATGTGTTTTGTATGAAATATTTATATCCTAGTCACAAATTTTATGTAAAATGTGCTAAATTTTTCTTCTCCAGGTGGGATGTGTTGTAATGTATTTGGGGATTACATAATTATTCTTATGACCACCATTTTTATGGACACATTGATTAATTTTTAGATGTTTTTATCTATGAGATAATTAAGGGGAATGTATCATACTTTACTATATGTGTCCCTTGATGTCATTGATCTAGTTATTGGATCTGGATATAGGTAGTGTCTCTTTCAATCTCTATAGGGGAGAGACATTAGAGATAGATTCTACATTTTCATCTTTTAGACTTTCACTCTTATATAATTTTCAGTTGTTACCCTCATTTATTAATTTTATTACTATATTATTGAGTAATGATGATTATTTTTTATATCTATATAATATATTTTCTTTTTTTATAATAATTCTTGATTTAAATTATATTAATTATGTAAAATCATGCACAATGTTTCTTATAATCAAGTAAAATTTATTACCAACATTCATTGTCATCGATATTTTTCAAAAGGTTATTAGCACTCAATATCTTCCCAAGAAATGTTTTTTTCATAGGATGTTATAAATGGTATATGAATTGTTCAGTACTAGAGTTGGGTTAGTAGTAAGTAGATATAGAATCTAGAATAGATAATTTAAATTATAAAAAGACATAGGTAATCTATTTATGATGAAATTCTTTTTACCACTGTAGTTTTGGTATAATTGATTTTGTATAAACATCCTACTAATATATCATCACATAGTTGTGTAGATAGATCATGAGAGTTTCATATCATGAAATTTTAATCATACATCCCAATATTACAATATTGTTTATAATTTAAAAATATTTGAAACTAAATTTTTTGTGGTAGTTTCATTCATTGAATTCAAATATTTTTCATTCCTCTAGTTTATAGAGTGAGATAAATAAATATCGTTTTATTTTATTATAAAATTTCCCTATGTATACACAATTGAAATTAGTTGGAATATGATATAGAAAATATGGTTGTACCAGATCCATAGAGAACCAATAAGACATAGAATGAATTGAATAATATTTCAATGATATCAACATCATAAATCTAAATTAATAAAATAGTAGTGGTGATCATTTTATATAGATTAATTCCACAAACCCTCCCATTTTGAAGGAAATTCTGATCTTGAAAATGAAAATTTATGGCTCAACCAAATGAACATAATCTCTAATTTTCTTTATACCCTGAAAATTATAAAATTTTATTTCAAAACTTATATATTTCAAGGTATTTCACCTCAACAGTGGGATTTATCTATTCAAAATAAATATATGAAATGAAGTGTGTGTGATAATTTTTATGAAATAGTTATCAAAAATTTCACCCCCATTTATTTAAGATAAATATAAAAACAAAAATATTTTGATTAAATAATGACATCATATATGTGATAGAGTGTGATAATGTTATCATTAACATTGTTTGTTTAAATTTTCATAAATATTCCTGCGAAACACTGAAGGAATACATACTTGAGATAGTATTGTTAACTTATATTCAATTAAATATATCGTTCCTCAGTCTTATATATTATATAAAGATGGTTAATTATGAAACTATAGTGGCATATGCTATTTCTAGAAATCAAGAGGCAGGTTGTAGGTTTGACTTAATATGAACAAGTGAGATCCCTAATGATGAAAACAAGACAATAGGATATATTTTTTTTCAAGGATATGGAAAACCATAGGCTCATACTATATAATTAGATAATAATTTTTAAGAGACAATTACAAACTAGGTTGATTGGAATATATATCATTTATACACATAAACATATAATGTATTTCAATCTCAAGTAACTTCTACTATAATAACCTAAAATGTTATATCATGAAATATAGTCATAAAATTATGATAATTGGTAGTGGGAAATTCTCTAATTATCCCCACATATAAAATTATGTGATAGATTAATCCAATCATAGTAGTTCTCTTCCATAGTTTCTGGTGAACCATTAAGTATCCAAGGAAACCTTAAATTTCAAGTTGAAACCTCAATATAGATGAAAATTCAATCTTGTGGTACCTGATTGATATATTAAAGAAGTATAAAATACCGTCATGTGTGAGAAAAAATGATCCTCCAAAATGTGAGTAACAATTCATATGAACATTAAAATTATGCATGTCTTGTTTCACACTAGTGAATAACATTCATTCATTTATTCGTATATGGTATATAACTTGTGTTTAAATAAGGAAATGGAGACTCAACCGTTGATTATCTTGATACCCTTCTGATAATGAGTTTCAAAAGGATTAAAATTTATATGATGTTATATTACCATTGATTTGGTGATGTTTATTTTGGAGGTTATAGTTCTGTAGATGGATGTTATTGATTTAATCCTTGGTTTCGATTAGATATTTGGATAAAAAAATAAATTCAAATTCATTCTTAATAATTGATGATTATATCATCAAATATAAGAATTCAACATGTCAATGTGTAATGGGATATAAATTAAAGTTTCATGAGACCCTTAGTGATAATGAATGGAATGATTTCATTCTAGTACATTGTTAATAAATTGATTATATTGATGAAATATAAAAGGAGAATATTACAGACATAATGGATCAATATCGGGATATATTTATAGAAATTTTAACATGGTTACCTCCTTGATAGGAAATCATATTTTTTGTTGATCTAATCGAATTAAAATCCCTAATCTCTGTTATATCTTATATAATGTCTACAATTGTTTTTTAAGAATTTATATTTTGTCCAAAAGAGTTATAAATTAATGGTTTTTTGAGACCCATTACATCTTCGCGGGAATCACTGGTTTTGATATATGAAAGCAATATGGTATCCAATGGTTATATGTTCAATATAATAAATTTATTCAATATATAATCATAATTGGTATCATATTCTTAAAAGTAATGACTTTTATATCATTTATATGGAACTTTTTGGTTCTATAAATTTGATTTACCCTCATTATATATTAATCATAGAGACAGATTATAGGATATTCTAAAAATAAAATTTCATAGTTTTTATGGACATTATGAACATGTTTTCATTCCATTTTGTCTTACAAATGTACCTTAAATTTTAATTTTCTTGATAATGTGTATAATCCACACATACCTTGATTCATTTATAGGGTATTTATTAATGATATTTTGGTTTACACTTGATGATAACATGAGAGATACATGGAAAATTCATAATGTACATTATAGTATAATCAATTGAAAGCTAGATTTTCACCGTGCGATTGTTGGATCAACGAAGTATAATTCCATAGTGATCCCATTTACTATGAATGATTGTTATTTTACTCCTATAAGATATATGTAATACTACTATGGGAGACGCCAAATAATTTTTTTAATATGTAGTTTCATGGGATTATTTATTTTCAATCAATCATTAGTTCGTTATTTCTCAAGGTTTTCTTCTCCCATGATAGTTATTAAAAGAAATGATTTTCCGATGATATGGATTGATATGTTTCATTAAAACTTTCTATAAATTAATTCTAAAATCACCTCTACACCCATATTAGTCATTATAAATCTTTTTAAGGATTATGTTGAATATTGTGATGTTTTATGATAGTGTATTTATTTTCTCAGTAAGAGAATTAATTATGGGGCCTATGGTACAAGTTATATGAGAATACAAGTGTAGAACTATCCAACGCATGACCTAGAAATAAATTGATATTTTTTGCATTTAAAAACAATATAGGATTATATATATTGATAAAATTTCATAATGTTCACTAACCATAAGAGTTTGAAATACATATTTTCATATTTAGACTTGTACTTGAGAAAAAAACTATGAGGAATTACTTATTGTTGTTAAATTTAAACTTGAAATAAAAACCTACTAAAGGTACTTCTGTATTAGATTAATTGAGATGGAAATTTTATATAAAATTTCTTCTGGAAGATCCAGAACAATAGGGGCAGGTGAATTTGATTTTCATACATGAATATGGATTGTGATTCACAATATAAACATTCAATTATTTTTCTCGGAATTTTTATGTATATCTTGGTGGATTTATTAAGATCCTATCAAACATTTAATTGTTAATGTATAACCATCAATAAATCCACAATGGCGCTAAGATTATGATGTCTACAATAACGATGAAAACATACTGTTTCGATATCAGAATTGAATTTTCTTCCATATTTCATTCTAGAATCACCCTCTTTCTGTATATCACAATTTACAATGGGATATTAATTTAGTTATTAAAAAAATTATATGTATATGAATGATAATTTATTATTTTTAAGTACGATATAAAAGATAGTATATTATGTGATGATGTTATGAAAATTCCAACAGGGAAAAAGCCAACATAAAAAACGAGAGGTATGATTCATTTGATGCTTATAAATTTATAGAACTGGGAATTTGTTATAATATATTTCTTCATTTCTATACATAGATCATTACAAAATCGTGATAAAATTATTCTGATTGTGTATTGACATTCTAATTTAGGAAAAATTTTATCTCTTTAAAGGAATCTTACATAGAAGAGGATTTGGAAAATAATACATGCGAGAAGTGGTTATGTTACACAAGGTACCAGATATGATCATATATAACTATGAACCTCTTTTAACTAACTATTAATTTTGATCATTTATATTTTCTCTCAGAACACATGTTACCATTATAAGATAATATAATACTTATATAATTCTGCTTTTGGAAGAGACAAATTAAACAATTGGAACATATTGTTAATCTCGATTCATGGTATTTGGTATGTCATTGTAAGATCATATTTCATTGGTAATTTTATATAATAATATTATCATTTTGGGAAAAATACTTATCGACCTATTTGAGGCATCTTATATATAACAGTGTCATTATCTACAATATTGATATGAAATAGGCTAAACTTTATTGATGGGATTATGTCTTTTCCATGAGACTCGGAATAAAATATACATCATTCATAAGTGGATGTCTATAACACAGTGATATCCAAAATTATATGAAATCAATTTTCACTGATTCCTATCATTCGATTTCAGTTACAATTACAACCTACAAATTACACCATGACATGGTCATCAATGCTTAGGGAAAAAAGGGAATTAAGAATGATATTATGTGGGATAATTCAATATGGTTGAATGGATTAGAACTATTTAATATCTATTAGACTAAAACATAATATTCAATTTTCTGTATATCATAATCAATTTTTAACGACTGAAAAGGTATTATCAAGATCATTTTTGTGTCACAATTTTTTAACAAGATACTAATTATCCTAAAGAGAATTTTATCCATCAACCGATTCAATATTTACTCTCTCTAAACATTTTTTTCCATTTTTAAAAGTTGGGTTATGGATTGTCGGCACAAAAAATAGTTTCAAAAACAAAATCACAGCAACGCCAAACATCAAAAAACTCCACAAACCAACACATGTAATTCAAACACTTTCAAACTGAATAGAACAAAACTATAGATCATAGTACTTGTAATAGTCTCCGCATCCCATACCAGATTCATCATCCGCAATGGCCGATTCCAAAATAGATGTCTGTCTGTGCCGCCACCCAATATCACCAAACACCCAGCTCCTAGACTGATCCATATGTGGTTGGATTCCACAAGACTATTTGGCCAAGAATTCTTTTTTAAACGCAAGAATCACCCCACTATCCCGTATAATTGAAGATATGCTTCTTTCCTGGCATGGGAAATAAGAGTAGACATTGTTTGTTCCTATTATTGGTGTTTTAGATAATGTTCCTTCACACTCGGCCATCCTCGTGTTCCCACCATGTACTATATTTCTATAGAACAAATTGTCGTTCCACTCATATTTTCTTTATCACCCACATCCTTGTCCTTCCCTTTACCAAGGGATTCCTCAGATCTAATACCATTGCCCCCGCTATTCCTCCTCATTATATGGTTCAATGTATTCCTTTCAGTCTGAGAAAGGCATCTAACCCCATCAGTATGATTTTCCACATCCCTAGAAACATCCAATTGTCACAGATTTCCACAAATCAGCTCTTAAGTGAAAACCCCAGCAACCGCAACCCCACCTTATGAATTTCCACATAAACAGGATTCAAAACTGACATTGGCAAGGCTTTCAAACCTATTTCTTAAGGGGATAAAATGCCTGGACAAGATATCAATACCTCTATCCCCCCTGTGTAGATAGTTTTCATAACGGAACCGGATCCCTCTTCCTCCACTGTATGTGCCGGGGGCACCTCCCCCTCAACGTGTTCCTCAAATCGATCCCCTTTAACAACCAGCATAGGCCATTCCAGGGCATTCACCATACATAATGTTGCCACAGCTCCCGGACCATCCATGACCAACTCTCTACTGATATCCTACATCTGTTCAGCCACCCCTGGAGGACGGACCTCCCTACCACTTCTTTCTGGTTTATTCTCCTCTAGAACTGGAACTACCCTCGCACCAAACTCCTCTTCCTTGACAAGTACATCGACTTCCCCTAATATAGAACCAAATCCATCCACAACCATCATTCTACATTCCTCAAACAATTGCCATTCCTCCACCAGAAGGAGAGGCTCCTTACTTACACCTTTTATTCACATTTCCTTCTACACAAGACCCACCCTCACACCATCCCCTGAAGTTCTTCTCGTAGAATCACCCTCCCTTCTTGTAGACACTTGTTCATCTGATAAAAGAGCCTTCAAGGGCCCTACCCTGATGAAAACTACCCCTGTATAACCCAAGTAGTGAAAAGAAGAGACACAATCCAACCATTCCTCGTAGACCTCCTATTGTTTTCGCATGTACTCCTCTCCAATTGTAATCCACACATAATCAAAAGGCATCTGCGATGTATCCAATTCCACACAAACCCAGGGATTAACCAGTTGACACACAACTTCCATTAAAGAATCAGAACACCAAAACTATCCTACAAGATTACCTATCATGTGAGTAGTAGCCGGATTTGGAAAGGCTGTGGAGAATTGTGGAAGCATACCCATAACGCTGCCGATGGTGATTTATTGTTCTTGTGGAACTCAAAGGGAAATACTATGAGTAATGTGAAAATACTATGAATGTTTTCTTAATAAGAAAATTAATCTAGTGAATATGGTATATATGATTTGAACTTATGTTTGGGATATACCATTATATGTTTCATAGAGTGAATTTATTTCTCTTGGTTGTGAACCATGAAAAGAAAACAACACACATCATGAAATAGTTTTGATGAAAATAAAACTAGGGTGATTTTTTCAATGTCAGTGACCTATCAATGTTTCTTAACATGAAAGTGTAATTATTACCATGAATTTCAATATTATAGTAACATTTAATCCATTATACTTGTGTAAATTCTCAATCATGTCTTCTCTTTTCCTATACACTTCGGGGGCCATAATAGTTTATTTTTGGTTATTTTTGTCATCTGGAATCTAATTCATGTGAATCATTGTGCGATCAATTATGGAAATAAATTGTTAGAATCTTGTTCTGCCTTATTGTATTAGATCTCATATATTTTTATTGAACATAACCATAAAACATTTTATAACTCATCGATCTTTGATTTCTAATACATGTTTATGAAATATTTGTGGAATTTTTTAAATGAATAAATGTATGTCGTTTGATCCATGTAATTTTCATCGATGTGTCACTCCAAATGAACACATGGTTGGTGGAATCATTGTCACACTAATATTCGAGAACATTACATCTTGATATTTATAAATTATTCATGTTAGTTTTCTATAAAATATATATAGTAAATAATAATGAAACCCAATTTATATAGTGTTTTAAAAAGGCATATTTTTGTAATTATAGAGAAACATATAATTTCAAAATGACCATGATGTGATTAATGTATTGAAATAATTTTATTAAATTGGTATCATGGCATAATTGTGATGGAATGTGATCATGTTCATGTGGAAAAAATTATGTTTGGAAGTTCCAACATTAAATAATGATAATCATGGTATTGAATATGTTTGGAATTGTAACTATAAAAATTGGGGAACCATGTAATGGATTGGTGAGGAAATGTCTCACCACTCTTTTGTATACAGTGTTTAATTGAGGCATTCATAGTGCATGGTTGTGTGTGTGGAAATTATGTGATTTTTATATGTTTTAAAAATTATAAGAATTTTTTTTATTATGTTTTCTATAGTTGTAACTTTTCGTGTGGTTTTGATATAAATTTTATAACTATAGATATCATATTTTATATAATATACATGGAATTTTTCTTTTATTGGTGGTGTCCAATTGGTTGTGCATGGTGAGTACCAACTTTCTTTTATTCTCACCAACTAATTGGCCAATTTTGTGTGTTTATATATGATATTTATTGAGATATAGTGTAGAGGCATGCATATTTCTTCACTAGTGGTGTGCATTGATATTAGTGATCTAGTTGATGGAGATGGAGATGGGGTGTCTCAATGTCTTAGTCAGGAGTTGTGCCACTTTGATAAATTAGATTATGTTTTTGAGTCTTATCTTCACATAATTAATTAAATTTCCACTGTTACTCTGATATAGTTCTTATGTTGGTATTTTATTGAGTTTTTTAAATTATTATTTCCATTTATCATGTTTATTTTCTTTTTTTTGTGTATTTTACTATAAGGTTGTCTAGATCATAGGTAATGTCATACCCTAATGTTATCCTAATCAATTATAATTTATTTTTATCATTTGGTGTCGTCATGATGTTATATTTGGTCAATATCACAATGACTCTTCTCAAGATAATAATTTTTGGTTGGATGTTACATATACCAAAATATTAGGATTATTTTTTTGTAATGAATATATTAGGCCCAAAACATATTGATGATAAATCATCGAATGTCATATGTATAAATTGGGGTAGAGAAATAAAATTGATGGATGATTTTCTTTATTGGCTATGTTCCCCACACAACCCCCCATTTTTAAACATCCACACCTATTTGTCATCATCTGAAATTTGTGTATCCTTCATTGGCTCCTCCTCGTCAATATTTTACCCACCTTCCTCTATAAAAATACAATTTCCCCCATTTATTCAATACATAGGCCATATCAGTCAACATTAGTGGTTCTAGAGGGCCCTTCGTTGAAAGAAATTACTTTTTGGCCTCTCCCTATTGGTCGTCCGGTCAATACATAATTCTATAAATCTATCTCGACTCAATGACATAATCCTATATGGATGGATCCAATGTGGTCTATTTTCTATGGGAATACATTCATAAAGTCATGGAATTTTATCAATGGAAATTCTATATGGGGTACAAAACCCAAACACCTTATGTCTTCTATCATTCTATTTCATTATGGTATTTTGTGCTTCTAGTGTGGTTCTCAATTTTTACTTATGAGGATATTTTTTTGGTTCATGGATTTGATGAAGATTTATTTATGTCATGGCCTAAAATATATCATTCAATTGTAAAAGGTTGTTTCAAACTCTTCCTCAAGATGAGGTATATCCATTTAAGGAATGATTCCTCTTTGGTGGTAATGTGGTTCAACTTCCCATTCATCCATCTCCAATTTCATAACCTTTTTATCCCACAAAGTATAATGGAAACCATTTGATCATTAATTTTTGTGTATGTGTGAACTTTTCAACTCTATGATGTATGTCTCACATGGATCTACATTAAGATGGACCTATCTCGACCAATTTCAACTCACAATATCCAAGGGGATAAAGATGTAATTTTATGGTGGTAATCATTGATCTCTATTCCCTCTTTTCAATAAAACACTACATTTTTCAGGAAGGGACTTTATTTTTTTTAAATTACATGGATTATCCTAATATTTCATCCCCTTATTGAATCTCAATTTCAAGTCATTATTCATCACATGTAGAGACAGATCCTAATTTGGATGTTCGTGTCCCCTTTGTATAAGTCATTCCATAACATGTTATTCATGTGGTTTCTCCTCATGATATTTATTTCACAGTTCAAGGAATCATTTAAAATGGAAAATCATCTTTGGAAATTTTGATTTACCACCCATTTGTGTGTAATTTCCCTTCCCTTTAATTGACTTATTCGATATCATCGACTTAGATATTTTGTTTCTTCTCTTCATCATATTTTCTTTAGTTCAACGAATCTAGGCCATGACCCTTGGTAAAAAAATTTACTAGATCGATAGGTATTTTTCCCCAAAGATCCTATAATTTCAAATTATATACAAATTTCTCTTGAAAATGGTTGCAGTGTATTATAAAATGCGTATTATGAGAAGTATTACATTATGTTCTACCTATATTGTAGTTGTGTCATTTTGGAGCATAGGCTAAGAATGATATTTCATCATCACCAGAGAATTATGTTTTTTACTTAAATATGATTAGTGATGTGGAATGGTAAATTGGAATTGGGTTAAATAGTAATGTGATATAAATGATAAATTCATTAACTGATTGTTTCATAATAATGTTTCCCATTTTAGGTTGTTAGTGTTTGATGTTACTAATGTTAATATATATTCTTGGTTTGTACTGTCATTTTGAGTGGTGAACCGATAAATAAAAATGTGCACAGGTCATGGAAGAGTGGGGTTATGGATATAAGGTACTATACCCATAGGTTAATTTATATCACGTCTCTAAACTCCACCACTCAATTCATATGTTAGGGAAGGGGATGGAGTTCTATTCTTCAAATATTTTCATTACACCCGGACTGAGGCTTCACGGTGTGGATAATAGATTATTGTTATGAGTTTCTTTATGAAGGTAGAAAATTATTTATTCTATTATGTGTTAAACTTTTTGAACATGACTAATCCATTTAACACATGATAAATTAAAATAGGCACACAGTTTTTATAATTACTGAATCTTAATTTTATGATGGAATAACATAATGAAAAACATGATAACTAAAGGCTACATGAATATTCATTTATTTATTTATGATTATTTAGTTCTTTCATGCACTATTTATTGAAATATGTATTTTTTACAAACCATATTTGGTATACTAATTATTTATACTCACATCATTCTCAGGACTTTGTTGAGTACCCGAGCAGATTTCATGGTTGAAGGCCAAGAAAAGGTAAAGGTCCCAATTCTCAGGGGTTGAGTCGTTGTGGTATGTGCATGGAGGAGGTTCCGGACATAGAGTCAAGACGGTTTTAGGGATCCTAATTTTTCTTTCTTTTGGGGTTTTTTCACTTGGAATTATAATATAACATGACACATTTACTATTTCATTTGATTTTGACCCAGTTTGGGAGAAAGTTATTAATGAAGAATAACTTTTTAGTTTCAAGTGATTTCTACTATTTTAAAATATATCTTTTGTTGTGGCCTACTCTAGTTAATGGGGTACATTCTTCCAATGTTTCTTTTAGACCCTCTGTGATATTCAGAAACCTCTGGTGTATGGAGTGGCACACATGAGGTCATTCGATGGCATGACTTAGGGAAACAAGTTAGTGTCTTCCAGGTCAAGGATGTTACAAAGTTGTATCAGAGTATTTCATTTCTATGACATACTTTTTGGGATCATATGCATGAGGTTTGGAAAGTTTCAAGCCTTGTAAATGACCTCGTTATTGGTATTAGCTTACCCATGTGTGAGGTAAAATGCATGTTTCCCAACCTTGGTATTGTATTCTTCTTATGTGAGGTTATGATTTTTTACATTTAACCAATGGGTGATTCACATGTTGTGTGACGTTACTATTTTGTAATATTTTTCTCATGGATGTAATGGCACTGCGTTGTGGATTCATGAATCATTATAGGGACCAATGTTTATAAGATACATTCATCTCTATAGGCACAAACATGATGAGTGTGTGGAACATAAAGGGGATGATGTATTTGGTTTCCTTAAAAGTAATTGAAATTATGTTTAATGAGATGATGGAAATGGGTAAACTGTTATGTGATAACTAGTTATTGGATCTTGATATGGTAACTAAGTGAACTAATGTTTTGTTAGAATAGATTGGGATGTATAAAATTTATTGAAATGTTGTAAATGGTAAGGCTTATAACCGTGTGAGTTATTTACCCATTGTTATCCATGACCTCGGTATGGATAGTTGAGAGTACTGTTTCAGATATTATGAGGCTATTTGTATGGAACATGTGAAATTTATTGTTTCTAGCTAGTTACAGACCATCCTTTATTATTGTGAATGCTTTATGGTTTTCTTTTTAAAACATGTTCATGGAATTGTATAAAAATACACCACCATGAAGATATGTTTCAGTTGGGAAACATGATGTTGTTATTAAGAACGCTACTCCTATGGTGGATAATGAGAATGTGGTTATTCATGAAAATATATAACATTAGTTCCATGAGAACAGTTATCATTCTATGCAGATGATAGAGCAAGACCAAGGGATGGTTGGACCAATTATGTTCGATTAGACCATGTAATTCACACTGTATCACCCTCCGAACATTACAAAAGATGGTGGTTGAGAGGTTAAAGAGTTATAGATGGAGTCTATTCAGACTATTATTGACCATATGGAGACTCTTTTTGAATATAAAGTCAAAATGGATTCCTATATGATGAGAGGTAAGGAAATATTTTGGTGGGACATCCTAGTTTAAATCGAGCAGGCCAATGGAATGATTTGGAATAGTTTCTCGGAGAAGTTCATTAGACACTTATATTCGGAAACATTGATGAAATATAAGGATGTGGATGTTATGATTTTGAACCAAGGTATAATTTCAGTGATGGATTATTCTAGTCACTTCATTGATTTGTGATGTTTTATTCTACAATGGTAGGTGATGAGGAAGCAGTGGACTTTTATTTATGGGATTAGATTGGAGATCAGGTCCTAGGTAAAAATATTTGTTTTGAAATGGTTTGTAGAAGAAATAGATAAATATTTTATCTGATAGGGTATATTGAAGGAAGATTCAATTAGTGAACTTGTGGTTCCAGATGTCCAGGAGAGTGGCGCAGAATCAGAAAGCAGGAAGTGTCATTTTGAAATTTTCAATTAGGGGGAAATGGATAGATCCATCAGAAGAGAGGGTCTGTCTCTCTAGGTGGTGACTAGGTATATTCTAAAAAATGTGGCAGACCATGGTATATGCATGATGAGGGTCCTTGAACACCTGTTGAGTTCTGATCGGGAAATATGATAGGCCATGTACAGATGTTCTATAGGATCCCATGGATGCTAGTAATTGATGGACATCATACGTTAATATAGAGTGTAGGCAGTGGGTCGGTGACTCAATATCAAGAAGGAAGTTTGGGCTCCATTGGTAGTACCTATATTGGTGGTTGGCATGGAACTCTTGGGTGATATCATTCATGCAAGAAATGTATTGTAGTTCAAGTTGATCAAAATAGGGCCCTTGGTAGAGGGGTAGGTTTTCTTCAGGCAGTTTAGACTACACCTGAAGGTGGTGAGGCAATACCTTCTGCTATTAAAGGTATGATTCTTGTATCTTTAAAACATTATAGTGTTTTATTTGAAATAGGTCCTACATATTATATTAATTTTCGCAGGATTCTGGTTTTTTTGGGCTTAACCAAGGAAAGTTATTGTGGATTAATTTCATATGATACTCTGTTAGGGGTACGAGTAAAGGATATCAAGCAGTGTAAGGACATTTCATTGGAAGTGGGTGGATTTCATTTTCTGAGGAACTTATTTTTCCTCATGATGACATTTTTTGAAATTATTCTAAGAATGGATTGGGTGGTGTTGTATTAATCCTATATCGACTATTACCAATATAGGGTGATGTTCAAGTCTATATGGAAGTAGTTATGTCTATCTTGGTGAGTGGGATGTCGAGCGGGCCAAGAAGGACTAATTTTTCAATAGATGGGAGAACTAACATAACATGTATAATGAGTTATGATCGATGATGGGGAAAAAGATAATCCAATATTACATCTCCTAATGGATCTATTTCATGTTGTGTTTTGTGAGGAATTCATAGGGTTACTAATCGAGAGGGATGTTTTGTTTACAATTGATCAGTTGTGGGGAGTGGATCCTGTTTCCATTCAACCATACCAAATTTTACCAGAAGATGTCTAATAACATAATGTTTATCAAGATGGTTTGGAGCATAAGGTTTTTATCTGCCCATGTAAATCACATTGGGGATCTACTATACTATTTTCCTAGAAGGAAGACGGGTCGTCGAGGTGATGTGCTGAATATAGAAAGTTGAACCTGATCACAATTATGAACTGATACCCATTTCCCAAAATAGATGACCTATTTGATAAACTAACAGGTTCCATAGTGTTCACTATTAATGATTTAAGATTACAATAAAATCAGTTGTTGGTGAGACTATCGGACACACTAATGATATATTTATGGGGTAGGTATGGGTTGTATGAGACTTTGGTGAGGTCATTCATGTTGATTAATGCACTAGTTGTGTTTATGAATTTGATAAACCAAATATGTCAAACATATATTGGTTAGTTCATAGTTTTATGTGGTGATGAAATCATTGTGTACACTAGAACTCATGATGATCACTTCAACCACCTTGAAATTTTCCTGAGTACACTAAGAAAAAATAGGGTCTACACTAAGCTATCAAAATGATAGTTCTAGATTGCTAAGGTGTATTTCATGGGCCGCATCATTTCAAAATCGAGTGTGTTGGTGGATCTAGAGAATGAGAAAGTTGAGGTGTATTGGGAGTAGTCTAAGACCATTACTGTTGTTCGGATATTTCATGGTTTTCTTGGTTATTACCAAAGGTTCATTATGAATTTCATTTTTTTTTCAGAGCCACTATCTTCCATTACCATGAAGAGGGTTATGTTTGAGGGGTTAGGGGCATCTTAATTGGCTTTTCAAGTTAGGAATTATTAGTTTACTAGGACATTAATTATGTCCTTACTTGAACTAGGAAAGGTGTAAATCTCATTTTGTAATCTTCCTAGTGTTGGGCATGGCAATGTTTTGATGTAGGATGACCAGGTTGTAGCATATGGTTTATGAAAATTTTGACCTCATGAATGAAATAAACCTACCTATGATCATGATATGTCCTTTGTAGTTTACACCATAATGTGATGGAGGCATTACTTTTTATGAGAATGGTTCATGGTGCTTATTGATCAAAAACGTGCTAAATACATATTTTATCAGTGGGATTAAACTCATTGGTAGTGAAGGTGTGTTGAGTACCTAAAATCCATTGATTTTGAGTTTTTCTATATGTCTGAAAATGGAAATAATGTTAAATAAGTTCATAGATGGAAGACATAGAATCAGGTAGTTCAGGAATCCATCTCATAGTGGATATTGATGGCCTTATTTATTTATATTCACCTATAGATATAGGAAGGAAACTATCAGATGGACCTTGAAACTATAATAATGAAATTCGCTCTACAGATCTAGATTGATAAGATTTAGCTGGTGGACTCAGATTTTATGTCTATGATGGAAAGTATCAACGGATGGTATTCACCTTCTATTTGGTATAATAGTGATTATGGAAATATCAATGTTTGAGGTTGTGTAGTAATAATAGTTTGTATGAGGAAAAAAGAAGAGTGTGTTCCATATATCGAAGTGGGATGTGATTCCAAGTTTATGTAAGGTGTATAGTGATCTTCATAGGTAGTATTGGTGGTTGGGAATGAATAAAGTGGTTGATGATTTTCTAGCATGATGACTTACCTCTAACTATGTGAAGGCCGAGCATCAGCCCAAATGTGGTGTGTTACATTCAATTCTGATCCCAAAGTGGAAGTGGAATGATATAAAGATTGTATTTTTATTGGGTGTTATGAGGACACCATGTAAGAATGATGCAATCTAGGTGGTTGTGGACCAAATGTTCATAGTATCTCATTTATTACTGATCTAATAAAATTATAAAATTGATTAGTTGGGTGATTCGTATTTTCGTGAGAGAGTGTCGTTGTATTGCATTCCCAGAACCATAGTTTCAGATCATGAAATACGTTTGACCTCACACTTTTAGTATGGTTTACACAAGGTGCTTCGAACCCATGTGTTTTTGAGTATGGGTTATCACCCATAGACAGATCGTTAGTTGGAGAGTAGGATACATGTATTAAAAGATATGGGGAGAGATTTTTCTATATTTTAGTGGTTTGTTGGAAAATCATTTTTCACATTTTAATTATTTCTTGAGAAATAGTTTTCAATATATTATACAGATAGAACCCCTTGAAGCACTACATGGTAGACCATTTAGATCTCTATTGTGTTGGATAAATGCTGGGAAATATAATCTATTGAGGAAGAGTCATGTTAAAGAGATATTGGAAAATGTTTGGTCGATTTAGATGTGTATGAAAATGGCTCTGAGAAGGTAGAAGTAATATTCAGATTAACATTATTGACCCCTTGAGTTTTTAGTGGGCAATAGTTTGTTTTTTTAAGTGTCACCGAGGTGGGGTCACCATCAAATTAAGAATGTAGGGAAGTTGGCACCTATGTATATTGGAGCGCTTGAGATTGTGGATAGGATCAGACCAATGGAATACCGATTGGATATTCATCAATGATAAAGTAGAATGGATGATGTTTTTCATGTCTAGAAACTCTGAAAATATCATCCCAAAAAATATCACATGATAAATATCGAAGATGTAGAGCAGGAGGATGATGCATCTTTTAAAGATTTTCTAGTGAGTATTGTGGACCATAGTGATAAAGTATTATGGGGTAAGACTGTGCCTTTGGTTTGAGTTTTAATTATAGCTAGGAAATTTTTAGAAAGAAACCATGGAGATATAATCAAATATGTGTTCATAGTTGCTAGATTTATTTTCTTTGGAGATACAATGATTCTCTGAAAGAGCTGTATGAGGACCTACCATCAGAAGGTGGGGGGTGTTAGATCTCAGATTATTTATTAATGTATTTTTCTTTTTATGCGTCAGTTTGATTCCCTTATTTTGAATTAAATAAGTGTATCCAAATACCATTAGAGTGATGAGGGGTGTTCTAGGGATTTTCGGAATGAAAGTGGTTGGACAATGAGTTTTATGGACATGTTACATGGATTGTAAAAATTTTACGGAGCATCCTAGGTGACCGCATAGCCTTGGTTAGAGGATATTACACAGGTTGTGTAAGCATAATCTTACTATGCTAAATATCCTTATAATCGACTGATCTATCCCTCTCAGACGGTATCATCATAATGGTTTGGAAAACCATACGACCGAGTAATTTTGAGAAATTTATTAAAATTCCATTAGGCTATTTTTAATCCCAACTCGAGATTTTCCTCCTCTAATCCTACTATAAACCTACTGAAAAACAAGAGATCCCAATAGCTTCAAATGGAATTTTCAATCATCTATAGGTTTTTTGGAGTGCCACTGGTTGTAGATCAATGATATGGTTAAGTATAATCTTCTTCATTCATCATTTACATGGTTAGGGTTTGAATCCTTCTTTCCTCTCCTTACAAATCACTAAATCATTTCTTTTCCAGTGAGATCTAAGATATGGCTTAAAATAGTGGTTGAATTGGGATATAAATATTCTATTAATAGGATGTTCATAATTAGATCTAAGCTAGGTAGTCTAGAATTTATATCCAATTGCTTGTACATAGAATTATGCATGTAGGTTTTTATTTTAGTTAAATTATTGATGTGTTTGAGGTGCCACTGGAAATTTGTAGTGTATTAGGTGTATACATAACCAACTTAACCCCTTATGATTTCTACAAAATGCATAGAGTACAAATCCAACAATCTATGATCACTCAAGTAGTGTGGTGACCCACCCAAACACAGATAAAGGAACTATGAGGTATGAAATGTACTTGTAAATAATATAATTCCACGTAGAATATGTAAATGTCTAAACACATTGACTAAGATGGTATTATGGGATGATGTTTCTAGTTGATGAATAGAGCTAAGGGGTTGTTTGTCTTGGTATATAAATGATGAAAATGGAGAAATGGGAATTTTCTAGTAATTTATATTTTGTAAATGAATATGCTTAGTGAGTTAGGTGTGGGAAATGGGGATTGGGTTAAATGGTTTCGGGATATAAAAGATAAATGTGATAATTTATTGTGGAATAATAATTATTCTCTATTAAATTTTTTAATTTCTGATATATCTAATGTTTTTTTCTAGGCATGGTTTTTGTTGTGGTTATGAATGGTGAACATATAAATAAGCATGTGCATAAGGATTGGTATAGTGGGGTAAAAACATGGGGTTCAAGGCCTATGGGTGGAGTTGGAATAATTCCCTAAATTCCACCCTCAATTCACAGGTTAGGGAAGGGGACATAGTTTTAATCCTATAATGGTTCAATTCCACCAGGAGTAAGGCTTTTAAGTGATGATAATGATATTTTTGTGTTCTATATAATTATAGAGGTAGAACATTATTAAATCCTGTATTAAATTCAATTATTGAATATGGATAATAAATTGAAAACATGAAAAAATTTATCTTGACAAATAGTCTTTATATGAATTCAATATGAATATGATAGTGGATTCACTTGAGGAAAGAAACTATCACAAATGGTAATTTGAAATTATTTACTTCATGAATGCACTATAAATGGAAATATATATTTTATTGATACTATCTCTGGTGCCCTACTAAGTTTATAATCACACCTGCTTGGTCTTCCATTGGGTACCCAACTAGAATTCATGGATGGAGGTCGGGAAAAGGGCAAGGGTCCAGTTCTTGGAGGTTGAGTATTATGGGATGGGCATGGAGGAGGTTCTATACAAGGAGCCATAAATGTTTTGTGGTTTCTTATGTTTGTCATTATTTTGGGTTTTGTTCTCTTGGCATTGTAATATGACATGAAATATTCACTATTTATTATGGTTTGTACCCAGTTTTGGAGATGTATATTTATATTGGTTCAATATTTATTTTCTTGTGTTTTTACTATTTTAAAATGTTATTCTGTTGTGGAGTCCTCTCTTAAATTTTGGTATAGTATCCCCACATGAATTTTAAACTCTCAATGTTATTATAGAACCTCTTGAATATGTGAATGTGTGCTTGAGGTCATGTGACGACCCGTCTTAGGGCTCTGGGTTAGTAGCTTCTAGGTTGAAGATGTTACATTTATGATATAATATTGATGACCATGAAATGAGTTAGTGATATAGAGGTTCATGTTATCATTGATGGAGTTAAGTAAATTTTTTGGATTTACGGAATATATTTAAAAAAGTGATAATATATTTTTAGTATCATTCAATTCTTCATTAATTTTTCAATGTGACCATGGTATTATAATATTTATTAAATGACATAAAAGGATACATTAATTTTTATTTGGAATCTAATTTGATGTTTATTATTGATATTTAGTTAAATTTCAACAATTTTTGTTGACTTTTTATTGGGATAGACATGTTTTTGACATGAGATTAATTATTTATTTAGTGGATTATTTTTAACCTTGGGTGTTGACGCACGCCTGTCGTATGGCATGGCAAAAGAAATTTAATTTTTCCTAGTGCATCATAGAGGCTGACCAGGGTCTTCTCACTCGAGAAGGATTCTAAATCGTTTACTTACTTAATATAATTTAACTAAACTAATTATCCTTTTGTTTTTATTTATTAATGTAAGGAAATTTAATAAAATATGAATCTAACATGCAATGAAAAATTGCAAATAATTGAGAAATAATTTGTCCTTTATGGGTTGGTTTGTGGGTTCCATCATTCTCTTTCATTGTATTTAAATTATGTGTGATAATTAAATTATGATATCTCATTCACTAATTACTATTCTTTAATTTATTGGTGTGAAAATTTGAAAGCGTTTAGAAAACTTAACATCACATCCTCCTATAATAAAGGTTACATGCACACCTCGATCGAGAGTGTGACAACATCCAAGACCTGGCTCCATCATAATAAATTTCAACCATTGAATGGATCAACACCATCATATGAAGAGCTTGTATCCAATATAAGGGAGGGAAAAAATTAATAAAATAATATAAATGTGTTTGAGATCAGTGTCATGGTGGATGATCACCACACCCATGCACATCACTCTTACGCATCTCAAACTTAATAAAACATAGAAATTTAAGCAAAAAATAATTAAAATGTCCACATACCTACCCTAGGCCAAGTCTCAGGATAACCCCTCATATTTGAGGGTAAGAGGTCACGATAGAGAATATGAGAAGAATAGAAGAATAAAAGGAGAATATATGAAGATGAAAACAGGGTGGATTGGTGCGCACATAAAAAAAATAATGCAAAATTTTTATTAGAAATCTAAATTACAAATGAAAACTAAAACAAAAATAAATAAAAGAAAAAAATAAATAAAAATTTAAATGGGGATGATTTGTGGCCGACCTCCCTCAGTGGAGATCTCCTCCTTGGTGCATTGAAGGAATGGATCGAAAATGGGATGATTTGAGGGGGTGGAGCCCTCCTCCTTTTATAGCTAGAATTTGTCCCCCCGGATGTGGACGCGTTTTATCCCCATTAAATTACATCATTACACGTTGATAACTTCTTGTATGTTGTTCATAATTATCATGTATGTGTCCCCACAAAATCTCAGTGTATTTGGAGATGTATTTCGAGAGTTATGTCTATTTTACTCTGAGCATTTATTTTGTCCAGTTAGACTCGCCAAATCGCAAACCTAGAGATTAGTGTGATTTAATTACCACTTAAACATCCAATTCACACGCCCCTTCCTGTATTAAAGATGCTCCAAGACTCCTTTCTCATCAACCCACCGAATATCCCATCATTTGGCCCCAACATGAATGAGTTATGAATCTCACACCAAAACTAGGATGAACGGAAAACATTTTTCTTTCTCCCACTCGTGAGATTCTTTTGAGCTTCCATATGGCCGATTAAGCTTTTAGTCCAAAAACATTAAATGATTCTCTGGATGTGTAGAATCTGGATAAAATATAATTTTTCAATTTAGATCACTGTAGATAATGGTATTTCTAATCTACAAAAATAATTTAAAACTACTAAAAATCCATAATGACCCATCTTTACTATTCAGATCAAAATAACACCAATATCATAAGAATAAAACAACTAATCATATAGAAACACTTTTTTTGGGTTTAAAAGAATGATATTTAATATAATGAAATTGAAAATACTTTCTCTATAAATTCCCCCACACATAGAACTTGGACTTCTGGACAAGTAAATATCAAAATCAAATCAAATCAAATCCAAAACACATACCAATGAGATCTACGAAATCCATATTAAGAAACAAAAAGATATCATGCCTCATCAAAAACAATTATTTCAAGTTCTCCATTTTATATTTTAATATATTTCCACTTACTTTCTTATCCCATTCACAGAAAACACCTACCTCAAATGAATTTTCTCTCATCTCACAAATCTAAATGCACAACAAGGCTTTTCTATCCTGTGTTATTGGATAACTTTTGTTAACCATTTTGGTATTTAAAAAAATAAAGAGATAGGATGAATGGATATTCATACTTTTATAGAGAATGATTTTTAAATTTTTTAATTTTTTCTCTTAAAACATAAAATGTTTTATTGGATATTAATTTATTGGAATGGAAAATAAAATATAAATATATTTAAGAACATAAAAATGATTAAATTTTTCCTATGTACCAGAATGATATTTATTCACCATATTTCTTTATGGTCATTGATTAAATGTTAATAAAATACACAAACTCTAAGAAAAGGATATTTAAACAAGAATTTTATTCTAATATATTTATTTTAGTTCAATCAATGGTCTTTTAGTCCAATAAATATTTATTTCTATGTGGCCATTAATTTTTCAGGATCATTCACATTATTGTGATTAATGGTCTCTCAGACTCTTCATAATTATTTTTTATTTTTGTCTTTTTCCATAATATCATTTAAAACAAATGTGCAACTATTGTAAACCCTAGTTTCTATTATTCTATATGATCTTTATACAAAACATACTCTCACAGCAATAACATGTTATGTTATCATATTTTATTTTTTGAGGACTCAAGAAGGGAAATTTAGAATTTCAAAACCCTGATTTTCAGCATAATGTGTAAATTGTGAAGACACAATTTATTTTAGGGGGAATAAGTTAACATCATGATATTTTAAAATAGCAAAAACAAGCAAATTAGTGTATATGATATGAAACACTAATATTAAAATAGAATATAACTCCTGGTGTTATTAATATATATATTTTATCAATTAAATCTTGTTGATAGATATAGAAAATGATCAATATAACAACTCTTTACATAAATGTTCAATCATAAAATGTTTTAATAATTTATATCATATTTATGTCACTAAAAGATAAATTATGTTATTTTGAACTCAAAATTCATCATATGGGAAAAATTGTAAACTAATGGATCTCAACAAAACTCTCGTGTTTTTTTGGGAAGAAAATTATATTGTTGATGGTCTGGTTTTCAAAGTAGTAAATTGTGTGAATCTTACATATATTTGTTAATACCCAAGGAATTAATACCTTTTTTCAAATTGAATTTTCTAACATCAAATATTTTAGACTATTTTAATATTGTTTAATTTTCAATAAAATTATTTTACCAGTAAGAAAAATTTCTTCTATAGCTTGTGATGCATAAAACACCAGGTTAATGATATCCTGATACACTATTAAATTATTTTTATTTTAACCAAACAATTACAACTATTATGTTATGATAAATTTTTTAAAATTATGTAGTTTAAATATTTTTTAATGAAATTTAATTGCTAAATGTTGATTAAAAATATAAAAAAAACCCATTGAAATAAAAATAAAAATTTTTTAAAAAAATTTTTCTTCAGCTATGTGGATTAGTCATTATTTTTTAACATAACATACAATAATAAATTACCATATTTATAAGATATTTTTTAAATAATTTTTCTTAATATTATGGTAAAAACTATGTTTGGGTTAATTTATAATAATTTTATGAAAAGATTAATTTCTTAATGAATCAGGAAAATTCATAATTTTATTTAAAACTACAATTCTGTTAAATGTATTTATTAGGATAATTAAATTTAATAATTGTTTTCTTGTAAATTTTGATAATTTTATTAAAATATTACAAAATGTGCTCCATAAAAATAATTTCTCATATTATTTTGATATAATGTTTTTTATAATTATGAGAATATTCTGTTTAGAAACCCACTATTTCATTGAATTAGGAGTTAATTTAAAATTGAATTGCGCTGTTTTTATGAATTGAATTTTTTAAATTTTATTAAATATATTAATGATAATAATTTATATTTTTTAGAAGGGGAATTTTTTTTGAAAATAATGACTATAAAAATAGTAACAAATAATTACAATGATTATGCTATGACTTTGTTTATATTGGGTAAACAAAGAAGATATGGGTTTGAATGAACTAAAACATGTACATAAATTTTTTTTAGAAATATTTTGGCCACATAGTCTATATATATATATTATGCTTCATTTTTCAGTATTTTTATTTATATAAAATTTGGGTATCACTTTATATTTTCAAAAATCTCATGTGTGTCCCCTCCCATGCTTATAAAATTCAACCACCTATCCACCACAATGAACACTACCAAACCCCATTGGATTAGAAAAAACCTACCAAATAAACTCTATAATTGATTCCCAACATCAGAGATTCAATATTTTTTTTAAATAAAACATCCTATGATGTATATAGATATAATCTTAAAGGGACTCCTTGATAAAGAGGATAATATTTTAAAAGACTGTATTTGATTTATTTTCTCTTAAAAAAATTAAAATAATATCAATTATGTTAATATAAAAACACAATAACAAATTATATCATGATATGAAATAATGTAAATTTCATAACCCATACCTGTCTCTACATTCATCAAATGAGAAATGAAATGTTCTATTATGTGTATGACTAAATAGTGCCTTGTAAACTGATGTAATCTGTTTTCCAAAATCACCATTGAAGGATATATATTATGATGGATTTAAAATATTTATTTCATATTTATGAAATTTTAATACTTTTATAATTAATATAAAACATGTACATTGTTATATTCCATTCCATGGGAGATATGATAGAATCGATCATTTGTATGGTGAGCTACAACCTCATGATGTTAATTAACTCATTTTCAAATTATTGTTTACATGAATGGTATTAAGGATAATTTTAATAAATATAATTGATAATAATTATCTAACCAGAATTATAAATATACAATATCACTATTAAATTCATACATGTCAACCATTTGGAATACAATAACATCACTTGTGCATACATGTGGACAATCACATCTATATAGCGATGTGAAGTGTTTTTCATTATATTTTTACATGGATATTAATATGGAATAATTTGATTAATTGAATTTGTATATATAAAATAAAAATTATTCAATAAATTTTAATTGAAATTTATTTTCTTCTTAATCCTTGTGTCGAGAGGAATGGAAACACTGTTCATGCATAAATATGATCTACCATCTCCATGAATTTGTAATCTTTTTTCAATCACTATCATTAATAGAATTTTATAATTACAATTGAAATTTATATATATTATACTTATATCATGTATAAATTATCTGATATTATATAACCATGATCAAAATAAATGATTGAAATTAATGAATAAAAACATACAATAAAAATTAAACAATTATCACATAAAAATTGATTTTAATGAAGTATTGTTAATTAATAGGATATAAAAGACTATAAGAAAATAGTACATTGTATAAGGTATATAATTATTTTTCCAAAATAGATTTATAACAAAAATATATTTTTTATATAGGAGGTTCAAATACATAATAAATAATTCAAGCCAAATATCAGGGTTTCTCGTCTAACTTTTACCTTTGTAAGACTTACACCATATTCCCCACTTATTCCTAAGAATGGTATTTTTAATTCCCATTATAAATATTATATCATCGATACATATATCATCATGTTTTTAAATTTATCATTATATGAATATTTATTTTATAGTGCTTACAATTTAGAATTTTCCATAATGGTAAGGGTTAATTTCATAATATTATCCTTAATCGTGATTATTTTTTTTGTATCGCTAAGGGGATATAAGTTAATTTTTTAACTTATAATCAATATATTTTCTCGTGCACTAGTTATTCATGAAATTTTAGGTAATTGAACCATTTTCACAGTATTTTGTAATTAAAATTATTGATAATTTATTTTAGAAAATCCTAATTTATGTCTCTCTTAGATCAAAAAAAGTTTTTCATCAAAATCCATGTTTTCGAAAACATATATTAAAAAATATTTTTATATATTCCAAATTATTTATTGAATTAAATTCCACCCAATTTCAATATTGAAAAATAATTTTGTAAAGGTACTTTATGTAATTTTCAAAGCAATCCCCCTTTGTAAACTGTTGAAAATATGAAAGGAATCTAGATTTTAACGTTCACAACGTAATAAAAAATTAATATCTATCATGATCGTTCAATATTTGAATGACATTGTTTCATGTTTTAAAAGGTTATTTTCAAAAAATAATATCATAAAAACAATTCTTTAATTTTATTTTAAAAAAGTTTTAATGTGAAATTTTTTTCCTCCATAAAATTTGTTTTAATTAAATTTTATGTTGTTTCTAATCATCAATGGAATCATAACATTATTAAACATATGTTACACTAAAGATATGTTTCTTTATATCATTTTTATTAATAATTTGGAATTTTTTGATTAGTTTTATTGAGGATGTACAATTTTATTACCGTTCTCTTTTTTATCTTTGAGGGTTTAAGATTTTTTATATTTATTAGGTTAAATATTAACTTTTAATATGTTTTTTTTCAAAAGTAATGATAATATTGATTAGTTTTGTTCCCTTTAATTTGATTAATTAGTTGTAGTTAGTAATTAATAGGTTGGAATAGTTTATAGATACCCCCGTGATGCCTCTTCTTGTCGGATTAGACTAATCTGTTGGCCAAAATATTTTGTTTTCTACAGACAAATATAAATATTTTTCTGAATGTTATGGAAAATTTATTTCAAATACATGACATTGAAAATTCCTTCATTATGTGTTTTTTAATTGTTGACTATGTAATTATTATATTCTGTGGAATAACCATGGTTAATTTTTCGGATTATTTTATTACTAATGTCAATTTATTTGATCATAATTTAATAAATCAATATTATACTTCATTTTTTTGAATTAATGACACGTGATTAGTTATTTACCTTTCCATATTTTTTATTCTTATTTATTCATGATTTTTAACAATGTATTCTTACCCTTCATGAAAATTTTATCTCACTCATTTCTTATGTTTTCATTTCTCCATGATACTATAAAATATTTTATGATTTCTAGAATTCTCAATTAATGAACATTGTGTATTTTATATTTTAAAATTTATTTAAATTTTCACTTATATATAAAGTTGACCAAGACAGCAAAATAATTCAGTCCATCGAGATGTGATTACATATTTCTTTTGATAATTTAATAATATATCTATGTAATCTAGTCTACTAGGTTTAGAGTGTTTACATTTTCATTTATTTCCTTCTGTTTTGAATATCCACACTCCCATATTGATTATGTCATGTTTACTCCTAATAAATTTCATTGTTAAATACCCTTAATGAATACATTTACTCATCCTAAAATAATATATAATATTGACTTTTAGTCAAGAATTTAAATTCATTTATATTGAGGTTCATTTATTGTGTAAATATTTATAAAATCAGTTCATAATTTATACTTATTAAACAATAAGAATACAAAGTGGTTATTTCTAAAAAAATAAATGTTTTTATAATTCAAATTATTTCCCTAAAAAACCTAAAATATGTTCTTGAAAATTATTCGCAAAATTTATCATGGATTCTCTTTTTCTATTATAAATTTTTAAACCCTATGATAAAAATGCCAAAATATGGAATTAGAACAAATATCTCAGTCATGTATATAAAAATAATAAGAGAAAACATTGGACTATAAATACTAATAAAAATATGAAATAATTTTCACAAAAACATACTTCTCACCCATAAAGTAAAAAATACTTAATTTATGAAACATGAGATTTCAATAAAACATAGAAAAAATAAATAAACCCATAAATGTATCTTATATAATTACATACATAACATTGTAACCCACTGCTACCTTATGATTTTTATCCCTCACGGCTACCATGCAATTTAACCACCATTGAAAACAAAAACAATCACAATTAGACATGGAGTAACCATATGATCGACCAAAAACCTACAAAAAACCAAAGAAATTTAGGGATATATAGATCCCACCATTCATCATAAAAAATAAACAATATCTAGATCATAACCCTAAAACACAATTAATTGCATAAAAATATTGCATTAGACTTTTGTAAAAAAAGTTATATATATTTTTTTAGAAAAGTCATTAAAATATCACATAATTGAATGTAATATTAATTTGATGAAAGGAATATATGAATCCACTGTAAATACAGATAATAAAACAAAAATAAAAAAAATCAATTTAAAAAAAAAATCATAGTACAACATAATCAATGATGTAGAAGGTTAACCCAATTAATGGAACTTGGGTTATAAATTCCATTACCAAGGGTTCATCTTAATTAAAATGCATTTAAAAATCCTTTATAGTTGTTAAAAGAGTGTTAATAATATTTTAATAAAACATAATCGTATTTATAACATTTTATATGATAATTTTATGATAGCATTCCACAATTTATTAATTATATTTTGTTATTTCTTTTTTAATGCATGCTTTACATGGTTTTTGTGGTCGGTTAGTAAAGGAATTTCTTGTCAAATGGAAGTGGAACACTACAAGTGGAATTAAATGGAGTTAATATGTTTCTAAAATATTAAATGTTACTATAAATAATTTGGTTTTTAGATTTAATGAATAATCATGATACAAAACATTAAGGAAATTTTTTTTGATCATTTTGGTGGTTCTTTGATAATCACATACTACTTTCATTATATAATTTAATATTATGTATATATGTTAATTCAAGAAAATAGGAAGATATATAATAAATTTTAAAATATTTTTACACAATTAAAATGTTTTTATGACCTTCCATTAATCTCGTAATGTAAATAAAAAATACATCATCAATGATGTCGGTAAATTGACACATCACAGACGGTGTTTTTATTTTTGGAATAAAAGGGATAAGAGAATATGTATGACGATGATTTTATCCATAAAAATGAAAATATTAATTCATATACAAGATACTAGAGTTTTCATTCCTCTTGCGTACGGTGATTTGATGATATTTTATGAAATGGAAAATAGTTGAACAGAATATCAAAGAAAAATGAAAGAAGATGTTTACCTCTAAAATTATATTCCTTGAGAAACCTCTTATGTCCTTTGGTTTTAGCCATTCAATGAGACCAATAGGTCCTCTACAATGATAGGAGTCTTGGAGTTATTCTTGGGATGAAATTGGATAATACTCAAAGCTTGAGAGCTGTGAGGAAAAGATGGGGTGTGGGTGGTAAATAAAGTAGAGAAGAGGGGGTTCCCATTATTTTATTCATTGTGTTGTTATATTTTTCTAAAAAATAGTGCTTATTTTTATGATTAAATATGAGAATTAGTGCAAGTGATATCAAAAAATGAGTTATTACCTCAATAGAACTTCATACATGAATCAATAAATCCAGTATTTTATATATCATAAATTATAATATTTCATTGTTCACTAAAAATTCATGTATTTCAGAAGAATACAAAAGATTCACCCAAAACATTTTTCAATTTGTAAAATCAAAAAATTAAATCCATTTTATAAAATTAATTTTCTATATATGTGAAATTTATTTTTATAATAAAATTCAAATTTATTCGATTAATAAAAATTTTAAATCCTTAACTAAATTTATAACACCTGGTAAACTTAATCAAGTCTCATATAATTATATTCTAACAATAAAACAATAAAATTATAATTCATGATTAAATTTTAAGAAAATAAATTATCTTTTAAATTAGTAAATATTTTTGACATACAAAAATAACAACACTTATATTGTGATAATATTTTCACTTTTAAGATACCGAAATTGTATTAATAAATTCATTGATTATGTAGATATTCAAGTGGTCATATTAACATTCACAAGTTTCGAGGTAAATTTGTATGGGTCATGTTATTATTCATAAGGGACTTGTAATATTCAAAAAAATATGTCTATCATATCATACTCTAAATATCTTACTAATTGAAATCGTGTATTCCGGATTTCAGAAATTCAAATCATAGAAGCAACAAAATTAAATTTAAGGGATAAGTTATAAATAAATTTTTAAATAACAATGTTTTATTTTGCAGAGAATAAATTTTTCATGCATTTCATTCTATATTAAATTTATTTATAATTACATTGTTTGTTACATTATCCCCAACTTTTGGAAATTACATCCTTTAATTTTTTTTTAGTTTTTAAGCATGTGAAGGTGACTTTCCTTCAATGAATTTGAATATTCGTATGATACTTCTTCAACCATTTGTATTCTCCAAAAAAACCTTAACCTATTTGATTTCCTTATTTCATAATAATTTCATTCTATGATCAATAATCTTAAAAGTTTTCTCTTCATATGAATGTATTTCTTCATGGTAAACTACATATGGGCTCAAAAAATGAGACGAATATTGAACATACTTTCTCAAAATTGCTATGTGAAAAGGACTGTGTACCTGAGATAAACTCAGAGGAAAAGCTACTCGGTTGTGGACTGGTCCAACTTTATCATGGATTTTATAAGTTTCAATGAATTATGTAGTTTTCATTCCTTTCATACCATAATTCATAACACTTTTCCATGGTGACATTTTAATAAAAACATGATCACAAACTGTAAAAAATATACATTCCTCATATTATCTACATAACCTTTCTACCTGCTCTGAGATTTCCTGATGTGTTGCTGGATCATCTTTAATTCTCTACCACATCCTCCACTAATAACAGTCCCATTAACATCCTTTCCAAAATATAATTCCAAAATGAGGGAGTTTCATATTGCTTCCCATCTAATGCCTAAAATGTATCATCTCTATACTGGAATGAAAACAGGTATTATAAGAACACTCAAATAAAAAAAGGCGTTGATTCCATCATTTTTGGTAGTCCATTGAATTAGCTCTAAGCATATCCTCCAATGTTTGAATTGTTTTCTTCATTTTTCCATTATATTTTCGATGAAAAATAGTTATGTCATTTAATTATATTCCTAATAACTTCATGAAGGCCATTCCATAATTTATTAGTGGACCTGTGATCACTATTACATACAATGGAAAGAGGAAGTCCATGTAACCTGACAATATCATTGAGTTGGAGTTGAGAAAGATAATCCAAAGACAATGTGTCTTGAATAGGGAGGAAATGTGAAATTTTATTCAATCCGTCCACAATAACCCATATCACATTGATACCTTGAAAATTCATCGATAGGAATACCCTGCTGTCCATGTATATAATTTTCCATTTCAACTATGCCACAGTAAAATATTGAAGCACCCCTTTATTAGTTTTTATTATTCATTAAGTTGTTGACACATCACACATTTAATTGTAAAATCTATAATATAACATTTCATTACATCAAACAAATAATACTTTCCAAGGTCTATATATATATTTGTGCTACTAGGATAAATTAAATACAGAGAACTATGAGCTTCCTAGAAAAATTATTTCTTTAGCAAGGAATCAAAAGGAACACAAAATAATTTTTAAAATCATATAACACAATATTTATCAGTATTAAATTCCAAAACATACCATTTTAACAAATTATATATTTTATATAACTCATATTCATCCTTCTATTCTCACATAATTTTGTCTGATATATATTATTTCACTAACACATCAAAAAGAACATAAGAATTTACTACACCAACAAATTTCATGCACAAATTCATCATGTAGTTAATCAAGGGGTTATGTTCCAAATGCTTCATGGATTATGATACATTATGTTTTTGACTCAATTAATTTTCCAATTTTTTTACTTTTCGAGGATAGTAATTGATTGTACAATCATAATCATTTATCAATTCTATTTATCTTCTCTACCAAATGTTTAATACCTTCTGACCGAATATATAATTTAGGCTTTTATGGTCAATATATATTTTACATTTGGATTTGTATAAATATTACCTCAAAATTGTCAAATCAAAAATGACACCTGCTAATTCCAAATCCTGTGGGAGATAATTTAACTGAAGATGTTTAAATTTTCTTGAAGCATAATAAATTACATGATCTTTTTAAATATGAACAAAAACATGTCCCTATAATGAAGAAACAAAGTAGATAAACAAATAACAAGTTCTAGAAGGCATCGCCAAAATTCTAGCAATCAACAATCTCTTATTTAGTTTCTGAAAAAACACAACAATATTTTATTCAAATAAATGTATCCTCTTTTAATGTTGACTTAGTAAATAGATAGATAACTATGTAATATTTATAATTAACCATCAGTAATAACCTACTAAGCCAAGAAAACTATGAATCTCTGTAATATTTGTAGGTCTTGAACATTCATCGACCATTTTTTTGCGAGGTCAACTATTATTCTGTAATTATTTTAAATGTTCCCAAAAAAGAAATATTTTAAAACCAAAAAAAAAAATTTTCTAAATTTATATATAACATTTTTTCTTTTAGTGTTATCATGAAAATCCATAAATGTTAATAATGGTACTCGTAACTTTCTAAAAAGAAAAAATTATCATCAATAAAAATAGCAACAAAAATTTACAGTTATCTAAAGAATATTCTATTAATAAGATCTGTGAATACATCAGGGTTATTTTTTAAACCAATTAGAAAACAAAAATCTCATAAATGCCCATATCTATTATGAAAAATTCATTCTAATGTCATCCACATTCACTATTAGATGATGGAAACAGAATCTCATGTCAATCATGATTAAATACTCATATCCCTAGAGTTGATCAAACATGTCATCGATATGAGGCAAATGATAATTATTCTTATTTATAATGTTATTAAATTATCTAAAATACACAAAAAATTTCATTGAACCGTCTTTATTCTTGATAAAAAAATCTTCTTCGACCTTTGGTGATGTTCTAGGATCCATGAAACATATATCATGAAACTCCTGGAACTAATTTTTCAAATAAAAAACAGTAAAATAATCAATTCAATAAGGGTGTATTAAAATTTTCTTATCATCAAGAAACAAGTCAATGGTTAATTCGACTTCCATATCAAGTATAACACTGGGAAAATCATCAAAAAAATATAGGTTTCAATTTACCACTTGAATATAATTAATTTAAGTGGTTCCACTTTTTCAAAAATATGAGAAATATAATTTTCATTTCCATGATTTATTAGATTACCAGATTTTTGATATATTATCAATTGTATTGGTTTATTCTGGTATACAAAATGATACAATTACAGAAAAAACAACTTCTTTAGACATAAAATCAATATTATCATAATAAAAAACGTTCAATCAATACCATGAATAAAATCTAAATCTATTATGGGTAAAATAACAAGTTTTGAAAATAATATATTTCCATAGATAATAACTAGAAGATTCTTATAATTTCTTTTTGTTTTAATATTTCTCCTGGTATTTTAACCAAATGTTTTGGTCTCATTTCTAGAAGTGTAATTTCTAATTTACAGAAAATTTATTAGAAATAACAGAATGCATTGACCATATATCCAAAAAGAAATTAGAAAAATATGTGAAAAAAATAGAGTACTTGATACCACTTCATTATATACACCCACCTCTATTGATGTAGTTGAAAAGAATCTCACTATATATTTTTACTTATAATCTTTCTCCTTTTGATTATTCATATTTATCATTGGGAATGTAATTTCAAAATGACCCATCTCATTACATTTAAAACACATTATATTTTTCATATCAATATTAATATTTAGATCATTTTCATTAAAATCTCATGCCACAATTCCAAATCAATCACATCAAAAACACAAACCATTTTTAGTAAGGTATTCCCCAGGGTTCTTTTTACCACAATTTTCAAAAACTGGAAACTGATCTTTCTTACATTAATATTTTTATTATTGGTTCTTACCCATTCCTTACCAACATGAAATTTTCATATACTTAATTTCAATGTACATGTGATCATCAATGAACTCAATTTATACCCTCTTAGATAATCGAACAAGTTTCTCATAAATTTATAATTATTGGGAGTCCATTGCTTTTTGTTATCATAGCTTCAATCTAGAGTTAAAATGATTTATTTTGTTATCAAGAACCAAAAGAAGATTTGGAGTGTACCTTGCCAAATTGAGTGATGTTTTATTCATACAATACTACTAAATCCTCCATCATTTCCTTCAATTCATGGAATTTATTTTCCATCATAATTTGAAAAACGTTAGGTAAAATATTTTTCAAGAAAAATATTTTTAAATTCAAGCCTTTCCAAGGCATCAATATCTTCTCTATCCATGGTATTCTTGACTATTTTCCTCCACTAGTTTTCTTTTACATCGAAAATATAAATCGAAATAAAATATCTTTTCAAGGGCATTAATACACCCTTCATTAACCACTCAGTTAGAATATCAAATGAATGTAGGAGGGTGTTGCCTCATAAATTGTTTCATTATCATCATGTTTCTTTGTGATAATTCTAGTTTTTCTCTTTCATGGATACCACCATCATTTATTTCCTGGGTCAACTGATCCAATAATATCACAAACTATTCATTTCTAATTTTTAGAACCGCATGTCTTTATAATAAGTCAAATCAGAATCCTTTTTTATCTTTTGAATACAGTCTCAAAAAACTGGAGAAACTAGGCAGTTTCGGAAAAATTCCAAATTACACACCATGTATCTTCTGTACACATTCTGTACTCTAGATCATGTGTTAAGGCTATGCCTGGAGTTTAGTCCTTCTGGCTGGGTAGAAGGATTTTAGAATATACAGGCCATGTACTATTTGTACATGCTGGGTAAAGGGGCCATGTATGGGGATATACATGGCGTGTTTGTGATGACACTTGGGTAGAAAAGTACACATCCTGTAACCCCTAGTTACACACCATGTAGTCAACTGGAAATTCATTGGTGTATCATCAGCCATTATATTATCATTAAAATGATAAACATGTAAGGTAGTCCTATGTACACACCGTGTATTTTTTTTATCTCTAATATTTGTAGTAGACTCATTTTGAGGCAGACCCCATAAACCAGGATGAGTTTGAGCAAGGTGATCCAGCTGAAGCTTGGTTCTGCTCCCAGATCGTTGTCCAAACTCTGTTATGATCTTTTTCAGAAGCGTTTGAACCCCCTTGGTAAGGACTTGATAAAACTTGAGTCATTCTTCTTTATTTGTACTCCAAACCAATTTATAGGGATTTGATAATTTTTTATTATTTTATATATCTATCTATTTTTAGACCAAATTCGAGGTTGTTATAAGAGGAGTATCATCATACTAGTATAAGGTAGGTGTATTATACCTTTTAATGTGTTTTCATAGACTTTAGGGTGGCATGACCAATGGGGCGTATTTGGTTATAGCGAGAAAGACCATTTCATTCCTTCTTTTACATGTCAAATTGACTATAAGACCCATGGGTTTCCATTGGTTATTCCCTTTTACCAGTTTTTTGTGAGCGGGGAGGAGCGAGGGGTATATTCTCAAATAGGCATTTAGGCTGAGGGTGCCAAAATGGTATAAGTTGTTTTTGTTTGATTTAACTACTGAGTTCAATTTTTTATGTTATGATATGAATTTTTAGAGGATTTTAAGACCATGGTGATGGTACATGACATCAAATAACTAATGCAATTCAACTGTTTAGTCTGTTTTTCCTGTTTCAAGTATTTATTTTGATTAAATATATTTTATATATGATATTTCCTATTCTGGAACATTTGGGTTGTGTTGTTCATGACATGAATATTCTTGAGTGATGATGATCACTGGATGGGATTGGACTAGGTTACATTGGGTAGATTTGACCAAGTGAATGGGTGTTATGGGCATCTTTTTGAGGTAGTATGACTGTCTGGTTGGGCGTGGCTTGGGTTAAATGGATGGAAAGACCATCATAATTGACTGACATTATCATAGGGATTCGAGATGTAAGAGAAATTGTGTCTTCGGTACTGTATTGGTGATTACCGCTCACCCAGAATCATTGAGTAGTTTGCACACAAAGAGACTCCCTGATGAGGTTGTTTAGACAACTCTTGTGGGTAGAGGATGTCTGTTAATTCTAGTTTAGGTCCTATTGGTTTTTCATTAAGGCTATCAGGTTGGGGGCAGAGGCTTGCTGTGGTTTGAGTGAAAACAATGTTGTCCCTCCGGTTACTGATTTGAGGGAAGACATCACTGTCCCTCCGGTTACTTTATTGAGTATAGGAATTTTTTCTCTATTTAATTATTTGATTACAAAAATATTTTCTCCTCTATAAGACTACTGTTTGGTAATTCCTATAGGATGTCGGTACATTGAGAGAAAAGGTGTCAGGAGGCACATTGTACTGGGTTACATGACTGAGATTCTAACATTGGCAAAATTAGGTGACAATCCATCATGGCTGCTGAGCACTACTGTAGTTTAGGTATATTTTTTCATCATAGTTTTTACTATATTCCTTATAAATGTATGCAATCTTATGGAAATATATTAGGTACTCACCATTGGGTGGTATCCTTAAAAGATTCGTCTCACACCCTACAAGGTTCCTTTGGGATGTGTAGAATTTATGGATTTATGTGGAGGAAAGAGTTCATCTTCAAGAGAAGGACTATATTATCTATTACATGGATATGGTATAGACCTTGATGTCATGCTAGACTGGAGTTTACATTATTTTGTTTCCATTCATTATCAGCTTACTTACTTGTTATTGTAGCTACTAATGGTTTTCCATCAGCGCCCCTTTTTATATATTGACTAGCTAAGGATGCATGAATTGTCTATTCGAGTAGTTTATATAGGTGTTCAACATGTTGTACTGTATAAATTCCATTGAACATTTATATTTATTACTAAACTATTTCTTTTTATTTTTTTTTCTTTCTCAATACGGGTCTAGTTTGAGTCTGCTGAGAGATTTATTTCCCATTTCATGTTATATACTATTAATTAGACCAGTACTATTATTTTCCCCACTCCAAAAGCATATAAACTCCCCACTATACCTATCAGATACTCAATTCTAGTTACCAGCCATTGGAATTTGGAGAGGTGTGCCTATGTTAGTAACACCAAAACCATTTATCACTGTTCAGGTAACTATTCGGGTCCAGGTTGTTAAAAAGTTGTATAAGAGGAGTTATTGACATCAATTTTGTAATAGTTTTTTTCTATTTACTAATGAGGTTGATACAACCTTTTGTTGGTAGGTTTTACTATTTGGTATATGGTTGAATAGAGATAGGATGTTATCGGAACTGGTTTTCTAGCTTCTATGTGGCTTCCTTCATCCCCTTGTTAGAGGGATGGATCATGTTGCATTGGGTGGGAATTTCTATTTTTATTTTTCTCAGTTTTCATTTAATATTATTTCGACCTTGGTGGATCACATGGTGTGTGATGTTACTGATTTTGATAGGTGACCCTTAAACTAATGAGGGAAGGGAAGAATTGGACCTTGGCCCAGTATGGCAAGGCATGTTTTCTAAGATATTTATAGGCACATTTTTAGGGTATTTACATTTTTTAATTGCACATATGCTTTGTGATGTGATAATGTCAAGTGAATAATATCAATTTCATTACATTGTATGAATTAAAATTTGAATAGATGGAACTCATAATAGAATTGATTGTTTATTGCAATGTGTTATTCCATTATTAATATATTTGTAGAATTGCGTAATGTAGGGTTTTTGGGACTGGATCTTACCAGAGAAGACATGTACTATTCTTTAGGTGATATTGATCATCAAAATTGGGAGGCTTAGTCATCGGTTTGAGGAAACGTCGGTTGTAGGGATGGGCATGGCACGAAGTAATTTTGATACATGGCTCTTTTGAGGGCGGGTAAGGAGGCCATAAGGGTGGCATGTCATGTGCATGGGTTACAGTGGGGGTGGGAGTAAGGGTAGTAAATATGTACTACCATTTACTACATTCCTTGTCATTGCTATTTATATATTTTTATATATGTGGGATGTCTACCCATTTATGTTATTCAGCTAGTTCCAACTAGATGATTTGTATAGAGCTTTGGTGGGTGATGGTATGATGCCACTAGAGCATGATCGGGTTCAGAATATTAAGGGACATGAAGAGCATGAGCCATCGATACAAGCTCATAGACATGAACAGGTTCAGGATCCAGTTCAAGCAGGACATCAACATGTTTTGGCAGAGTTCAAACTGTGGCTCAACAGGCAGCTCTGGACTAGTCCGGTATGTGTCTTGCATTTGAACGATAGAGACGTGCAGCGTACAGATCCATCTGTGTCAAATATTATGAGAGATTTCCTTTCGTAGCACCCACCACTTTTTTAGTGTGATTATGGTACATAGGTGGTTGAGAACTATATATAGATAATGCATATGAACTTTGAGTAGCTTGAGATGCCTCCATGTAGTAGGGTCAAGATGACGACTTATATTGAGTGAGGAGTACTAAAGTGTTTGTGGGATGTATAGGTTCAGGCTCAGAGACATGAAGGACTGGAATGAATGGAATTCAAGTATAGATTCTTCAAGATCTTTTTCCAAATGAATATGAGGGAATAGAGAGCTCAAGAGTTTGCAAGCCTTCAGCAGGGACACATATCTGTCTTGAACTATGAAAATTCATCTATTGAACTGTCTTTCTTTGCATCTTGTATAGTATGTGATGAGTCAGCATGTCTGTGGCACAATGAGGATGGATTACGACACACCATTCAGATCCAGGTAAATATCATCAGGCATTGTTTATTCTCAATGGTGGTAAATCAAGTGTTCATATTAGTGAAAAAACATAGGTATTAGCACCAGGTTGGCTGAGAGACATCTTTAGGTGACAGTTCAGACAGTAGAGAGTGAGAATGGGGCATGTTCATGTAGGGAAGTAAAGCCAAGGACATAGCTAGACCACCTCATGGTAGTTTAGGAGTAGTTTTCATTCAATGTGGATATCAAGGGCATATCCGAACTCAGTGAGACATACCTCAAAAGGAGTGTTGGCCATGTGGACTGGTTGGGAATCTCGAGTGGTTCTGTGGGAAACCTTCTCAGATAGCCGGTAAGCAGAGAACTAGACATACCATAAAATTTGGAGTTGGTTCATGTTCTATACCAGGAAAGGGTAGCCATGTTTCAGCTACTTGTGGAGGACATGACATATACAGTGCCACCTAGTTCAGGGGTTAGTGGCTACTGACTGTAGCTTCACAGTAGGGAGGTTAGGAATTATGCAGTTGTATTTAAGGGTAGGTTCATTTTGTGGAGATACCAGTGGATGAGAAGGCTAGTGAGCTGATGACAGCTAGATGAACACCACAGGTGTGGTCGTGATCAATTTTTTACATGTTTTCAAATGGAATGTTGGGGAATGTCCGCTTTAAGTGCACTCGGTGCACATGATTTATGTGGACTAACGAGATGCAGGTTAGTGAGATTGGTGCCCTATCAGTTGTGGGATATTTTAATGTATATTTATGAAATGTGTTGCATCAGGGGAATCAAGGATGTAGGTTACATGATGTTCTAGGAATTATTTTTGTTTTGAGAGTCCATGGGATGCGGGACCTCATGGAGGAAAATGTTGATTCCGTGTGCGATATGTTTGGATGTTAGAAATGAAACGGGGGAACCAATGAGTTTCAGGGGTGAAAAAGCATCTCGAAATGACCACGAGTACAATAACATATTAGTGAGCCATTTCATGCTTTGAGTTTTTAGGGTTGATTCTGTGTTATGAAATTCTAATGTTGGTTATCCCCTAGATGAATTTGTTAAGAACCATTAAGATACGTGTAGTCCATGTTACATTGCACGTGGTGGTATGTTCGGTGCAATATTTCAGGCTTCTTTTGATAGATTATGTGAGATCTAGGTTAATGTGGGGAGATTGTAAGTACATGGGTTTTTATAATGGGTCAAAATCTTGACCCTATTTGAATTTTGGATAGGTTTCTGAGAATACTAGATAAACTAGGTAGTTTCTGGGAAATTCTAGATTACAAGTGATGTACCTTTAGTACGTGCCATGTATTCCTGATCATGTGTTATGTCTATACATGTTGTGTAGGAATGTTGGCTGGGTAGAAGGATTTTATCAAGTAGATTTCATCTACTATTTTTACACACCATATAGTGGGGCCATGTATGGGGATATACATGGCGTGTTGGGGATGTCAGTCGTGTAGAGAATTACACATTGTGTACCCCTAGGTAAACACTGTGTAGTCGGTTGGCATGTTCTCAGTGAAATATCAGTTATCATATGAAAATTAAAATGATACACATGACATGTAGTCCTATATACACACCATGTATTTTATTTTTTTTCGATAAAATGGTCATTAGCCTCATATTGAGGTAGAAATCCAAACCCCCGATGGTTTTGAGCAAGTAGAACTAGCCAGAGTTTGTAATTTCTCGTGAATTTTCATCTTAACTAAATTTTGATCGCTATCAGATGCATTGGAACCCTCTCGGTAAGGCCTTAATTCTTCATGAGATGTTATTCTTGATTTCGATTGTAAATCATGTTATAGGGGTTTTAGAAATATTTATTATTTTATATATCTACATTATTTTAAACCAAATTGGGAGCTGTTATTAGAGGAGTATCATCGTACTTGTATGAGGTAGGTGGTGTATACCTTCTTTTTTGTTTTCGCAGATATTTTTGCAGTGTTGCTAATGGTGTGTATTTGGGTATTTTGAGAAAGGACATTTCATTACTTCTTTAATATGTAAAATTCATTATGAGACCAATGATATTCCTTAGGGACACCCATTTACCTATTTTTATTGAGCGAGGCGGGGTGATGGGACATTCTTCATTTGGTGATTTTTGGACGAGGGTGAAAAAATTGTATAAGTTGTTTTATTTTTCAGTAAACTATTGAGTTTAAATTTTTATGTTATAATAAGAATTGTGAGAGGCTTCTAGGACCTTGGTGTTGGTATGGGACAACACATAGGTAATGAAATTCAAATGTTTAGTTTTATTCTTCAATATAGTATTTATTTTGATTAAATATATGTGGTGTATGATATTTCATATGTTGGAACCTTAGGGTTGTGTTGGACATGGATCAGATATTATTTAGTGATGTTGATCACACGTTGGGCTTGGACTGATATACATTGGGTGAATCTGACCACGTTATGAGGAGTTACAGACATCATCTTGAGGTAGTGTGATTGTCAGGTTTGTCATGACCCATGTTACTTGGATGGAGATGCCATCAGATTTGAGAGACATGATCATAGGTAAATGTGGTGTCAGAGACGTTGTGTCATGGATACTATTTTTTAAATTACTGCTCAACCAGAGTCATTTTGTAGTGTTCACACAGACAGGCTTCATGTTGAGGTGGTTTTGACCACTCGTGTCTGTATAATACCCCATTAATTGTCGTTAAGGTACTTTTATTTTGGGGGTTCTTTCCATATGATTCCATGTGGAAGTAGAGGAGCCTTCAAGGGATATCTATGAGGCTATCAGGATTGGGGAAGAGGCTCACCGTGGTTTGTGGGAATACATCTCCGACCTCCGAATACGGATTTGAGGGATGACATCATTGTCCCTCCAGTTACATTATTTGAGAGAAGAAATTGTTGTCCCTTCTTTTATTTATTTGATGGAATACATCAATGTTCTTATGGGCTATAACTATTTCGGCATGCCTCTGGGATGTTGGTACCTTGAGAAATGAGGTGTCAGAAGGAACATGGTTACAGGTTACATGACTGAGATTCAGGCATTGACTGAAGCAGGTGACACACCATGGTGGTTGTTGAGCTCTAGTGGATATTACGTTTATTTGTGCATCATACTACTTATTACATTACTTATAAATTCATTCCTGATTATGAACTTATATTTGGTACGTAACATTGACTGCTTTCCTTCTGAGATTCGTCTCACACCCTGCATGGCTCTTTTGGGACGCATGTAGACATTATAGATTTAAGTGTAGGAAAGTTTTCAGGTTCTGGAGCATGACTGTATTAGATGCTTCATGGAGATGGAATGGACCTTGAGAAAATTACATGCTTAGGATTACTTTGTTTGGATTCCATTTTATATCAGCATGATTAACTGTTATTGTAGCTACTATTATTTAGCCATTGGCACCACCTTTTATACATTGACATGCTATTGATGGATGAATTGTTTATTCTAGTAGATGTTAAATGTGGTCCGCATGCCGTTTTGTTTACATTCAACTGAACTTTCTTATGTATTTCTTTTTTTGTTTATTTCTATTGAATGTGCATCTCCTATAAGGGTATGGTTTAAGTCTGTTGAGTCGTTAATTTTTTCTATATGAATTATATTTTTACTCAAACTAGTACCATTATTTATCCTCCTCTAAGAGGGAATAACCTCCCCACTACACCTATCAAATCCTTGCTACTAATCGATTGTGTTTGGCATTATGGGAGCTACATCTAAGGTAGCGACAACTGACCCATTTATCACTGTTCGAGTGGCTATTGAGGACCGGGTCATTACATAATTCCCATCATTCCTGGATGTAGATTCAGATAGATAGCAGCCTCTTATTTCTTTGCTACAACAGATTCCCTGTTTTTTCTGTAGAAAACCATTCTTAACAGACATATCATAGATAATGGAAGTCGGTAATCATTAAAATCTATATCATTTTAACATAAACATTAGTTAAAAATAATTTATGGTATTTTTTAACATCATCCTAACCACTAATTTTATCAAAATAGTCCTCTAATACCATCTATAAGGATTCATCATTTAACATTACATAATCATGAGTTTTAGTCATTAAATTAATTTCTTTTACATTATGGTTATTTTCATGATAATAGCTTCATAAAACTAAAACATTACTAATACATATCAACCCATAAGCATAAACAATGGATACTACTAATACAATATCCATTATTTCATAATAAAAATGTTTTTAATAAAAAACATGAAATTTTATCATGAAATTTCTTCACTACATTCATCTTGGATTCTATTAATCTCATACCCATATTTAATCCCAGAGAATATCATTTTGAAATCATAGGATGAGAAAAAAAAGATCAGTAAGGGATATAAAAAGACAACTACAATCCATTCATAAAAGAATTCTTATGAACATATGAAATCATTTTCACGAAGACATACTTCTAAACCATAAATTATCATCTACTTACATTATGATTCATGATATTTTCATAAAACATATAAATCATAAATAAAACTATAAAGGTATCTTGGGGCATTACTTACATAATATTTTAACCCTCATGGCTACATTATTCTGTAATAATCGTAGTTACACTTGGTGAAACCATATGGATGACCTAAAACATACATATAACTTTTCATTATAGGAATATATTGGTACCAAACTTCATCATAAAAAATACTAAATATCCATAACATAATCATAAAACACAAATAATTTCGTAAATACATTTCTTTTTAATTTTGTAAAATAATATTTTAAAAGATGATTTTTATAGAAAAGTACATACAAATATAATATAATTGGATAGAGATTTAGTAGAATGAAAGGAAAATGTGTATCCAAAGTAAACCGATATAAGAAAAAATAATATAAAATTTAGTTACACAAATAATGTTTTACCACATAATCAACGAAGTAGAAGGTTAACCCAAAGAATGTAAATTGGGTAATGAGTTCCCATACCCTAGTTTTTCCTTACATAAAATGTGTTAAAACCTCATGTATAATTGTTAAAATATTGTTATTAAGATTTTAAATATAAATAATAATTTTTATAACACTTTATATGATCATTATACGAAATAATTCATCCTATTTGTTAATAATATTTTGTTATTTCCCTTGTTTTAGATGATTCCTTTACATGGTTTATATGGAATGTTTTAATGAATTTTATTGTCAAATTGAAGTGAAACACCATTATAAGAATAAAATTGTATTAATATGTTTTGAAAATATTAAATTATAACACCAATAATATTTTTAGGATACTATGATAAATCATTAGATTATAAATTAATGATATTTTTTATATCATTTTGGCGGTTCTTTGATTATCACGAACTTGATTCATTATATATTTTAATATTATTTCTAAATATTAATTAAAAAACATTTAGAGGTTATATAATAATATTTATAATACAATTAACCAATTAAAATTGTGTTATGACCAACCATTAATGCAATAATGGAAATTGAAAATACACCATCCACGATGTTGGTAAATCGACAGATCATAGAAGGTGTTTTAAGTTTTAGAATAAAAGGGGGTGGAGAAAAATTATGAAGATTATTTTTTTCATAAACAAGAAAAAATTCCAGTATATATTAGTTAATTATTTTTCATGCATATTGGATATGGGGAGGTGAATATATTTTAAGAAAATAAAAACAATTTAAAAGAAAATAAAAGAAAAATGAATTTCGATTTTTACCTCTTGAAATATCATGTTGATAACCTCCTTAGGACATTTGGTTTTTTCCTCTTGGTGAGACCAGTAGGTGTTAGTAGTGGGGAAGAGACATGGTAAGATGCTAGATTATAGAAATTGGACTATGTAAGATGCATGACAAGTGTGAGGAGAATACGAAGTGAGGGTGGTATTTATAGTGGTGGAGATGAGGGTTTTTCTATTTTTTTTAATCATTATATTGTCCCTTTTCCCAAGACTATAAATACAAATGGTTTTTGAAAGTAGATAAATTTATTATTGCTTTTGATTTCGATCCAAGGGTTCTTACTTGAGAAAAACATCATCAATGACTAAATAATCCATTTATTTTACTAATTTGTGAAGTTATCATATTTAATGATTAACAAAAAATTAAAGTATTTTAAAATAATTACAAAACATCACCCCATCCATTTTTCAATGTGAAAAATTTAAAAATTGAATTAAATTTTAAAAAACTAATTTTAATAATATTATATAATTAATTTTTCAATAAAATTTAATTTTTTTTAAAAAATAACAATACTAAAACTATAACTGATTTTATAACACCTGAAAAATTAATCAAGGCATAGTATAATTATATTATAACCATATGACAATAAAATAATATTTTATAATGACATTGTAAAAAAATTAATTTTCCATTAAATTATTAAAATAATACAAAAATTGTAATTAAATATGTATGAGCTATAAAGAAACCAATACTTATACTATGATCAAATTTTCATTTATAAGATGCCTAAATTTTATTAATATATTAATTTATGAGGATACTATTTATTGGGAAATATTTCTATTCATAAGGGATAATATACTATTCAAAAGGGCCATGTTAATATTCATAATGTCCATGTTTCTATTCACCAAAAATTAAGTGGATCATGTTAGACTCTAAATAACTTACTGATCATAACCATGTAGGTATGTATTTTGAAATTCAAGTCATAAAAATAAAAAAATTACGTTGAACAACTAGGTTATAACAATCTATTTTAAATAACATCACGTTTTTTCAAAACGACTCAGTGTTTCATGCATTTCAATCTATATTAAATTTATTTGTAAATCTAATGGGTGTTAAACTGAACATCTAATCTCAAACTTTTTTTGATTCTTTTACCCAAGATATGAATAATGATTCTCTGATTAATGTTAACTATGGAAAACATTTTATTACTAAATGTTTTAATATTTCGAATATTAGATGGGAATCACATATGTTTAAATTTATCCAAAACTACTAAACTAATCAATCTTGAATGGTCATATCCCTTATATCATCAACTAATATGATAAATTAAATATAAAATCTTATATTATGGATTCATGTTTCTTTATAAACCAATCCTAGAGTTCATCATAAAAATTAATAGAAATCAATGATTTCAAAACAAGTGAGGTCTCCATAACAATAAACATTGAATAAATGAAGCATCCTTAAACCCAATAATATTTCTCATGAAACAATAAGGGTTTTAATATTGGATTAAGGATTAATGATTTTTAATATAATTAATTAATACCTAGGAAATCCATCATAGTGATCCTAATCATTTAAAATGATCATAAGTGAGTTCATAATCTCAAATGTCCCTGTATCTAACGTAGTTACCAAAGGCTCACATCCATGCATTTCCCCGTATTGGATAATATTATTCAACCTCAAAAACGAAAAATATTATCAAAAATAAAATTTATCTAATAAGGTAAATTTAAAATAAATTAAAAAATGGAATGCTAATAAATAATAAATAATAAATAAAGGATCTGCAATGAACACCCAATAAAAATATCCCCAAATATATAACCACCCTAACCTAGATGTGCTAAAGAATTTTCATGGGGCATACATGAAGTACCGAAGATAAATAGTACCAATGCCCGAAATATACTAAACAATGATCAATATTATCAAAATTTATATTTCAGTTCAAAATAACCACCTAAATAAATCCACTAGGAAAAACCTATAATGATATCTACAACATTAAAAAATAGATTTTTTCTCTGTAAAACATTTTTCATACCATATTAAATTTATTATAAAATATTAAATACCAATAAAAAATTCCTTATGTATACCCACATTTCCCTAATTCATACAACTTTATAAATACCCCATCATAAAATTTTTATTAATTTCTTTAGAAAACCCCTTCAAAAAAATAAAACCAACATTGACAACTATAAATAATTTTGTTTCAGAATAAATAACTGAAACATTTATAATTATATTTTATATTTGAAAACATTGAAAAAACTGAAAGAAAACCATTATAAAAAAAATAGGTTTTCTAATAAAAAGACATTATTTAAAAAAAGTATACAAACTATTTATAAAACCGTAGTTAAAATACGAATGATCAGGATAATAAAATTTACAATTTATGTGAATTTTTTCCAAGGGATTGATAGTCATATTAATATCATAAAGTTAGTATTGAGAGTAATAAATATGAATTTACGAACATGAAATTTTTTACCAAGTAGTGTTCTCTCAATAATTACCACCATCTCAACTCTCATTTCATTCCAAATATAAAACATATATCAAAATAATTCAAAACAAATAAAACCATAATCCATGAATTTAAATCCAAACTTCCTTGTAATGATGAAATTCATAAATGAGAAGAGTCAATGATACTATTTCTCCTCTATCTCATGAGTCATGATTATCATATATCCATTTAATATATTTCATAAATAAAAAAGGAAAAAAACACTCACAGGACCATTGAATAATCCTATTACCAAAATAAAAGTTTTTAATAAACTCACCCATATCCATCCAACTCTTGGATACATCTGTTATACCCAAACACACTTCCAGGTATTTGTAGATCCTCTTGAGTAATAAAATGTTCATGAGAATGATGGAAACATCACATGTTAGTTACTTAACCAATAAAATTTTATTTTAATAATATCATAAAAATTGGTTTCTATAATCTATATGTCAAATTTACATTCTAAATAAAAAATTAGAAAAATAAATAAACTGATAAAAATAAATTGATACAAAAGATAGTCATTACTCACCCAAAAACTCCCTCACCATGTAATCTTTGATTCCTAAAATGACGTTAAAATATATACTTCACCTTCAAAATAGTATATGAAATAATGGAAGATCAATTAGTATTATGATATATAATTTAATACTTCATTTGACATAAATTTTAAGAAAAATAATATGTAGTCATACACAATAAATAAAATAGTAATACTTATCGAAGAAAATAAGAAAACTAAGAATAATCACTAACATACATGAATAAATAATCCCACATAACCCTAGTTCACACTCAAACAAATACATGAGTCTTATCATGATATCCCAAAGCGAGATCATATAAATCTAATTAGTCTACAAACACTAAGTGGTTTGAGTGGGGTGTGTGATTCATATCACATTTTGTATGTATCATATATTCAATTCCATTCCATTCCAAAATAACCAACAGAAGAATGTTTGATATAAATAAATTTAAAATATTACTATTAATATTTATGGGAATCCATTAAAATTCCATTCATTACATTTGTTTCTTTTAAAGTGGATATATTATTTAAATAACTAAGTGGAAGAGGATATGATGTCATCTGTATAAGCTAAAAATACCAAATAATAAACTAAAAAAATAAAAATCAATAACACAAAAAATATACATATTGAATTGTAATTTTTAAAAAAATGGTACATACAGAAATAATACATGAATTTTATAGTTTTACTAAAAAAATGAATCCATGTAAAATAATTTTACAATAATTCCCCAAGGAGCGATGATGTGGTAACAAAGGTCATGTGATAATTAGGATCCTCAAACTAACATTGTGAACGAACCCTATATAACCATTCCAATACATTATACATTATAAAGAATGTATCCACTATTCCATAAGTAACTACTTCAATATTATACAATCATTTAGGTAGTGTTATATTTTAGAGTAAGGTAATGGGAGGGTAGAAAATATTTTAGCATACTTACCATAGGCATTATTCCAATGTACCTGAGGTTCCAATGTTATTTATCAATTGCACAGACATTGTATTATGATATATAATATTTCAATTTATAATATTAAAATAATCAATTAAAATCATTTAATTTTTCTATCCAATGGAAAAAACATTAACCAACCATGATATATATAATTAAATATATTATCCATCACAAATAACATTTCAAATATAAATAATTGGAGCCAAAGGGAAAGCAATGTGAATATAGGAACTATGTACTGAAGGTAAAAATTGTTCCATCAAATAATACAACAAAAAACACTCGAATTTAAAAACTCATTTTAAATAAAATGTTGAAAATAATGATTTAATGTCAAAATATAATTATATTTTATCATTATAAAAATATGAAATTAGATATATTTATTAGTTCCTCCAAATTTACAATGTAAAATTTTATCATGTGAATAAATAAATTCCAATATATATCAATATATACTACAACTTATGTGTATAAGTAATAAAAATAAAAGGAGGTATTAAAAAAACTGTCCATATATAAATGATATTAGAAGACAAAATCATTCCTGAAAACCATAAAAAAATAATGAATCCTCAATTAATCAATCCCTTAACCTCGCCTATCACAACAAAAAATAATAAATAATTACAATTAATTTTAAAAAAACAAAATTCCCCTTTGAAAAACAAACATGGAAATATTATCAGATTAAATAAGAACATAATAAAAGATAAGAGACCAAAAGCATTGAAATATCTAAGAACTCATTTGAATGCCACATTTAATCATAAGAAAACCATAAAAAGATGATTATTTAAATCACAATGTACCTTTATTATATTTATATTTTTAATTTAATTACTTTCAAACACCCTTGCATAAGAATAAATATTAGGGAAATGAAATAATATAGAAAAACATAAATCGAACTTGCAAAAATGATGATATTCCTAGAATAATGATGACTGGAAGGCTTAAAGAACCAACCATGCACCTAATATGTATAAAGAATGATGAAATAAAGATATTAAATATCCATATTTTTAATTTGATTCATTCAAAATAATATGAGACAAAAAAACCACGGGGGGAAGTGGGAAAAAATTATATGAAGGAGAAACCCTTACCAAGACAAATCATTCCTGAAATTGCCTAATGGAGTCTCCATTAAAGGATTATTTGATTTTTGAGGGATGTGTATTTTATGGGTGCCCATTTTTTATTAGTAAAGGGGATTGAGAGGGAGAGAGTTCATTAGTTATTATTAAAAGTGGTGAGAGTTATAATTTTACAAAATTATTAAGGACGTATGTCTTTCTCAAGGTTGTCACACAGTTTACCCAAATTATGAACCAACTATAATCAAATAACTTGGATCATATGTTAACAATACATATATATCATACTATTATGGAAATTGTGTGATAAATGTTTGAAATGGTACTGTCCCATAATAGATAATAACATCATATACTCCCCATGGTATTAACTAACATTGCACTAAACCTGAGGCATCTCAAATTTACATAAAAACAATAAATTTCAATATTTTGAACCATTAACATAAATGAAAATTTTTAAATAAACAAAAAATAATGAAATAATAATAATAGAAAACTGTATTACGGTGTGAGAGTAATGCTTACTCAAAAGAATTTTTTATGAAATATTTCTTACACTGTTAGTTATAACTGCCTTGAGAATAGATTCTATTAATACATTGTTTGTAATTTACCTAATTAATATGTTTATGAACCATCTATTTTTTGAAAAATTATAATAATAAATTAATTAATTTCATCCCAACTTATCGATTATAAAATATTATAGTTATTATTTTTTGATTTAATATGTGATTTGAAGTTACCAAATGGATTTTTTACTAACTTGTCTTATTGTTTCATATGTGGATATAATACCTGAAAAATAATTCATAAATCTCATATCATTGTTAAAGGATTATATCCTATTGTCCTTAAAGAGTTGAAAGATTCATCAATTTTGTTTATAATGACTAAAATAATTTATTTATAAAGAGGATGTTGGTTGTAAACAACAAACTATGATGCACAGTGTATGTTTGAAAATATTTATATTAATGTTTTAGAATGTTAGAAAAATTATTCATTGTTTAAAAATGCAGAAAATTTTGATGAAATAACAAACTGATAGTTTTTAATTTTTAGTAATTGTTATCATTTTCTTGGTTTTCATTAGTAATGTCGTATTTCATATGAAAAATGCAGTTAACTCTTTTTTATATTATACTCAATTATAATTAATTTCTAATATTTGTAGAGTGCATACATATTTTACTTATATTTAATAAAATATTTGATAGAAATAAATTTATAAAAAAAATTTAGATTAAATTATAATCCAATAAAATATCAACTAACATAATTAATACATCTTCTCTTGATTAATTTCGTCAATGTCATTTTTCCTACTGGTATCAATAAAAGGATTGTTATATTTATTATGATAGTGATAATTAATGTATTTTCTTATTATATATATATATATTCATAATTTTTTATACAACTATCAGAATATAGAAAATAAGACGGTATTGTATTCATTGTGTAATCAGCCATCCAAATTAGTTAAATACAAAATTAATTAGGTGAACAATTGATTTTGATTTCATACATGCGCAAATGGAGAATAAAAAATTCTTTTCACATTGATGGTTTTGGAATAGAAATCATCACGTTGAATGTGTAATTTCTCTCTAGATGTAATAATTTTATTATGTTATTAGTGGTAGAATTATCAAACAATGTTTTAAATTCAATGGAGTGATATTGATTACGGGTTAGTATTCATCCATGATAGTGATATAGTGATATCAAAAACAAATGTTTTCTTATAGAAAATTTTCATTTTTTTTACATATCAATGAAATTATGATTATAATAAAAATTATTATGTTTTTTCAATATAACTAAATTTTAAGGATTGTTTTATAAGAATTAATTCTAATTAGTCTAAACTAAATAGAATTTTATCTCCTCATGTGAAAAATATAGGAAATTTTCATGAAATATAACAAAATATATCTTTTAATCTACAAAATATTGATATCCATAATGAGAACCCATAGTTAAGGAATAATTATGTTGATAATGTCAAATATATAAACAATATAATTTATATTAAAAGTGATTATTGAATTGAAACTCGTCTATAAATTGTTGACGAGTAAGAGTAATAAGAATACATTGATAATGATGAAACTAAAGATAAATATGTGGAATGAATTGTTATTTTCTTTCAATATTTTATATATGATATCAGTATTAAAAATTATTATCGGGTGAAATTATATTCATAACTTTATATACAAAAATATTTATCCTAGAATTATAAAATTTCTTATATATTATATATAAATGTTTTTGATAATAATAATTATATGTTTTAGGTGGATGGGGAAACATATAATTAAATTATTAATATTGTGAATGTGGATTTTATACCAAGGGAAGAACCATGTTATAAAACAATTGAGGGTGTTAACCTAAAAACAACAACAATGAGGGGTCTGTGACATACATGATTATTGAATCCATATCATATTCCATAGTGATGTCCATCATATAACATTGATCCTCATAGGAGGAATTATTAATAATATAAATTCTATATTTTATAATTAATGTTATCATTTAATAATTATGATATTTTTTTATGATTTAATATTTTATAGCTAACCAGTGGTCAACCTTGTGGTATTTTGATGATATATTTTTATACTCCATGGGTTTCATGGGATAAAGTTCCTACAAAGGTATGTCATCATATATTCAATTAATGTTCAATACGTTAAATTAATTGATTTTTATTTTTCATTTATAAAATTTAAAACTATATTAGTAAAAAAATCAAATGTTTATGGTATCATATTGATGACACCGTGAGACCCTTTATTTGTGCTAATTTTTATCATTATTTATAAGGCCTCAAAATGACGGATATATAGGGAGAGAATTTATGGTTATATTCGAGAAGTATTATATGCCTCATAGGAATAATATTTTCAACACCATTCCTTGGGATGTATTTATAATATACTGGATATGATAGTATTTATGAGGTGAAGCAATTATGATCGACTGAATCAGGGGAGACATGATATCACATGTAGATATAGTATTTGTACATTTAGTATTCATAATCATCATCTTGTTTTTAGTATTAAATAATATATATATATATATATAATTATAAATAAAAATGATAAATTTATGCATTACGATGTTGATCATGACATTACAGAGTTTTATGGTAATAAGGGAATGTGCTATGATAGTAGAAGTAGATATATTTTTAGTGAAATCCTACAACATAATTTTTTTATTATTTATTTTTTCATATTTTAAAATAATATAATTTCTCAAAATCAGTTTTCTATTTACAAGTGGTATGATACATATGAGATAATGTTCTCTCACTTATATGATATTTATACTAAGAATGATGGTGGGTATGAGGCTTTGTTTGAGTAACATTTTGATGAGTCATCTTGGATGTTAGTGATGATGAGTAGTCTTCAAAAAGGATGAGTATTCATCATATATTCATGATAGCCTCAAATATCTACAATTAAATTGATGTGATGAATACATATGGATCAAAGGGAGAATGGCCATCATCATTGTCAGTTGTTAATGTAGTTGTTAATGTAGTGTATTTATATAAAAAGGATGTGAGGTTGTGAGATCTAGATGAGTATATATAAATATTGTCCAAGGAACATCAATAGTATTGATTAGAGTAGAAAATCATCACGAGGAGTTGATGGGGATATATAAACCATATTTCAAGTGGATCAGAGATAGAGTTCACTATTTTATCTAGACATACCCTCTACCAGAATGTAAAATTATTTTATTTATTTTGATATGAAAATTTATATAATATTTTTTTATAATGTTATATTGAATTTTGGTTTCTGGTATTTTCTAATTTATTTTTTCATCAGATATTTATGATGTAATTTATATTTAATTAAAAATAATACTTGAAAATTCCTTTGTAATGGTATATAAATTCCATTGAAAAAAATGTTGACATATAATCATGATTCAGATGTAAAAATATATTTATAATAGAAAAAATTAATTATTAAAATTATTAAAAATATTAATTTATGACAATTGAAAAATTAATATATCATAAATACTATTGACATGAAGATAATTTTTATTTTCAATGAAACATAATTGTATTTTAAATTCTCTATTTCACAACATATTTGTGATGTCTTTTCCGGGTAAATTGGTTTTTCGAGTGGAAATGCATCATATATAACCTATAAAAATGTATTTTTCCAATAGGGTGTCGATTATACTCACCCATGAATTATATTTCTTCAATGATATTCCTTACATTATTTGGAATTTATCTGTCCCCATTATTGGATTAATGTCCTCTATTGATTACATGTTTTAAAGAGAACCTGATAACATTAATGAGGATAATTAATAAGGATTGAAATAATTTTTATGTTCTATTAAATAAATGTGACCAATGAACCTAGTTTTTCTAATATAGTAAAATTTTTGACTCAATAATATATTCTTGGTATGATAATTTTAGTAAATATGATGTGAACATGATGAAAAAAAATATTGGTCTCAATATTTTTTCAAGAAGAGTTACACCTTGATACACCTAGTTGTGGCATGATATGGAAGTATTTCATTCAAGAGTATATGAAATTCATTATATAAATAAAATAAAATTTTTACAACTGAAATAATTAAGGAATATTTTTTAACACTAATCTACAATAGAATATTTTATACTAATTTGTCCACATATTTTTGAATTTTATGTTAATGTGGTCTTAATTTTTGATCTCCACCAATTCATTAATTTTTTCAATATTTGTTTTATGTATAAAACATTAAAGGTGTTTTTAATTTAATTATAATGTATATATTATTTCCTATAGAATCATAATGTGAAACTCTAATTATTTAATTTTGGAATTAATAACTAATTTATTGAATCCATAACTAATTATACTCCATTATAACCATGCAGTCTGAATTTCACCCTTTACTAATTAATAATTGATTTTTTCATATTCATTTTACTATAATTATATTCCATTAATATTCTGATAATTAAAAAATCATTAAAAATTTCCCAATTATAATAATTACACATTTGAGATAGACTAAAATTGTTTTTAATTAACCCATCAATTATGATAGTGACACTTATAGAAATCATCTTCCAAAAAATATAACTAAATTAAATGTATTTAATATTTAGTAGAATTTTATTCAAAATGAAAAAATAAATCTATTTTTTCTTTATTATAAATAATTGTTTATTATATAAAATTTATGGTGACTAATAATTATCCATTATATAAGGACATTCATTTAGTAATTATTTTTAATCTATGGCAAACTCTATAACACATGCATGATCACTCTTATGCTTTTTTATTTAAATTTAACCATATTCATCATCATTACTTATGATACTATTTAATAATCAATGGAAGTGTAACAAAAAAGGCCAAACATATCAAAAGAATCGTATTGTTTTCTATTTAAATGCTTCTCTAAGAATTTTTGTTGGTTTCCATTTTTTATTTTTAAATAGTTTTACTCAATAATAGCTCTTCCACTAATTGATAGAAAGACGTGTTACCCCATAAATATTTACTTTGTCTAAAAACCCAATATATTGAAAAAAATATCTTTGATATTTAATTAACATCATGGGATATAATTATATTTTAATATTCATAGTGATTCCTTTTCCCTATTTTTTATCACCAATTACATTCAATAAATTTTTAATATGTATTTTATATTTACATTTTAGTGATATTTCCAATAATCATAACAAATGATTTCATTGTTTTATAAAAATTATTATTTTTAATAATATTATAATATAATTTACAAGAAAAGAATGTGTTTTTATATTTCATTATTGAACCTACACCTTTTTTCATTGTCATATCTTCTATTTCTTTTCATTATCTACCTCCATGTATACCAAAATTTAATATTCTTAGTTTCATGGTAACATCATAAAATATTATAAAGTATGCAATTACCTACTACAACGACTTCAATGATTCACTATGTAACATACCAAGTAATTAATGAATAATAGATATTTATTTATATGCATATTAATGAATTAGATAGTGTTTTAAAGGCTTAAAAGGGAAATAAATCCAATCATAAGCATGGAATACACTAATATTTTTAAAAGATTGTTTTACTGCCATTTGATGGCAAACCATTTCTTGAATCTATCTTTTGACAATTTTATAAACTATGTTTGTCAAAATAAATTTATTATTTATTATTGGGACATCAAAATTTACTTTGTGTTAATTTTTGGTATTTTTCGGACAATGTTCATTTTTTAATGAATAGTGAAAAATACTGCATTTTACAACAAAACTGCTTTTTAATCTAATTTATTTATATGATTAGATTATATTATGAATTGGTTTTGATGTGAAATTATAATATATTTTTACCATTTAATCCAATGGTGGTCATTGGAATCAATTTCACTTTGAAATTGGAGTTGAACTGGTGTCAATCTTTTGATACTTATTGTTTCATAAAAACACGCTATTTGCTATGACAGCAGGAATTAATTATTATATTAATTAATGTGACTTATATGTTTTGAATTTTGTGAAATAGACTTCATTTTTGAATTCAGAATATCAAATATATATTAGGGTGAAGTTTTGGTCTTTTTCTAAAAAACTTCAATTTTTGATGAATAGTGAAATCACTAAGTGGTAGTTAAAGAAACTGATTTTTCATTTAAATGAAATTTTTCCACCATTGTGATTTGATTTTCAAAAATCCGACATACATGGTTTTCATTAAGAAGTAAAATTTGGTTCAATTAGATTAAAATAATTTTTTGGTGAATAGTGACATATTATGTTTTTAATCGCGATTAGTGGTAATTTGTGTAGTTTAAGGTAAAAATAATGCTTTAATAATATAAAATGACCTAGAATCATGTCCTAACCTTATTGGATGTGTCATCGCCGACCAATACAAGCCATTGGTCAACTTGGGGACCCCATGGAACCACTTTGGTTGGGAAATGACATAAATAACTTTTTATTTAATGTAAAAGTAAAAATGACACAAACATAATATGTTTTACGAAAACAATTTTTAAATGGGGTTATACAAGTCAGATATTTGATTATAAATATTAATTGGAAATATAAAAATATTTCCTACATCATTGTATATTTTTTTATAATTTTTTGACATTAAATAAATAAATGTTTTTTTGTCATCAGAATGATGTAGTGATTACATCATTAATAAAGGATTTAAATAAAATGAAGTGATAATGTAAAATCTATGACCTAAACATGTCCAAAACCTATTGGATGGGTGTATTTAGAACCCTTTTAACTTTATCCTCGAATTATATTAATGTGGGACCTTTTGAATCCGAAAATAATTTTAAAATAAAGTAACTTATCATTACTTTCCAAGAGTGCCCCTCCTCTCCTCTTATAAAAGGCCCCCACCTCTACCTCCTTACCCACACTCTCAAAGCCTTTGGATCGACCTACCCCTGCCCATTTTATCTCTCCACTTCCCTATCTTACTCCTTGAAGCCTCAATTTGAGCAGAAGACTTCCCAAGGAAGCCTTTGAGCTCAAACCAAAGGGAGTTACCCGATTTTAAGGTAATGTCTTCACTTGAGTCCTTTTGTTTTATTTTGCTTCTCCAACCCCCTAAACTCTTTTTTTTATATCTTTTGTAACAACTCTAGTATATTAAATATACTAGGATGTTTTTATAAGATGTATTAAAGCTAAAAATACACACACCTACATCTAATGGTTAAAGAACATACAGTTTCTCTGGATGGTGAATTTATGCCTCCCGAAACGATGATTGTTCAACATTATTATAACACCTTCAAAGGTGGCCATTAAGATGAAAATATATTTATATATGATATATAATATATTTATGTTTTCCTTAAGCTTATGTATTTTTCATTTTGGGCATACCTTTATGGTTTCCATTATGGGCAAACGCGATATCTTTATTTAAGGAAGTGCGGACTACCGCCCCCTTAAAGTGAGTTGATTCGTTAAATACCATATGTGGAACGTATAAAGGACGGAACTATGATATTATATATGATATTATACTATAATTATAATATACCTTTATATAATTATGATTAAATTCTATAAATTACGAAATAGAAATGAAAGTAGCGTTCATGTGTACGTACGGCTTACCGTCTCCATGAACGGTGCATTTCATTTCTTAACTCTAAATGATTATGTAATATTATAAATGCATGAATGTACTAGATATATATGAAATATATGATATCTACATCATTAATACCATTCTGGATATAATGGATACATGAACAACATGTAATTATAAAGGACTTATTTTTACTCAAGTACCAATGATCGTTAAAACGACCGTTATTAACGTAAATAATTACATAGTGTTCATGACATGGAAATAAGTGATATAAAAGGAATAATGAACATGAAAAAGGCTCTTAAACAAGTAGAAATTAACTCATGTTTATTATTCAGGAGATTAAAGAACGACCGAGTCAAGTCAGACCCGAGGTATGGGACTTTGTCTCAATCTCCTTTCATTGAGGCATATTTTTTTTATACAAAACGTTCTTTTATATGGTGTATAAACCCCTTTGACATTTATGTTTATTCAAAAGGAATATTTTTATATGAAGCGTTTACTAAACGACAAAAGGGAATGTTTTTGTCGTACGTATGCGGCGACAACGACTTCTCCGCCATTGTGACCGTTATTTGAGTTTCGACTTCCTCTACAAACCATACCTTTTTTTAAATGAAAAATAAATACCATATTTTACATTTCTTTTATTTTGGTATTGAAAATGGTTTTCATAATGTTTTTATATCAATGTGTTGTATTGATATCTTGTGATTGAATGGTGGAAATGTTATGTTCCCTTTATTCATGTTTTATGTGATATGATTATGTTGAGGTTCTTGGGAATTATTTTGAAGACGGGTGGTTCCGTGATAAACTAAGGGCGGGTGAGCCAGATATAGCTCTCCAATGCATTGGGTAACGCGAAGGAGTGAAACGTTAAAATTTCTCCGAAGAGATTTAGGGAATATACTATGATGGGTATTCCAAACGTAACCAAGAGGGTTACTCCCTACGAAAGAATGTTATGAATCCCTCAAGTTACCTTTATGTCTTACGATTTCTATGATTTATTCATGATTTGATGAGGTATGTTAGAGTGCTTATGTTTTATGGGTAAAGTATGATCTCATTATAATGTATATATGTACCCATGTTTCCTTTCCATATTTTTATATCCCTTACAGATCTTTTTATACTCATCCCATGTTTTTTGAAATGTTTTTCACAGGTCAAGGGAAAGCTACATGATATGATGATAGTGTCAAGGAAGTGTCAAGAAAGAATCCCTATTTTATTTGAAATATGTTTCCATTTACGGGAAAAAAGAATACTATCTTTATGTAACCACTTTGTTTATATGTGGAATTTAATTCAAGTTTTATGATCTAATTCTCTAAAACTCTAAACCCGGAAAGATCCTCAATGTGTAGTATTGTAATAACTCAAGATTAAGTAAGGTTTAAGGTTGGTGACTTATAGTTGGTATCAAAGGTTGGTTTAGATAACATTAGGAGTTATAATTATATTAAATGAATATCCAAAAATATTTTTTTATGGTCAAAATGAAGTGATATAGTATTTGAAGATTACCATGTTGCTTCATCTAAGACATGTTTGTTCAGAATGGTTTTTCGAAGAGGAAAGAGGGAAGCAGTGCTAGGAAGGCATGCAGAAGGAAATAACCTTCCGAATCAGCATCCCGAGATGGTCAGAATAGGAACTGAACAGTTTGTTGCAGTGATGGCACAATTGACTCAGGATATAAATGGTGGTGGTATCCATGCACAAGATTAGTCAGATCAACTACAGATGAACATGTCAGTGGTGTAACATTTCATGAGGCAACATCCCCCATCATTCAGAGGATCATCTGACCCTGTGCTAGCTGAAGGGTGGATTAAAGCACTGGAGAATATTTTCGATTTCATGGGGTGTTCAGAAAGTCAAAAGGTTAGTCTTTCTATTTACTGTTTGGATGGTGGAGCAGATCCGTGGTGGTCGATGGTTAAAAATATAAGGGATGCCGATGAGATTGATGCTCTTGACTGGGATGAATTAAAAGGTATGTTTCTTGAGAAGTATTTTCCTAAGGCTGTTCGACATAGGATGGAAAATAAATTCTTGGAATTGAAGCAAGAGGAAGACTCAGTGGCTACCTATGAAGGAAGGTTCACTCGATTGTCAAGGTATGCTCCAAATTTTATCCGAGACCTTGATAGTAGAATCAATCGTTTTTTCTATGGATTAAAGCCAAAATATCGAAGGGAATTATCTTCTCGTGAGTTTAAATGTTATGAAAAGCTTTTTAGATGTGCTAATAAGGTGGAAATGGAGTTTGCCGATGACCAAGTGTTCTATAACAACCAGCATAAGAAGAGACCGAGGTGGCAGGAGAAAGGTAAGAATTATTCAAAAAAGTCTGATGGTAAGAAAACTAAGTTTCCAGTTTGTGATAAATGTGGAAAAAGTCATGTGGGGGAATGTCTTATGAATTCTGGAAAGTGCTACTGATGTGGTAATATGGGACATAAGGCTCGTGATTGCACTGAAAACGATCAAGGTGAAGGTAAGACCAAATTTGATTTACAGTTAGTGAAATGTTATAAGTGCAATGAGATGGGTCACTATGAAAACGAGTGTCCGAAAAAGAGCTTGGGTGATGGGAAGCAGTTAGAATACATGTAGAAAGGGGTGGTGAAATCTTTTGCAACTACTTCGGCAGACGTCGGGCCATCAAATGAAGTTGTATCAGTTACATTATTTGTTTTTTCAGATTATGCTAGTGTGTTGTTTGATTCGGGGTTTAGACATTCTTTCATCTATGAAGCCTTTTATAGTAAAATTGGAATACCATCTCAAGAAATGACTCTTGAACTTGTGGTAAAAACACCTGGGGGAAATGTTGAGGCAAAAAGATTTTATAAGAATCTTCCCATCCTTATATGTGGAAAGAACCTACTTGAAAACCTTATTGTTCTACCTCTAGTAGAGTTTGATGTTATCCTGGGTATGTATTGGCTCTCTATTTACCATGCTATGATTGACTGTAGAGCTAATGAAGTTTCTTTTCAGAAAGAATTTCAGTTTTTGTACAAGAATGAACCCTTACTGTTGATAACTTATCAAGAGGCCAAGAAACTTGTAAAATATGGAAATGAATGTTACCATGCACACATCATTGTAAATAAAGGAACTGTTCAGATTAATGATGTGCCAGTGGTAAATGAGTATCCTGATGTGTTTCCTGATTATTTGCCAGGAATAATACCAGATCGGGAAGTTGAGTTTACTGTTGACTTAGTTCCTGATGCTATGCCAATTTCAAAACCCCCTTATCAAATGGCTCAAATTGACCTTTTAGAGTTGAAGGATCAATTGCATGATTTATTACAGAAAGGTTTCATTCGACCTAGCACATCATCTTGGGGTGCTCATGTGTTATTTTTTAAAAAGAAAGATGGTTCTATGAGACTTTGCATTGATTATAGGGCCTTTAATAATATCAATGTTAAGAACAAATATCATTTTCCTCATATCAATGATTTGTTTGATCGTCTCCAGGGAGCTCAGTATTTTTCAAAGATTAAACTGAGATCGGGGTACCATCAGCTGAAGATAAAGGAGGCAGATATTCCGAAGACCGCGTTCCGTACGAGATATGGCGATTATGAATTTGTAGTAATTACTTTTGGTCTAACCAATGCACCCGCTGTATTCATGGACTTAATTAATAGAATTTTCCATGAGTTCTTGGATATGTTTGTGGTGATTTTCATTGAAGATATTTTGTTGTTTTCTAAAAGTAAAGTGGAGCATGAAAGACATTTAAGGGTGATCTTGCAAACCATAAATGAAAAGAAACTGTATGGAAAATTCAGCAAGTGTGAGTTTTGGTTGCAGCTAATTTCTTTCCTTGGTCATATTGTTTCTAAAGATTGAATAACTGTTGATCCTGCAAAAACAAAAGTTGTGGAAGAATGGCCAAGACCCACAAATGTAACCGAGATTTGCAGCTTCCATGGTTTGGGAGGCTATTACCGAAGGATTGTTAGAAATTTTTCACGATTATCTAGTCCAATGACAAAGCTAACTCGGAAGGGTGTTAAGTTTATCAGGACAAAAGAATGTGATGATTGTTTTTAGGAATTGAAAAGAAGATTGGTGAATGCTCCAGTTTGGGCACTACCTTCCAAGAATGGTGAGTTTATTATATACAGTGATGCTTCATTGAAAGTACTTGGTTGCGTCCTAATGCAGAATGATCAGGTAAATGATTATGCTTCATGACAGTTGAAGACTCATGAGGTAAATTACCCTACACATGATTTGGAATTAGCTGCTGTTTTTTTCGCTTTAAAAATTTGGAGGCATCATTTGTTTGGAGTAAAGTGTGAAATATATACTGATCACAAATGTTTAAAGTATATATTCACTCAGAAAGAATTTAACATGAGACAGAGGAGATGGCTAGAATTAATCAAGTATTATGATCGTACAATTAATTACCATTCGGGAAAATCAAATAAAGTGGCTGATGCTTTGAGTCGAAAAAGTAATGCTTCTTTAGAAATGTTGCGTTTGGAACGTGATCCTTTGGTTAAGGATTTGATGAACATTGTCATAGAGGTTGTTGGTGCAGTATGTTCTTCTGTTTTGTTTCAGGTATCAGTGATATCATCTCTATCAGATAGAATCAAGCAAGCAAAGAAGCAAGACAATGAGTTGCAGAAAAAGTTAGAGCTGCTTCAGAAAGGTAAGTTTCCTGAATTCAACATTGATAATGATTGAGTTTTGAGATTTGGGAAGAGATTGTGTGTACCTTGTGATTCACAGTTGAAGAGAGAGTTGTTATGTGATGCTCATAGTTCTCCATTTTCAGTTCATCCAGGCAGTACTAAGATGTATAGAGATCTGCGGGAGTATTACTGGTGGGATGGAATGAAAAGAGATATTGCTGATTTTACTGTGAAGTGTTTGACTTGTCAGCAGGTTAAAGCAGAGCGACAGTTACGGAAAGGGATGCTTCAGCCATTACTAGTGCCAAAGTGGAAATGGGAGAATATATCCACGGACTTTGTTGTGGGATTACCGAAGACATCTCGAGGTAATAATGCAATCTGGGTTATTGTTGATCGCTTGACCAAGTCTGCTCATTTCCTTGCTATACCAGATACTTTTTCCCTGGATCAACTTTCCGTTTTTATCTTAAAGAGATAGTCAGGTTTCATGGAGTTCCTCTCTCTATTGTATTTGATCGTGATCCCAGGTTCACTTCTATCTTTTGGAAAGGCCTTCAGAAGTCGTTGGATACTGAATTAAATTTCAGTACAACTTTTCATCCTCAATCAGATGGGTAGTCAGAACTAACAATTCAGACCTTGGAGGATATGGTACATTCATTCTCTATGGATTATCAGGGAAGTTCGTACCAACATCTTTCTTTGGTTGAATTTTCATATAATAACATTTTTCATTCCAGAATACAGATGGAACCATTTCAGGCATTATATGGCAAGCGATGTCGAACTCCAGCTTTCTGGGATGAAGTGGGTGAAAGGAAGTTGATGGGACCAGAATTGGTAGAAGAGTTGGCAGAAACTGTTCAGCTGATTCAGAAGCACATGAGAACAGCTCAGAGTAGGCAGAAGAGTTATGCAGATAACAGGAGAAAGGATCTATCTTTTGAGGTAGGTGATCATGTTTTTCTCAAAATATCACCATGGAAAAGTGTGATGGAATTTTGTAAGAAAGGAAAGCTGAGTCCAAAGTTTATTGGACCATATGAAATTCTTGAGAGAGTTGGATCAGTTGCTTACCGAGTGGCTTTACCTCCGATTTTATCTCAGGTACACAATGTTTTTCATGTTTCGATGATGAGAAAGTACATGCCAGATCCATCTCATGTTTTGAGTCCAGAGGTAGTTCAGCTGGAAGAGAACCTATCTTATGAGGAACAACCGGTCCAGATTCATGACCACAGGGAGCAAGTGTTAAAGAATAAGGTGATTCACCAGGTAAAGGTTTTGTGGAAAACCACATGATTGAAGAGGCAACATGGGAATCTGAAAATGCAATGAGGGATAAGTACCCCCATTTATTTGATAAGTAAATAAATTGTGAGGAAGAAATTTTCTAAAGGGGGGAAGGATATAAAATCCCATGTAAGTAATGAATAATAGATATTTTTATCTATGTCTAATAATGAATTAGATAGTGTTTTAAAGGCTTAAAATGAAAATAATTCCAATCTTAAGCATGGAATACACTAATATTTTTAAAAGTTTATTTTACTGCCTTTTGATGGAAAACCATTTTTTGAATATATTATTTGAAAATTTTATAAACTATGTTTGTCAAAATAAACTTATTATTTATGTTTGGTACATCAAAATTTACTTTGTGTGAATTTTTGGTATTTTTCGGACAATGATCATTTTTTAATGAATAGTGAAAAATACTGCATTTTACATCAAAAATTCTTTTTAATCTAATTTAATTATATGAATAGATTATATTTTGAATTGGTTTTAAATTTAAATTAGAATATATTTTTACCATTTAATCCAATGGTGATCATTGGAATTAATTTCACTTTTAAATTTGACTGAAACTGGTGTAAATCTTTTGATACTTATTATTTCATAAAAACACGCTATTTTCTCTGACAGTGGGAATTAATTTTTAAATAATTAATTTGACTTATATGTTTTGAATTTTGTAAAATATAATTCATTTTTGAATTCAAAATATCAAATATATCTTAGGGTAAAGTTTTGGTATTTTTTTGAAAAACTTCAATTTTTGATGAATAGTGAAATCACTAAGTGGTAGTTAAAGAAACTAATTTTTCGTTTAAATGAAATTTTGCCACCTTTGTGATTTTATTTTCAAAAATCCAACATACATGGTTGTCATTAAGAATTAAAATGTGGTTCAATGAGATTAAAATAATTTTTTTGTGAATAGTATCTTATTATGTTTTTAATCGCGATTAGTGGTAATTAGTGTAGTTTAAGTTAAAAATAATGCTTTAATAATATAAAATGCCCTAGACACATGTCCTAAACTTATTGTAAGTGTCATGGCCGACCAAGAAAAGCCATGGGTAATCTTGGGGACCCCATGGAACCAATTTGGTTGGGAAATGACATAAATAACTTTTAATTTAATGTAAAAGTAAAAATGACACAAACATAATATGTTTTACGAAAACAATTTTTTAATGGGGTTATACAAGTCATATTTTTTATTATAAATATTCATTGGAAATATAAAAAGATTTCCAACATATTAGTATTTTTTTATAATTTTTTTACATTAAATAAATAAATGTATTTATGACATCATAATGATGTAGCGATTACCTCATTAATAAAGGATTTAAATAAAATGAAACGATTATGTAAATTCTATGACCTAAACATGTCCCAAACCTATTGGATGGGTGGATTTCGAACCTTTATCACCTTATACTTGAATTATATCAATGTGGGACGTTTAAATTCGAAAATCATTTTAAAATAATGTAACTTATCTTTACTTTCCAAGAGTTCCCCTCCTTTCCTCTTATAAAAGGCCCCCACCTCTACCTCCTTACCCACACTCCCAAAGCCTTTGGCTCAGCCAACACCTGCCCATTTTGTCTCTAAACTTCCCTATCTTACTCCTTGAAGCCTCACTTTGGGCAGAAGACTTCCCAAGTAAGCATTTGAGCTCAAACCAAAGAGAGTTACCCGATTTTAAGGTAATGTCTTCACTTGAGTCCTTTTGTTTTATTTGGCTTCTCCAACCCCCTAAACTCTTTTTATTTATTTCATTTGTAAAAAATCCAGTATCATAAATATACTAGGATGTTTTTATAATAAGTATTCAAGAAAAACATATACACACCTACATCTAATGGTTAATGAACATACGGTTTCTGTGGATGGTGAATTTATGCCTCCCGAAACGATGATTGTTCAACATTCTTTTAACACCTTCAAAGGTGGCCATTAAGATGACACTATATTTATATATGATATATAATATGTTTATGTTTTCCTTAAGCTTCTTTATTTTTCATTTTGGTCATACCTTTATGGTTTCCATTATGGGTAAACGCGATATCTTCATTTAAGGGAGTGCGGACTACCGCCCCTTAAAGTTAGTTGATTCGTTAAATACCATATAAGAGATGTATAAAGGACGGAACTATGATATTATATATGATATTATACTGGAATTATAATATAACTTTATATCATTATGATTAAATTCTATAAAATTCGAAATAGAAATGAATGTAGCGTTCATGCGTACGTACGGCTTACCGTCTCCATGAACGGTGAATTTCATTTCTTACCTCTAAATGATTATGTAATATTATAAATGCATGCATGTACTGGATACATATGAAATATATGATATCTAAATCATTAATACCATTCTGGATATAATGGATACATGAGCAACATGTAATTATAAAGGGCTTATTTTTTACTCAAGTACAAATGATAGTTAAAACGACCGTTATTAACTTAAATAATTACATAGTGTTCATGACATGGCAATAAGTGATATAAAAGCAATAATGAACTTGAAAATGGTTCTTTAACAATTATAAATTAACGCAAGTTTATTATTCAAGAGATTAAAGAACGACCGAGTCAAGTCGGACCCGAGGTATGGGACTTCGTCTCAATCTCTTTTCATTGAGGCATATTTTTTTTTATACACAACTTTCTTTTATACGGTGTATAAATCCCTTTGACTTTTACGTTTATCCAAAAGGTATCTTTTTATAAGAAGCATTTACTAAACGAAAAAAGGGAATGTTTTTGTCATACGTATGTGGCGACAACGACTTCTCCACCGTCTTGACCGTTATTTGAGTTTCGACTTCCTCTACAAGCCATACCTTTTTTTAAAGAAAAATAAATACCATGTTTTACTTTTCTTTTATTTTGGTGTTGAAAATGGTTTTCATAATGTTTTAATATCAATGTGTTGTATTGATATCTTTTGATTGAAAGGTGGAAATTTTATGTTTCCTTTATGCATGTTTTTTATGATATGATTATGTTGAGGTTCTTGGGCATTATTATGAAGACGGGTGGTTCCGTGATAAACTAAGGGCGGGTGAGCCCAATATAACTCTCCAATGCATTGGGTAACGTGAAGGAGTGAAACGTTATGGTTTCTCCAAAAATATTTAGTGAATATACTGTGATGGGTATTCCAAACGTAACCAAGAGGGTTACTCTGTACGTAAGAATGTTATGAATGCCTCAAGTTACCTTTATGTCTTACGATTTCTATGATTTATTCATGATTTGATGAGGTATGTTAGGGTGCTTATGTTTTATGGGTAATGTATGATATCATTCTTATGTATATATGTACCCATGTTTCCATTCCATATTTTTATATCCCTTACTGAGCTTTTTATGGTCATCCCAAGTTTTTGAAATGTTTTTCACAGGTCAATGGAAAGGTACATGATATGATAATAGTGTCAAGGAAGTGTCAAGAAAGAATCCATGTTTTATTTTAAATATGTTTCCATTAATGGGAAAGTAGAATACTATCTTTATGTAACCACTTTGTTTATATGAGGAATGTAATGAACGTTTTATGATATAATTCTCTAAAACTCTAAACCCGAAAAGATCCTCAATGTGTAATCTTATAATAACTCAAGATTAAGTAAGGTTTAAGGCTGAGGCCTTATACACTATCATTTTTATTTAAATTAAACATATCAATATTAATTTTCATAATATAATTCATGGATTTATGAATTATTTTTTAGTGAGCATCAAATTTCTAATTAGTAATCATAGTTTTAATTTCATTCTGTCATAATGAAAATTAATTAGGTCAACATTATTCTATAATAATTCACATTAATTTTTTTAATCATCATAATATTAAATTTTAAAATGGTTTTATCCAGTAATGCATATTTTTTATCCTATTTTTTATTCTCATGTGAAGGAATCATAAGATTCATTCAATGTTGGATGTTCGTAATTAATTATACAACTTATTTTTCACTTTTTTATTAACTTAGTCTTTCATTTGAGTTCATGGTTTGTGCCTTGTCATTTTTACTAATAACATTCATCATTTCATTATCATATTATTAATATTCTTATTCATAATATAACATAATATTCGTTGATATAAAATTTTCCTTCCTTATTTATTTTTCCATTTCATTTCATTTTGAAATACAAAATTCATTTAATATACTAGAAACCATTTTCACTTCATTAATGAAATTCAATTAAAATCATCCAAGTAAATATAATGATTTTTCTATTTGAAATCACCTACAATGTAGGTAATATTCCCATAATTGAAAAATTTAAAAGGAAGCTTACCTATTAACATACCTATTTCTATATAAAATAAAAAATATAAAAATTACATTTACTCATTAAATTTAATTTAATTTTAAAAAAACTCATAATTATCATAATGAGAAATTGTTTTCGATTGATCTTAATTCCTTTAGATGATATAATGTCATACTCATACTCTAATATCCATTTCCTTTTCATGACTTTTCCTATGAACATATCATAGTATATAAAAAATGTGTTATAATTTTATTCCTATATATTTATTTATCCATATGATTAGAAAACATGTAAAAATTTTTATATAGATAATTCTACATCAACAAATTTAAAGAAATTAGTTCTTTATGTATTTCACCATATCATTAGAAATAATATACAATCCAATTCAATCATATAATTTTTTTCAATATATCCATACTTTGGCATCCATATGTCCTTATATAGATATTGAAATGGAAAATTTTATTCACCTTTTCAACTTGTTGTATCCTTCATTAATATCATTCAACATATTCTGTAATTTTTCACTATTCTGGATCCTATCACTCTTGTAAACCCCTTATTAAGGAGAAATGAGTGATATAAATTATTTTCTATTCCATCATCTTATATATTCATATAGTATTATATTGTATATTATTTTATATCATAGGGTGTATTTAATTCATTCTCTATGATGATAGGAATTTCAAATCATAAAGAAGGCTAGTATGGAATAATACATTAATTCAATAATTGGAATCCGTCCATTCAAAAATGACCATGCCAATATTATTGAAATAATAATTATTATAAATAATTTATAATAAAATAACCAGAATGTTTTAATTATCCATAACAATATTTAAACGATAGAGTAATGCTTGTGAGAGTACTCTAACACATCTTATATACAATATTATCATATTTTTTGACACTTATAATTTCAGAGTTATCAGTCAACCTTTTTTCAATAAAAATTATATGGTTCCATTAAGATAGATAATTAAACCATTAATCTCACATATGTCTTTTAAAAATAATATAAAAAATTTAAAAACCACAATATCCCAATTATCATTAAAAAATCTCATTTTTCATCTATAAAAAACATATAATAACACAAAATATTATAAAAAAAATTTAAAAAAAAATTATGATTTTTCTTTAAATCAATTATTTGAAAATGAAATCATTAAAAAGTCAGGTAATTAAAATTTAAATAAAGAAATAATATGATCCACCAAATGTATAAGTAATTCGTTTACAAATAAATTACTTCAAAAAATAATAATTTTAATATAAAGAACCACCTAGACTTGTCATTTAATTACCTAAAACCATTAGATTATAAACAAAATAAACAATTTTTTTATTATTGTTTTTTCCTTATCTATACATATTTTTAGTAATTCTAGGTTAATTTTTAATGGCTTATATCGAAATAGATTAATCATAGTGTAGTTTTATAGATTGTAATTAATGTGATCTATTGAGTGGAATGACCAATATACCCCTGGAAAAATCAACATATATCTCCATATTTAGAATTCTATATGATGAATTATAAAATGAAGAATGATTTTGGATGTGGCTTGAAACTTATGCCACTATTCATTTACCAATTCCATAAATCATAATGGACTATATTATTTTCTAAAGAAACATAAAATTTAAACAAGATCTTCTATGAGTTTAAAAAATATTGAGAATCTATTAAAAAACAATGATAATATATAAAAAAAATTCATTATATTTACCATGATAATTAGGCTAACATTTGACCATTAGAAACATTCTATCAAGAATTATAATTCAATGAAAATATATTATGATATCGATAGAGATAAATATATAACATTTGTGGGGAATACATTAAATTTATTAAATATTACTTCTATTTATTTGATAGATTTTTATGGAGATACTCCTAGGATTATTTTTTAATCTTATCCATATATTGTAAATAATTCATAATTTCATAATGTACAAAAATAAATCACACTATGAATCCTTATCTCTTAATCCTCCCTGGTAGAAATAATTATTTTTCCTGCCAAAACATTCATATTATCATATTTAAATAAATTATAACATTTAATTTAAAAAAATATCAAATAATTGATATTAAAAAAATATTACGTATAATTAAATAAGTTTATAATTATAAATAAAAACATATGTTTATTTAGGATAAAGAAATAAAATTTTGAACTCCTAAAAATTTAATGTTTAATTTTTGCATTTTTAATCTATATAATCCAAGAAAGTTCATGGGGTTATAAAATAATAAAAACTAGAAAGAACCATATAATATATATTTATAGTAATATGGTATTAGTAAATCTATTTATTTACTTACGTATAAAGAATAAAATATAAAAATGATTGGGTTTTGTGTATCTTTATAATAATATTAAAAGTTTTTAGTCATGTAAATTAAATTTGTGAGGGTGTGGATGAGTTTGAAATAGGAACAATAGACTTCAACTATTTATTAAAAAATTGAGTTTATTATATATGTATTAATAAATCTCATCATTTTTTGAAATTTAATTGATAGTGTAAATAAAATTAGATATATCAGGAATTGTAACTCCTTGAAATTAAAAAGTAATATCATTTTATTCAATAGAATGTGTATAATATAACACTGAGAGTAAATGGGATTATAAAATACAGAGACAATAAAATATGGGTACTGTTTTAAATAAAATATATCTGTTATATAACTTCTGTTTCATGCAATACTATGTTATCTGGTTTTATATGCAATCATAAGTTTCTTCAATAGATAGCGCTACACTCAAGAGTGAGTTTACCAAACCACAATATATAATTATTATAATTATTAATTAATATGATAGTAATCACATAGTAAATAAACTAGATATTATGAATAAGATAAAATAACAGATGAATATATATTTCTATTTTAATTGGTAACCAATAAATTTGAAATGAATATAAAAACCAATTGAATATAAAGAAAATATTTTTAAAAAAAATTATTTTATGCCCCTATTGTTTTTTATCATCATAAATTTAACTAATTACTATTATATAATGACATAAATGATTTTATTTATATTATATATCAATAATATGTTTTTATATTCAACCAATATATTTTATATGAAAAATTTAAAAAAAACCAATATATAAGGATAAACGGTGTATATTTCTAAAGGAAGATCTATACCCTCTTAATAGTCCACCTTTTTTAATCAATAAAATTTATTTTTTATTTATAATCATCCAAATTATCCTACGGTTATTTTCAGTCATTTTACAATGAATTTTCATTTTTTTAAATCCTAAAAAATATTGAATAGTAATTGAAAACCGAATTTGCATCTATATAATTTTAAATGTTAAATTATATATTAAATTTGTTTTAATGTAATATTTGATCAATTGTACATATTTTATTACAATTTATTTCATTTTAAAAATATTTTACATTTATGTTGGATATAAAAAAAAATTATATATACTAACATTTTCAATTCAAAACCCGGCTTTCTTTGGTCCTTAGGGGGGTTAATTTTTAATAACTTTTTTCCACATATCTTTTTTGAATTTGTGAAAATGGATGAAATAGTTGGAATAATATTAATTTATAATATAAAATATTGAAAATAATTTTTTTTAATATAATTAATGAAAAAATTTAAAATTAATTACAATGATTAAGAGAAAAATGAGTTTACCAATACACTAAACATTAATATTAAGGTGAAAATGGTCAAAAAAAATTCCAAAGCCTACTTTATGGACATATATCAACCTTATACTATCAAGTATTTAGTTGGGTGCATTATGTGAGCCACTTTACAATGAAAAATCATAGGTAAAATTCCTTATTTGAAAAATATAAATGTTTGCAACTCACCCCACATATAACCCCCCCACCCATCAAGCATCTCAAACCACATTAGTTCTACCAATACCATCCCCATTCACTGACCATATTCCCCCCCATAATTATATAGGCCTTATATTTCGAATAATTCCATCATATAAAGGCATTTTTTAAAACCAATTAAGGATACCCGAAGAAGAGTTAATTATCAACTAAACTAATTTTTTTTTATTTTCTTCTCCATATACATAAAATCATTATTTATCAATATTAAATAATAACCTCCATATATTAAATATAGTGAGATTTTTTTATGTTTAATATACTACTGAAATCCTTACACACTACCATCAATTGGGATATAAAATCATCATTACTATGTATAATAGACTACTACATCATGGACCTATGTAATTCATTCTTACATTACCACCTATCAGGGTGTATAATATGGATGTAAATTCCATTTATATATGATATTAATGATATATTTATGGTACTTGTGTTAATATATAACATGGAACTTCATACATTCCATTTTTTGGGATATGAAGATGTCGTTCGTGTGTATGGTGGACATCTGCATCATGATGCTATGTTATTCATTCAGGCATTACATGGAATGTGTTATGTTAGGGTTTAATAAAAATATGTGATATATATAAAATAAAAATTAAACTTTAATGTTAATATATATATATATATATATTAATTTATTTTCCTTTAATATGAAAAAATGGAAGATGTGTTCATGTGTACGTTTGGAATATCGTCTCCACAAACACTGTATTACATTTATAGCACTAAATTTTATGAACTACTATAATTAAATATATAAGTAATTTATATATGATAATTATATTATTATTTAAATTATAGAGACTATTAAATAATTATATATATAAGAGGATCAAAATATAACATGAAAAAACATGCTGAAAAATCAGGGCAATTAACAATCTAAATAATGAAAATAATAATTTATTATTAATGAATGGGTAATAAAATGTAAAACAATAATGATATAGGATATAATAAATATTAATATGGTTCTATAATTAGTTAATAAAACTGTTAAAATCATTACATTGTCTATTAAATAACTTACGTCAAAATGAATCGTAAGGTGTGTGATTTTGTCCCAATTTCACTTCATTTAAGAAGATTATAATAAAATAGACCTGATTATATTAACATAGTGTATAAAAATACCATATAACATTTATGTTCATTAATTATAATTTTTTAACATTATTTTAAATATCTATATTATTTATTCCACCTAAGGGGATTTGAGCTTAACATTATCAAATAGTAATAAAATTTTCAAAATTAATTCTTTTTCGTCATTTAATATTACTTCCTAATTATCGTTTATATTATATGAAATTTTTCATATTTAGTTAAAACTATATATTTTTGTATTTTCACATATTTTATGTGGGGTTATTTTTAATATTCATAGTCGAATCATTGATTAGTTTACACTTCAATACCATAGTAATTTTTAGAGTTTATTTCACAATGCCATTATAATAAATATTGTTTATTCTAGAATTTCCAATAAATGAAATTATTTACAAATTTGAACTAAAACCATAAATTTTATTATACTGAAGTCATTCATGATTTTTTTCATATAATATTACAATTTTCCAAAATATGAAACATAAATTGTTTTATAAAATATTTTAAAAAAATATGACTTCATTTATCTATTTGGTTAGAAATATTACTTCATCCAAAAACATGTTTTTATAAAAATGGTTTCAAAAATTTGTATTCATATAAAAGTGCTTTATAAAATCCATTTTTACCCATTTTTATCCATAAAAAATGTTGTCAAATATGATTTTAAAATAAATTTATTTTCATAATGTTTATCAAAATTAAAATAAAATATTTTACACATGGTTATTTTTTAATGATCATTTATGGTATTTATATTTTTCATCATCAATAACCATTTATTCATATTATAATTGGTATATTCTGTATTGATAACATCCTTATTATTTCCATTGGTGTTTTATGATTACATTTACAGGGATGTGCAATTTTGATACGCTTTTTACATTACACTCTATAGCATGTGATTAAGATTATTTGTAGGGGAATGTATTCAGATTTTATATACTAAAATAAATTTTTTTATGTTGATTATGATTCTCCCGTTTCATATAAGAAATGCATAGTATTTTTTATATGATGTGTGGGGATAGCTAGATCCCATTGATGCATCAATATATTTCATGTGAAAAACAATATTTGGTTTCAGATGATTCCTTTCCAATTTATTAGATTCAAGTCATAAAGCCATAACGGTATTATATTATTGTCCTAAAGAAATGATAGTATTATATGTAATTGAACTATGCCCTGATGGAATTTTGTATATATTCATATTTACGTATTCAATCATTATGAATTCATTTAATGATATTCCTTATAGTTTTTTGATAAGTAATAATTTCATTTGTTATGTATCCTAGTTATGGGAATATTTATATTAAAATTTTTATTCATAAATTTTCATTAAATATTATTCTCAAGTTAATGATTAAATGGATTTTGTTTTAGTTATTTACTATTCACAATGATTTTTCTTATTGATTAATTATTGCATCTACAGTACATACCGATTACTTAAAATTTGATCTCAACAATATTTGTTTTTCATATCCATAGTACTAAATGATGATTAATAAGAATGATATATAGGGTTACTGAAATAGATTAGATATATTCCTGAATTTAAAAAATATTGTTGTATTTTTAGTATTCAAATGTAATGTTAGAATAATTTGTGTATTTAATTCACCAAGACAAAAAAAATTGATCAGGCTTGTGGATGTCATTTCCTTCTATGTTATACCAATGTAATGGTTGTATGAATCAGCTCTAGGATTTCTAGTTTCATGTAACTATATTTTTTATAAAATTATTTTTAGTGGAAATATTTGGAAATAGTATTAATAAAATATAGATTAAAAATAATAACCCTATGATAGAATTTTATGATGAGTCTATAAGAACATATTATTTTTATGGTATATATTATGTATATATTATTGTAAAATCATACATGTTTTGATTCTACATGTGGATGTGGTTCTAGAACATATGTACCTAGTAGTTGTTATTATGAAAAAGGGTGCTTTAGTCTTGAATCAAGCATAACATGGTAGAAGACAATGGGCCTTACAATGAACATAGTTTGACACTCTCAATGTATATGAATGTGATAATTAACAATTTATTAAAAAAAATTATGATGGATTAGAAATAAAAAAACTCAAAAAAAACCATGTTATGATAATAACAATGTCTATGTTAAGAGTTTCAATGGCTTTGGTATTATGGGTTATGTTTCAAAAATGTTATCTTCTTATCTGGTGTAAGACATTATTTAAAAATGAATCTTATTGGAATTAATGTAAGGAATGTATATTCATGAAGTAAACATATGGGATTCCATTTAATGGATGATAATGAACATGAACATGTAGCTACATCTATAATTGAAAAAATTACAACCAGATCAAATAATTTTACTCAGGTTATGAGATATACAATTTCATTTCATCAAAATCATACTTAAACACCAATTGGTTTAATAATTATAGATATATTAATGTTTTAGAAACAACTATTATTAAACAAGAATACAACTCCACTTTTAGATAATCAATGTATATGTTTCTTATAGAAGATATTTTTTTCACACGTTAATAGTGAATGTTGGAATTTTTTCAGGAATTTTTATCATATATAAATAGAATCATATAAATGGAGGTTTTGTATTCAATATAAAATGGATATGAAAGAAATATAAAGCATAGTGTGGAAGGATTTTAAGGTAATATTCTTTGAAATATATTATCCTCCTGAGAAGTGATAAAATTTGGAAATATAGTTCCTGAGTTTAGGACAGAAGGAAAAGGAGAATATTTATATGTATAAACCCAAAATTACCTGGATAAAAATTAATTCTAAGGAATTTGTACATAATAAAATTGGAATTATTGACTATTCCATTGATGAGATTAATCCAATTCACAATATGGAACTGGTCTCCCAAAAAACATTATATTATGACATAATATCATGTGAAATTAACACAAAGATATACTAATCTAAATCATATGGATTTTAAGGGATGAAGTTGAGAAATAGAAAATATAGAAATATGAGGACAATATGAAGAATGAAAACTATTATTTTTCAAAATGCGTTACTTGTGGAAGGTAACATGTTGGGATATGCACATTTGGAAAAGTTTATTCCATTAATTGTGTATTAAAATGACACCATTCTAGGTATTTAATGAGGAAGAACGAATTTTCCCTTGTTCAATGCATCAATTTTATTGATATTGAGAACCATGTGAATGCAAAATTAATTACCTAATGAATATACCTCAAGATAAGCTAAGGGATCAATTTAATTATTATTTACTTATTAATGATGATTTGGAATGATTAATATTATACTATATAAGAATTATTTCATTTGTGAATTTTATCAACTTTTATCTCGTTATAATAATTATATAATTCATAAGGATTTTACTAAAGTATTTCATCAATAAGGATTTCATAGATTATATCTAATGGTATAATGAAATGTGTTCAATATCAAGTTAAAATTTTAGAAATTTCTTTTAGGGAATGATAACCCTTAATATGTTTTTTATATTTAGATAATGATATTTAGATAAAGAGATTATTGATGCAAATAATGTAAACTGTATTCTATGAACTACCTTGAAAATGTTTAATGAGAAGATCATTTTTTTAAAATTTAGTGAACTTCATTATAATTTTTTGGATGAAAATAAATTTTAAAGGGTCATATGTTTAACCAATTATATATTTTTCAGTTTAATATTGGATGATATTTTATAGATTAATGTTTTACTTCTCTATATTATGCATCTTGTTCCAACAAATTATATATAAATTCTTCAAAGAAGAATAATAATATAATATTTTTCCTCATGAAATAGAAAAAAAATTTAAGTATATATCATCAACCAACTTATGATGAATTTTCTCAATCACTTTCAATCAATATTTTTGTTTTAGTTTTATATTACATGTCATTTTTTTCATTTCCCACTTACATACTTCTACTAGGAAAACCATGTTTTGTAATTATTCCATATGATCCTTTGAACATCCCTTGTTCAATTATTAATTGGTTTTTATTTTTACAATTTTTAGATGTGGGGTTTTTTAATTTTTTATGTCTAAATATAATAAATTGGATTACACAGATCTTGTTTACTTTTTTAGGAAAAAATATATTTAAGTTTGGGAGAATGTAAGAACCTAAAATTGTAAAAGAATAACATTTTATTCAACAGACAGTATGACATGAAAAATCATTCATATAAGGGCATATAATATCCGGAGACATTAAAACATTATTAATATTTAAAATAAATAAAATATATGATAAAACATGAAATTCAAACAATACTGAGTTACCTTCCATCAATTCCTAATTTAGTCAATAGCTTGTACTATATGTAAGACATGGATTTACCAAACTAAAAAATACTATTAATAATATTATTTAATGTGATAATTATCTACTAGCCATTAAACTAGTGGTTATAAATTTTATCAAAAGACGTATGAAAATATAAAATTGAAATAATTGGTAATATATTAATTATAAATGAATATAAAAATCAATTATATTTTAATACAATGTTTTTATAGAAAGCTATTCTTATTAATAAAAGGTGATTTAAACTAATAAAATATATTATTTACAATTAGTGGATGAAAATAAATTAAATTTAATATTATTAATTCTATCATTGTTTTTTTACATTCAGCCAAGAAATTTTATTTCCACATGATAAGAATAATTCAATTTTAGGAATAAAAATTATGTATTTTCAATGTGGCAGTTTTTACACAATTAAATATAGAACATGTTTTATATCATTTCATTAAAATTTCATAAATTCTATTAGAATAAATAGAATTCAATTTGGAAATCATATTTTCAATATTATATTAGGGTTAATTTTTGTTATTTGTTTGAGAAGATTTTTTTATGAATAGGGAAATATACTGAATTTTAATTGAAAACATACTTTCATTTAAATAAATAAAACTATTAACATATATTTTAAATTGTTTTTAAAGTATAATTAGATCAATTTTATACATATTAATCCAATTTATTTAATTTTAATTTTTTTTAATTGAATTTAAGTATAAAAATTTAATATGATTTTGAACATTTTAACATTAAAAACCCACTTCATCATCCCATATGAATGATTAATTATAAATTAACTTTATCAAATTATATGGTTTTAATATTGTAAATCTTCTTCCAAATCTAGAATATGAATAATTTATAATAATACCAAATTAAATTTTTTAAAATGTATTCTATGAATGGTGTAAAATTAATTATTGTGATGAAGGAATCAACGAGTTTATGGAGGGACTAAATGTTAATATTAAGATAAAAAATAAGCAATAAAATATTCCAAAACCATATTTTGTAATAAATATATCATAGATCATATATTGATTAATTTGTTTCATTATGTGATCAACATTAATTGGTAATAATGTTGGCGGAATCCCCACTTTTAAAATTTTAAAAATTTCCCCTCTCCCACTTACAAAATGCTTCCACCTTTAAACATTAATAATAACACAAAAAATACATTGTATCATCAAATACCTACACCATTCACTCCAAAAACACCCTCATATCAACTTGGATTCCTTATCTATTCAATAAACTTATGTTAGGAATTAATTAGTGTGAACCAAAATAGGATACAATCTTATGATATAATGGTCTTCTAAAAGTGTTTTTAGGTTATTTCATTCTACAGTTAGTTCTATTATTTTTATATCATTGATATATAATAAACATAATATATTCAATAAAATGATATTGTTTATGTTTATATTATGATCTTAAAATTCACACACTTCCATCCAAAGGGATACACAATCATCATTCGTGTGTTGGGAGAACTACCACCTCTAGAATTGATGTTGTTCGTTGTCCTATTTAAAACTCTATCAGTTGAGAATAATGATAGAAACATCATTTATATATGATATTTATGAATTTAAGATTTATTTAATCTTATTTAGTAATTATATAACATATAATTTCATTATTTTCATTTTGTGGGAATACGATAACATCGTTTCTATGTACGGTGGTCTACTGTCACACAAAGCAATGTGATTTGTTCACGCTTTACACGGAATATATTAATGATGGGTTTAAAAGAAATATGCGAAATATGTGACATATAAATGATTCTGTAATTATAATATAAATATAGTATGAAATGTTTATTCTTTTAAAATGATATTAATAAGGAAACAGTTTTTATGTGTTTGTAAAACCTACCGTCTCCATAAACAGTGTATTTAATTTCCCATCCTGAAATATAAAATAATACTTTAGATAAATACATACCGAATATATATGATACTTATATCATGTTTTATATTATTTTTATGAATAAATTGTTATTAAATTATGTGTAACATAGAAATATCATTTCAAAATATAGTCAAAAAATAGGGAAACTAACAAGAAAAATAACAAAAATAATAAACTTATATTAATAAAAAGGTAATATAATTTAATAAAATTATCATATATGATATCATAAATATTTATATCTTCTTATAATAATTTAATTATAATTTGAAAACCATTATAAAATATATTAAATCACATACCATGAAAAGGAATTATAAGATAAGGGATTTCTACTTTATTATATTTCATTAAATCCTATTATATTGTTAAGATCCAAAATAAATTTACAGGGAATATACACTTCCCATTTGATATGTAATATCATGAATACTTCATTAATAATGTAATTTTAATTTTATATTTTACTTATTTCATCTATGGGATTTTTTGGCTTACTTTTATAAAGTAGTTATGAAATTTCACAACGTAATTCTTTATCATTGTGTTGTATTACATCATTATTGTCATTAATATTAATGAATTATATATATGATAAATTTTATTATATATTATATTATATCCACCTATTTTAGGTGGATTTAAATTTGATACAAAAAATAAATTGATGGATTATCTTACACATCAATAGTATGATCATTTTAAGGTTTTATTTCAAAATCTCATTATAATTCAAATCGTATATTTTTAATCATCCTATAATGGAATTAATTTATCATTGATTAATAATAGCTTAAATTATATTCTTCTATGTTTATTCATGATCTTATTCAAGTAATAATAGTATTTTTTCACTCTTTGGTACCTAATTTGTTTTTGGGAATTCATTGAAAAATATATGAATAAATTTATTTCATTATTCTGAAAAATGTTTTCTTCCAAAACCATGTATTCAAAAAATGTTCTCAAATTTTTTTAATCTTTTAAATTTTAAATTTTAAATGAATTTTCATCCAACTTACACCTTAAAAAATAATTAAATGTGATTTTAAAATGAAGGATGTTTCAAATGTTTTTTCAAAATGATATTGATATTTTCCTCATGATGTTTTCAATTATATTTTATGGCATTTTGATTACTAAAAAATAACCCTTCATTCATAATCCAATTATAACATGACGTATTGATGCTATAATGTTTATTTCTATGTATTCTTTTTAATTATTTTTATATTGGATGTTCTATTTTGATACCATATTTATTTTACATTAGACGTTTTATGATTATAATTATTGATTTGTGAATTTATTTACATTTTTTATAATGGTATTAATATAAATAATTATGTTGATTATGTGTCAATCCATTCATAGGGGTGATGAATTGAATTTAATATGTGATGGCTAGGGAATACTATATCCCATTGATTAATTAGTTGGATTCATTGGATTTTTAGATGAGTCCTTACCCATTTATGAGGTTCATGTCATTAAGCTTGGTCTTTATTATATTTTTAGGATAAATCCTTCATAGTATTAAATGTCTTTTCATGAATCTTTGACTTTATGTTATATATATCAATCTTTATGTATTCCATAATTATGAATTCAGTTATTGATATTCCATGTGATTATTCACTTATATAGAATATCCATTGTTATGATTAATGAACATGTGATTATTTATATGGATTTTTTTACTTATCATTTATTAAATCCAAATTATTCCCATGTCATTGGTCAAATTTCTTATTTTTAATTTATTTATATTCCCATGATGATTATTCCTAATGAATCATTATTGTTTCAGATGTATATAACCATTTCATAATATTTTTACTATCCCTTATTTTGAATCCCTTCCACATGACTCCATTATGTTTACTAAAAATAATATAAAAGGATAATATATATGGAATAACATTATTTTTGGAAGAAAGAAAATTATCATATAATTTGAGTATTCAAATGTAATATAAGACTCATGTATGTATCAAGTTTACTATGACAACTAAACTGATCTGTCCTTCAAGATTCATTTCCTTGAACTTAATGATGATGTAATGGCAGAAGGCACAAGATTTGGTATTTCTTTGGTCATGTAACTACATGAATTCCTTGGATTTACCTATTGGGATATACAAGGATTTACTGATAATTTTTGGAGTCTGATTATGATTTTGAGTGTACTTAATGAGAAGACTTTAATATTTTTTTATTTTTTACCACTATGTGCTATTAAACTCATGGTCTATAAGGTAAATTAATCATAATTTTAGTGCATTATTTTGGTTTGTACTCTCAATTTATCACAAATATTGTCAAGAAAATTTATTATTTATGAGTTTATTATAGAATTATCTAAAATTGTATGAATAAAAATGGATTTAAAATAATATAAAACATAATATTAAACTCAACAGATTTATTTAAAAAAACTTTTAATACCATTTTATATTTAAAATCACTAATAATATAAGAATTTATGAATATTACCCCACTTTGGATGGTCAAACTATTCTTATCACATGATCAGTTATTATACATGTAAATGAATGGATGGATGATGTGAAATAAATATTATTGTAATTATATTTAATTAGATAGGATGTTTATGCATTGGTTTGTATAGGATCTAGGAATAACTATGAAATTAATTCCAAACCCCCTAGGTGGAACCTTATACTTCAATATTTCATTATATGGATCATTGTATATTTTGTTTTTATGTGAGGTGTTCTATATTTCATAATAATCTCAATATCTACCCAATTTCATGGGGTTATAATAATTGAATGGTTAAAAATATTGTCATTGTTTCTCCACTCACTTATCAATACCCTTTCCAGGAATTATTTTATAAAAACACAATTTATTTGGGAATGGGTTACTATTTACAATAAATCTAAACTCATGCAGGAATCCAATTAGCATTTTATAAGAAATTGATGGATCTAATTAATCTAGAATGTTTCCTACAAGATTATATTTCATCTATAAAATTAATGTAAAAATTCAGGACCCATCACTATGAAACGTGTCTAACTACATCAAACCCACCATTGATACCCCAGGGGATAGTGACAAGTGCAGTGTAGGCATATCACACAAATTATAGGCATGTTATTAAGTACCTATACACACACACAACCCCACGCCAAAGGCACTAGAATGTAAAAGGTTAAAGAACTATACATGAAAGCCACTAAGTATAACATAAAAATGTGATACAAAAATTAACGTATAGGGTGGAAAACTGGGACAATATACAAGCCCGCAGAAAGAAAGATAGAACACATGTAAAACTCCATGTCCCTGAAGCTTGTCAACCAGAAACCCTACATGAAGGGTATGTGGTGGGTATCTTCTTATAGTCATAGGAGTACACCTCATTTATCTAATCTCAGTGAACACCACCTGGTTCAGGTCCACCCATGACTTAGTAAATGCATTGATCACTTGTATAATACCAAATATGTGTGGAAAAAACAAGTTCATGTGTGAGTAGAACAATACTCATTAGGACACCCTGAAACCACAAATTTAATAGCACGAGGGAAAAACCAAAAGAATATCATAGGATGATCGACATAGGTATATGCCTATACATATACCAAGAAAATCCAAATATATTCATTTCAAAAACAAGGAATCACAAGGTTCTGCCTTTTTAGACAACAACATGATTCTCATCATTGGATTGAGAGGAAACACATGAAACCAGAAGATCACACTCCAAGTGCTAATCCATCCTCGATGGCACCCTACCGAGAGGTACACTTCAATGATATCACCTCTACCATTCCAAATGGTACATTTTGGAGAACGTTATCCATTGGGAACATTGCAATAGGTCCATCTTCAGTTCCCAACACTAATGATTCTTTCATCAATGTCTTGCACCCAAAGAAATACTATGGAAACCCATATGGAGAGGCCCACCGTAATCACTTTTCATGAATGAGGGAGACCTACACCTAAAAATCTCAGGAATGCTTTATTTCTCCTCTAAGGATTTGATCATAACCCAGTCTGTCAAGGGATTACTAGATCTTATTTAAGAATCGTTTTCATTAAGTGGATTAGACCACTCCACGCTACTATGTCCGACAGCCGATGGAGATCCAACTGTAATTAAGGACCATCACCCTACCTGGTGGGGTAGTACTACTCAGTGACTAGAAGAACAACACCCTAGAACAATATATGAGTACCGAATCTGTTAGTTCATTTGTATAGGACCCGCACCCTAGAATCCAAATAGTGTACCAACTTTGTCAGTTCACGTGTGGAAAACACACACCCTGGAACCATAGAGGAGTATCGACTCCTATCAATGAGGACCCATAACCGATCTAGTAGGGGAGTACAAACTATATTCGATCATGTATGGTGGACCCATGCCCAATAACAGTTGGGGAGCACCAACTCCTTTCCTAGAGTACTCACACCCCACCGAGTCGTGGAGTACCAACTCAGTGTATGTTAGAGATGGGGGACTCACACCATAGTCATATAGGGTTGTACCTACTACATGGTTAGAGGAATGGATCCATGATCCCATGTGAGAGTATCAACTGTACCTTCATGAACTTATCTAGGAACCCACACCCTAGTCATTCAGGGGAGTGAAACCCCATGAAGAAGCTACCTAAATTAAATGAACACACTACCACAACCTAAGGACTCCTATATTTAAGAAACAAATTGATTCCCAGTCAAGTATGCATGTACTATAAGTACCTACACCTCAAACCATTCGGTCGTCATCCAACATTCACACAGACAAATTTTTAGAATCTCAAAAGAACCATCTCATCTCAAGGGTCCAAACTCCATAGAAAAATCATCTAATAGATGCACTATTTGAGAGTTATGGACATTTGAATGAAAAGAGGGTTGGATGGGTCAGAGTCTGAGTCTTGTCTGACCTAGTCGAAATGACCGTACCCGGATTAGCCTAGAACTGACCGACCCAACTCGGGTCCACCAAATTGACCTGGGTCCACCAACCAGACACCAGTCTGTCCTCACTCAGGGTCGACCACTTGGGCTTCAGGTCTGGACAATGGCATTTCTGGCTCTCTCTACTCAGTTAGGCCCACCAGCTTCTTCCTGTAACACAATGGAGAGGTCTATTGGGGCACTCCTAGGACACAACAACAATTATCATGTTCCCCTTCATGAAACATGGATGGCCATTTATCAGCCTCCATATCAGCACAGTCGTGACATTGAGCCCCAGGACCGAGTCAACATCATAGTCTCCTCTATGTAGACAACCATAAGAAAGTAGTGGTCGCTACTGCCAAAGCACACTACCTCCACTGCCCGACATATAGCCGTGGGTGCACCATGGGGATTTCTACAGGCCACCTGAGTCACTTCGGTGGTCTCTTTTTTGAATCTGAATGATTTTCCAGATCCCTCAGGCCACTCTCTTAAAATTTGTGGGCTCATAACATTGTCATGATCCATTGAACTATATGTACTCAATTTATGGTATCTCACCTGCTGCTTCGATCCACCCAATTTTATCGAAGTTGCTCGACCTTAATCCCATGTATATCAATGATATGTGATATCGAATCATTACGTAGCAAAGTGTATGAAAAATTATCATTAATTCATATCCCCATGAAGAATAAACAATTTGTGGGGATAACGAGTAGATGAAAAATTTAGACAACAATTCCAGGAGAAAACCTCCACCAATGTTCATCATATTGTAAATTTCCTCCCATTAGAAGGATCAAGAACAAAATCAAAATAGAAACTAATTTCCCCCAAATCATCTAGTAGTTAAGAACCTTACCCAAGAAAGATCAAGCTGCAAATCAACATGTTTGTGGGTTGATCCGCATTGGACATTTAAATCATAGACCGAGGAATGACATAATTTAATTAACAAACTCTACCTGGAGAGAATATTCAATCAATGTGTGGACTTTTCGATGATAGTGAACCGTCTGATGATGTGCTTGATCCATTGTTTATGGTCGGATATCTTGAAGAGGAGGGGGACATTCTCAATGTCATTGGAGATCGCTGCTCGTCATTCATCATTCATCAACAAAGATCCTTTAGAGTTTCTGAGCAATTCTCACACGTCAATGATATACCCCATGATAAACACATTTAAAGTGGGAACATATTTCCATTAATATTGTGTTGTAGTGTCAGTATAATGATTGATTAATGATGTTCATTAATAAGATTCAGTTTCACTTCATTGATGCATCGTAGTGGTGACTCTCCACTGCGTAACTGTGGAGAAAACAAATAAATTAACTTTTTAGGTTATTTTTTTCATCAGAAAAGTCCAAAAACATTATTTTCTGGTTGGCCCTCACCAGTCAATATTAGGTCTTTTCTAGGCGATTCATGATGTTCTCAGTTCAATAGTACCTCGTATTTTTGATCCATGCACCAGTTTATAATTTAGAAAACCACGCTAATATGTTCATTTAAATAAACATAAAAATAGTTAGAAAATTAACATTTTTCCTAGATCCATGCCTATCGAGGTTATGTCCCATATAAGGAAAATATATCATTATGACCTCAAAGGTGTTCTTGGATTTTTATTCTGAGTTACCGTTTGTGAGTTATGAGTATTAAAAAATAAAATAACATTTAATTAAATGATTTTATTTATTATTACTTCCCAAAAACAAATCATGACGCTAGATAATGTTGGCCGATGTAATACTCATCCTAAGTGAAGCATACCCCCGAGAGCTCAATAGTGGTCTCATATTTATAATATGAGTAACTGTTCCAGAGTAATAAGTATCTGAAAATAAAACAACTTTTTTCAATTTTTTTATTTATGGAAAAAACTACATTTCACTATTGACCAACGATGGCCAATGTCAGGCTCTACCTATGGAATACACACCCTCACAAACTCCATGGTAATCTAAATTTTCAATATGAGTCACTGTGAATGAGTTATAAGGAATTGAAAAATTAAAACATTTTATTTAATTATTTTATTTATAGTTATGGAAATTTTTGTTTTTCTCACTACAATCCCATGACGACTAAAATTATGTCTTTCCTTGATTAAATCTGTCATATAGAATGCAATAGTGCCATCTGATTTCTGATCCGGGAACCCATTTGATATTTATTCCACAATTTAATGAAAATTTCTAATGCGTGCCATTTAAAAACATAACATAATTTGACGGACCATTTCAGGCACACCAAGACTCAGAATTGCTTTTCGTCTCAGCCCCTAGTCATAGAATAATACTTTTTAATTTTCAAAAAACAATTCATTGGATTCTGGGTTACTGCATCGATCGTAGTTTGACTTTTTCTGAAAAATGAATTAATTATAATTATTATGAAATACCTCTAAATTTCATGGGAAACATTCATTCGTATTATTATAATCACAATCCTTATAATATATACTATATCAAATAGACATTTATTATCAAAATTAATGTTTGTTATTAAAAAATAGTTATCTTCATTAAACATCTCTTATGCATATATGTTCTGATAAAAACTTATAATATGACCTAATAGAGGACTCGAAATAAGGACTGATTAATTTTATATGTATCATTCATTTTAATATAATTATCAGAAACAACATGACTAGGACATTGAGTATTCTCAAACTCATTATAATTATAGAGTATGTCACATCAGTCATTTACATTGATGGTTTTCATCAGCTCAAATGGTGTTATTATTACATTGTCAGTCAAATGAAAATATAGTATTTATAAAAATTCAAACAATGCAACTCGATCATTAAAAATTCACTAGCAGAAACCTTGAGGTCAGACAAACAGATAGGATGAATTAGTTTGATTAGGAATTTAAAATATTTTAATTCGTTAGATAAAAGAAATGGGTGAGATAATATTGATTTTTTTAATTTCAAGATAGATCAAAAAAATTTGGATGGTGGATTTAGAAATAGTTTTCATAAAAAGAAAAAAGAATGAAATGTGTAGAACAATGATTAGTTTTGAAATCATATTTTGAAAAAATTAATGGTATTTTAAATTTTATGTTTCTAGTGTAGTTTTATTTTATAACAAAATTGGTATTATTCAATGATTGATGTTGGAGTTAAGGATAGATAGATCTAATAGTCCTAATATCCTCTCATTAATGCAAAAATATGGAATTTCTCATTGTCTAGAAATTTAGTGTTTCCTCAAATCAAGATTGTCTCAAAAAATTATTTAAACAACATTCCCATATTATTAGCAATATCCATTTCTCCATTAGGGTTTCCAATTTCATAGTATTAATGTTCCTTTCAAATTAAATTATTAATGGTTATGGAAAAAAGGGAAGGAAGAGAATTTGTGTTATAGATTTAAATTTAGAAAACCAAATACATGAATAGAATAACAAGAAATAAATCCAACAACACATTCCCCCCTTCTAGGAAAAAATAATAGAAAAATTAAGGCTTACCACCACATCATATTTGAAGGTAAAATAAGGGGTTGGTGAAAGTAAAAAAGAATTCATAAATAATGCTAACATGAAACTGGGGATGGCCCTTCACTGCACAACTTATCTCTCTATGATATGGTATCTATGATCTATTAGTAAACTATGGGAGGCATAAAATTTATTATCTTGAGATGGGATTAGGTATTAATGAATTCTGTTATGGATTGGATGAAAATTTGTTACAACTATGTCCCCGTTCATAAAAGTATGGAATAATTAAGGATACCTCAAAAAATGATGTTAAAAACAACTCCTGCTATTTAAATGATGTGTATTGTTTACAAAACATGTAAATATTTCACCACATGTAATGAAATCATGACTTGTGTATTTCAAAGAATACTTAAAAATTTTCTTGTCTTTTTATATCTGTTTCACACCATGACACATGTGTACATCACTTATAGATTAATTTCTCCCCTTCACGATGTGTCTCTCATTTAGGAGTTGCACTGATACATGAATTTTATTGATTACATGACATAAAATGTATATTTTATACTTGGAATGCCCCCTTATGCATAGTTCTCTAAGTTATGTGACTTGGAAGTGGTCAATGATCATCCAAAAAAACTAGAGTTTTGTCGGTTTACATTTTTTGTGGTCTGTAGTGTCTATTTATACCTTTTTTGATTGTCTATTGTATCCTTACATAACACAGAAAATGTGATAAACCATTTAAAATTACAAAAAAAATAATCATTTATATATAGAAAATATATATTAAAAAATCAATAAATACATACACGAAATACATAAATAAAATACCCAAAACCTGGAATTCATAACATTACTCAAGGATTGATTCACAACAAACTATTAAAGTCATTAAAAATACCACGGGTTAAATTCAATGTCAAAATATTAAATGGATCATATAGAAAATTAAATTTTCAAATATCAATGGTAGAAAATTTATCAACACTATATTTTTCAAATAATACAAATAAACTAGGTATTATACTTTTTACCTTTTGAAAAAGACAAACCTTTCCATTCTTCAATTCTAGTTTTTCATTTTCGTATTAATATGAATTGCATTTTTAATTTTTCTCAAATTAATTTTTTCTATCATCTTAAATGTATGAATTAATAGAGTGATGTACATATATCACGAACATGTCACTTACCACATTCTTATATACTAACTAATATATGTACAACATAATGAAAAATCCCAGATCATCAATAAGAATACTCCTTTTAAAATGAAAATAATAATAGTATTAAGGAAGTTAGGTATATAATTAATACCAACTAATTATAAAATATAAATATTTATCTAAATTCATTTTAATTATAAACAAAAAAAAATTATTGAATGTCTCTAATTCCACCATTTTCTTAGATTTGGTTCAAAAAGATATGATATTCGATAAATGATGCACCATATTTTATTATATTTATTTTATTCTTATATTTCTTAGAACTTTTATTCTAGGGAAAATTCTCATAGCCACCACTGAACCAAAAGTGATTTACTCAAGAAATTATTATTAATATTAATAATAAGATTAATGTTCAGGCGATGTTGATATTTTAATTTCATTCGAAAAAACCCATATTTTTTTTTCATCAATAATTTTCAAGATGGTGATTAACAAATTAAATTAATTTTCCTCTATAAAATATATGGAAAATACCCCTCCCAATTGTTCATTACAAAATGTTCATCCCTTCTCACAATGGTCATACTCACCATTCTATTTTTTTGGTAATCAAGAAAAATATTTACAGGAATGTAGAAAATTAAATGATAGTCTTCAAACACATCACATTTCCTCACAAGGCTATTCAGGGATTGTATAATCATAAAATTGTTTAATGTACTATTGGTTCAAGGATAAATGTATAACAAAATATTACTCAATCATAATAAAATTTATAATTTTCTATCATATATTCAATAAAATTAAAATAATGTACTAAATGAAATCATGCTCATGTTTTCCAATAAATATCTGAAAGAATGAGTGGAAAATATAGGCTCCATAGATGTCTTGTAAATGAATTTAATGGTTGAGAAAATCACTCATGAAAAATCATATGTATAAAAAAATAAATTAAGAAATAAATATTAAATTTAACACAAGTGAAAATATTATAACAATTTAAATTACATTGATCTACATGCTCCCATAAAAAATCATTTCTCAAATTCGAATCCAGAGGCATATCTGTAAAAATTATTTTCCTTTTTTTTTAAATAAAAATATATTAAAAAAGAGATTTAAATTCTAGGACTCGTATTCATCCTAATCTGTTTATGTCACATATTTTTTTGATTAAAGTAAAAAATCAAATGTGTGAATGCAGTTGGAAGTTGAAAATTGTAATTAAATATTTCGAATATAGTAGAAACATTATTAATAAAAATGATTAATCCCCTTGCATTTTTTTAATAATGTTTTTAAATATTATTCATTCACCATATTCATGACATGTATCATTCACATTATTTTTAATTCATATATTTCAGGATGTGAAATGGGTTCATGATATGTAATAGTCATTTGACATCTTCATCTTCTTATTCTAACCATGGTCTTCATGGTCAAACAAAATTAAAATAAATTGGTGAAATCAAATTCCTGTATCAATGAATTTTAATATATTTTGGTGTGAGAGCATGTGTGACTCTAACAAAAGGAAATGTAAAATGAATAATGTGAAACATGGGGTTCCTCTTGGATGATATATTGTTAACCTTCATCAGATTCACCTAACCTCTATTATCATTTTCTCACATAATGTATTATTAAAAAATTTATACCTAGGAAGGGTATAGGTAGGATGATCCCTATTAATTTTCTATAAACCTCATAATTATTCTAGATGGTTGTACCTTATTTGTTTACATTTGACTGAGTCACAATTTTTTCATCAATACTAATGTACCCAATGGGTGTTCACATACAATCCATAAATGTTTCACTATCCCAAATTTATTGGATTCAGTTTCTCTTATGTTATTAGTGGTCTTATTCCCCATATTCTATTTTTTCTTCAGTTGAGTATCATCTTTCAAAACAACAGCTAACTCGTGCACCTCGTCAATCTTAGTGGCACCCTCAACTTCAGGTATATTTTATTATTCCAAATAATTTTCATCACTAACAACATTGTTGTTCTTTTCAAATTGGATATTAAAAAATGCATGGTCATATCAATGTCTAAGATATATTTATCCAATTTGGACATCGATTAGTGCTCAAATTGTAGAGAAAACTGGTCATCCTAGACATATTTTATTTCAATCATCTTCCATATCCTGTACTAATAATCCTTCACAAAATATAAAATTTTCAACTTTGATCTATATATCCTTGATGACCCATCGAGGATGTTTCACTATTGATTCTTCTAATTAATGTGATATTAACATGGTCTTCAGACATTCTAGTCCTAAACTAAAAAATGTTGGTTATGACATAATATTTTCAATCAAACCTATGTCACAGATAACTTTTGATCAAATTATAGATCTAATAAATATTGGAAATGAATAGCTACCAATATCTCATTTCTTATTAGGTGGGTCCTAATATACCACTGTCATAAACACCGATGTATTTGTAATCCTTCAAATCTATGTCAGTTTCTTCTTTTTGAGTGTCAACTCTTTCATGATTTTCAAATATATTTGTATGTTCACAAGAGTCTGTAGAAAGATAAAATTGATATGAAATTTTCTAAAGAGTTCTAAAATATTACATTTATTCATGTTGTACTTTACTTCCACCATTCATTCTAGAAGAGGATGTCTTGTCTTGTACTATGGTGGTTCTTATTCATATTCCTCATCATTATGATTCTTGATATTCTCTATTTGATGGTCACTTTTTTATTTTTTTTGTCCTTTAAATTATATTACACATCATTTTATATTCAATTCGGGTCTAAATAGAAATATTTTAAATCAGCATGTGTTAATACATTAGGATAACATGTAAATACTCTTATAGGCTTCTCTCGAAGATGATCAACAATTTGGATAACGAGACACTATAGATTATTCGATTCAGAATTTCGGGTACACGATTATTCTTTTATTCCGTTGAGTTTACCCTATGTTTTGGAAATTAATGTGTCCAAAATATCTTCCATTATATGAACCTGGATCCAAAATGTGGTCTATTGAGGTGATTATTTTTGGTACCCATGTTGCCTTTGTTGATATACTTACCCTTGTTGTGGTTGTGTCCCCTTACCATGAAATTGATTTAGTAGAATGTAATATAAATCATTTTTTTATTCTACCTATGTACCATGGGATTTTTTAATGGCCCGTTAAAATCTCAATTTTCTTTGTTAGTGATTATATAAGTTCCCCTATAAATTAATTTTTGTTTTTCACATAAACACATTTTCATAATGCATCATATCCTTTTAACTTGAATCTATTTCTCACCATTTCAACCAAATAGTTGTTGCTATCATTAAGAGACTTTGAAATCAATGACCCACCAGCTATAGTATCTATAATTAACCATTTATCATGAGAAAAAAACATTAAAAATGTTTTTTTAAATATCTATATACCATGATGGATAAATTGTTGATTCAGAACATTATAATTTTCTCATGGAGAATATAGTGATTTATATTCAAATTGAAAAAAATTTAGAATATTTATGCCTATATCAATTGACATAGAAGATGGAATGAAGAAGGAGAGAATGTTTTTGGAATGAGCATCCCATAAAATGATGGAATGTGTAGTTAGGATTTGAATCCAATCTCATGCTCTCTCACATAATTATTTTCAGAAATGTTGGAGTCTTACTACCTCACTTGAAACATTTTGGAATTGGAATGTGTATCATATCTCAATGAATTTTCCAAGATGGTCATTTGGATCTTCATGTAGTAATGTATGAAATTTTGCATAGATTAAGATCATTGAAATTATTTCACAATTTATCTCAATGTGGTTCATAGAAATAGGTTTTTCTAAGATTCATAGTTGTGATTTAGTTTTTTATGGTTGCCTACAATATACAAGTGTCTGCAGACCATTATCTATTTGAAGAACCATAGCTAGTTGATTTTTTTCAAAACACTATATTTATATAGTTTTATTATTTCAAAGCATTATTTTATGTTAATAATAAAACTAAAAGAATATGATTCATTTATATCTTGTGTTTTTGTCGTCCATTTAAAAAATTAATATAAAAAATACTGAGAATGATGAAACAAAAAGTTAACATAGAAATTGAGATAAATTATTTTAAAAAATTTGGAAACAAAAATCCTAATTTAAAACATATTATCATCCATATAAATTGTGTCATTTTTATTGTCCTAAATGGTATTTTTATTTCCCTATGGGTCTAATCAAAAATCAAAATTTATATAATCTTAAAAAACGATACACAATTGTTTAAAATGTAGTAAATGTGATTTTGAGTTTGATCCCATAAATTTTGTGAATAGGTTTGATTATGGTTTCAGAATATTTATTTTTATTAGATTAATTAAATACATATGAAAATAATGGTTTTTTATTTTGAAGAAAGTTGAAGTAGAGTTGATTGGTTCTTTTGGATGTATTTTTGAGAAATCGAAAGAAGAAAGTGAAGAGAAACATATTGATTGGTTTTAATAATGAGTTTTAATATTTTCCTAGGTTATATAATTTTACGATTCATGTGAAAAAGTATATTACAAAATTAGTTAATTATTTGGTGATTGGTGTTGGGGTTGAGATGGTTTCGGTCCATGGGTCCTGGCATCATATCCTTAGGGCTGGTTTGGCAAGGACGATACAGAGAAAAAATGATATTGAGAGTAGAAATTTGTTTCTTATGATTGGAAAGATAATTTTATGGGAATAGTAATGATAAGAATAGAAATGGAGAGAACTAGATTTCTCTCCAGTTATAGTTCTTATATCTCCCCAAAATTGTGATGATTTGAAAATAAATGATCGGGGAGTGTTATTAATATTTTAAAATTCCAATTTTATCCCTATTTTATATAGGTATCACAAAATTATTTCTTTTCTCTTCCATTAAAATGATTCACCAAACAAGATGGAGTGAAATAAAAATCATTTCATTTTTTACTAAGTTATTCATCAAAACGTAAGGAGATAAATCACAATAATTTCTTTTATTTATTTTTATTAATATCATATCATATTGTTTATTTTATTTTACTAAAATCTCATAAAACAAAATGTTAATTTGGAAATCCCTTATTTCCATTGTTCTAAAAAAGTAGGTTTTCACAAAATCATGATTAACATGATAACTTATTTAATCATTATTTACCTATATTTGAAAATGTTCATTTTTTGTTTAGGGTTATTGGTTTCACATATTATATTTACCTTTCAGATTCAATTATCAACGGACATGATTAAAGGAAAATAAATTGATTGGTTGTTGAATATTAAAAAGAGGAATAAAATACATGAATATAATAAAAAAAAGTAAATGAAATTGCACTTTAACCCACCTAATTCATTAGCAATGAACAAGGTAGGTTTACCCCATCATCATAGTTTTTTGGTAATACGAGCTAAATATGAAATAAAAAGAATGAATAGGTAAAATAAAATGAAACTATGGATGGACTTTAATAGCACAACCTCTTTCTCCAATATTTGGACTCTAGGGTAGGCCAAAATTATAATGATATCCCTATATTTATAGTCTCTATATGGGTCTAGTTATTAATAAATTTCCATCAGGATCTCTCCTAAAGTTGGCTTGGGTGGATCCTAGGTCTTAATATGAGTCAATAAATGAGGACGCTTCAATAATCGATATTAAAAGCTAGTCCCTAACATATACATGATGTGTAATGTCTATAATATATGTAACTCTTGAATAATGTGTACTGAAATTATGAACTGTGGGATTATGGGAAGAGTACTAAATTTTAGGGCATGATATATATAATTTATGTCATGATATACATGTAATTCACTTATTGATTATTTTCTCTACTTCATGACACATATCACTTTTAGTACACGCACCAGTAAATAGTATTTAATGATGACAATACAAGTAATGTCATTTTTCTCATCTTGATACAACATTTTCATCATTTATTCAATTATTTTCAATGGACTTGTTCCATGGTAATCCTAAAAGATTCATTATCATGCATCTTTGCTTCTCATACGATGTGATGTATTTTTTCTCCTCATCCAGTTGTCTATTATAACCTCCAATGACACAAAAAACTAGTTAAAATATTCTAAAATTGCATATAATAATAATTTAAACATATTAATCCTTAAAGTAAAATAACATAAAAACATTCCTGAAATATAGATACCAAATACCCCCACACATGACTTCATACATGTCCTCAAGGATGTAATCTCAAAATATTGAAAAGGAAATCGTCTCTACAAATGATTTAAAAGCATTTTTAATAGAGTAAATTGATCAAAATTAAAACAGTATGAGAATCATAGGTATAAAATTTATCAATGCCTTATTTTATAAATAATTTAAATCGAAGATGTATTTTAATTTTTCTATTTCGAAACAGCCAATCCTTTTCAATCACTCATATTTTTTATAAAATTTATAATCAATATGAATCCTATTTTTAATTTAACTTGCACTGATTTTTCCACATATCATCAATGTACTAATTAATAGATGATTTACAAACCTCAAAATCATGTCACATAACATAATATTTCATGGAGTCTATCATTTACCCCACGTAATGGAAATATCCTAGATAAACCTGAGGGCTTCAAAATTTCTGATCAACTGAATCTGATGAATTTTGAAGTTAGATAAATAATTTAAAATATGTAAGGATCAAAAATATGGTTTTCCCACAATTACGTAGCATGATAATAATATTACTAGATGAGAATAAGGATTACTTAATATCCTTAGTCACAACAATTTTTTATCCTTTTCTTCTACATTTTTCAAGATGATGAACATCAAATACAATGAATTTTCCTTTCTGAAATAGAATGAAATCCCCACACCATAATGGTTAATGATGAAATTTGAATCCCTCCCACCAATGTGTATCTCTTCTATTCTTATGTTTGATAATCATGAAAATATTTAGAAGAATGTAAAAAATGATAATATTGTCATTTAACATGGCTAATTTTTTAACATGTATATTCATGGACTCTTCATGATTAAAATAATTATTTTAAGGTGGACCCAAGGATAATGGTCTATCAAAATATTCCTCAATCCTATTAAAAATGATAATGTTTAATCATCGGTTCAATAACTTGAAAACCAGTTTATCTAACTAATCAGGCCTAGATTTCTCAAGGAAAATATAAATGAATTAATAGAAAATATTTTCTTAGTGGATTTATCTTGAATGAGATTAATGATTGGTACAATCACTCATGGAAAACAATAATAATTAGTAAATAAATTATAAACAACTCATAAATTTATATCATAACCAGATATCAAAAAAATACATTATCAAGGATTAACATGATCCATAAAATCATTATTTTGTAAATATAAATCCATAGGCATAAACTTGAAATTTATTTTCATCATATTCTCATTAATATTTAATGAAAAATAAATTTAAATTAATTTCATTGTATTCAATCTAACCATTTTATTTTTCCTTGTTTGGATGGTATTGGTAAAAATAAATTGTAGGGAATATAGATGGGTGTAAAAAACATTATTTAAATGTGGGAAATATAGTATTAAAATTATCAATTTAAAACATACTCCATTTTTATTTTTTTTACAAACATGATTTTAAATTTGATTCCAGCACCAAATACCGGATTTTTTTTATCAAAAGCCATGTAAATAGTTGATTTCATGATATTAATTGGTTTTATGATGTGTAATGTTATTATGTCTTTTTATTGTGCTCTATACTGCTTTTTTACAGTCTTGGTCTTGATGTTACTATACATTGAAAATAAAAAATTGAAATCACATGCCAATATGAATGCATTTTAAAATAATTGGACTAAAATCATTTTTGCCTCTAAACAAATTAATAAAAATGAAAAAACAAGGTTGAATCTTAGAATAAAATTTATTTATCATTGCTGGATTGAACTTACCATTTTCTTCATCAGCGCATGTGATGAATTACTTAAAAAATTATGTTTTTAGGGTCCATAAATGGTCCCAGTTGTGTCATGACCACATAGGTAGGACCCTATTCTTTCTCAAAAAATAGTTTAATTCTTCCTGATAAATGTACTTATTTAATTTCAATAGGATTAGACCAACGTTTATTTCTCAAACGTGATGTACTAAAGGAAATTTCATGTTCCATACGTACACATTTCCCTTTATCAAATGTAGTTGAGTTGTTCACTCCTCTGGTGTCAATGGACATGGTCGTCATCTTTCCTTTTTTTCTTCAGTTGAGAATCCCCTTGAAAAAAGTTGCTAACTAGTGTACCTACCCAATCTCAATTTCTCCCTCATATTTAGGTTTATTATGTTCTTAAAACTCATTTTCCTCTCTACCATAATATTTAATCATTTTATATTTGATGTTGAAACATACATGATTTTTTCCATTACAAAAACTGAGCTTTCTAATGTGGACATTGATCAGTGCCAACCCAGTTGCTAAAAATAATTTCCCTAGAATGAGTGTATTTTTCACCTATTCTATATTTTTCACAAATAATACCATGATAAAAATAAACATTTCAATGTTGAAATGGGTATCATTGATGTCTCTTGAGGTTCACTTCCTAATTAATTCTACTAATTGAATTTAGACCCTCATGGGCTTCAGAACTTCCATTCCTAAACACTTGAATGTTTTGTATGACATGATATTGACACTTGCACCATGATGAAAAAAATATATTCCACATGTGTTATCTATAATAAATATGGTAATTGAAAATCTAAATGGATCACATTATTTATTAGGTAGGTTATTATATACCACCATTGATCACTCCTGTGTTATTTAGATGTTGCCAATAGCTTCCAGTTTCTTCATTTTGGTTACCAGCTTTTTAATGACATTTTCATATGCTGGAATGGTTATAAGATCCACTATAAAAGAAAAATTGAAATGAAATTTTTTAATTTTTCTTAAAATATAACTTTCTGTGATTTTATCTTTACTTTTACTATTCATTATTTGAAATGGAATTTGGGATTATATTGGTATGGTTATTCTTCTTCATCTTCAGCTACATGTTCGTTATTATTCTCAACTTATTTTCCAATTGTTTCAATTGTTTTTTGGTCTATAAATTCTATACTATATTCTTTATCATCCCACTTATAATATATATATATTTTAAATCATTATAGGGGAATACTTTAGGATATGCTGGTAGTTCTATTATGGGACTCTCTCTATGTTAAAAGTCTATTTGGCGAACAAGACGTTCCAAATTCTGTAATGAAAAATTTCAGTTACATGAATATATTTTTATTCCATTGCATAAATACCTATTTGTGGTTATAAATTAGAACATAGTATCATAAAATGTACAAACCAGGTTCTTCAATGTGGGACATTGCAGCTCTTGTTTTTGGTATCCAAGTGTAATTTCTGACATCATAGTACTTATTTTTGTTGAAACCTCCATCCCGGAAATTGATTACCATTATTGTAATCATAATAATTATTATCTTTTATATACATTCATAGGGTTTTTTATTATCTAGTCATAATTTTCATATTCATAATTAATGAATCTAGATTTCCACTATCCTGACATTTTTGTATATTTCATGAACACCAATATGTTGTGTCATGTCTCACTGCCATGGGAAACTCTTGCTCAAAATTTCAACAAAAAGGTTATATCTATCTTTTTTATCCTTATTAATTAATGATCAACTAGACACAAAATTATTAATTGACATTTTTTTCTATGAAAACCACTTTAAATTAGTTTTGATTAATAGTCACAACACTATAAAATGATGGAGTAATTTTTTTTAACTTTGTTATATTTTTCCCTAGAAGAATATATTGATCCATATTAAATTTATCAAAAATATACAATTTTTATGAATATATAAATTTAAATATATGTTTGAAATAATTATGTGTAGATGTTCTTGGAAAGCACAACCCATATTGAGAGGGAATATGTAGACATGCGTGGAATCTAATTTTGATCTCACATATATAATGAAAATATATAAATGGTGTATTACGACATCACATGAAAAACTTTGGAAATGGAATGTGTCATAAATCGCAAGGAAGTTTCCAAGATGATTTTTAGGACCATCGTATTATAGCCTAACAAATTTACAACAATTTTTTATCACTGAAATTATTACTTGATTAATATCAATGTTATTGACATCAATAGTGTGTTCAAGGATTCTTGGAATCAATTTTGTGAGCGATGGCCGCCAGTAGTATGTGAGTGTTACAATAACTAATCTCAATAATGAATATCATTATGTTGATTTTTCTCAATTCCCTCTATGATTGTAGTTTTGTTCTTTCTCGAACTTTTATCCAGTTTGTAATCGACCTCAATGAATTATTCCCCTTTTCCCCATGTGTTGTGGTTATGAATTTTAAAATTCACAATGTGAAATACACAAAAAGAACACATAGAATTTAAACAGAGAAATTAAAATAAACTAAAAAATAATATTAAATGATCAAAAACTAAAATCATACTTGTATATATCCTTTATAATAGTACTATTTGTGATTCACTTATAGGGGGTCATTATTACCTATGGGTCTAATATAATTTTTTTATAAAAAATCAATATATACAACACAATTATTTAAAATTTACTACATAAAAGTACAAGGTAACACCCAAGAGACAATGAATGTTTTTGATATGGTTTTCCAAAGGTTTAATTTTTTCAGATTAATCAAAATTTTAAGAAATATTGGTTAGGTTAATTTGAGTAATTTTGAAGTAATTTTGATTTGTTGAATATGAAATTGTTTTCAAAAAATTAAAGGAGAAATAATAGTGAATCATATTTACTGGTTTTGAAATCCGGAGTAGAATATGTGGCTATATATTTTAATTTTCAGCATCATGTGAAATTTGATTGTAGAAAATATATTGATTATTCCATGATTGGTGATATATTTGAGGGGAGTGGAATGTAATGTTCATGGTATCCCCTCAATGACATGGAAACCCCTTGTTTATATTGGTTCAATCATTTAGGGTTTCCATGAATCTTATTTTTATCAATACATTATTTAAACCCAATTCCACTAAATGTAAAATTTTCATGCCTATTTTGTATTTTTAGTTCTTCAATTTCAATAATCCATTACAATTTAATTATCAATGGTCATGAAAAAATAAAAATAAAAATAATATAAGTTGTATATTAGAATATGGAAAACCAAAAACATGAATTGAAAAAAAATCAGTCAAATGAAATATTCAAAATTATATTACATAACCCCAGTAGATAGAGGGTTTGAACCCTCATCCTATCATTGAGAGAATTAAAGGTAATTAGAAAAGAAAAAAATTTCTGAAAATAAATATTTTTATTATGTAGTATCAAAATTAAAGGTTGGACTATCAATCGGTGATAAAATGAATGATGAGATCATCACCCCTTATAATATTAAAAAAAATGGAGGAAAAATAACAAAACATAAAATATAGTTATATTATCATTATGAGTAATTCAAGATGCAAGGAAGTAAACGACCTTATTTACATCGTGCCAAGTATAACTAACCTTCTCGTAGCCCTTGGGAAAAGAGTTAATACTCCAGATGATATTGCTGATACCAGATGGGGTAGAAACCTTTCCATGGAGAGAACTATAAATTATTAACAAATATATCTCCACCAACTCAGGATCTAGATATTGCTCCATGAAAATCTCCATTCCATTGAGCATATCCCTGGCCTCTACCTTCAGAGATACATCATAATCATAAATAATAGAAAAAGAAAAGGACTTCAGATCCCTTACTGTCATGGATGACACAACCTCTATGATCATACCCATTCCGGAAAGAACCATCCATATTAACCTTTACGTTGACCTGAGGAAGATTCGATTTAACCCAATTTATATGAGAGGGTATCTGCTGCGTCAAAACACTAAGATTACTACCATGATATATCCTTCTAAATAGTGGTCCCTACTACTAGTTCTTTAGTAAACAGTTTTTCTATATAGCCAACGAACGTGATTTCAGTAGAAGTGTAAACTAGAAGAACTATGTTCCCTCAAAAATGGATTTATTTCATGCCTTCCAAATCGTACAACACCCTACTGTGAAAACATTTACATGCACCTTCTAATAAAATTTATTCGAACACATACAATCAAACCAGATTTATCAGAAATCATCCATGGAATCATGTTGACCCTCAAAGCCAAAAACACACCAATAATATTCTATGTATAAAGTGCCCACTCTCAATGAAGAAAGAGATAAGGCATATATTCAATAAAAGTCCTCGAATTGCAGTGTCACCTTGAAATGAAAAGGATGCCTCTCTGCTGAACCAAAAAAATGAATAGAGATTGCCTGATTCCTGATGTGATAGAATACAAACACAAATTTAATAGGGATATATAAAATCCACTACATTCACCCACATACATAACTATGAACTAGATTATGATGAATTGAATAATAGGACTTGGAGCTAATGTATCCCGATGGAGATCATGTGAACACCAGTTTAGCATCCTCATCATTGAGCATGATACTGTTATATACTTCCCGTTTCATGGAATAATGATTGGTTTGGAATATTAGTTAGTAACTATGTGCCTCCTTGAATGTAATATTTTAATTGGGAAATCACAATAAGTCCAAAGTGTTATCTTCCCGGTTTTGATTTCAATAGCAGATATCCCTACATCCCACGATGCATCAATAGTGGAAATGGAGCACTCGAGGCTACCCTTGAATCCTTTTCCACATTATGGTGATCTGGTAATTTTCCACATCAATAGACAACATATAATATCTCAAAATGAACTTCCCCCACAAAGAAAAACCCTCAAGTACATCTCATGAAATCATTTCCTATATGTAATGCATAGCCTCCTCCACATTCCTCACATATATGCCCCCAACACCACCTCTTTATCCAACTTATCCCATGAAACCCAATATCATTTCCCATCACCATTAGAATCCCACAAAAATGTCACACCCTCTCTATTCTCTGGATAACCATTTTAGGAACGTAAAGAAAATATATTATTTACATCAATATCATAGAAGGATATTTTTGATTAAAGTAGTCTTCCATCCAAATGAAAGAAACAGATTCTTCCAATTATTGATCCTATTTGAAATTCTATCGAAAATCCAATCAAACTGGGGAATACACACCTGACCTGGGGTAGTAGGATATCCATGTTACTCCATTAGAAATGGCCTCCTTGAGATATCAAGATAATACTCAATATGCTCGATCCTTCATTCTGAGATACATCACGAAATGAATACATTTCACTTTTTTTATTGATTTGTGGACCAAACTCTTTGTTTTACACATCAAAAATAATGATGAAGTAAAAGCCTATACTACTACTTCCATTAGTAAATAAAATAATATCATCATCAAAGAGTAAGTGATATATACCAATGATATTGGATCTGCAACGATGGGTTAATAGGGAACCATAATAGTTTCATTAAAGGTATATCTATGGAGATCATCCGGCACACTGATTTAAATGTTGGGCGAGAGAGGATTCCCAACTTTAGACCACGAACTTCTTTAAAAACCCACATTTCTTATCCATAAGTGAAATATAAAACAATGTCGAGCTATATTATAAGAAAGTGTGATCGTTAACCATTCTGGAAAAATAGATTGTTGAAATCATTAAGATGATGATGTTCCACTCCATTTGTTCATATGCATTATCCTTATCTAATTTGAGTGAAATAATATATCACATTGTTTTCATGTTAATATACACCATTATTTCTTGATCCACACCAATAACTCCTTGGATAGAATGCCCTTGGATAATTCCATGTTGTTCCTTTGATACTAACCCATGAAAAAACGGGGCATCTCTCCTATGTATAATACTAGCAAACACCTTTTAAGGGACGTTGCAGATGATAATGGTCTTAAAGTGACTAATTGATAAAGGTTCTTTGATCCTTTTTATCAGAACTATAGAATTAGTACAAGACACCATTAAAAGGGAACCCCCAATGAATTCCTGGATCATTTCAATCAACTATGTTTTTATGATTATCCAGGATTCCACATAGAACGAACTAATGACTCCATCAGGCCCTGGAGCACTCTTAGGATTAATATATTTAACCACCATCCAAATTTCATACAAATTGCAGTTATTTCCATGATCACAATTCATAGTACCCAGAAATAATTCTTGCATTCTATCAAAATAATAACTCCCCAATGGATATTAATCTTTCTCAAGGGGGTTGAGATAATGAAGTAGAGTTTTAATGTGGGAACCCAACATCTCTACATCTTTATTCAGATCATAAATATAGGTTCCATCTTCCTGACATAGGTTAGGAGAAAAATATCTCTACCTTTCCTTGATTATAGCATGAATGAAGCAAGTCTTGTGGTCACCCTCCTTTAACCAGAAATCTCATAAACTCTCATGGGCTTCCCTATCCTCTTCCAAAAGCTTATCTAAGAATTTTGACTTCATGATAATGATATAACAAAAAATTCCCTCATTACAATTCATTTTTAGGCTAGTATCAGCTAGATCAATCCCCCTTTTTATAGATTTCAAATCCAAGGATTGAAATTTTTGTCTCACTCTTCAAGTTGAATGCACTTCTTTTAGCCACAATAACTTGTTTTGAAAGCCAACCCATAAGAACCATTGAGTGGTATTTCTCTGCGAATCATTCACCATGGACTGAAATGATGGATTAGATAACCGCCACTGAGAGAAGGAAAAATTCGTAATCACATTTGAGTTGGAATAAAAAATGGTCAAAATGGACATTGATCAAATAAGGATCTAACCAAATGACACATCCGAATGCATGAAAAAGAAGAAATATCCATAATATTGGAAAGAAACATATCTCATCGAAACTATTTTCTCTTTATTCCCTCATGGTTATCGCACCAGGTAAAAATATCACCTTAATACCTTATATCCAAGATACTATTTCTTGTAGTTAATGATAAATAATCATTCTGACTCTTCAATGAGAATATAAGATCACCTTTGTTTTCCTATGGATCCATAATATCATTAAAATCCCCTCCCAAACCATGGAGTGTTACCTATATTTATCTCATCAATATCCAACCCCAAGGACTCCAAGGAAAAAATATCAAATTTTCTATACACAAATGAAAAAATGACTTATTTCAATGCTAATCTTCATAGAAATGTGTTGATCTAATTTTGCATGTTTTTTCACCTGCCCTAAGGTGTCCTAGAAAATCCAAATATGGTTTTTAAGTGGACCACCATGCATGTACCCTGGTAATATAATTCCCTAAGAGAAGTATTGAATCATATTAGAACACTATTTGGGTTCCATAATAACTATAACCAAAACATAAGATCAATGCATTTCATGAACCATAATATTCTTTCACCCTATCACCAATACCACACGCATTCCAAAAATAATCAAAATAATTTAATATAGATGACAATTTATGTTTCCCTAGGTGCTAATAGGCAGAAAGATACCACTGGAAGAGAAGACAACGATTTACATTTTGATGGGATCTAATGAACACTACACATGATGGAGAATCAAGAAGAAATACTACCATAAATATGTGATTTGATCAAAGAGGAGTCTTTGTCACAAAACTCACCATCACACATCCATTTGATCATGAATGAGGATTAGGGTAATTCCCAGAATCATTTGTGACCAAATGTGTAACATCCAATGTTCCATCAGATATCATGGAAATAGGGTCAGAACCCTCCAGAATTGGCATAAATACAATAAACCTATAGGTATTCACTAATAGAGAACTACTGGAGTAACCAGAAGTCAAACATTGAAAAATAATGATAAGGGCACATATGATGCATGATTTATTTCCCATTGAGCACTACCCATGTAGGACTAGGGAATAATTCCCGATAAAAAATTCATTAATAGTCATTCACACTCAGAGAAAAAGTAACTATGGCCATTCAGGAATCAAGAGGAGGCAAGGGTGAATCCATAAAGTAGAAGGGATACCCAAGAGCAATGTTGTGATGTCACCGCTAACTACTAAAGGTCTAGAAGGTAGAACAGCAGATCTTGAATATGGGGAAACCTATAAACTCGAACTACCACTACCCAAGGTTGACATCTCATTGAGAGATAAGGGGATATAAATTTTCTACCTGTATTCCATCACGGATTGACCATTAAAAAATTAGGAAGAGTATTAAATATGATCTTAAGGATTCAACAATGTCGGAATGTCATTATGTATTGGTTCAAAAGTGTTCACAGGTGGGTCAAGAGTCTTAAAATCTATCAAAAATGAATATATGTCATATAGGGCTATTAATATCCAGTTCGAACATTCTACACAACATGTAATGTTCATAGAACAAGTAAATATTGATCCAATTGTACTGAATTGTGACTTTAGTCTTTTTGGGCATACACCAAATGTGTCATGGCATGACATATATGTTTCATATCGTGACATGTGTGCACTTTGCAGATATTTTATTTTCTCCACTTCATGATGTGTTTCCTTTACAACCTTCCCTTGTACAAGAAGTGTGATGATTAATAGACAATTAACTTCAATTTTTTATATATATTCCTTATTTTCATAAATTATTTAGTTATTTTTCTTTGAAGTGTTCCATTCTCAACCTGAAAAATCTAATGTCGCATCACTAGTCTTCACTCCTGGTGAGAAGTGAGTTTTTTTGTCATTTTTTATTATCTATTATATAAAGACATAAAAAAATTATTTCAATGATACCAATTTTTTAGGTCATTACAATTTTATCATAGAAGTCAATATATAAAAATAATATAAAATACAAGCATCAATTACACATATCAAATACCCTTATACTTGATGTCATAATTTTTATCAAGGATGGAATCTCAATAAATAACAAAGTACATTCACACTACCATGAATTAAATTCTATTTTAGCAAAAAAAGTTATTTAAATAAAAAATTAAATTTTTTAGCATCACATGTATAATATTTATGAAAACATAATTTTTAATGAATACATTTAAATCATGTAATTGGAATTTTCCATTTTTAAATTTCCATGTCTTTTCTTTCATTCATTTACATTTTTCAATTTATTATTAATATGAAACCCATGTTTTGTTAACCTCCCACTAATATTTCCACTCATCGTTAAGGTATAAATTAATAGAGTGATGTGCATTATTAAAGAACATTTCACTTACCATATGATCTAATGGAATCTAACATCTCTATAGTGTAATGAAAATATCTTAAAAATATCCTGAGGGATTCACCATTTAAAGTCAAATGAATCCCAATCTTAGGGCATGTAGATAAATAAAGTAAATAATATTATTCATAAAAAAAAATTTCCCTCTAAATTAAATTACATTATAATCAAAAAACACTTAATTTAAATATCCCTTTTACCCTAGTATCTCAGATCGAGCCCATAATGATATTAAATGTAATAAATTAAACAAACTTTTTTATTATTATATTTTTCATTTATTTTTGGAAAATTTTTGTTAGGTAAGACTCTCACACACACTAACCCATGAATAATGGTATCTTCACAACATTATTATTAATAGTTATAACAAGATTACCAAGTAGGAAATGGTGATTTATGAATTTCCAATGATGTAACATATCCCCCTTTTTTCAAGAGGGTTTCCAATATATACAATGAATAATCATTTTCCCAATCACATGAAATTTCCCCCAACCATTTTTTTGGAAATTTTCTTATATTAAACTAGTGGAAATATCCATCCTTCTTAGGTTTTTATAATTATGAAAAATATAAAGAGGAAGCTAGAAATGAATAAAAAATGCTTGCAACAATACTCATTTCCTAAAAATTCTATTTATAGATTCTATTTGTGTAAAAATGATTAAGGTATGGTAGGTTCGTGGATAAAGGTCTATAAAAATAAGAGTCATTTATATTAAAATGTTTCATGTTCATTAATTGACTCAATAAGATGAACATCATGTTCTATATGTAATCATACCTATGTTCTTCAATATATATGATAGATATAATGGAAACACCTAGGTTAGTGTATGTCATCAGAATGTGATTAATTGTTGGGGAAAGAACTCATGCAATTTTATATGATTTATTAAATCAATTAATGAAGAAATCAGAAATTTAAATCATGGAAATGTTTTAGAATTTCTCAATTAACATGATCATAATACTCCCCTGAAAAAAATTCACACCGAAATCCATAAGCTTATCCCAAACAATCATTTCATTATTTTTCTAATTCCAATTTTATTACAATGAAATTTAAATTCATGGAATGTACTTTATCTTATATAGTTTATTTCTCCTTGTTTATTTGATTAATGAATGAATAAACTGTGGGGTATGAAATTGTATTTAATAAACTTTAATTAAATGTGGGGAATAAAATTCAAAAAATATGACTTCAAATACTTAATCTCTATTCATTTGGTTTTTCAAAAATGGACACAATATTTTTTATACAATATATTCCTAATGTGTACTGATCAAATGTCATGTATCTTATTAATTCATAACATGAACAAGGTTTATGAAGTGTAATGGTCCTGCAACTTCTTCTTGTGATTTCTACTAGTTGTATTCATACATGGTGTTGAGGTTCCAAGAAATCTAAAATAAATAGGTGAACGAATAGGGAATTATCATTGAATTTTGAAATATTTGTAGTGAGAGTGTGAATTTAACTAAAAACAAAATATAAATAGTGAAAAATGAAAAACTAATATTGTCTATTGGAATCGATTTTAATTACCATCATTGGCTTGACCTTACCTCTTTAATCATTATCTCAGATGATTCATGATTTAAAATTATATACCTCATTGTGTTATATAAATGGTATTATTTTTGTCTTATCCACGTAGTTCAGACCCTATTTTCTCTCTCTAAACATATGAATTCTTTCAAATATAAGTAAATTATTAATTTCCATTTGACCAAGCCACTATTTCATCCCCTATTCATATTTACATAATAGATATTCATGTAACACCCATATCCGTTTCACTTTATAAAATATTGTGCAGTATATTTCTCCTATAGTGTTAGTGATATGATCTACATCCTCCCTTTTTTATTCATTTGATAATCCTCTTTCACAAAAACAAATAACTCATGTACCTCTTTGATATCAATGACACCATCAAATTGGGGTGTATTATGTTCTTAAAACATATTCCCATCTTCCAATTCAAATTTCATCATTCTCATTTGGGTGTTGAAATTCAGTAGATAAAAATAACTATAAAAAAAGACTTATCTAAATTGGATGTTGATCAATGTATGTCTAGTGGGTAAACATTATCTACCATGAATGAGTGGATTTCAATCATCTTTCATATCCATCACAACGAAGTCCATCGGAATTATAAAATTGTCAACATTGACAGGGATACACTAGAGCACTCCTCAGGGATGCTTCATTATGAATTTGTCTAATTGAAGTTAGACTATCATTGGTTTCAAAAAACACATTAAATAACTATTAATTGTTTTTAATGAAATGATATTGACAATCTAACATACAACACAAAATTTTATTCAATATCTGGTATCTCTGATAAAAATATGAATTCAAAAGCTTCCTAGATAACATGGCTTCATAGGTTAGTACCTTGATACTACTACCGAGAACTCCCATGTGAGTGGAATGGTTTCAATCTCTTTATGTTTCTTTCTAGTGGTTTTTATATTTTTCATGAATTCACATATGATGGAATGTTCTCAAGAGACTCTACAAAAGAAATATTCATATGAAAATTTTAAAGTGTTCCATAATTTCGTATTAGTGAAAAATGTTCATTACATTCCCCATGAATTCTAGAAATGGATGCAATGGCATGTAATATGGTGCTTATTCTTCAACATCATCATATATATGTTCCATACTATTATCATCTTATTTTTTGCAAGTTACTATTATTTTTTTTCTTGTAAATTCTATACCACTTATTTTATTCTTCTTCATACTTCTAATATTTATGTAATTTAAATATTAACATGGGTATACATTAAGATTCTCTATAAGTTCTCATCCATGTCTATATCTATGATGATCTAAAATTTTGCTAATATTATGCTATAGATTCTAAAATTCATAATTTTGTTCATTGGGTTTCTCTTTTATACAATTGAGTAAAGCCTCAGTTGTGGTCATGAATGTGGCCAATGAATCATCCATCATTTGAACAAGGATTATCAGTCTGGTCCCTTGAGTTTCATGGTATTTGTACCCCTATGGAATATGTTTATATCCATTTCCTTTTCTTTTTGAGGTTGAAAACCCTAAAATTTATTAACATAATTATAATTAGTATAATTTTTATCTTCTAAATATAAATTCTTTGGGTTTGGATGTTGCCTGTCAGGATGTGAATCTTCTTGGTTAATAATTATAATGGTATCACTATTTTTTCATTATTGTGGATTATGTGAACACGATTCCATTATGCCATGTCACTTTCTCAATGGAAACTATTTCTCTACATATAATTAAAAAAGTTTTAGCATTATTTAGGAGGCTTTTAAATAATGATTTCCCAATACCAATATCAACAATTGACTTGTTTTCTTATAAATCCCCCTAATTAATAATTTGGTTTAGCATCTATAGTTCTATACCATGACTGGAGGATTTTCAAGTCCTACAATTATATCATTCCATGTAAGAATGTAGATATTCATATTTAAAATGGAAAATGTTATGAATATTTACCTGTGTATCTATTGAATAATAAGGTGGAAAGAAAATGTTTAGGAAATTACTACAAATCTCATCCCATGTTGTGATGTAATGTGTATGAATACTTTGAATCCAATATCGGGTTCATTAACATGATGAAATTAAAAAATGACAGATTCATACCACCTAAAAAGAAACATTATCAAATTTTATTATGTTATCGATGTCGCATAATTTTCTTAGATGCTTTCTAGATTATCATGTTGTAGTCTTTTGAATTGTCCATTATTTGTGATCATTTAAATTATTGTAGGAATGATATTCAAGTGGTCAACATTATCAGGGGTTCTATGTTTCTTGGTTGAAATCCACTGTTTGATGTAATCCCATTTTCTGGGACTTTCCATAGCCCCTAATATTTTTGAAGAACACAGAAATGATTATTTTTCATAATGACTGCCACACTTGCTGTTCTATTCTTTCTCCAAATTTTATCTAGTTCAGAAACTAACATAATGGATTCTTTTAAATTTACTCAGTTGTTTTGTTAATGAATTTTAAAATACAAAATATGAAATACAAATCTTGGAATCGAACAATCTAATAATTGAAATTCTAAATAACTAATAAAATAAAATTAAAAATTAAAAACAACCAATGTCACTTTAAAATGTCCTGGACAATGATGCTAGTTCTCATCAACCTGGAGGGAATCCTTATTTCCATACAGGTATAATAAAAATAACCAATTTATAAAAACACAAAATATGAAATTCAATTATTTAAAATATATCAATGGTAAGTTCTAGGTCGAACCCACTGAGATAGTGAATTAAATTGATTAGGTTTTTGAAAAGATTTTATTTTATTAGATTAAAAAAATAGGTGCCAATAAATTGGTTTGTTTAATTTTATGAATGATGAAGAAATCTTGGTGGGTTGTTTTGGAAATAGTTTTTATTTATATAAATAAAAAGAAAAGGAATATCATATTTATTAGTTTTGAAATTACATTATGAATGTCTAATTGCAATTTTTTATTTTAGGGTTAAGGTGAAATTGGATTTAGGAAATAGGTTGATTATTCCACGATTGGTTTTAAATTCAATATTAGGGAGATTCAATGGTTAAAATATCCCCCCTAGATGCGGAAATCCCATATTTTCCTAGGTCTGATAATAAGGGTTTCTTTAAATCAGATTTTTTTTAATAAATTATTTAAAATCTATTCCCCTATATTTGAAAATATTTTTGCCTCCTTTATGATTTTTAGATACATAATGTTAAATTTCATTCCCAATTCTATTATAAATGGCTATGAAAAATGGATAATAAATGGATTGGAAGTTGAATATTAAATTTTTGAACAATACAAGAATAAAATAAAAGAATCCATCCAACAAAACCTTCACACATATATTATATAACCATTGAACCATGAGGGTTTAACCCCTTATCCTAATGATGAGTGAATACGAGTTGATTAGGAAATAAAATAAATGCATTATGAATAAAATATTTTATGATAAATAAAATATAGCTTTTAAAATCTAGTCACATGCTTTTACACATCATGAAATGTATATAGGACATGTAAATATTATACAATGTGTACTAATATAATGACTTATGGCTATTGGTCATACTAAAAAATTTTAACATCATAACATATATGTGTCATTCCATGATACATGTGTTCTTCACTTATTTATCATTTTATATACTTTATGACATGTATCTAATTCATGATTTTCAGCAGTACACAAAGTTTAATTATTATATGATGTTTAATGTCATTTTAGTAATTTGGATCCCACATTTTTTTCTTGGTTTTTCAATTATGTTTCTTGGATGTATTCTATGATAATCGTAAAAAATATAGTTTCATTCCACATAACTTTTCTTATGGTGTAAAGCATATTTTTTATCCTTTTTAAATTATTTGTTGTATCATGTTATAACATAGAAAATGAGATAACAAACTCAAAAATTGGATATCAAAATAAATTTAATGAATAAATATATATATTAAAGCAACATAAAAATCAAATGAAAAACATATATTTGTTTCATGATTTTTAATATTGGTGGTTTCTTACCACCACGTGACCTACAATACCCACCACGAAAGTAGGAATGGTGAAAACATCTTATGTAGTGGTTGATAGTGGAATTCATATATAATATTATGAATTAAGAGGAAAAATGAATACCTATTTAATTGGTGGTATGAATAGATGGTTCTAAATAGTTCTTAATTGTATCAATGCTTCTGGTTCTGGGACCAAAGAGGTAGTGCATGTTTAGGATAAATTTTTTCACATATCTATGGAACATAAAATATCAAATCAGGTCACCCAGACATTATGTAACAGATAAGTTAATATAATTAATAGACTGATTCATAAAAGGCCCACTCCAACTCTTAATATGATAAATTTATAAGATGGATTTTTTGAAATAGTTTCATACAAGGATAGTATGGAGGTGGAGTAGGATGTTACTGAAGGGTGGAAGAATATTTTTCCATGATGGAAGATGTAGCATGCTGGGTCTAGGAACTAGAAGAATATTTAATAGGATTTCAATAAAATGGAATCACAGTCATATTTAGTTTTTGGTAAATATCATCATAAAATAGTGGTTTTTGGTTGCGGCATGAGGATTTTGAAGAAAGGGAATATTGATTCGATTAATCATCCATTCAACTAATAGAAAATAACAAGAAATACAAAGACCACTCCAACCATATGAATCCCTTGGTAACCAGATTAGCATGAAATCTAAATAAAACTAATTTAGAGGAACGGATGAATCCAATGTTTATTCATAAATGTAGAATTATATTTGTGTTATAAACACATTGTATTTATGTGGTTGAAGTACATATTTATAATGTTGAGTAGAATAAATTTAGGATGTTAGAATATCAAAGGCAGTTATTGGAACTAAAGGCATTTCATAGTGTCCAAAATTATGCATGCAAGGAGGAATTTGACTAGAATAATCTCTAAAATTCAAAGGAAGTGATTTTGGAAGAAGATTTCAATATCAAAATATTAAAGGTGGATACTAGTATAATGTACGAGAGGTCAATTTTATTTGATCTTATTGTTGAAAAAATAGACAGGATCAACAAACAAGATCAGATTTTGGACCATGGAATCAATGGCTGGAATGTAAATCTAGGAGAATATAGTTATACCTAGGATATTATGTCATATCAAATTGAGTATATCATCAATAATGACTCAAAATGAAGGTAACCTCTATCAAATAGATCATACAAATTTGGATGATTTCATATATTTTAATTATTTTATGGAATATATCGGTAAGTTCTTATATATTTGGAAATTTGGTGCTTCATTTAATGTTTTTGGTTTCTCATATTCCCATAGAAAAGTTTTGATAATTTTTTTTAAAAAAATTTAGGTCTTATCCTCCCATTAAATACAAATTTATATCTAAATGAACAATTCATCAGTATTCCAAATCTAGATGAATTGATTATAATATTATCTTTGTGGATTTTGTATTACCCATAAAGTATTTATTTCATTATAATTAGGAAATATATATAATTATATTTTTTAACTCCATATCTTGCGAATTTATCTTATTTCTGTTTTTGGTATAAAAAATCTGACACTTAACAATTTATCCACCATGGATAACTTTAATAATGAGCAAATGAAAAGAGTGCAGAATATTAATTTTTTATATTGTGCACTTAGTTATTTAGTTTTCAACAACAAACATAATTTCATGATATATTCATATATTTTATTATTTCTACCAAATTCTCATACTAATCTAATTTACATAATTTATAGAGTTATTTTTTTGGTAAACCAATGTGGGGATATTTTTCCATAAAAACATTTCACTAAAGTTTGAGTTCATTAATCCATTCCATGAACAATTTTTTCAGAAAAAAAATGTTCTGGAAAAGTGTATTGTTAATGTAATTGATAAAAGATATTCAGTTCTATAAAATTTAATTTCCATCAATTGAATATGATATAGAATTTACTCAAGCAGATTTATTCACATTAAAAATTCACTACACACATTGTCTCAAAACCCAAACATTATTTTGGTATATAATAAATATATACAATATTAGTATGATGATTTTCATAATATAAATATTCAATTTCTACATTATCATAATTATATAAATGGATTGTATAAAATTCACATATGGTTGTTTTTTTATATAAAATGTTTTTCTTATTTCCTTACAATTTACATATACCTCATCATTTTCAATAAGATTAATATAAATATTATGTAAATATTTTAAGGTTGGGTATTAATATTTAATTAAAATTAATTATAAGTAATAAAACATGAGTATTAGAATAGGTATTTCACAAAGATAAATTTTTTTAACGACATTATCTAGATTTACTCTCCAATCAGCTCAACTATAATTCATACGTAATTTGATGTGATATAATGGGAAAAAAGTTTATCCATTAATAAATTATATATATAGAAATAAATATATTTATAGATCATTTAAATTATTCTTAATTTTATTTCATGTATGTAGACTAGCTAAAGACACGCCATTAATTAAATGATAGAACATTATGTTGATTTACTTGAAGATAGGATTTTCCACACCCATATCATTGAATAAAGTCATATATGGAATACAAAAACTACACAAAAATCTACAAAATAATTTATAGGGGTGTAAGAACATAATAAAAATAAAATAAATTAAATATTTTAGGTGGATTGGAAAATTATGTCGTACATCTATTGAAGAAAACTTCTTCCATCATTATTACAAATGAACGATAAAACAATTACAAAACGTAATAATAAAATGTGCTATATATTTTATTAACAAATTTTTTACATGACAAGAATAATGGTATGGTTTTATAATAGATTTAAAATTATTCACAATCCCAAACATTTATTTTCATCAACTAATCATTTTATTTTAAGTAAATACAATATTCTTGAATGACCGACCAAATGAACTTGGTGATTGTCGATATCCAAAAGATTTCAACACATAACCTATAAATATGGGTAATATACCATTTTACACTAAAGGATATGATTTATAATATAAATATTAATGAAACTAACCAGAATAATATTCTATGAATAAAATTATTTTTTTGATACATAAATCGAACAACTAAGGATTCATGTTTTCATTGAATGGCCTAATCATCAGGATAAAAAATCATCTAGTGTTTCCCCATATAGTATACTACAACTATAAACGTATATATGAATATCAACCCAATAATATTTCAATTTAATAATATATTATAGATCTGTGTAAACTATCAAACACAAGAGAAAAAAGATATTATGGAGGAATTGCAGTCAGTGTTATCTATATCCATCTATTCAACCTAGTCTTAACAAAGCACTACTTTTCATAAAATTTTCATTATCTTGCAACATGGTTAATATGTTCACCAGATTCTACCTCTAATAATTCTATCAAATCTTTTGAACCATTTTATCTATCAATATCAACATGAAATTATTTTATTTTAGGATGATGTGATTTATCTAGGAATGAAATACTGGATTCCAAGAAAATTATAATAGTATATGACTATCAATATATTAAAATACAAACTCCTACTAAATTACATGTTCATATAATATATACCGTAATTGTATAATCTTTTTACATACATTTTCTCAACTACATAATTATATTTTGTTAGTGATAATTATAATATATATTTTAAATACAATAATCTCACTTTTGTTCCCCTTGAATGGAATATTTACTTGTGAGTGTCTGAATCTTCCCATTATATTACATTGATATACAACATTAATGATTCATCCCTCTATAATCATATTTTTTATAGTTTTTTTCTTTTAGATATCATATAATTAATTTGCTAGATTCCAAGGGTGAATTCTCTTGATTTGACAGGAAATAACTAAAAAATTAATGTATAATTTCCATTATTGGAAGATAGTGAACCATCATGTAAAAATTAATATCATTCCACTGAAGAATATGGAGCCATATCCATGTGATTATTCACATGATATATATTAATTGCCTACTATTTCAAAATATTAATGTTTTCAGAAATAGGATTTAGATCTAATTTTATCCAGACATAATAAAACAATCGATTATATTATGAACCTAATCCCTATGAGACAACACAAAATTTTCATCTTCTCAATATTTTTTAATTATCATTATCAATATATTTATTGGTTAAATATTATTATCAATAATGAATCTTTTAAAATACTATTTTTGTATCCCTTTAATTATTCAAATGACCAAAATTTCTAGAGGTATACCATCCCCAATCAAGTGAAATTTAATGAAAATATCTTCTTAGATATCCATTTGTTAGAAAAAATGGTCTCTCTCACCATATAATACTCTTCTCAATAATGAATGTTTTGTACAATCCATTCCATTTCGATGGTTCTTATTTAATAATATATTGTATTTTATTCAACATGAACTCTTATTTATTATTTTATTAGTCTACAAATCCCACTAGTTACTTCTTTTAAATTTCATTCTCCAAATATCCTTGATGAAATTAGAAACATACATTTATTATCTCAAAATGAAAATATTACAATACAACCAATCTCAACACTCTATGGAAAATAGTATATTTTATTATCATTTAAAATATGTCATATAAGTGAATGAATTATTTTTAATAAAACACATTCATAATTATATTTCTAATGTATAGATAGTTTTTGCCGACATCTTCATTTAAATGAAAAAATAATTTTATTGTTAATGGATTTACTTAATTGTTTTGTAAATTAGCACCAAATTTTTATTCTAATAAAGATTATAAAACTCATACTTTATGGTTAACTACTATATTTAAATGTTACATATATTAGCAACTTTGTCCCGGATCGTAAGTACCATATTATTTATTAGATATAGAATATTAATTTCATGAACATACCATTTAATTGATTTTATAATTCTAAAATACATAAAAATTATAATATGTATTTAATCATTGAAATACTCATTTTTCAGATTCTAGGACTTCAAGATACCTAATGTCTATTTATCCCACAATATCTTCAATTTCCCTTGTGGTTTATGTTAAATATCCTATTAGGCCACTATACATATATTATACCCTTCCATTTGAACTCTTCATAACATTTTTCTATCCAAATACACCTTTTATATGAACATAAATCTATCATGTTAAATACATTCTATCAATATAATTATACATAAATTTTTAATATTTTAAATGACCTTCCCATTTAATATCACATTTCATTATATGATTTCATGATTCTTCAAATAATCTAAATGCTAAAATCCATTCATTATATCATTGTATTGAACGAATATTCAAGTATTCAAATTTTATTTCAGTTTACCATGATTATTTTCATACATATGGTCAATGAAATACTACTAAAAACATTGAGGTTATAATTTCATTAATTCTTTATAAAATATACAACTTATAAAATTTACTAAATGATAATTAATGAAAGACATCGTTTAACTATATATGTTCTACATTTCAATTCTTCACGCCAAAGAACCTCGTTCATTAAAAAGTGAATTGTCATTCCTTGCACAATAATAATTAATTTCTAGTTCATTCTTTAAGATATTATATTATTTTAAAGAATCTCATGTATATTTTTCAAAATTATTATCAATTTGTTATTGTAGATATTTTAGATTCCCATTACACATTACTCATCCCCAATGTTGGACCTTAATGACTTTATCATACATACATTATTACTCTCCTTAATTTATTTTTATAGAACAATAAATTAATATATATAATACTTTTGTTTTTTAGTAAAACCTCACCTTCATTAGTTAATCATTAATGAATTCAAAGATGTTTTTTGATTCTCCATGAGAATAGATGGGTGAGGTCCCCAAATATCATGTTATCTGATTATATTTTCATCTCTTTGGAATCCTTCCTAAAAAATTAAAATATACATTTAATTATTTATTGAGTATATAAATGTCACAACATATGATATCTATCTGATTTCAATTACGGATTTTTTTTCCAAAATTTAAATGAATTTTCTTCTTAGAGAGTTTCTTGAGTTAAAAATTATAGAAAATTATACTATCATATATTATAGTTTTGGTAGTCATATCTCTATCTGATTTTCTATTATGATAAAGAGTATTGAAATGTATCCCAATGATAATTACCATAAATTCTTAAGTGATGTTCTGCACTCCAACATTGAATATTGATCAAATTCAAACCTCTCTTAGTTACCCAATTGAAATTAAATTCACAAATAATCCTGTTTTTTCATATAAACACATTGAGTTGATGATTATTTTTTATATTTATCAATAACTTAATGTTTCCAATCACCAAGATTTCTAGATACTCATAATTCACTGAGTACACGTTGATAATATTTCTAAATTCATAATTTCCCTTGAATTCATTAATTGTAGCATAGTTAAATGATATTCTAAAATCAATTATTCATGATTACACAAAACCACGAACACTTAGTATTGAACTATTACTCTATTAAACTTATATATAATAAATGAAACCATAGCGTTAAATTATTATCAAAATGTATGTAACCCTTAAATATCTTTTTTTTCTTGATATTCCATCTCTTACCACAGTTTGAACATCAATGGCTAGGAACAGTTAATTTAATACAACATATTCTATGGGGAATTCTATTTTAATTCATATACTTATATTTCTTTTTGTGATTGAACTATTACTCGATGTTTCCGAAACCACAAATCATATAAGATCATTACTCAGGATAACCACTAAATATCCTAAAATTCTATGGTTAGTTTCCCCAAATATTTTGTCATGTAATTTATTGTATCTACAGTAAATATTATTAATTAAAATTCCTTTTTGAATAAATATATTCCAAACCATGTAATTTAGTAATAGAATCAAAAAAAAACTACATTGGGTTATCTGTAATGTTATTATTTGTTATATTTAAAAAATTATAAATAATTATATCAATTTAAAAAATAATAATTCTACAGTGACCATTATGATTAGTTTATTAATGGTTATGATAAATTCCCTTTGAGTTAGATGGAATGAGTGATGTCCTCGACCAATCGAATCATACCCTAAAATCCCATTTATATGAGAATCTATTGTATATAGATTCATAATTATTTTTTGTCGACCATTCCCAATATGATATTCAAAATCTAATGCATTAGTGAAAATATTTATAGGTTTAGGTCAATATCAATGAGATCATTGACCAAACCATGTTTTTCAAACCACCCCAGAAAAATATCACCATCACACAACTTACCCAAATGGAATTCACTGGTGTGGTAAAAGGATATGTACATATACATTTATAGTATGAATTTTAATATATTTTATTATTAAAATAATGATTTTATTTATCACTTATAAATATAATATTTTAAATGATTAAATAATTTTTTTTATAAAAATATATATTTTTGACATAATGAAGTACACATTAAATATTTTTTAAATATATAGTTTATATCAAGAATTTTTTTTTATTAATATAATAATTTTTTTAATTAATTAAATATTAAAAAAATATTAATATTATGTAAATTAATTATATATAATGATAATATAATTTAATGAAATTCAAATTATTTTTTATAAGGGTCGAAATTCATTTATTGTAATAATTAGTACATTTCAATTTATAATGATTTATTATAAAAAAATAAAAATTATGAAATATAAATAATTATTTTGATAAAATCTATATTATAATTTAAATAATCAAAAAAGATAATCCGGTCATTAATTTTTCATAATTTTTTGTGACATTCTAATTTTTTAAAAAAAAAATTTAAATTTGATATAATTATATGATATGTATGATGACAACAAAAAAATACCAAAAATAATGTAATAAATAAAATAATGATAATACATGAAAATAACTATTTTTACCATTAAAATATTTTTTTCTTGGAATTATTTTATTAGTTTTATTTCCCCTTAATAATTCCTCCAAATATAATTTTATATTTTGATGTCTTAAAATATTTTATTATAAACATGACTCACTTCTACATCAGCAAGGGAATTATTTTAATGTTATCTACAATTATCATTATAAAATATTTAACACCACTTCTATTGGTAAAAATACAATGTCAAAAATCATAGGTCGATTTATGGTTTTGGTTACATTATTTATAGACTCCAAAACCAATGTTTGGTAATTAATAGATATTTTTACTCTCTTTTAATATATAATGTGACCCAAGATCCCATTCCAAATCACTAAACCCCCTTATAACATGATATAATATTCATTTGTATCTCTAGATTCCTTCCATGGTTACCCAATAACATAGGTTGTTACTCCCCATTCATTATTAAAATCAGATAATTTTAAGGGATACTCTCTTTTGACTCTTTATTCAAGAACCTTCTTTATATCATTCATTCTTATTTCAAATTCATATATCTATGATATTTTTTACACCTACCACATACAATACATATGATTACAATTTTAAAATATTCCCCGGTAATTCTCATTAACCCATTCAATAAACCATTACATACACCGGTTATGTAGATGAAATTATCATGTGATTTTACAAGAAAAACATTTATGTATAGAAAATGCATCATCATTTCCACCGAATATTATTTCCATAGTTGTAACTATTATTCATTTAATTGGAATATTATTGTATTTAAACCATACTACTTTATCATTTGGTTAAAATTTAATAACAATATCATTTTTTATGATCAATGTATCATAGTTGTGCTTGTATGTGATATGAATGTTACGAGTAGGTTGATAAATATATATCCCACAAATGAATTGGTTGAAGTTTTTGTCTCATTATATTCCTTTTCAGGTGAATAATATGTTAAATTTTACCAATTATGAATATATTTATTAGTGGTTAGCTTTGATTTTTTATAATATAATTATTTATTAGGTTTCCACTATCCTATGATTAATTTAGGCTTTCATGTTATATCATGAATCATAGTTAAAGATTATGATTTTGACCCCTTTCATGGTACCATGATTTTACTCCTATATAAAATTTAATACCATATGTAATTATATATTTTTATTCCCTTACTGGGAATTCATGGACAACTCATCATATTGTATGACTCGATTTTTTCCTAAATAGTTTTAGAAGAACGATTGAATGTTTGGATCCTATTAAGGATATTTTGCATAATTTCGTTGTATTTATTTTTCATGTTTCTATGCAATTTACTTTTTTTATGAATAACACTAGCCTTTAAAATCATATTTAATTATATAATGTGTATGTATATCTAATAAATTTTGAAATAATGTTCATTAATGTTATTTATTTCTGTTTCCTTTTTAGTGGAAAGTCTAGTTAGTTTTTGTATTATGATTTTAAAACTGTAGTTAAATACGTTTGGATATGAGTAAACAAATAAAATAATCTAAAATTATTTGAAAAGTATGGCGAAAAGTATTGTTTTGATATACTTGTCAGGATAATATAGGTGGATGTGGATATGTTATTGAGGTATATAGGTGTAATAACCCAAAAAAGTAAACATTGAGCTATAATTGAATATCAACACGTGAATGAGAAAAGTATATTTTAGAAACCTTGTTTGAAAATCTGGGGGATATACATGGGTAAATACACAATGTCTTTAAGAACAATTTATTTGGGAATAAAAAATCATAGAATATTTTATTTTAGAAAATAGATCATTAAAAATATCTATTGAAACCTATAAAATGAAAGGATAAATAAGATATTCAATTCATGAGTTACCCCTTTAATGTCCATGGTTTGACATTTTTTATGTTCAGTATTTTAAAAATATTAATCCATACTTTTCCCTTTATTTATTGTTAATGGTAGGAACTAAGAGAAATCGGTTCAACAGTAAATGTGAGGGGAAATGTGATAAAAAACAAAATGACATTCCCAAACTAATGTGAGAAGGAATCACAAACTTTTCAAAAATAAAATATCATTTAAATATTTTTTATACTAAAACATGAATCATGATGAATTACCATATCCCCCTATGAAAGAAATAATCTCAGTTGTGACCTGTATTTAACAATAGACTTTTCCATTTTGTAGATATTGTGCTCCATTAATCATAGAGAAATGGATCAAATCTAATATATGATATTCTCTATCAATTAATTCTCATAGTAACAGAAGGTTGTGATGGTTGTTTGTCATATGGATGGAAAAAAATACCAATAGTGGATGTTGGTTAATAAAATGAAGCCTAAGGTTGATAAAAAATAAATGGAGTTAATGTAATTATGAAAAATTATTTTCGATACATGTTATCCTCTTACGAAATAAATTAAAATAGATAAGCAGTTTCTTATGCTCATCGAATATGATGGAAATTCTAATAGTGTCTATTAGGAAAACATCACAATACATTAATGATATGCCTATGATTTTTATTTTCCCCTAAAAGAAAATAAGACTATATTATTTTTGGGATACAACTATATCAACAAAAATATATATTAATTTGATTCATTGATATATATGAATTAATTATATGATTTCCCCTCAATGTCAAAATGTAGACCAATAAATCTCAAGGATATCTTGAGAAATGATAAAATATGTAAATAATATATTCTAATTCAATAGGTGAAATTAAAAAATATAATGGTGGTAAAAATTTAAAAATTAAACTTCTAAAATGTGTGGGATTTTGCTTCCTGGAAATAGACTGGAGGGGAAAAGGAAATGAATTATGTTATGGAAGGAAAGGAACGTAGAAATTTATTTCAGATGGTAAAACCCACTAATTGTATGGAATAATGGAAATATATAGTTAACCCTCGTCTTGTAATCCATGTTTTGAACTATAAAAATAATAGAAACTATGTCAATAAATTCCCTGAGACAAGGGTTTTTTCTGATAAATGATTACAAAAAACATCATAGACTAGAGAAAATGAACATATGTATGCCATCACAACATCTATGGTAGATCCCAATAATGAAATGGTGATATGTATTGTTGTTATTGATTCATGTATAGTGAAATTACTATATTATTTTATATTTACTTATTATTGCATATCATTGTTGTTTTGTAGAAATAATCAAACACCACCTGATAAAATAGCAATCGTATTGTCGATAAAGATAAAAATTCGGTCAATGTTATCATCATTATAATATAAATAACCCCTATAAAAATTTGATGAATGAATTTCTAGAAACCACAATGATAGTCCCCTTAGTATGATTACATTCAATATTGAGAATTTTTATCCTTTCCTCATGTATAGAAAATATATATTACTATGAGAAGTAAATACCCTATGTATCTGAAATAACCCTTTTATTCTATATGATTGGAAAGAGGATGATTCATATTTGATACCAAAATATCATGAATGGATATGATTAGCATCAATAAATATAATCTAATATAAATGTTTGATATTGAAGAATATATAATCCTTGGTGAAATGGCCATTGTAATGGAATTTGTATATGTGTTTCTCAATGAATTATATGTTCTTCCTCCTATAAATTAGGATTATTTTCTAATCTCGATCATACTAAAATATTTTATAATATTAAAGAATCTGATAGAATTTTCATTTTAGAACATGAACAGTTTATGAAACAATTATAGGAGAATATAGATAGAGGGTTTATATTCCCATGTGTTTCACTATGGGGTAAACCACTCCTCTTCATTAAGACTATGGATCAATTAATATGACTATACTTTGATTATATTGATCTTAATAAGATCTTGATAAATAAAAATTATATTATTAATGGGATAATTACTTATGTGGCCAGCTACATGGGGTACAACACATGACTATGTTGGATCTTCAATTGTATTATTATCAATTATAGTTAAAGGAGGATACCCACAAGACTAGGTTTTGTACAAGGTACGAGTACTATAAGTTGATAATGATTCCATTTTTACACACTAGGGATCTAGGAATAATCATTGAACATAATGAGTAGAGTATTTAGGAGTTACCTTGGAAAATTTGTTGTATTATTTTATGGTGATATTTTTATCTACCCAAAAATTAATGTTTAAGTGGAGGATTATTTAAATACAATATATAAGAAATTTAAAAATGAAAATATTTTTATAATTTATACTAATTTCTGGATTTTTAAGAATTTATCCTTCCTTGGGAACGTCATTACATGCCAAGGTATATTTGTGGATCCTTACAAACGTGATGTAATTGAAGGATGGTCCGAACGAACATCTAAGATAAAAATACATAGTTTCCAAGGATTATCTAGGTACTATAGTAAATTTTTATAAAATTATCACTATTTTCAATACCATTATCCATGTCAACTAATAAGATATCATGTTTTTTATGATTAATGTGAAAAATCATTAATGAGATGTAAAAGTGTCAAATAACTAAACATTTGATCACATTAACAAATAGTTAAGATTTATCTGTGATATTTAGTGATGATTCAAAAATGGGTCTTGGTTGTGTACTCATGCAAGATTAAAAAGTGGTAGCCTATGCTTCTAAATAATTAAATATTAAATAGAATAATGTCCCGGTTCATGATCTATAATTGGATGTTGTGATCATCATGTGGATTAATTTGTTGCATTATCTATAAGGATTATAGTGTGACATACATATTGATAATAAAATTCTCATGTATTTATTCAAAACAAAAGGATATTAATATTTTATAGTGATGGTGGACAAATCTAATAATGAATTTTGATTGATTAACCACTTACCATCCTACAGAATCAAACAATGTATAATATTTTTGAGTTGAATTATTCTTTTAACCATATTATTTAATTGGATTGCATGAGATACTATCTTCATAGACATGATAAGGATATACATTGGAATCACAAAAGGGAATTGATACTACAACAATCAAATAAATTCCTATCCATCCACAATTGAGAGGAGAAAGGAGGTCCATAATGATGATGATTTTTATAGAAAATGGAAACGACTATTCTAATGATCCACGTTTTTGATGTTATAGAAATAAGGATTGGAAATAAGATAGATATACCACCAAAACCACAACTAAATAGGTATATTATATATGATGTTCATATCTTTTCCTTCTTTATTCATCAAGGTATCACTTTTATGTATGTAAATTGTTTGATAACATTTTTATTGGGATTACATGAAGTGAATGATTGTAGAATTTTTATCTCAATTCATTTTATTCCAACAAGTCATTATAGAACGAAAACAGTATATGTTAATGAGGAAACTCTTTCACATTTTGTTATTGAAATGGAAAAATATAAATATAAATTTCATCATAGCCTCTATAGGAAACCTCATGCAAATAAAAACATATTTTTGGTAACTGATATCCATACAATGACTGTGCATTTGATTAATATCAAGGATTATTTCTCTCTCAGAAAAATTACCACGATATAGATTATATAATTTGATAGATTGTATAGAGATACACTATCTATTTTTTCTGATCAATATCGGAGGTTCACCTCATGGCTTTTGAGAATTCATCATTAATAATTTGATATAGAACTGAGAATCAACACTAATTGTCACCATTATATGAAATGAATGTCTACAAGTACCTCTCAAACATTAGAGAATATTTTTATAACATACTCAAAAAAATTACAATGATTTTGGGATCAATATCTTCCCCTAATAGAGTTCACATAAAAAAACAATTTCCTTTATTACATTCAGATGAACCTTTATAGAGATCTGTATTAGAAGTGTTTTCAAACTATAACATAATGGGATGAAGATGCATAAGAGATAAAAATGTGTCATTAACTTATTCTTGAGATAAAAAATATGGTTCAAAACATTCAATTATATATGAAATATCCATAATGTTGAAATAAAATCTAGGTTGATTATCGTCGATATGACCTAGAGTTTATGTTTGGAGATAATGTGTTCTTTCATATATCACTGTGAAATAATTTAATTTTGTTAGGTATAAAGTGAAATAATATTCATATTTATATAATATCCTTTGTGATCATTGATCACATTGGACTAGCATACAATTTATATTAACTCCCACGTAACGTAACTAATGTTAATTATATGTTCCATTTATCCCTTTAGAGAAAGTATATACAAAATACCTCACATGAACTCAATAGATATATGGATACATTATGAAATGATATTTCTAATGAGGAGCATTTTTTGAAGATATCACATTGTTGAGACAAGGTTCTACCAAGCAAGGAAACTCATCTGGTCAAAGTGAATATGTGAAACCACAATTTCGAGGATGCAACACAGGAAAATAATGTGGTGATGAAATAAAATTACCATCACCCGTTTTAGTATATTAAATGATATTTTCTAGGGGGATGTTTCTAAGTTGGTAAAAATATAAAAACCATATCTTTTTTAAGTGAAATTCTATTTTTGATAGAGAAAAGTCTTTATTACGTAATCGAATTATAAAAAACACATACCCTACTTTTATTTATTTTTAATGTTATTGTTTGATTATTTTAAAAGCCCTTTATTCATTAATATTATTGATAATATAAATATTCTATAATGAACATTATGATTAGTGCATTATGTGTTATGATAAAGTCTAATTGGTATAGATGGATGATGTGATTCCCTCAACTGGTAGTATCATACCGTATGATGCATATTTATCAAATATTTTGAATAAGAAAACAACATTTTGATTTTACCATGACCTATCACACGATGAGAATCACTAACTAAGGAATGCATGAAACATTTTATTGTTCCATATTATGCTCATCATGAACTTATCCCAAACCATGATCATCGAACCACCCAGTGAAAATCACATAATCTCACCCTTAACCATTAGGGAAAGCATGTCTCTAAAATATTTCAATATATCTAGACCCAAACAGTGTAAATTTTTTATTTTTATTTTTAATAATCCAATGATTATATTTATCCATGTTTTATATTACTTTTTAAACCATTAAATAGTGATTATAATAATCATTAGTTTTTTATATTATTTAAAAAATTGGGAAATATATAATTTCTATCAAAACTTTTTTTACTGAATTTATGAATTTCATAAATAAATTTTTGTTTAGTATAATATTATTATTAAATAGTATATATTACATATAAATTCTTATATAATTTTATGAAATGAAACGTAATATTATTAAGGATATGAAAATTTTTATTTTAAAAAACATTATTTTTAAATAAATGTATATTTTTTAATTAAAAGTATAAATTCTCATTTTTTTTGGATAATTATATTGTTAAACTAGATAAAATATTTTAAATTGTCACATCAAAATTATATAATTCTGAATCTATGAAATGTTTTTGAGGTTGTAAATTTTTTGGGTGAAAAATATATACGGTATAATTATAGGGTTTATATTATGACATCATAAAATCTGAATAGTAATATTGTAAAAAAAATAAAGAGTCTCAATAACCAAGATAATGATTTTAATTTATTTAATTTTTATTATTGAAATTTATTTTTATATTTTTTGAGTCTATAATGTGCCCTATAAACCTATACACTATTTTATGGATTTAAAGTAAAATATTTATAAACATGAATCACATACACATAACCATTGGTATAATTTTAATGTGTTTAGTTCATAACCAAATTAAATAATTAAAAAAATCCGATTTCATAGATACCATGATAAATTTGAATTGGAATATTTTTTATTACTTTTTCATACATACTCTAAAACCTTTGTTTGGTAATTAATAACTAATTATCATCCATTGTTCTATATAAATCCAATAAAATTACCATTATGCATCACTAAAAACTCTTATATAAAGAAATTGATATAAAATTCTCTCTCTATAGTCCTTCCATGGTTCACGCAGTCTCATTAGAAGCTATTCGAACGAATTTGGAAGAGTCTTCTTAGTGGATGGTATCTCTCATTCTTACCATTACTAGAAAACAATTGTTTCTTTAATATAAAATGTTTATATACTATTATTAGAAAACGGACACAGTTAAAAAAATGTTTAATGGTATATGGGAAGAGACTCCCCAGGACATATGATAAGAGACTCTTCTATTTTTCTTAAACTATAAAAACAAGAGGGAATAATAATCAACATTGGAGATATACCTGGTACTCCCTCTATAAAGATTCCCTCGTACTCTGCCACCATCGTAGGAAACTAATTTCCCAAAGCATCAACTACTCTAGTAGACATGCATTCCAAATTGTGACTAATTGTTTTCACTATCCTATTTATGATATTTTCCTTCTCTTCCATGGTTTCCTTTTCACACATAATGGAAAACCTCATTCTGCCACTACAGACAAACCCAATCCTATTCCTGAAACATTAAATCTGGGTATGAACAGTGGATAGTCTTTCTATAACTATGATGAAATAATAAGGATTAATTTAATAAAGTAATAGATTTATTACAGAACACTCTCTTCCAAGGTTCAGGTCTCACTGTCAGTATGAGTGCATAATCACATTGTCATGGAATATCGATGTCTCCAATAGTAAGGGTCGATCCAAATAATAATTTTGAATATCTATTTATCGAACCGGAGAATTAGAATTAAATTAAATACTCACACTTGCTTCTGTAATTTTTATTTCCATTATAGAAAAGACATCGATCATGCCTCATATCATCCCTATAGCCTCATGCCTATTGTCCTCCATAGACTATAGTTAGCCACTTCCATTTCCACTAGCTCACTGAGATTAGTGTGGACCACTTTGAGTGGTGTTAGTAGGTAGAACCTCACCTCCTATTACATTTCTTGACCGACTACCATGTTCTCCACCCAACAAGAATCCATTTAATTTTTAAAATCTTTCCCTCAGTTGTCCCTTGAACATATCACAATTAGTATTATGATGTGTTATATAATATGGATCCAGATTTCCCTGATCATCATAGGTGAAACATTGCCTCTACATGGGATGATTCGATCCACCCTAATTGACCTTAACCACTGAACCTCTATCCTAGGATATTCTACATAGGATTTCAAAAATCTTGGATCCCTATAAATATGATCAGCAACCAGCTTCCGAGGTCTCAGCTACTGGGTGACCCATACTAGCTCCCAATGTTTGTTCCAACTCTAACATAATGTAACCCACTTCTAAGGCTCTCTCACATACCCCAACATAGGTCAATATAAATGGTATAACACTAAGGCCTTTATCTATCAAAATAACACCACACATTGTTCTGATCCCTAATTAAATGATTGTTCCCCATATGTAATGGGAAACTCGATATATTAGAAAAATGTGATCAGCACTTCACTATTTTCAAGAATCCCTACTAAAAATGAAGAAAATTATTTATCCATGTCAATCATAATTTACTATTATGGAACACTTCCATGAAGAGATTGTCAAAGACAGACCAAGAAAGAATTGTCTCATTGTGTGACTGATTCACTATGATCCACCATTACCCAGCAGATAGAGGAATAAAAATCACCACCTGAACAATCATCTGATCTGCATGAGTCATCATAATGCATGAAATGTGAGTTACTATCTCAAGACAATTTCTATCCCCATTTGGATCTGGCTCACCCTGAAACATCGGATTTTTCTTCCTTTGAAACCCTTGAAAAGAACTCAACCTTCAGGTATCCTCAACTGTTACTACCAACACTAGCTATAAATCAATGGGTGGTGGTATAACTAGTAAAACACATAGAGGGTCTATTAATGGTACATGATTATGTACTGATTACACATCTCCAGGTGGATCATCTTCTTGATCATGTACTGGAATCATGGTTGACAATGTGCCTGGAAGCATCATGGGATTAAACAAGATGTACCATGGAAAAAATATTATGTCTGGGGAACTAACTCAAGAAGGACATCGAAAACACAACCATTCATATATGATGCATGTATGAAAAATTTTATCTAGAACCAATTTTTAAGTGTGCCATGATGAAAGTAAGCTGACGAGAGTCTTGGAATATGGATACAATGGACACCACACCAATGGAGTACGGGGCTTGAAATTCGAACTAAAAATATTTATCACATATTACCACAAAAAAATAACAACAACTCTAGTCCTAGGATAGAACTAGCCACCAATTAAACCACTATATTAGGACCCTCCCCACCGAGGTTCAACTAGTGACTATCTCTATTCTACCTATAATAGGCCAGGGGTTGGCGACCAATGCCGAGCAGAAATATACAACAAATGGGAGGAATTATCATAGAGTAACTATACACAAACAAAAATCTCCAATAACACACAAGACTAAAATGTAAAACAACTAAAAAAATTGTGTGCATAAATCTATGATCCCACAATATAGTATGATAGTAAATTAATGAAATTGAAAAATTGACCATATACAAGCCCAACCACAAACTGTAATGATTCTAACCTATTCGATGGGAGAGAACTATGTCAAATGAAAAATCCTACTAAACACCTCGATTTGACAAGATCTAGCTATGGTCCTCTATCTCCATGTCCTCCCAGAACATCATCAAAAGGTTTTTCATCTTTATAAGACAATACTCGTGTGGGAAAAGCCAATGTATGGGTTAGTATAAAAATACCTATAAGAACACCTAAGAAACATAGAAAACGTATCACCAAGTACAATTATCTCAATTAAACATATAACAATAGTGTTATAATAAAAACCCATGTATATTCAACAAAAATAATGCTACACTAGGAGGTCATAACCAATTTTCATCGACAAGGTCCAGCTTGATGCAATTCTCATTTTGTGAGAGTACACTTCATGATCCATGTTATCATCAATGAAACATGAAGAATAGGACTAAGTTATTAGTCCACACCCATGAAATATCACCAGTTTAAGAATACCCTGATTCACATATAGGCGGTCACGCCGAGAACCACTGGGTGACACTATGGACCCAATTTGGATCAACTCGCAACATAGATGATCATATGCCAATGATATTGACAACCCTAATGATATGAAAAACTAGATGGAAGATGAAACCATTCTCATAGAGTTTATGTTGATTTCACAAATCCCAACTAGGGAACGTAAGATGATAAGATATCATACTCCTGCCTCACATAGGGACACTACCACTATATCTAAGACTCATCCTCTAGAGGGGATCACAATATTGAGATTACGATTCAATGTCTTATTGTACCCTTAAGGGAATGGTCCAAGGGAACACACTAAACCAATATAAATACTAACTTTGAAAATAAAGAGCTAAAAAAATCTTGAATTGGGTATATGACATGTTTTTTGGGGGTATATAATGTGTCCTCTAACACCATTCTATTCCCATGTGACAAGCCCTCACTTGACATGTATGTCTCCAAACACACAATGTGTAGAATAAGTACATGGTGAGTAAAAATAGATATTAGCATGCTTGAGTCACTTGGTTGTGTCCATGTATGGTGGTCATGTCCATGTACAAGCCAATGTACTCCGGGATGTGTCTAAGTCTAAGTACAAAACATGCTACATGGATGAGTAAATTTTCCTATGTCCATGTACTTACAAGAATATATGAAAAGACAAGAAGAATGTGGGCACATTTCAAGTGATGGAGTAATAGGGTGTGTGATTTTTTACTTCATAAATAACCCTAGTGCCACATCATGGGGCCCCATATAAGGTGTAATCTTACATTACACCCAAAGCTTCCTGATATTTTCTAGATCCATGAGGATCTGTTCAAATTTTCCCAATACATATTTGTAGCCACCACCTTCACAAGAACATAATGATTAGTGTTCTTCATATCCATTACAACATTGATCGGTTGAAATATCATAATCAAATACACTTCAGATTCGCCTTTTCATTCCATCATTGTAGTACATAAAATATCAGGAAGAACCTAACTAAAAAATTCCTAATGGTCCACCATGGATATTTCACCACCGTCTTCGTACATCGATCACACCACTGATCTTGATCTACACTCGTATTATTGATCCATTGCATTGAATAACAGTTGTGTTATGATCAAATACCTTGTATTTATTGAAACATTAGCCAAATGGATTTTCATTCAATGAACGTGTGCATTATGGCGAGAGAAATAAAAATTCTATAAAATTATAATGACAAACCTTGAGCATTGATCATTTGACCACAATTTGTTTTCATAAAATAATACATATTAATAGGAATAATTCCCAATGAACAATTATCAAAATTCAACAATCTAATTCTATTGATGATGTGTGTATCAATGTTTTTATATAATTTATACAAATACATCTTTGATTAATAAAATGGATGGTAATAACAAAACAAAAAAACCTATATGAAGTTAGTATCAGTCATTGATGGAGAACATTTGTGTTGTTGATGATGAAATCCATGAATTTGGTTGGTGCAATGATCCATGATCTGATCGTGATCTGTCATCATTCTCTAAGAATTACCTCATCTGATGGCGTCTATGTCTCCAGGGTTTGAAACCCAAACCAATGTCAAAACCCATAACCATATATTTAAGTATGATGCATGTTTTTTTTCACAAAAATGAAACAAATTATTTAAATAATATTATTTTATTTATTTCACGCCTGTGAAATTTGTTTCAAAAATGAATCACAATGAAAATAAATATGCCATGTCTAGGGTAAACCACATATTCTGAATATAATGGTTCCCTTATATTACTATTACATTCCCCCATTTAAGAGTTATTCTATTTTTTCAGAAAAATTATATGGATGTGATATTTATTGTATTAAATATATTCCAAACGATTATTATGGAAACACCAGGTCTCAGAATCGTATATCTTCTTAGTGCCTGGTCTAAAAAACTAATCTATATAACATCTAAAAATAATACATTGAAAATATGTTTGGTTATATTTAATTACTTGAATCATTGGTTTGATATCATGGAACACCCTCTATATACCAAACATTAGGCTTTCCAAATATATCAGACATTATTAGAAATTATATTAAATATTTATTAAATAATTTAAGTATTATATAAGAAAGTTACCTACAATGATTTATAATTATATCCATTTTAAAACCCTTTGAATGAATAGAGTGTTGGGTGTTAAATATATAAAAATATTTTATGTAATCTAAATGATTGATTTCATTAAAATAATGAGTATATAAACCTATTATGTGTTGGGGTTACTATGAAATTATGCTTGTATATCATTAATAGGGAATTATTTATATGATAAAGGTTTTATTATATTCACATGATAAAATAAAAAATTGAAAAAAAATGTTTTGAAAAATTATGTACTAAAATTGAGTGGACAAATGATAGGGATAAACCAAACATTCCAATAAAACTTTTCAAATTTTTACAAGATCACACAAGAAAAATAACAAATCCGGGGAGGTACTCTAGATAGATATATAGAGAAGTAATTGATGCCTAATTTCAATGCATTAGAGATGAATGGGGTAATGTATGTCTAATTATAAAAAATGAGTAGAATATTTTTTATTCATTACTAGACATAGGCTTTGGACTATATGTAATAAAAATAGAAAACCATTGTCCTTCCAATCATTTTACCCCAACATATTTGAAATTTTGGGATTGGCTTTTTTGTAGTTAAATTTTTACAAATAAAAATATTTAATAAAACTAAATTTTATATTTGGTTAAGAATATTCAGTAGAAGTATTTTGAATAAAAATTATTTAGGTTTTAAAAAATTATATAATGAATTGAAAACATATTTTTTAAACTTAAAAAGATTATATTAAATAAAAACATAATTTTTCATGAATAATCATTATAATATTCATTACACCATTTAATTTCAATATGATTTAGTAGCATGTATTGTATATTCATATTGAATTTTACATTTTACTGAAAATTTCATCTTTGTAAAAAATTATTTGACAAATCACTATTCCCTAATTTCGACTTAATAATTTTAAAAAATAAATCCATTTTATCTAAATAATTTTCTAAATATTAGAAAATTAATTTTTAAAAATAAATAATAATATATATATTGAAAACAATTTTCATTAGAAAATATTTTTTCATACCCTTATAAAATATCATTTGAAAAATTATTTTATTATTTATATATAATTAAATAAAATTTATTATATCATACATTATAAAATATAAAAGTATTTTTTTTTAAAAAGGTGGGTTCTGGTCAAAACACCAGAACTAAGGGCTTTATTCAAAGAGAAATAGTCAAAAACAAGTTAAAACAAACGGAAAAGGGCAATTTTCTATGTGTTTATGAAAAATGTATTTTAATAAAAACTGGAAATATATATTTTCAGAAAAAATAATATTATAGTTTCTTTATATAAAAATTTTATTTTATCTTATTTATATTCTAATGATGTGAATTTAATATTTTATATATGTTTAACCCGTTAAATAAAAATTTAGGATGGATGAATCCCCAAATTCATTTCAAATAGAATTTAAACATTAATATTACTTGTGGTCTAGTGAAATATCATTTTATCACACAAGAAAAATCTCTATGGGTATAGTGTGTTACAATGGTACATTCATGGGTTCATTCAACCTTTGTTTATTAAATATTTATATATACAATAATGATCTTCTCTTTCAATGATACCACTTAGACCTGAATTGTTGAATCTTGGATTGGCCTTCGTCAATGTTGATCCAAATTGATGTAACTCCTCCACCATATTAAAAAAAATTACATCATAATGGATATTCCAATATAATGAGCTCGTGGTTTCTCCCTTATACATTAACTATCTCACATAATTAATCGGTATATGTAATAATCCATATGTTAACAATATTAAATAGGTAAATGTTCCCCAAATCTCGTAATGACTAATTATCATAGCACCCAACTATTATATAGGAAAACAATCTTACAGGCCAATTTTCATAATGGAAATGGTGATAATGTCCATATTAACATCCTATAAATTCCATGAAACCAATACTGTAATTAAATGTCTTCATTTTTAATTCCCATAATATTTTGATTCTATGGATAAAATTATCTTTTTAATAATATATTTTAAAAAAATTATTTTTTTGGATAATATGAGCCTGGAGACATATGAGTTTTTCTTTTATTAATTACATTTTTTTGAATTTCTTGTATTAGTTACAAAAGTCTTTCAAATTTCTTTTCATTTATTGATATTTAATTACATTTTAATCCAATTTATCCATCACAAAAAATACTTTTCTCAGGTGTTAAATTATCCCACATAAATGATTACTCCCATGAAATTCCATGCCACCTAATTTAAAGGGTATATATTCCTTTTTCACATCTTTAGGTACACATATTAAATCATCAATCATGGGAGTTATCCATTACATTTTCATGAGTTGGGATTTCTAGTTACTAAATACCTATTCCCTTTAATATTGAATATGGATCATTTCTTATTCATATAATTTATTTGGTACATATATGACCATTTATGTAATGTATATATATTTATTTTAACATATAAATTCATAATAGTGTAATGTGGACGATGTTGTAGACATTATAATTACTTGGAGGTAGTTTTAACTGATGAAAAATTTCACTAACATAATCTAGAATCCCAAATGTTTTGATGTACGTTTTTGTTAGTTTCCCCTTGATTAAAAATTATATAAATCCTTTACATAGTGATACCTTGAGTAATAAATGATCCCTAATGTGAAATTCAATCTGCCTTTATAAATTATGTTCATATCTCTTTTTTCATATTTAAAAATAATACATATGTTTCTAGATAACATCATTCATTTTCATCTTGAATTTCGCAATTACGGGACATAATAATTTTCCCTCTCCATCCTTACCTAATCATGTTGGATTGTTACACATTTTCCTATAGAGTTCAACATAAGGATATGTTTGAATACTAGAATTGGAATTTTAGTTATATAAATATTAAATAATTAGAATATATTGGTCCTAACTACCATGAATATAATATGATATATCCTTTATCATATACTCCAACTCTCAAATAGTCATCTCTAGTTACACATAACTTGGAATATAATAGGTTTTGATAAATTTTAAATATGTATTGATATACATTTGAATTCTTGTCAGAAATATAGATGTAAATATAGATAATGGTCATAAATAGTTAACAATGATGCTCTATAAAGCCTAAAAAAATCATGTATATATAGACAAGTAAAGAATTCAAAGGAGAAGTCAGGTCTTTTGTTGATAATTTGGTTATGAATTTTCAATCCATAAATGATTTCCCATATGGAATTATCCCCTTGAATTTCATAGGAATTCTAGTCTGAGAGTCAATATTTCTATCTACACATATTAATATATATAATTGTAGTGGTTTTATTACTCCCTTGTAATTTAATGACTTCACTATTAATTGCTGGCATACCAAACATCTTCTAGTATATATAGAAATATCCATTCTCATATTACACCCCCTTAATGATCACACATATGTTTGTATATTCATTCACATTAAGGATGAATCTATAATGAGTAACTATGAGCATTGTCCATCAAATCATTCATTATCTCAAGAATTTATTTGATATATAACCTTGTACTATAACACCATAAACATAATAGAACCTAGGAAAATTTAAATTTTTCATAAACTCTGTATTATTTTTTAAAATAGCATCATATATTTATGATTTATTAATATTCTCATATAATAATTATTTGGAAATAATTTGGGATTGGAGTAATGATGTAAAATACCTTATTACCTCATTGTATATCTTTACCAATTCATTGATCAATGGATTTCCTTAAATCCACATTTTTTCTAAAACTCTAGGGTCCATCATAATGAATGCGTCAATTTATTTATTTTCATTTTTGATGTGATGATGAATATAACAATTATAGTACAATTGAAGATCTAACCATATTATTTTTCTAATGTATTTTTACTTTTGGATGAAAATATGCTTCAAATATGGGTGGTTTTATATATATAAAGCGTCTCCATATAAATATAATGGAAAATTATTTTGAATGAAAAATAACATCAACTATCATTAAATCATGTGTAAGATAAATATACTTTTTTGAATTCAAATTTTTAGTTTGATAGGAAAAATACTTGTAATTTTATATGATTACACATCCATTTCCATTGAATGATGAGTCACCATAGGTGAAAAAACATTTTCCACATGTGTCTAAAGATAGAAGATGTCCAATAACCAATTTATTCGTCAGTTTTTTGGAAACATTCACCACACTTCATTCTCTTGATGAACATAACTCCCTTTTGATTTATCCTAGAAAATGGAATCTAATTCTATGAATGTTTCTCTAAAACTATCAATATTACTATTCTAGATAAAGGAATGAAAAATTATTATTCACTATTTTATATTGAGACCACTCCACTGCTAACTTTTTCTTATATTTGTCAACTAAAATCCCTTCATTGATTTGGTTGTGTCCATTTAATGCAACATATTATAACTTGGACTCCCATATAATTCACACAAAAAAATCCATGTTCTCCTCAGATCAAGTAAAATAACCCTTATATGAATCTTATGACCATCAACACATTGAAATATATCCAAATATCATCGGAATACACCACCACATATTTAGAAATGTAGTACAAAAGATTCAGTAAAAGTGATTTTTTGCTCCCCGTGGAGACCCGCCAAGCCTAGTAAAAACATTCTCGAAGTGATATATTTTTTAATTAATGGTACTATACAAGAAAGTGTTTATATAGTTTTTTAAATGTGGTATTGGATCTATGTATGGGTTAAATTTATAATTCTATCCAAATTTATGGAAAGGATCTTGATAATTCATTTAGAAATAAACTGATTTACCCCAAATTAATAGGTACATTTATTATCATAGTTAATATAATTTTTCCTCTTATTCAATAATAACTACCAAATTCAAGGTTATAGGATCCATTTCATGACAATACAATGTCACGCTTACTTCTCCATTGATAACATTTTTTGTATGTTATTGAATATCAAATAAACTATTAGATATATTTTTATAATACATATAGATATGGCATGGTGTATAACCTAGTGGTCAGTCATTATAAGGCAATGTGTATATCCTAGTGCTACCTTTAAAATAATTTTTTGATTTTATCTGTTTAAAAAATAGTAAAATGAAACATAAAACAACAATGAAAAAACACAATAACACGAAGAATATAATAATAGAAATAAATATAGAGATATTTAACCACAAACCTGATGAAAATGAAGTTAATAGTAATATACTTCCTCTAGGTTGATTTACTATACTTTCAATAATTGATCTAAAGAAAATTAAACTACCCTACTCCACCACATGTAGCACATGATCAATATCCAGATAAATACACTTCTCTCACATAGAAAATGAATGAAATCAAACAAAATTTCCTCCCACACCAGATTTCACTCCCAATTTTGAATTGTTTTCCTAGTTCAAATAAATTTTATCAAGGATCTCTCCGCATTAATATGTGATTGTCGCAATGTCAAATAATCCAAAAACCATTCCTGAAGAACTAATAAGAGAATACAAGTGAAGAAGAGTGAAAAAATGATATTATGATAATAGTATGTTGTCTCAATGATAATGTGTGTCATCACAACACATAAATTTATGATATAAATTTTATATGAAGGAATAACATGTGTATGATTGAAGAGGATATTTGATCTTTAAGAAATGAAAATATTGTCCTCTCAGAACATGGTCTGCATGTTAGTTCTCCATGTTACTAGGTAACAGATCAGATGAAGTTATAGCTAAAAACCAAAAAAAATTATATACAAAAGGAGAAAAATATAAAATAGAGATAAGAACAAATAAAGAGAGATCAAAGTGATAGAGAAAAAAATTATAGAATGAACCCTTCCAATATGTTGAAATTAAATCTAATAAAAATGGAAAAAAAACAGAAATTACAAAATGAGAGTAAAAATAATAATTCCATGTGTCACCCATCACAAATTATTATAATCCCAATGTGATGAAAATGAAACACTATCCAAAAAGATAATACACCTATGTATCACTTTTGGATCCAAATAACTATGTATGAAATAAAATTAATAATAATTGGAAATTATTTAATTCAATAAATTATTTCCATTCTCCCTTCATGTGTTTTCTTTAATAAATGTCTATTGTATCACTCTACCCAGTGAAGTCCTAAAAATGTAGTCAAAATGTCAAAAAACATGACTACATTCATCAAAAACTCATCACCTCATCGATGATGGAACATATCCCTTCAATATTAATAAAATATCATCCATTATATTGATCAGTTTCTATGCAACAACCTATGTAATTATGACCAAAATAATTTGATCGATTAGTCTCCAAAATTGAAAACAGATTGGACCTGTAAATAAACATTACAATCATATTCAAATGAAATATCAAAACCCACTCTAATCACAAATTAAAATAAATATAACAAGGGGAAGTTGAATTCAATATGGAACATCACATTCATACATAACACTATATTTCTTATTTTATTTCTGAGAACCCAATGACTATAAAAATTTGGAATTGAGCTTTTTATTAAGTGTCTGTATAGATATTTATCCTTATCTTTGAGAAATTGTTGAAGAATGATCTTATTATTCAATAAATATAGAAATCATCCTCGAATTGAACTCAGTTTCTAGGGAATCACAAAGTTGTAATAGTCACGATTTAGACCGAAGTATCAAATAGAAACATAACTCTTGTTACTAGACATTCATCCATCATGTTTGATCAATGGAAAAGACCATTAACTGGGATTATCTATTGATTCAAACCATAGTTGGCTAGGTTTGAGAAATGGCATGCATCGGGAGTAATGACACCATCGATTAAACCCATATCTTGTTTTATTCCCTCGTCTTGGTTCTTATTCATAGAAATCTTAAGAACAGAATTTATCATTGTTTGAAGTTAATTCTTTTAGAATCTATGTTCTTCAACAAGGAGATTGGTATATCTATTCTGGTTAAGTATTCATAAACAAACCATCGACTGATAGTCTTCACATATGGGCTGAAATCATCCTCAATTCCCTAGTCCATGCGAGTTTAGATTACATTAAATTAATTCAGATATAGGGAGAGGGTAATCCACTTCTTTATGAAGGATATATAATTCATTGGGTTCCATTATAAGGACACATAAATCAAAATAACGGGACCAGAATTAACTATAATTGACACTCCCATCACATTGGCAATCATGGAGGAAATGATTTCATCTTGAGAAATCAAGCTTAACAAGAAGCATCAGTTGGGTTGTCATCTTCTTCAAAATTATATTCGACCTACACTTGAATATATCCTCAACTATGTATGATAATATTTTTATGTCGTGAGATTTTAAATGAAATAAATAATAATATATTATTAGAATATTTTTTCTTAATGACACAAAGATTAAATTTATCTTATGGAAATTTTTCTTATAGCCATCCCTTCAAATTTATCTAAAGAAGATCAGAAATATATATATAGGTTATCAGAAAATATCATACATTACATTATCAATTTTAATTTTATTTTATTCCATACTATGAAAAAACCACTTTCAAATGAGGAAACAATAGAAACAAAAAATAATCAATAACAATAATAATTCAAAATATTAAAGTGCATTAAACAATTACTTAGAATAATTGAAGAAAAAAAATTATAAAAAATAAGAAAATAAATAATTAAATATGAATATCAGAAACATTATTTTAAATTTTATATAATTAATATCATAAAAACATTCATTTATTATACACTAATTTACAAATTTTAACTGAAACAAAACAATTTATGAATTAGAGACAATGAATCTATGAATCCTAGATTGACCTAGTAAATTCGTATTTAATCAATAAATATATATGTGAAAAATAAAGAATTTATGTCGAAAATGTTATGATGAGCGAGCCACATCAAATTCAACCAACACATTAGCATTGCATGTCCTTATGCAATCACTTATACAATTTTGGTAGGGGAAAATAAATATTAAATTTGATAAAATGAAATGCCTCATAGAATAAAATCTCAAATAATTTTTTATCCATCGACTCCTTGAACATAAAAATGTAATTTCCATGTTAAAATAAAAATAATTTATTTTAATTATTGGTTCTCATTTATCAAGAGTAAATGAAATAAAATATTTTTAAATGAATTGTACAAATATCAATTTGCATCCAACTTGAAGTCCAAAAATATCTTTACATATAGGTGTGTTGACACACATAATTAAATGGAATAATAAATAAACATTGTTCATTGTTGGACAAATTTAATATTTATAAGTAAGATAAATGACCATTGATCAACATAAAGAATTAATAATTTATAAAATGAAGAATTTTTATGCCTCATACTGAATTAGGATTTATAGTTTTATAATCTATTTGGATACAAATATATTGAGATTCTTTCAAAACAAAATGTTCAAACCCAATGAATGTTGTATAACATTCAAATTTCTTTTACCAAAAACTGCTTTTTCAAAATAGAAATTAAAATTATGATCACAATTAGATACATGGAGTTATAAAATATAACATCCACAAACATGAATTAAAATATTCATACTCATGAATAATGATATCCCACTAAAAAATAATTAAATCCACAAGAAACTCAAAATATTTAAATTTTTAAAGGGATTACGATGGGATTTCCATTAAATAAGAATGTGTATTTTTAAGAAAACAGTATCCACCATAGTTAAAACATAATATTTTAATAAATTTAAAATTTAAAGGTAGAAAAAAATAGTAATAAGTTTTTTTGAATAACAAAAATTCAATTCGGTAGTAGAAAAACACGAAAAGGGGTCATAAGTATGTTAAAAAACGATACTAGAACATCATATTAAACAATTACATCATGAACTATAACACCTAACATTTACTACACGAAAATTCAAGAACAAAAATATAGATTTTTTAGATATGTTCCATGTAACATATTCAGTTTTTTTCTAAAAAAATATTAGAACCCCATTATTAGCATCCTAAGATAGAAATTCATTATTAAATTTATATAAATTAGTTCCAATTTCCATAGTTATTTTCACAATAAATTTGACATGTAAAATTACAGACATAAAATCTATAAAATTAATTAGTAAACCACACATAGGAAGTAATATATTTTTTAAAAAATATTTTCTGAATAGAAGTACAAAATTTTTTATTTTCACCCCACTAGTTTGATTCCTTAATAGTTAAGTCTAAGAAAAAACCACCCATTTTTATCACATGAGTAAGACACATTGTTATGTTGATTACTATCTCCTGAAACATGAAAAAAATCATTATATTTTTGAATTTGATATCCAAATCTTGAAAAAAAATGATTTTTAGTATGAGAGTTTATTTTATATTACTCGAACTTGTTTCCCCTTTTAGTACATTGAAAACAATTGGTTCATACTAAAATGTGATGTAAAATTATACTCACAAAAACCATAAAAATATAAAAATATAAAAACATACATGCATTAATTATTAATTAACAACATAAAATATTTCAACTAAAATTTAGTAATGATGCATGTCTGACATTTAACTCTTCCATATCTTCACCAATGAGCAAGATTAATAGAGATGAAAATAAATTGGAATGTATCCCTCCCCAAAACATGAATTACATAATTTTAAATGAACTAGAACACATGAACATTATGAGTGGAAGGGTATAGCCATAAGAGTTCAAGATGGGAATGATGTTATCCTATATGGATTGTCACACTATGGAATGTACTATTTTCATATTATTTTCCTACAAGAATATATTTAAATAATTTTTAAACAAAATATTAAAAGTCGAAAAACAAAAAATATAATGAAACCAATATAATATTGGGGTTTACCCCCAATGATTTTCTATATTTATACTTTCAATATATGGATAGCCATTAGTTTACCACCAAGCAGGTGAGGGGTGAATTTTTTCATTAAAAGCAATATAAATGTTTCTTCCTTGTGGGTATCCTCACACACTGGTTTTGTGAGACATTGAAAAATTATTCTTTTTCTAAAACCACATTTTCAATGTAAAATAATGACACCACCTCCTATTATGATTAAATAGCATTATTGAATTGCAAGGAAGCCTAGAGAAAGAATTGATGATCCTTGATCTAAACTAAACAATTAAAATCAAATAAAAAAATAAATTAGAAACTTTTCTTTCAAATTTAAAAAGATTAAATAGATGCTAGTAAAATGGAGAAGATAAATCATTTGGATTAAAAATTTCATCTTCAAGATCAAGAACCGCTATTGTGGGTAGAAAAAAACTTCTTCAACATCTCCCATATTGATATTTTCAGTGTGGTCCTATAGAATGCACATTTTCTCATAAGATAAAGACTAAAAATCATCTTGAACTCTAAGGTGGTCACAAAATTTACATTTGTCTCCAATATTTACTAAGAGAGCATAAAAAAATATCATGTTCCAAATAAACAGAATTAACAAAAAACTATATTTCATCCAAAAAAATTACAAATCCCTAGGATTTTGTAGCATGTTCTTCATTTTGATCAAAAAAATTTCTTAAAAGTGTTTCCAGGAATGGAATTAGGTATTCAGAATCATGGAATCTATCTACAAAAAATAAAAAGTGTCATACAAGGAATATGAGATGGAATATTGAGTAGTATTTTTTTTTGAGAAAAATGATCACCAAGGATCGAATATTTAAAAACAATGAAGTTAAACAATCCAGAAGGAGGGTATTTTAAATTTCTCCCGAACAAGGAAATGTATCATGTCATCAGGAACAATGTTTAGTCATGGGGATCTTTCTTCCAATATACCCTTATAAGAAAGCCCATCCACAATATAATATCCTTCTCAAAAATGATGTCTTGGAAGATATTTCATTTTGGCAATCATTTCATGGCAGGTGATCCATTTTCCAATCATTTCCCAAGAGAGTTGATTCTGACCAACAATAACTGCCTGCACGATCAAGGATGAATCAAAGTCTAACCTTATATTTTTCCAATGATATTGACAATCTATATTAACTAACATGATAAACATCATAATTTCATCATCTGAGGTAGTGGAATTTCCTGAAAAATCATAAATGAACTCCACTACATCACACTGAGAGTCCCTGAATATGACCCTCAAACCTGATGGTCATAGATTTTCCTAGGAGGCTGTGTTAGTATTTCATTTCAACCATCCATTAACTCGATATGAACTGTTAAACCATGAAAAAATTAAGATACATACGCGTGGGGTAAAAATCTTCATAAGGAATATCAAAAATGAATATATGTCAAAAATTTGTCTGGATTTTTTAAATAATGCATCTCCAATCTCCAACCAGATAATAATACATTGCTCAACAAGTGGACACTTCTTCTTTGTTCATACGTTAACTTACATCACATTATCCACAATTTGTTGTGGGATATAATTTTGTTTTAAAACTGTTCTAGATACTAATCTGAAAAAGTGTGAAAATAATTTTAGTTATTTATCTATGGATTATGTAGAAGGTTTCCTAAACTCCTTATAATCATCTATAAGTTCAATGAAAAATACATCACAGAAAATTTGAAATTGTTCCCTGTCTTTGTAAGTATTAAATACCATAAAGTCATCTGATAGCAGTAGAAGTTTATTTATATATATATTTTATAATGCTTGAAATCGAAAACAAAGAAGGGATAATATATTCATGCCACCCCAAAAACAAAACCAAATTTAGATATCCTATCATATTAACTATCATTGATAAACTTATAATCACCCATGATATATCACAATAACTAACCTAGGGGTAAATCTCAATGTTGAAATGTGTTTATCCTTGTAATAAATTTAAAATGCTTTTTGGGATTTTATCTATTTCAAAAAAAATGTAACATAATGTTATCATTTAAAAACACTAGAAGATAAAGAAACTAAAATACGAAACAAACAAGGAAAACAAAAAGAAGAATAATAAAATTATGTATCTTGAAATAACCATCTCATGGTTGGTTCACTATACTTTGAATCATAGATATAAAAATAATTAAAATATGAGGCTCAACATCATTCAATGCATGCTTGATCTATCGATATATACAACTTTTACCTTTAAATAGAAATAATTAACCCAAAAAATATTTCCACTTTCACATGAGAACTATCATAAATATTAAAATTTTTCCAAAGCCAATTCAATTTCTCTAAGGATCTCTTCCCATATAAAGGTGATTGTTGTTGGGTCAACAAATCACACAATCTATCATAAAAACAAAGTTGAGTAGACATGATCAGAAGTGTAAAATAAATTAAAAAAATTGAGAGTATAGAACTATCATCTTGATAATGTTTTCCATCACAACACCTTAATTCCTGATCAAAGTGAATGTTGACGAAGGAACTACAGATATCCATAAAGTGAGGAGAATTGCCTCAAGTCCATTGGTCTACAAGATTTTTATGAATGTTTGGACGAAGGAGATAACAAAAATTTATATAGAAGGAAATCTTATTTAATAACATAATAAAATAAAACATAGAATAATAATTATTGGGGTTAAACACTTAATCCATAAATTCCCAAGACCCACTCATGTGTATGATGAATTATTTTTAATCAATTAGATTAACTATGTTTATGTAAACTAATTAGATCAAGAGTCAATCAAAAGTTGAATAATGGTAGAATAAATATCATGTGTGGGAAATAATGAACAGGTATTACATTTTTCGACTCCTTTAGGGACCCATGTGCATAGTGAGAACATTATTTGGGAAACTATTTTATTATGAAGTGATAAAAGGAAACAATAAATATACAGACACGAATGCATAATAATAAAGGACCATAGAATGTATCTGAGAAGACTGGAATTTTTGAATTAGGTGGAAGTGGTCATTGCTTCCACATAGAGTCAGCCTCGAAAAGTCATGGATAGACTCATGCACACACCCATGTAGGATACAATAACATACATGTAAAATTAATTAAATTGCTACAGAGCCAATAAATATATACCATATATTGGTTATGATTTAATTTTTTTGTCAAGAACTGATCCTTCTTGGAGTGCAGTCATCTGAACATAGGCGATTCCCCACTTATGTGTCTCCATTTACTCCAAAACTAATTGGGTCCAAATTGAAATCCATTATAAAATTAAATTATTTCAGTCAAAAAAAACATTCCAGCCACTATATCATCAATGAATGTATCTTCTGGAACCAAACCCCTGACTCAATACATCTTCTTTGATGGAAATTAACCCTTCAATATTTTAACTGGATCAGTCTATCGATCGATCATTACTCATAAAACAATTGTATTCATTTGTTCGCAATGTTGACAACAGTCCAATACATCCAACAAATAGGGGAAACACAAACAAAACAAATATCAATAATAAATTTAATAATTGATGGAAAACAATATCGCACGGGGAAGTAAAATTCATCATTGATGTTTACATTTAGATGTTCCATAATTTTTCTTTCCTTTTCATTGAGCACAATAACCAAGAGAAATATGTATTGTGATATGGAATCAATGGATTCCTCGATGTCATTTATTTTTCATTGAACAATCCTCGATGAATTGTCTTCTTATCCCACAATCTGACACATCATGATTTTATTGACATCAGCTTATGTGGCATCAGAACATTGAAATCGTCATTATTTACATGGGATAACACAATAAAAACAAATCACCAAAAGTTCATCCATCATGGTTCATCAACGATGGTGACCATCAAATGGGTTAATATATGGATTAAAACTATATAAGTATCTATTTGAGAAATGGAATTTATCATCCATCCGTCAATATTTTCTCGATTAACCCTATATTATATTCCATTCTCTAGATTTGTTTCCTATTAAAAGAAAACCAAAAAATTATATGGTATAACATGAACATCATCCTTAGAGCAGCTCAGTTATTCATCAATGATCTTAGTTCTCCATCTACGGTGAGTCATCATCAACATGCAATCAGCTGGTCTTCTCCAAACAAGGGGTTCGATCTTCCATGGTTCTATTGTTCTGGTTTTTTTAGATTACATCACTGAAATTGAGATCTGGAGCAGTTGTGCCATATCATTTTGAATAACTATAAGAAATACTAGAGACATTACAATAATAAATTAACATAATAAATAAATCATTAAAATCATAATTTATTTTAAATACTGAGAAATGAAATAATTAAATTAAATACCACACATAATATGTTACAATAAATAAAAATAATGATTTTAAAACCACCATTTTTCTTACCCAAATTTAAACAATTTCACCTAAATAAAACAACTTAGTTTTTAGAAATATATAAATGATAGAAAATAGATTAACTAAATAAATAAAAATTTTATCTTCAAATACACATTAAAAATGAAGAAACAACATTTGGTAAAAATCATGAAAAATTAACTTCATTATGTTAACCCTTCAAATCAAATTAAATATCTTTTCATATACAATTGATCTTACAATTATACATTGAGATCTAATCTATCCATATTGTTATACCAAATGGTCGGAAATAATATTTTTTAGAGAAAACTATATAAAGGAATCTATATATAATCTTTATTACCGAATATTCCCAATATAATTTTTAACTTATAATTCAAATTCATACAATTTATGGTGCAATTAAAACATTAAATTTGATATAGTAATACATAGACCAAAAATAAAAAAAATATACATGCTAGATTTGTGTTCAAAATGAGTTTATATACTTCTTCATCATTTGGAATCGTTACCAAAATAATCATTGTAAATAAAATTGATTTAATAATAAGAACGTTATTTTAGGTAACATATATGACAGTAAATGTCATGAAAAAATAGACCACACAATATTATTATTTATTTTTAACCAGTATAACCAAGAATTTGAAATAGAGAGAATAAATAAGAATAACCATATTATGAAATATATATAATGTTTCTTCTCAAAAAAATTTCATTAATGAGTTCGGAAGAAACATTCAATTTTTATTTGTAATTGTATAATTTTTTTTTAAAATATTTATTATTAAAAAATTCTTTTTCTTTATTTTATTTTGAGAAAAAATTATATTTAATATTTTACAGTTTTAGAAAATCTATTATGTTAAATTAAAAACATTTTTTAAATCAATAAGTGAAAACTAACATAGATTTAATTGTTATTATTATTCGGAAAGGATTTAATTTCTGATTAGTATTAACAAAGTACTAATTTTAATTGAACAAAATATATTTGTTTCAAGATTTTAAAATTTTAAAAAATGTTTTAAAATAGTTTCAAAGTAAAATTAGTTCATTAATATTATGAATATTCAAAAAAATTATTTGTATCAATTTTATTGTTTAATTTGAGTAATACATTTGATATGAAAAAATCTTTTTCTTAAAAATGGTTTTTTTTGAATTTTGCACTTTTTTATTAATATAAATTCATCCAATTATATGAATTAGATCATGAAAAATGGATTCCAAATTTTTAATTATGTTTTTTAAATTTGATACATTTTTACATTTTATTTCTGGCCAATATGAGTTGTAATGATAACAAATTTTTATCACCCCTAGTTTGTAAAACAGGTAATATAGTGTAAAAGAACATTGAAACATTCCTTGACAAATTTTTATGGATGGTGTTTAGTCATTTCCACGAAAGTATAGAATATATGACCTCATGGGTATATATATCTTTCATTCTGTCCTTTATATTATATTTGGAAATGAAAAAATTTAAATCTAACACTCTTGGAATTAATATATATATTATTTTATTATAACATCCAAAATATTTTAGGTGAATTTAAAAATGGTTATTTGAAAGATCTATTAATTTTTTTTATCATAGTTATTTTTTTAATTTTATTTATTTAAAAATTACAACAAATGTGTACACAACACTGACTTTGTTTCTATTAAAATAAAAGATAAATAAAATAATTTATTTTAGTAATATTAAATGTATTACTATTTGGAATAATTGTGTAGTTAAATGAAATTTCTATGTATCTAAGAAAAATTAGAGATGTTAAAATAGAATATATTTAAATTCCACCTATTTATTGGTGTCTTCATTTTTAAATTAAAATAATAGTGTCTTTATTAAAATAAATGACATTTTTCTAAAATAATTTTTTATTAAGTAATTTAAAAATCAAAAAAATATTCAAAGAGTACAATGTAGAGATGGTATGGTCATATTAATCATCCCCTGAACATTTACGAGTCAATAGTATCATTATAATAAATTTATAACCCTTTAATATTGAAATGACGTTACAATAGTCACTGTTAAAATTAGTTACCGAGTGGTCAATAAAAACAATAGTCTTTAAAAGGTCAGAGAGACATATAAAAATTTCATTTTCTTGTTATTTTTAAACCTTAAAATCTTATTTTTCAAATATATTTATATTTGGGTGCATTTTTCTTGAGAATGAAAATATTATATATTAAACCTTTTGTTAATTCCATGAGTACCACTCCCCACACATAAAAAATTGAACCTCTAATCCTCTCTTCCTCACAACTTTTAGTCATTTTATATAAGAAATTCCACAACAAAATTTCATTCTAGATTCCTTCATGACATCTGAGAACTTCTTGACATTCATAAATATCATCCCTTCAAGGCTTAACTTGTAATCCAAAAGAGGGTTCTCAACCTAGAGGTATATCTTCTAACTGTGAATTTTCTATTTTATTTTTTCATCATCCTATTCAAAGCCATGGTATATACCACGAACTACCCCGAGATGTCATCTGATCTGATAGCCGACCCGGACCGAAACATGGCCCGAAGGGCGTGCCCAATCCCAATGGGTTGGAAACCGATTCTGAGCATTAAATCATATAAGTGGGAATGATTTAAGACCAAAAGAAGTAATTTGGATTGAAAATTTAGAGATTACTAGATGACAATGGCAACTGATCATAATCCAATAAGTACCTAGTCTACGTACAATATTCATCTGAATGTAAAAAAAACTAAAATCAATACAAAGCTAAACTAGACTACTACCAACACGACCTCCAAATGACCTCAAGGTCACTACCATCCACCAACCAACCCACTACAACCACAAGTTGTCAAACATGAATCCTGAACAATAATCTGGACATGAAAAATGTCCCAACCCTATCAGTACCGAGTGTTAAATGTAGGGTGTAAGCTAAATATATTGGTAAAGAACCACCATTGATTCCATGTGTTTCCTTTCACAAAATAATCCCTTAACACTAGTTTGAAATACATTTATATTGTTTTTCACATTTTATTAAATGAACACAATATTTTTATTTCATACCCAACACATGAAACCTTACATGTACAAACCAAATAACAATTTTTTAATAAAAACCCAAACCATATAATAATAAGGTTGTGCTGAAAATAAATAAGTCAAAAAATTATGTATAGAATGATACATCAAGAAGATATAAATAATATCCATGGGAGATCCTAATCATCCCAGGATGTCCCCTGGATGTACTCAGTTTGGAACCACTAGTCATTGTATGGTGAACCCCATAATGAAATAATCAATTGGTTGATCTATACTAGCACAACTAGTGGCACATCCCTCCAGGACTCTCTTCAACTCTAGGAGAGTAGAAACTCGTCTAATCGGGGATGGAAAGCTACTGTCACATGATCATATAAAAGACACCCAGGAACCTATTGTGGTAGTAAAAATGTATAAGTGGGAGACCAACACACAAATAACTTATCTTACAGACCATCACTACACTTTCCTACGCCAAAACCGGTCACCAATATCTGAAAACCCATAAATTGAAATCCATCCTATAGAGGTTATTCATATATATATTTATATATGTATATACATATATCAAACATTTTAAATCTTCATGTTGAAAATCTGGATGCTACACCATATAAACATTATAACCATTTCATAAGTCACATTAGGTTTCCAATCAAGCATAATCAATTTCCAAACAACATTCATTTTCAAATTCAATTAAAAAAACCACTTCTAAATACACAATGAAAAAAATATTCCTTGTGCACTACAAACCCCACTTCAAAATCCATTTTCAAATAATATCAAATCCCATTTTTTATGAGAATTTTCCAAAAGGGCCTTACCCTTTTCAACCACATACTGAAACATGTTTCATGGTAAACTAGACCAATGTCTAAAAAATCAAAATCATTTATAAAACACTAGAATCACCACTTGTCTAATTTTTTAAAAAACACAGAGCCATTTTAGGGGAATTTGAAAAAAATGAGAAGTGGAGTTCTTAATGGGGAATTTGTTCTAGAGTGCACTTTTAATTTGATTTCCCATCCATGTGTGCACATGGTGCACCCATGTGTGTGCCATTATACAATTACACACTCAATGTTACATGAAAGGACCCAAAACCATTATTAAACTAATCACTTTCATTTAATACCCAATTCATCAATTCCAACTGATTCCAAAAGTACAAATGGTCATTTTAAAAACCAAAATAAATCTCCCAAACAACTTAATATTCAAATCACTATATCACAATGATTCACATAAAATTTCAAAATTTAACCCAACAATTTTAAACAAACATGTATAAGAAAAAAAACATAATCATCCCAATTAACTATTAAAAACCAATTAACATTTAACTAAAAATAATCAAACAGATGAATAACTAAAGGATCAATTCGAAATCTATTTTTAACAATTCATCTAACCAAAAAAACAAAAAAAAAATTAACTATGAGAATCTGTGTGTTGTGAACAAACATTAAAAATTAATTAAAAACACCCAAGCATCGTATGGACAGAATTAGAAAGAAAAATCATGGAAACACCTCCCTCTACCACATGCAAATACAACACAACTCTTGATAATGGAATATTAGGGCATGAATGATGATCCACATGCCATAAATCAAATGAAAAACAAGCCAAGTAGAAACCTTATCCATTAGGGTTCATCCAAAAAGAAACACCCCAATGAAAAACCATTAAAACCAAAGGGGAAAGGAAAAGAGGGGAGGAAAATGTCATAATTCCATGAAACCTAACCTTGGAACCTTAATGGTCCTTCCATCGAAAAAGGGAAGCAATTGAGAGGGTTTTTGAGGACACCATGGTGCGCTTAGGTAAATCAGGGAGGGCAGATCCTTGAAATGGAATAAAAATAGGAGATTGGGAATGGAGGGAATATGCTTCTAATAACCTCGCACGATCGCATGGTTTGACCCAAAAGTTTTTTGAACCATGTGATAACCGTGTGAACTCCTTTAATAATAGAATTAATAGAGAGAAGTTAACGAGGATCGACAAGATGATTGTGCACTCGCCGTGTAGTAGTCTCTTCTTCCGGATATTACATCCATAAAGTTTAATGCACCTACCGCACTATTTTTGTTAGCTGTTCTATAACAATTATCCCTCAGGAAATACTAACCTAAAACACCAAAAACCAATAATTTCTACTGGGAATCAATTTTTTAACTCAAAAAATACTCAAGACTATTAAAAAGATAACATGGTGGTGTATCGAATGTTTGGATGTGAAAATTCTCCCCATTCCAGACCCTTTCTACACCTATAAAGTCACCAAGATTATAGTAATCAATACCTCGAGTCCATGCAAATAAAAAATAGAGGGAAACCATGTATCCCGTGACGAACTTACCCTCCACGGGTAACACCTAACTAATTCTATGAGAAACATAATCCACTGATTGATGGGAGAATAAGAGATGGTTCTTTCCACCATGAGATTTCAACTAGAATGGTTAATTAAAATACACAACCAAGATTCAACTGGATAACATTGTTACAAAATGACCTAGTAAACCAGGATATCTGGGATCGATCCCAACCACTTTATATTTACCACACAACAACCTCACCGAAACTGGGTACAAAGGGACTCCTAACCCTAACTCAACCAAGATCCTTAGCACAAATAAAACAAATCTACTAAATGGACTCAATAGGATAACCTACTACGAAACAACCTGATATACCAAGACATCAGAATGAGGAAAATTTCTAAAAGGACCAATAACTCTCTACACAAGCTCATACATCATCACTTGTGTAATTACAATTCCCATACCATCCAATTTCTACTATACCATGGAGAACCCATCAATGCAATTCGAACCAAATAGAAGACATGAACACCCCTTAAAACATCAATATTACCAAACACTTAAATATACAGATGAGCATAACTAGAACCAATAGTGAGACCAACCCATGTGATGGCCAAGCATCCCCTGTTAATGATGAACTGCAACAAAATCCAGGTCTGGACAATTAAAACATATTTGGATAACAACAGAAAATTCATCATAACCTTTCAATGAAATGTGGGAATTATAATTGTTTCAAAACATGAACTAGGAAACTATAATCATTTCCATCCCAACACATAATATAAAATACAATTATAATGTTTCAAAAACCCTTATAAACTCTTAACTATAAGTGAGCTTCACCCCAAGACCTGTGGTTGGGGCGCTGATGGATGAAGAATCTCTTACTTCACAATTAGCCATGAGTATCCCCTGATCACATATCCTTATTTATGTGACACATCCTACAAGAATTATCTTGATGACAATAATGACTACAATGAGGGAATTACTTTTGAGGGGCATGACAAGACAACTTCAAATTCGTACACCCACCACATCGATGGCACACTAGGAAGCATTCTGATGAAAAAAATTATATATCCAATGAAGAAGTCTCCATAGTGATATGATCCTTTAGATTGTACTTATTTCCAAATTGGGAACCCTTTTTATCAAAGAGTGGTTCCAAATTTACAATAACCACTAACTACACAACAGGAACCAGCTCGTTATTACCGTCTATGTAAACCATTACCAAACATACAACAACTCCACCACATTCCTTAGCATCCCCGCCTGATGAATGAAACAAGGTAACCTTGGGAGTTACCAACACCATATAGACACAATAAACGTCTTCAATCAACTTATATAACTCTACCAAACCTCTAACATGGCAAAACATAAACATTATTCAAGAAAAAATAAGAACTGGGCATGAAAAATTAAAACATTTTGGTATTTGTGTGGTATAAATTTTCTAAAAAATATCAAAACCCAAATCCAAAAATCAACAAAAATCCAAAGCACATCCAAAATAAATAGCCCATTCTGAAATAACAATCATACAGATTAAAATATCACCAACAAAACCAAAATAGCATCTCTTCTCAAAAATCACATTCCCATTTTGATTTTCCAAACCATTCTATTTCAACCCACTTCCCAAACAAAAAAACATTTTTCAGGAAAAAAATCATACATTCTAAAATTAAACAAATTTTTGAAACCATTTCCACATTCCAAAATCACTTTAGAATGAAAATAGTAAATCCTTTGGTTTCATACACACACCCTTGGCACTCCATGAACCGTTGCACATGCATTCATAATTTTCCACCCCTATGTTCCAATACGAACTTTCCACTCACATACCCTCACACGTGAAAACATCCATATAGAGTACTATGGGTCTCATCCAATCCATTTCCTTATAAAATCCAAGTACTTACAAAATACTCAAACCAATATAATTTTAGTTTTAGAACCCATTTATTAAATTTCGAAATCACTTGGAATAAACCTGTTGAATTTTCATAAGCCATTTCCATTTTAAAAAATTCATTAAAAATTTAAAACCACTATAAAGAAATAATTTTTCTTTCCCAAACCATTTCCGTTTTCATAAAAATCCCACACAAACCAGCACAAATAAACCCAACTTACAACAAACCACCATAATAAAGAACTAAATGTTATTACTAACCCATTGACATGGTAGTGACCCATGCCCCAAGTAATAATCATCAACTACTTGGTACTTAAACTGTGTACTCAGACTCGACATGGGTCTCTTCGCCATGTAAAATAATAAGGAAACATTGGCTTGACTCCGTTGTCATCCCTCAATCCCAAAACAAATGAAAACAAGAAATGGACTCAATTCCTGTACTACCCCTAGAAACTCAAGATTCATCATGAGAGATAGTGATCATAAACTGACCCATAACCTACATCACGAGCCTCGAAAATCATAATATATGTATACCAGATACCACACAAAAAATAAACTCCTATGATACAATTTAATCATGATCCGGCTTTGGATATCATTTATCCTGACACCCGACCCTAACCACAACATTGCTTGAATGTTGTTCCCAATCCCCAAAGGCATGAAACTAGTGTCAAACATCAAAACATACAAGAGGGAAGGATTTAAGACAAAAATAAATGACGAAGTTAAACAATGTAAACATGAATACAAACAATGGTAACTGATCATAATCAAATATAATGCCAATACTGATACAACTAACAAGCGAATGCAAACAAAACTATAAATAAAACAATGCTAAATGACATAGATACACAGACGTCCTCCATGTGAATTCAAGGTCACCACTATAGACCAACCAAACCACTTGAACCATGATAAGAAGAACTGGAAACCAGAACAAGAATATCAACCAGCAAAACAACTCAGGCCCACCAACACCTATTGGTACATGCAGGGTGTTATCTAGAGAGCTCAGTAGGTAACCACCATAGAGTCTATGTTTTGGTTTTCCCAAAACATTCCATTAAAACTAGATTGAAATACATTTATTAAAATTGTATTATAACATATCATTAAACAACCCTTGATTTCCCATTTAAAAACCAAAACACACCACATTCTATGTCCAAAAAGAATTAAAATTTTACAATAAAACCCCGAAACCAAAAAATAATAAGGATTTACATAATATAAATAATAAAAAAATTATGTTTATAAGTATAAAATAAGAAGATATAAACAATAAACATGGTCGGTCCAAATCATCCATAGAAGACCCCTGGATGTAATATGTTCAGAACCACCTATTGTTGTATGGTGAATCCTCTATGTCAATAACCAATTTGCTGCTCTATCCTATCCTTACCGGTGGGGCAACCCACATAGCCTGTTTAAAAATGAAGGAGGGTAACAACCCATCTAATCCGGGATGGTAATATACCATCACTGAATTATTTAAATGAATCCCAAGAAACCATAGTGGTAGTAAAACTGTGTTAGTTGGAGGCCAACACATGTAGGACTCATCTTATTTTTCATCACCACACTTGCCAACCCCAAACATGGAGAACAATATACGATAACCCATAAAAGAAAATTTCACCTAAAGTGGGGCCCTATATATATATACACATATATCCAAACCTGTCACATAATCAAGGTTCCAATTGGACTACAACAGAAAAAACACATTCCATCCTTTCCATAAAACACATTAGGTTTCTTACCATGCACACACATTTAACATACAACATTATTTTCCAAATTCAACACAAAACACCTATTTAAAATGAACAACAATAGGAACACTATTATTCTCAACACAACCCAAATACACTTTCCAAAATAACTTTAAAATCCATTTACAATAACATGAAATCTCGTTTTCCTTATGCATTTTCCAAATGGGCCTTACCAATTTTAACCACTTACCAGAAAATGATTCATGGGAAATCGGGCCAAAAGTCACAGAACACACTCAGAATCATTTTTAAAACACTATATGAACCATTAATATGTTTTTTAGAAAATCATGGATCTATTTTATGAGAGTTATAAAGAATGATAAATGGAGTTCTTATAGACATCCCCCTTGATGAAATTCGTCCCAAATTTCCCTAGCAAGGCGGCGTAGAAGAAGAAATGTTTAATAACTCCAAACACTATGATCATACATCGGCCTCCCTATCCCATTTCTCGTCCTATAATCGCCCGTGCTACCATATCACTCATACCATAGGAACAGGTCGTCTAAAGAGAACCTTTGTACATTGATCATCAAACTGGATAGGATAATCCTCGAATGACGCATCCACCTATAACAAAACCTCTATATGTCTAAAAATACGAGAAGGTTCTGAGATGTAACATCGAAGATATGAAACGTGGAAGAGGTTGTGCATAGCCCAGTAAACATGAGGTAATTACAACAGATAGGGAACTAGTCCTACTCCCTCCAATATCTAAAACAGTCCGACGTACCTTGGTGGAAGCTTAACTTGTCTCATAATCCTTCTGTGTCCCATCCTCTATGTGACATGTATGAAAAAATGTATCATGTCCTCTAACACTAGAGGTCGTCTCTTCTTATCAGTATAAGACTTCTTTAGAGACTGTGCAGTAGTTTTCCTCTTCTGAATCAACTCTATCAGCTCTATGGTCTCCTGGATGAGACGAGGTCCCAACATACCTACCTCTCCTACCACCAGAAAAAATAAATGTGATTGGCATGGACAACCATACAAAGCTTCATAAAGTGAAATCTAAATAGTTTTTTGAAAAATATTGTTGGCAGCAAACTCCACAAGATGTATGTGCTTCTCCCAAAAACCTCCAAAATCAAAGATGCATGCTTGCAGCATGTCCTCAAGCACCTGAATTGTATGCTTGGACTGGAAATATGTCTGAGGGTGGAAAGCTTTACACAAAAGTACATATGTACCGTAATCTTTATGTATCCCCTACGAGACCCAAGAAATAAAACAGGTATCCTTGTCTGAAACATTGGTGTGTGTAACTCCATGTAAATGTACAATCTCACGGATGTAGAAACTTCCCAACTCATCAAAAATGAAGGTCTCCTTGATAGGAAATGACTGAGCATCCTTCGTGAGTCTATCAATGGAAACCCATACTACATCATTCACTCAAGGTGACCTCGATAATCCTATCACAAAATCCATCACGACATCATTCCACTTCTATTTGGGAATATGGAACAACTGCAAAAGACATGGTAGTCGTTGATGCTCTGCCTTCACCTGCTGATAGGTGGACACCTCATGACAAAACCAACATCACCTCTCTTCATAGCTGGACACTAATAATGACAATGAATATCAAAATACATCTTGGTTTCTCAAGGATGAACTGTCAAACTGAGGAATGAATTTCCTGCATTAGCTCTTCATGTATTCCTATAGACACTCATACACGCCCCTGGAAGCGCAAGATCTCATCCACACCTATGGTCCATACAGAAATAGGTTCCTCTCCTAATATACATTCCCGTATGGTTAGGCCTTATGAAGATCATTTCGGCCACATTTGAAATCGATCACGCAGAGTAGAGGTAACTACTACATATGAATGAAAATCATGCCCTTGTCTTGCAGGCCCCTCCAAATGCATCTTAGAGAACAAATCCATAAGCTTTCACTCACTACTGGCCTCCTAAACTGCATGAATCTATGTCCTCCATCTCAACGCATCTTCCACTACTAAGCCTTTCCCCGTCGTGTAGGCAATCTAAACGTCAATGTACTGAAGATACTTAACCCACCTTCATTGTCTCAAATTTAAATCATGATGAATGAATATGTACTTGAGTCTTTTGTGGTCAGTTAAATCTACAAAATGAACACCGCTAAGGTATTTTCTCTAATATTGTAAAGTATGAACAACATAGTCCAACTTGATATCTTTCATCAGGTAGTTCCTCTAATGTGGCCTCAACTAACGAGACTTGTAAGAAATGACTCACTACCTCTTCATAAGAAAAGCTCCCAAACCGATACTAGAAGCATCATGGTAAATTTTAGAGCTCTTAACTGGCTCTGGAAATACTAGTATCGGTGATTATGTCACCCACCTTTTTAAATCTTGAAAGGATAACTCACATGAATTTGACCAAAAGAACTTCACAACCTTCTTAGTCAGTCTTGTCAATGATGCTGCTAAGCGTGAAATGTCCTGTATGATACGCATGTTGGATCCATCCATCCCTAGAAAACATTGCACCTCATGGACATTCTTTGGATGCTCCTAGGAAACTATTTATCTGAATTTCTCTTGGTATAATAATAATACTTTATCTTAGATAACATGACCCATGAAGTGAGTCTTATCCATACAAAAGTGGAATTTTGTGAGCATATCATGTAACTGATTATCTCATAGTATAATAAAAAATTTCTCAAAATGGGTAGCATGGTCATATTGTATGTGAGAGTACACCAAGATATGGTCCACGAAGAAGACCACAAAAGAATACAAGTATGGATGGAACACTCGGTTCATCAGTTCCATTAAAAATGAAGGCACGTTTGTGAGACAGAACGGCTTAACCACATACTCATATAGACCATACCTGCTACGTACGGCTATGAGAGTTATATTAGATGGTCTAACAGGATACCAATGATAACCAGATCTCTAGTCAATCCATGAGAACACAAAAGATCTTCAAAGCTGCTCAAATAGATCATCAATCCTCGGTAAGTGATATTAGTTCATTCCTATCATGATTTTAAGCTTTCGATAATCCACACAATGCCTGAGGGTACCGTTTGCCTTCTTCAGAAACAGAACAGGAGAACCGCTTAGAGAATTACTGGTTCAAAAGAATCCATTTTCTTGCAACTCCTCCAACAGCTTCGTGAGCTCCTATAACTCTGGATTATCCATCCTATAAGGAGGAATGTACACCATTTCCACTCCTAGAAAAAGCTAAATGGAAAAGTCTACATCACGTTCTGGATGCAATCCTATAAATTCCTATCAAAAGACATATATAATATGATCCACCACTGAAGGAAATACCAATTGTGATGTCCCCTGGTCATACAGGTTGAGACTAGCAATATGGGCCACAAACTTCCCTAACCCATAATGATCAAGTCCTACTCTGATCCCCTAGACTTCCCATTTTCCCTTATGAAAAAACACTCCACCATATAGGGATGTGAAACTCACCCTACGGTGATAACAATCAACGAATTCCTAGATGAGAACTAATGAATCCATTCCGAGAATAAAATAATATCACTTTATCTCTAGGATATAAAGGACCCTTTAGATGTGACACAAACAAACTTCTAGAGGGGACTCCTTGAACTGTCGCACACTAGACATTATAGTCCCCAACATAGTGTCTAGCATCAAGATATCATCATAAGAAAGGATGAAGATCCCATGAATATATAAAACAAAAATATATATAATGAAATGGGAATCCCCTATATCAAAAAGGGAGTAAACAAAAACTGAGGCAACTATGATTGTAACTTGAACTATAGAGGGTCTGGGATTCTATTTTGACTAGGTCTACTCTGCTATAAATTTCAGAAGTACACCATGGCCCTATGACCCTGCCTGAGAACTCTGATCTTATCCACCCAGATGTCGTTAAATTCCTGGAGACTAGATACCATGTCCACATCCTCCACCTCAGCCCGATAGACTGGAAGAACCCCAGTTCTCATATTGATGGGAATCTTTTGACGCTGCTCCAGAATGAGGAGTCATAGAAGAACTATTATCACTAGATGTTGGTCAAACGATCTGACAGAAATGCTGATGGTGACCCATCTTGATGCATGAAGCACTCAACCGGGTATCTTCAGCAATGTGGCCTCGTATGCCCGACCTTCCCAAACTAGTAGAATTCCACTTGGCTACCTAAAGGTACATCTCACCTCCAAGTATCTCCACGTGTAGTATCACTATGGAGCATCCACATTCTAGAAGCTGCCTAGAGTGGCCCCTTACCCGGTTGGTCATATGGCCTCATGCGCTTTTCCCCTAACCCTAGAGGCTGCTGACAAGCAGCGAGGGAATAGGGTGTGATAGTGGGGATCTATGACCTCATTGGCAAAGTAACATAGTAGAATATACTCAGATAACAATAGAGGAAGCAGTAATAATATAAAACAACACGAAACAATAGAATATTGTATAAATAAATAGCTGGTGCACATGTATAAATATGATACACGATACATATGTCTAGTAAAGCATCCAAACATGAAAAAATTCTAGAAATACGGTACTAATCCAATGTACAAGAAAAACAGTAAACTACTATACAACATCGCAATCCAATGCTTCATCCCATGCTATCCATCTCTGAGCTATCAAGTACCAGATGTAGAAGGTCATTTTCCCTTATATATTCCAGAAAAAATATAATCTGTTTGGGCCTGAAAGCATTGACCAAAAAGGGTGAGAGACTAAATCATAGTACGCAACCACCATGAGAACTGTGCGTAATAGTCAGTGAATATATATGGGAGGAAATGAGCAAAAGATATAGTAAACAACAAAGTTATCAATATTAAACATTCCTACATTTCAATGCATTCAATTACACAGAGCAATTAATCAGATAATTACAAACAGGATACACTCTGAGAGATACTATCCCCTCTAGTCCTTCCTAGAAACAACAAAAAACCCCCCTGAGATTTACACACAGTCTAACCCCTCTAAGATAGCTTTTGTAAAGACTCTCTACAGAAGAAGTCAACGTCAATTCCCCATATAGCCATGTATGAATAAAGTATCTATGTGGGAGAACTCACCGTATATTCCCTCTAAAAATTTAAAAGGAAACTACATGCACTCTGAATAATCATTCATCGTCAATTCCCCCCTGTGGCCTCATTACGTAACTATGGACCCTCTAAGAAAAAACTCAACATCAATTCCCCCTATGGTCTCGTAGTGTGATTAACATAATGGTCACACTGGAAAATCCCATACGTATATTCTGCATATGGTCCACTACACCAGGTTCTCAGGGCCCTCTATAAGTCAACAAGCATGGAAAAGTGTATCATAAAAAGTAAAACTCATTAAAAACATGGATAAAAGTGTATGGAATAATAGTATAGAGGATAATAAAATTCACTCCATCCTATAAAGCTAGGAATGGAATGCAACGAGCTGACTAACATGGAAACTATACAAAACCGTCATAAAAAAAATATGCATGGTTAAACACTTCCCATTCTTAATAATTAACCATGTTCTCATTTAAGAATAAAATCATAATTGGAAAACAACATGCCTAAATCAATAAACATTCAATACCCCGTTCAAATGTATTAGGATATTTTGCACATATAACTCAATGGAATTCCACAGAAAGTCACAAACCACCTAGCTTAGTGTTTGGCGATCACTATACGTGAACATAAATCCATGAATCACCCATGAACATTATCGAACTACAAAAATGTCTAATGCATGCAATAGAGGATAACTTGTGAAAGATGTGGAATCGGGAAACCAAACTCAAACTACTAGAATCGCTTACCGAGATGATCCCAACAAAATTGATGGTGATCGATAATGAGAATAGATGCTTGCTCGGGGTAGGGGGTGTAGAAGAATGACAGCCATACGGGTTCTCTCAGATGAACCATACAACGAAGTAGGTCTTTCTGAAAATTTGACATGAACCCAATACGTTTCATGAAAATAATTCATGGTGTGTTCTTTAGAAGTACACAACATGTACATGTATTTTTTTGCATTACTTTATGCAGTATCCAGGTCACCACATGGCCATGTGCACAACCACTACATGGACATCACATGTCTACCCGTGGTAATGGAGTACATGGTGTGTACTTATAATGTAAACAATGTGTACTTCAAAAATTTCCTAAAACTCCTCTTTTTCTAAAAAACCAGATAAGGAAAACATACCTGAAAAAAAAAATTAGTTTCCTTATATATTCCATGTGATCTTTTCAAGGAATTTTTATGGATGATATCATCTATTTATTTTATATATTAATTACATGGGATATAATATGAATATACCTTCCCTATTATTCATCTAGATGGATTATTATTATAATGATAATTTTTTTATGAAATCCATTTTCATTCGATGGGTTATGATATATGTTGAATGATTTATGATCATGTGTCACATATATGAATCAATTAAGATTTTGTGATGTGTGCACCAGGAATTATATGTCCTTACATTGATTTGTGTATTGATTGATAACTTATAAGATTAATAGGTTATGAAAGAACATTATTTTAATATTAAATTTTTATATGTGGACCTATTTTTATTTTCCATTAGATTATCTATAGACCTAGATTTAATGTCAATGTTTTTATGTGTAGACATGGATTCATTTTCATAAATATATGCATGAACCAGATTTCAAAACAATAAATTTATGTGAGTTATTTATTTCATTCATTTAACTTTTTGAATGAACATGCTTCTATTAATAAATGTTCACAATGATATAATCTTATGTTTTTTACATTCATATATAATTGTCTTTCTCTTGTATCTCAGGTTCTATGATTTCATTTTTGATACAAGTCTTATGAACTATAATGAATTATTCCATGATATTGGATCACAATATATGAATTTTACATTACAGTTTTTAAAAATTAATCTCATATTCTTACAACCTTATTATCATGTTATGCTCAAGTGATCATTGGTATCACCCTTGTTTACCCTTATTGGGCATCTGATCTGGCCATTTTTTATATTTCCATTCCTCGTGTTATGAAGAAATGTTTTATATATGAAATGTATAAGAATATATGTATAAGGGATCATATTTGAGGGGGGTTTTACTGAATTTAGGATATGTGAATATTGAAAATCTAATCACCAAAAAAACAAAACATTTAGATTCTTTTGGAATTTATTTTTTAAAACATAATTGATATTCATCTAAAATGAAGAAATGTTTATATATGTTGTTCGTGAGTTTTTTCAGTTGGTGTTAAATAAATATTTTATTAAATCATTATATATTATGATTATAGAAAATTGGTAAGAACCATATATATTTGTTTATGAATAGTATAAAATTTTAAAGTTTGAAAAACAAAGAAATTATTTTATTCTCATTGAAAAATATTAGTATATGGATACTATAGATATATATAATTTTGGAATAGAGGCATCTTGTTTTAAAAACGATGAAGGAAGTTGATTGAATATGTATTAAACAACATTTAGGATCGTTGTGAAGGCTACCTTATTGTGCACATGTATTGAAACTCTTAGGGAGGGGACATTATTTGGTTAATTATCTATTTCATATGAATCATTTAAATGTATTTAAATAGATAATTACCATATTTTCACACCCTATTATTCTTTAGAATTTTTTTTCCTCAATGTCAATATATTCACTATACAGTAATATTCTCCATTTAGGAATATTTGTTTTTAGATGACATTAATATTTCCCTTTTCCTCTAATTATGATGATTTTTTATTAACTATTTTTATGATATGGGTTTTCCAAAAAAGAATTTTTCAAATAAAAAAACCCATAATTACTTTGTTAAATTTAAAATCATGGAGGAACAATTTATTAATGTGAGATAATACAACAACCTAAAAATTTAAAATAATTCATTTATATTAAATATCATATATGACATGAAACAACGATGTTAAATGAACCATGATATGTTATTTTTAATATATGAATGTTCTAACCAAGACATTGAATTTGTGGGTGTAAACAGGAATAAAAAAGTATAAAATATATATTAAATTACAGATAAATAAATTTATTTCTAATACTACTTTGGAAATAATAAGTAAATTTTTTTTAAAAAAATTATGTTAACCTTAATTAAGATATCTCCTTCGAATAGGTTATTTATTTCATTTTGTGAGGAAATATTATATTCAATGATTAAAAATTTTATAATTTTATCTTATAAAATGTAATTAAATTTTTCATATATATGTATATAATTTACATTAGTGTGATGTTTTTAGAATATTATAAAATTGGTTATTTTTTCGATGAATAATATTGAAAAACATATTTTTAATGAAAACTATATTTTATTCAAGCATTGTGAATGTTAAAATTTATTTTAAAATGGTGATATATTAATATAATATCACTTAAATTATGAATAATTTAGTTATGTTCATTTAAATTAACATTACGATTGAATTTGGTTAACAAACATGTTAATATATTTTAATGTGTTTTCCTAAAAAAAGTGTTTTCATGTTTCATTTTTGGTTCCATCATTGATTAATTTCATATTAATATTGTAATAGAATCCTGATAAATTTACTACATATTTTAAATAACATTTTTTATTTTATTAATTATCCCCATTATTATTTTTCATTATGAGTCGTAACCATATTAGATTATTCCCACCTTAGTAAGGGTAAAAATTGTAAAATATGGATAAACATTGGAATATGTCTTTAACATTTATATAACAAAATCTTTAATCCTATTGGATTGATTTAATTTTTCCATGAACATACATCTCTCAAATATATGGAAACATGGTTGTATATTTCTTTGATTATGATCATTCTTTTAATTTTTAGAAAAAAAAAATTCAAAATGTCCCAATCTTGAATTTAATAACTGTTATATTTTGTTATAAAAATGTTGTTAATTTTTTTAATAAATGATATTTGAAATATAATTTAATATTATTTATTATAGAAATTCATATTTATATTATAGTGAATGACCAATTACCATTATTTCTTATACAATACTGATATAAAATTTACTAGATAAATAAAAAAATAAAATATATGATTTAAAAAATTATAATAGTTGTATACATTGAATGAATTATTTTGTTATAGTATTTTTTATATAAATATGGAAAAATAGGGCAACATTCACCAATTATATTTGAATTCCATCTTTGTCATAGTGTCTTTAGTGTAAAAATTAATGAATAGTATAAAAAATGACATTAATGATATTTCGTAAATTTAATATTTCAATACATTAATTACAAATAAAAAATATTAATATACCACAAGGATTAAAATATGCAGTTCAAAATATAACCCATTTGAAATATATGATCCAATTATACACTTATAATTAAAATTATAACACTTAATTATTTAAAAAATCATTTTTGGGGTTAAGGGTAATATTGGTTATCTATGAGGATAATCAAAATGATAACTTTTTTAATTCTAAAAAAATCATTTTTAATTTAATTTTATGATGATATTTACAAATCATCCTTTAAAAAAACAATATCCAATCAGAAGCATGTTTTTTAGAATTACTCAAAAATATTTTAATTTTTTCATAATGCAAAGTGTTTCTAATACATCACTTATAAAAGGACACCTCTAGTCATATATTCCACACACATTATGAAGAATCCTTCTCAAAACATACATATAACAATACCATCCAAAATTCTTTCACCAATTCCTATAACATATTTTTTTCTGATATACCATCCCTTTAAGGCATATTGTGTAATAATAAAATGGGTTTTGAGTGATGTGGTGTAACTCCCCACTAAGTGATTTCAATTTTATGTCTTCTTAATCCTCTTATTCTTCAACAGTGGCCATCATAAAATTATAAAATAAATATAGTAAATATATTTAATTGGTATTATAAATATTTGACAACAAATATACCCTCTTTTTTATCCAAGGGAAATAGAAAACATTGTATATGTTTACATTCGTCTTACCATAACCACATAGAGGAATAATTTATTTTCTGTAAACACATTCAAAGGATTATTATAATGTTGTATTAATAAAATATAATTTTTATTTTTGATATTATTAATATTAATTAAAGTTTAATTATTTTTTACCATTCTTTTATCCCATCCATCGAAAAGTGGAAACAACATTCATGCATAGGAATGACCTACTGCCTCCATGAATAGTGTAACTCATTATTCTATATCTACATTTTATGGATATATATATATTATTAATATAATTTTTAAAATTTTATTCATTAATTAACAATGATAAATATAAAATTACCAAGACAATCAAACAAAATGATGCGTGAAAAATAAAGTAGTTAGCACCAGGAATAATGATTTTAATTAAGAATTGTAAAAAGTAAGTTATAATATGATAACATAAAATAATAAATGTAATGATACAAATTACTATGGTTAGGTAGTATATTTATACAAATTTTATATTCATTGTGATTGATTTTTGAATACAGACGGAGAATGATAATACTTGAGGTAAACGTCTATCATATAAAATTATATTATTTGAGACAAATGTTATGTTATAAACATATTATACATTTTATGTTATACGTAATACTCTTTTTTATTTTATTTCCTAAAATTATTTATATTAATTATTTTTAATCTTTAATTTTATACTATTCTTTATTTTGGATTGTGATTCAAAAGATAAAAAATCGGTAAAGGTTTCATATTATATTACCATTGTTTATTAGTATTGTATATGATTAAGATATAATAATGAAATCATATAATATATATCTGAATAACTTCATGATTATTATCCCACCTTGGTTATTTTTTAAAATTACATTTTTAATTTAATATCACCCCATTTATATACTAAATATATTTGAAGAATTGTTTTATGAAAAAATGTTATTATTTATCTGTTTTGTTGAAAATAACTTTTATTCCATGTACATATATTTATAAAATGTTTTCAAGTACATTTTTACAATTCTATAATTATTTTTTAATTCATTATCATTCAGGATTTAGTTTTTATGAAATGTTATGAATGTTATCATCTTTTCATTTTCCATTAAATATACATATGAACTTTTACTATAACGATAATGAAATATGTATTTATTACATTATGGAATGAATAGAATTTCACATCATTATGGAAAATCAATGATGTTATGATTAAATTACACATTGAAATGGTAATTTTCATTCAAAATTATTCCAATTATTATATCCAAATTGTAAAATTTTGATGAATTATTTTCAAAGTAATACTGCTATTTTTTATCATGAAATATTCCATGAGATATTTTTTGGAAAATTTCTCCTAAGATAAATTTATATGACTTTACTTATCCTTTATTGGAGATATAATCAAATGATACAATACATACTCTTTCTCTTGATTGTTTATGATTATGATGATGTCATTTTTATGAAACCTATTTATGTTCCACGGGTTATGATTTGAATAATAAATTATGATCTTATATAAGACATATGAATGAATTATGATTAAGTTATGGGTGGGCCCAAAATAATATATCCTTAAAATGCATTGGTTAAAGATAGATAACTCCTGAGATTAATATGTTATGCATGAAGTTTACTTCACACTAAATTTTTTATGTGTGGATATGGGTTACATATCAATATTTTTTTATAGACATGAATTTCATGTACATATGTTTTTGTATGGACCTGGTTTCATGTACCACTATTTATTCATGGAGATATTTTTATAACAATGATTATATATGAGGACCTGATTTTATCACCTAAACTATTTTATAGAACTAATTTCAATTAATAAATGTCCACACTGTTATATTCCAATGTTTTTCTGATTTCCTCTGTATTTGATAATATATAATCGATCATGTTCAATGATTCCTTTTGGATTAATTCCATATAGACTTCCAATAATTATTCCATGACTCCGGATTATGATAAGTGATTTAAATCTTATGGTATTAAAATAGTATATATCTTTATTCTTACATTATACTTAAGTGATTAATGATACATCCCTTATTTAAAATTAATAAACATCTAACCTCATCCATTCTTATGTTTCTATTCTATGGGTAATGGAAAAATGTTTTCTGTTGGGTGTGTCTATAAATAGTACTATTTTTTTAAGATCGTTAATGAAGATTCAGATGATTTTTTATTAAATACGATGATTTTAATTGAGTTTCAAAAAATAAAGAACTATTATGATCGTTAGCATGAATTTGAAAAATATATAAAAAATGAATCTAAAATATTTAATTTTTTATATATGATGTTACCAGGTTAAATAGTTTATGACAGAAAAATCATAACAGTTCAACATTAGACTCTTAAGTGGATGATATTGGTCTCCTTCCATTGTCTGTAGATTTTATCATTTATTAATAACGTTTTTATAACCACAACACATGAATTATTATAATGATGATTGTGTTTTCAATATATTTCCTTTCACATTTACATTATGATGTCACAGTATTACGCCTCTATTAAAATTTTAATCTATACAATTATCATTTCTGAATATGTCACAAATTCTACATTATTGTATAAAATTATACAAATGTCTCTTCCCACATTCTAGAACATGTGTAATTAATTTTTCCATACCAATTATTTAATGACCAAACTTCTCTATAAAAGTTTTCCATGTCAATCTCTTCTTATCAATTAGTAAATTGGACTAATGTGCATAACCAATCTCAAGAAAAAAATTCACATTACACCACAATATATGTTCATAACTACCAATGTCTAAGATTTATATAGCTTTCCATATATTTATTATGAAAAAGACTAATACCTTGTCAAGAAAATAAATATCCCTTTATTATAAAAATGTAAAATAACACAAGTATGAAAATAGGGATACTACATTGATCCTTCCTAAGAATATCAAAGAGGTAGTTTGGTATAAATTCTGCCAATTGAGAATCAGTTCCATTAACAACATTTCAAGCAATCCCATCCTCCAAAGAGTTAGCCTCCCGATAAACATGATTAACAATATTTTCCCCTGAAAATAGAAGATCCAAACACCTTGTCCATCGATTAGAAAACTTCCAAGAATGATGACGAGAACCTGTTTGAAGAGCCAAAACCACAATTGTAGAGTCTCACTCAATCCATAACTTGTTTCATCCCCTTTGATTAGCTTGTTCAACTGCCTCAATGACACCATGAATCTCCGCTTCAAGAGAAGAGGAAACACCACAAGGGCCATGAATACAGCGAAGAAAATCCCTTTTATGATCCCTAAAGACCGCACCAAATATGGATGGTCCTGGATTACCCCTTTAACCGCCATCTAAACTGACCTTGATCTATCCATGAATGGGAGGCCACAATTACACTTCACGTGTGCCAAGAGGTGGCTGGTAATTTCCTTTGACACAACCCCCATAAAGAACCAGGAAATCATGAATAATGTTTTCATAGAACCTAATTCTTGCAACCAAGGTAACTTAATAAGTAGTGAGAATACATGCCAAGGTAGTACCGACCTGAGTCCTTCTCCCTACATCAGTATAAATCCCTTCCATTACAGCTCCTGAATCAGGATCTGTGGAATCATTAGCAGCACTGGAATACCCTACTATGTCGTTTGCAGCATCTGTATTCATGAAAGCATGAACATCCATAGCTCGAGGAGCAGTGAAGGCAGTACCAACCTGAGATCTGATTACTGCCTCAGTGGGAATCCCTACCAATACATCTCCTGAACCAGGATCCATGACATCATGATTAGAATTAGAAGGGCCTTCTAAGTCATTTGCAGTAAATAAAGCCATGATAGCATGAGAATCAATGTGAACTCCATCATAAGGGGTTGTGAAATAATGTACATCAGTGGGAAGCCCTGCCAAGACAGATCCATCATGAATATATTGTAGTACATGCAGTGACTTGTTTCTGGAAAACCATAAAAAATAAAGAAGTTCCACTACATTATAAAGAAATAGTGATGTAATTTGCGACAACATCCTCATTTTAAACCCACGCTGCATGAAAACATACATTGTAATGGCACTATGTAAAATCACTTCAATGATATTAGACACTGCCACCCACATGGATGAAGCTACCACACAAGTAAGAGATGATTAATGTCCTCCATGGGTTGCTGAAAAATAACATATCTTGAAAAAGGCCTTATATCGATGAAATCATAGTCTACTAAAGAATCGATCTATGTTCCACTGAGGATTACAGAAAATATTTGAAGACTGTGGTGAATGTATTTTATTCATTATTTTTCAACATACCTATTATAGATTCTCCAATTTCATCAAAATAATAAATTTATATTATAATTATTTTTATATTTTATGAATTAAATACTTGTGAGAAATGAAATTTGTAATCTCTTACAATTCCATAGCTTTAACATCATCTATTAGAATCATTTTTTTGTTCGATCCCCACCACTGATCCTCTTCTACTTCTATGTGGTATACTTCCAAAGTAAATTTTTATTTCATAAAATAGTAGATCCTCAAAAAATATGATTGAGTTTTTTTTATCAATTTTCAGTGATGAGAGGATATAAGGGCCTATTAGTAGAACATGGTTGTTGATTCCTTATTGATAAAATAGTTAGATCCTCCTTCCATGGTGAAATTAGATATATGACATGCTTTATGTTATTTTTGATAAATCAAAATAATGTATTTAACATCATCATTATGTATTCAACATTTAATTCCATTAAATTGATAATGTATTCATTTCATTTTCTCTCACATATTTTTTTCATCCAATAATCTGATTCCATTTATTTTTATTACAAATCTAAAAATAGATGAGAAATTTTTTCATATTATAAATTGTTTGATAACATTTATAAAGGGGTTTTTAGTAAAAAAAATCATACTATTACACTTCTATTATTACATTCATATATCCTTAATCTTTTAAAAAAATATATTATCTATGTATCATATATATTAATCGATAAATTACATGTTATCAATCAAATAATTTAACTTATGTGTGTCTAAATATATGTTTTATTAGGACAACATGAACAAAATCATATGATGGTTTATTTAATACCCCATAAAACCCTTTTTATGTTTTCTGTGCCTTGTATTGTCTAGGCGATAGACTATATAAAATATTTAGTATCCATACATGGATTTTCATAACATGAAATCATACACTCTTTGCATTTAAAAAACAAAACTAGGATGTATTAAATTTTTTTACTTATCCATTATTTACCCATTAATGTTTTGTAGTCATAGTTTCCAAAAGTAAATAATTAATATTTGATAAAAAATATAATTTCCAATAGTTTTACACCAATTTTTTAAAGATTTTCTTAATAAAAATATTCCATTGAAAATTTTATAATAATTTTTCGTGTTCCAGTTCTTGGAAACAATGTAAATTATACATAAATTATATATATCTGACAAATTGAAGAATTTTTATTATATTTAAATACATAATAATTATCTTATCATAAGTTACCTCACTATAAATAAATTCCTAAGGATATATGTAAAATGTTAACGGTGAGAATAAATCCTTGTAAAGGAATAAAAATATGAAATTAAAATTCTTCATTCAATATGGATAAAAATTGATGAAAAACGTTAGATAATATTCATATGATTACGATGAATGACCTGTAAACAAGGATAAAGCATTAAAGTAATAAATTCATCAATATATCACCAGTTTAAAAAATGTTTCATAAAAAAATAGTTCCAAGTTTATACACTAAGGTGTTATGAAACATTACCAAATCATCCTTCCATGGAATCATAATAATTTTTATCAAGATATTTATGTTGTACAAAATTTATTGGAGTAATATCATAGTTAACCCTTTATCTTACAAAAAATATGTGTTCCACATATATCTTATGTAATAAGAATTTATTTATCATATCAGTATGGAAAGTGAGTTTTATATAGGTAATTGAAAAATCAAATAGGTATAGTTATATATATAAATATATATATATATATTCGAATAATATAAAATAATATAGGGATGAGAGTTTATAATATAAATGTATATCATGAAACATCCATGAAATATTTCAGAATCATAATAAGTATACCTAACATATTATGGAATTATATTAATGTTAAATAATGTTAGTCTATTTTCCAATACTGAATCACTTATATTGAGAAGGAATAATTATACAACGATTAAAACATTATCTTGTTAAAATCAAAGGCTTATTTCTAAAGAAGTACTTGAATTGAGAAGATGAAAGATGAACATTACAATTACATTTTTTATAGCTTCATTAATATTTTAAATATATCCTTTAAAACCTAAAAATTCCTTTGAGAAAATATTTATAGATATAATGAGAGGTAATTCATGCTCAAGGGATTTAGAGTTGAGAGGGATGAGGTAATGAATCGATAATTATATAAAATGTTGGAGAATTTTTTATTAATTTCCTGTCATATGTCTTAGACTCATGTTTATAAAAATTTAAAAACCATTAACCATCCCATGGTTTTATCCCCTTAAATTTAGCATATATAGATTTTTATTATGTTTTTTAATATTTCTTAAGTTAATTAATTTAAATATTTTAATTTTGGGTGTTGAATATATTATTATTCGTAATTATTTTTTAATCATAAAATAGACATGTGGTTTATGAAGATTAAATATATCTTTATAATATAAATTTTATTAATAAAAAATTATTTATTTTAACGATAAAAAACTTTTTTATCATGAAAAAATTATAAAATTTAGAATTTCTTTTTGAATTTACTATGATTTTATAATACTGACTATATTATTTTACTGTATAATACATTCTATAAAAAAATCTATTGACTCAGAATGTTTTGAAAATTTCAAAAATTAGTAATTTTAAGGTTTTGAATTCCAAAATTAAATATATACTATAAAAAATAGATTCTACGAATGTGAAATTTAACTTATAACAAATTAATTATTACATAAATAATTTTATTTCTAATTATTAAATTTCTAACCCATAAAAAATATTAATTATTTTGTAAAATGATTTATTATTTATATATTTATAAATATTTTAGTTTACATTTTTTTATAAATATGAAATTCTATTTTATTTATGAAAATTTAACATTAAAATAGTTTTTTTTTTGAAAATTAGAAATATTTATTTTCACAAAACACAACAATGGGTTTTGCATCAAAAATATATTTTATCATCTTTATCTTCTAATCATGTGCATTTTTTCTTTTATATAGGACTGGAATATTTATTAAAATTTTGGGATTTTTGTATCCAATACATTATAGTGAAATTATTTTTTCCCATAATATTAATTAAGGCTATATTACATTACCATATATCATGCATGTATAATCCATAATGCTGAGGTGTGCAACGGTAGTAAATTTCGGTGGTGTCCTTTCTAACATCATCATTGTAGTGATATTTGGTAAATTGAAATACTCCAATAAATTATTCTTCCCAAGTATTGGTTATTGAATATCACCTTAGAATTAGTAAACAGTAAACCATAGTGATGTTGGAAAATAACTATAATGGATGTTCCTACTGGATGAGTTAATGATTTCTCCCATATGTGTCAACCATCTCTCGATATTAACCATTTAATTCAACTTTTTCCAGTGGTAAAATTATTTCCAATGATTATAATTCTCAAAAGACATAATGACTAATGATCATAATTCCCAACAAACATAATGTAAATGAATTATGTTTCCAAATATTTATAGTTTACAATTATCAAAATGATTACATTAACATCCTATATATTATTTCAAATTGATCTCACAAATAATACATCACATTTTCAAATACATTAATATGTCAATTCCATGTATTATATTATTATTACATTATTGTGTTCTTGAAATAACTATTATTATTGTTGAATAATATTATCGATGTTATATGTAAATTATAATTTCATTAATATTTAAATTTTATCTATTATATGTTAAAGAGTTCTTCAGTAATTAGTTCCACTACATGATAATAATTTACATTGCAATAAAATATTTTTATTTCATAATAGAATTCTCTTGTGTATGATATTATCCACATCCAAATAAAATATATGGACATAATTTTTTTCTTATAAAAAAATAAATGGAAATATTTTTCCTTCATATATTATTCATGATTTTAGGTTTTTTATTCTATATTTTTATTCCTCAACAATACCTTCATCTATTTAGATGTCTTCTTACTCATTATTTACTATCATTCATATAGAATCTGGATATGTAATTCTATATATGATAATCCATGTTCCAATCCCATAATAGTAATATCACAAATTTTTATAGGATTTCATATAAAGATTCTAAAATTTTATATGTACAATATATTAAAAATGTTGGAAAATATTGAGGAAATGTTAACCGATAAGAAACCACACCAATGCACTCTAGAATATAAATTTTCTAATATAACATGGACTCAGTTATCCCAACCATCAAAATAATAAGATTCCACTCATTGGGGATATTTTTTATAATTCACAATCACTAACATAATTTATAATCCATTTCTTCTTAATTAAACATAACACTTTTGTTTTCCCTGAGTATTCATGAAATATATCTTGAACACATGTATCTTATTTGTATACTATTTCACAATTATGGGTTCCAATAGTTTTTATTCTTGGAAATTTTTAATTTATGATGGTTTTCAACACCTTTTCCAATATAGTGCTTCAAAATGATCCATTTAGATACTCATGTTGAAACTATAATTATAATATAATATAATAATTGAATGTTATTGCTCGAAAATCCCCTATATATCAAGTGATCTATCCAATAACATGTATTACAATGATTAAATATCCATCTCAAACATTCTAGTTGTATGAGGATTGTAAATTATTTTTAGATTTACATTTTCATCAATAACCTTATGAAGTATCCTCTAGAACATTTTTTTTAAATCATGTATTGTGGTAAAAAACAATTTATAGAAGTTCTCCATGATTTTTAACAATTTCTTGAAAATGAAAAGGGGAAATAGGTATATGGGTGAATTATTTTTGTATTCAAAAAATATGAAATAAATTATTTAATCTTTTTTAGTAACCAATACGAATTATATTCCTTTTTGGGTATTAGGATGTATGGCCATAAAGTCTATATTGATGTTTTTTCATTAGGTTATGCGTAGTGGTTTTAGTAATAAATTCAGATTTTATCCCTATATATTCAATTATAGGCATACCAAACATCATTAAACATAATTATAAATCTCTATATTCATATAATCCCATCAACAATTACTTTAGAATTCATTTTACATTAATTTTATTCGTGGATATTCAAGAAAATAAAGAATTATATGATTCATCCATCAAATAATTCTATAAATCCACTATTTATTTGATATATACCATTGTACAAATCCAAATTATTCCCATGTGAACATGAAAAACACCATGAAACATTCCAATTTTCATATATTAAATATTATTTTTTAGCATTGCATATCCTCTTCCAGATTTCTTTATTTTTTCATGTAATGATTTTTTAACTGTTTTTTCATAAGATTGATAATTTCAATTCAACAGAAACTTCAACGTCTATTTTACCATTTCTATATCAATGATACCTCCACCAATTCTCATAATTGAATAATCTCTAGGGTTTTTCTATTTAATTCATTCATTAAATTGTATGATTTTATAGGGTGAAAATGAATAGAAGAATCATATTTCATAAGATAGTAAAACCAATTCATTTATCTCATGTCTAGTAAAATTAGTGTTGATATGTACTTACGAATTTTTGGATGTGTGTATATATTAAACTCTTCAATATAATGAAAATTATAAGAAAAATTAATGAAAATATAACTACAGTTACCTCCAAATCTTATGAATTATAATTCCTCAAATAGTAATGCAAGATGGGTGCGTCGGGGTGGTGTGGGCCAAGCCCGCATGCGTTTGAGCCTGCATGGGATTGTCCACAATGTCCTCATATAATGCAAAAAAATAACTTCATGGTCACCCCACCTGCATAAACTCACGGGTTTCATGCATTTATACCAACATTTACAAAAACATATACTATTTATAACCATTTAAATACTGTATTTTTTTAATTATTATTAATTATATTTTTTTAGATAAGTATAAATTAGCAATAACTTATGTTTCAAGGAATGTGATGGAACATTTTTATGTGGGTTAATGGTGGCATGTCGTGACTCCCATATGGTGGAAAACTATTGCGATAGATTTTAGGAGAGTGAATAGCAAGGGGTGATTAAGGATAATGTTGGTTGTGTGGTGATGTGAACAACTACACCTATGAATGAACAAAGTCTCTATGGGGAACGATAAATTTTAGAGGAATATATTAGGGTTTCCCTGATTTTCTATCCAATTCATAGGATAACAAAATAAAATTAAATAATATCATAATTAAATTGACCTAAAAATATTATGATTATAATAACCCAAATAGTATTGAAACTATATGTAGGGGCGATGAGATCCATTTTTAAAGAGATGGGGAGACACTTGATGTGAATATGGTTAATAATTAGCATATAAATAATATAATTTAATATTAAAACAATAAATATAACCCTATATAAAATTCACATGTTAATGAATTGTGAATTAGTACGATCATTACAGTGAGAAAATATATGTCATCATTTAATGAAGTTTTATTATTAGAAAACTATAATGTTAAAGAAACCAATATTGTAATAATAATATTTTTATTTAAATAATTCTCATGATCATGCCCGCACCTAGTCAGGCTCAACGATAATTGTCCCACACTCGCGAGGACTCAACCAGCATAGGTCCGCACTCTAAATGGTCAAAATTATTAGGCCTGCCTCGCCCCAAATCCGCCCAATACATGCAAAGCAAATAGGTCACAGGACAGTTTAACACAACTATCTTCTCAGGAGTCATAAAATATCACTATTCATAGGAAATAACCTTATCATTATTCATTACTAAAAATCTGTGTTATATCAATGATACATCAATATATATGAGAAATCATTCACTGAAAGAATATAAATAAGCACTGGGGAAATATGGAATTTATTTATTAGTTCAATGAAGTATTCTTTACAGTAAATTCTCATGAAGAACTAAACATCATTTTATATTATTATTTTTAGTAAATAAGGAATCAATGATTAGTTTTTCGTAATCCTTATATATTATCTTGTTTTCCCATGAACGTGTCAATCTAAATCCTTAATGTACACTGACTCCATTCCTCAACTGGATTTATTATAACATGATAATATGAGATTCCATAATTATTTAGTTTTTATCCTAAGAATATCACATCATGTATCAAGAGATCAAATTTAAAAAAAAATTGTTAAAAACACACTTTTCTCAATGCATTTAATTGACTTAAAGATGATCCAAAATACACTCATGAATTTTAGAATATATCAAAATAACATCCTTATAAAAAATTTAACATCTATCAAGGTTGTCCATAAATATTATATTCGTAAAATCCATTAATATATAAGGAAAATTGGTTTTTCCAAAAGTCATAAAAACTCACACCATATATAAATCTTTTAGAAATATGTCTTTAAGATATCATATTTTTTCACCCTCAAATACTGATTCCTATATATGAGGAAAATCATGGAGATTAATTGACACCATTTAGTTATTAGAATAAATTATTATTCTAAGGAATATGATTTTTATTCATCATTATTATCCATTTAAGTAATTAATAATCAATTTATATCAATGGTGAACTATCATTCTTCTTCAGAATGAGAATAGTTGTTCCTCAAGAAGTCACACTTGTTCAAATAAAACCAATCTCCAGAAGTTATTTATATTGTTTAGTAATTTATTATAATAAAAAAATTAAATTTAATGTAGGTTATTTTATATTGGTTTGGATCCATATAAGTGTCGTGTTGAAAATTTTATATCTCTTTCTATTTGAGGTCAAAATAATTCATTAGGAAATAGAGAAATGTGATACTAAAAAATTGGTTCTTTTTTCATCTTTATACGATCAGATTATTCCACATAAATAAAAATGATTCTCTTATAAATGGTTGAGTTAAGAGGATCATGACAAAAATATAATTTTTATACTTCTCCTTCGAAAATAATTTTACATTTTCCCTCCAAGGAATCTCAAATTAAATTACATATATAGTTGATTCTAGAATTATAATTTGATTTCCAATCCCTCACTAATATTATATAAAATAAACCACTAGTATAGAAAAAAGGGATATTATGAAACTATACTCACCAATGATAATAAGAGAGTCCCTATATACTCACGTTGGTTGAATGGACCCAATAGGAATTATAATAGTTTATGGTAACATTTGATGTTATTTTTATCATTAGACAAATTATAAAATATGTAAAACCAGAATAAAATGACTTACTAGATATATTTAGATTTTCAATGATTATACCTACTCGTAAATAATTTTGAGTCTCAATTCTCATTTTTTGTAAATTGATGTCATTTAATTTTTCAATTATACTCTTTTGTGGTAATTGGATGTTTCCCTCAATTATCTTTTTACTTATATATTTATTTAATCATTGATTATACTCTTTACATGAATCAATATACAATAGTTTGTGATTTCAAAATATTTCCTTTTTTATTTTTCATCTAGAGGTTGATGTTTTACATATTGGTATTGGTTTTAAGCTATAATTATAGCCATTCCAAAAAAGTATGACATTCCACTCTCTTATAGTAAATATCATGTATGTTTCATTCAATACATGTCGCACAAGGGAAATTGTGGTTTCTTCCCTTCCCATTAATGATAAAAAAAATTCCAAATATTTGATTCATCCTTATATTATTAGTATTTACTCAATGATATCAGTTCACATGACCAAAATCCTTCTCTAATTTGAGATCATATAAAAATATCCCATAATAACTCCTTGAGTATAAATTTTCTTGATATTTTAGTAATCGATGTCATATTAAAAATAATAATAAAGTGATTGTCAATTATGATTCAATGATTATAAGGGAAACATTTAACATAATCACAATAAATTTCTTTTAAATAGATCATAATGAATCATTTTTCTTTTCCATTATCTAATCGAATTCAATATCCCTTTTTTGGCGGGTTTGACGAAAAAGATTACTAAAAAATCATTTTATAACTATTTCCACTCCAAAGCATCAAACCCATCCTTTGGGATTTTGATTCTTATTTTGCTACACCAATAAGAGTATTCAACTTATTTGTAGTATATTACCATACACACATTTTTTTGATCATAATAATCGTGTATATAAAATATATTTTTATATAGTATTAGTCCATTTCTCTATGAATAAATGATCCAAGGGTGTATTTATAAATTGACATTTTTTACCCTTTAAGGATTCAAATACAATTTTATAATCCTTTTATGAAACTAGATTTTTGGTATGGATTTGTTTATTATTAGTGAGTATATATAACTGATTCAACATCATCATGATGTTTCCGACGCTACCTTCTCTAATATTGGTAAGGTATTCAAATCATTGTATATTGCAAGTATTAATTACACGAGTCCATCTATTTATAAACATATTAATATATGATGGAAAAATATGCGAAAAAACTATTAATGTTATCAATGTTATGAAAATAATTCTAAATGGGAGCATAATATTAAAATATTCTAATATAACCCTTATAAGATCATATACAAAAATATTTTCTATAAAAAAATAATTTAATTACAAATATATCATTAATAATTATATATAAAGGTAATTTTACAAATAAATTAATATCAAATAAGAGTGTTAACCAGGTCGGTATTTGGGGCTTCTTGTAATGCATAGTGTTAAGATAAAAATTATAACCATGTTGACTTTTTAGGTGTTTTATTTCTATATGTATCTCCTGAAAGCTGGAATCTAATTATTTTTATCTAGAAACATATGTAATTACTAAGAAACCACAAATTATTTATCAAAAAATTTATATTTTTTCCTATATTTATACATATCACTATGGTTTTCAAAAAAGTTTTCAAGAAAAAAGTTCTATAAATAACAAATCATTTGGGTGATTCCGACTACAATGGGAAATAATTTTCAATCCTAATTTTTAAAATATTTCCCTCACCAAATTATTTCACTAATAAAATACTCTTCTTATTTTTAGGATGAGTTTCATGAAAACTATGTACATAATACACGATGTATATATATTAAAATAACATGCACATTTTCTTAATATCTAGAAGGACACCATTATTATTCTATCCAATATCATCAATCTATAAATTATACCATAGGGACATTCATCAAATGGAAGGGTCTACAATAAATAAACATAATGAATAGATTTAAGAAATGAATTTAATGTACATGAACAAAATAGTTTCATATAAGAATATTAAATCAATTTTATGTTAAATAACCTATTAGTAATATATTTTAAAATCAAAACAACATGTAGTGTGGGGAAATTTGGATATTACTTATCACGTATTAATATCATAAAATAATTAATTAAATCCAACTTCACATTCCTCTTAAATGAAAATAATATTTCCTTAATACCTATATTAACCTAATGACACACATCAAATTAATGGGTAAGGTAAAATAATCGTATGTTGATGAATAACACAAACTTAATGTAACAACCTAGGTACATTATAACATAAATGTTTTTTATTTTGTAATTAAATAGTTAAATTAATTATAATTGTATTATGAAATAAGTTTTATTTATAATTAATGCATTTATACTAATTGAATAATAACCTCACATATCATAGTATAAATAAATTTTATGTACCTTATATGTGAAAATTTGATATATTTATATAATGTGATATGTTAATAAATGTTTTGTAATTGATAAATTTTGTATTGGTATCCTTGTAAGTCTTAAATAGTTAATTATAATTTTATAATTATTATACCTATTTGAAAATAAATAAATTTTCATAAAATAGATTCATAAATTAATATTATGTTTCCTTTTTATAAAAATATAATCTTATAAGGCCTTAATTAGTTGTTCAATGTTTTACATATTCAATTATAGTATTAAAATGAGTATTTCTAGAATAAATTATGTTTCTAATTTAAATTAAAATTTCACATATTTATAATATTATTTTCATAAAATTGTGTAAATTTTCTAATTTTACATGTGGAAAAATGGATGGGGGAATATTTTTTATTTTTCTAGAATACTTGATTTTTGTGAATAGTGAAATGTTGTAATTTATAGTATTTTACCAATTCACAAATTATTGAGTCATATATGATGTGAGGTTATTGTAAACCCATAATATCAATGTATTTTTTTATTATTTTAATATATTTAGTTATAATTCGTCCCCCACGCTCAAGTGGGGTGTTAAGGGAGGGAGGGGTTTGGGGTGTGGCCACGGGGTCAAGTCCTTGGGCCAGCGGTTTAAATGTATTTTCTTCCATGCATCATGTTATGCATTATACATTTTACCCAATAGTTATAATTCTAAATAAATTATGATTCTTGATCCAAAATAATAAACTAATTAATATAATAATGAGAAAACACCCCTCTCCCCCACTATAAATAACACCGCTCACAACCTCCATTCCTCAAACCTCAAACCCTTGTAGCTTTTGTAATTATTACAAAATTCCCTTCCCAATCCTATTACCTATGTCTAATACATTCTTGCCTCACCAAAATGATAAAACCAAGGGCATTAATGAGGTTCTCATGGAGGATAATTCATGTGGTAAAATCCTCTTTCGTTTTATTTTATTTTAATTTTTAATTATTTTACATTTCATATAATCACTTTACATCACCTTGTCCAAGTGTCATGAAAAATATAATATGTTATATAAATGAGAATTTTATCATTTTAATGGAAAAATTACTCTCCAAAATTCTTCTCCTGTCAATATGTTTCTAAAAAAGAGAACATCGTCCATGATGTGTCGATTTACCAACATCATGGATGATACAGATTCATTTTTCTTTAGCACATTCAATTAAGGTCATAATAACTTTATTATGGTTAAATAAAATATTATTATAGATATTATAATATATTTTAACTTTTAATGTCAATATATTGACATGATATTGAATAAAATGATATAAATTCATGATGATCATAAAAACCACCAAAATAAATAAAATCATTCTCATTAAAGTTTTGTCTAATTATTTTTCTAAATATTAGAAAAAATTATATATGGTATCATTTAAAATTATGGAAAAAAATTAACACAACTTCATTCCAATTTTTTAATTTTTCTTCCATTCAAAAAATAAATCCATAATGAACTAGCCAGGGTAACAATTAAAAAAAACACCAGAAACAATGAAAATATAAAAAATATTATTAATAAATGGTTAGAAATATGTTATAAAAAAATTCATAAAAGTTATTATAAATATGAATATGGTTTTTTAATATATTAATCATTCTCTTCAATCCATTTAACTGATTTTTTTAACTCTTTTTATGTAAGACGAACCTAAGGTAAAGAGATTTATAACCCAATTTCCATTCATTGAGTTAACCTAATAATTAATTGATTATGAGGTATTATGATTATTTTTTAATCTAATATTGATTATGTTATGTTATATAATGTGATTGTATAGTGTATACACATATTCCATTTTTTTAAAAAAATTTCACATTAAATATAAGATATTTGTAAGGAAAATTTCTATAATAATACCCTTTAAAATTTTGATTTTTAAAAAAACCAAAAGGAATATTTCAATAATGCTAGTATTCATGTTTTTGGATTATTTTTTGATTCATGGGAATTGTTTATGATGATGTTTTGGATCGATATCTCCATCTAATTCACTGGTTATATAAATTTTTGAGGTTGACCATATGGTTACTCCAAGTTTAACTACAATAGTTACACTAAAAGGTAGTTGTGTGTGTTACATAGAAAGGTACCCATTGTTGTGAGGGTTATAAATCATGTAGTATCTAGGAGGATTTCAATTTTTATTAATCAATTCCCCAATTTACCGTTATGAAATTATTTATGTTTTCTATTATTTATGGAAAACACATGTTTTGGAAAAATAAATATATTATATTTATTGGGTGATATGTGTGTCTTTGTGAAAATAATTTCTTATGTTTATATGTATTCATGTTCTAATGTTTTCTATACTTATTTCTATTCCCCCTACTGAGATTTTGTAAACATCCAAATTTTAGAATTGTATTTCAAAATGATTAAGGATGGGTTATATAAAAGGATAATCCATGATGAAAGTTGTAAAGACATTTTATTAAAATATTTCATGTATTTATTAGAAACATTTGTATTATGGAATAAATGGATTCTATTTAGTGGTAACATATTTGTATTCATGTGGGTTGAAATGTATGAATTATACCCTAATTATGTAATACTATAAATAAAAAAGATCTTTGGGAATGAAAATATGATAATTCTAAATGATTTTACTATATTTAGCATTGTTTAATGTCGGGTCCTTATTGTTAGTATTAGATAATTTTTTAAACAATATTATGGGTTAGGATTATGTTAATAAGACTACGATACATTATATTTAACATATTCTTAATTTTAAATGATAGTTCATTTTTGGATTACCATGTTGCTTTATCTATGATATGTCTGTTCGGAATGGTTTAGATTGAATAAATACCTATGAGGAAGTAGTAAGGTATTAAGAGGTTGATATAATTCAAATTATGCATCATGGAATGGTAAAAATTGGAACTGAATAATTTTTTAATGTAATGGATCAATTGAAATTGTATATAAATGGTAGTGTAATACAATTAATAGAACAACCAAATCTATAAAAAAAGAACATGATGATAATGGATCATTTTATAAGGCAACCCTCTCCTACTTTCAACGGATAATCTGACTTAGTTGTAGATGAATGGTGGATTAATGCCCTTGAAAACACATTTGATTTTATTAGGTGTTTAAAAAAATCTAAAGGATAGTCTTTTCATTTATCATTTTGAAGTTTAAATTGAACAGTGGTAATTAATGTTCAATAATATCATGGATAGTGAGAAAATTGAAGTCATGGAATACGATGAATTTAAAAATCCTTTCCAGGAATGATATGTTGATAAGGTGGATTGACATAGGACTGAAAACAAATTCGACGTAATAAAAAACATGACGAAGACTCAATGTACATTTATGATGAAAACTTCACCGGATTGGAAAGGAATGCTCCACATCTTATTGGAGATTATGATAGTAAAATAAATCAGTTTTCACTCAGGATTGATGCCAAGTTAATGAATGGATTTGGACTCCCATGAATTAAAAATTAATGAAAAACATATATGATTTGAGGAGAGGGTCAAAATAGAGATTAATGAGGATCATGTTTTCTTTAAAAAAATCATAATATGTGGTCCAAGTTGCATGAAATAGGTAAGATTAAATTTAATAAATTTGAAGGTAATAGAGCACAGTTTCTAGTATGTGGGATGTGTGGTAAAATTCACCTTGGGGAATGCCTTAACAAATATAAGATGTGTTTTTGATCTGGTATGTTTGTACATTTGGCCCAATATTGTAGTGAGAAATATCTTATTGATGGTATGTTTAAATATGATATAAAAATGGGAAATTTATTTAAATATAATGAGATGACGAATTATGAAACTACCCACCCAAAAAAAGATCCAAATGATGGAAATGAACCAGATATTATACAGAAAGGTGCAGTGAGATCCTTAATGAATACATCAGAAGGTATCAGACCATCTAATGAATTGGTATCTTGTACATTGTTTGTTTAATAGGACATTGCTAAGGTCTTGTTTGATGTGGGTTCTACCCATTTCTTTATTTCTGATAAATTTATTATTAAATTGGAAATTTCACCTCAAGAAATAATATTGGAACTCATGGTTAAAACAGTAGGGGAAATATTATTGAAAAAGCATTTGAAAGAATCTTCTTATTATTGTCAGTGTAAAGGTATTACCTACAAATATTTGTTTCCCTTAGTAGATTTTGATATCATTTTGGGTATGAATTAGATTTTTGTTTATCATTATATGTTATGTTGAAGAGCGAAAAAAGAAGTTTTTTAGAATGTGTTTAAGTTTATCTACCTGAATGAATCCAAAAAAATACATAGAAAATTATCTGGAAGTTGAGAAACTATTAAAACAATGAAATGAAATATATCATGCTCATATATTAGAAATTAGGGGAACTATTTAGATTAATGATGTCCTAGTGGTAATTAAATACCATTATGTTTTTCATGATGTGTCGCCTCGTGTTACACCTAATTTTGAAGATTAATATATTTTTTACATAGTCACTAATGCTAAGAAAATTTCCCAAACCCCTTATTGAATGGCTCAAGTGGATCATCATAAATTGAAAAATTAGTTATAGGATTTTCTTCATGAAGGCTTCATTCATCCTAGAACATCACAATGGGGTGAGATTATTTTTTTATAAAAATAATGATGTTCCCTTGAGACTTTTTATTGATTATATAGATTTGAATAACATTATTGTTATGAATTAGTAGCCTTTTCCTCACATTAAAAACATGTTTGATCACCTCTAGGGATATTCGTATTTTTCTAGGAATGACTTGAGATCTGGGTCACATAAACCGAAGTTGAAGGATGATGATATCCCAAAAAAACATTTTATATATATATGTGGGAATAATGAATTTGTTTTTGTGACCTTTGCATTGAAAAATTACAATACTGTATTCATGGATCTTATTCATAGAATATAATCCAAATACATGTATAAGTTTTTTTTATTAATGATATTTTTTGAATTTTTAAAAATTTATGAGGATCGTGAAAATAATTTATTTATTTTCTTATAATGTCTCAATGAAAATATGTTATACATAAAATTTTGAATATTTAATTTTTGGATGAAATAGATTTCTTTTATTAGGAACATTATAAATATGTATGGAATAATAATTGATTATTCCAATAAAAAATTGGTTGATGATTGGACAATAACTAAACATGTTATAGAGATTCATAGTAGTCTTTAATGAAAATTGTATTTCTAATGGTTTATGAAAATAATTGCATGGTTATCTATCCCATTAAATAAGTTTACATTAAAATGGGTTAAATTTCTTTGGACAGAATTCTTTGATATTTGTTTTTTGTAATTGATGAAGATATTGGTGAAACCACTAGTTTTGGCCCAGTCTTCTAGAAATAGAGACGTTTTCATCTACAATGATGACTCATTGAATGGACTTTGTTGTGTTTTGATGAAAAATGAAAATTTAATTTCTTATGATTTAATACAACTAAAATATCATGAATTAAATAACCCCACATATTATATAGAATTAGTTTCAATTGTATTAGATTTGAAAATTTGGAGTAACCATTTATATGAAGTCAAATGTGAAATATATACTGAATATAAAAGCCTAAAGTATATATTCATTAAGAAGGAATTAAACATGAGGCATAGAGGATGGATTGAGGTGACAGTGGAATATTATTGAATAATAAATTACAATTATAGAAAACTAAACGATGTGGTGGTTACCTTGAGAGGAAAATAACATACATCATTAACCATGTTATGTTTGGAACAAGACCTCTTGAAAAATGATTTTATGAATTTTGACTTGGATGTTATTGGTGTATGAGATTATTTTATTTTATTTCTTGTCATATAGTAGTAGTATCTATCATATATAATTATGAAAAAACATGAGGATGATAGTGATTTATAGAAAAAATGTTTAATATGGGGAAAAGTGTAAGTTTCTAGAATTTAATGTTGATAAATATTGTGTTTTGAGATTTTTGGGACATGATTATGTGTGACTTGTGATTCACAGTTGAATAAAGGGTTATTGTGTGAAGCTCATAGTTACCTATTTTAAAATCATTTGGTTTTAATAAGATGTATAGAGAAATTTGGATGTATTACTGGTTAGATGCAATGAAAGAGATATTGAAATTTTTAACAAGAAATGTTTAACTTGACCATAGGTTAAAGTAGGAAAATAGTTACCAAAGGGTATGTTACATCCATTTCTAGTGTAATTTGGGAAATTAAAAAATATATCCATTGAATTCCATGTTATAATAACATATAATTATTTATGTAATAATATTATTTGAGCCATTGTTGACAGACTGACTAAATATGATCATTTCCTTCCTATTCAATAAATTATTTATTAGGATCAACATTCACAATAGTACCTCAATGATATATCTATGTAATTGAACTTAATATTTCCATTATATATGAATATGATCACTGGTTCACATATAATAATTAGAGTTTCCTTTTTATGTCATTGGGTAAAAAATTATATTTCATTATTTCTTTTCATCCACATTCTAATTGACTGGCCTGGTGAACAATTCAGACATTAAAGGATATGTTTCTAGCTTAATCAATGGACTACCATTAAATTTAAGATAAAAATATTTATTAAGTTGAATTTTTTTATAATATAAACATTAATTCCATTATATTGATGGTACCTTTTGAGGAAATATATAGAAAGAAATGTCGAAATACAGTTTTTTTTTGGGATAATATTGAGGAATAGAAATTCTTGTGACCAAAAGTAGTATAGGATGTTTTTAAGAAAGCAATGATGGTCCCACATCACATGAGGACATCCTATTGTAGCCATAAATTTTATGTAGATAAAAGTAGGATGAACTTTTCTTTTGAGGTATGTGATCATGATTTTCTTAAATTCTCTCCATAGAAAAGTGTTATGCATTTTGTTATGAATTGAAATCTTTTTCAATGTTTCATTGAACATTATAAAATCTTATAGAATATTTGAAAAGTCTCCTATTGAGTAGACACACATTGATATTATCATAGGCACACATAAATTTTCATGTTTCTATGTTGGAAAAGTATGTGCATGATTCTTCTCATGATTAGTTCCATGAAGTAGTCCAAATGGAAGAGGACATTTCATATGTAGTGAAACTTGTTCTGATTGATGATCATAGGGAGAATGTATTGGGGAATAAGATAACTCACTAGGTTAAGGTTTTTTTGGAGAAACCACTTGGTTGAAGATGAAACATAATACTTTGAAAATTCTATGAGTTAGAGGCATCCTCATTTTTGTATAATTTGACAAAATTATGGGGAAATAATTTTCCAAACGTGGAGAGAATGTAACAACATAGTTACTTAAAAATAATTTATTTTTTGTTTTGGATTTAAATGGTAAAATTCATTATAAATTAATAATGAAATAAGTGTTATTTATAATTGATGAATCTATACTAATGGAATAGTAACCTCACCACTGAGAGTTTAATTAAATTTCATGTATCTTTTAAGAGAAAATTTTATATATTTATGTTATGGGATAAATAAAAAATGTTTTAGAAATGATAAATTATGTGTTGGTATTTTAATAATTCATAAATAAATAATTAAAATTTTATAATTAATATAATGATTTAAAATATAATATATTATCATAAAATAGATACATAAATAATAATTTTTTGTCTTATTATTTTAGGATAATTTTATCTGACCATAATAAATTTTTCAATGTGTAACAAATTCAGTTATAGTTTTAAAATCAGTATTTTTCAAAAAAAAATTATGATTTTAATTTAATATTAAAATTATAATATTTATAAAAAAATTTCAAAAAAAATAAATTCATTTTATAATTCTACATGTGAAAAAATAGATCAGTGAGTTTTTGGGATTTCACTAAAATACTATAATTTATGTGGAATTGCGAAATAAGGTAATTTATGGTATTTATAAAATTCATAAATTATTGAGTGATAGATGTTGTAAGAAATATGTATTCAAAAAATATCAAACAATAATTCATTATTTTAATATATTTAGTGATATTTCTAAAACTATTCAAAATCATGGGAAAAAATTATAAATTTATGAATATAAGAATGAGAAAAATCCCCTATCATTCACTATAAATACCACCCTCACCACATCTTCTATATACACCTCAAAGCATTGTATATTTTTTAATTTATAACTGATTAAATTTTAAATCCTTTTTCCCATGTCCAAGAACTATTGGTTTCACCAATAGGTCAAAACCAAGGGCCATAAGGAGGTTCTCAATGAGGAGAATTCAAAAGGTAAAATCATCATTCAATTTATATTATTTTATTTTCAATTATTTTTCTTTTCATGTTATCTTTTTTCCTACCCTTATCAAAGATTCATGAAAACAATAGTACATTATATATAGTTACATTTATTCATGTTGATTGAAAAATTCACTATCAAACTTATTATCCTCTAACTTTTTTTTCAAAAAATGAAAATATTATCCATGATGTGTTGATTTACCACCATCGTGGATGACACACATTCAATTCTCATTATAACCATAACGTATAGTTACATTGAGTATTTTTATGCTTGAGGTTGACTGTATGGTACCTCCAAGTGTAACTGTGATGGTTAAACCATAATGATATTATTAGGGATACATTATAAGATTTCTGTGAGTGTTGAATGTTTTTGGAATAGTATAAGCGTGGTTGGTATGACACCCATGATTTATTTTTACCATGATCATTGATTATTCGGAGAAGATTACCTTGATTAACGCTAGTCTCCACTGAATATAATCAAAGATTTAGATAAAGTATAAATGTAACACCCAAGATTTTTATGAGTAACATTTTGTTTTTATATATCATCAAAGAAATCTTTCACTACATACTAACTTGGCTTACTTTACATGCAATCACGACCTTCCTCGATAGCTTGCGTCGTACGCAATACCGAGTTTCACTAAACAACGATATGCTATTAAAATATTATTAAAACTAGCCGTTATGAATATTAATAACCTCTTTTTGAAATTTTATAACTTTTATTTTTCAAAATGGACTTCATTTTTGGATTCGGAATACCGAAATTATCCTAGGGTGAAATTTTGGTATTTTTCTGAAAACTTTCAATTTTTGATGAATAGTGAAACCACTAAGTGGTAGGTTAAAAACTGAATTTTGCATAAAACATAATTTTACCGCTTCTGTGAATGGAATTTTGAAAATCCGACAGACGCGATTGATATCAGTAAGTAAAATGTGGTTCAATGAGATAAAAATATTTTTTGGTGAATAGTAACTTTTTACTTTTTTTTACAGCGGTTAATAGTAAATAGGGTAACTAAGGGTAAATATGATATTACTATTAACCTAACACATGTACTAATTCTATTGGATAAGTTTAATTCGACAAAAAACAACCTTATGAATAAAATATGACCATTTAGGCCCACTTGGGTTAGATTAGGACATTTATTATTAATTTATTTAAAGAAGGGTTAAAATAGTTAAAATCAAAGTTTAATAAGTAAATCATTTTTATTATGGGGTTATACATAATATAAATTCGACAATAAATATTCATTAGAAAGCTAAAAAGATTTACTACATGATGGTATTTTATTTATAATTTTTATACATTAAATAATTTAATTTAATTATGACACAACGATGATGCAGTAATTATCTTTTTTATGAAATATTGACATAATTGATGTTATAAACACCAAAATAAATGTAATTTGAGACTTTTTATGAATTACACTAATTTTATAGGTTACTATGATATATTATTGTTGATTTAATAAACGTGGTTCGAACATATAATTCTGTTATAACTTTCACAAAAATCATATATCAAATAGTGTCAAAATTGACACAAAATAGTTTTTAAATCAAATATAATATTATTAATTGTTATTTTATTCCTAAAAATCTAAGGTTCGGAAAAAATGACTTAGATAAGGATATATATATTAATAATAAACAATTTGGGGTTCGTTTGGCATGATATAGTAAGTGTATTAACCATATAGTGAAAGAAAACAAAAAGACACGTTAAAAGTTAAATTATTTAACTTAGAGTTAAATCTAATTGATAAGGTTAAAATAATACACTAAACTTGTTTAAATCCTATTTGTTGATAGGATTTCGACCCATCCCCACTTTAGCTTCGAAATAAGACCCTTTGGAACCATTATAAACCGATTTTGACTTTAATATAAAATAATATTTTGAGATATTCCTAAGGTGCCCCTCTCCTCCCTTATAAAAGGGAACCTCCTCCCCCTCCTCCTCACACCAATTTGAGTGATCAAGCTCGGCCAACCCCTGCCATTTTCTCCTGTCCACTTCCCTAGAATAATCCTATAGGTACTGGTCTTCTTCAAAGACCAATCTTAGTTCCCTAAGTGGAGGATTCAAAGAGGCGTTCCAAAGAAGAGGTAATATCCATTACCGATCTTTTCAATTTCTTTCTTCTTCAACTTCTTCTTCATTAGTTGTTTCATGATAAAGTAATAACATCAGTATTAATTAAATACTGATATGTTATTATAAATATGAAACAACTCTAATTCACCTTCTATCCATCCTACGGAAAAATGAAATCACCGCGTGTGCGTACGTACGGAATACCGTCTCCACGCCGTGGGGTAATCTATTTTCCACCATCACTTTAAAAGGATGGGTATAATGGTGTAATGAGTAACTATTTATGATTATTATTAAGTAATATTGATACTGAAATAATATATATATATATACTCCAATACAATTCCACGATCATAGGAACGATATCATCACTCGTGCGTACGTACAGAATACCGTCTCCACGATGTGATGCGACTCGTTCTACATGATCATCATTACATAGTAATTATATAATTGAATTTAATGAATAAATATGATATATGTTACACTAATACCATTCTGGATATAAGGTATATATAACCTTAAAATATGAATAAGAATTTATTCGACAAAACCCGAATAAGAACAAAAGGAAATAAAGACCCGAGTAACAAGTAACAATGAAATATTAGTAATAAGAAGCTAAGAATATGACCATATATGATATCATATCAATATGTATGATTCTATAATAAGTCAATAACATTATTTAAACCATTATACCGGAGCTTCGGACACGTACAAAGCAAATCGGACCTAAGGTAAGGGAAATATCACAATCTCATTTTTATCCGAGATTGTTTATTCGTAAGTATTTATTGGGGTGTATTTTATCAGCCACATCCATGTTTCATCAATATGTAATATTATTTCCCTCCACCTACAATTTTTTAAATCCATTTTTACCCTTCGGTGAGTTTTTAGTAATATGTATGAAAGGAATCTTTTGTCGTTTTTCGTACGAGGTACTTTTTGACTTTTCCGACAAAAGTACGAAGAATGTTTTTTTTAACCTATACGGAATGAATGGATTTTTAAAACATTATTTCCAAGAAACTTCCTTTACAAGTTTTCAAGTTTATTTTTAATCAACTTATTTTATTTTAAAGTTGTATGACATGTTATGAAAGGAAAAATGTTTTTGAAGTAGAAAGGATATTTTCCTCAAGAATGGAGTTCAAGTATTTTATCAAAATTATTTTCCATCTAAGATAATAAAAGGGTTCTGTTTTTATCCCTATTATTACATTGGTTTGATTATGTTGTGATGGAAATATTTTTATGAATTCCTTTATCTTATATGATTTGTTTTATGATGTCATGTTGATTAAGAATCCCATTTTTATTACATGGGTAACTCTATGATGTATGGTTTATGATTATGTGGCACACATAAGAAAGGATTCATTATAAGATGGGTGGGACCTATATCTCCCTCCGATGCATTGGGTAAAGATTTTAAATATCATGAGATAGACATGGCTGGAACGGTAGGTTATACCGGTTCAGTGAAACAGGACTGGAACGAGGGTGACTCGGTTCAGAAAGGGACTTTGTCCACTAAGATAGTCTTGGCAATGAGCCATGACTAACAAGAAATGATTTTCCATGATTATGTGTGCATGCCACAAAGTTTCAAGTTTTATTTTATGATTATGGGGATCTCATTTTCCCTTCTATGATTTGTTCCATGTTACGATATTATGATCTCTTTTGCAGGATATGATTTTCAAAAAGATATGATATGATTTTTATTTCCTTTATTTTCCCTTGCTGAGCATTTGAGCTCACCCTTTTATGTTTTCTTATCCCCAGGTCAGGAAGATGGATATTAAGTAGAATATGCTAAAGGGACCCTAGATATAATGAAATAAATGGGATACACTGTAGAAGATTTATGAACCATTTGTTTATGTTTCCTAGTTTCTAAAGACACTATACCTATACGGTCTTTTGTGGTTTTGTCAAATGTTGTAATAAGTGTGCTTCAATTTTGAAGTATTAATAATGTATGTAAAGTATGGGACGTTATAGTTGGTATCAGAGGAAAGGTATAGTCAACCTTTGGAAACTAGGATGTGAAAGCCTTAGTAAGAACCCTAAGGATAAGTCTAAGCATAGAACATAATCTTAGTGTTTTAGAAATGGCCATGAATACCCTAGGATAAGACCTTAAGTGTGAAATTTTATTCTTGATTATGTGGTTTTCCTAATTATAATTAGTATTGCTCACACTATTCTTCTTGGTTTTAGTCAATGGCTGGAACCCGAAGGAACTGTGTTAATGCAGAATGTGATGGGCAATGCAATGATTGTCCCCCTGAGCAACCAAACGATATGGGAGCTGGAATGAAAAATCTTGTATCCATGCTCACACAACTTTTTCAATCTATGAATCATGCAGGACATCCAAACGAGCAAAGGAGCAACATTATGTTGAATCCTTTATGAGGCAGCGTCCGCCTTCTTTCAGTGGGTCTACAGGTCCATTAGTTGCTGAACAATGGATTAGTACTACTGAAAAGATATTTTCAGTTCTTCAATGTTCTGAACAAGATAATGTCATCCTAGCAGTGTATCGTTTGGAAGTAGATGCTGATCAATGGTGGAATCTTATTAAGAATACGAGGCAAAGGGATGAAATTGAGTCTATGGAATGAGACGAGTTCAAGAACCTATTTTTCAATAAGTAATTCCCTCGTATTCTCCGAACAAAGATGGAGAAAGAGTTTCTTGAACTGAAGCAAAGGGATGATGAATCTGTTGGTACCTATGAAGCAAATTTTACAAGACTTGCGAGGTACGCTTCTGGTATTATTATCCAACCTGAGAGTAAGATCGATCGATTCTTTAGTGGCTTAAAACCAAGTCATTGAAGGGCGTTAGCCATAAGGGACTTCAATAGCTACGAGGAAATCGTTCGATGTGCTCTCAAAGTCGAGATGGAGATTGGAGTAACCCATCAGTCACATGGGTTTGATAAGAAGAAGAAGATGGAATTCAAAGGAAAATCTAAAGAGCACCCTGAAAAGAAGATGATCTTTCCCTTATGCTCAAAGTGTGGAAAGAAACATGGAGGGAGTTGTCTTAAAGGGACAAGTAAATGTTTCAAATGTGGAAAGGAAGGTCATCGGGCATTTGAATTCCACGATAATGGGAAGAAGATGTCTAATGATGCAAACAAAGGAAGGGATACATAGAATGAACCTATTAAACTTCAATGTTTCAAGTGCAAGGAGATAGGGCATTATGCCAATCAATGCCCAAATCCAAGGGTTGATGATGATGGTCGACGTCAACAAAATATTAAGGCTAAAGACAAAGGAAAGTCACATGCGATTTCTATCAGTGATGTGGAATACGATAACGAAGTGGTGAAAGGTACACTTACCATCCACTCTAAAGTAGCAAATGTTTTATTTGATTCTGGATCCACACACTCTTTTATTTCTGAAAAATTTTCTAAGGGTATCACCGTATTACCTCAACAATTAGATGTTGAGTCAGCTGTGACAACACCTAATGGCACAACAGTCGCATCAAAAGTTTATAATTTTTCTCCGATCGAAGTTTGTGGGAAGGTGCTTCCTGCAAATCTTGTGATCCTTCCTTTAGTGGAATTTGATGTGATTCTTGGCATGGATTGTCTTTCTTTACATGGAGCTCATATCAATTTCCAAAGAAGGGAAGTCACATTTCATATTCCAGATCAATCTACGATCGTCTATTGATGCAAGGATGAACATAACCTTCCAGTGGAAATTCCTTCCATCTTATGGGTCTTGATACCACTAAATGAAGGTTATTTATCTAAAATGGTTGGTGAGAAACTTACGATTAAGAATATACCCATCGTACAGGAGTTTGATGATGTCTTTCCGGAAGAATTACCAGGTCTTCCACCAAATCGTGAAGTTGAGTTTTCAATAGAACTCGTACCGGGTGCTTTACCTATTTCAAAGACACCTTATAGAATGTCCCCAATTGAGTTGCATGAATTGAAGAAGCAACTCCAAGAGAATCTTGATAAGGGATTCATACGCCCTAGTGCATCATCTTGGGGAGCACCTGTTCTTTTTGTTAAGAAGAAATATGGATCAATGAGACTCTTCATTGATTATCGAGAACTTAACAAGATCACTATCAAGAACAAATATCCTCTCCCATGCATTGAGGACTTATTTGACCAACTACGCAGAGCTCAATAAATTTCCAATATTGATTTTTGTTCAGGGTATCATTAATTAAGGTTCAAAAGGGAGGATATACCAAAGACGGCTTTCCGTACAAGGTATGGACACTATGAATTTATAGTGATGCCATTTGGTCTTACTAATGCCCCTGCTATCTTCATGGATCTAATGAATAGAGTCTTTAGAGACTATCTTGATCAATTTGTAGTAGTCTTTATAGACGATATTCTTGTCTATTCAAAGAGCAAGGAAGAGCATGAAGATCACCTGAGAATTATATTGAAGACCCTGAGAAAGGATCAGCTTTATGCCAAATTTACCAAGTGTGAATTTTGGCTTCAAAAAGTTGCATTTTTGTGTCACATAATCTCAAAAGAGGGGATATCTGTGGATCCAGCAAAAACAGAGGTTATCGAAAGATGGTCAAGACCAACAACAGTAACTGAGATCCAAAGTTTTCTTGGTTTGGCTGGATATTATCGACGTTTTGTAAAGTATTTTTCACAATTATCTAATCCACTCACCAAGTTGACTCGGAAAGGAGTTAAGTTTGTCTGGACGGAAGAATGTGAAGAGAATTTCAAGGAGTTGAAAAGAAGGTTATCCAGTGCACCTGTGCTCACACTACCTTGTAGTGGAGAACGGTTTGTGATATACAGTGACACATCCAAGAAGGGATTGGGGTTTGTTCTTATGCAAAATGATATGGTGATAGCTTATGCCTCACGACAGTTGCAAATCCATGAGAAAAATTACCCAACACATGATTTGGAGTTGGCTGCGGTAATCTTTGCATTAAAGATTTGGAGGCATTACCTTTATGGTGAAAGGTGTGATATTTATACTGATCATAAAATTTAAAGTATATTTTCACACAAAAGGAGCTGAATATGCGTCAAAAAAGATGGTTGGAGCTGATTAAGGATTATGACTGCTCAATTCATTACCACCCTGGGAAAGCAAACAAGGTGGCAGATGCATTAATTCGACAAGGCCATGCTAGTTTATCCATGATGAGGATCACAAAAGATCCAATATTTATGGATTTACAAAGGATGGATCTTGGAATTATAATGGAAGGGGAAAAATATTATCTTTCTGAAATGAATGTTCAACCATCTATACATGTGAAGATTAAAGAGGCACAGAAAGAAGATGTAGAGTTACAAAAGAAGGTGAGAAATGTTCCTGAATTCAACCTTGATTTTGATGGGATAATAAAGTTCAGGAATCGGGTTTGTGTTCCTCCCATCCCCGAATTAAAGAAGGAGCTGCTGGATGAGGCTCATAGTTCATCATTCTCTATTCATCCTGGAAGCACAAAGATGTATAGGGACCTGAAAGAGTACTTCTGGTGGGATGTCATGAAAAGAGATGTTGCTGAATATGTCTCTCGATTCTTGGTTTGTCAACAAGTTACAACTGAGAGACCAAAGTATAAGGGGATGTTACAACCATTGCCCATACCCGAATGGAAATGGGAAAACATCACTATGGACTTTTTTACAGGTCTTCCGAAAACATCCAAAGGCAATAATGCTATTTGGGTCATATTTGATCGTCTTACAAGGTCTGCACACTTCATTGATATTAGAGAGGATTTCTCTCTAGATCAGCTTGCCAGGATATATGTAAAGGAAGTGGTAAGATTGCATGGAGTAACACTTTCTATTATATCTGATCGGGATCCGAGATTTACCTCGAATTTCTGGCGAAGTCTTCAGCATACTCTGGATACAGAGTTGAGTTTCAGCACTGCTTATCATCCCCAGACAGATGGTCAGTCTGAAAGAACAATTCAAACCCTAGAAGATATGTTGAGAGCTTGCTCTATGGATTTCAAAGGAGGTTGGGATCAACACCTTCCTTTGGTGGAATTTTCTTATAATAATAGCTTTCACTCCAGTATTCAGATGGCTCCTTATGAAGCTCTCTATGGAAAGAAAAGCAGGACTCCAACTTGCTTGGATGAAGTTGGGGAAAGAAAGCTATTAGGACCTGATATCGTTGATGATATGGCAGAAAAGGTCAGATCTATTCAACAACACATAAGAGCAGCTCAGAGTCGACAGAAAAGTTATGCCGACAACCGAAGAAAAGACCTAGAGTTTGAAGTGGGTGATAAAGTGTTCTTACGAATATCTCCCTGGAAGAGGGTTATGAGATTTGGAAAGAAGGGGAAGTTGAGCCCTAGATATATCGGTCCTTTCGAAATAATGGATCATGTTGGGAAGGTAGCTTACAGATTGGTGCTTCCACCGAATCTCTCTCAAGTTCAGGATGTGTTCCATGTATCTCTCCTGAGAAAGTACATACCTGATCCTTCACATGTACTCAGCTCAGAAGTTGTACCGCTGGAGCAAGATCTTTCTTATGAAGAACAGCCGATAGACATTCTGGATCGTAGCGATAAAGTCCTACGAAACAAGACCCCTAGATTGGTGAAATTTTAATGGAGGAACCACCAATTAGAAGAAGATACATGTGAGCTTGATGATATGATGAGGGAGAAGTATCCTCATCTGTTTGTTACAAAGTGACGAATTTCGAGGGCGAAATTCTTTTTAAGGGGGGTAGAATGTAACACCCAAGATTTTTATGAGTAATATTTTGTTTTTATATATCATCAAATGAATCTTTCACTACATACTATCTTGGCTTACTTTACACGCAATCACGACCTTCCTCGATAGCTTGCATCGTACGCAATACCGAGTTTTACTAAACAACGATATGCTATTAAAATATTATTAAAACTAGCCTTTATGAATATTAATAACCACTTTTTGAAATTTTATAAATTTTATTTTTTAAAATGGACTTCATTTTTGGATTCGTAATACCGAAATTATCCTGGGGTGAAATTTTGGTATTTTTCTGAAAACTTTCAATTTTTGATGAATAGTGAAACCACTAAGTGGTAGGTTAAAAACTGAATTTTGCATAAAACTTAATTTTACCGCTTCTGTGAATGGAATTTCGAAAATCCGACAAACACGGTTGATATCAGTAAGTAAAATGTGGTTTAATGAGATAAAAATAATTTTTGGTGAATAGTAACTTTTTACTTTTTTTTACCGCGGTTAATAGTAAATAGGGTAACTAAGGGTAAATATGATATTAATATTACCCTAACACATGTCATAATTCTATTGGATAAGTGTAAATAAACCAAAAACAACCTTATGAATAAAATATGACCATTTAGGCCCACATGGGTTAGATTAGGAAATTTATTATTAATTTATTTAAAGAAGGGTTAAATTAGTTAAAATCAAAGTTTAATAAGTAAATCATTTTTAATATGGGGTTATACATAAGAAAAATTAGACAATAAATATTAATTAGAAATATAAAAAGATTTCCTACATAATGGTATTTTATTTATAATTTTTAGACATTAAATAATTTAATTTAATTAGGACACAACGATGATGCAGTAATTATCTTATTTATGAAATATTGACATAATTGATGTTATAAACACAAAAATAAATGTAATTTGAGACTATTTATGAATTACACTAATATTCTCGGTTACTATGATATATTAGTGTTGATTTAATCAACTTGGTTCGAATATATAATTCTGTTATAACTTTCACAAAAATCATATATCAAATAGTGTCAAAATTGACACAAAATAGTTTTTAAATCAAATATTATATTATTAATTGTTATTTTATTCCCAAAAATCTATGGTTCGGACAAATGACATAGATAAGGATATATATATTAATAATAAACAATTTGGGGTTCATTTGGAATGTTATAGTAAGTGTATTAACCATATAGTGAAAGAAAACAAAAAGACACGTTAAAAGTTAAATTATTTAACATAGAGTTAAATCTAATTGATAAGGTTAAAATAATACCCTAAACTTGTCTAAATCCTATTGGTTGATAGGATTTCAACCCATCCCCACTTTAGCTTCGAAATAAGACCCTTTGGAACCATTATAAACCGATTTTGACTTTAATATAAAATAATATTTTGAGATATTCCTAAGGTGCCCCTCTCCTCCCTTATAAAAAGGGCACCTCCTCCCCCTCCTCCTCACACCAATTTGATCACTCAAGCTCGGACAACCCCTGACATTTTCTCCTCTCCACTTCCCTAGAATAATCCTAGAGGTCCTGGTCTTCTTCAAAGACCAATCTTAGTTCCCTAAGTGGAGGATTCAAAGAGGCGTTCCAAAGAAGAGGTAATATCCATTACCGATCTTTTCAATTTCATTCTTCTTCAACTTCTTCTTATTTAGTTGTTTCATGATAAAGTAATAACATCAGTATATCTTAAATACTGATATGTTATTATAAATATGAAACAACTCTAATTCACCTTCTATCCATCCTACGGAAAAATGAAATCACCGCGCGTGCGTACGTACGGAATACCGTCTCCACGCCGTGATGTAATCTATTTTCCACCATCACTTTACAAGGATGGGTATAATGGTGTAATGAGTAACTATTTATGATTATTATTAAGTAATATTGATACTGAAATAATATATATATATACTCCAATACAATTCCACAATCATAGTAACGATATCATCACTCGTGCGTACGTACGGAATACCGTCTCCACGATGTGATGCGACTCGTTCTACATGATCATCATTACATAGTAATTATATAAATGAATTGAATTAATAAATATTATATATGTTACACTAATACCATTCTGGATATAAGTTATCTATAACCGTAAAATATGAATAAGAATTTATTCGACAAAACACGCATAAGAACAAAAGGCAATAAAGACCCGAGTAACAAGTAACAATGAAATATTACTAATAAGAAGCTAAGAATATGACCATATATGATATCATATCAATATGTATGATTCTGGAATAAGTCAATAACATTATTTAAACCATTATACAGGAGATTCAGACATGTACAAAGCAAATCAGACCTAAGGTAAGGGAAATATCACAATCTAATTTTTATCCGAGATTGTTTATACGTAAGTACTTACTGGGGTGTATTTTATCATCCACATCCATGTTTCATCAATATGTAATATTATTTCCATCCACCTACAATTGTTTAAATCCATTTTTACCCTTCGGTGTGTTTTTAGTAATATGTATGAAAGGAATCTTTTGTCGTTTTTCGTACGAGGTACTTTTTGACTTTTCCGACAAAAGTACGAAGAATGTTGTTTTAACTTATACGGAATGAATGGATTTTTAAAACATTATTTCCAAGAAACTTCCTTTACAAGTTTTCAAGTTTATTTTTAATCAACTTATTTTATTTTAAAGTTGTATGACATGTTATGAAAGGAAAAATGTTTTTGAAGTAGAAAGGATATTTTCCTCAAGAATGGAGTTCAAGTATTTTATCAAAATTATTTTCCATCTAAGATAATAAAAGGGTTCTGTTTTTATCCCTATTATTACATTGGTTTGATTATGTTGTGATGGAAATATTTTTATGAATTCCTTTATCTTATATGAATTGTTTTATGATGTCATGTTGTTTAAGAATCCCATTTTTATTACATGGGTTACGCTATGATGTATGGTTTATGATTATGTGGAACACATAAGAAAAGATTCATTATAAGATGGGTGGGACCTATATCTCCCTCCAATGCATTGGGTAAAGATTTTATATCTCATGAGATAGACATGGATGGAACGGTAGGTTATACCGGTTCAGTGAAACAGGACTGGAACGAGGGTGACTCGGTTCAGAAAGGGACTTTTTCCACTAAGATAGTCTTGGAAATGAGTCATGACTAACAAGAAATGATTTTCCAGGATTATGTGTGCATGCCACAAAGTTTCAAGTTTTATGTTATGATTATGGGGATCTCATTTTCAATTCTATGATTTGTTCAATGTTTAGATATTATGATCTCTTTTTCAGGTTATGATTTTCAAAAAGATATGATATGATTTTTATTTCCATTATTTGGCCTTGCAGAGCATTTGAGCTCACCCTTTTATGTTTTCTTTTCCCCAGGTCAGGAAGATGGATATTAAGTAGAATATGCTAAAGGTACCCTAGATATGATGAAATAAATGGGATACACTGTAGAAGATTTATGAACTAGTTGATTATGTTTCCCATTTTCTAAAGACACTATACCTATACGGTCCTTTGTGGTTTTGTCATATGTTCTAATAAGTGTGCTTTAATTTTGAAGTATTAACAATGTATGTAAAGTATTGGACGTTATAATAAAGAGGATAGAAAACAAAGAGAGGATTTTTCACATCATGTTTATAATTAATTTAATTAATTTCATTATTAAAAAATAATTATACCTGTATCTTTGGTATTTTTCTTTGTTGATTATGTTGATCATCCGGAAAGACATGCTCAGATTATCTTGTTGTGCATGTATGGATCCAAACTAAAATCCCTCTGGTGGCAATCCACACATTCTATGATGGCCTTTAATCGACACCACTGATTCTCTAGGTGCTAGTGCGTTGAAGTGAGTGTCTTGTGTCAGTCATTATGGATCGCTTGTTCTTCGGCCTTGAAGAACATCTCTCATTCTTGAGATAGAAGAGAAGTTGAATTGAGAGAGAAACGGTTTGTCTCAACAATTGTCAATTCACCATGCGTGTGGTGTGGTCTGTGGCACTATAGGCTAACTTGTCTATTTATATACATTTAATTTTAATTAAAATATATATTTCATATGAATAATTAAATACATTCATGAACATAGTAAAAATTCAGCGAATTAATAACAATATCACGTTATTATTTATTGTGTTCCAACTAACACAAAACGAGATTATAAATTCCACATCACAAAATAATAGTAGTGTTGATTTAATTTGAGCCAACTAGTTAAATAATTATTTGCCATCTTGAAAATAATTATATTACTAATGGACCAACCTTGGTATTCTCAAACTCCACTTCCATTTAGTGAACACTCGAATAAATAAATAAATAATTTATTCTCTTAAATAAATATATTATCTACAGACTAGTAAATAATTATTTATTAAATAAAATAATTAAATATTTTTCATTTAATTTATACGATCATTTTAACATGAATAAAATTATTCCACGGTCTTGAGAATAATATTTATTTCATTATTTTATATAAAATAGAATTTAAATGAAGGAACCAAAAACACATAGTGTGTGACTCTCTAGTATTCTTCCTCATTAGCATTACATGGGATTACCTAATGTCTAGGAGAACAATCTATCAATGGGTCAAGGTACCCAAGAGAAAGAACGTAGTGTCTCAACAATGACATCCACATACAAATGCTCACTGTGTAATATTATAGCTTTATCACAATATCTCATAAACCAGGTTTTATAATTTTGTAATCAACATTTATTCATGATTAGTCATTATTTGACTACCTGAAATAAACTCATCATTACACCATGTCTTTGAAATTACATGTGACAGTTCTATTTCAATCAAAGGGATGAGATATCAACTTCCATAAATTGAATAGGCAAATCCTTCCTTGAATTATCCTTTAATGACATGATGGTGGTGATGCACACAACATACCCTAATTCCCATAAAATGCCTACGTGACATTTTTCTTCAGAAAATCAAATTTCATATGTTGTGACACATATTAATGATAATATGAATGTTCAAAGGTCATTACACACACTCAGGGGTAGAAATATCGGATGACACCAAAACCCGCAGAATTCCTACAAGTGGGTTTGTTCTCATAATCCCCTATCATAGAGATTACAATGTGCGAACTTCCTGAGAGGAAGTATCATCTCCTTAAGATTACTCGCACGTGAAGGTCAACATGCTATGTGTCCCATCATATCATGTCACCCAGCCATAGAACAATATTTAAGAATATTGTTATAGAATTTCAAGGTTCTCATCATAGTGGGGAACTTCCATTACCATATCAATCAAAACAATACACATAGACACTTATTACATCATAGTTAGGGAGAATAATGAACAATATGTAATAATACATTAAATATCCATGTAATAAAAGTAAAACCAGTTGGTACTAGGACAAAAAATATTACAGACTCCCACTTGGACTGGAGCCAACTGCCTATTACATTTAGTCTGCTAGACCTCACATGATGATCATGTTTTTTCATAGTCCAGGGTTTAGTCAAGTGGTTCTTCACATTGTCTTCCCTATAAATATTACTCACTTCCACTTCACCTCTCTAAGAAAAATACCTCAAGATATTATTCTTATAAAGTATGTTCTTTGTCTTCTGACTAGTCCTTGGATCTTTTGAAAGAGCCACCACTACAGAATTATTAGGGTACAATGTGATGGGATACTTACTAATAGTTACGAAATCTTTCTTTTGGATGATGCCTCGCATCCAAACATCTTCATTATGTTCCTTATTTTTTGTGATACACTCATACTTTTCTGTATAATAGGCGACTACACTCTGCTTTGAGCTCTTCCTACTCACTGCACATCCATTCATAGTGAATATGTATCTCATTTGTGACTTCGTGTCATATTGATCAGTCGGGAAACTAGAATCTGCATATCCTATTATAACTAGTTCCTCATCTTATCCAAAAACTAAGAAAAAATCATTAGTACACATAAAATACTTTAGGTTTGTCTTGACAGCCATCCAGTGGCGGTCACCTGGGTCTGTATGATATCTGTCTACCACATTCAATGCCTATGTGACATCCATCTAAGTACATTGCATGTAATACATGATTTTCCCAGACAATGATTTGTATGGAGTGCTTTTCAATATCGTTCATTCCTCATGTTTCTGAGGACACATTTTCTTTGAATGATGGAATCCATGTGACACTGGAAACAATCCCCACTTGGATTGTTCTATAGTAAATTTCTTCAGCATCATATCAATGTACTTAATTGTACGTAGGACTAACAGTCCCTTAGATCTGTCATGATAGATCTTTATACCGTGAATATAATCTATCTAACCCATGTATTTCATGGAGAATAATTGATTCAACCATTCTTTTTCATAATTTAAGACTGGTATCTCATTTAAAATAAGTAATATGTTATCAACGTATACTATTAGGAAAATGACTGCAATCCCACTAAAATGTCTGTAGACACAAGGATCACATTCAATCTTAATAAAACCAAATTATTTTATGGATTTATCAAAATAAATGTTTCATGACCTGGATTATTTCTTTAATATATAAATGTATTTATGCAACTTCCATACCTTATTGGCATCCATTGGAGTCACAGACCCTTCAGGTTGTGTCACATAGTGATCTTCCTGAAGGTTCCCATTAAGGAATGTTGTTTTGACATCCATTTTCAGAATCTCGTCATCATGATAAGACTAAATGGCATGTAATCTTATGATGGATTTAAGAATTGCAACTGGTGAGAAGGTTGCAACGTTTTCAATTCCATGACGTTGTATAAATCCATTTCCAATAAGATGTTCCTTATAGGTACTGACTTGTCCTTCCATATACCGTTTCATATTGAATACCCATTTGTAACCAATAGTCTTCACATCAACTAGGGGATCTACCAAAATCAATACTAGGTTTTGGTACATGTAATCCATTTTATAATTCATGGATTTTTTCCATTTGGAAACATCAGTTCAACTTACCGCATCTTTGAAGGTTAGAGGATCATTATTATCAAAAAATAAGGAGTCACCATCCTCAGTAACTAGAAAACCATACCATTCTGGTTCTCTATCCCCCCTTTTACATCTATTCCATACTTGTGTTTCTGGAATAGATACATCTTCCACAAGGCATTGTTGAATCTCTTCCGGTACCAACTCTGGTATACCTCGATGCTCGACTTCATCAAAGACTGTGTCCCACCCACTATCTCTTTTGGATATGTTCTCCATATCAAGTAATATCACATGTCTTGCCACCATAACCTTTATGTCCAATGGGTTTTATATATAATATCCCCATGTATCCTTATGGTATCCTATAAAGGTACACTTTGTTCCTTAGGGTGATTATTTGTTACCCGAAGAGGCCATAACAAATGCTATGTTGCCCCACACTTGTAAATTTGATAACATGGCATTTTATACACTCTAGAACTCGTATGGAATACCATTTATTTAATTATTTTTTACGTGGTTTAGTATGTGTGACACTATTTGTAATTCATATCCCCAAAAGGATAATGGAAGACTCGTATGACTCTTTATTGATCTCACCAAATCCAACAGGGTGTGGTTCCTCCATTTTCTCAAACCATTCCACCTGGGCGTGTATGAAGGAGTGAGTTGGGATAGGATACCAAATCCTCGTAATTAATCAAAGATTTATCTATTAAAATATTCTCCACGTCGGTCTGAGTGGAGTTTCTTAATCCTCTTTCCATGCTGGTTCTCAACTTCTATCTTTTATTATTTGAACGTATAATAATTATCTGACTTATACATCAAAAAGAATATATATCCATATCAACTAAAATCATATATATATGTTTGGATGACTGAATACCCTCCCCTTTCCTCAACTGTAAATGGTCTATATACATCTTTATGAACCAATTAAATACGATCTTTAGCCCTTTCACCATTCATACGAAATGGAAATTTTCTCAGTTTTTTTAAACATTCATGAAATAATACAATTGGTTTTAGTTTGAAAAATTCTATATATCTAGCATAATGTAACATTGTCAAGAGTTTCTGGTTTACATGACCTAGATGATGATTCCCAAGTTGGGTGTGGTATGAGTAATGCGATGTATCATTGTTATCGATTGACATTACTTGGATTGTGTAATCCATCACATAATATTAGTTGTATAAATTTTCTATATCAAAAAAATTATCTTTGTATAAGAATCAACATTCATTTGCAAAAATGAGAAAAAAATCCATTTGTATCTAATATCGATGTAGAAATAATGTTTTTAGAAACAATAGTAATATAATAACCACCCTTTAACACCAATATCTTCCCTATTGTCAATGTGAGGTGGTAGTCCCCGACACCTACAACAACATGTCTAGCTCTGTTGGCTTCTTATAGATCTACCTCCACGTGATAAATCATCCTGAATCTACATGGTTCCAATATTTGGATACATATGTGGGCACCAAAAGCTATATCTAATAACCTATTTATTAGAAAATATATATTTCATTTGATAACAAAATCACAAAAAGCTTCCCCTTAATTCTTAGGATGGGTGCAGTTCTTCTTCTAGTGGCCCTTCTTGCCACATGTGAATCCAATTGTCTTTTGTTCCCATACATCCACATTGATCATCTTTTTTCATGGTAGGTTGTGAATAAGCATTGGGAATAAAGCACATCACCTTTCCTTTCCTCTTATTCTTCATAAGGATAGAAGGCTTCTCAATTGTCATATCATTGTCCACCTAGATAATGAGGATAATAATACAAGATAGATACTTCTCAATGTTGATCATATTAAAATTTACAACATTGTTAGAGAAGCTCTGAGGGTGTGTTGTAAGAATGAGATCAGTGCCCAGTTCTTTGTGGATTTTAAACTCTAGAACCTTCAGACACTCAATGTAGCCAATGATCTTGAATACATGAGGCCTAGATGGGGTACTGTCTCCAGGATTACTCTGAAAGAGTTCCATAGTGATCCCAAACCTTTACCGCCTTGCTATCTAATGGTAAATACCACGGAGGTGCTTGAGCATGCTATAATCATCCATTATTTCATGAGATTTATTTAGCTAAATAGTCATTGATGACAGAATCAAACCTTGAACATCGATGGTGTCATTCATATTTTTCTCATAGAACATGAAATACAATCAATAACCTCTTTGGTAGGCTGATATGGTAATACTATCTCTAGCACGTAAGACTTATGTTCATTGTGTATGATAACCAAAAGGCTTCTAAACCATTCTTGGACGTTGCTTCCGTTGAAAATGTAGTCGTTATCCAGAATTGATTGTATGTATAATGTGGTTAACGAGTTTTTCATTTCGTATTCTATTATTAAAAGATAATATCATTAGAACATTATTGATTATAATTTATAAGAAATAATAAATTTTATTAACTATCCCGATATTTTATCAAGTCCCAGAAGTACTCACCATTTAACTCGGAATGTCTAGTTTCCTTGACAATCTAGTGGAATTAATCGATATTCACCTTCACATAACCATTATAAAGGTTGGTTAAGTAATTAGATGGTATTTAGGTAGGTTGGGATTTCCCAACTGTGGGCTTGTAGCTCCATGATATGTTTAGTTGACTCTCCAATACTAAAATCATGACTTTGGATTTCCTCAACTTTTAATCCATGTTTAGAAAGGTCTAATCCTCTTGATGTAATATGGTTATGTCGAGATGAAACGTCTCATATGGTCTTCTTGTATAAAAGTAATTGTCCAAACAATTGTTGGTGGTACACATAGTTTTATTGAGTTTTTCCCTTAATCAAGTAACAGAAGGCCTGTTCTGAATTAATATTTTATTTGAGGGATATTTATCTCTTAGGCATGAATTTATTATTATCATTATCAAACACTGGTTAATATTAAGTGAAAATTAATTAAGTGATTAACAACATCTTGATAATATTTAAGCATATGTCTGGTATATTTTACTTCCATCTTGCATGCTTGTTTAATTGATTAATTATGTGATCGTGAAAACACATCCATAATGATAAACCATGCCACTGACAGAAATAAAATAAAGTAAATGGAATGATCATGATATTTTATAATGGTTAGTTTACCTAGCAGTTGATAAACTAACCTTCACTTGGGGTAGAAACACCTTGAACCTTTTGGGATCATGTTTACAGCTTCCCCTGGTCCACCTCTGCATCTCTTTAGATTGGTTTTGTCTCAGATATAACTTGAACTACCTACACTATATTGGGATTTCCCTCCATTACATATTCCTTTTTTATCTCTAATGTAGTTTAGGGTAAAAGGGGGTTTTACATAAAATAAACCTTGGGCATGCATGCCCTACATATTATTGTGGAGAAGGCTCAGAGGCCAACACATTTAATTCGAATAAATAAATTAAAATAAATCATCCACATACAAAGTTATTGGTCTAGATCATGATCATCTATACATAAAACAATATGTACTAATAAAAAAAAAGAAATAAATTCTTTAAACGTACTTGTTTATGATAAATCACTCTCGAATTAAATAATTATCATCATTAATTTATTAATTTTTTTATCTTAAACCATTTTCAGATATTTCATGAGATTATCATAATATTTTTAATCAAATAAATAAATTTAAAAATATCATTTTACTTAACTTGTACCTTGGAGGAAACCCGATGACTTCCTATTCATAACTACACAATGAGAAGAAATTATCATTACACTGATATTAAATTTGACACATATATATAAAACACCTATTAGATGTTGTGCCTCATAATTATTCCAGCATGATGGTACACATCTCATGGATTTTCATGATAATAAATTTTAATAAAGCTACATAATTTGGATGAGTACACGAAGTGTAGTTCTTACTACATAGCGTGCAAAATTTTTAACCATCTATCTGAAGAACATGACCATTGAAATGGAATGTGATAATACTTTTGAAATTCTTGGAGTACACGACATATCATGTGGACCACACGCTGTGTAGTTCCTCTTTACACAGTCTCATGCAGGGAATGTTGTGTACAAGGTACACCATCTAACCCAAACCCGAATGGAGTACACGTCAGGTGCATTGGGACACAAGACGAGTAATCCGAGAACCATGTTCCTGGTCAACACACAGAGTCATTTATGAGTTATAAATACTCCAAAAAAGGGCTTGGTTTGGTAGACAAGTCTGATACATTGAATCTTGACTACACCGTGTATACTGCCGAGTACATGATCTGTTTTCTTGTGTTGTATGTCTAGGAATATTTTTCACCCCTGAATGAGATACTCTATTTTATTTTAATCAAAATTAAATGATATGATTTTTTTCTGTAAAGTGAATGAGAAATTAAAGAGAATCAATAGATTTTGAGATTCATATTTTCAAAATGGTTATCATGAATTGAAACAAATATATTATTAAATTCCTAATTAATCATTGAAATATTCAAAAAAATTATGAACTGTCATGTAACCACTATGATACAACTTGAATGTTCTAGGCACAACAGAAGTGTGGTTTGGACGAAACCCATTTTTGATATTTAAGAGGATCAATGATTATTCTTGGATCAATACGATGATGAATTCCAGTATCCACGGAATATAATCCAAGATATAGATAAAGAAGAATGATTCTTGATAACATAGAGAGGATCTTTGACATCATTTTTATTATTAATTTAATTAATTTCATAAAGAAAAATAATAATACCTAGATCATTATAATTCTTCTTCATTAATGATGTTGATCGTCTAGAACCACCTTACAAAATTTTCTTGTTGTGGTTGTAAGAATCTTACTCGAATCCCACCAGTGGTAATCCACATGTGCTCTGATGGCCTCCGATCGATACCGCTCGTTTTCCGGGTGCAAGCACGGTAAAGAGAGTGTCTTGTTTTATTCATTCTAGATCACTTTTTCTTCGGCCCTGATGAAAATCTCTCATTCTTGAGAGGGGAGAGAAGAGGATTTGAGAGAGAAATTTTTTCTCTAAACAATTCTCTATTCACCATACATGTGGTGTGGTCTGTGGAAAAATAGGCCCACTTGTCTATTTATATACATGGAATTTCAGTTACAATATTTAATTGAATAGAAACAATAATGAACTTAAATAAAATCCTTGCATTTAATAATAATTTTTTGTTTTTTTTATAGTGAGCCAAATTGTGAAAAATTGTATTATAAATTCTGAAACACAAAATAATTGTAGTGGTATTTTAATTTGTGCCAACTAGATAAATAATTATTTACCATCTTTTAATTAATTATTTTTCTACAGAACCGACCTTGGTCCACTTGAACATCACTTACACTTATTGAACAATCGAATAAATAAATAAAAAAATTATTCCCTTAAATAAATACTTTATTTTTCAAACAAGTAAATAAATATATATTTAATATAATAAATAAATATATTTATTTTAATTTATGAAATCATTTTATCATGAATAATATTTTTCCACGGTCTTGTGATTAATATTTATTTCATTAAATAAATTTGAATATATTTTTAATGAGAACCCTAAAAACACATAGTGTGAACCTCTAGGATTATTTCTTATTGGCATTAGGCGCGCTTGCATAATGAACAACAGTACTATTTAGCAATGGGTCAAGTAACCCCTAATAATGAACTTAAAGTCGCAAGAAGGACATCCATATATGAACACTCACTATGTAATATAAACCATTTATAAAAAAATCGTATAAACACGGTTTCATGATTATGAAATCCAAATTAATGCCTCAGAGGTCATTCTTTGACTACCTTAAATAAACTTGTAATTAAACCATGGCCATGGAATTTCTCCCAATGGATCAATTTCAATCAAAGGGTAAAGATATCATCTTCCATAAATGGATGAAAAAATAGTTGCCCAACTTATCCCTTAATAACATGACACTCATGACACAACCAACGTACCCTACTTCATACCAATTATTGTGTGATTTTTTTAGTCATTAAATCAAATAGCATAAGCCATGACACATATTAATGATAATCATAATGTTTAAGGATCATTACCCACACTCACAAATAGAAATATATGATGACACCAAAACATGTGGAATTCCTATTAGCAGGTATGTTATCAAATCTCTTCTCTCGGAGATTTCCAAGTGTGAACTTCATGAGAGAATGCCTCATCTTCTTACGAGTACTCACACCTAATTGTTTTTATGCTATGTGTCCCAGGATAGCATTTCAACTAACCACATAAAAATATTCATGAATATTGTTAAATCATTTCATGGTTCTATTCATAGCGGGGAACTAACATGACCTTATCAATGCATCTAATACTCTAGGATATTTATTACATCATAGTCATCCAGAACAATGAACTATATGTAATAATACATTAAATATCCATAAAATCAAAGTAATACTATTTGTTTCTAGGATAAAAACTATTACAAGGGTTACATTTTAATGTAACTGTGAGGGCTAGAAATCATATTTTAGCTATGATGGTTAAAATCTTATTTTAATAATTCACTATGTTACCATTACCGGATTATTTATTTTTTATATGTTTTTTTGGAAATATCATGTTTTAAAAAATTAATTATATTATAATTATTAGGTGACAATTATTTCTTTGGGAAAATGATTACATATCTTTATAACTATTCATTAAATAATTGTTTCTCTCATAAATTTCTTATCTCGTACTATTAATTTTGTGAAAATATGACATTTAAACATGTTATTAATATGATATAATGATGCATATCACAAAATGAGACTCCAAGATGAATTTTTTTAAAGAATTTTCATGAAAAGATTTCACACTTTGATTATAAACATTTGTATTATAAAATAAATTGAAATTGTTTTAGTATTACCAACTTTTTCTACTATTTAGTTGATACAAATGAATTATGTACTAATTTTCTAAAACAATAAATGCAAATTCTCGTTGGGAATGTAATGAATCTAATTTTATAAAGGAATTTATAATATTATATTTTTTTAAGGGTGGGTCTTCATATGGAATAGGAGAAATGATTCTGTAGATCATCAAGAACACTAATAATCAACAATATATCATATGTATAGAACCATGATTATAACAATGTGGGAATTATTTGATATCATGAATGGAATTTAGAATATCCACAATATTTAATCATAATGAAATTGTGTCCAAATATCACACATAATTTTTAAATAAAGATAGAATCATGCTCACACATAAAATATGTACATAAATCATATCATATTGATTATAAACTAAGATATCATCATGTTTATAAATAAAAAAACAATATACTACGATAGATCACATTATTCCATGTATTAGTGGTCTATGTATTTATAAGAACACCCATCAAGTCATAAAAATATCTTAATAATGAATATCAAATAAAAATGGAACACATGAAAATTGTATTCATGGATTAAAAATATGAAACTAGAATGAGATTCATATGGGTGTCTTGAAAAACATTTTAGTGAAAAAAACATTGTGGTTAAAAAATTAATATGATGAAAATATTTATTTTAAAAAAAATATTTTCATTAAAGACCATAGGTTCAAGTGAAAATATGAGAAATATTAAAAAGAATAAATGAGTTGTCTAAAAAATAACGACTTTTTGTAAAATCATTACATGTATCTCTAAAATCATATCTATAAGGTATGTAAATTCACTCCCATATGGAAAACAATATTGTTAGAAGAATTAAATGGATTATTTGATGAAATTTGAGAGGATTTGACATTGAATATAAAGAGAAAACGGTGATACACCCTACTGAATATAATGAAAATTTAATTAATAAAAACTACGAAAATTTTGTAGGTATTATATAAAAATATATTCATCATGTCTATCAATATTTCATGGGAATTAATGTGTCTGAATGGATCACTATGAACCCATAGTTTATATATCTATTATAAATTGTCTATTTGGAATATCAACCACCAATTTTAGTAGATGATATACAAATTAATAATTACCTTATAAGAAGTGTTTATCTCATTCAATATAGTTGAAAAAAATCATAAATCCTTTATAAGGGATAATTTTTCATTAAAGTGGTCTTTATATGACCATGGTAATCAAAGAACAGAGATATTATTTCCATCTTCTTGAAAAATCGCTCTTCTATAACACTGATTAATGCACAATGTAATATGAAACATTCATCCAAATTCTCTTATAGAATGTTCTTAAACACCTCATGTTCATTTAAGGATATCTTATTCGAAATTGGGTAGGATGAGTTGAACCAATTATAATTCTAATTGAGAAATATTATTTATTATATAGTGAATTTATATGAATCATTCATCAAACAAATCACTATATTACCTATATAGAGCCATTTTTTCGTGGTTGATTATTTATTTTGAGTCACCCATTTGAGAATGATATTTTTATTCAATGGGAATCAATACCTATACCATTAAAATATTATATTAAGGACACTTGTGATCTTCATTCAATCTGAACAGGTGATTGGTATTGCTAAGGATATAAAAAGTTATTTTTATGGAATACAATATTATATTGGGAATGATTAAAGGATTAACTAGAATAAACATACTACATATGATAACATGAGAGGATTCCAACCATTAGGTTGTAATGATCATATAAGTACATATTTTCAAATAAATATATACATTAATGTATTGTTTAAGTTTTTCAATATTTCTTGAAACATTATACGATGTAATGAAAATTGTATAAAAAATAAAAAAATTTATAAAAACCATTAGTGAATTGGTTGTTTACCTTGTATGACGTTTTTTTTTCTTGCTCTACCTCATTGGTTGTAATAACATATTATTTCTCATTCTATTTATACATTAGTGGTAATAGATTTTTAATACACTTAATGTACCTAGGTTTTTTTTTAAAAGTATTCAACATTCTACATACAGTTACATAGTTGAACCTTGTGTAGTGTAATGGGTATTGCATTACATTATTCCATCACATTGGTTGTCTTCTACCTTATTTTGTTTAAACTAGTGAAAATTATGATCCTCTATCCCACACATAAATCATTTTCAAATTCCATTGAATCATTTCACACGATTCTTCTTTCCACATCGATGATATTTTGGTTTTGGGATCTTATTTCCTCCTATATATTTTGATCCTCCACTGTGAATATCCTTTATTTTCTTCATATCTCCCTAACCATGGGACCTTTTTAGAAACATCATTTATATATTTATATCCCATATAACTATTAACTGATAACTCTAAAATTAATTTATAGTTAGAAAATTTCATAATTTATGTGATAAACTAATAATGATGTTATATATTTTATTTTCATTATTTATAATAAAACACTGAGAATAAATTGGAATAATTCAATAATTTCCCATTTAGGAAGTTAGAAAACAACTCTCATGTTTCAAAATATATATAAATCATCCATACATGTTTGATCTAAAATTTAAATGGAAATACTTCCTGAGAAATTTGTTTATAAATTTATCATGATGCATTTATTTATATATCATCTATTTGCTATATATTTTTTTATAAATTTAAATAATTGATCAACATCTATATCTAAATAAAACATTTCTATTGTAAAATTTTCTTTTTTAAAACAATTATGCATAAAAATTATATTTCTATGGAATTTATCTAATATTCTAAGTCATGTTGATCATTAAATCCTCTAAATTTCAATGTTCATTGGAATATATAGGACTCAATCTATTTTTGATCCTTCATGTGTGATGGATGTAATTCCATAAGGATTAAGTTATTATTCAAATCATTTTATTTTTGGGTATGTACTTACTTGTATTTTCTAACGACAACTCTAAAGGTAATTTGAATTTCATTCAAATAGTAATTGAATTTTCCCTCACACGGTTAATAATTTTGATTTCTCCTAGTTCCCAATGTTTTATAAATTAAAAATTGTAAGAAAAACCATTAATTCAATAATCATTTAATAAATAATATTTTTAATTTTTACTCAATTAGAAATTAATGTCCTTCGAGAATCCTTTGTTTTTTATATGTTATATTTTCCATAATTATGTCCAAAATGATGCATATAGGAATATGTATATAAATATAAATTTTTACATTTTCTAGAAACAATTGAATTAATAATATATCAGTCATAATGGTTTGTAAAATAATGTGATAAACCAATTAATAACATTTGAGGGTCTGTATCCAGGTGTGGAGCCTTGGTAATATTAATAATGATCCATGTAAAGACTATGTGGATACTAGACCATCTTTTTTGGGGTGATTACCCATAGGTGTATCATTACCACAACTATGTTGACATACTAGTATCTAGATTGGGAACTCATTGTTATTAAATAAAGAACCCTATAATATTTGAAAATTGTTATGAGTTTCTATTATATTAATTGTTGTCCCTAGGGTTTCACTAATTTTTTCTTTCCCTAATTAAAAAATTAATTATGCCATGAATTTAGCCCTATATATACATATTTGTCTTTTTCATACATGACTACAAAAATTATTTTTATGATACATATTATAATCAAAATATATTCCATTATCAAAAGGTGTTTTATGTTTGGGAATGTATGATCATTCACCACTTATACATAATGACTCATAAATGTTAAATAAACAATGTTTTCAAAGTCCTCGTAAAATATATCAAACTCTCCTATATATTTTATTTATCATGTAAGGACATTCATCAATGAATGTGATGATCTAAAATCCAAATATGTATATGAATAACTTGGTAGGATTATGTGACTTTATTCTATTGTACATGGGTGAGAATATTCATCGTCATCAAAACATATGTAATGGACCATCATAAAAAGTCATAGGTGAATCATTTGAATATATTTATAAAAAGTGGATTATAAATAATAATGAATAATTATAATGTAATTTTAAAATAGAATTGGTATTTTGTGAATAATAATATCATTATGTTCACAATTAGAATTTTCCTTCATTTATAACATCAGAAATGTGATTCAAAATTCTTATTTTTCACATATAATACACTAATAATTATGAGATACATGACATTACCCAATGAATTGGCTGGATATAAAAGTCAGGGCTGAACCTTCACATTATAAAAACGTCCCAATCATGAATTTTTCAAATAAAGTGAATATATTACAATGAAAAGAATAAAATAAACCCACTGAAATAGATTGGGTTTCATAAGGGTTAAATGGATAACATTTAGTGAATTTTCGTTGATTCTACAAAAAGAAGAAAGGAGAAAAATATTTTTTAAATTAAAATTATTTCATAAATATACATATTTCTTAGTTATTTGAGGATAAATATTAAAAGGAATTAATTAAACGATTTTAAAAATAATTTCACTTAGGAAAATCAAAATAGATTTCTTTGTGATCATCTATATGAAGTCTAATAATGGATACTACTGTGATAGAATATTTGGAAAGGATTTTATTGGATTAATGGAAGGAATTTGAGAATATTCCAAGATTTAAATAAATATAATTATGTGATAAAGGTTAAAAGAAATGGATGGGTTCACAATTCCCTTTACCATAGGTCCAGTGTTATTTTGTCAACATTTTTACTCATCTATAATGAACATATATTTACTAAAACATGAAACTAGAAGATAATTATTATATTTTTTTAACACATGGTCAATTATATTAATTATAGTTTATTTGTTTTTTTTATTTTTGAACGTTTCCAAATATTGAAATCTCTTTAAAATGTCTCACCATCATTTGAATTTATATTTTTTCATTATTCTATTTTTTTATTTATTAAAAGTAACTCACAAAGCTTATAAATAAATATTTTTATATTATAGATTAATTATTATAATAATTCACAATGATAGTTCTATTTTGAGATAAAAAAACATCATCATAGGTGGTTAACTAGTCCATAGAGAGACATTATCAAAAGTGGGGGTGGAAAATATATAATATATTTATATAATATAACAAATAATTTTTATAGATATTAAAATTATCAAAATCTTGTAAATAGAATGATTAATAATTTTGAAAAGTGTTTTTAAATAGAATTTAGGGGTATATAATTATAAAATGAACCTAAAAGCTAAAAAACTATGCCTTTTTCTTTATGTTTGTCCATCTCTATAGCCCTTAACATAGTTCAATCATTGTGTTTTATGACACCATAATATCCCCATGGATTTTTGGAGCTTATGAGATAGTAATTAGGTAGGAATTTTATTTTTTAAAATTAAGGTATGTGATTTTACAAGGGGGTGTAGTATAATGATTCCCATTTTTCATACATAGATATCACATATTATGAAATTAATATTTATTAAATAACATAAACACCATGACAGAATCATTTAGGTCTAGTGTATTTCTAAAACTCAGTTATATAAACAATATGTTCGTGATAATTATAAATTTTCTCCCACATAGTATCTCATAAATAGAAACCTTTATTGACATATTGCACACAATACCTCTAATTATAACATTTGAAAATCAAATAAAATAAAGTGTATGATTAGATTCCCAATAATGGAAAATAAGGGATTTGTCATTGATCACATTAGTGTAACATGTTTATAAGGGAATGCTAATGTGAAAATAAAATTTTAACTTCATACCTAAACTATCATAGATAATAATATGGGGTTATAGAATAAATAATGAATTTCCATAATACATGAGTAATGAAGGAATAAAATAATATAATCCACAAGAGAATAACATTGATATGGAAAATATATTTATGGAATTCACGTAAGTATAGAACATCATTTACTTTGTAGTTAAGGATTATTATAACGGATATTATAGAGTAATGAATTCACTCCCCAAACCATCATAGTATTTATTGTTAACATCCAAGAATATTACAATAAATAGAGTCTGTTATGGAACGTGGATCACTTCTCATTCTGTTATTATTGATCTCATGATATATAACTATTTACCCAATGAATTAGAGGGAGATAATGGTACCACCCATCATATAATCCATAAACTAATGGTCCATAATGTTATAAAAAATTATTCATATTATAAAACATAAAAATAAAAAAAAATTCATAAATATTTCATCCTTTAATAACCCATGGAAGAAAAATGGGGTTCAATATACATTTCATCATTTTAACAAAGAATAACACATAGATAATCAATTTCTTCAATAAACATCATGGAAATATGAACGAAATAAATCCAGATAAATAATAACAACGGTATTATTCTATTAGAACCCTAATAAAACATACGTGACATCAAATTAAGTCATCCTGGATGAAAATATATTTTAAAAGATCACTTTGGACATTTCATGATAAAAATATACATTCCAATATGAAATCAATTCATTTTAATATAAAAATTTCAAATATCACAAACCAAATAATTTCATTAAAATATATTCAAACATGTAATGGGACAATAAAATAATTTATTTTTTATAACATTGTAAAATATTATTCAGATCCTAAAATATAATATAGATATTTATTTCAAAAAATTTAGTAAAAATTAAAAACATTTCTGATTCATAAATTCAAAATAAATTTCCTTTTAAAAAATGAAAACATTATAAAATTAGAATAAATATAATTAATTTATCATTAAATTTTAGTTAAAATAAGTCACGAATCGTCCTTGGGTCCCGTTCCATGACTACCCCAAGCCTACCATCCATAGGCTAGGGGCTGGCGACTATCACCAAAGGCGTAAATCCTGATATAAATGGAAGGCATTGCCTTTATGAAATGTAAACAAACACACTCAGAGAACAGGAAAAAGCAGACACTAAGTAAAGCAGTATAACAAGGGTGCTGAAAATACACATGGGGCTGGAAATACAAGCCCGACAGAAAGGTACATCTATAACTTAATGTAAAGTAAAACTCAAAGGACAACAGATGAAAGGTGAAAAGCAGCTCATGGATCACCCACCACAGATCCTAACTGAAGGGTAGGTACAGATGTCCTCCTCAGCACTCCGTGTTCATCCTTATGTCCATACGTCTCCTTCGGGTACTGTCTCATCGTGATACCCACCTCCAGGTACCGTCCAATCATCGTACACTCCACCACGGTTAGCGTTGTCTGTCATCTGCATCTAACACAACAAGGTTCGGGTACAGCCCGTGCAGGGGTTAGTATAATGATACTTGGTAGGGACCCCAAGACCCTCAAGGTATCACTAAAGCAAACAAGTATAAACCAAAAATGAAGATCTCAACAGATAACCATTACATATGTATATTCCCATACATATACCAAAGTTATCAAGTAACCCATCTCAATCATGAGGTAAACACAAAGGTCATTGACTCAGCTCAAAAAATAATTCTCATTATCGAAACCACAAATGCTGGAGAACTCTTCCTCTGTCGAGTACAGTGGCCATGTCATGAGTCCAAGGCGCGACTCACTAACATTATAATACAGAGGTACTCCTCTTGTCGAGTACCACGAGTCTGCTACCAAATACCATGTGCTCCGTCCACTGGGGGTCTATCGCAAAAAACCAGGTGCTCTCCCAAATAGCCTAAATAGTTACTCCTCTTGTCGAGTACTACAGGTCTAATGGAAACTTCCAGGCACTCCATCCGCCATGGGTCATCTACCTAATACCAGGAGCTCTGTCCGCTGAGCTAACCGAATCACTACGAGTCGAATCGGTCGAAAGTCGTCAGGTCTACAACTACTCGGTCTCCGCACTCCATACGGTCATCTCCGGGAGGGTCAACTCAATAAGCTACTTATCGTTACTTCCATGTGTCATGAAGTCTCACGTATAAGTATCACAAAGGACTTCCTCATAATAGGGTTCTCAACTCAACAGACATCGCGTCAATCAGACGCCGGGTCTGTGATTTATTATCGTTTCTGTTCGATGGGCCCAGTTGGTTATTAAGATAAAACCAACCCGAACATACTCTAACATCATCTGAAACCCACATGGAGTATTCCAAAAGAACCTTCTCATCAAGATTAATCCATCATTGTCGATGACACATCAATTGGACGTTCGTTCCTACAGTTATAAGAGTTTCCACTTCGAGGGCCAAGTTGGTTTCGGGTTCGAACCAACCCGGCCATACACATACTTCACTGAATTTTTGAGTTTAATATACCGAAACGACCGCCTCGATACATGTAATCCTACACCATGGACGGTTCATCAATCGGAGGTCCTTAGCTCAAGAAAAGTATGTTTAACCAAAATTGGTCTAAAAATAGGGGGTCTGGGCCGGATCCGACCCGGCCCAACACCCCATGGGTCGGCCCAAACCGGGTTGAACCAACCCGAGTCCGGGTCTGACCAGTTTGTGAGTGGCCCGGCCCTGCCGGCGTGGCCTGGCCCAGTGCCGGGGGCCCTCATGGCCCATGCGGTTTGTTGCGTGGCTGGCCGATAAGGAGGGGTGGAGGCACCCAGTGGGGTCCGCCCTAGCTGCTGATTGGGGGGGTTACACCCCCACCCCCCCACCCCCCCCCCCCCCCCCCGCTTCATTTAAATAGCAGGCCATGTTGGTCGGCCCTTGGGTAACAGCGAGACCCCTCATGTCCTGCCTCTTGATGGCACCGACAGGTGGAACATCTGGCCGCCCTTCCAGATCCGCCACGACCTTAGGTCACGAATTTGTTCAACCAACACAGCGTGATGGCGCCACGCCCCAGAGCAGCGGACCACCTTGGTCACGGCCCCTTGAAGCTCCATCACAGTGTGACAGTAGCGCGCCCCTCCGCTGTGTCCCGCCCTGGCCGCGGACCAACTCTACTCCGTGCGGCACAATGGTTCTGCACCTTTCAGTGAACAGATAATCAAGCATCGACGATCCGCTCGTGGTCGGCCCGACATTGGCTAGTTCATCACGGTATGCCTCCATCGTCTATAATAAACAAATGAGAGGGGAAGGATCAGACCGTGTTCGTGTGGTCCGAACCCTTCCTCATCAATATGGTATCTTGTGGCCCAACGAAAATAAAAAATATAAGAATGATGAACGGTATTAAAACATGAGCATTACTACCCCTATCTCGTAAAATAGCATTAAACGATGTCAATTCGTGAATGAAGGGCATCATGGAAGACATTCGTCTTTCCATCAACGTCGAGAAGGAAGGAGCCGAGGGTGGCATCGAAATTTTTTGTTCTTAATTCTTTCTTGGAGGAAGAGGAAAATTCTCCAAGTGCTGGGAATCGTGCTTCGTTTCTAGCATTCCACCGGTTGAACAAGCCGCCCAAAACTCCATCCCCTAGCCTCCTTTATATAGGGGTGGTAGGGTTCATCATTGGCACACAAGTCTTAAATGGATGATTTATGACAGAGGGCTCCACCCAATTAATCTGATGTTGTGGTGAATTTAATGGGAAGGAAGTCAATAAGGGGGTTATTAACTAGGGTGGTCCCCACAGAAGAATATCCTCCAAAGAGAGGATATTTCCTGGTGGGCCCCACCAATAATTAACCACAAAAATGAAGTGGGTGGTTAATGCTTGGGTGGTCCCCTCATTAAAAAAGAGAGGTTTAATCCTCCTCAATTAAGAGGTGGATTTAAACCCAGAGGAACTCCCTCCTAAATGAAGTGGAGTCAAGAAGTTATGATTCCCCTCCCATTAATGGGAGGCCTCGTGTGGTTTCCACCACAATCAACCTCACATGGGAGGATGGATCTCAGTGGGCCCCATCACTAACTCCCTAGTGGAGCTTCTAACCACATTATATACATGACATGTGTCTAATAAAATAAAATAAATTGTTCACTTATTTTATTTTATTAACCCACGTAAAACTCCAAAAACTAACATTCATACCCGATTATCTTCCATCGAGATGAAAGTCTTATTAAGAGAAAACCCATGCTGTGAGTTCAACGGTTCCCTCAGATTTCAATTCTGAGCACAGTTCCATAGATAGAAAACCATGTGTGTTTGTTTACTGAACGTACCCGGGGTAAACTTCTGAAATTGATTCTGGGCACACTGGGCCTCGGAATCATGTTCCGTCAGAATCCACAGACTCGTAAAATTCCAATGAAAATTATAAAAAAAAATTGTTTAAATTTATAGGTCTTTATATTACTCCTACCTCTGGGATTTACGTCCTCGTAAAGCTACAACACACGCTACGGAAACAAAAGGCGTACGGAGCATGCATCTGAGCCTCCTGACCCCATGTGCTCTCCTGGAGATTCTCGTACTGCCTGAAAAATCGCACAAGAGGAATCGACCGTCCTCTTATAACCTGATCCTGTCGGTCCCCAATCACTCTTGAAACCTCTGTGAAAATTTCCTCATCATCGATATCCAACTCCCCGTGGCCGATGAAGTGAGACCGGTAGTGTATGCATTTACTTAGCTATGATATGTGGATGAAATCGTGCACCTAATGCAACTATATTGTAAGGGCCAAGAGGTAAGCCACCTCGCCTACCCTGCTGAGGACTTGGAAAGGTCTGATGAAATTCAGAGATAACTTGCCACCTCCACCACAACTCTGTAGACCCCATCGGGGTGAGACTCATAAGAATACATGGTCGCCACCCTTGAACTCTAGTGGTCTCGTATCTTATCAGCATAGGACATCTGTCAGCTCTATGCAGTCTTCATAAGCTTCTGGATGATATGCACCTTTTCTGTCGTATCTTGAACCATCTCTGGTTCTACATGTGCTAACTCCATAACTATACACAAAGGATATCGTAAACGTGGCTATCTGATATCTTGCCACTCCTAATAGTTCAATGCTCTTTCTCCTACTAAGAGCATCTTCTACAATGTTCTCGTCCCCAGGAATACAACCTATCTCAAAGTCATAGTCCCGGAGGAATTCAATCCATCACTGCTGTCTCAGGTTCGTGTTTTTCTAAGAGAAGACACACCTGAGACTATTGAGTTGGAGAGATCCTTAAACTGTTCACTCAACGAACAAAGGGTGAGACTGGCCAATTATAAGAACTCATCTCCACCCTTCTTTGACTACGTTCTTCAAGAGATGTTGAGATTTCTCCCCTTCCGAAAAGAGAAATCTGGTCACATCCCCAGGATGAACCATGTTATTTCCAAAATACAATCAATCCTGACGTGAATGGTAAAATTCATGTCATGGATGACTTCTTATGTCCTCGACACTACTACCAAGATATCCAATCATTACTCTCGCATCTAGGGGTTGAGTCACACTATCGGCATTAGTGTGTGGTTACTGTGTCTCCTCCATTAGGAATCTCAAAAGTGAGGGTCATGTAAATAGTTTTAACCGGAACCTCTTAGTATCTACCATACAAAAAGGACATGAAAATAAGCGTCACAATGATATGTGTATTTTTATTACTACAGCTCAAAGTACACAGACACAAAGAAAACACAACAACGACAACATGGAAACTAGAAGAAACAAAGACAAAGTCCTCCATGCCTGGAACAAGTCTCACTACTGTCCACCTACATCCAAATATCCATAATCATATGATTTAGCTAATTGAAGTTGTGCTCTCCCTATTCCACCCACTCATTACGGTCGGGGTGGACCTCCAGGAGATGGTGGTGGCAAAACCTCGAAGCGTTGTCCACCTCCATCTATACGACCAGCTCTTTTGCCTCTATCTCTTACTCCATGACGTCCGCTTCGAACGAACCTCTGCCTCTACCTGGGAGGTTTTTTATCTATCTTTTGATCATCTGTATGGAAGGTCGGGCATTCACGTGTCATGTGACCAAGCACACCACAAGAGTAACACTGCCCGCTCTTGGCACAATTGGCTCTGACTCCACTTTTGTTTCCCCACACAACTGAACCTGAGTCGTGTAGTTATCCACTGGTGGGTCTGGTCCTCTTGGACCCCTATGTCTTCTATCTACTGCCTGCTGTAGAAGACCCCAGTGCAAGTCGACTTGTGTTGGGTCCCGATACTAGAGACTCCTCGGTAAGGAAACTCTGCACTATAAGGGCTTGATCCAACACTCTCTTCTGCGTTAGAATGTTGTGAGAAACAAATGAAGCTCTAATATTTCGCCTGACCCCCTGCTTGAAAGTCCGGGCCCTGAAGAACGTGTCCCGTACCATATTTGTAGAGTACTGCGAGAGGTCTGTTAACATCTCTGAGTAATGAGATACACTCATGATGCCATGTTTCAGATGAAGTAGCTCATGTATCTGCATCGCTCGAAGGGTGGCTGGTACAAACTATGCTCGGAACAGGCTCTTGAAGTCTGCCCATATAAGTGACGCCTCATCATGCATCTAGAGCATCAGGCTCCACCATCTGTCTGGTGCTGCCTGAAGGAGGCTGGCAGCAAGGATCACCATGAAGTCCGCTTGGGTACCTACTAGCCTGAAGAATCTCACCACAGCCTCCATTCAATCCTCATATTCTTGTGGGTATGTCTCTCCCCAATACCTAGGTGGCCTCTGTGGTTGTAACTCATGCAACGCGCTCAAGTAGTGTGCAACATCTGCTTCTGGGGATGGTGGCATCAGTGAACCAATTGAAAATAGAACTGTTGGTGCCTCTGATGGTGCCTCAACTGGGAGGGGGCCCTATACTGAGGCCTCTCACTCGGTGGGCTGTTAGTAAGTAAAAATATCGGGGCTCTAGCAGGTCTTCCACAGGGAGGCATCCTGAAAGAAACATATGTGACATGGTCAAAAGACAATACCTCGTGAGCTGACCTGGTTTGAGCTGACATAGAGAAAACATTTGGAAACACACACGCATTCAGTGTTTTCATGCACTGAGTCAGAAATTAGAAGTCAGGTCCCTGGTGTATGGATACGTCTGTAGCCGCACCACCACTAGACTCCCAGAACTGAAAACCACACTTAGTACGCTTAAAACTATTTATTCACAGAAATAAAAATATCGGAGTCCTACGTTATGTAGTAGAACAGACTCCACTAATACCAATTTGTTTCTACCTATCCTCGAGGCATGTGTCGTAACTACCCCCATCATGCTTTCCTTAGGCCAGGGGCTGGCGACTCGCACCAAAGGCGTAATTCCCGATAAAAAGGAAAGGAATTCCCATTAGGAAATGTAAACACAAAAACATCAACAACAAGATGAAAAAAACACTAAGTAAAGTTGTATAACAAGTGTGGTGAAAATAAAAAAGGGGCCGGAAGTAAAAGCCCAACAGAATGGTTCAGTTACAATAGAACGTAATGAAAAACTCAAAGGACAATAGCTAATTGATGACAAGAAGATCCTGGATCTTCCACCATGGATCCCACCTAAAGGGTAGGTACAGATGTCCTCCTCAGCACTCCGCGTCCATCTGCCCATCTGTCAGTCTCTTCTGGGTACCGTCTCGTCCAGAGACCCACCTCTATGTACCGTACAGTCCTTGTACACTCCACCATGGTTAGTGTTGTCTGTCGTCTGCATCCAACACAACAAATTACGGGCATAGCCCATGCAAGGGTGACTATAATGATACTCAATAGGGACCACAAGACCCACAAGGTCTCACTAAATCCATCAAGGATAAACCATAAAGGAAGATCTCAACAGATAACCTTTACTTAGGTATATGCCCATACATATACCTAAGTTATCAATTATGCCATATCAATCATGAGGTAAACACAACGCTCATTGACTAAGCTAAAACCTTAATTTTAATTATCAAAACCACAACTGTTGGAGAACTCCTCCTCTGTCGAGTACAGTGGCCATGTCACAACTCCGAGGTGTTACTCACTAACCTTATACTGCTGAGATACTCCTCTGGTCGAGTACCGCGGGTCTGCTGCCAAATACCGGGCACTCCATCCGCTGAGGGTCTGCCGCCAAATACCAGCAACTCTCCCTAATAGCCTACAAAGGTACTTCTCCTTTCGAGTACCGCTGGTCTGCTGCCAACTACCAGGCGCTCCGTCCGTTGTGGGTCTGCCACAAAATATCTTGCACTCCGTCCACTGGGCTAACCGAATCACTATGAGTCGAATCGGTCATAGAGTCATTACGTCTACAACTATGGGGTCTCCGCACTCCGTACGCTCATCTCCTGGAGGATCCTCTCCACGAGCTACTGGTAATTACTTCCAAGTGTCACGAAGTCTAACATAACAGTATCAGAAAAGACCACCTCGACATAGGGGTCTCAACTCAACAGATGTCGCGTCAATCGGAGGACAGGTCAGTGGGTTAATAACATTTCTGTTCCAGGGGCCTGGTTGTTTTTAATCTAAATCAAACCCGACCATACTACAATATCATCTGAAACACACATGGAGTATTCCAAAAGAACCACCTCATCAATAGGAATCCAACATAGTCTACGGCACATCAATTAGATGTCTGGTCATCATGTTATAAATGTTTCCGTTCCGAGGGCCCAGTTGGTTTTGGGTTCAACCAACCCGGTCATACCCAAACTTCGCCGAAGTCTTCAGTGTAATAAATCAAAACGACCACCTTGATCCAAGGAATCTTACGTAGTTAATGGTGCATTGATCGAAGGTCCGTAGATCAAGATAAGGCCATTTAACAGAAAACGGTCTAAAAATATGGGGTTTGGGCACGGTCCGACCCGGGACAACAACCCTTGGGGCGGCATGAACTGGGTCGACCCGCCCCGAACTGGGTCGACCCGACCTGAAACGGGTCCCCCTGACCCGAGTCCGAGTTCAGCCCGGTAGGGAGCAGGCCATCCCGGCTGGCACGGGCCGACCATACGGATTGGCAGCACCCAGTGGGGCCCACCCTAGACACTGATTGGGGGGGTTACACCCCCCACCCCCGGTTCTTCGAAATGGCCGGCTATGGTGGTCGGCCCTTCAGTAACTGCGGGACCCCTCGGGGCGCGCCTCTTGATGGCACCGGCGACCGGCACAGCCGGGCGCACTTCCAGATCTGCGGCGGCCTTAGTCTACTGCTTTGTTCAAACGGAACAGCGCTATAGCACGCCACTACGGCACCATGCCCCACTACCCCGCAACAGCCTGGCCCATCCTGGCCACGACCCCTTGAAGCTCTGGCGCGATGCGACGACGCTGCGCCCCTCCGCCACGGCTCGCCCCAATCGTAGTCTGACTCTACTCCGCGCGGCACGACGGTGTCATGCCTTTGCGGCGACCCGGAAATCAAACTTTGTCGATCCGCTCATGCTCGGCCCAACGTCAGTCGGTTCTTCGTAGTCTGCCACCATCGTCCATAATCAAAAAATGAGAGGGGAAGGGTCAGAACGTTTTCGTGCAGTCTAAGCCCTTCCTCGTCAGGATGTTATCATGCAGCCCAACAAAAATCAAGAAAAGAAGAATGATGAACGGAATTAAAACATGAACATAACAACCCCTACCTTGTAAAACAGCATTGAACGATGGTTACTCGCAGAAGACGGGCATCGCGGAGGACAATCTTTATTCCATCAACATCGGGAAGGAAGGAGCTGAGGGTGGCATCAGCATTCTTCGTTCTTCATTCTTCATTGGAGGAAGAGGAAAACTCTCCAAGTGTTGGGAGACATGCATCACTACTAGTGTTCCGTATCTTGAAGAATTCGTCTAGAACTCCTTCCCTGATCATCCATTATATAGGAGTGGGAGGGTTCATCGTGGACATGCAAGTCATCAATGGAGGATTTATGACAGAGGGATCCACCAAATTAATCTGCTGCGATGGCGCATTAAAATGGGGTTGAATTCAATAAGGGGGATCTTAGCTTGGTTGGTCCCCACAGAATAATATCCTTCAAAGGGATTATATTTAATGTCGGGCCCCACCATTAATTAACCATAAAAAGGAAGGTGTGGTTAATACTTGGGTGGTCCCCTCATTAAAAAAGGGAGGTTTCAACCTCTTCAATTAAGAGGGGTATTAAAACCTAGAGGATCTCCCTCATAAATGAGGGGAGTCAAGAAGTTATGATTCCCCACCCATTATTGGGATGCCTCGTGGGGTTTCCAACACAATCAACCTCACAAGGGAGGTTGGATCTCAGTGGGCCACACCACAAACTCCCAAATGGAGCTTCTAACCACTTTATCTGCATGACTTGTGTTTAAAAAAATAAAATAAATATCTCACTTATTATATTTTATTAACCCATGTAAAAACCCAAAAACTAATATTCATACCCAATCATCTTTCGTCGAGTTGATAGTCTTCTTAAGCGAAAACCCGCGCTACGAGTTCAATGGTTCCCTCATATTTAAATTCCAAGCACCAGTTCAAATGATAGAAAACCCGTTCATTCGTTTACAGAATGTACCCTGAGATAAACTTCCGAAATTGATTTTGGGCACACCATGCTTCGGAATCAAGTGTCTTCAGAAGCCACAGACTCGTAAAATTCCAATGAATTTAAGAAAAAAAATCCTTGAAATTTCCAGGTCTTTACCAAATATTAATTAAAAATTTCTACAATCCTTATACATTTAAGAAAAGGTATTTCTTTATTGAAGTTCAAAATGAATTTAGTTTTTCCATAAATAAATAAATCTAGAATCCTCAAAACCTAATGAAATGAAAATTAAATTAAAACATTTATTTTAGTAAAGAACTATATGTGAATAAAATCAATGTGTCTATTTATATTACAATCAGAAGACCTCATCAGTGGAATCATAATCAAATACAATCTTGATAAACAATGGGATTGTGACGTAACGTATTTAAGAAATTGATAACTTTTGAATAATAATCCCCATGGATTAATAATATTAAATAAAAAGTTAAATAAATTTAAATAAATTAATTAATTATATAAAATGTAAATGTGACTATATATAGACCTTTTTAAATAATATACATTCATGATATAACATTTGACCCAAAGAAGATAATTTTAGATGAATTTACATTACAATAAGTCATGATTTCCTTCAGATATGATATCACCTCCAATATAAAAAATACATGTGTAATATTAATCTATTAAAAATCCATTATTTTCTACACTATAATATATATTATTTACTGATGGAATTTTATTATCTGTTTATTAATAATTTCTTTTAATAATCACATTTAGGAAATAAATTCTTTGATTTTGATTTTTGTTTAGATTTGGTATTTATGGTACTTTACATTGATCATGGTTCAAACACATATAATTTTAACCAATGTGTAATTATAATATATATATATAAATTATACTTATTTCATTAGTGTAATATATTAGTGTTAAATATTTAAAATTAATTACATCATTCATGGAGATGGTATAACATACATACACTTTAACACTATTTACATTTTCTCAAAATATGAAATGAAGGAAAGGAAAATAATATATTAAATTATGGGAATAATTTCTATGTAATATATATATATATATAATCATATGTTCCTTAAAAATATCATTATTACCCTCCATGTAAATTATAAGTGAAGAATGAATCATATCACTTCAGAAGAAGATAGTCTGTCATACACACATTCGACGTTATCATTTTCCCAAAAAAATACAACATACGAGGGAATATCTGATGTTATAATAATTGATGTATAATTATGCTTTTATAACCATATATTTAATTCAAATCCATTATTATATCAACCTATGATTGGTTGTGATAGAGAATGATTTATATTGGTTCGTGAGGCAGTCGTCTGTCATACACACGATATATTGTTTTGTTCCCCATTTCTTTGAAGTGGAAATAGATATATGTTATTCCATAACCATAATAAAATCTCTATATATTGAATATATATGTTATTATATTGCAATATTTGATGTGTATTTTAAATATGTTGAAGAAGAATTAAAATAAAAAAACTCTATTAAAAAAATTACATCCTTTCAGGCAACCTCCTTAGATTAGAACTAAAAGCTTCCATTGTAGGTTTTTGTAATAAAAATAAATAATCATGCATGTAAATATTAATTTAATTAATATGACACTTAGATATTGGAATAATAATTTGGGTTTTTATGTGTTTTTTAGATAGGGTAGAGAATTCCTTTTTTTTGTGGAGGTGGGGGTACACATAATTGTTTTGAAAAAAATGTGTACACACATTTAAAAAATTATAGAGGATAAAAAATGGCCATTTATACAATTATAGGGTTCCCATGTTGTATCTTCAAGATGTGGTTTTTCAATTAATCATTAGCTATGTAGGTGGTCTTTTTTTGCTAAAAATTCTCTGTTTGATTCTAAGTCTGACCTGATTGCTCCTTATTAGAATGATAAATATCTAGTTATATGATATCTGAGATCAGTACATGCTAATTATAAAGTATTTATCTTCTCATTATGGATACATGGAATATATTGTGAAATTGTGAGAGGCTTTATAGGAGCACCAACTGATAAAAAACCATCAATATATGATCAAGAATATCAAAGAGACAAATATACCTAATTATTAGTTTTCCAATCATTAAAAATATATTTATTAAAATATATCCCAATATTATTATTACTCCATCTTATTCACAATATGTTGGAGTTATACACTTATATATAGAGAGGGATTCACAAAGAGCCGTCTGAATACTCTAGTGAAAGCTACTTTTGTATGAAAACTCAACTCAATAAAGGTATTGAAAAAAAGAAAATTTTAAATCCAAATAACATGAACTCATCATATACTAATATGTTTTAAGTGTTTTATTATAATAAATATTAATCTAAGTGTGATACATAGTTTTTAAACTCAACTCCATATCCAGAGCATGGTGAAGACTTATATAGAACTTCTGGGTAATCCTTATATCCCAATCAGAAAAAATATAATATTTTAATCTATGAAATATTACCACATCATTAATTTATACAAGAGAATGATGATATAGATAAAAATAATATGTAGAATAGATGAAGTGAATGGAATTTTTATGGTGCTTGAAAAATTGGGATATTGCATTATTCCCTTTTGATGTTTTCGGGAATATAGAAAAAACATCCATGGTGATGTTTTCCCATTTTCATTCATGAATGTGTAATGGTTGAAACATACACTAAGACTTTTGTCTTCCAGCCATAACATGATTATATATCTAGAACCTAATTATAAACACTACAATATCTCACATTATTCCTCACCACCCGAAATAATCATTTAGATCAGTATGTATCTTCATACATCATTGAAAAATATTGAAGGAAAAGATGTGAGTGTCCCTAAACATCTATTTCATCCAATATGTTATGTTTGGAGCATATACATGATATCTAAATCTTATCATACAATCATGACCAATATTAATCTCGCGAATACATTTCACAGTCTTCATTAGCCACTACAACAAAACACGCTATATATAGCACTATATTTTATCAATGCTTTATTTTTAGCACTGATAAAGGGTATAAATTATCTCTTATTTTAAGCATTAATAAAGGTTTTGAAAACCAAGAAAGTCCAGAATTTTAAAAGTGGACATTAGGAAGTGTCATTATAAATCATTCGACTGCATCAAATTCTCATAATCTTATTTCAAGGATTGGATCTAACATTTTTTTCACACAATTATATAGAGCCACCACGGGCCCACACGTGGATTTATCGGTCATATGGCTCACATGGTCCTTCAGCCATATTCATAATCAGGCCCCACATACCTCGAACCAATCTATTGAAAATTTTATTATATAAACAAATAAAAATAATAAACAAATTTAAAAAATTAACCAAATTGTAATTTAAAAAGTATAAATTAAAAATTACATAGTTTTTAGAAAAAATAATTATTAATAACTTTAATATATAAATTAAATATTAATGAATAGTATATATTAAATATAGATATATAAACTGAATAAATTGAAATTATTTGGAAAATGTAAAATAAAAATGAATAAATTGAGAAAAATATTCAAAATATTTTTAATTTTATAATAAATGAAAATATTGAATATATTTAAAACAAATATATATTTTTTAATTAAAGTTGACATGAACTAGTTTCTTAGTTCATCTCCATGAAATTTATTAAATCATAAACGGATAGTACACGACAATCTTGAGGTGTAATGCACTTACACACTCTGAAAGATATATAAACCAATAAAATATACATTGAAAACCAAAGAGAAAAGTAGATAGACAGCCCTGTTGAAGAGGAGCCTTGCTGACATGCACTGAACTTTTAGTCTTGCTGCAAGTATGCAAAGAAACCACAGGAAAGGAAGGCAATTCTATATCTTGTTGAAGAAAACATAAACCTCATGGAATGGTGCAGCTACTGAGAAAGCTTTAGGTCCCCAAGGTGATGTTCCACTGGCATGGTTCTTCAGTAGTGGCAAGACTCATGAAGCCTTCATGAGATTCATTGCAAAAAGGAGAAAATTGATCCTTACTTTTAACGAAGGGAAGACAGAAGCAGACATCAGAATTAAAATAAAAGCATAGTAGCCCAGTCTCATTTCTGTAACTGATAAAAATATATAGCATAGAACCATGATGAAAAATGTTATCCTGTCATCACACATTATGTTTTTTCAGTAAGCCGAGTAACCATAAAAACGGCAGAAACCACGAGAGAACAAGTAGAGAACCCATCACGAACAGATCAGATAGACAGATAAGAAAACAGAGTTAATCAAAATGAATGTATTCCAAATTCAGAATTGTGGAGGCAAATCAAATTAACCAAACAGAGTCCAGGTAGAGCATGACATCATCTAAAGAAATGAATAAAGAAAATCTCAAAAAATCCAAATTTCCCCACTGATCTTCATCCAAACATCATAATGAAATCACGGTCCAAAAATCATTTCCAAAGAATTTCCTTAAAATCAAAATTTGGATCTTTCTCAAATTCCTCAACCACTCTAATAAAAATTCTCTTTCTAATATCAAGATAAGCCTCAGAAGACATTTAACCATTTTTTTATTTTTGAAAACAAGTAGTATCATTTTCCACAAACCAGGAGGAAAGCTATTTTGAGAAATTCGGTTCCTCTTCATACTGATATGCATCCTAATATGCAAGATCATTTTCATCATCTTCACTTCAGGAAGAATCTGAGGCCGAGCAATCAGAATATTGTGAGGATTTAGGCATTGATTCAATAGGGACAGGCTGCGGAGGATCCACAAAATCAGTACTTTTGGAAGCTAATGTTCTTGTGATAATGGTTCATTCATAATTCACATTATCTCGAAGATTCCTATTTTTCTGCAGATTTGGAATGATGAAACCATCAGAGTAAACAATAGAATTTTTCCCTTTCTGATCCTTTCGATGGTAATTCCCCTCCACTTGAGAGATATTCTCAACATCCTCAAGAAATGATTCCTCAACTTCCCACTGTATTGTCTTGTTAAGAGAGGTTGTAGCAGGGTACTTTGTTTCTATATCATTTGAATGAGGGAATTCAGGATGAGTGGAAGAGTCCTTCTTGGAGGGATGATTGTTAACCGTGCTCTCAAAAATAGAATTCACATAATCAGATAATTGTTTATGATTGACATGTTATTCCATCATCAAATCCTAATTTTCCATTAAAGGTGATGGGAGCATAGGGGATCTCTCAACAATGACAAGGTTCACTTTATTTGGAGCTTCCATATGACTATCCAGAGGAGCATTGGATAGACTAGCCTCAGAGAAAGGCTCAATATTTTTGTACTCTTGTATGCTCCTTTCAACCCAGGTCATTTTTCAAGAAGCTAATGTTGATGGTTTGAAGCTAAAATATTTAAATGGATGTCCATGTTGCAAACAAGAAGTGCAGTAATCTGGTATGTTTTCATAACATACCTACTAAAATTGACCATAAGAGACATTATGAATCCAAATTTGATTAGGAAGATCATTGGAGACAACAACTTATACACATATTCTAGCCACTGCTGGTCTTGAGAGTTTTTCAGTAGCCAAGTCAAGTTTTAGGGGGGTTCCAATGAGCGTTGAGATCGGGAAAAGGGCTAGCTGCTTAAACAAATGCAGTGGAAGACCAGTGAATCGAATCCAAATGGGGACTATAGGAGATTCAGAAAAAGGATCAAAGGCAGGGGTCCATTTGAGTACTCTCATCGCACAACACCCAAAGAACCTAGTGCGTTTAGCCCAAGTCCTGTAGTAGTATTCATGAGAAGAAAAATTAAAGATAAAAATTGAAGCATTTAGGAGGCCAATATGGAAAACCAAAAAACCTATAACTTCCAGGGAGCTTTGTAAGAATTTAAAATATGGACAATGCTTAACACATTTTCCAACAACAACATAGCGTAAATCGGAGGTGACGATGCAAACCTCATCTGCAGTGAAAGAAATCATTGGTTGCCCACAGTGATGGAAAATGTGAGGTCTGATGCAGGCATCCATGGAAAAAGCACCTTCGCAGGGCATGGTGTCTTCATTGTTTCTCCCCGCAACAACATCAGTGAAGGATTTGGCATTCCTATTTTGCACAACCGCATTAGGGTTCCACACTCCCTCACCAGGGATCAGGTTTCTCGGCACTCCCATCCTCTGTCAAACATTCCATCTATCCCCATTATTTAAAATAAATATATATTAATTAAAAACATTAATAAATAATATATACTAAATATATATATATATAATTAATATTATAATATAATTAAACAAGTAAAAATTAAATATAAATTAATTAATAAAATTGATTACCATTTTATTAGTTGATCACTAATTGATAAAAATTAATAAATATAATATACATATATATACATTATGAAATTTAATAAATAGTATAAATTATATATAAATAAATAAAATAAATAAATCGTAATAATTAAACATAAAATTAATAAATAATTTACTAACAAAATATTAAAAAATTCAATAGTGAAAAAATTATTATGAAATGAAAATAAGTTCAATATATATATATATTATATATAAATAGAAATAAATAATATATATTAAATAAAAATATTTAAAATTTATAAAATACATTAATCAAATAAAAATTTAAAGACTTATTAATTTCTAATATTTTTATACATAATTATTCAGAAATTCATTTAATATAGAAATATATTCATATATGAATTTATATATATAATATCTTTAAAAAATTTGATTTATATAATAAATAATATTTATATTTACATTAATCAAGTATTATATTTAGTTAATGATGTTTTATAATTAAAATCTATTATTTGTTAGAAATACTAAAAAAAATTTGAGTAATTGGCATTAATTTAATGTTGTTTTATTTTTCTATTTGACATATAACAAATGTTCGTGACATTGATTTCACGCATACACATATGTTATTATAAATTTTTATATACAATTCACCTATACCAATATTTAATTACTTAATGTAATCTAATATAGAAACACACAAACCTAATATTTATTTTATTTATTCAAATTTTTTTAATTGTATTAGAATTTAATTTCGTAAAATGATATATATTACATATTATGTTATTAATTTATAAATTTTAATTAATTTTTTTATAATTATTACTGTTAGGTATTATATATTTGTTTGTAATATTTATTAATTTTTAATTTATTATAGTGTATTCGTATTATAATATTTATTTAAATACAATTTTTAGTATGTTATAATATTTTCAATATTTATTAATCTTTATTTCAAAATGAATCAATATTTTTCAATAAATCACTTTTAATTAATAAAAGATATACATTTTGTCAATATTTTTAATGTACAGTCATTTTTATTCAAATGATTTCACTCATTTTTAACATACATGAATTTAAGAACATATATTTATTAATAATGTATGTAATATATTTCAAATAAATATTACTAACAAAATATATTTATAAATTTATATTTATTATATTTATTAAATTATAAATTTATAACTATCAAAATATATTTCATTCCAATTTTCTTATTTTGGTTAATGTTTTTGTAGTGTTTGGAGACGATTTCCTAGAATACATGGTGTCAATATGTACACATAGATAGTGAATAGGTGAATGCATATGGCATATTTAGTTAATTTTCTCATCATTTTATATCTTTTTTAATTAATTTCAATATCATATTTACCTAATAAATATTTTATTAAATTTACATAGTAGTTCAAAACACACACCACATGTTCAGAATAGACCAAACAAGGTTAGAGTGTTTTTCAATTATTGGGAAACAATCCATAATTAATTTGTGATGTGTATTAATTGAACCCAAGAAAATGTGACAAATGATATTTTCAACATGACTCGAAGTGTATGTTTATAAGAAAAAATTTTCATTCTATTTTAAAACATACATCAAATATTAAAAAACTAGAAAACAATCTTGGATTGATTTTAAAAAGTAATACAATGATCCATAAATCATTTTTCATGTGTAAAAATTTAACTCACGTAATTCATAAGAAATGATGTGGACAATGTTACCCAAAGTATATTTTGTAATAGAAGTGCATTATTTTATTTTATGACATGTGTCAAAATAGTTAAAACTAAAAAATCATGATCATATTATTTTAAAACGTTTTTACAATGATCCAAAAATAATTTTTAGCATATACAAATTGAATTCAAATTAATATAATGCACGGTGTGACCGTTATTACTAGAATTATGTGGTTTTAGAATAAAAATGATATTAATTTTATTAAAAAAGATATGTGACATACTAAAAATAGAGAAAAAATGGAATTATTATTATAATTTACTAAAATGAGAAATCAGTCTTATTTGACATATTGAATTAAACCATACATAAATATGAAACACAATGTAGTCAGTATCACTCAAATTGTGTGTGGTCAGTTTAAAGTAGAAATTTTTTAAATGTATTGATTAATATTTATGTTTAATTTTTTTTATTATAGTATTACTATCGTAATAATTGTTTAATTAAACAGGTGGAGTATTTTACTCAATTTAGGTTTCTTTGTATAAAGATACTTTTGATCAAGAGATATTAGACATTGAGGCTACAATTTAGATAATGGAAACATGGAAATGGGTACAGATTTCATACAAACATCATGAAATGTTAATTCTTACAACTTTTTTAGTTAATATTACCACAATTTTATCTCCTGTTTTTTAAGAAAACATCCTTATTATTTTAATCAAATAATTATTTACCATCTTCAAAGATATTTTAGGATGTCATATTTTTTCTTCATTTTCCTACATTTGACATTCAAAGAGGTGAAATGTTGCTTTTGGATGAGGAATTTCATACAACAAGGGGTTTCCTCCTCCATCCAATTGGTATATTTATTTATTTTATGTCATTTTGAAAACAATTAAAAAAAACAGACATCTAATATTCAATCATCTACACTACAATCTAATACATAGTTTTCTCAATATGACTCAAACTATATGAATTTAGTTTATAATCTATATTTTTGATCATAAGACACATCACATATATTTAAATAAAAAAACAATTCATATTTATCTTAAAAATTAATAAGATTATCCTGAAGTAATTTTTCAAATGTGAGAAATATCCATCTTCATTCCTAAATAAGGTGTGACTGATATGACTCAATGTTTTTATTTTTTTTATATTGACACTAATTTTAGTAAAAATACACAAGTGATATTTTCAATACAAAGAAACCACATTCATATTATTTTGAAATAATATGAATAAAATTATATATCATTAGTGATGTTCGAGAATTAGATCCTCCTCAATCTGATGCATGGTAGGCCCATTATGTATCCAAACATGGATATTTATTTAAAATTGAATGTAATTTTGAAGAAAAAAGACAAGTGACATACTCATAACGGAGAGAAAATATTCATTTTGTTTTCATACATTAGGAAATTGAACCATAAGGAATTTTTGGCATGTATCAATAACCCTCACATCAATATGATGCATGGTGTGTCTGGTATTACTGAAAGAGTCAATTATTAATTTAAAATTGAAATTAATGTTCAAATTATTCTTCACACTCTCAATACAGAGAATATAATTATTTTATAAATAATTAATGAAAAAAATTCATAAGTAAATTTTGATATATAGAAATCACACTAGAATCAAACTGACACACGATGTGACCAGTATGAAACAATGTGTGTGTTTTGAGATTATTTTTCCATTTTAGAAATAATGATTAGTGGAAAACTCAAAACCAATAAAACACATTAGGGTTATTTTAATATTTTATTAAAATTACCCAAGAGTCATTTATGATGTATATGAATCACCTCACCTCTATATAATCCATGGTGTTACTGGTAGGACTCTATGTGTATATTTTCATTTACAATTGACATTAATTTTATTTAAAAATATAATTCCTCACTAAATAACAAGAAAAAAACATTCAGATTGTCTAGTTACATTAGTAAAATTAACCTTATTTCATTATGGAATATAGTAATCATCATAATCTAAATTAGAGGCACAATGTTATTTGTATGACTCCAAGATACTTTTGTTAATAAATGATTTTTTTTTTAAAAAAAATAGGCAAACACAATAATGATAAAACTCGAAAATAATTATTATATACTTTAGGATAAATATTCAAAATTCATTTGAGGCTTGTAGGAATTATCTGTACGATATTTTAATACACTCTAGGTATACCGTCCACCTATTTATAAATCCCTCATATAGCAAGAAGGGGTTTGTTACTAGAACTAAAGTGCACATTTCCATATTCCAGAGGATGACAACTAGTATAGGGGGTGTGAATTGTAATGTGGGGAGACTATATTTCCTCTTATAAAGTGTCATAATTGTGACAAAATTCATAAAAAATACAATTAATAATATTAAATACATTTTAGAAGAAAACAATAAAATCCAACTGTATAATCTAATAAATAACTATGAATAAATTAATGAAATTACAATGTTTAACTAAATGTCATTCTTAAACAATATAATAATAGGATAACATACACAAATTTTTTGTTCCCTAACCCAATATCAGTACTATCTATAATATCTATCCCAACAGAAGACAAGAAATAAATAGTAAGGTCCCTTTCCCTTTTCCAAACCTACATCCACATAATCTACTCGGGGACCAAACGACAGACTGAATAGTGTATGAGTATAATACAATAGGTCGACACCCACATGTATAAAAAAACTACTCTGATTGGAAGTGAATAAAATAATTTCATAAATTAGTGAATTATTTACATCTACAATTAATAATATAAAATGATAATCTACTTTGTCTCTATAACAGAATATCTCTGTGAATGTCTTATGACCATGACAACCACAACCATATAAACATGGTATGATAACCATCATTAGCTCCATGCAAGGATATTTATCAAAATATCTTACAACCATGCTTACCAAAACCATATTTTCCTGGTTTCATCACAATAATCAATCTTTGTTGAAGACCTATATGCATTAAAACATTTTCGAGGAAAATTCCTATAAGCATCATAACATTCATAGTTAAGGACCTATAAGCATTACAATATGGGACTGGGCATATCCTTCTCTCTATTAGCATTACAAAATGTGATTGGGATGAGTTGTCTCAATATCAGTATTACAAAATATTAGTGTACAGGTCCCAAGCCTAATTCTTATAAATATACATTACACCATTAAACAGAATTTCTATCATATAGAATGGATATCTAATATCACATCATATATCTCAAATATTAATTACTTGAATTTCAATTATACTTTTCTAATAAACCTTAAATTCAATTAAAAATGGTTTAAAAATTATATTAATAAGTAATAAAGAAAATATTAGTCATTATATAACATTTAGTCACCCTAGGCCATATGTCATGATAAACATAGTTTAATCCATCATCCAAATGAATGTTCTTGAAATGTTTTCTCACCCAATGGGTACCTATAAGCTAGTTCAGAATCGAATTGAAACAATCGAATGCAAGGAACAATAACATTGTTATTTATTCAATTTCAGAGCACATCCCTTCATAACGATAATGATATTTCCTAAATTAACAATAATGAAACCATAGGGTTGGGATTTAGATTCCTTTCCTTTATTTCTAAAGAACCCAACTATTCCTAATAAAATCTACCATGATATTGATGTTACAAAATATTGAAAAAAGGTTCCTAGATCAAAACATGTCATGATAATAATAATATATTCAATTTTCATTGGATATAACTACAATGGTTCGAGAACCCTAGGGGATAAAGAAGAAACCTAAAAAAGGACTTATTAGGGATTACTAACAAAAACTAGATGTCCATAATGGGTGTCTACAACCTAAAAAAATTAGGAGAATGTAAAATCTTCAAGAGCAGCGGAGTTTTAGTGCAATAAAACGAATTTCTTCCACATATCTTCTTTAAAATAGCAGGATACCCATTTACCCACCATGTAATTTGGTTAAATATCATGTATATATTTTAATATAATTCACTAAAAACCCATTGCAATTGATTTATTTTATTAAGACCGACAAACAATTACATGAAATTTAATTCCTTTAAATTATGTATAAATGTTTTACAATTCATTTTCTTCATCCCATTTTTTATTAAACAACCAGAACTCCCTTTAAAGATTCTCTATATACCAATAACCCATATTATGAATTTGTACCATTTATACGTAGACATTATTAAATCATATAATAATACATCCCCAATCATTAGTTAGTTTTAACTAAAAAGGCTCTCCATATCCTAACAATACTCAACCACCAAGGATCAAACAATGAACTCAGGTAGAGAAATTCCTGAAAAAAGACGATATCTTATAAAGTCCCCACTATATAATATAATGATCAAATGATTGTCCGAGAATCACTATGAGGTATCTGTAATCAATTATGTCCACTACATTCATATATCATACATCCATTCATTGGTCACCTCCTAAATGCATCCAAGCTTCCACTGCACTCAAACCATCAGTATAGTCTTACCCCGAAGTTATTTCTCCCTAAGATCCACTACCTATTTAGAATCTCCTAAAATGAAGAATCATCACAAATCTTAAAGTATGCTACATCATTAACAAGGGAAGGGTCCGGATGATAGCTTTATATTCGCAACATGTCTAACACATAATTAATTACACTTTAGATCTGTGAAAGGGATGGAAAGTATGCCACTAAACCAACCCTTTCCACTATTTCAAATGGTCCAAAAAATCTATGTACTAGTTTAACCTAGTTCTTTTTATGGATATGCCCAATCCTAGGTGACCCTTGAAGGAAAACGTGTTGACCAACCTCAAATTATAGAGGTCAGCTTTGATGGTCAACATATGATTTATGACTTCTCTTCACGGTCACCAACTATTGTTTTATCAACTAATCGTGTTTATATGTATCCTATTGGAGACTATTCTCAACATGTGTTGACTCACCTAACATCATCCATAAAATGTGGAAATCAAAACAGCCTTTGAAACAAATATGCATAATGTTCAATTTGAATAGATGGAAAAATATATTATTAAATGGAAACTCATTGGGGTCTATATGAATCTCTCATTAACCCCCAAAATCCAAAATATTGGTTTTTAGCATATCCTCGAGAATTTGAATTGTCCACTCAGATTGAACTTCAACTTATTGATCATATATTGTGATAAAATGAACTCCTTCTCCCATATATTTCTGAATACTCATCAAAAACAAAATGTGAAATAAGGATCCCTGTCTAAAATGCTACTATATAGAGAAATTTGAAACCAAACCACCTCACAAATGTAATGATTACCCAATTTGGAATAGATGAGGTTCCCATAATAGGTAATAAGTGGTCTACATTAGTTAGTGGGTCTATAATGAATTATATAGAATCATTATTACAGTTCTTCCAAGGTAATCCCATCAGAAAATCCATCACAACATCATCCCAATTCCGCGTACGAATTGGAAAAGGATAACAAAACCTAGATAGCCTATGATTCTTGGATTTCATGTGCCGATAAGCGAAGTATTTAGTGACAAAGCATTCTTACTCCATATTCATTCCTTACCAATAGTACATTCTATAGAGATGATTATACATCTTGATCAAACCAGGGCACACTACCCATTTTGAAGCATGAAACTCCCTCATACTCTCCTCGCACTAACCCATATGAACCCATACTTAACCACTGAAAAGAATAAAATTCTATCAAGAGAACAACCTAGTGGATTCTCTCCAGTATATAATTTTCCCATAAGAACTAATCCCATCAAAGTAGACAACTATTTGGTCTTCATCAATTCCAAAATAATAGGTATAATAAATGTTGACATTAGATGTTCTGTCCCCTAATATTTCTAAACGTCCAGATGCATGTATTCAATGAGGTCTATTTTCCTACACTCATCACAAGACTCCCATAATGCCTTATTATGTGACATATGGCTCAAAACATTGGAAATATTGTTTCCCTTTCTAGGTGTATAATCCAATTTAATGTAGAAGGACTAAAGATACCCGACCAACCTCTTTTACCAATGGTTATTGTTTCATTGCGAAAAGATATACTTGATGGTCATATGATATGTGTATACCAAAATACTCTCACCCATTAGATACTGTATCCAAAATCTTATGGATGTATCTTTACTATTTATTCTAAATCATGATTAGGGTAATTCCTCTCAAGAGGTTTTAGTTTCCTAGATCCATAAGCAACCACCTGGTCATACTACATTAGAAGTGCTCTAAATACATCTCATGATTTTTCAAAATACATGTTTTATTCATACCTATAACAAGTAATTTGTGTACTGGTACTATGATAATTCTGAATTTCATATCTTGAAATTATATCTCATAAAACTAGACCATGCAAACTTCCCCCCATTCTTGGTGCTCAATGACATTGGTTCTTAGAAAAAGGATAAATCTTGGATAAAACGCCAGTAATAACATACTAATATTATAAATATCAAAATTTAAAAGTTTTTATTGCAATATTCATATGATATTATGACTATGATATTTTCTGGGTCCGCTAACACACTAGGCATTGAGATGAAAAGGCCCCAAAAGTGATATTTATTTATCAAGAAACAACATTTATTTATCTTCGCAATAATCCATTGCACATTCAATGAAATTGGGATGATGTTAACATGCTTGTAATGATATTTTGTTGACATTGAGTACACTAAGATACAATCAATGAAAACAACCAAAAAATGATATAGAAAATGATGAAAAATACTATTCATTTTGGCTATGAATACCGTAGGTGCATTAGTCAACAAAAATATCATCACTATGATGTCATACAATCCATTATAACTCCTAAAACCTAGATGAGGTATGTATGATAGTCTCACACATAACTGATGATATCCAAATCTCAAATAAATCATGGATAATAACTAGGAACCTCAAAAATCATTGAGAAAAAATTAAAAGTGTGGTAGGGGAAACCGGTTCCTGACCATCATCATGTTCAACCTACGGTAATCCATACATAACTGTCGTTATCCATAATCCATATTGGAAAATAGATTTGGAAATCATTAAAAAGATGTACTCATCTGTATTAATTTGTTAGATTCTAGATCGTCCCAAAAAAATTCAAATAATGAAGGCCCACTGGTTATATTTGATAAAGATGAATCAAAAATGGATCCTCTCTCGAAACCAACTAGGTCATGAGCCTGATCACTCACTTATGTGGTAAGACATAAAACATGCTGGGGAAAACCTGATAAAAACAGTCTACCACCAGAGGGAAAAATCCCGGTGCATTATAACATTATATAGTGATGGAACATTTATTTGATCAATGAGACAATCCAATTAGCATTGAATTAGTCACACACGACTAGTATGGAGATCCCACTCACCCTAGTGAAATTGACCGCATCCTTGTAGATATACGTAGGTAGATATCATCCTTTAATAGTTTACATGATCCTAGTATAGAACTATCCAGTATGTTCCAAGGATCAATTCGAATCCTATCATTTTTATCATGATCGGTTACCAAAAGAAATTGTAACAACAAATATCTGAAGAACACACCTTGCAAAATTTGACATTCTATGACTGCACTACCAACAATGTTTCAATGGTTAAAAAAATTTCTTATTTCCACTTCTATGACCAAATCATTTTAAAAAATATCATATAAGAAAGAATTTGAAGATAATGTATCAACCAAAACATAAGCTATGATTGATGATAAATGAATTGTTCCTCTCATTGTAGAAGGTCATATATAACTGTTATCATCATTAGTCTACATAACATGAAACAAACTTGTCCCTATGCCCTGAGCTCATGTCCAAGTACCATAATCTATATCCATTTATTGATATTTATTCTCATGTACTAAGGTACCATGTCGCATGAATAATCCAGAATAGCCTATGGAACTCCAACTACTAGCCTACTAAGGGGTAGTAAATCCCCTTCTCGATTCGGGTGTCGGTCCTGATCCTCTTCCACCGGTCTACTATAGAAATTTTTCACAAAACATCTAACAATTTCTCAGTTTTTGTGGATAATACCCTCGAAAGTGGGGGTAAGGACACCATGGGTGCATTTGTCCATACAATCCACATTAATAGAACAAGATCATAACATGATCTAGAGGTGGTTGTATTTTTACCTGACTGCTCTGAAAACAACTACATTGGAAGAAACTAACTTAATAGTGCATTTTACCAATTGATTAAAAACTCCCTTATCACCCTATTGAATCAACCTAATAACTACATAGAGCCTCTATGAGATTCCATTCAATGATGAGATCCAAATTCATCATATCCTCAATGCTTCAAAAATATAAAATTATTACCTATTACCTGATCTCATAATAAAGTCCATCGAAGAAACATCTCACACTATAGATATCATTAACTACTAAACATGGCTAAAATTAATATAGAGTATTAAAAAATACATCATACTATATTACTAGAAAAACCACAGATGTCAGATGCATGAACTCATGATATTTTTCATCCCTTAAGTATTCGGTATTGAAATGGATCTAGAAAATAATCTCCATGTTCATCACATATAACTCATCAGTATTCCTAGATTCCTCTATAATATCACACCAATTCATGGAGGTGAATGATGCATATATGTAGAAATATTCACCATCATATCCATCAATGTCACAGGATGATTTATGATTATCCAAATTGACTTGATCCTGAACTCAACTGCCTGGGGTCCTCATTCCCTTGTAAGAACAGGCTGATACTGAGGCTAAAAATCCATTTCCAACTCATACATCCATGGAATGGTACAAACATACTTCCTTTACATTGATCACATGAACCATGGAATGTTATAATAAATATGAACATCTATCTGATCCTCGTGAACTAATGGAAGTTATAGTTCAGTAGTATTTGGATCATGTTGATTTACACCCTCCAGATGCTCGAATCTAAGACAATAAGGAGTAATTTTCTCTAGAAGACAAATTCAAAAACATAGATAAATTTCTTACGACAAATTCATCCAAACAAGTAACTGAAAAAGAGAACCACTATGACATCGTCTCTATAGAAATGGAATAAAAGTATTTTATAATTACTTGTGAAGTCATTTCATTTATCCATAGAAACATATATCTCATATTAAAATTCAAATGATAGTTTAAATTACATGAAAAATTAAATATTCCCCTCTCACAAACAATTCATGTCAATATAAACATATGTGGATATTATGATGCATGCATTCTCATGTCGTTCCCCGAAGAGCCACAAGTACAAACATCATGAAATTGTAAGGTCATAAAAAAATAACCTCACACAAAATATGAATCACCCTAGATGAAATAACATCATCAATTACATTTATGCAAAACAAATACCATTCCCATAACTAGGTAGGTTTATTTTCCCCCATAAAAGGGTTATCTAAGCCAATGCACAAGATTATTAACATGTCCCAACACATATTAGTATCCTTTTTAACATTCCTAATGTATATGTAAAAAAGAAAATAAAACCTTCTCATTTCATACAAATTTATAACATCCCATATTATGGAACTGTCCCACATGGTAATAAAGTGTTGTTTATTAGTCCTCAAGCTTACATCCCCATATGACATTGGTTTTTGATTTTTAGTAGGGATGTGAATGGTATAGTAGAGAGATGATACCTCAGGTTATGATGTGTCATAATAGTAAAATTCAATATAGTAATAAAAAAAATAAGGAATAATTTAAGGACATGTTAGAACTAACTAAATATCATGATATAACAACATAAGAAAATAATAGTTGACTTAATATCCCATTTCTCGAACCCCACACTGATCTCATCTCTAATCACCATCCCAATAGAAAACATGAAATATATAGAAAGGTCCCTCTACCTTGTACAAACCTATATACACATAATCTTCACAATTTTCAAACTGTGGCCCGAATAGGGTGCGAGTATAACTTATTAGATCGACACCACCATTTCAAAAAAACCTGAATGATTGGAGGTGTACTCAATAATGTGATGAATAGTTATATTAATTAAGTCAACAATTAATAAATTACATCCATAACCTGCTCTGGATGCGTGTTGGAATAGCTCTGAGCATGTCTTACGACCACACCATGCATATCTATATAACCATGGTAATACACCCTAATTCAGTTCATTTCTAGAATATCTCTAAACTTCTCTTACACCCATGCCTTCTGAAACCATATGACCATGGTATCATTAGTACAATCAATCATGGTCAAAGACCTATAATCAATATAGCATTTCTAGTTAGAATCCCTAAAAGCAATATAACATTCTTGGTTAAAGCCCTATTAGAATTACAATGTGGGATTGGTCATAACGAACTCTGTATAATCATTACAACATCAGACAAGGACTATCTTGCTCAATATCATCATTAAAACATATAAATGATCAAGATCTAGGGTTGATCCTGATATATAATAATTACATCATTGAAAACAATTCTTGTCACATAACACAGATATCAAAACATGACATTTTATATCCCAAGGGTAAATTTTATTAATTAACATTATTCTTTTATATTCCACTTGTAATTCAATTCAAAATTTAGTAACAATTATATCAACCACGAATAATTCAATATTTAGGGATTAAATAACATGAATTCACCCTAGAAAACATGTCATGATAACCATTCTATAATAAATTTTCCAATTCACTTATATTCATAAGTTTTTTCACCCAAAGGGTAGATATAAGCCCGGTCATATTCCAAATGAAAAAATGAATTCAATGAATAATATCATTGTTATTTATTCATTTAGGGTGCAAATTTCATTGGAGAGAGCATAATATTTCATAAAATAACATTAATAAAAGAATAGGGTTGATATTTGGACCCCATACCTTAACGGGTGAAAAACACAACACTGAAAATGGAAAAACCACATGAGAAAAAATGTTCAAAAAATGAAAATAGGTTCCAAGATCAAAAATAATCATGATCAAAACCAACAATGTAATTGGTCAAGGACTTAACTACAATAGTTGGGGACCCATAAGGATGAAATATGGAACCTAATAGAAAATAATTACCCAATATTTTTCACACAAATAGGACATCCATATTGAAATTAGGCACCCCAAAATCACATGGATAATGTCCTAGGTTAGAGTGGAGATGAGATTTAGTGAAATAGAATGAATTTTACTTTAATAGAATGTTTAAATTTGTAGGTAGGGAATTTACCTGAGGTATTATGTGGTTACAAATCATATAAATATTTTTAATATAATTCATTGAAAACTACATCACATCAGATTTATTTTTTCCAAATCCATGAATAATTACAGTTTGTGTAATTACATTACACAACATTTAAATTGTCTACAATATATTTTTTCCATAGATTTTCCTTTTAAACGACTCAAATTCCCTTGAATGTTTCTAATCATAGGAAGAACCCAAAGTAACAATTGGTCATTTTTATACAATAACTCCATTAACTCAAATTAGAATACATCCTAGAAAATTATCTCATTCTCCCCATCAAAGGATCTCATTCTCCAAACAATAATTGTCTACCGTGTATCAAATAAAATACTTTGAGAGAGAGATACCTGAAAAAATATGAGATCTTACAGTCTTCCTAGTATGACTATAAGTATGATTTTTTAGTTCAATTTTCATTAATTAAGATACAAATGATTAGAGACATATTTAAACCCAATAATAATAATTCGTATAATTTTAATACATCAGTAAAATGATTAATATATCAATTATGATGTGTAGGAATCAACTTAAACTCAATTCAATTCATGTTTTTCTAGTCATGACTCCAAGTGTTTGTTATCAATTAAAAATTGAAATTTTAGTTCAAAAAAATGTGTAGCTCAATGAAAACTATGAAAACACACTCATATTATCTTTATAATATAATAAAATAACTCATAATCCCTTTTTGACATATATTAATTATTCTCACATAAAACAGACACATGATGTAAATAATATGAAAAAAATTGTGTGTTCTGATTTTAAAATGAAATTTCCAAAAAAAAAGATATTTTAAATATATAAAACCAAGAAAATAGATTCTAATAGTTTTGATACAATATGATAATGATCCATAACTAGTTATTGATATATATGAATCATTAAATCCTCATTTTAACGCATGGTGTAACCAGTATAACTGAATGTGGGTATTTTAAAAAAAATTAATATTATTTAAAAAGAAAAGAGAAATACTCATAAAACAAGAAAATACATTAAAATTATATAAATAATCTATTAAATTATCTGAATGTATTTTGTAAATTGTATGAATTGGCCTCACCTCAATAAAATGCATGTCGTGACGGATATATCTTAATGTGTGTATTTTTAATTTAAATTAACATTTAGTTTTTATAAAAAACATAACTGACAAAGTAAAATATTTTCAAACACATTTGGAATGTTATGATAAATTTGGATATTGATACATACATAATTTTTTATGTATAGTAATCATCCTCATCATAGAATGTTGAACAATGTTCCCAATATGACTCAGAGTATCTGTTTTCAGTTTCAAATTTATATTTTAGTTCCCAATGTGTGTACCTCACTAAAAACACAGACAAAACTCACAAATTTTCATTATAATTTAGTAAAATGATTTATATGTCATTTCTTAAATGTAGGAATTAGTCTCACATTGATATAACACATTAAATTTCCAATATGGAACACAGTGTTTGTTCATAGTTTTAAAAGGCATTTTTGTAAAAATAACAATGGAGACAAACTCATTACATAAAAAAAGAAATCAGAATGTTTTTATATTAGTGGAAAATGACCATTAAGACTCTTGTGGCATATATGAATTTATTCACGTCAATCTGACATATAATGTGGTTTTAATAACTAAAAAGTCATGTTTTTAATTTATAAGTGTTATATTAGTTTAAAACATGCATCAAAACACCAAGATGAAGATAATCATCTGTAATTGTTTTCTTATTATTTTATCTACAATTACATAATTAGATTGATTATAATTTTTATCCTAAACTTATTTATTTAATTTTCATAAATAAAATACGTGAAGATGATCATGATATGGGGTGACATGCAAGAATCAACCACAACTCAATCTGATAGTTGATGTTCCATGTATGATTAAAATCCTAGATTAAAATTGAAACATTATGTTTAATTAATTAATTTATTTAATTAATCACATAAGAAATATTATCTTATACGTGTTTATTTAATTTTAGAAGTTTGGGTAGTTTGTTCAGTAACACAATGAACAAGGTTCTGGTTCCAATGATAAAAGAACACTCATGTTTTTTAATTTGTGTGATAATTTTTATATACTTATGTAATCATAACAACTAATTTTGAATTTTTTATAATACAACTTTTCTTGTATTATTTTTATAAATTTTATTTAATTTTAATTATATAAGTGCAACATTTTTTGTATCTATTTATGCTTTAGTGGTATGATGTAAATTAAACAGTGCACTACAATATGACACTTTATTAGTGATTTTTTGAGTGTTGATCAAGGACCCCAATTATCAGGGATGAAGATATGATTTTAAAAAAATTCCTTTATTAGAACATGTCTATTTCTGATAAAAGCCTTGGGAATTTAATCGGGGTCTGATGGTTAGCTAATTTTTTCATAGACAATGGGTAATTTCGGAATTGTTAGGAGCACGATTTATAATAGTGAGATCTAAATCATTTTTCAATATCTTATATGTACTCGTATTGATAAATGGTAGAACACATATTTTAGAAAGATAAAATTTATACCCATCAACATATATTTCAAGATGAAAAATTTGTTAAAAAATAAATAATGTATCTGTTGTACCCTCATCATAAGTGAGCTAGTTCCCATTTTTCAAATAACTACAGAAGCCACATTGTTTTTGTTGCATAATGTTAATGTATTGACCAATAATAATATCTATTTAGATATAAACAACTTCAATAATTCAAATTAAACTCTTTTTATGTGAATAAAAACATTAAAAATTACTGATATATATATATCAAATTTTTCGAGGTAAACATAATTCCATCATATCATTAACTAGAATATTAAAATAGTTGACTCTAAATCACGACTTTCACAATTTTTCTCACGAACCATTAATTTTCATGCGGTATAAGGTACCTCAATATTACTTTTCATGAGCAAAAATATCAATCCATTTAATGATGAATCAATATAGATTACATATGCTTCTCTATTACATGGAAATGTAAGTGCAAGATATATGTATAAACTTATCTTTATTTCAAAAAAATTCTCCACATTCATCTCTCCAAAAGAAATCATATCTTTATGAGTTAACATGAAGAATGGGTTAGACATCCATAAAAATGTTTCTACCGAAAAAATATAGTATCCAACCAAACCATCAAAACATTGGATCTAAATCATAATTGTGGTTAGTGGAAAATGATCAATAACCAACATCTTTGATGAATCCACATATATACCCTCTATAGAGACTATATTTACTAATAATAAATCCACATTTATCCATAAATCCAACATTTAAAATTTTTCATACAGTTTATCTACCATTATGGTATTTAGTGGAATTATCTGTTTATCATCATGATATTCATTTCTCTTTGAATAAATGGGAATATCATCAATAATCACTACAAAAAAATAATCAAAGTAATATCTCAGGAAACTATTAATTAAATCCATTATGATAGGGGGGGAAATTAATATGACTGAATGAAATCACTATATACATAATGTATTCACACCATGTATAAATAGATGAATTTGGATTATCCTACTTCTTGACCATTATTTGACGTTATCTAGATTGAATATCAATTTTTGAAAAGAATTTAACTCTATGCAGATCATCATACATGTCATAAATATGGGTATGTGATATATGTTCTAGATTTTGATTATATTTATGTCATGATAATCAATATAGAGTTTCATCGATTCATATTTAATTTTTACAAATAATATAGGTGCAAACCATTGTTCCACACATGTTAGAATGAATCATACAACTAGATTAATCAGGTGTTTCTTCATAAATTTGTGAAACACAATTTGAGTATTCCTTTAGGGGGCCATTGTTACAGTCATATCTCAAAGGATGGGTTCTATTGATAATCAATATAGAGTTTCATTGATTTTATTTCCAACCATATGAGATAAACACCACATTTTATTGGGAATCAAGATATATAAAATTGATGTGGTTTTCAAAACAAGTTCATATTTATCATTACACTAATAGGAATTCATTGAATGTTTTGGAATGTTACAGTTGAATTCTGTTAATATAAAATTGTTTTTGGATTTATATAGTGAAATCCAATCCATTCCATGGATGACTTCAAATTCAACCATTGGTATAATAATAATATTTTTAGTTGCACATTACAAAAAAAAAATATTCTAGATTCATATAATTGTGATATGTTAATCACAACATTAAGGGGTTTAAATAATAATACAACCTTTAAAGATTTTTTTTGGAATCATTATACCCATAGAAAATTATCTAGATATAAAAGAGTGGGTATATCAAGAGACTAATAAGATAATACTAGTTAAACAATGGATGGTACTTATACATTTTAAAATGTATTTATAACACCTATCATCAAAAGTAGTTATCTCAAAAGATTTCATTTTTCTTCTCAGAATAATGGGTTACTGATGTCGATCATCATCATTAACCTTTATATTTGGGAACTGGTAAGCATAATGTCATAACACATTGCATTAGAAACATTGGAGTGTGGGTGGTGTATTAGGTGGTGATTTCCATATATGTTTATCAGTATATAAAATCTTCCCACTACATTGGAAATAAATGTCTTGATGACATTCCATCCCAAATTTAAAAAATTTTCATTTACACTTAAGGAAATTTACACCATGTTTCCTTCAAACGAATTAGCATGAAGGAATGATAATTTTTTCTCTTTAGTTTTTAAGGAATCCTATGAATTTCCTCATTTATTTGTTATCAAAACAATTTGATTGACCAGTAACTCAAATATCCAATGATACCATGATAGCACAATGAATGATTTCTTCATATGATTTAATGCCCCATATGGGAAATTTTCTATAGAGACTAGGTTTTATTCCAATAAATAATTTATAAACTAGTTGTTAAGGTTGGATAATATTGCTATAAACCTACAACAAAAGTTGCTTAAAAATCATATATACAACCCTAAATTATAAATGTTTTAGTTATTAAAACTAGAATATTTCATTTTTAATGATTATTTTAATAAAATATAATAAATATCTTAATCTTAAAAAAGTGACTCAAAAATCATAATTTTGACCAAAGGTTGATTTTGGTTGAAACATAAGTATGCAATGAAATTTGGGCATGTTTTAGGATAATATTATATTATTATAATATTAATGTCACCTTTAGTTACCCTATTTTCCTTTTATTGTGGTAAATACAATCCAAAAACAACAGTTCATCACAAATTATTTTGATCATTTTAGACCACATTTTTCATACTGTTTACAACAATTTATATTCTTTTTTTAAAATTCAATCCATAAATGCTGCAAAATTATATTTAATGCAAATCTCGTAGGTGTGGCTAGAAGGAAGGTAAAAGAGACATTCAAATGTTTAGTAATATTTTATATCTTATTCTATTATAAAACGTATTCCAATGAACTAAATTTGTAAAATATATGTAATATATATCTATTTTATATAAAACAAACTTAAATTAAAATAATTATTTAAATGAATATGTTTTTTTAAAATGTAGTATTTTTCAATATTCACCAAAAATTAATAATTTTCAATAAATTAAAAAAATTACACCCTAAGATAAGATTGATATTCTGAATTCAAAAATTTAGTCTATATTGAACAATATATTTCAGAAATTTCATAATTTGGTTAATAATATTCGTAACTGGTTTTTAAATGGCCAGTTTGAATGGTCATTGTGCACTCGAACACGGTATTGAATTTAACGAAAGCAATTGAATTATTTAAAAGGAAGTGTATCGTGGATGATTGTAGTGTTGAACATATCCTTATGAATCCCATTCCTTTAAATGGATTAATTATTCACTATGATTTGTAATATATTATATGTGGCATGCATGATTATGTAAATGTTTTGATGTAACAGGTGAGCCTAAATTTATATTGCCACTAATGCATTCGGTAATATGATTAATCTCATTAGATGATTGATATTATGCATAAACATGATTATATATTTATTTATAATTATGATTTTATGATTATTATTATATGCTTTGTGTGAACCTGATGTTATCGTTGTTCACTACAATGTGTGATATTTTTCCACTATGACATGATGTCTAATTTTTATGCATTGAGACATTCCATGAATATATAACATGGTTCCATCGTGATGTTAATGATTATCCTTTCCTTATGACATGATGATGTTTTTCCTCAAACATTTTATATTGATTCATGTAGATTATTTAACCTCTTATAGGTATTTTAGCTTACCTATTTCATTGATGTATATCCTTAGGTGAATAGATGTAATATAGGGAATGTGTGGGCCACTAAAAATATAGATATTATGGAATTGAATAATTTTTATGTTTTCTTATGTTAATTTTATGTATAATCATAATTTTAAAAATATGCTCGACCTTTTTATATATGATTTGTAATTCAATTTTGGGGTTTATATTTAAAATAATGTAATAGTCATGTAGGGAAATGTTGGATTGTGAAACATTGATACGTTAATAGTTAATTTAATTTAGTAATTAGGGTTATATAACATTTGGTAAAAACCTTAGGAAAATAAGTTTTATAAGTAAACATCCATGGAAAATTGTTTTAAAAAAATATGAACATAGGGATACCATTAGATATTCCATTAATGTTTATTTTCCAAAATAGTAAATTATTTATTTTGGATTTGTTGAATTTATATTTGTTTAAACCATTTCTTCCATTGAATGTACTTGGAACTAGGAGAAATCATTACAAAAACCCTTATGAGTAATAATGCAACAATTTTCTAAATCACAACCCTAATGCCTTCATAGGTGGAGTTAAAACAACATGATAATGATTACCCAGTTCTCTCCATCTATGAAAAATAATATGAACCTTGTGGGGAATCCTACTTCACACGTGAAGTATTAAATTACCATTGAGTCCATTATGAGGCAATAACAACTGATGTTTGAGGGATCACATGTTCTATTTGTTCCGAAATAGTGGGTTAACTCAATGTGGATGTTATTTAATTTTGTTCCATTTTTATTGGAATGAGGAGGAGACTCTTATTGTCTATAATTTTTATAGATATGGTGATCGGTGGGGGGTATTTATTAAGGACACCATGCCAAAGGATGAGATGTAAATGATACAGTGGAAAGAATATATTAAAATATTTCATATAAATAATTCCCCTTGAGGACATTGAATAAATATGCATATAGAATTCCTAGTTCCAAAGAAAAATTACATGGAATATATTAGTGAATGTATGAACAAATTAAAAATCCCTATAAGATACACATCATGATTGGTTAACAACAATGATAGAAAGGATGACATATATTTAGTGGTTTAAAATTACACATTCGATATGATACATCTATACAAGTCATTCTGAATTTGGATGAAGTAGATCATTCATCCATCAATGTAGAGATATATTTTAAAAAATGGTTTCATAGTTAGGGATAATAGAAAATAAGAATAGGTTTTTGATATAATCGGCCGAATTAAAAAGTAGAAAGTTGGATCTATCTATGGATATGTATATAATGTGGGACGAATCATCCTAGGAATTATCTCAAATGGTTGGGGAAATTCTACAAGTGTGGGATAAAAGGACATCAAGCTCATGAATGTTTAAGAGACATGAATATGCTGGACATTAAGAAGGGGGAATGGTGGAAACATCCTAAGGAAGAAAACATGGTTCAATGATAAATCTATGTGGAGAAAAAGGAACAATTCAATCTACTTCACTATAATTATAGTCCTTAATTGTAATAAATATAATTATAAACAAACCCAAAAGGTCAAGGGAAATGTTATCCCATCAAAACTACTAAAGTGGAGCAAGAAATTAATTTCATTCCAGGTACATATTCTATTCACTCAACAATGGAAAAATGTTTTATTCAATTATTGTTATACACTTTTTTTATATACTACATTATTTTGAGAATTTTTGAAATGACCAAAAGTTAATTATAGTTGAGATATTTGTACAAACAGTTATGGTACAATAATTAAAAATAAACTATTATACTATTTAAATGAAGGAAAAGTATGGATGATTCTTCTATAAAATCATATAATAATTCCCTTGGTGGAAATTTATGTTATAGTATTCATGGATTAACACTTATTATATAGATAACGCATCAACTGTGTGGGAAAAAGTCTCTTTTTGTATCCTGAACCATCCAACTCTCTTGTAAAAATAAAAGTATGATTATGTGAATCCTTTGTGAAATTCATAAATATTGTGGGTGTTTATACCATATGGATAATATTACTTTTCCCAAATAGTTGAATCAAAGTAAGGTATCAAACAAGAGTAAAATTCCATTGTTAGGGAATACATTGATGTATTTCTTGAAGAGTTATCCAGACATCCCCAAATCATGAGTTAAAGGATTCTATGGGGATCATACTAGGATGCACTCATATCTAAAATTTACTATATTTGATGGCTCTTATTGAAGTAGAGGAGATAAGAAGTGTCCACATGAGCAGGTGGAAAAAGGACTCATACACACTAGTGCATCACCTTAGGGAGCTTAAGTTCTTTTTGTCTAGAAGATAAAATGATCAATGTATCTGTGTGTTGATTACCAAGAGATTAACATGATATATATAAAGAACAAGTATCCACATACATGGATTGATCACTTGTTTGATCTACTTCAAAGAGGTCAATACTTCTCAAAAATTATATCCTCATTCTATATATCATCAACTATAGGTTAAAAATGAATATATTCATTATAGATATTTTTGTAAAAAATTTTGAAACTAGGATTTCAAAGTGATTCCATTAAGACTTACTAATTCCCCTACAATAAATATGGATTTTATGAATAGAGTCTTTATATACCACTTAGAAACATTGGTGGAAGTATTTTTCAATGATATTATCATTTACTGTAAGAGTAAGGATGAATTAGCAGGGCATCTAATGATCATGCTAGAAAATTTATGTAAGTAGAAAATGTATGATATGTTCAGAAAGTATGAATTATGTATGTAACAATTGACATTATTTGGGATGATGATCACAATTTATGTAATTTATAAGAACCCTTAAATGAAAATTTTTTAATGAGGAATGTCCTAGGAGCACTAGTTTCATGGAAACTCTTTGATTTCTAGGGGTTTTGTGGGAAAAACAATGTTTTTTAAGAATTTATCTTGATTATATAGACTTATAACTATGTTAACATGTAATAGGGTAAATAATGTCTTGATGTATGGATGTGATGAAAGATTCAAGGAGCCCAAGATGATATAAATCACAAGACCTATAATCTCCCTACCAATAATTGGATACAATGTTAATATATACACCGATGAATCAATGAATGTATTGGGTTGTGTAATCATGTAGAGGGATAATGTGATATCTTATACCCCACAATAATTGAAGATGATGGATAAGAACTACAAAATGCCTGATATGGGGTTAGAAACTGTGAGATCTACTCTAATGATTTGGAGGCATTGTCTCTATGGTGATAAGAGTGACAAATATAATGGTCAAAATATTGTAAAGTATATCTTCACCTAAATGGGGATCAATTTGTGTAACATACGATGTTTATAACTAGTGATGGATAAATATTTCTCTATTTATAACCATCATGGAAAGGTGAACAAGGTATATGATTCCTCTAGAACAAAGGAACCAACTAGACTATCAATGATGCTGATTCAAAATGACAATATCTTCCTGGATATTCAATAGATGAATTTAGAAATCATAATATAAGGTTATACATCCTAACTTACCAAAATAGTTTCCTATCCATATATTAATGAGTTATTGATCTTGTGGTATAAAATAATGTGAATGTAGTAAAGAGAATATACTTGAGTTACACGTTGATGTAGATGGTGTGATTTGCTTTGGAACATGGAATTGTGTGAATCTATCACATGAGATAACAAAGTTGCTATTCGATAATGTATATATCACATGTTTCTATATCCATACGTGGAGTAACAAGATTTACTGTAATCAATGAGAGAACTTCTGGGGGACAATACGAAGAAGAATAATGTGTAGTATAACTCATAGTGTTTCATATGTAAGAAAGTTAATGAATAGTGATAGAATTCTAAAGGGATTATGCACCCATTCCTTATACCCATGTGGAAATTGGATAATGTCAACCTGAACAATTCCAATGGTCTCCCAAATCCATCCAATTGAAAAATGCGATAAGTGGATTGGGGGATCAACTCACCATGATTTCCAACATTATCACCATTTTAGAATATTTCTAACTTGATCAACCTTTCTACATATATGTGAATGAAATTGTGAGGATTCATGGGGTACCAATTTTTATCATATCTAGCCACGATCCATGGTTCAAATCTAAATTCTTGATAAATCTTCATCATGCTTTGAGTATTTAATTGAATTTCATCAAGACATGTCACCCCAAAACTAATGGAAAATTTAATATAGAAATTAATATGTAATATAACGTGCTATGAGATTTCATAATGGAAATTAAAGGTGGATGGAAACAATATATCTCTTTTTTTAGTACTAATATAACTATATCTTCTACTTGAGTATTGATATGGATCTATATGATTCTATTTATGTGATAGTTTGTAGAACTCAAACATGTTGGGAAGAAGTTGTTGAATAAAATATACTTGGACCAGATCTCATGCAAGAAATTACAAGTAAGGTTCAATTAATCCAGTAAAATATAAAATATTCTCTGATTTAGACAGAATTATATGATGATAACCATCAAATTGACCCAGATATCGATTTTTTATATAAAATTTTCCGTTGAAAATAACCATGGAATAGAGTCACATAGTTTGGAATAGAAGGGATGTTTATCCCAAGTTACAATGGTCCCTTTGAGATGCTTCATTGCATAATACATGTTTCTTATCATCTAGAACTTCCAAAAAAAATCATGTTCATGATGTGTTCCATGTATAACTCATATGTATGTTCATTCATGATCCCATACATGTTCTGAATCCATAAGTGGTACACCTAGATAATTTCATCTCATATGATGAGTGACCTATGAAAATATTAGACCGTAGAGAGAAATTTCAATACCAAAAGTCCACCCACCATGTCAAAGTGTTTTGTAGGAACCATAAGATTGAAGAAGAGACATGAGAACCAATGTAAACAATGAAATAGAAGAACTCTCATCTATTCTCAATCAAAAATATGATTTATAATTTTGGGAAAAAATTTAAATATGTGGGAACAATGAAATGACTTAATATTTACTATTAATTATTTAATAAATACATATTGTAATATTATGTATAATATTATAAAAAATGTTGGGAATGCAAAATAAAAATTCATTTCATTACTATAAAATGTTACATTAATCACAAATGAAATCTATTAAAATTAAAAACATTACAACGAGGCAAAAAATTTAAATTTGAGAAGATTAAATGGGAAAAAATGAATCTCCCAAGAGTACAAAAATCACTCCCCCAATGTCATTACTATAGAATATAATTAAACTATATTCAAACTGATAAACATCCAAGAAAATCTAAAAAAACTTATTATAGGAATCGAGTTGAATGTTTAGTGAAAGAAAATAGTGGTGTATATTAGAGGTAATGTGACTATTGGAATAGTAACCTAACCATTTTGTAATAGTAACATGAGCATTAGTATAATAATTTTCCAAAAAAATAAAAAATTATGATATAAACTATATTTATAATTATTACTTTATGTATATTTAAATTCTATAATTCCATAAAATGTTTTCAGGACTAATAAACTCTATGAAAAAACAAGAACATTTTTAATAATCATTATTTTAAAAGTATTTCAAAAAAATCGTAATTTATATATGAAAAATTAAAATAACATATATTAAATTTTTATTTTTATAAAATTAATATCATTTTTTTAAATCAAAATATAAAAATTATCCATGGCTAATTTATTGATAATATTATAAAATACATCAATTTTCGGATGAATAATAAAATTCATATTTCTCCCATAAGTGGTGACTATTAAATGACATCATTAATGATATAATAATGACGTAATATGATCTAGAACATTATTTTCTCCCATGATGTATTTTATTTAATAAATTATACATTTAAATAAAATAAACATAATTTCAAATCAAATAAAAATAACATTCCAAAACATACAGTTAAAAGTGATTCCAAAAATTATCAATTTATCTTCCATTCTACATTACTTTTCAGAAAAATATTTTATTTAAATTTTAATGTTTAATTAATTTCTTATACACATTCTGTGAAATTATTATATTATTTATAATATCAAAAAATAAATATTACATGTTTTTCATTACATATATTATTTTGTTCAATATATTATTCATAAAATACCACTCACCTCTAGTATAAATAACCCCTCTCCCTTCCACTAGAAACCTAATTCTAGCAAAAATTTAGATGGAAAATATCATTCCAAATTCTCCCTCTCGAGTGCATTATAATACATTGGGTCATTATTGATCAATCCAACTCCAACGGAGTTACAGTTTTGTACAATAGAAGATACAACATGGAGATAATAAATCTCTATTAACTTTCCCCTCTTTTCATTACAAATTTATTCATTTTCCAAATCATTTACGAAATTTTATTCTATAAAATTAATTATCTAGTTTGTTATCATTATATTATTGATGGTAACCTACTATACATATCATATTTATCGTAAATATAAATTTCATACTTTCCTTTAATTCTCTTTTGACAATGTCACATTAAAGGATGGGTGACCACCTAAAGAAACATTTAGATGAAAATTATTATAACCACCTCATTGATGGATAATAATAATTATTTATAATATATATTAAATAATTATTGGTATTATAACCTTCATTAATTAATTATAATTTTCTATAAATTTATTTTAATGAAAATTGAGAAATACAAACACAATTTGAATTTTTTTAAGGGAAACAATGTCAAAATGATAATGTTTTATGAAATGACATTAAGAAATATAATAAAATTATTATAATTGGTAAATAGTTTTATAAATAAAAATAATTAAACTTTGTGATGATAATTTAATAAATCTAGTTTTATTACTCAGGAGGTGAAAAAATGATAAATTAAGGTCGTAATTAATGTAAGGGGATTCTCAAACACAACTCATTTTATTTGGGTTATCCCACATTTATGAATTATTTTCTATAAATATTTTTCTAGTGTTCCTTAAGAATTATTTCGTTATTATTCGATTATATATTCTGGAATATAAATGCTTCATACTAGATTTTATGAAAAATACAGTGATTCTACTAATGAATTATTCTTCACAAAACACATATTTTTCTCCAATTTACTTGTGTCAAATTCACCCAAAAATGATGACTCATTTCCCAAATATGTTTTCTCGCTTTTTCATTTTGGAACCCAAATTTTATTCAGAAAACATGATTTATGATGTCATTTTAAAACCCATTCTTCTTAGTTGGTTAATTCCAAACTATGATTGTAATACATTCTATGTAGCATGCATGATTATGTATATGTTTTTATGCTAATAGTGGTATTTTAATTAAATAGACCTCCAATTAATTGGGTAATGTGATGTATCTCATGAGATGATTTTTATTATGCATGAAAATAAATCAATTTTTTCGCAATTATGATGTTATGATTATGCACACATGTTATTCATAATGGTTATGATAACCTTGTTCACTAAATTGTGTGTTATTTTAACAGTATGATATGTTGTTTAATTTTGATGTATTGAGACATTCCATAACTCTATGAGATTTTTCCCAGATTATGTTGATGATGATCATATTCTTTTGATATGATGGTGTTTATGATTACCCACGTCATACTAATTCATGTCTCTTATTCATCCTATTACTGGGATTTTTTCTCACTCCTTTCATTGATGTATATCCACAGGTGAATACTTAATTTAATGAGAATTCAATGGGACACTAATATGATAGAGAAGAACGAATGAAATATTTATTATGTTTTATTATTAAAAAGTAATATATAAGCCACTTATTCCCATGACCCTAATCCTTTATCCTAGATTTTTATTGTAACACCCGAGATTTTTATGAGTAATATTTTGTTTTTATATATCATCAAAGGAATCTTTCACTAAATACTAGCTTGGCTTACTTTACACGCAATCACGACCTTCCTCGATAGCTTGCCTCGTACGCAATACCGAGTTTCACTAAAAAACAATATGCTATTAAAATATTATTAAAACTAGCCGTTATGAATAGTAATAACCACTTTTTGAAATTTTATAAATTTTATTTTTCAAAATGGACTTCATTTTTGGATTCGGAATACCGAAATTAGCCTAGGGTGAAATTTTGGTATTTTTCTTAAAACTTTCAATTTTTGATGAATAGTGAAACCACTAAGTGGTAGGTTAAAAACTGAATTTTGCATAAAACATAATTATACCGCTTCTGTGAATGGAATTTCAAAAATCCGACAGACACGGTTGATATCAGTAAGTAAAATGTGGTTCAATGAGATAAAAATAATTTTTGGTGAATAGTAACTTTTTACTTTTTTTTACCGTGGTTAATAGTAAATAGTGTAACTAAGGGTAAATATGATATTACTATTACCCTAACACATGTCCTAATTCTATTGGATAAGTGTAATTCGACCAAAAACAACCTTATGAATAAAATATGACCATTTAGGCCCACTTGGGTTAGATTAGGACATTTATTATTAATTTATTTAAGAACGGTTAAAATAGTTAAAATCAAAGTTTAATAAGTAAATCATTTTTAATATGGGGTTATACATAAGAAAAATTAGACAATAAATATTTATTAGAAATCTAAAAAGATTTCCTACATAATGGTATTTTATTTATAATTTTTAGACATTAAATAATTTAATTTAATTATGACACAACGATGATGCAGTAATTATCTTATTTATAAAATATTGACATAATTGATGTTATAAACACCAAAATAAATGTAATTTGAGACTTTTTATGAATTAAACTAATTTTCTAGGTTACTATGATATATTAGTGTTGATTTAATCAACTTGTTTCGAACATGATCTAGAACATTATTTGGGGTTCGTTTGGCATGTTATAGTAAGTGTATTAACCATATAGTGAAAGAAAACAAAAAGACACGTTAAAAGTTAAATTATTTAACATAGAGTTAAATCTAATTGATAAGGTTAAAATACTACCCTAAACTTGTCTAAATACGATTGGTTGATAGGATTTAGACCAATCCCCACTTTAGCTTCGAAATAAGACCCTTTGGAACCATTATAAACCGATTTTGACTTTAATATAAAATAATATTTTGAGATATTCCTAAGGTGCCCCTCTCCTCCCTTATAAAAGGGCACCTCCTCCCCCTCCTCCTCACACCAATTTGAGCACTCAAGCTCGGCCAACCCCTGCCATTATCTCCTCTCCACTTCCCTAGAATAATCCTAGAGGTCCTGGTCTTCTTCAAAGACCAATCTTAGTTCCCTAAGTGGAGGATTCAAAGAGGCGTTCCAAAGAAGAGGTAATATCCATTACCGATCTTTTCAATTTCTTTCTTCATCAACTTATTCTTCATTAGTTATTTCATGATAAATTAATAACATCAGTATTACTTAAATACTGATATGTTATTATAAATATGAAACAACTCTAATTCACCTTCTATCCATCCTAAGGAAAAATGAAATCACCGCGCGTGCGTACGTACGGAATACCGTCTCCACGCTGTGGTGTAATCTATTTTCCACCATCACTTTACAAGGATGGGTATAATGGTGTAATGAGTAACTATTTATGATTATTATTAAGTAATATTGATACTGAAATAATATATATATATACTCCAATACAATTCCACGATCATAGGAACGATATCATCACTCGTGCGTACGTACGGAATACCGTCTCCACGATGTGATGCGACTCATTCTACATGATCATCATTACATAGTAATTATATAAATGAATTGAATGAATAAATATGATATATGTTACACTAATACCATTATGGATATAAGGTATCTATAACCTTAAAATATGAATAAGAATTTATTCGACAAAACACGCATAAGAACAAAAGGCAATGAAGACCCGAGTAACAAGTAACAATGAAATATTACTAATAAGAAGCTAAGAATATGACCATATATGATATCATATCAATATTTATGATTCTGGAATAATTCAATAACCTTATTTAAACCATTATACAGGAGCTTCAGACACGTACAAATCAAATCAGACCCAAGGTAAGGGAAATATCACAATCTCATTTTTATCCGAAATTGTTTATTCGTAAGTATTTACTGGGGTGTATTTTATCATCCACATCCATGTTTCATCAATATGTAATATTATTTCCATCCACCTACAATTTTTTAAATCCATTTTTACACTTCGGTGAGTTTTTAATAATATGTATGAAAGGAATCTTTTGTCGTTTTTCGTACGAGGTACTTTTTGACTTTTCCGACAAAAGTACGAAGAATGTTTTTTTAACTTATACGGAATGAATGGATTTTTAAAACATTATTTCCAAGAAACTTCCTTTAAAAGTTTTCAAGTTTATTTTTAATCAACTTATTTTATTTTAAAGTTGTATGACATGTTATGAAAAGAAAAATGTTTTTGAAGTAGAAAGGATATTTTCCTCAAGAATGGAGTTCAAGTATTTTATCAAAATTATTTTCCATCTAATATAATAAAAGGGTTCTGTTTTTATCCCTATTATTACATTGGTTTGATTATGTTGTGATGGAAATATTTTTATGAATTCCTTTATCTTATATAAATTGTTTTATGATGTCATGTTGTTTAAGAATCCCATTTTTATTACATGGGTTACGCTCTGATGTATGGTTTATTATTATGTGGCACACATAAGAAAGGATTCATTATAAGATGGGTGGGACCAATATCTCCCTCCAATTCATTGGGTAAAGATTTTATATCTCATGAGATAGACATGGCTGGAATGGTAGGTTATACCGGTTCAGTGAAACAGGACTGGAACGAGGGTGACTCGGTTCAGAAAGGGACTTTGTCCACTAAGATAGTCATGGAATTGAGTCATGACTAACAAGAAATGATTTTCCATGATTATGTGTGCATGCCACAACGTTTCAAGTTTTTTTTTTATGATTATGGGGATCTCATTTTCACTTCTATGATTTGTTCCATGTTAAGATATTATGATCTCTTTTTCAGGTTATGATTTTCAAAAAGATATGATATGATTTATATTTCCTTTATTTTCCCTTGCTGAGCATTTGAGATCACCCTTTTATGTTTTCTTTTCCCCAGGTCAGGAAGATGGATATTAAGTAGAATATGCTAAAGGGACCCTAGATATGATGAAATAAATGGGATACACTGTAGAAGATTTATGAACTAGTTTTTTATGTTTCCCAGTTTCTAAAGACACTATACCTATACGGTCCTTTGTGGTTTTGTCATATGTTGTAATAAGTGTGCTTCAATTTTTATGTATTAAAAATGTATGTAAAGTATGGGACGTTATAGTTGGTATCAGAGGAAAGGTATATTCAACCTTTGGAAACTAGGATGTGAAAGCCTTAGTAAGAACCCTATGGATAAGTCTAAGCATAGAACACAATCTTAGTGTTTTAGAAATGGCCATGAATACCCTAGGATAAGACCTTAAGAGTGAAGTTTTATTCTTGATTATGTGGTTTTCCTAATTATAATTAGTGTTTCCCACACTATTCTTCTTGGTTTTAGTCAATGGATGGAACCCGAAGGAACCTTGCTAATGCAGAATGTGATGGGCAATGTAATGATTGTCCCCCTGAGAAACCAAACGATATGGGAGCTGGAATGCAAAATCTTGTAGCCATGCTCACACAACTTTCTCAAGCTATGAATCATGCAGGACTTCCAAACGAGCAAAGGAAGGAGCAACATTCTGTTGAATCCTTCATGAGGCAGCGTCCACCTTCTTTCAGTGGGTCTACTGATCCATTAGTTGCTGAACAATGGATTAGTACTACTGAAAAGATATTTTTAGTTCGTCAATGTTCTGAGCATGATTAAGTCATCCTAGCAGTGTATCGTTTGGAAGGAGATGCTGATCAATGGTGGAATCTTATTAAGAATACGAGGCAAAGGGATGAAATTGAGTCTATGGAATGGGACGAGTTCAAGAACTTATTTTTCAATAAGTACTTCCCTCGTATTCTCCGAAAAAAGATGGAGAAAGAGTTTCTTGAACTGAAGCAAAGGGATGATGAATCTGTTGGTACCTATGAAGCAAATTTTACAAGACTGGAAAGGTACGCTTCTGGTATTATTATCCAACATGAGAGTAAGATCGATCGATTCTTTAGTGGCTTAAAACCAAGTCTTCGAAGGGCGTTATCCATAAGGGACTTCAATAGCTATGAGGAAATCGTTCGATGTGCTCTCAAATTCGAGATGGAGATTGGAGTAACCCATCAGTCACATGGGTTTGTTAAGAAGAGGAAGATGGAATTCAAAGGAAAATCTAAAGAGTACAATGAAAAGAAGATGAGATTTCCCTTATGCTCAAAGTGTGGAAGGAAACATGGAGGGAGTTGTCTTAAAGGGACAAGTAAATGTTTCAAATGTGGAAAGGAAGGTCATCGGGCATTTGAATACCGCGGTAATGGGAAGAAGATGTCTAATGATGCAAACAAAGGAAGGGATACACAGAATGAACCTATTACACTTCAATGTTTCAAGTGTAAGGAGATGGGGCATTATGCCAATCAATGCCCAAATCCAAGGGTTGATGATGATGGTCGATGTCAACAAAATCTTAAGGCTAAAGACAAAGGAAAGTCACATGCAATTTCTATCAGCGATGTGGAATACGATAACTAAGTGGTGAAAGGTACACTTACCATCCACTCTAAAGTAGCAAATGTTTTATTTGATTCTGGATCCACCGACTCTTTTATTTCTGAAAAATTTTCTAATGGTATCACCGTATTACCTCAACAATTAGATGTTGAGTTAGCTTTGACAACACCTAATGGCACAACAGTCGCATCAAAAGTTTATAATTTTTCTCCGATCGATGTTTGTGGGAAAGTGCTTCCTGCAAATCTTGTGATCCTTCCTTTAGTGGAATTTGATGTGATTCTTGGAATGGATTGGATTTCTCGACATGGAGATCATATCAATTTCCAAAGAAGGGAAGTCACATTTCATATTCCAGATCAATCTACGATCGTCTATCGATGCAAGGATGAACATATCCTTCCATTGGAAATTCCTTCCATCTTATGGGTCTTGATACCACTAAATGAAGGTTATTTATCTCAAATGGTTGGTGAGAAACTTACGATTAAGAATATTCCCATCGTACGGGAGTTTGATGATGTCTTTCTGGAGGAATTACCAGGTCTTCCACCAAATCGTGAAGTTGAGTTTTCAATAGAACTCGTACCAATGCTTTGCCTATTTCAAAGAGACCTTATAGAATGGCCCCAATTGAGTTACAGGAATTGAAGAAGAAACTCCAAGGGAATCTTGATAAAGGATTCATATGCCCTAGTGCATCACCTTGGGGAGCACCTTTTCTTTTTGTTAAGAAGAAAGATGGATCAATGATTCTCTGCATTGATTATTGAGAACTTAACAAGATCACTATCAAGAACAAATATCCTCTCCCACGCATTGATGACTTATTTGACCAACTACACGGAGCTCAATACTTTTCCAAGATTGATCTTCGTTCAGGGTATCATCAATTAAGGTTCAAAAGGGAGGATATACCAAAGACTGCTTTCCGTACAAGGGATGGACAATATGAATTTATAGTGATGCCATTTGGTCTTACGAATTCCCCTCCTATCTTCATGGATCTAATGAATAGAGTCTTTAGAGACTATCTTTATCAATTTGTGGTAGTCATTATAGACGATATTCTTGTCTATTCAAAGAGCAAGAAAGAGCATGAAGATCACTTGAGAATTATATTGAAGACCCTGAGAAAGGAGAAGCATTATGCCAAATTTACCAAGTGTGAATTTTGGCTTCAAAAAGTTGCATTATTGGGTCACATAATCTCAAAAGAGGGGATATCTGTCGATCCAGCAGAAACAGAGGTTATCGAAAGATGGTCAAGACCAACAACAGAAACTGAGATCCGAAGTTTTCTTGGTTTGGCTGGATATTATCGACGTTTTGTAAAGTATTTTTCACGATTATCTAATCCACTCACCAAGTTGACTCGGAAAGGAGTTAAGTTTGTCTGGACGGAAGAATGTGAAGGGAATTTCAAGGAGTTGAAAAGAAGGTTATCCAGTGCACCTGTGCTCACACTACCTTGTAGTGGAGAAAGGTTTGTGATATACAGTGATGCATCCATGAAGGGATTGGGGTGTGTTCTTATGCAAAATGATATGGTGATAGCTTATGCCTCACGACAGTTGAAAATCCATGAGAAAAATTACCCAACACCTGATTTGGAGTTAGCTACGGTAATCCTTGCATTAATGATTTGGAGGCATTACCTTTATGGTTAAAGGTGTGATATTTATACTTATCATAAATGTTTAAAGTATATTTTCACACAAAAGGAGCTGAATATGCGTCAAAGAAGATGGTTGGAGCTGATTAAGGACTATGACTGCTCAATCCATTACCACCCTGGGAAAGAAAACAAGGTGGCAGATGCATTAAGTCGACAAGACCATGCTAGTTTATCCATGATGAGGATCACAAAAGATCCAATATTTATGGATTTACAAAGTATGGATCTTGGAATTATAATGGAAGGTGAAAAATCTTGTCTTTCTCAAATGAATGTTCAACCATATATACATGTGAAGATTAAAGAGGCACAGAAAGAAGATGTAGAGTTACAAAAGAAGGTGAGTAATGTTCCTGAATTCATCCTTGACTGTGATGGGATAATAAAGTTCAGGAATCGGGTTTGTGTTCCTCCCATCCCCGAATTAAAGAAGGAGCTGCTGGATGAGGCTCATAGTTCATCATTCTCTATTCATCCTGGAAGCACGAAGATGTATAGGGACCTGAAAGAGTAATTCTGGTGGGATGGCATGAAAAGAGTTGTCGCTGAATATATCTCTCGATGATTGGTTTGTCAACAAGTTAAAGCTTAGAGACAAAAGTCTAAGGGGATGTTACAACCATTGCCTATACCCGAATGGAAATGGAAAAACATCACTATGGACTTTGTCACAGGACTTCCTAAAACATCCAAAGGCAATAATGCTATTTGGGTCATAGTTGATCGTCTTACAAAGTCTGCACACTTCATTGCTATTAGAGAGGATTTCTCTCTAGATCAGCTTGCCAGGATATATGTAAAGGAAGTGGTAAGATTGCATGGAGTACCACTTTCTATTATATCTGATCGGGATCCGAGATTTACCTCGAAGTTCTGGCGAAGTCTTCATCATACTCTAGATACAGAGTTGAGTTTCAGCACTGCTTATCATCCCCAGACAGATGGTCAGTCTGAAAGAACAATTCAAACCCTAGAAGATATGTTGAGAGCTTGCTCTATGGATTTCAAAGGAGGTTGGGATCAACACCTACCTTTGGTGGAATATTCTTATAATAATAGATTTCACTCCAGTATTCAGATTGCTCCTTATGAAGCTCTCTATGGAAAGAAATGCAGGAATCCAACTTGCTGGGATGAAGTTGGGGAAAGAAATCTATTAGGACCTGATCTCGTTGATGAAATGGCAGAAAAGGTCAGATCTATTCAACACCACATAAGACCAGCTCAGAGTCGATAGAAAAGTAATGTCGACAACCGAAGAAAAGACCTAGAGTTTGAAGTGGGTGATAAAGTGTTATTACGAATATCTCCCTGGAAGAGGGTTATGAGATTTGGAAAGAAGGGGAAGTTGAGCCCTAGATATATCGGTCCTTTCGAAATACTGGATCGTGTTGGGAAGGTAGATTATCGATTGGCGCTTCCACCAAATCTCTCTCAAGTTCACGATGTGTTCCATGTATCTCTCCTGAGAATGTACATACCTGATCCTTCACATGTACTCAGCTCAGAAGTTGTACCACTAGAGCAAGATCATTCTTATGAAGAACAGCCGATAGAGATTCTGGATCGTAGCGAAAAAGTCCTACGAAACAAGACCACTCGATTGGTGAATGTTTTATGGAGGAACCACCAATTAGAAGAAGCTACATGAGAGCTTGAGGATATGATGAGGGAGAAGTATCCTCATCTGTTTGTTACAAAGTGACGAATTTTGAGGGCGAAATTTTTTTTAAGGGGGGTAGAGTGTAACACCCGAGATTTTTATGAGTAATATTTCGTTTTTATATATCATCAAAGGAATCTTTCACTACATACTAGCTTGGCTTACTTTACACGCAATCACGACCTTCCTCGATAGCTTGCATCGTACGCAATACCGAGTTTCACTAAACACCGATATGCTATTAAAATATTATTAAAACTAGACGTTATGAATAGTAATAACCACTTTTTGAAATTTTAGAAATTTTATTTTTCAAAATGGACTTCATTTTTGGATTCGTAATACCAAAATTAGCCTAGGGTGAAATTTTGGTATTTTTCTGAAAACTTTCAATTTTTGATGAATAGTGAAACCACTAAGTGGTAGGTTAAAAACTGAATTTTGCATAAAACTTAATTTTACCGCTTCTGTGAATGGAATTTCGAAAATCCGACAGACACGGTTGATATCAGTAAGTAAAATGTGGTTCAATGAGATAAAAATAATTTTTGGTGAATAGTAAGTTTTTACTTTTTTTTACCGCGGTTAATAGTAAATAGGGTAACTAAGGGTAAATATGATATTACTATTACCCTAACACATGTCCTAATTCTATTGGATAAGTTTAATTCGACCAAAAGCAACCTTATGAATAAAACATGACCATTTGGGCCCACTTGGGTTAGATTAGGACATTTATTATTAATTTATTTAAAGAAGGGTTAAAATAGTTAAAATCAATGTTTAATTAGTAAATCATTATTAAAAAGGGGTTATACATAAGATAAATTCGACAATAAATATTCATTAGAAAGATGAAAAGATTTCCTACATAATCGTATTTTATTTATAATTTTTAGACATTAAGTAATTTAATTTCATTATGACACAACGATGATGCAGTTATTATCTTATTTATGAAATATTGACATAATTGATGTTATAAACACCACAATAAATGTAATTTGAGACTTTTTATGAATTAAACTAGTTTTATAGGTTACTATGATATATTATTGTTGATTTAATCAACTTGGTTCGAACATATAATTCTGTTATAACTTTCAGAAAAATCATATATCAAATAGTGTCAAAATTGACACAAAATAGTTTTTAAATCAAATATTATATTATTAATTGTTATTTTATTCCTAAAAATCTATGGTTCGGCCAAATGATTTAGATAAGGATATATATATTAATAATAATCAATTTGGGGTTCGTTTGACATTATAGTATGTGTATTAACCATATAGTGAAAGAAAACAAAAAGACACGTTAAAAGTTAAATTATTTAACTTAGAGTTAAATATAATTGATAAGGTTAAAATAATACCCTAAACTTGTCTAAATCCTATTGGTTTATAGGATTTCGACCCATCCCTACTTTAGCTTCGAAATAAGACCCTTTGGAACCATTATAAACCGATTTTGACTTTAATATAAAATAATATTTTGAGATATTCCTAAGGTGCCCCTCTCCTCCCTTATAAAAGGGCACCACCTCCCCCTCCTCCTCACACCAATTTGAGAAATAAAGCTCGGCCAAACCCTGCCATTTTCTCCTCTCCACTTCCCTAGAATAATACTATAGGTCCTGGTCTTCTTCAAAGACCAATCTTAGTTCCCTAAGTGGAGGATTCAAAGAGGCGTTCCAAAGAAGAGGTAATATCCATTACCGATCTTTTCAATTTCTTTCTTCTTCAACTTCTTCTTAGTTAGTTGTTTCATGATAAAGTAATAACATAATTATTACTTAAATACTGATATGTTATTATAAATATGAAACAACTCTAATTCACCTTCTATCCATCCTACGGAAAAATGAAATCACAGCGCGTGCGTACGTACGGAATACCGTCTCCACGCCGTGGTGTAATCTATTTTCCACCATCACTTTACAAGGATGGGTATAATGGTGTAATGAGTAACTATTTATTATTATTATTAAGTAATATTGATACTGAAATAATATATATATATACTCCAATACAATTCCACGATCATAGGAACGATATCATCACTCGTGCGTACGTACGGAATACCGTCTCCACGATGTGATGCGACTCGTTCTACATGATCATCATTACATAGTAATTATATAAATGAATTGAATGAATAAATATGATATATGTTACACTAATACCATTCTGGATATAAGGTATCTATAACCTTAAAAGATGAATACGAATTTATTCGACAAAACACGCATAAGAACAAAAGGCAATAAAGACGCGAGTAACAAGTAACAATGAAATATTACTAATAAGAAGCTAAGAATATGACCATATATGATAACATATCAATATGTATGATTCTGGAATAAGTCAATAACATTATTTTAACCATTATACAGGAGCTTCGGACACGTACAAAGCAAATCGGACCTAATGTAAGGGAAATATCACAATCTTATTTTTATCCGAGATTGTTTATTCGTAAGTATTTACTAGGGTGTATTTTATCATCCACATCCATGTTTCATCAATATGTAATATTATTTCCATCCACCTACAATTTTTTAAATCCATTTTTACCCTTCGGTGAGTTTTTAGTAATATTTATGAAAGGAATCTTTTGTCGTTTTTCGTACGAGGTACTTTTTGACTTTTCCAACAACAGTACGAAGAATTTTTTTTAAACTTATACGGAATTAATGGATTTTTAAAACATTATTTCCAAGAAACTTCCTTTACAAGTTTTCAAGTTTATTTTTAATCAACTTATTTTATTTTAAAGTTGTATGACATGTTATGAAAGGAAAAATGTTTTTGAAGTAGAAAGGATATTTTCCTCAAGAATGGAGTTCAAGTATTTTATCAAAATTATTTTCCATCTAAGATAATAAAAGGGTTCTGTTTTTATCCCTATTATTACATTGGTTTTATTATGTTGTGATGGAAATATTTTTATAAATTCCTTTATCTTATATGAATTGTTTTATGATGTCATGTTGTTTAAGAATCCCATTTTTATTACATGGGTTACGCTATGATGTATGGTTTATGATTATGTGGCACACATAAGAAAGGATTCATTATAAGATGTGTGGGACCTATATCTCCCCCCAATTCATTGGGTAAAGATTTTATATCTCATGAGATAGACATGGCTCAAACGTTAGGTTATACCGGTTTAGTGAAACAGGACTGGAACGAGGGTGACTCGGTTCTGAAAGAGACTCTGTCCACTAAGATAGTCTTGGCAATGAGTCATGACTAACAAGAAATTATGAGCGCCTGGATGGCTATTGTGATATGTGGAGGCAGGGAGGCCTAGTGGTTGTGGCAGTGGATGACGCCTAGAGTGGCGATATGCATCAGTTATGCATGTGGGTGTCAGGGAGGACACCAGGGGTGATGGAATGGGATAGATGTGGTTGCTGGTTGCTTACTGTTTTCTTGAATGTTAATCTGCTTTGCCTTTCCCCACTGCTCAATGAAGCTGGTCTTTCTACCCTTCTTCCGAAGGAGGCGAAGATTCGCGGGGTATTCCACGTGCTTTCCGTGTTTTGCCTCTCGAGGGAGAAAGGGTATATGCTCTTTCTATAGGCGGAAAAGACTCGACGGGTAGTATATCTATTCACAGTGTTGAGCCTCCTTTGTGATTAGAAGCATATGATGTTTGTCTAGAATTCCCAGGAATGTGGAAAAGTAATTCTGTAATGAATGTTTGATTAAATGGTGAAAATCCACGGGGATGGAGATGCTGGAATTTAAAGGTAATGTGAATCTCAAAAAGGAGCAGTTGTTTTTGAAAGTGATGCCAATTCAGTTTAATGTGGAATTGTTCATTCTTAATTAATGTTTAAATAATTAATTAACGTATAGTGGAACTGATAAAATGAGAATGGAGTAATTTAATAAAGCTCTTCAAATGGTTTTGTGCTTATAGGATACCTAGTCTTAGAAGTAGCAGCCTGGAGTCTGAGAGACGTTAGCTACAGTTGTGCCTATGACTAAGTAATGCCCATAGTGTGGTTGTGAGTTATATATATTCTGTACTTTTTGTGTTTCTATACGCTACTCCACCCTGTCGGTAAGGGCAACTGACACCCCGGGGATTCTGAGCCCTGGGGAGGTGTTTTCTCCAACATTCTGATGGGAGGTTGAATTGCTGACTACCCCCTTTATCCCTGCTCTCTTCTCTTGGTAGTTACACAGTGGTTAGTTTTCCCCATATATGTGAGTAGAGGGCTGTAATGGCTTGTGGTTATTTCACACACATATATTCTGGATATAGTATCCTATGGACTACTATAGGTGTAACGTGTATAGGCTGTGATGGCTTGAGGATCCTTACTCGGCATATGGGTTGTAATGGATTGAGGTATTATACCCGACGTATGATACACATTATGCGAGCTGTGGTGGATCCAGGAAATTACCCGGATACTTTTGGTTGTGAGGACGGTGTGGTTCTTTGCCCAGGTGTATGCGGGCAAGCCTTTGTGGTGCACGAGGTGCAGATTGTGGAGCTTAGCCCAGGTGTCTGCAGGCAAGCCTTTGGAGAGAGATGCACAGGACGTATGTCATTGGGGAAAAGCGGCAAACCAGTGGGGAAGTAGTAGCGGGGTACCCTTGATATTCATTACTATATGCTATATTCTTTTATGTGTTACTTGGTGAGAGTAGCCATGGTGAGGTTGGGAACATAGTATACCTGTTTAGATGATGAGTTAGTTTCACTTGTTGTTCACTGGGCTTTAGCATGCTTTCTTTACCTTTTCACGAGAGGTTTGGGGAGGATCCTACTTAGTATACTGTTATACTCACCCTATGTATATATAAACAGTTTTTCAGGTTACTTGGAGCAGGTTGGAGATCAAGCGGGTTACTACTAGCTTGCGGTTGGAGGAGGAGCTCTTCGGACTTGTGGTCGCTTTCGTTTTACTTTCTTTTGGGTACTTTTAGTTTCCCCTTTCAGTTGTAGTACTTTTTCATGACATTCCATATATGTACTTGGTTTCCTTTTATATCTCAGTTCTAAGTTGGAGTTGATTGGAGTCTATTCAATCTCTATCTTCTGCATGTGTTCTCTTAGAGGGTAATGCCTCCCATTTGTATGTTATTATACCCTCTGTGCTAGTCACCAACCCGGGGCCTACTGGAGGCGGGACTCGGGGGTCATTATCTCCCTTTTCACATTGCCGACCCAAGAGGGTTACACTTTGTGGGGAGGGGGTCGAGACAAAGTGGTATCAAAGGTCTGGTTGAGGAATAGGATGGAGTTCGGAGTTAGGAACAGGTGAGGATGCATGGGACGGTAGGGCAACGATGTCATTCATGTTTAGAAAGTGTGTTAAACACTGGAGACCGACAGATACATAGGCGTTCAGGTCTGCCTATGATCTGTTGCACAGACCTTTAGGTTTACGATGGCTACTAAACAATGTGATACTGGTTGCAGGGTACAGACCTAGGAAAGGATCATGCATCATTACTCTTTGCTCCTGTGTTTGAATGGGTAGACCTTGGGATAGGTAACCTGAATCTAATAAAACAAAACAATTAATTAATTAATGTGAATCTTCTATATTCCAGGCTTAGGAGCTCTAACAGCTGTTTTTTTACAGGTACGGCTCCAGGTCTACATCCTCGTCATGTTTGCGCAGAAGATGCCCAACAGGCTGTTCCAGTAGATCACCGCCGAGTAGAGGATGACAAAGATGACACTTGGAGGAAGACACTTCAAGAGTTTCAGCGCCAGAGTCTACAGAAGTATGAGGGCTCCATTTTAGATGCAGTCACAGAAGACTGGTTGGAGGAGATTGAGATAGGCTTCAGTTCGATTCATGATCGGAAAGATCATTGGGTATCCACGGTTGTGACGATGCTGCATGGAGCAGCGAGGCAGTGGTGGTTCTTGTTCCTCGGTGATCGTGAGGAGTCAGGGATCTCATGGGAGGAGTTTTGAGACAGGTTTAGAGTCGAGTTTCTTTCATCGACTGCGAAGGTGTCCAGTCGCCAGGAGCTTTTCACCCTTCGACAGGGGAGCTCCTGTGTTCGAGAGTTTGGAATACGTTCCAAGAACCTTCTATGATAAGCTTCAGACCTGTTACCAGATGATGAGGCCAGGGCGAGGCATTTCGAGGAGGCATTACGTCCAGAGATCCAGCGCCAGGTCACCCGATTTATGCTGAAGACATATCTTGAGGTGCTGGAGAGGGAAAGGTTGTTGAGAGGACTTTGTCCAGGACTGGATCGTCAGGAGAGGGGAATCTTCATGATTCATCACGAAGAAGAGCTGTGGTCTGGGGTTCCCAATTTTCAGGATAGAAGAGTTTCCGTTCACCTGGGGGTAGGTCCCAGCCCTTCCCATCTCTTTTCTCCGGAGGCAAAAACTCTCTGGCCTATGCCAAGGGATCATGCGCTTCTTTTTCTTGTGGTGGTTGTGGTCATCAGCAGTGGGAGTGCCCGACATTTCAGAGCAGTCATCGTGCACCAGGAGCTCCACTCCAGGTTCCTCCATTGAGGCAGTTCCAGCCGAGGCAGCAGCAGCAAGTTGCACCAGCTTTAGATCACCAGAGGGTAGATGGAGCAGGCAGAGGATAGCCCCATGACGCTCCCCATCCTAAGAGAGTAGAGTGCGGCTGTGGTGGTGGTCGTCATCTGGGTCAGAGAGGCCGTGGAGGTGGTCGTGTTCAGCTTCATGCTCTAGCGTTGCCAGCTCCAGGCGAGCCAGACGTCGTCCTAGGTACCCTTTGCTTGTTTTCTACCTTGGTTTATGCCTTGTTTGATTTAGGAGAGACACATTCCTTTATTTCCCCTACCATTATTCACGCTTTGGGACTTGAGGTTGAGAGGCTTCTATTGCCCTTGGCATTGACTATGCCAGTTGGAGGTCGAGCTAGCTTGTTTGAGGTATGTAGAGACTGTGAGCTAGTGTTGGGGCAGCACTGCTCTTGGGGAGATTTCCTATGTTTACAAATACAACCATATGATGTCATCCTCGGCATGGATTGGTTGTATTCGCTGCAGGTTATTGTGGATTTATTCCAGAAGGAGGTCATCTTCTTCGATGTAGATGGAGAAACAGTGGTGTTTGCTGGTGAGCGAGATCCTCGGATGGGTCATAGGAATGTTTCATCCTTATCATCCATGATGGCTGAGATGAAATTATGTTCTTCAGAGGTTGAGCAGTTGGCGTTTCCTAGGGTTGTGGAGGAGTACCCTAATGTATTTCCCGAAGAGGTTGTAGCATTACCCCCTCGATGAGAGACCGAGTTTGGGATCGAGCTACAGCAAGGAGTGTCTCCTATCTCTATGTCTCCGTATAGAATGGACCCTTCTGAGTTACGAGAGCAACGTATTCAGCTTGATGGTCTATTGTAGTGTGGTTTTGTTCGGCCAAGCACGTCACCGTGGGGTGCACTAGTTTTTTTTGTGAAAAAGGCTGACGGCAGTTTGCGGTTGTGTGTCGATTATCGTCGATTAAACAAAGTGACAATAAAGAAAAAATATCCTCTTCCACGGATTGATGACCTATTCGATCAACTGAAGGGTGCAAGTTGGGTATCAAAGATCGACTTGCGGTCATGATATCACCAAATGCGTGTAATGGATAGGGATATCCCAAAGACTGCTTTCCGTTGTCGTCATGGGCATATGAGTTTGTTGTAATTCCATTCGGCGTGACGAATGCTCCATCTGTTTTCATGGGGTTGATGAATTCTGTGTTCCGTGAATTCCTGGACATGTTTGTTATGGTTTTCATCGATGACATCCTTGTGTACTCCACATCTGAAGAAGATCATGCAGAGCATCTACGAGCCATTTTGGGAGTTCTTCGCCAACATCAGTTGTTTGGGAAGTTGTCCAAGTGTGAGTTCTGGGCTCGAGAAGTTCGTTTATTTGGGCATGTTGTGTCCCAACAGGTAGTAGCTGTGGATCCATTGAAGATAGAAGCAGTAGTGTCTTGGGTAGCCCCCATGATAGTGTCAGAGGTGCGATGTTTCCTTGGTCTCGCAGGCTATTACAGGATGTTCGTAGCAAATTTCTCACGGGTTGTGACTCCTATAACAGCTTTGACCAGGAAGGATCAAGCATTCATGGGGACTGATCAGTGTCAGGCAGCATTTGAGTATCTAAAGGAGAAGTTGGTAAGTGCTCCTATTCTTTGTCTTCCAGCTGAGGGAGTCCAGTTTGACGTCTTCTGCGATGCGTCACATCTGGGGCTAGGCTGTGTAATTATGCAACAAAGGTCAGTTGTTTCTTATGGGTCTCGGCAGTTGCATCCACATGAATGCAACTACACCACCCATGATCTTGAGTTGGCATCCGTGGTGTTTGCGCTGAAGTTGTGGAGAAATTACCTCATTGGTGAGCACTTTGTGGTTTTCACCGATCATAAGAGTTTGAGGTATGTTTTCTCCCAAAGTTACTTGAACTTGAGGAAGCATCGGTGGATGGAGTTCTTGCAGGAATACAACTTTGAAATATTGTATACACCTGGAAAAGGGAACGTTGTAGCTGATGCACTAAGCCGAATGTCACGTAATGATGTTGTGCATGAATCTGGTGATTCCTGGAGAGTGATGGAAGATCTAGCAGCTTTTCATCTTGATATGGGAGAAGTTGGGGGTACAGGTTGTCTTTTCCAGATGATGGTGCAGTCATCCCTGAAGCAGAAGGTGGAAGAGTCTCAGTTGCGTGATCTAGAGGTGGAATTTTGGAGAGACAGAGTTGTGTGTGGTGAGGCCCTTGATGGTTGGTCGGAAGACTAACAACACTGAGTGTTGTATCATTGAAGGCTTTTTGTTCCCTTGGTGATGCGCGAGACGGTTCTCCGAGAGTTCCATAGTTCACCCTTGGCAGTACATCCTGTTGTGACGAAGATGTAACGATCCTTAAGGAGTCAGTTCTGGTGGCCTTGGCTAAAACGTATGGTTGCAGAGTGTGTGTCTCGATGTTTAGTCTGCCAGAAGGTGAAGGTCGAACACCGTGTTCCTGGTGGTCTTCTCCAGCAATTAGAGATTCCTCAGTGGAATTGGGAGGACATCTCAATGGACATTGTTACAGGTTTACCTAGAGCTCCGGGAGGACATGATGCTATATGGGTGGTAGTGGATCGTTTAACTAAATCGGCCCACCTCATAGCAATCATGGATTCGAGCTCAGTGGAGGTTTTTTCGAGGCAGTATCTGGAGGAGGTGGTGCGGCTTCACGGAGTTCCTAAGACGATCATTTCTGATCGAGATCCTCATTTTACCTCTAGGGTGTGGAGTGGTCTCCATCATGCTTTTGGTTCTCAATTATGCCTTAGCACTGCTTTTCATCCTCAAACAGATGGTCAGACAGTACGAAAAATCCATACTCTTGAAGACATGATGCACTCTTGTGTTCTTGATTTTGGAGGTTCATGGACAAAGAACTTACCATTGGTAGAGATTGCTTACAATAATAGTTTTCACTCTACCATTGGCATGGCGCCGTTTGAAGCCTTATATGGACGGCCATGCCATTCTCCGTTGTGCTGGACTGGGGTCAGAGAGTCAGCAATTCTCGGACCAGAACGAGTGCAGAATACAACAGAGATGGTACAAGTCATTCGTGAGAGGATGAAGATAGCACATGATCGTCATAAATCATATGATGATCAAAGAAGGAGACCATTAGAGTTTAATGTTGGTGATCATGTGTTTTTAAAGGTGACTCCCCGTCGTGGGCAGCGAAGGTTTGGTCGTGGGAGTATGCATTCTCCCCAGTTTGTTGGGCCTTTCGAGGTGTTAGCTCGTGTTGGAGCTATGGCGTATTGAGTAGAACATCCCCCTCATTTGAGTCAGATACATGATGTTTTCCATGTATCACAGCTGCGTCGTTATCTTCACGATGAATCTCATGTTATCGATTGGGGAGAGATCGATATTGATGAGGATGCAACCTTCGAGGAGCGACCTGTGGATATCCAAGACTGCAAGGAGAAGGTGTTGCATGGACATTATATCCCCTGAGTTCGTGTCTTGTGGCGACATGGTGTCATGGAGAAGAGTACCTGGGAATGTGAGTCACCGATACGTGCCCAGTACCCAATGTTGTTTAATGTTTAACTCTTTTTTTTGTAATGATGTTTCCTTTATGGTTAGACCTTTCATGTTTTATTTATGTACCTTTGATGTGATGTTGTAAATGAATTGTTTGGATATGGATTGATTGTTCCCGGATGTCGTAGTTTTGTTCCATCTTTTGAACAACTCATGGTGGTTTTCCCCTGAGAGGTATCTTATGGGGTGGTTGTTCGGACCCCTCTTTTCTTCTGGGTTGGTTTTTAATTCTCGAGGACGAGAATGTTTTGAGAGGTATCTAATGTAATGGCCCAGACCTCTCCGGTCCATTACTTTGTGAAATGTTGGTGTTGGAGGTGTTCTGGGAGGTCAAGGGGACTTATACCCAACACTTTGCCATTTTTTCCAGTTCTGTGAATAGTGTTTCCAGTTTTATGTATAGTAACAGATCAGTCTCACCGATCGGTCTGAAAGATCGGTCTCACATATCGGTTTCACCGATGGGTGTGACAGATCGGTTTCACAGATTGGTCTGACAGATCAGTTTCACAGATCGGTCTGAGAGATCGGTTTCACAGATCGGTGTGACAGATCGGTTTCACAGATCGGTGTGACAGATCGGTTTCACAGATCAGTCTGACAGATCCGTTTCACATATCAGTGTGACAGATCAGTTTCACGGATCGGTGTGACAGATCGGTTTCACAGAATGGTGTGACAGATCGGTTTCACAGATCGGTCTGACAGATCGGTTTCATAAATCAGTCTGACAGATCGGTTTCACAGATCGGTGTGACAGATCGGTTTCACAGATCGGTCTGACAGATCGGTTTCACAGATCGGTGTGACAGATCCATTTCATAGATCGATGTGACAGATCAGTTTCACAGATAGGTGTGACAGATCAGTTTCATAGATCGGTTTCACAGATCGGTTTCATGTACAGTAACAGTGGGTGAACAGTGTTTCCAGACTCCTACAGTTTTGCCCCTTTTGACGTTTCCGTTGACGTAAAATACATTTAAAGCATTATTTTAAGGGCTCTTAAGGCCGTTTAAAATTCCATAAATCCTATATTAATTATTCCTAAGGCTTGGAATTTTTTTACTAGGTCAAGCCGTGTGGGATAATGCGATCTGTTTTTAATGGAGAATTAACCGGATCTTAAACCGTCGCCCCATTTAAAACATAAAAAGGGATGAGATATCATTCTCCCTTATTCTTTCCCTTTGTTCTCAGCTAAGAGATTCTAGAACCTTTCAATCCTTTCCGTAGGAGTTGCAAAATCAATCCTTACCCCTAGGATTGGTTCTGTTCTGTTTTGGATGCAACTGAGCCGTGTCGATCAATCTTAGATATAAGGTATGTTGTATCGTCGTTCTTTTGGGGTTCATCTTCTCCTATCCTCCTTTCCATATTTTTACCATGTAATTTAAAAGATTCTAATGGGTTTTCTTGGGGTTGGTTGGTACTGTCGTACCGCAGCATCCTCCGGTGGATGCAGTTGTCGCGAGGGGAGGATCGTGACCTGTTGTGTGGATAAAGAACATGAGGAACTGTTTGAGGTAGGGGATTCATGGCTTCTCTAATTATATATTTTCAATCGTAGAATTAGCATGATTTATCCCTTTGGATCACAATGAAATTGACCTAATTAAATACTTGAACATGATTAAATGAATTGGTTGATCGCATGTTGTTTCTTTATACCGTGATAACAGTTGCCTCATGTTTTGCTCGATAGAGTGTTATCTATGTATTCTTTGATTTGTTATTCGTTCATGATAGAAATTGATAATGAACGTAATGCCGGAATTAATTGTTAATTAATTAGCTAAACATAAAGAGGCATGTAAATTAATCTGGTTATTTCTGTTGTTTTAGTTGTTATAATTTGAGGATAATCAAATTACGGAAGTAAGCATTGTTATTTAAATTGTGATAGCTTTCTGATTAGGTCTACTATAATTGGATCCTACGAATAACTATTCTTCTAGTTCAATATGGATTAATGAACACATTATGTGGGAATTTCAAAAAGGGTTCTGAGTTACCTTCTTGTTTGATAAAGGGTTAAGAGCCCATGATGTGATGTTTGTTTTCCTGCTGCTTGTGCTGTGATGTGAGCCTGGATGGCTGTTGTGATATGTGGAGGCGTGGAGGCCTTGTGGTTGTGGCAGTGGATGATGCCTAGAGTGGCGATATGCATCAGTTATGCATGTGGGTGTCAGGGAGGACACCAGGGGTGATGGAATGGGATGGATGTGGTTGTTGGTTGCTTACGGTTTTCTTGAATGTTAATCTTCTTTGCTTTTCCCCACTGCTCAAGGCAGCTGGTCATGCTACCCCTCATCCGAAGGAGGTGAAGACGTGCGAGGAATGACACATGCATTCCGTGTTTAGCCTCTCGAGGGAGAATGGGTATATGATCTTTCTATAGGCGGCAAAGACTCGACGAGTAGTATATCTATTCACCGTGATGAGCCTCCATTGTGTTTAGAAGCATAGGATGTTTTTTAGAATGCCTGGGAATGTGGAAAATTAATTCTGTAATTAATGTTTGATTAAATGGTGAAAATCCACGGGGATAGAGATGCTGGAATTTAAAGGTAATGTGAATCTTAAAAAGGAGCAGTTGTTTTTGAAAGTGATGCCAATTCAGTTTAATGTGGAATTGTTCATTCTTAATTAATGTTTAAAGAATTAATTAACATATAGTTGAACTGATAAAATGAGAATGGAAAAATTTAATAAAGCTCTTCAAATGGTTGTGTGCTTATAGGATAGCTAGTCTTAGAAGTAGCAGCCTGGAGTCTGAGAGACGTTAGCTGAAGTTGTGCCTATGACTAGGTAATGCCCATAGTGTGGTTGTGAGTTATATATATTCTGTACTTTTTGTGTTTCTATACGCTACTCCGCCCTGTCGGTAAGGGCAACTGACACCCCGGGGGTTCTGAGCCCTGGGGAGGTGTTTTCCCCAACATTCTGATGGGAGGTTGAATGGCTGACTACCCCCTTTAGCCCCGCTATCTTCTCTTGGTAGTTACACAGTGGTTAGTTTTCCCCATATATGTGTGTAGAGGGCAGTAATGGATTGTGGTTATTTCACACACATATATTCTGGATATAGTATCATATGGACTACTATAGGTGTAACTTGTATAGGCTGTGATGGCTTGAGGATCCTTACTCGGCGTATGGGCTGTAATGGCTTGAGGTATTATACCCGACGTATGATACACGTTATGCGAGCTGTGGTGGATCCCGGAAATTACCTGGATACTTTTGGTTGTGAGGACGGTGTGGTGCTTCGTCCAGGTGTCTGCGGGCCAGCCTGTGTGGTGCACGAGGTGCAAATTGTGGAGCTTAGCCCAGGTGTCTGCGGGCAAGCCTTTGGAGAGAGATGCACATGACGTATGTCATTGGGGAAAAGTGTCAAACTAGTGGGGAAGTAGTAGCGGCATACCCTCGATATTATTTACTATATGCTATATTCTTGTATGCGTTACTTGGTGAGAGTATCCATGGTGAGGTTGGGAACATAGTATACCTGTTTAGGTGATGAGTTAGTTTCACCTGTTGTTCACTGGGCTTTAGCATTCTTTCTTTACTTTTGCATGAGAGGTTTGGGGAGGATCCTACTGAGTATACCGTTATACTCACCCTATTTATATATAAACTGTTTTTCAAGTCACTTGGAGCAGGTTGGAGATCAAGCGGGTTACTACTAGCTTGCGGTTGGAGGAGGAGCTGTTCGGGCTTGTGGTCGTTGTCGTTTTACTTTCTTTTGGGAACTTTTAGTTTCCCCTTTCAGTTGTAGTACTTTTCCATGACATTCCATATATGTACTTGGTATCCTTTTATATCTCAGTTCTAAGATGGATTTGATTGGAGACTATTCTATCTCTCTCTTCTACATGTGTTCTCTTAGAGGGTAATGCCTCCCATTTGTATGTTATTATACCCTCGGTGCTTGTCGCCAACCCAGGGCCTACTGGAGGCGGGACTCGAGGGTCATTATATCCCTTTTCAAATTTCCGGTCTAGGAGGGTTACACTTTGTGGGGAGGGGGTCGTGACAAGGTGTATGTTTATATAATTCATCAGGGCTGAGTGAATGGTTACAATCCTCTTGGGGATTATATTCCTGGAAACATACCTCTTGTTCACCATATTCACGGTAATATTCAACATAGTGGTTAGATTCACAGTTACATACCTTCATAAGGAATGATTCATGATCACATAATGCATATAGAAGATATTATTGGGTTTATACTACATGATGGATTGATTCATGGTTACAAGATTTATGTTGAAAATATTTATGGATATATAAAATTTGTAATGGAAATATTATGGCTTGTATATATCTTTCCATCGAGTTATTTTCATTAGTTTAGAAGGAAATATAAATCCACCATCAAATCAATGTAGTTTGTTGTCTATGGGTGTCAACTAGGAGGTCAAGGGTTAGTGGATTTTATTAATGTTCCATATTAATTTATGAATTAATACCCTATTTATCATTCATTTTCATGCATTGTATATTCAAATTGTATTGTGTATTAATCATTAGTGTTTCTTTACTATGTTTTTCACAAAAAAACTTTTTATCATATTTTTAGTACCCATGAAAACCTGATGGGGCAGGTATGGGAAGGGTAATGAAATCATGTACATGATTAATTTCTTTGTAGGTTTTGATTGGATAATGGAGATATGATATACCATATTGATCTAGACCAATGATTTTATGTCTTACTTATTATTTTCAATTCATATTTTTTTGAACATAAACATTATAGTTTTTCATCATTCAGTATGACATGAAATGATTTAATATTATTTTTTAGAATGTTGGTTTTTACGATTTATCCCATGGATTATTTAATATAATGTTTATCATAATTTTTAAAATATTGTAACTCTAATTAAGAGGGTATAGTTTACCAACTATATTCCATTGACCATTACTAGTCGGAAACCAAAAGAATATGGTTTGGCAAACCTGAGGTCTTTTTATCACTAAAATTTGCATATTGGGTGCAACCAGGATGGGGAGGTTTTAAAATTATATTGGATTCTAGGTCATTTCCATTTCTCTACCATTTTGGAATGGTATATATAAAGATATAAAATTTCAGCGATTTCTAATAAGATAACTCAAGGGACTAGATATAATATACATGGGGGGAAACCAAGGTAAAAAATAATTATCAATGTTATCAATGACGATCTCTTGTTAATGTTATATTGTTATATCACCTTTGGTGGCTCATTTTTTTGTGAATAATTTTACTATATATTGATATTTTACTGATGGGATGGTGTGGCTTGAGGTGACTATAAATGAATCGTTGTATGAATGTATAGAAATATGTTGACATTTATTATTCACTGTAGGGAAATATTAATCACATGTGAAATATCCACCATTCTAAATAGTGAAATGTAATACGTAGATATATATGAAAAAAAGAATAAATTGAACTATTATCATATGAAAATTTAATTTTTTATGACATGATATGGTGAAAATATTTATCTATGGTCTAATATTATAGACCTGAACCTGTTATGTCAATTTTTTTAGGTATCTAATGATCTGGAGAGTATGTTATCCAATGTATATAAAATTAAACAATTTCAAATTTATATATTGCAAATGGAGAGTGGTAAATTGAACACCCCACACACATTTATGAAAAAATATTTTTTCTCATAGTAACCATATGGATGATCATCATGGAAAAAAATTCCTATAGGTAATGTGATCCATAAATAGAGAGATGACTCATATTTCTCCTTTAATGTCACATTCAACTAGAGTGTTTCAATAATAAACTCATTTTATATTCATTAGTAATGAATAACCCGATGTAGTTGTGTCCTATATCATATCTGTCCATATGATCTTAAACAATTTTCTAGAACCCAGATGGAAGTCGATAAATATTACAATTTATATTCTTTGAAGAAAATCCAATTAATGGCGGGGAAACTTAGTGAAATTTAAACACTATTATGACATAACCTAGAGGTATTTTGAGGTTATTTTATTATGCCCCTTGTATCCTGATTTTTTGAGAGATGATAGGGATCTGGAGTTTATAAACTTGATATAGGGGATAAAGTTAGTGTTGGATTACTCTAAAAATCTCACTAACATGAATTTTTTTCTTTATAGTTGAAAATAATTGAGATCACCAGGGTGATGATATCTAAAGATGAATGTTGTTATGATAAAAAGTCAATGGTGAACATATTTCTCTTGATGAACATTTCTAATATAGAAAATTAATATGTCGTTATAGAAGGGAATATGTGGAAGGCCCCTTATGGTAAGAAGGATATCTCCACATGATGATTTTGGATATATACATTATAAAAATATTAGTGTGTCTCTGACAATAACCAAAAATGATGATTTGGAAATTAATAGTTAGGGAACTCGGAAGCATACGTAGGACCATGACTAGGTGTAGTATCATTGGTGATGCAGTGATATCCACAAGGTCTGATAATGTCCTTATCCTATAGTAAAGCACCATACTTATGATAGAATGGTCTATATGTATATGGTTTTTAGGATCACTTAGACTTTGGTAACTAGTATAGGATAATTATTTTCACCTAATTTTATAATGGATCTAGCCCCCCTTAGCAGACAAATGATTAGAGTTCCACCATGTTCTTGATATATGTAAAGGGATGTGGTAGAATAATATAAGTGGGGTATTATAAACCATAATGTAAAATAAAGGATATTCATATAGTATACTACGGTAGACGGGTATATAACATTCATTCTATAGAGTATGCTTTGACTAGTATTATTGTTTGACATTCAACTAATATAGGTACAATTCTAGTAAATTCTACCAATTCATGTGTTCTATTTAAATTAATTACATCATATTCATTCATATATTATATTTTTATCAATTTCAATAGTTTTGATCTGTAATTATTAGAATGTTTTATGACCATCGATACACTGCATAGGTTGTGATTAGACTGTATGAGTTGTTGCAATGTATATTCTCTTGGAATTGGTGGATACACATTCCATTTAAAGATTTTTTTGATGCATATAGGAATGTATGATTTAATTCTAGTTGTGTATTTTCTAGTTATATACCTACATCATATCTACTATTATCAATTGTGGTACGCTTTCAATCATTGGAATGGTGGAGCTATATTTAGCAAGATGAATGTGGTCATTATGCTAGAAATAATGGATTAAATCATTGAAGATCAGATTGTCTCATGGCCCTAAGAGTGATCCTGTTTTATATGATTATTGGATTAATTTGATTACATTTAGAATAGTATTAAACATTTCATGTGAATCTATTTCTAAATTGATTATTAGATTACCACTCGAGAATGAGAGAATTTTCAATATCGAGTTCATGTCGGTAGTCAAACCAGTTTATATTCCACCATATAGGATAGATCTAATAGAGTTTCAATTATTGAATGTGTAGTTGTAAGATCTATAAGCTAATGGAGTAATACATCACAGTACATCACCATGGGGTTCATCAATTTATTTCAATGAGAAGGTTAATTAGGATTCGCAATTTTGTGGGGATTATCATAGAATGAAACAGATAATGATAATTAACAAGTATACCCTATTATGCATCAAATATATCTTCGATTATCTAAGAAGATATCATATTTTCCAATTATTTTCAATACATATGTTGTCATAACACTTTGGCGTTCCTATTTAATATTTCATTTACTAAATATGGAGTAAACATGGCTTGTATGAGTTCATCAATATTTTTTTAGTATTGAAAAAAAGAGTTATTCCTATTAATGATAAATAATATCTTAATTTAATTTTTCAGTCATTTTGTCATGTTATTCATCCATGATATCATGGTTTACTCCCAATGTAAACAGGATCACACCCAATATATTGCCAAAATTTTGAGTATGTTGAAGTATCATCATATATATGAAAATTTATATAAATTTATCTTCTATATTTAAAAAATAAACTATTTTGTTCATTTTATCTTAGAATCTAGAGTGTCAATTGACTGAGGGAATGTTACAGTAATGGTATCATCTGAATGGCCTAAGAATATCATTATGATTATGATCTTTCTGTGTCTATTAGGTTATTACTTGGGTTTCATATAGGTATTCTCCCATTTATAATTTCCAATTTTAGTGATGAATAGGAATGGATTAATGTTTAGTGGTAATATTCTCATGACAAGTACTTTTTTCAATTCAAAAGTATGTGAAAATTATTACCAATCCACCCTATTCTTGGGATTTGTAAGGATTATAGCATGTACTATGATTCATCTATAGTATAGAAAAAAGTTGTTCTAATACCAGAGGATAGAGTGGCTTCTTATTGATCTAGATTGTTGATGTATCATGAGTGGAGTTACCATAATATAAATATGGAGATGTATATATTGGTACACATCGTGTGTTTCTGGAGAGATTATCTTTTGAGAGGTAGTTTTTTAGTGTGCATGGACCAGATGATCCTCAATGAAATCTTTTTATTGAGGGACCTGAAACATCAAAATATAAGGATGAATGAGAATTTACATTCATTTGACCTTGATTTGGCCTACACTGAAGGTATGGTCAACATCAATGTCTATTCAATGATTAAGAAGATGAAAATATATGCATCGCTTCTGTCATTTAAGGATTGATAGCTAATTCCAATCATTATTGGTACTTGTATGTATGTTAAGGAGTTGAAGGAATAAGAGAGTCGGATATCAAATTTAGTAGTAAAAATTTTCTTAGACTCAGTAAAAGGTGGAAATTAACCTATTCTATAGGGCTTACCACTTATAAACATCTTATATGCTATGAGGAAAATAGTAGGGTAGTCTCTTTGTAACAATAATGTTAATCATTTCTTTGGATTTATCAGGGTTCATATGAGAATACATGAGGAGAAGGACATGGAATTATATTTGTCTAAATGGTCTATAAATATGAATTATATGAAAATATATCATGATACCTAGATGGTGGTATAGTGAACTGATATAAATATATTGATATATTGATTTGATGTATAATGATTCAAAATTCAGTAGGTATTGGAAACGAGTTAGTGTACTTCTGATTTTTTATATACTTTCCATATTATAGAATTTATGTGGGATGATGTCCCCATGGGCTTCATGGAAGGATTACCTAGAGAAATAATATAAAAAGTATGAAGTGTGTGTGATTGAAGATAAAATAAATATGGTATCCCTTATTATTCCAATTAGGAATAACTTTACTATTGAATATCAGTGTAATCTATACATTAATAAGATAGTTCTATTTAATTGTTTTATGAGGATTATCATTTCTAAACATTATCTTAATTCAAATAATTGTTGAATTATAGCCTTTATAATTTAATGGAATTATATATATTTCCTAGTATGGCCTACCATCCTCAAAATAATAAAAAATTGGAGTGGGAAATTCACATTATTGATGATATGTTGTGATATCATTTTTTGGACATTGGTGGATATTTGGAGGAGTAAATGGTCCTACTGTACTTATCTACTAAATATAGTTTTATGGAACTGATCTAAATGTATACTATCAAGGATTTATATGGATGTTATAGTTTATCTTCGTTGTTTATATTTGAGTCTTTTTAGTATGATATTATTCGATCTAATATCATCCCTGATACATTATAGAAGGTTAAGTTGAGTAGAATGTAGTCAGTTACATCACTATGTTGACAAAAATATTATATTAACAATTACATATGACAACTGAAGTTCTGGGATGGTCATTTCATGTTGATTTTTTTCCATAGATGGGGAATCAATGGATCTTTAATTTGGTAATTTTAGTTCCTTAGTGTCCTATGATGTTTAAGATAATGGATATGGTCAGGCTAGTCATGTATCAATTGTATCTCCAACAATCCTATAATGCAATTCATGATAATGATAAAACCATAGAACATATAAAATTATAGATGTTGATGAAGAATATATTTTGTTTGACTCATCATATGAGTAACATTAGATCAGTATCATGATCTAATGTGTGAATAATAATTGAGGATAGATCATTCCACTATTTCATGTGTTGTGTAAAATTTATAATGTTTTATTGGATACATGGGAGAGGGTGTAATATATTCTTCCATGGTGGTATGATTTGTACTCAAATACCCATCATTGTTTCTTTGAAGTACATCTCATATATGAGCTATTATATGGTGGGGAGTTGGTAAGTTCTCATATTTTCCAAATGTATTCCTCTTTAATTTCTTTTATTCGTAACACATTGAGATTAGTTAAATAATTTAAAATTTTGGTTAATAAGAGATGTATGTGGTGTAAAACAATGTCTCAGAGGTTAATGGGATCTCAAGGTAACCAAAACTATTTGTATGCTAGGGGTGACATGTAGTTTTGTAGATACTAACGAGTCCCCATAATGTTGATGTTGTCCACTATCTAGATAATGGTATATCTAGTTGGATATTAAAGATATATGTGTCCAACTATCCACCAGATGAGACCCACAAGTCCTATAGTGGGAACTTGAATGATTGGGTCTCTTACTGGAGACCCACATTCTAGATTATGGGATTTCTTGCCATGATAGTTCATTGGAGTACACCATAGAATTATTGATGGATCCTACTATTAATAATGTTTCATCTAAATGTTTTAGGATTATGAATGGTGGTGAGTTAATCCCCCTGAACCTTATTTTTATCATCAATTAACCTCCCTTTAGACAATAATATTTCATTAATGAAATTTTAAAACTCTATATGTAATTTTAGTCTTCTCTAACACCCTTACATGGTTCATTGATCTATTCTATGATCTATTGATTCAAAATAATTATTTATTGATTTCTATTCCAGTTTTTATTTTATTTTCTTCGTGGTTCCCTTATTTCAGCTTGGGGGGTGTATGTCAATTTGTTTATATATAGAACTATTGTGTTACTTGTTGATTTGGTGCTTTATGTTGATTTTATTTTTCTTCATTACATGAAGTGGATAGTATAAATAACTCTTTAATGTAGGATTTATTTTCCTGATTGTTTATCTTCTAATATCATATCATCAAACCATTTTCACAACCTAAAAAAATTGGTAACCCACTATTACTAATAAGACAATATTCATAGGGCTCCCAAGTATTCTATAGGATCATTTGCAATGTGATAAGAACTCGGAACCACACAAGAGGTGACACAATCATTAAATAATGTACGAAAATGGATTTATTGAATCTAGGGTTCATAGATGTATAAAAAATTGATTTTAAATAACAAAAAAAATTCAATTTTCTTATCATGTGGATTTGTGTAATTAACATGACTAATAATAAAATATATTGAAGTGAAAAAATGATATGCTGGTGGAATTTTCATAATTTATTGATAATATGTGTGAATAATGACTTGTGAAATATTAATTGGGCAAGAAATGGAATTTAAAATGGACTAATATAAATAATATGATAATTGGTAAATTTTCATGGAAATGTAAATGGTTTTGTCATTGGAACATTAGTTTAAATTGTTACATGACAAATAACTATGGGTGTACTTTAAATGGGAAACATGGAATAATGGGATCAATGTAATGATAATTTCTAATATTATTATTGGAATATTATTTATTGTATCAATATTTTCATATGATTGATATTTTGTATTAAAAATGGATTTCATTCCAAATTTTCTTTTTATTTCTCTTCACTATTTCTAATTCACTACGTAAATGTTCATTGTTACATATCTCCTAAGGGATAAGATCATGGATTCACACCTCCTAATCACAAGAGGAATTATATAATACCATCTGAGGTTTGGATGAAATGGTTATATACTGCACGAGGGTTATATGTATGAATATAAACCTTCAAAAGTCTAGATGAATGTGTACAATCTACCTGAGGACTTGATGTATAGTTACAGAATTACTGAGTGATTGAGGAATGATTATATAATGCATGATGTTGAGATTTATATTTATATTTAATTCACGAGGGTGTCATTGTGTGTTATTTTGGGACCAAGATAGATGATGAAAATTTTGGATGCACGGAGTATTGTATTTAAATGACATGGAAGTTAGAGAAGAAAGACAATCACTTCACATTGTATCAATGGGTGAGAAAATAAATAAAAGTTACAATAATTTCCAAGAATAATCATATGATTCATTGATGATATATATTTCACAAAGGTCAATTGTTGGTAGGAGAACATGTGATGAAAGATTTATGATGGAATGTTGTAGAAAAGAAATGGTCAATCAGTATAGTTGGTCTTGAAGAAGAAAGTTACTATGGTGGCGCAATTTTGCAGTGTTTGCCAAAATTTTGGGGGCCAAAATTTGGAGATGGGATAACACTATAAAAATTGTATTTTTTATAATATATCACAAAAATATAGAAAATGGATGAATTTTGTGAAGATTAGATTCATGAAGTATATTTCACAGAGACATAAAGAATGTTGAGGGTGTACTTTGTGATTACGATAAGCTTCGCAAATGGGATAGGTGAAGAGCTTTGTAATCGAGGATTACAGTGATGAGGAGAATTTTGAGTGAAAAATTTCAGTGGTGAAAAGAAATAAGTATCATCGTGGTGGGAAAAATTATTTTAAGGAATGCTACACAATTAGGATGGGAATTGAGAAGTTGGATAATTTTCATGGTGCTTCAATAAACAATGTGAATATCAACCAAAATTTGCGAGACCTAAATTTTAGAGATGACATGGAGCTAAGGTGGATAGAAGGTTCTAGATTCTATGGTAAATTATTATAAATAAGCTCTTACTCTCTCGAGAAATGTGAGAGACATAACCATAATTTTAGAGAACTCGAATTTACAAGAATGTTTTTCAAGATAACATGCTCTACGAGGGAAGTGAGCTTCACAAATGAAAGGAACATCACGGTGAGCCTTTTAGATTTTGAAATAAAGTGAAATTTTTAAATTATAGTATGTACATCACATAATATTGAGCATGGAGATCTAGTATGATCTGCAAACTAGATATCATTGAGAACTAGAATGCTCTATTAAGCTGGTAGCATCACGATGTAGATCTGAAAAGGTGCTCTATGAAATGATGATTTGAGTACCCAAATTAAGTGATAAGTTATTTCAAGTGATTCAATATATGATTGCGGTATAATAATATGTATTAATATCAAGTATAGGGAATTCCTATCAGCTTATAGATAAGAAATAGAAGAGTTTTATTCAGATATCATATTTTTTAAGTTTTGTCAAGAAGCACAGAAATATTGCATTATTATATTTGTGTTAATAGGGTTCACACAAATAAGAGGATTGTCTCCCAAATGCTACATGAGTGTAAGGATGTATCCAACTCATTCAATTCCTCGTCATTGTATTTTTTTCTAGTGGATTGTGTACTACTAGATTATTACGTACCATAACACGGACGTAGAAACTATTCATGAGTAGTGAACCATGTAAATCATGTGTTCCAATAGTTTTTTGTGTTCATTAGGGAAATAACTATTTAAAAAGTGTCAATGTTTGTTTGAAAAATAAATGAATCATGAAAGAAAATGATATCACCAATTCACCCCTCCCCCTCTCTGTGATACTTGGATCATGATTGGGTAATATCAATTGGTATCAGAGCGACATGTTCCCTTTATTTGTTCTTTACTAGTGCATAGAAGTTATTTTTTGATAGAGAATATGAATTTCTTTAATATATATGAGATTATGAAATTTTATGGGAAGAATAATCATATCTGGAATGACAGAATTCTTTCATATCTTATGACTCTTGGATATGAAGCTCTTGAATCTAAAATAGATGGATTTCTAGATATTGATTATAAGGTTCCTCTTACTCCTATGGATGAGAAGAATCTTTAGAATGATGGAAGAGAAAAAATAATTACTATCATATCTTTCAAATAGTGAATTTTTACGAGTGAAATGTGTTTCTACAGCCAAAGGAATATGTGAAAAACTGAATAACATATATGATGGAAAAACATATGTGATGAAAAACATCATATCTGGAGGTTGAAGTGTGAAGATGGTGAATCCGACTCTGAAAATGAGGTATGTCAAAATTTTGATGAAATTATATCCTTGTTATCTAAAAATGTGAAAAGTGGGACATGGAAATACAAAGTGAAATTCCCTCTTAACTATTTTGAATGTGGAGTTGTTGGCGACTTTGTGGATAATTTCCCTCAAAATGGGAAATATAAAGGTAGTTATGAACAAGGCATAATACCCATAACCTTAGGGATGAAACATGGAGAAAAAGATAAATATAATGCGATAGGTAAATATAGTAAGTACATAAAATAAAAAATAAGATGTTTTTTCTAAAAAAATTATGAAGATAATGATAGTGAGACTGAATGTAAAAAATATTTTGAAGAGAAATAGAGAGAGAGTACCTCTTTTGTAATGTTGAATAATAAATATTATTAGAGCAGTAGTACTGAAGAAGAGGAAACATTACTGGAATAATATTTGAAAGAAGAGCTAATGGAATGTTTGAGAAAGATCGGATGTCTTGTGGAGGAAAACAAGAAAATTAACAATCAAAACTCATAATCAAATGACCCAAGATGTTTTCAGATTAGAAATAGAAATTTTAAAAGAAGATTTATGATCTGAAAAATTATCTTGATAGTGAAAAGAATTTTATTGGCCATATTGAATTAAAAATGATGGAAAATTAAGATGAGTTAGAGATTGTCTACTATAAATATTCTAAATTAGATTTATAGAACACAAAGTAAAAAAACGCTATTACAGAAGTTGGTGAATAATTTACTATAAAAGAAACTGATAAGGATAAAAAAAATCTAACATGAATGGAAGAAAAGAAATATGGAAATAGTTTTTATATCATCAATGTTGTTCAGGATACATATGTGTTAAAGTTATCAATATAGAAAAATTAGATGCATATAAAAATCCCAAGTCCAAAAATATTTCTACTACATCTATCTCAGGTATGTATAAATTTAATTTGGAGATGAATAAAAATGTTACAACTAATTATATTAAGGTAAATGGTCAGTAGAGTTCTAGAAAGAATATTTTTGAGAATAATGTTCACAAATATGGTCGGTATGGATGTTTTAGAGGGAAATATTCAATCTGTATATATTGCTGTTCTTGTGGTAGATTCAGACGCATGGAAAATATGTGTTGGTTCAACCAACCGCATTTCCAGTATTCCAAAAGATTTGAAATGGAATGATTTTGGGGGCGTCAATATTTTCAAAAGGGAAAACCTCAAAAGTAATTCCAAAAGGCAACTATGAAGTTTGGTGTGATAGTTGAGAATAATATCCAACTAGTGGAAACTATCTGTAGAAACTGTGATCGACCTAGACATCATGTGAAGGGGTTCTTGATTTTGTAACCAGAATAGGAATGGTTTCTTAAAAATTCTCAAAATATAGATATTTTAATGTTTAATAAAGATACACCTAATAGGTATGAATAGAAATAGTGACTGGTTGTCTGGCCAAAACAGATTGACATGACTAGAAGATAGGAGGAAGCACAACAAAAATTAGAAGAAAAGGATAAAAAAATGAACTTATTGTTGAAACCACTTTGAAATATATTAACGGAGAATGCTCACATATTCTTGATTGTGGAGTTTCATCTCATATGACAGGAGATATAATGATGTCAATTAATGTGATAGATTTTAATTAAGGAACAATGAAATATGGAAATGATGAAACTCTATGGATCAAAGGTGTTGGATCAGCCATTATTGGAAAAGGAAAGATAAAATATAGAAAAACACTATATGTTGATGGCTGGAAACACAACCTACTAAGTGTGTGACAACATTTTGATGAGGGTAAAAATTTTATCTTCATAAAAGATGGATTTTTTGTGAAAAGATAAAATAATGGAAATGTTGTTAAAAGAGGACAACATTCAAAAGGTAATTTTTTCCACATTTGGGAAGTACATTACTCTTGTTACATGGGTGTGGTTGATGAAAATAATTTATGGAATAAAAGGCTGGGACATATGTGTTATAGAAACATGTGAATTTTATCAATGTGAGACAATGTTTGATATATGTCTGATTTATCCAGAAGAAGAGATTGGTGTTTCACTACTTGTAAGAAAGGGATGATTACAAATGTGATACCTAATAGAGGAACAATTGTCTCTAAAATCACCTTGGAACATATACATTATGATATACGTGGACCAATGAGAAAGCAATCATTAAATTGAGATCAATACATCATTACCTTCATTGATGACTTTACTCGTATTACCTTATTTATGTACATGAGACATAAGTCATATGCTCTAAAATGTTTAATGGCTTTAGGAGGAATTTATAGAAGTAATGAAATTATTCAATAAATAAGTTGAGAAATGATAATGGTGGTTAGTATAAGAATGATGAGTTTGAATGTTATCTTGAGAAGCCAGAAATTAGGCATGAGTTTAGTTCACTAAACTCTCCTCTACAAAATGGGGTTGCTGAAAGAAAGAATAGAAGTCTGGTAGAAATTGGTAAACTATTTTACATGAACGTGGTATTTAACATTATTATTGGAGGCAAGACATGAGAACTACTTTGTAAATTCAAAACCATTGTTTCTATTTTCCAAATCAGATATGACTCTATAAAATATTATCTATAATGAACTCCACGTCTGAAACACATAAGAGTTATTGGGAGTCAAAGAATTATAATGAAGAAAGGTGGAAATCATCGAATGTTTCAGCAATGAGAAGATGGTAGAATTTTATAGGATATGATCTATAAGGAAGAGGATATAGATGTCTCAACAAATAAATATGAATAATTATTTATTCCTCAATTGTGAATGTTTTTGAAATTAGATGGAATGAAAAGCAGTCATATGCTGATGTAAAAGTTGAGCAGGATAGAGAATATTTTGTTAAAAATTCAAATAATGTTTTAGACCGTGCTAATCGTAATCATGAAGAGGAATATTAATCATCAATATAATGTTATGATGATGAAATTTGAATAGCTCATCCTCAGCAGAGGAAACATGTGAAGGCTCGAAACATTATTGGAGATCATCGTCAGAGGGTTCAAACAAGAAGAATAATGAATGTTGTCACACACATTTACCTCTATTAGAAAGTTTAATTGAATGATGTAAATGAATCATTTGAGTATCCAGAATGGGTTTATGCTATTAATGAAGAGCTGTATCAGATCGAGAATAATGTTATGTGGTAACTTGTACCCCAGCCGGACAACGATAGCATTATTGGTACAAAGTGGGGTTTCTGGAAAAAGATGATTGAAGAAGGTAAATTGATAGGAAACAAAGAAAGATTTGTTTGAAAAGGGTATTCAAAAATTAAAGGCATTGATTTTGATGAAACCTTTTCTCCAATAGCATGGTTAGAAAAAATCAGAATTTTCATTACTATTATGGATCAATGAGGATATTTTATCATTCATCTATATGGAAAATCAAAATTATTGTGTGGTGATATAGAGAAGGAAGTTTACATTGATCAACTATGTGTAATTTCTATTGGATATTATAATGGTTATGTGTTCAGGTTGAAGAAAGATTTGTATTGGATAACAAAAATGCACCAAAGGCATGGTATTCAAAATTGGAAACTTTCCCAAGGAAGAATAATTTTATAAAATGTAGAGTTTACAATATTCATTACATCAGAGAATGTCAGGTGTTTTCACAAATTGTAATTGTTTATATCAACGACATTATCTCTAATGGAAATGATTAAATATCGTGTGAAATATTTTCTGAGGTGATGATGAAGTAATTTTAGATGTCCATGCTGGGAGAAATGAAATACTTTCTAGGATAAAAAATTTCACAAAAGAAAAATAACAATTTTAAATCTCAAGAAAATTATTCTATGGAAATTATAAATGCATTTGGTATGGAAAAATCAAAACCAATTTCCACACATAGTTCAATGCGAACCATGTAATCTAATGATGTAGAAGTCAAGGAAGTTTATTAAAAAGATTTTCGAAAGATGATCGGAATTTTATTATATTTTACTACCTCATGACCCAACATCATTTCGGTTATTAGCTTAAGTGAATGATTTCAGATCAATCCTAACTAATCACTTTTGATTTCTAGAAAAAGAATTATCAGATATATCAAAGGCACAAAAATATTGGAATCATGTGTGATGGATTAAGATTTATTGATCTATTCAGGTATTCAGATGCAGATTGGGTAGGAAACATTAATGATAGAAGATCCACATATGGTGGAGTTTTTTTTATGGAGAAAAGTTATGTTATATGGAATACAATGAAATAGAATTAAGTATCTATGAGCAAAGATGATGATGAGTATGTTGTTGTTACTCAATATTTTATACAACTCATGTGGATGAAGGCTGTGTTGGAAGATATTCTTATTGTATTAAAGATACTGTTTCTCTTGGAATGTGATAGTCAAAGTGTATTCAATCATATAATGAATCAGGTACGACATATTCGTTCAAAACACATTGACATAATGTACCACTTTAGTAATGTACATGTTGAGAATAATGAATTAATGATAGAGTATGTGCCTACATCAGAAAAAGTTAATGATATATTCACAAAACCTTTACCGAAGGAACCATTTGCTAAATTGAGGTTGAACATGGGTGGCCATACTTCTTCTCAACAAGGTTGAGGTACCTATTTATATCCCATCTCTCATATTACCTTTGGATAGTTTTGTTAAGGCGGATAATTTTAATAATTCTGTCCATATGGATGAACATATAAAGGGGGCATCATGGGTAAAATGATATAAGTGAGTGAATTATTATAACTATGTTTTGGAAAGGTTGTAGAGTGGTTGTTGGAAATTTTTTTTATTATTATTGCATGAATATTGATGATGTGAAGAAGGCTAAGGAAGAAAGCTGATGCGATGTTGTTTCAAAGTAATTACTTTTGGACATCATGTTCTTTTGGTTAATAATTCTTGTTTACAATAATTATTTAGCTCTTGTAATCTATGAATTTTTGATAAGTGACCCATTTCAAGGGGTTTCAATGTTCAGTGATTTTTGAATAGTGGATGACAAAAAATTTAAAAGTGGGGGATTTTTTGGACCAAGTTAGCAGATTAAGTGTTTGGATGCCCTGTGTATTGTTTTTTATTATCAAAGTAGTTAGAGAAGAATGTTAATAACTTCACTTTTTATAAGAGGGGTGAGATAATAAAGGAATGTTTCAATATTTCCATGGTTAAACTGATGATTATTTTCTGATATATATTTCACAAAGAACATATGTTGGATGGAGAACTTATTATGAAATCTTCATTAAGGAAATGGGGAGAATATATGTGTCCAATAATTGTTGTTGGTCTTGTAGAATCAGGTGTATAAGGTGTCACATTTTTTTTAGTGTTTTCCAAAATTTTGGAATCTATAATTTGGAGTGGGGATAGCATTGTGAAACTGGGATTTCATTGAAGATATCATTGAAACATGGAAAATGCAAGAATTTCTGGTATATGAGATTCATTATGTTGATTTTGCAAATACATTAAGAATGTTGTTAGAGTGCTTCATGATTATGACGAGCTTCATGAATGGGAGAGGTTATGTTCTCTGAATGAGAGCATTACAGTTGTTAATTGAATCGCGATGGATGCATTACGGCAGTGAAAAGGAAGAAAGAGCATCATGATAGTGCAACGTATTTAACTGAATGCTTCAAGATTATGAAGAGCTATTTGAATCTAGAAAATAGTAATTTTGATTCACGAAACACTCTGAATTTCTATTGAAATTTTGGAGTTCTGTGATTTGGTTCTGATATGGCACTAATTTAGTTGGGATGTTATGGAGTGGGTGAGAAACACCTATAATTATGACCCTCCCCATTGAGAAACCAGAGAGACATAAAAATAATTTTAGAGCTCTCTAATTACAATAATTGTTCGAAATAATCGCGAGATCATCCAAGGTAGTGAGCTCTACCAAGGAAAGGATCTTTGTAGTGATAGTTTGAGATTTTCAAAAAAAGAGAACTTCACAAAGACCAAACTATGATCCTCAAAACAGCGAGCTCTATGATCTAGTAAGCTCTGTAAAATATAGATCATAGTGAACTATAGTGATATGAGATGATGGGAGCATCACCAAGGGGATCTGTGTTGGTGCTCTATGAGATGAATATTTGAGTACCCAAATTAAGTGGGAAGTGATTTCAAGTGAATCAAGATATGAATGGATTTTATGAATATGTACTATTACGAAGTTTAAGGATATCATTCTATCTTATAGATATTAAAGAGATTGTATGTTTTTAAATATCATATTTGTTATGTTTTTTTAAGAAGCATAAAGATATTACATTACCCTATTTGTTATAATTGGGTGCTCACACACTTGATTATTATCTCCCGTATTCTACATGTGTGTAAGAGTATATCCTAGTCATTGTTTTCCACATTAATGTAATTATTTCTAGTGGAATGTGTGGTACTGGATTATTTTTCTACCATTCCAAGTACATAAATACTCTTGTTGTGTAGTGAACCATGTAAATATTCTGTTATTGTGGTTGTGTGTGTTAAGCAGTGAAATAACTCATGAATAGGAGGTGAAGGATGTTTCAAAAATAAGGGAAACATTAAAGAAAAATATATCGTTGAATCACCCATCCCCCATACAGTGATACTTGGATCCTAACAGGGTAACATCATGATAGATATTGAATTCCTTCATTATAATTTCATGAAATTTTAAGGATGGGGACATTTACCATTAGGCAAAATCATTTTAGCCGATAGTAGATGTAAGAATAGAAATTGAGTGTCAGAATGTTTATTTTATGTTTTAGATTAATTTATAAATTAATTACCCCTTTTATCATATTGTTTCTCAAACAATATACTAAAATTACAATTTTCAAACACTCTGGTTGACAAGATAATGAATTTTACTCACACTCTATTTAGGTTTCTATCTGGTACATGACCAAACATCAAATATGTATGCATGGAAAATGGAAAGGGGTCACGTACATGATATATTAACATAATTAATTGGATAGTATCTTAGAAGAAGTATTGAATATGGGTATTTGGACCATGTATTTGGGGATAAATTTATGGATTTAGTTTTTGCTGTTTATGTATATAACTTTAAAAAAATTATTTATTAATCATTTAGTATTACATAACATTGTTACATTATATTATTGGGATTGTTGGTTTTTTATTTTTCTTATGGGTTGACAGTATTTATTTCTTACCTTATTTCCAATGATATTTAAACTATTTTTTTCATGGTGTAGCCTCACCACTATTTTATTTTCATCCTCAATGATTTTTGGTAGCCTCTAATGTTTTTTAGGGGAGCATGAGTTCACGTAACCACTAGACATGGGCTCCTGATGGAAAATTGATATAGGGTTGTTATAAAATTTTACTTTTATATAAAAATAATAATATCATAAATACCACATATATATAGTAACTCAAAAATTTTAAAAATCAATGTGAAGTGGTCAGGCAAAACATAACAAATGACTTCATTGAGGTGGTATTAGACACATATTTATGAACAATTTATTCTTATCCAATAGGAAAAATTTTAGTGTATAATGGTTTTTTAACATCACAATAAAAATTATTAATATTTAATATAATTAATTAATTATTTTTTAATTGATATGATTTTTTTAATGGAAGTAGAATATATATTTAAATGAATGCACTAAATTGTGAGTTATAACGCATCATTAAGAAACCCTCTTTTAATAAAAAATAATTCCTTTAAAGGATGTCATTTTTGAAAGAAAAAATTTACTATGTTGTGGGAAATAAATATGGGATTGTATTAAAATAGGTATTATCTAATCTATATGGATCAATATCTTACAACAAGGGAAAAGTGGAGGCACCCATTTATAAGTCAGAGAATGGGTACCCATAGAATTCCATAATCTATTAAATTAATATAAATTTATTTTAATGTTTAAGTGGAAATAAAATGATATATTTTTATTATATGGTGATGATGAGTCTAAATCATAGAATAAAATAAAATTTATAGATGATTAGATTATTTTTATGCCATTATCACTTTTTTTATCCTCTGGTTAACTCATTTGATGACCACCATGATATCAATATGTGTCAATATTTTGGGACTGAATATCTTATAAATGTAATTGTGACCGACATATGAAAAATGGTTGATATTCTATACCATATATATTTCACTAATATAGTTGTATGAATTTTATGAATTTTACATAATTAAAATATTTTTTATTTAATACATAAGATACCATTAATTTCATTTTTTTGACTATACAAAATGTTTTTTGTTAAATATTAAAAGATAGACATAAGATTGAAAAAAATAAAAAATCACTAATATGACATATGAATCTCAAATATTGGAGAAACATAATAATTTATCAAATTTATATTACATTTAAATTTTTAGGATTCATTTATTTTTTAAATTACATGAACAAGTAAAATGTTGGTGGTGCATAATCATTGAAGGTAATTTTTTATTCCCTAAAAATTAATAATAAATTATGATGACAAGAAAATTTATATTATATATAAAAAACCTTTTATAAAAAAATAACCAATTTTTATCCCTATGAAACAATATTACAGGTAATAAAACCAAGAGGGTGAATATATATATATATTGGTGAAACAAAATAATATTATAGTCATTATCAAATGAAAGTAGAAATAAATATCCCAATAAAAAAATATAGTATTCTTAAGGTCGAAATGATCCTATAAAATCAAATGAATTCTATTTTATTGGATATTTATAGTCTTTATTCTATAGTTTTTACGCTTCTTTAGCATGTTTTACCTTTATAGAGGTGACAAAATTTTACCATGGATACTATTCATAATGAAAAAAACTAACAGGTACATATTATTCATATATGAACCTCAGGATTAAAAATATGGAATAAAATTTTCATGATTCATTGTCTAAAATTTTTATAATTATATTTTTACATCAATATATAAATATCAACCGAATAATGTTTATTGAAATACTTGATTTTGATCTAGAAAATTAACTTATTCTAAAATGAATTATAATGTTATTTCATATGAAATTAATTATATAACATCTAATTATAGGATACTTATGTTAATTTATGATCATAAAAAAATGGAACCTTTAAATTACATGATTTCATGAAATGAAAGGGATATTTTTAAAAAAATTGTATTTATCACTCTTCACTAAAAAATTTATATTTTTAGAGAAATAAAAAAAATAACCCTAACATAATATCGAAATACGAATTAAATATATAATATCCATTCCATTAAATAATTTTTTTTAAAAGTGTAAGAAATATTTATAATGATCACGCATGAAATTCAATTAAAACCATTTTTGGAGAAGAAATAATTTTGAAGAAAAAAATGTTATTTTCTAGAAATTGAGTACTTATTTATTTTGAATTATAAAATCACAAGTTAAAACCATTATATATATTATTCAAATTGCGATTATTGCTAATAATAACTCCAAATTAATTGATAGACTATAATAATCAAATTTAAATAGTAATATTTTTATATTATAGGATTGTTTGCTCAAGTATTGGTTCTTGTGTTAAGAAATATATCAAAGATATCTAGTATATTCAAATAGATATATGTCATAAAATATCTAGGTTTTACATTATTTGTGTAGGTAATTTTATTGGACATTTGATTCATTTTTTGGGGTTACATAAATATTGAGTTAATTTTTTCTATTTATTTTTGGTTATGTAATTTTGTTCATTTTAGAAATGTTTTCACTATAATATTTTATGTTAGGTCATATAAAAAATGGTCTCTTTTTTGTCAAAGATATACATTTTGAGTTATATTATTATATATATTGTGAGTAAGATTATTTGGTTCATTTTGGGTTATAGTATTTGGTTCATTTTGCGGTATTTTAGATTCTTTATTTTTTACATATTTTTATTTTTGGAAAACAAAATTAAATTACTAATTTAGCATTGTTTGATTCCATTAATTTTTTGTTGGGTGGATTTTAAAATACTATATTAGGTTATTTGTAAGAAGGTTATAAATTCTACTTTTAAACTATTTATTAATATAGGTTTATCAGTTATAAAATGAGACCAAAGTATTTTTAATAGATAAAAACTATAATACCAATGTTGATATAATTTTACTGAACTGAGAACTCATATGGTTTCTTCTCTATATTTATAGCCACTAATTAAGGCTTAAAATAATCAATGAAAATTGTGCTATATGAGTCATCATATTTAATATATCTATCATGACGAATAGGGGTTATAATGTTTTGAAATTAATCACTGTCATCACCAAAAATATGTCGTGGGATTACATTACTAATGACAATAATTTATTCTCTAAGATGATCATCCATATATAATACATTATTTTCCATCAATGTTAAGCTATATGGATCATTGGTAGTCAGGATGTGATTCAGTTGAGTAAATAAAAATCCATATTAATCAATATATGTTCCTTCTCATGTCACTAATTGACCAACTTATATTTCATCTCGGTTTCATAACCAAGGGAGTAATAATCAAATATAATTATTTTATCCCCAAATCCATTATAAAACACATTTTCATATTAATGAATACTATATTATTCAATTGAAATATTGTCTATCATTTTAGTTAACATAAGTCCATCTTGATATGTTCTTGTGATCATTCCACACATAGTTATATTTTTTCCCATTGATGACTTATGTTCTTCATTTATTAAACAAATAATTTTATCCAAAATATGACAAAATTATTTCATCTAATAAATATTCAATAGGTAAACCTAATATCATATATAAAATTTTATATTCAAATTATATGAATGGTTAATTTCATATTTTATAAATCCAGTGATCATTCATTGAATTTCGAACCAATCAACTAACACTTTTCTAGGAAAAGAATCTCTCCATCTCACAGGCAACGAACAATGAGTCGTTCTTAAAATTTTATTAATCTCCATATATAAAATTATAATAAAACAATATGATATATTTGATAAAAATTATTATTAGATTACATATTCACCTTCAAATCAATTACATAAGATATTCATCAACAAAATATTTGTTAAAAAATATTTTCTGTTGTGGAATCTTTTTATCTTAAAGACACCATGTATTAAATGAATACAATACTAGAATTATTTCTTTCTAGAGATGTTATCAATTAATCATGATTAATTTTATAATACATATACTCTTCACTTCTCAGTGTTCTTTGGTGTATCGTTCTAATATTTCCCAAGTACATTTAAAAAATCCAAATAATAATGTGTTATGTAACATTTAATAATGGAAAATCATGAAGAATATTGTTATAGACATAACATATCATTGTGAAAATATTTCATTTAGTTGGATACATCCATATAAATGTAATGACTCCTCCAAAAATATTTTTTATTGGAAGATGAATAGTAAGTTAAACTACGCATGGGAGGGATTATGGTAGAAAAAATCTATCAATCCTTCATATAATTAATAGTAAATATTACTATATTTTTTCAAGAAAGACATGGACAACTATTCATAACATTGATATATATACAAATGGAACAACTAAATAAATGACACGCATACATAATTTTATATTAAATTTCATATTTCAATTGTAATAAATTGATGAATATTTATGTGTTGGTCATGGGTTTTATAGATTTTAGTTTCAACTCTCTTTAGATGACCTGTTTAGATATTTTTCTTGAATATCCATTAGGAGACCTTATACAGAATAGTACTTCATGAATTTTGTTTTTCCTAGAAGGTGTAATATCATACTATGTAAATGGAACTCTCGTTTTATTTTCTCTGATAGAGACATGATCAAATTCTAGTCAGACAACCCAATCTACCATGTTATTCTTAGATCGTATATTTTATTTTATTCCTCTCCATTGTATTCGGAATAATGGAAAGAAATATTTCTTATATGTTTTTATAAATGGTAATTGTAGCTAGAAATTTTTATTTTTATTAACAAATAAGGAATATTAAATAGGATATGTTTTTTCTCCCATTTATAAATATACTAAAATGAAATACTCATATAATTTTTAATTTTTTACCATTATATAGTGATAAGTGATCATATTTCAGCTGACAATGAATATATTTCCACGACATTCAATGTGGTGTCATCTCAACATCAATGATATTATTAATCCTTTTCTAATTACACATGATTTCATGAATCATTTTCTATAATTCATGATGTCCCCTAAATCTAAAACTATGATGGTATTTAGGTATTGTAAATTTTGGATCGTTCATGTAAGTAAGACATGATATTATCCATTAATTCTTTAGAAAATCACATTTCATAACATTTAAAATAATTTATCGTGCACATATGTAATAAACACATCTTAATATGACTTTTAATATTGCATCATTTGTGGAGTCACCGGCATTCCAAAGCTTCTTCAAAACACTTTTTAAAGGATTCATGTAACAATCTATTACATTTACAGGATCATAATGTTAAAATATGTGTATGCATAATAAATTTTATGATTATTACATGTACATACAAAGATAATAGTTATGAATATGAATGAATGTTGTCCTTGTATTGTGAAATGTAATAATATGAACCAATATATTTAAAAATCAAATGATAGTTCTAACCTAATAATACACGCATTTACTTCAAAATTAATGTACCATGCAACAAATTTTTTTCAATCAAATTCATCTATAGGATGAACCAGTTCACCATTATCATTAATTCTCAAAGAATTATGTCATTACATAATTTTTCATATTTAATAAAATGTGAAAACCTTTTTCACCCTAGGAATCAATGGAATGCGACTTATTATATTTTTCTGAAAAGATATTGTTTGTATTTACATATGGAATACATGCATATGTATCATCTAATTCACAACCATTTATCTCTACAGTTTCCTTTAAAATATGTTGGGATACTGTCAAAATTCAGGAATTTAAATTTTAAAAAATACAATCCTTTCAGTTAAGAAATACTATATAGTTTGATATTGGAGTATATACATCATTAGAAAGTAAGTCCATTATAATTTTATGAATAAAATGATTGTAGTATAATAAATTTAATACATTTTTTCCAATGATACAATCTAATTAAATATTAAAAAATGTTCATCTTAAAAAATTGATGATATATGATAGTTGTAACACCAACAATCAATTTTTTCTCCCTCTTGACATTTTCAATAACACCCTAAAAAATTAATATATAATTTCATTTAAATAAGTTAATGTGTTTAATAGATTGTTCCAAATGACAGATTTACATATTGGAAAAAATCATATATTTAGGTATAATATCGGTATTTATATATAACCGTTAAAAAATAGATGTTCAATTATCAAGAATAAATTTCAAAAATTAATTTAAGAATTATATATATATATAATAAATTATTCTTTTACTATAAAATAAAATAGTTTGTTTTAACTAAAAAATAATAATAACAATTACTTATTTGAATATTATTAATATATAATAATATTTTTATTTGATACACATTATTATTTAATGAAAAGCTTAATTACTGATAAATTATTTTTGATATTAATAATTTCATAGACCAAATATAGTTCCTATGTAAAAAATCATAATAATAATTGCATTTAATATTTTGAAATGTAATTTACCAATTATGGCACTTATTAAATTTTATTTTAGGATTATATAAAGAAAGATATTTTATCTTGTTTGAATTTTTTTTTAAATATAATAATTTTTTAATTACTGTCAGGACCCGTCCCCTGGGCCCATGCATTGACTACCCCAAGCTTGACTTCCTTTGGACAAGGGCAGACGACTAGCACCAAAGGCGTAATTCCCTAAATCAGGAAAGGCATTGCCATTACAAATAGTAAGAAACACAACAAAGCACACAACTGGTTACAAAACAGTTGGTAAACTGTATAAAAAAGAGAGATGAAAAGTAAACGGGGCCTGAAATACAAGCCCAACTGTAAAGTACAAGAAAATGGAAATACAAGTAAAACTTAAGAATGTTTTGCCAACACATGATGGGTCATCCTCTGAGATCTCTACCTGATGGGTAGGTACAGAGAGCCTCCACAACACTCCACGTCCATCCGTCTCCTCTATGTACCATCCGCCATGCGGTCCACCTCTGGGTACCGTCCAGTCCTAGTACTCTCAGCCTCAGTCAGTGATGTCTGTCGACTTCCTCCAACACAATGAGATTCTGGCATAGCCCATGAAGGGTTGAGTATATCAATACTTTGTAGGGACCCTGAGACCCTCAAGGTCTCACAAAATCCAACAAGGATAAGCCAGAAAGTATGAAATCAACAGATAACCCCAATTAGGTGTATGCACACTCATATACCTATGTTATTAAGTAATCCATATCAATAATGATGAAAACACAGAAAAACAGACTCAGTACAAACCTGGATTTTATTCTAGGGTAGTATAAAATAAAATCCCTAGTCACATTATCAAAATATTAGATTTTGGAGAACTCATCCTCTATCGAGTCCAGTGGGCCTGTTATGACACCAAGGCGCTTCCCACTAACATTTGACTACTATGGTACTCCTCCTATTGAGAACTGTGGGTCTACCACGTCACCCAGATGCTCCCCACTGTGGGTCTGTCGTGTCACCAAGACGCTCCCCCTCATAGGCTGTGGAGGTACCCCTCCTGTCGGGTACCATGGGTCTGCCAAAACACCTAGACACTCCCCACTGTGGGTCTTCCGCGACACCAAGGTGTTCCCCACTGGGCTATTTGAGTCACTCTGATTCGAATCAGTCACCAGTGGTTAGGTCTCAGCCTGCTACTAGGTCTCCACACTATGCTCACTCGTCTATGGGAGGATGCCCTCCATGAGATACTAGTCAATTCTCCAACTTTCACTAAGTCCCTCGAAGATGTATCTCAATGGTATACCATTTCATGGAGGGAAAAACCAAACAATTCATGCCCAAGACACATTGGATGAGATGACCAAGCCATTAACCAAAAAAAATAGACGACTTGTTGGAATAAGGTATATATCGGGTAGTCAGACCTCGAGTACTTCCCATGTGCAACAGCCTGTGTAGAAATGATGATCGTGTATAATAGTAATTACATGGTGTGTGGTATGTTTACATGCCTTGTCCATGAAACTGGGGTCGACTCCATGTACGATGTACATGTGCTTGTACACGGCCTCAACCAGTGTAACTATTAGACGGGGTAGCCCGTGTCACTCGCCTTGCCTGGCTGTGTGGGGGAGTACATGCTAGTGTATTTCACCCCGGGTCCATGTATCCCCGAAATACATGTCGAGTCACGCATAGCCACCTATGCAAAGATGTTCGAGGAGTAAATGTCGTGTCGCTAGGCCATTTTCGTCATCCAGTGTCCATGTATTTCTTAGAATACATGCCGAGTCTCACGTATCCACCTCTACCAAGCTGCGTTATGATTTCACACCGTGTGACAGGGGTCAGACACTGTGTGATGTGCGCCTGACACCCATAACACTAACCACAATATGCCCATACTACAAGGCATGTTCTTCGGAAGTACATGGCGTGTATTCTTAAATTTTTTGAGAAACAATGCTTCTGGCCAGCGCTCCTCCTGTGATGCTGGTTCTTCATTCTAATGGTCTGATCGCCATGAAACTGCATACTCTAGGTCACCCCGATGAACTGAAATCATTACTGTCATTTTCAGGCCTCCTATTGGCTCCGAAAATACATTATGATTTACCCACTTGAGGAACAATCGAAGAACGATATTCCCAATCCAGTTAGATCTATTACCCCTATCATCATCGCACGTCCGTTATGTCGTTGTGATGTTGGGTCTTCTATTTGTTATCGTTGCGTCGCACAATGAACGTAAAAATATCCATTGTTCATCCCCAAAGAAGAACGCGAATAACACACCATAAGAAATACAACGATGGAATTGGGCATGTTAGTTTGGACCAGTCACTCCGCATTAGTTTGATACCATGAAGTTCAATAAGAATAAAACAACTTATGAGGAACAATAATAACATTGATCAAAACAAACAGACCCCAACCTTTTTTCGTTGTTCAAAGATTAAATCGCAGAAAGAATACTGAGGAGATTGTCATTTGTCATGTACGCCCCAGACATCCAATATCGAGCTCACACATCGGTTTTGGAAGTTGTTCCACGTCAGTAGGAGTCGGGGGAAGATGATTGATGGATATCGCTACTGGCATTCTTTGTTGGATGAACTCGTTCTTGGTTCTTCATTGGGAGATGTGGTTCTTTGTTGGGAGATGAGGTTATTTGTTGGAGAACTCTATTTCTTCCATGCTCTCTCTCAAGTTCCACCCAAAAGTCAAATTCCAACCAAAAAACTATATTGTCATATCCTATTAATCCGTTGGAATAATATTTCAATCGGATGAATTAATTAAATTGGATACACATAATCATTTCATGAGGTTGGAATAATTTATTTTAATGATGAGGATTTTTACCATTAAATGTTAGGGTATTTGATGAGTCTCCCCTACACATAATGGATGATTGATGGTTTCTCCCCTTTAATCGGGAGTTTCAGGGTTTTAAAAACCTAGGTGGTCCACACCATATTATTAATGAAGAGGAGGTTAGGTTTGGGTGGGCCCCCAACCATAACCTCTAATGGGATGTTAAGGTGTTGTGGTCCCCACCTCTATCTTCCATAAGAAGGCTTCAACAAACCAAAATAAAAATACAGATATAACTTTATTTTTATTTAATTCATATATTAAAAAACCAAAAACTAACTTTTATTCTTGACCCACAACCGTCGAGGTGAATGACTTCTTTATAGAATATTGTCTCTACATGTTCAATGATGCCCTCATATTTAAATTCTGAGCACCGGTTCAAAAGTAATAAATCCCCACTCGTACATTTATTGAACGTACCAAAACAAAACATCATAAATTGATTCCAAGAACAACAGGCCTCAGAATCATGTGATTTCTATTTTCGCATACTCGTAAAATTCCCATTTTATTAAACAAATTACATCGAAATTCTGGTTCTTTACATTCTCCCCACCTCAAGGCTTTACATCCCCATAAGACACAACTCATAACTAATGAAACAAGTGGGGGTACTAAGTACACATCTGAGCATCCCACTCCCATGTGCTCTCCTGGAGGTTCCCATGCTGCCAGCGAACGCAGACTAGAGGTATAAACCGTCCACATAGGACCCACTCCTGTCAATCCTCAATCTCCAATGGAACCTCTATAAATGTCTCCCCATCGTCGACGTCCAGCTCTCAATGGTCGATGATGAGATAAGGGTCGTGCATGTATATCCTTATCCCAGATACATGGAAGCCATAATGCACTTGGTGTAACTGAGGTAGAAGAGCTAAGCGGTAGGCCACCTCTCCTACTATGCTGAGTACGTGGAAAGGACCGATGAATCATTGAGATAACATTCCACCTAAGCCAAATCACTGTAGATCTCATCGAGGTGATACCGGTAGAAAGACATGGTCGCCATCCTCGAACTCCAGAGGCCTCCATATCATGTCAGCATATGACTTATGCCTACTATGTGCAGTTTTCATTTTCTCCTAGATGATCTGCACCATCTCCATAATAGCTTGTAATATCTCTGGTCCCACTAGTGATGACTCCCTAGGATCAGTCCTGCACAACTGTGATCTGCAAGGTCGCCCGTATAATGCCACAAAAGGTGCCATCCCAATGGTGGAGTGATATTTGTTGTTTTATGAAAACTCCACCAAAGGGAAGTGATCCTTCCAACTGTGACCGAAATCGGGGACCCAATCACACAACACATCATTAATGGTCTGAGTGGTCTGCTCAGTCTAGCCATCTATCTAAGGATGGAAGGTAGTACGTAGATGAATTTGCATCCCAAAAGCCTCCTACAACCCCTTCCATAGTTGGGATGTAAACCGTGCATCATGATTACAGACAATATAAGTGGGTACTCCATGTAGCCACAAAATATGCTACACATAGAGGCATCCCATTCTCTATAATGATCACTACACTCTGGTCTATAGGAAGTGGACCAACTTGGTGAGTCGGTCGACGATCACCAAAATCGAGTCATGACCTCTAGATTTACATGAATGTCCTATCACGATGTCTAGGGATATCCCATCCCACTTCCACTATGTGACCACTAAAGGATAAACCATGCCATCTGGAACCTAGTGCTCTGCCTTCAATTGCTGACCAGTGAGACACCTAAAGACAAACTCTTTAACTGCCTTTTCCATCCCTTGCCACAAGTTTTGTTGTCGGAGATCCTAGTACATCTTCACCACTCCAAGATGTACCATAATAGGGGTTCTGTGGAACTCTGTCCACACCTCCTTATGAAGTGACGCTGGCACCATAGTACATCCTCTATGAAGTATGACATGCTCCCCACCTTCAAAAAATCCTTCAGGTGCCTTCCATGTGGATATCTGAGGACGTCGTGTCTCACAGTCATCGTCCCCACAATATGCCACCCTGACTCGCTGAAGGAGTGGAGGTGTCAATGTGAGAGACTGTAGGAAATCTGATCCAACTCTATCCATAAAGGATATAATCAAAGCTTGTATCTGCTCTGTTACTTCACCTAATAGATGTATACCAGACCTCCTACTGAGTTCATATGCAACAACGTCCCCCTTCCTAAGAGTATAAACTATCTTGAATTCATAGTCCTGGATGAACTTAACACATCGTCGATGTATCGGGTTCAGGTTCTTCTGAGATAATATATACATGAGACTTTGATGGTAAGAGTACATAGTAAAACCCTCTCCCATCAGCTTTTTTCGCCACATATTCAAGGGAAAGACCACTACTTCTAACTCCATGTCATGGGTACGTAGTTCTGTTCATGCCATCTTAGATTTTGAGAACCATATGCGGTCACCGCATGGTGCTGATTCATGACACACCCAAGTCTGATCCCTAATGCGTCATAGTAGACTACATATCCTACACCTTCCTCTGGATTCCTCATGATGGGGGGGGGGCAAAAGTCAGCCTCTACCTCAGCTCTAGAAAGCACTGCTAGCATCTCTCCGACCACACAAAGGGTTTCACCATCTTATTCAAGGCTGATAGTGGTGTTGCAACTCTAGAGAAGTCTTGAAATAATATTAGGTAGTATCTAAACAACCCCAAAAAACATTTTACCTCCGTCACACTCTTGGGTGGATCTCAAACAAGAACCGCCTCAATCTTCACTGGATCTACTGCAACTCCAGACTCTGAGAATACATGTCCCAAAATGTGAAAGTCTCATATCCATAACTTTCACTTTGAGAGCATACCGTAAAGATGGTGCTCTCGAAGTGTTTTCAATACTACTTGCAAATGGTAGGCATGCTTCTCCTCAGTATTCGAGTAGATAATAATTTAATCAATGAAGATACGACAAATTGATCAAGGTATGGTTGGAAAATCCACTTAATGAGTCCCATGAACACTGATGGATCATTGGATACGCCTAAAGGAATAACCAAGAACTCAAAGTGGTCGTACTTACATTTAAAGGTGGTCTTCAGCACATCCTCATCTCAATATCTGAGCTTGTGATATACTGATACGAGGTCTATCTTCTAAAACCACTGTGCTACCTTTAGCTTATCGATGAGGTCGTAAACCCTCTGGAGTGGGTACTGGTTCTTCATGGTCACCAGGTTCAAGAGACACCAGTCGACACAAATCCTCAAACTCCCATCCTCTTTCTTGGCGAACAGAATCGGGGCTGCCAAGGGAGAAACATTGGGCCGAATGAATCCATTCCCATGCAAGTCCTCTAGAAATACCTTGAGCTCGCGATGCTCTATGGGATCCATCTGATATGCTGGTGTAGATATTGGTTCCATCCCGGGGTACAAGTCAATGTAGAATTCCACATATATGCTTTTATGTAGACCTATGACATCATCAGTGAAAACATCAGTCTACTGGTCTAATACTACATGATAATTTAGACTCTCCACATCAACTACTCTAAGGGTAAGGATGTCCAACTGATGAGTGATTCGCTACACCTTCCTTCAAGTATTTCCATAATGTGCTGCAATGGATCCCTTCTCACTGGTGATGTTTAACCCAGTCCCATCTGTGCGGACACACCACACATTGTGCGTAATATAGTCAATCTGAGTTTGGAATGTAGATAACCAGTCCATAACCAATATGACGTCGTAAGGACTCGGCGTTGCTACTAGGAGATCCCAGATGAATCTCTCGCCTCCCAGAGAAAGATCACACTGCTATAACTAGTGCATAATCATCGAGTGTGCTCTCGTAAGAGTGTCTAGACATAATGATCAAACCAATGGCTCCTTTGGAATCTCTGTGATCTGAAAAAGGGAAATATAAATGAAAGAGTGATTGTCACATGTGTCCATAAGAACTACAACTAAGGTGGAGTATACACAAATCCTTCCTCAAATCATCTCTGGAGCACCATGATCATAAGCCTCAGTTGCCTGGAGGTGAGATCTCCCATGTTCATCTGCTCCCTATGGTCGGGGTGGACCTCCTAGTGGAGATGGCGGTAGTACCCTAAAATTTCTTTCACATCCAACTTCATGACCAGCTCCTCTGACACATCCTCGTTCTTCCTGTGGACCACCTTGATCGAATCATTGCCTCTGCCTAGGCGGTCCTTCGACCATCTATTGATCATTCGAATGGCGGGTCAGACAGTCAGGATCCATTTGACCCTGGCCACCGTAAGAGAAACAATTCCCACTCCTGGAATATATGTCTCTGTCCCGAGTGCACTTTACAACCGTTCCAGAGTCATGTGGTCGTCCACCTATAGAGATGGTCCTCTTGGACCTCTACGACATTTTTCACCTTCCAGCTGCAGAGGACTTCGCTACATGTCGACTGGTGGTGGATCTCACTGCTGGAGACTGCTCAGCAAAAAAAAACAGTCCACTATGAGTTCTCTCTCTTGCACCCCTACCTACGTTGGGATGATTAGTTAGATCATCAAAGCCATCATCTCTTGACTGAGCCCCTGCTCGATGGTATGGGCCCTGAATAATGGGTCTCTCACCATATCGGTGGAGTTGCGGGAGAGTTCGGTGATCCTCGCTGAGTATTGTTCCACCGTCATGTTGTCCCACTATAGATGATGTTTCATTTGTATTCTCACTACACTTAGGGTAGTTAGAACAATCTCCGCCCGAAACAGACTCTCGAAGTCTACCCAGAGAAGTGTTTCCTCATCATGAACCTTGAGCATCAGGCTACACCATTTGCATGCTGATTACTGAAAGAGACTCATGGAAATGATCACGATATTTTCGGATGGTGTCCCTAAAAGTATGAGGACTCTAACCATAGCCTCTTGACAATACTCAGCTACCTACGGGTCCATCTCACCCTTGAACCTGGGTGGCCTCTGGCACTGGAACTCATGCAACACGCTCAGACTGTGTGCACTCTCTACTACGGGGGCTGGTGGCATCGGTGTCCCAACGGGTACTGGTAACACTGGTGCCTCTGCAGTGGTAGGGCCTCACACCGAGGCCTCATAGATCGATGGACTACCATCTAGTAAAACTCTCAGAACGCTCCCTGGTTATCCACGTGAAGGAATCTTGAAAGAAACAGATTTGACATGGTAAAAATATTATACCTACTGAGCTGACCTGGTTGAGCTAACTTAAAGAACACTTTTTAAACCACACACACAATCAGTGTTTTAATGCACTGAGTTGGAAAACATTAGTTAGGGTCACATTATGTAGAGAATTTGGCCGCCGCACCAACACTGGAGTCCCTGAACTGAAAACCACACATAGTATACTTAACAGTGTTTCTTCATAGAAAAGAAAGATCACAATCCAAATTTCAATGGTATAACCGACTCCTATGATACGAATGTGTTAGGACCCATCCCTCGGTCCCATGTTGTGACTATCCCAAGACTACCTTAGGGAATTGGATGGAGACTAGAACCAAATCTGTAATTCCCTATAACTGGGAACGAATTGCCTATACAAACATTAAACAGCACAAAAGAGCACACTTGTGGATAAAAAACACCGGGTAAACTATATATCAAAGGAGTGATGAAATGTAAAAGGACCTAGAAATAAAATCCCCACTTTAATGTAAAAGGAAATGGAAATACAAGTACAAATAAATAAAGGAAATTCAACATCTTCTGGGTCCTCCTCCGAGATTCCTATCTAAAGTGTAGGTACAGATAGCCTCCACAGCACACCACGTTCATATGTATCCTACATGTACCATCAAGCCATGTTGTCCACCTCAGGGTACCATCCAGTCCTGGTACTCTCAGCCTCAGTAAGCACTATTCGTCGTCTGCATCCAACACAATGAGGTGCAGACAAAGACCATGAAGGGGTGAGTATAATGATACTCAGTAGGGACCCTGAGATCCTCAAGGTCTCAGAAAATTCAACAAGGATAATCCTCAAAGTATGGAATAAAAAAGAAAACCCCACATAAGTATATTATTATACACATACCTATATTATCAATTAATCTATCTCAATCATGAGAAAAACACAAAAAAAAACAGACTCAACTCAAACCAGAATTATAATCTAGTGGTAGAATCAAATAACCTCCCCAGTCACATTATTGAATCCTTGGCTGTTAGAGAACTCCTCCTCTATCAAGTACAATGGGCCTACCATGAGACCAAGGCACATCGCACTAACATTGGACTGTTGAGGTACTCCTCCTGTAGAGTACCGTGGGTCTACCATGTCACCAAGGCGCTCCACACCATGGGTATGTTGCGTCACCAAGGCACTCCCCCTCATAGCCTACTTAGGTACCCCTCATATCGAGTACCGTTTATCTTCCGCGACACCATGACGCTCCCCACTGTGGGTCTTATGTGACACCAATGCACTCCCCACTGGGATAGTAATGTCACTCCAAGTTGAATCAGTCATTAGTCATCATGTCTCAGCCAGCTTATAGGTCTCCACAATATGCTTTCTCGTCTCTGGGAGGATCCTCCCCAAAAGCTGCTGGCCAATACTCCAACTATCACGAAGTCCCTCAAATAAGTATCTCAATGGTCATGCCATGTAATAGCGGGGTAATAAAAAAAATTGGTTTCTAAGACATAGAGGATGAGATGATGAAGCCATTTACAAAAAGTACATGGAGTGTTAGAATAAGGTACACGCTGGGTAGTCGGACCACAGGTACTGCCCATGTGGAACAACATCTGTCGAAAGGTTGTTCATATAGAAAAGTATGTATATGGTGTGTGATATGGTTAAATTCCCTATCCACGAAACTGGGGTTGAATCCATGTACAGTGCTCATGTGCATGTACAGAACCTCAACCCGTTTTTTCCATCCCATGTATCTGGTACATGGGGTCGCCCATGTCACGTGCCTTGCCTAGACATGGTGTGGAGTACATGCACGTGTACTTCACCATGTGTCCGTGTATCCCTAGAATATAGCTGACTCTCACGTATCCAACACTGCCAAGATGTGTGAGGAGCACACACCATGTCTCAAGGCCGTGTAATTCATCATGTGTATGTGTATTTCTCAGAATACACGCTGTGTCTCACGTAGCCTCCTCTGCCAAGCTGTGTGAAGAGTACATGTCAGGTGATAGGGGTCACACATTGTGTGATGCACATCTGATGCTCGTAACTCTAACTGTAGTACACCCATAATACATGGAATGTTCTTCAGAAGTACACATCGTGTATTCTGGAATTTTCCAGAAATAACGCTTCTGGACAGGGCGCCTCCTGTGATGTCTGTTGTTCATTATGACTTTCTGATCCCTATGAAAATACAGAATCAAGGACACCCCAAAGTTCTGAAATAAATACCGGAGTTTTTGGTCCTCCGATCGGCACAGAAAATAGGTTATAACTCACCCGATTGAGGAACGGTCGAAGAATGGTCTTCCCGGTCTAGTCTGATCTGTCACCCGATATCGTCGTTGCACCTCCGCCAGGTCGTCATGATGTTGGATCTTCAATTTGGAATCATTTTGTCACACAACGAACCCACAATATTCCATTCATCATCACCCATGAAGAACTCGAAGAACACACCACTAGAAATAATATGGAGGAATCGGGCGGTGTTAGTTTGGCACGATCCCTCTGCATTAGTTTGATCGCATGATTTTAAAGAGGAACAAAAAAACTTATGAAGAACTAGAATATCTTTGATAAAAAAACACATATAACATTATTTTTTGTTCTATGAAGAAGTCGTGGAAGAAAGATAGATGAGATCATCATTCGTTGCTTCCGCCGCACACTTCCAATCCCAAGCTCACACGTTAGTTGGGGAAGACGTTCGACATCGTTAGGAGTACGGGGAAGAAGATAGAAGGAATCATTTCCAACATTCTTCATTGGATGAACGTCTTCTCTGTTCTTCATTGGGAGATGCGGTTCTTCATTGGGAGATGGGGTTCTTCGTTGGAGAACTCTATTTATCCCAATCTTTCTATCAAGTTTTACCCAAAAGTCAAATGACAACAAAAAATAATAGATTTTGATATCCTATTAATCTATTGGCATAATATTCAAATTGGATTAATTAATTAAATTATCTCCACATAATTAATTCATGAGGTTGAAAAAATTTAATTTAATTAGTAGGATTGGCACAATATAATGTCCTGGAATTTGAAGAGGCTCCCATACACTTAATGGATGTTTTAGGGTTTCTCCCCTTTAATGGGGAGTTTCAAGGGGTTAAAACACATGTGGTCCCCACCATATTAATCATGAAGTGGTGGTTAGGTTCAGGTGTCCCGCACCACAATAACCTCTCATGGTAGGTCATGGTGTGGTGGTCCCCACATCCATCTTCCACATGGAGGCCTCAACAAACCAAAATAAAAATAAATCTACAACTTTTTTCTATTTAATTCATACATTAAAAACCCAAACACCATCTTTTATTCTAGACCTACTGTCGTCGAGGTGACCATTTTCTTAAGCGAATACCAGCACTGCGAGTTCAACGGTTCTCTCAGATTTCAATTCTGAGCACCGCTTCAAATGTTAAAAAAACTGACTCATATGTATACTGAATGTACCCGAAAAAAACATTATAAATTGATTCTGGGCACACCGGGCCACAAAATCATGCGACGTCAATTTTTGTGGACTCGTAAAAATACCATTTAATAAAAAAAGCATACATGTCAATTCCAGTTCTTTAAAATGGCATATATAAAAATTGGTTTACTTTTTATTAATGAATTGTTTAAAAAAAAATCAATTTTTTTTGAAAAATGCGGTTTTCATGAATCATGTAATTTTTATGACATTAATTTTATATAAAAATGACATAAATTATTTTTAAAACATTATATGTAATAAAATATTAATTTTATTAATAAATTTATTAAATATAAATTATATTTTGATATTTAAAAAAGTATGCAAGCATTTTAATAATTATAAAAAATGATACAATTATATATAATTTATTTACATCATTTTCATTGAATACCGTATATTTTAAGGGAGATTCATTTTTGAATTTTCTTAGATGCCTCATATACATTAATTTATTTATTAAAATTAATTTTATTTTATTGTAATTATTATCTATGAAAATTTAAAATTATATATAATTTTGAATCAGAAAATCGTTATTTTTAATAAAATCTATTTTTCTGTGATTAAATGTATTTATTTAAATATAATCTTTCCAAACAATTGGATATTCAATTAAAAAAATTATTTCATAATTTAGAATTATACCTATTAAATATGTTAAATAATTTAATATTAATATTTCTATAATAATAAATTAAAATAGATAGAAATTAATTTCCAATGTAAAATTATATATTTGTAAAAGTAATAGAGTTAAAAAAATTGACAAAAAACTAAAAGTTTTCCAACAAACAACTAATTTTTGAGGTGATTTTCATCATAATATATTTTTATTCCATTGTCTTCTCCATTACTTGGACTTGGAAACATGGCTAGTATTCTTACATTAGTGAAAATTTAATGGCTACTCACAATACTACCACTCCATTAATTTATAGATGGGAAACATCATCACCACTTCATGAATCAATTATCGTATTAATTTTTCATAAATAATATTTCATTTTTAACTATTATGACACAAAATATGATTACCAATATTCTTTTCATCATTCATTATCATTGAACCTTCATTTCAAAGGAGACATTGAAGGAAAATTCAAATCATTGTCATGTGTATTATCGTAAAATTATTTATATTTTTAATTTTATTCATTCTTATTTATTATATACATAATACTATAATGACATTAGTATCAATTACATACTATAATGTCACTATTTTAATGGTATTATTTTTTTTATTAATATACATCATCCATTAAGAAAAATAATTGTCGTTCATGCATTATTCATAATACATCCTCCACTGTGTAACATGTTCTATTTTCATTGACCACATTACAACGAAGGATATAAATATGGTATTAATGGATAATAATTATTTTTTAATATAATTATTGTTATGGTAGAAATAATAAATTAACTAATTAATTATTTTATCAACAAATGAAGACAAAAAATTGGATTGTTTGAAATAAACATACTAAGAGGGAAAACTATTATTCCAATTATGTAAAAATCACATATCTATAATTTCTTATTCTACATCAATAATATTCTAATATTTCACATTATAAAACACTGATGAGGATAATTATAGTTTTTTAATTATTTTTTAATTAAATACAAACTACATAATCATTTATTAAATCATGATTTTCTCGTGTTTGAATCGGTTTAACCACGTAATACAAATATAATATGAATTTACATCAGGAATGAATATATAAAAAATTAATTGTATAATGTAATTTTAATTTTTAAATAAATATTATTTTTTGTTTTGGTGATGTTATATCAATACATAATTCATTAATTAAGAAAACACTGTTTGATCATCTCAAATCACTAAAAATGTTAGTTTTTAATATAATCATAGTGGCTAATGACTTGGAAAGTCACAAAAAAATTATAGATATACCAAATATTTATAAATATGAACTATATTTTATTTTAAGGATCCATAAATTATGTAATTTCAATGAATAATGAACATAGATACATCTATAATGATAGTATTAAAAATGATCCAATCCTTAAACATGATATTTGAAAAATATATTGAATTCATGTAAAGAATTATTATTTATGATGTATATGAATGGAATGGGATATGATATGAGTTCTTAATTCATTGATTATTAAACTTTTATTTATTATGAATGATATAAAATTGAATTCATGGAAGGCAATACAAGAGGGAAGGGATTCATATCACATTCCACTCAGTGAGAATAGATTTGTAATATATAATTAATTATTATTATTTTGTATATAAACCCTAATTAAAATATATTTTCATGAATTAAATTTTAATAGTTACATTTTATGTTAAATTTATCCCCCCACCCACTCTTCCACGTGTATTTTATTAATGTATAACTAAAATCAAAACTGTATTTTTTCTCAATATTGATTCAATGAGACATGACACATATTATTCATTGTGTTCTACTTATATGGGTTCTAATAATTTAATATCCTATGAATGTTTTTGTTTCCGACGCTTTCGCCGGGGTGCTCGCGCATCCGTCCGTTAGGGGGGGACGCGCGGCTTTGTTGCCCCGTATTCCCGCTTTCCAAAGGCGGGCGACATTCGTTCCTTATTTAGGGACGTCTTCTCCTTGATCGAAACGGGATGATGGGATGTCGGTTCTTCCTTCCGTGGATTCCTCCTCAGAACTCATCACCTAGTCTGGGTCTCCCTCATAGATTTAATACGTAGTTCGTGAAACTCTTCCCAGTGCCATGTTTCCATGGGCGCCGGTTAATTACGCTACTTCTGTCGGGACATTCCAAAGGATCCAGTCAGGGCAGCAACCTTCGGTCAGGGGAGTAGTCACGTTGAGGCATCAGTAGCGTGTCTGGATGCTGGGGTACCTGGCATGTCCGTCTGTTATCCTTGACCACAAGGCTTCTCGAGGGCGTAGAAGCCCGAGGCATCCCACATCGAGCGCGGGGAATTACATGTCATAGACACGTATCTGAGGTTTTCCTCATCTTCCCGTGTTCAACACAGGGTATGCCGCGAGTTTAACGTCTAGCGGAGACGGATGAGAGTGAAATGGGACCATCGCAGGGGGCGACAGTGAAGTTGGGCTTGAGCCTTGACGAGGCTTCCTACGTATCCCCGTGGCAGGGAATCAAAGTCCGCGTAGTTCGGGATGGTGCCGGTAAACCGACGTGAAGCTGGACCTTGGTCCGAGGGGAGTTGGGCTTGAACCTCTGGGAGGGTTCCTACGTACCATGCCTTGACATGGATCAAAGTCCTCGTAGTTCAAATGGTGGGTCGCAATGGCTTACCACTGGACCGGAATGGGACCCGACGTGAATGAGCGACGGGTGGGCTTGAACCTCGTAGAGGCTTCCTACGTACCATGCGTTGACATGGATCAAAGACCTCGTAGTTCAAATGGTGTTTCGCCGGTGAACCGACGTGAAAGCAGACCATGGTCCACTAGTGGTGGGCTAGAACCTCGTGGAGGCTTCCTACGTACCATGCCTTGACATGGATCAAAGACCTCGTAGTTCAGGTGGTTGGGTCGCAATGGCTTACCACTGGACCAGAGTGAAGTTTAACGTCATGCTGGACGTAGGTAGAACACGACGTGAATTTGGTGATGGGTGGGCTTGAACCTCGTGGAGGATTCCTATGTACCATGCCTTGACATGGATCAAAGACCTCGTAGTTCAAAGGGGAATGTAGTTTAACGTCATGCCGGATGAAGATGGGACCCGGCGTGAAGAAACGATGGGTGGGTGTGTCGGTGAACCGACATGAAAGTAGACCTTGGTCCACTATTGGTGGGCTTGAACCTCGTGGAGGCTTCCTACGTACCATGCCTTGGAACGAATCAAAGTCCCCGTAGTTCGTTAGGATGGATGGGTCGCAATGGCTTACCACTGGACCGGGGTGCAGTTTAACGTCGTGCTGGACGGGGGTGAAACTCGACGTGAATGAACGACCGAGCAATGTGGCTTGAACCTCGCAGAGGCATCCTACGTACCATGCCTTGACATGGATCAAAGACCTCGTAGTTCAGGTGGTGGGTCGCAATGGCTTACCACTGGACCAGAATGGGACCCGACGTGAATGAGCGACGGGTGGGCTTGAACCTCGTAGAGGCTTCCTACGTACCATGCCTTGACATGGATCAAAGACCTCGTAGTTCAAATGGGGTGGTTTTATCAGGGTCGGTGCTCACTCTAAGCCCACGTGATTCATGCTCGGTTTGAGAAACAAGAGGTTGCATGGACCTGACGATCACGTCGCGAAGGGTGCGTCCATGAGAAGTGAAGAGGGGCTTACGCGTTGGGCGGCCCATGGTGTTGGGACTTACTCCAGGATGGAGGCCCATGGCGCGACAGAGCGCGGGGAAGATGGACCTTGGTCCGACGATGGGAGGTGCCTCGTTCCCTATCACGTCCTCCACTGACCTTGGTAGTGGGGAAGTACCGAGATGCACGGGTGCAATCATCCGTACCAAAGGTTAGGGACTTACGCTCTGAGGCGACCCTTCCCCTGCAAACATACACCACTCCGACAAGGAGGATCTCATTCCATGTGCGGAAGAGTTCCATTCCTGTGGAGACGAGTGGTGTAATGATTGTTCGAGCTGGGGGGACCCTTCGTGAGGGAGACGAGGTTGGGTCACAGTTTAACGTCATGTGTTGAGGACGTGGTGCTTGGCAGTTTAACGTCCTGCAGCTCGGACGAGGTGGGTTCACTCCACACCCCTAGGGCTTACATAACCGGTACCCTCTGGTCCTTGGGGAAGGGAAGGTGTCGGTAAGGCCATGGTAAAGGGGGGTCGTGGGAGGAACCACCGAGGGGTCCACGTTAGCGTGGCTATGCGAAGAAGCAATAGCCGTTAGCGTGCCTATGCGAAGAAGCATTAGGCGAAGCAACGCTACGGGAGGTGTTGTCCATGGGACTTTGAAATCACATCGTGCAAACCTGGAGGGTCGCACGGAAAGAGGAATCGCTAAGCAGAGGAATGTGCTTCGCGAAGTGGGGTGCCTTGGCCTTAGCATGGGGCATAGGTGAGAGTGGGAGGTGCTTCGCGAAGTGGAACAGTGTTCGCGGAGCACTACCTCGCGAAGAAAGAGTGGTTCGCGAAGCAGGGTCCTGCGAAGCAGTGTACTTCGCGAAGTGGAGCGATCCTGCCTTAGCATAAGGATTACTCCTATGGGTTGGGTGTTTCACGAAGCACAAGTGCTCCGCGGCTGCCCGGGTTCCCTTGGGAATCCACTTCCTTTGCGAACGCCCTTGAGCATCGCGAAGGGCATCCCTCTCGGAAGAGGGGCTCAAAACGAAACAAATCAGAGTCGTCTCGCGAAGTAGAAATACCTCGCGGAGCTCATGATTCCTGGGGCAAAGTGTGCTTCGCGATTCGGGAGAGGAGAAGCCGAAAGGTCGGATTGTCCGTCTTCGGGAGTCAGGGGGAGTCGAGTATTTATAGGGAAGGGGCGCCGCGAAGCAGGGCTCGCGTGCCGCCTTCGGGGCTTCGCGGCGGCTCGCGAACGTCAAACGGGTTCGCGGAGGATTACCGCCTCTGGAGCTTCGCGGCGGCTCGTGAACGTCAAACCGGTTCGCGGAGGCTTACCGCCTCTGGAGCTTCGCGGGGCCACCAAGGTTGGGACGCTTCGCGGCGGGGCTTCGCGGCTGTGCTTCGCGACTGTGCTTCGCGAGGCAGCGCACCGACTGTCTTTTTCGTTCCTTCCATTCGGGCCACATTTTTTGCGCCAACAAATGCCCCCCCTCAGACTTGGAGCCGCGGAGGCCAAAGGGTCGAAGTCTGAGGGAAAAAATCGCCAAAATTGTCGGTGGTTCGTGATGCGGCATCGCAGAGGGGGGCCCGCGCTGCTCGCCGGGGCCGCGGATCCGGACGCGCCGCGATGCTTCGCGCGGGTGAGGCGCGCCGCGATGCTCCGGGGTCGTCGCCTATAAATAGGGGGTCCGCCCTCTTTTTTCTTCACGTGCCTTGTCTTTTTGTGCACTCTCGATTTTGCGAAGCTCCGCGTACTCCGCGACAGCACTCCGCGAATCGAGCTTCACGGTGAACCGCGGGTCTCCGACTCCGCGTCCGCGCTAGGCGAACTTCTTGTCGGGCTTGGCCAGACTTCGCAACTTGGTCTCGCGACCGATCTTCGCGATTCCACTTCGCGGTCGAGCTTCGCGATTCATCTTTGCGGCCGTGCTTCGCGATCCAGGGGAAAAACTTTTCTGAGGGTCGACATTAAAAATGGCCCATCAGGAAGCTGTGCTGGGAGTGCTTGCAGATGCCGCTCGCCGGGATGAGATGGCCAACCGTCTTGGCTTATGGGAAATGGTTCGCAGCCATTCGGACCACACTTCCTTGACAGACCTGCTGTCGGAAGGTCAAAGGGAGTACCCGCAGTGCAAGAAACTGCCGTTGTACGGCTTCGGGCTGAGGGATGACGTCTTCATCCTTGAGGCAAGAAGGGATGAACCAGCTTGCTAGTTTAGGAGCACACCATGCCAGCACCAATGGTTCAGGGCAGCCGATGGTCACGCACAGGAGGATTTCACACCCGTAACCGCTGATTGCCTCTACAATCATGTGAACGACATTGACGGGAGGCCACTGCAACCGGAGACGTCCCCTCCTCTCTACCGCACCATGCTGAAGGCGGCTCTGCAGGATCCAAAAAAGGGATGGTCCGATGAGTGGGACGTACGCCAGGGCGGCAACTTCACCGATGACTGGGCCTGGGCCTACTGGGTAGGCGCCTCCTGTGAGGAGTTCGAGGCCGAGCTGAGGAGAGTGGGATTGTATGACGCGGCATGGGCCTCCCAGTTCCACATTTATCAACCAAATCAACTGATGCCGGAACTGTTGAGTAGATGGTCGTCCAGAACCAAAACTTTTCACCTGCATCACGGGGAGGTGGGCATCAGCCTGTGGGATGTCCACCAGATTTCCGGGGTCCCGATCTTGGGGGCCATGTATGACGAGTTCCTCCCCGTTGCCAGCGTGTGGGGAGATGCTGAGCAAATGCCACGGCTGGCGTCAGCGCTGGTGGCGCTTGTCCCTGGAGAGGACAAGGAAGCAGTGAGGGATGTCCACTTCAGAAGATGGTTCAAATGCTTCCTGAACTTCCCAGAAGATCGAGAGTTCCCTCCAAGGCCTCGAACTTGTCCGAGGGCAGCCCAGCGGGGCAAGGGACACTCGTACTGGCGTGTCTTGGAGGACAGCCAATGGAAGACTTGGGGTTTCAGCGTCAGCACCGAACAACAGCCAATAGTCAGGCTGGCGGCGTTCATCGCGGATCTCATCTGTGGGTGGATCCTATCGGTGAGAGATACAAGCATGGGGGTGCAACCCAGCTCGTTCATCATGGCATCGATGTTGGCCATGGGGCAGCGGGTCAACCTGGGGATCCCGATGCTCGCCAAACTATACAGAATACTGCGGCGTATTAGCGAGGGCAAGAAGCCGCCAAGAATATGAGGGCCCTTCCACCTCCTGTATGGGTGGATCGCGACGCATATCAGGGAGATTTACGAGTATCCAAACCCCATTTCGCCACCGGGATCAGACTTTTGCCCCTCCATTCTGAACGCAGTTGGGAGCTTCCCATTCAAACTGGCCGTTCCGATGGTGCTGAATAAGGTGTGGAGGGCGGACGATTTCAACATTCATCCCTTCCCACTGCCGACGGGGAGGCTTACTGATGATGGACGGGGGACGCAAGAACATCGGGCTTACCTCCTGGCCTTCCGAGGTGGGGTTTTGGTGGCTCGGATAGACCGTGAGCCAATCTGTGAACCGTACACCCCGTATCGTTTTGCGAGGCAGTTCTGGTGCCTCCAGCGGCTGACCCCGCAGGTATACTGGGAGGTGCGTCACGAGGAGCACCCGTGTGTGATGAGGCAGCTGTGGCTCATGATCACACGTGAGGATGGAAGGATGCAGATCGCATTGCCTCCGTCCACCGCCGCTTTCGGCTTAGTGAAGGAGTACGCCATCAGCTGAGAGGCCGCTTACCCCGGGGAGATGCTGAAGCAGCCAACGATCCGGGTTGGCGACGGTGGGCCTCCATTATCTCGAGGTCGGGGTCAGAGGGCAGCTAGGGCCGCTCGCGGCAGCGGGGCTGCCATGGTAGAGAGACCCGCACCGGCCGAGGGTATGGTAGCAGCGGCGGATCCGGTGGTTCCGGGAGAGCAGGGTCATCCGGAGGGGCGGCCACCGAGGGGATTCCGTCGGATATCCGCTCAGGCTCCGGGGAAGCGGCTGCGTCACATCGTCATGGCAGAAGATGTCGTCTTTCCGGAAGCTTGGGATATTTGGGATGTCAACTGGCAATTCCTCAGCCCACCCGAGATGTGGGCCCACTTGAATCACCTCGGGATGAAACTGCCGGGCATAGGCCCAGTTCGGGCTGGATTCATGTTGTCTCCGGCGGAGGCGGAGCAATACTTGAACGAGCTGGAGGATTACATCCACTCCAGCGGTGTTCCTCGCCCAATGACAGATCAGGTGAGGGTACTGTTGAATCAGACGGTGCCCCCACAGTTATCGGCTGCCGATCTGAGGGAGCGCTTCCCCTTGCCGGAGGAATCAGGGGACTCTTCTCAGGGGGACGAGGCTGGAGGAGGGAGCCCGTTGGAGGAGGGCGAGGTCGGAGACTGAAGCTCAGAATCCAACGACTTCGCGGAGGCTCTCAAGGTAGCATTATGAACTTCTCTTCTTACGATCCGTTCTTGAATCCCTATGGACTTCTCACCAATGCTCGAGCCATGCAGGAAGAACTTGTTCGTAGGCCTCGTTCTCGCTCCTTGGCGGGTGATGTCGCGGGACCTTCAGAACCCGCGCCTATGGCTGCATCTAGTTCTACATCTGGTGGGACCAGGGGGTCTGAGGTGGCTCCTCTGGACTCTCCAGGCCTTCCAACAGTATACGGGGGGCCTCGTCTCGGAGTCCCATCAGTACCGGCCCAGGAGCAGCGCTCGGAGGTCGATCTTCGTAAGTCTCCTCCACCGGTCTCCTCGTTGTCAAACGTGGGCCATGCCAACTAACGTTTATGTCTCTTTCTATCATACAGTTCTCCGACTGGCGTGGGCTGCTGCAGCGAGGCTGGTCGGGATGTCTGGCGGCGTCCCTCCCAGGGGCATGTCGGTGATGGTGACGATAGTCCCTTCACCTTCTCAAGTTGCGGCGCACACCATCACTGGCGGGACCACCAGCAGGGCCATACCTGAAGTCATCGAGGTGGACTCTGAGGAAGAGGATCAACCGGTCAGTCCCAGTCTGGTCGTGCCCGCGCCGGCGTCAGGTGTCGTACCAGACTCAACACCAGATGCAGATCCCGCTGAGGAATTCCTGCAGGCATATCCTGCGTACAAGCCTCCCGACCGCGCGGATTGGGACGAAACGGCCTCTAACGAGGAATACAGCAGCATAGTCCGCCGCCGGTCGTGGAAGCTGATCACGCACTTTATCAGGGAAACTCCCCAAGCGCAATGGCTGGCCGAAATGGATAGGCTCCGCTCGCGGTTGCGCGAACTGTGTGCCGAGGGACTGGATGCCCAACGCCCTCACGCGCTCATCCGAGACCTCATGGCTGAGAAGATCTGGGAGCATGATCGTGGGATGAGCGTGGGATGGCAGAGGAGGAAGGAGACCAGCATTAGGAAGCTCCAGAAGGCTGAAGGCGAGGTCCAACAGATGCAGATCCGGGCCAACGAGCTTTCAGCCACTCTCGATGCGCAGTCTGAGCTGGTCTCACGATTGAAGACCCGGCTGGAAAAGGCTGAGGAGCACATGGGGCAGACCTCTGGAAGGAAGGCTACCGTTCGGGCCGAGGTAGAAAGGGCTAGAGCCAGGGTTGACGAATTACGCCCCGCCGCTGCTGAAGAGGAGCGTGAGTTGAATCAGCGGCAACAGGCTTTGGACGCCGCAAGTCAACAGGTGGCGGAGCTGCAACGCTCCTTTGACGGGGTCAACCCGTCCATGGGGGAAGTCAACCCTCGAGTATTGTAGCGAACCCGAAAGAAACTTTTATTAACACTTTTCAGCTTCAACTCTTTCTTTCTCCTTTCTTTTGAGTTCCGTAGCACGCACGATTTCCACTGTTGAATTGCCTTGTTACATCCCTACAATGTATGCGGGACGTTTGACGACAATTCCTCAAGCCAGTCCAGATTCCTGAAAGATGGGGAAGGCTTGATCGGAGGAGGAACTTCCAGGATAGCCGAATTACTGTTTCTCCAACGTGCTCTTATGCACGAACGGGGCAACACCAGGGGAGCTGAAATCGGTTCATACAGATGAAAATGGGAAGTGTGAATCAAGATGCCCAAATTCGGAACACTGTGGGGATGGCGTGACAATAATGGACAACCGTTAACCGTGGCGGACAAACGGTATCCTTACTGCGTTAGCCTGAAATGGGGACAACAAATGAGTATCGACCGCTGACCATATTCGCAATACAGGATTTTATCAATTTGTTGTCTATCAATCTTCCAGGATGTTGGCCTAGGATAGTTGGTGGACCATAGGTCAGACATCCATACTGTTAGGGGGTCCTTCCAGACATGACCAGTCATCCGGAACGTTGGCCCAGGATGGTAGGTGAGCCGATGCGGCACAAGACCAGGCCATTTGGGGGTTCCTTCAGACATGAAAGAGGACGAGGTTCCGAATAAGGGACACGCAAAGAGTGGAACATGGAGTGGTGGTTTGTTCAAATAGAATCCAACACCTTGGTAGTTGCACCACCGTGGTGGGAGTACGCCAAATTGGCACATCGGCCTGATCACGGATCATTCTTTCTTCCAGACAGGGCCTCTGGCGAGGGCTGGAAATGGGGAGGAACAAGATTTCATGATTCCAGGGGCTGAACCCTAGGTGAAATGCCTGGGTGTCTCTACGTATCCCACATGATGATGGGAATCAAGCCGCACGTAGTTCTGGAAGCGCAGTTTAACGTCATACTGGACGAGGAGCAGCCTGACCGTGTTGGTACACATCCAGCCAAAACTACTAAGCCCACGTGAGTCGTGCTCGGTGTGGGAAACAAGCAGCAGTGGTGGGAATTTCCCGACGCAGAGAGGGGCAGGTTAGGGAAAAGGGATGCTCGGTGACTACCGACCCGATGAAACTAACACGATCATTCAGCGCACCTAGATGCGTGAAGAGAAAGAGCCGAGTATGATGGAGTTTCACTTGAACATGAGGGAGTGGAAATGTGTGAATCATGACGCTCGAGATTCGGATCACGATGATAGCGGCGTGGCGATAGAGGATTACTGCGGACCATGTTCGCAACACAGCATCCTATCGCGTTATCCTAAAATGGGGACAAACAAATGAGGGTCGACCGTTGACCATGTTCGAAACACGGGACCATGTCACAAATGTTGTCGGATATCCGTAGGGACGTTGGCCCGAAGCGATTGAAGGACCCTTAGGTCCAGCATTCATGGAGAGCCCTTAAGCTTAGTATCCACGTCGTCCGAGGGTCCTTTTGGATGTGGAAGAGGATGGGGATCCAAATAGTGAGCTCACGAAGCCTGGTCATGAGGTGAGGGAAATGTCCCTGTGAAAATCCCATGTTTCGGAATTTTTGTCAAAACACATCTGAATACGTCAACGAAATGTATTTAGAGAGAGGGAGCAGATTCATTTCCCTTGGGGAGATCTTAGTTTATGGTCATAGAACTCGGACCATGGATGGGAAAAAGGGATCAGGGGACGCATGACATCAAAACCTGCCGTGAATAAGGACATGGTCCCACTTACCATGCATTCTCTGGGGAAATGCTCGAGTCGAGGGACCGAACACCAGGGTTAGGCTGGGCCCGCGGGGAAGTACCCGGGTGCTCCTACGTATCTCATAAGGATGAGAATCAAGCCATACGTAGTTCTAGAAGTGACATGGTAGGATACCAGTGCCAGTGGAAAAGGGGAGTGCGGACGTGGCCCTTGCACTAAAGAAGCGGAATTTGATGTATCTTGTTTGTTCTTTAAGGTGAATGGGTTTTTTTTGTGAAGCGACAGGCCTAGAATAGTAGGTCGTGATGTCGCCACATGAATCAAGCCATGATGGGCGTTTACAAATGGCATGGCATGTGACTAATACCCAACGTGATGTCCTCTACAGCGAGGTCACCACAATGCGGTGCCGTTTTTCGTCGTGCGGCCAGGACGATAATGTCACAGTTTAGGGTCGTATGATAGGACCAAGCATGCATTTTATCGTCATGCAGCGCAGACGTAGCAGAGACGATGCTAGGCGGGAAATGTGTGTGGTGTTATAAAACACAATTGACGGAGACATGATCCCACATCATATTGTACGCCATTTGGAGGGGGAAACCTTAGGCCGAGGGGCCTATACGGAGGTGAAACAGGGAGAAAGACTGGCTTCATGAATGGGTTGTACCCGGAGACAGGGCGTCTGGGCGGTCCTACGTGTCCCATGAGGATGGGAATTTGAACGTAGTCCCGAATGGGTCTTCTTTTATGGTCTTAGAGCTCGGACCATGGGAGCCCCAAAGGGCGCCAGATTGTAGCTTTTTCCCCCTAACATGCAAAGGTGCACTGAGGGATAGCGCCAAAAGTGTCGAGATTCCACCTGGACATGATGGGGTGGAAAATGATGTGAATCATGCAACCAACATTCAAGGACTGATGGAGCTGGCGTGACGACATAGGATTACTGCTGACCATGTTCGCAACACATCATCCTGTCGCGTTAGCCTGAAATGAGGACTAACAAAACGAGCATCGACCGCTGACCATATTCGCAATGCGGGATTTAATCGATTTGTTGTCTGAAACCCTGGAGGGTGTTGGCCCGTGTCGGTAGGAGAGCCCTTGGGCGTAGTATCTAGGATGTTCTTGGGGGTCCCTCCGAGTTGTGAAAGATGATGGTAGTCCGAATAGAGGGGAACACGAAGCTTGAAAAGTGGAAGGAACTTGATCAAGATGAATCTGACACTCTTGGTCCTAGACTAGAGTGCTCTTAATACATGGGTGAACCACTGCAGGGAGTCAAGGTACTCAACCTTGAGGGTGATCGAGAGATGGAGGATTCCCAGGGGAAGGGTGCATGGTGCCCAAAACCTTGTATCATACCTACGCACCCCCCGCTGGAGAGGGATGGACCAAGTGGCCTAGGTGACCGGGAAATCAGGAGATCTCCCAGAGGTGGGGCTGGACCCGAATCTTAGACATTCAGGTGGTCCTACGTATCCCATGGAGATGGGAATCAGGCCACACGTAGTTCTAAAGGGTGCCTTTTAACGTCATGCAGGACAGAGGTCGGGAGGACTGAACCTCAGAATGGGGCGTGCGTGGTGCAGCTATTGCAAACCCATCGTGAATGAGGACGTAGTCCTACACTATGCCACGCAGCCCTGTGATCAGGGTCCTGAAGGCGGGATTAGAGAGGTAAATTTTCTGAACTCAAGCTGGGTTCGAAGACAAGGGGTCTTGAACGTAGTTCCAGATGAGAGTCTTAGTTTATGGTCTTAGAGCTCGGACCATGGATGGTGACAACTCCCGAGTAAGCACAGATGTCAACCCAATCCCTAAGCCCACGTGAGATAAACTCGGTGTGGGAAACAAGGGGGGTATCCTCATTGCAATTCTTGGGGCGTCCATCAAAGGGGAGTCAGCAGAGAATTTTGAAGGACACCTTTGATGTAGCTTGTTCCTCGAACGCGCAGACGTGCACGGGGGAAAAGTACCAAGAGTCCCATGAATCAACTTGGACATGATGAAGTGATGAAGGGTGTGAATTGTGTACCCGACATTTGGGCTTAATGGGTTTGCGTGACGACAGAGGAAAACTGTTATCCATGACGGAAACACAGCGTATGTATCGTGTTAGCCTGTGGTGGGAACAACAAACGAGCATCGACCGCTGACCAAATTCGCAACGTGGGATTTTATCGATTTGTTGTCTGAAACCCTGGAGGGCGTTGGCCCGTATCGGTAGGAGATCCCTTGGGCATTGTATCCAGGCCGTTCTTGGGGGTCCCTCCGGGTGTGAAAGATGATGAAAGCCCTGATGCGAGGATACGCAAAGCCTGTAAAGAGAGTGCAGACGTGTCCGAGTAAAGCTTGGCATTCCAGGTAATAAACCAGAGTACTCTTAAGCACATTGGTGAACCGCCGTAGAAGAGGGATCGACGAAACAACTCAGTAGGGGGGTGGGAGCATGGCGTGGTCATCACGAGACCGTCGTGAATGAGGACATAATCCCACACTGCACCATATGATCCCCTCGTGGAGAAAGGATGGGCCAAGGGGCCAAGATGGGATGGGAATTCCCGAGAGATGGGGTTGGACCCGAAGCCTAGACGTTCAGGTGATCCTACGTATCCCATGGAGATGGGAATCAAGCCACACGTAGTTCTTGAAGTGCAGTTTAACGTCATGCAGGACGAGGATGGGAGTAATATACTCCGAAACAAGGGAGGTGTACGGTATGGCGAAGAAGCCGAAGTGAATGAGTACGTAGTCCTACACTGCGCCACGCACCCTGGTTAAGGGGGGAACCTGGGCCGTGGCCTGGAAAGGCCAAGGGGCCTAAGGTCAGGCATCAGTCTGGAAGAACTGACTGGTTTGTAGTTTAACGTCTTACATGAGGACGTGGGGCCATGGGCCCAAGGAGGCCAAAGGGCCTGAGGCTGGGCCTCGTAGGGGGAGTTGTACGGCATGGTACATGATCCCGACATGAATGAGGACGTAGTCCCACACCACACCGTACACTCCGGGTGAGGAATCCTCGACCGTGGCCCGGAGAAAAGGGAAAGTTATCAGTCAGAAAGGTCTGACTGGTTTGTAGTTTAACGTCTTACATGAGGACGGGGGGCCAGGGGCCCAAGGAGGCCAAGGGGCCTGAGGTTGAGCCTCGTAAAGGGAGGGCGTACGGCATGGTACATGATCCCAACGTGAATGAGGACGTAGTCCTACATCACACCGTACACCCTTATGAAGAATCCTGGTCCGTGGCCCGAATCGCTAGCACCACCTGGGGAAAGTTTGTCACCTTGGGACAGAATCCCAGTCAAGGAGCAGGTGAAGCTCAGTTGTGTTCATCCACGAAAGGGGCAAACACCTCCAGGGGGAATATGCAGCCGGATCGAGGCTTGCTCGACGTGGTTCGGGGCAAAAGTGTGCGCCCTGCCATGTCTTGACCTGAGGGGAAGATTTTGGCTTTTGGGCTGGGCCAACGGACGAAATGTCCGGGCATTCCTACGTATCTCATAAGGATGAGAATCAAGCCATACGTAGTTCTTGAAGGCCATGCAGTTTAGCGTCATGCGGTGAGGACGTGGGAGGGTAGAAGAACAGAAGTGGGCGCATGGTGCGACCTTTACAATCATTGCGTGAGTGGGGTTGCATGAGCGGGGCCAAGAAAGCCCACTCCCTGCTACACAAAGATCCTCCAAGGAGACTATCCCAAGGGGGAATAGTGGAAGAGAAAAGCTTGGGGTTGGGCTCAAGACGAGGCGTCCGAGCGTTCCTGCGTATCCCATAAAGATGGGAATCAAGCCGTACGTAGTTCTTGACATGCAGTTTAACGTCATGCGGGACGAGGGGCATCTCATTCGGGGATGTGTACGGTATGGTACATGATCCCAACGTGAGGACGTAGTCCTACACCATACCGTACGATCCCGTATGAGTGTAAGTCGGAGAGAAACGAGGGGGCCTGGGGCCAAACCGCGGTGGAGACGGGGCCAGGGGCCTAAAGAGGCCGAGGGGCCTGAGGCTGGGCCTCGGTCAGGAAGACCTGACTGGCTTGCAGTTTAACGTCTTGCAGTGAGGACGGAGAGGCAGTTTAAGGTCATGCGGGACCAAGTCGCAGTTTAGGGTCGTGTAGGACCACTGCAGTTTAATGTCGTGCGGGACCCTCTCGCAGTTTAGGGTCATGCAGGACCACTGCAGTTTAATGTCGTGCGGGTCCCTCTCGTAGTTTAGGGTCATGCAGGACCACTGTTTTGCCCTAGGCGAAGTATCGCTTGAGGAATTTGGCGTTGGTGGGAGGGGTTACACGCTCTCCATCTGTGGTCACCAAGGAGTATGCTCCATTAGGGTAAACCTTATGGATGATATAAGGCCCTTCCCATTTGGGTTCTAACTTGGGTGGTTTCCTACCGGGAATCATTGGTGCTCGAAGGGCCAATACCAGGTCACCCTGTAGAAAAGAGCGAAGACGAACCTTCTTGTCAAAGGCCCTCGCTATCTTGTCCTGATGCATTTCCAGATTGTGCAGGGCACGAAGCCGGTTCTCGTCCAGTGCCTCTAATTCAGCTAGACGGATCTCGGCTACCTCATCTGATGTCTGATGATCATAAACTGCAGTGCGTAGCGACGACAGCTGGATCTCAATGGGTAGGATGGCCTCAGCTCCATACACCAGGGAATATGGGGTCACCTGGGTAGAGTTGCAAGTCGTCGTCCGGTAAGCCGAGAGGGCGTTGGGGAGCTTGTCCGGCCAACTCTTCTTGTTCTGACCAACCATCTTCTGCAGAATGTTAGAGAGGGTCTTGTTGAACGCCTCGATCTGCCCATTCGCCTGTGCGTGGTAGTAGGAGGTATGGTTCGACCGGATGTCGTACTTAGTGTACAATTTCTTCAATTCAGCTGCCTGGAAGTTGGTGCCGTTATCAGTGAGGACAGCGTGAGGGACTCCAAACCAGTGGATAATGTTGGAGCTCACAAAGTGAACGATGGAACGGGCCTTGACCTCGTTGAGCGGAACTGCTTCTGCCCACTTGGAGAAGAAATCTGTAGCCGTCAGGATGAACCTGCACTGGCGGGCTGTTGCCAGCGGATACGGTCCCACTACATCAAGTCCCCATACCTCAAATGGCCAAGAGTACTTGGTGGGGTGGAGGGGTTCTGGCGGCCGATGCAAGAAGTTGGCGTGTACTTGGCACGCGTGGCATCTCTTGGCATATCCAATACAATCGTGGATCATGGAGGGCCAGAAGTACCCTAACCTCCGGATTTGCTGGGACAGCTTCGGCCCAGCTTGATGGGTGCCACAGGAACCGGCGTGAACCTCTTGCATAAATTGATGTATCTCTACTCCTTGGATGCAACGGAGGAGGACACCATCGAAACTCCGCTTATAGAGGATCTGCTCAAGACTGGGGCCGCTCTGGAGGGTAAATTGCAGCGCGCGGCGTCAGATTCGCTCACGTTCGGCCCGGTCGTCCGGGAGCTGACCACTTTGGAGATACTCGACAAAATGTGCTCTCCAGTCGGGGGTGGTTTCAACCACTGCGTCTGACGAACCCGGGACTCCCGATATGGGGGGTCCGGCGGTGAGATGACTTACCCGCAGGCTATCACGGTCCTCTTGGGTGACGGGAGCAATGACTCTCCAGTGGGCCACGTGTATGACCAATTCATCTTTCTCGGGTTCTGCGAGCGACGCGGCTAAGCCAGCCAGGGCGTCCGCTTGTCCGTTTTGCAATCTTGGGACATGGGTAACCTCTGGCTGAGGAGAGAACTGGGCCATTAGGAGGAGGGTGTACTCCAGTAACGGTGCAAGCTCTGGCTTCCTGACGACGTAGTCGCCATTAACCTATCTGATCACCAGCTCGGAAGCTCCCTTCACATGTAGATGGGGTACATGGATCTCAAGGGCCAACTCAAGGCCGGTGATGAGAGCCTGGTACTCTGCCTCGTTGTTTGTACAACCTTATGACAGCAGGAACGAGTACGGCAGGACGGCTTGCACCGGGGTAATGAAAACAATGCCCAGACCCACTCTATTGAGCTTGGGGTCGTTGATCCTTCTACCGGTGGGGCTCCGGGAGGCACCGTCGAAATGCATTTTCCAACATGGGGCAGCATGATCGACTGAGAGGATCGTCTCGTCAGGGAAATCCAGGTCCAGGGAATGATCCGTGGAGGTTGGATGAGAAGCTAAAAAGTCTGCCAACGCATGTCCCTTAACGGCCTTCTGAGGCACGAACCTGATATCAAATTGCTGGAGAATCACCGCCCATCGTGCTAGTCGGCCAGTCAGCATGGGGCGGTTCAAGATGTACTTCAGCGGATCTACCCGAGAGATCAATTGTACCTCATGGTGTTGCAGGTAGTGCCGCAACTTCTGCACAGCGAAGACGAGCACAAGGAAGCTCTTTTAGATAGGGGAGTATCTGGCCTCCGTATCGAGAAGCATGCGGCTGAGATAGTAGAGACTGTTCTCAGTGCCCTCGTTATTCTTCTGGGCGAGCAGCACACCGAGGGATCTCTCCAGGGCGGTCACGTAAAGGACCAGCGGCTTTCCGGAGACGGGTGGCATCAAGACCGGAGGTTGGAGCAGATACTTCTTGATTTCCTCAAAGGCGGCCCGACAATCCTCATCCCATTCGTAGGCAGCGTCTTTCTTCATGAGCCGGGAAAGGGGCTTACACTTTCCAGCCAAATTCGCAATGAATCGGCGTATATAGGCTAAGTGGCCTTGCAGGCCTCGAAGCTCCCGAATGTTGCTCGGGGGAGGCATTTGGCTGATGGCCTTGATCTTCTCCGGGTCGATCTCGATACCTCGGTATCTGACAACGAAGCCCAGAAACTTCCCGGAGGTGACTCCGAAGGCACACTTCAGCGGGTTCATCTTCAGGTGACGGGAACGGAGGAAACCGAACACTTTCTCAAGGTCTTTGAGATGGTCCTGGCGCTGGCGTGATTTGACTACAAGGTCATCCACATAGCATTCCACCAATGTCCCGAGGATCGGTTTGAATATGCGATGCATGGCCCTCTGATAAGTGGCACCTGCATTTTTCAAACCGAATGGAATTACCCGGTAGAAAAAGGTACCCTGGGGGGCCCTGAAGGCAGTGGACTCCTCGTCTTCGGGGGCCATCCAGATCTGATTATACCCGGAATACCCATCCCTGAAAGAGAGGGCTTGGAACCCGGCTGTGGCGTCAATGAACAGCTCTGTCACTGGGAGTGGGAAGTCATCCTTTGGGCAGTGGCGATTGAGATCGCGGAAGTCGATGCAGACTCTGATCTGCCCATTCTTCTTCCTGACCGGCACAATGTTGGCGAGCCATTTGGGGTATTGGACCTCTTTGACGAATTTGGCTTTGATAAGCTTGTCAACTTCGGCCTCAACCATAGCGCCATGGGAAGGGTGCATTTTCCTAGGAGGCTGCTTGAACCCACGATGTTTTGCTGGGAGGCCCAGACGGTGGACGACCACTTGGGGATCCAGCCCTGGCATCTCATCGTAACTCCAGGTAAACACATCGCGGTGCTGTTTGAGGAAGTCTACATACTGCTGCCGCTCCTCGAGGGACATGGCCGCACTGATCAATGTGGGTCTTGGATCTGCCTCGCTACCAAGGTTCACCTGTACCAGTTCATCGACCGTAGTAGAGACGCCTTCTTCAAAGGCTGGGGGAGCATCCTCCAAGTCTTCCTCCCCATCCGTGGGGGGACTTCCCATGGCGGAAGATACTTCTGGGCTCTCGAAACCCGAGGGGCAGCTGGTGCCGGCTTGGGCAGCAGTGGTCATCAAATCAGGAGACTCACTTGTTGTTGAGACCATAGCAATGAATGCATTTGATCCGATCCCATCTGGCCTTCGGCCTAAGGGGCCACGCTTGATGATATCAAAGCAGTGGTGACGTGTCGGCCTGAGTCGGTTAACTCCAGCCCGGCGAAAGAGACACGTATGGCGCACCGCCGTTGTCATCAGCTTGACGTCCCGGTACCATAAAGGGGTAGGAGGTTCCGGGATGACCCGATCCTGGTTGATGTAGGAGTACGAGGTGATTTTCCGTCATCGCTTGGACACGAGAACATGCCTTCCCTGCGTACCCGAAACAACGAAACATTGTCCCATGTCGGGGGTCGTGGCCTCCAACCGGTGGATCGGGAGGATGTAGGCGTCGTCCATGCTTGCCCAGGGATCACTTGTGATCGGGGCGGGCTCATCCTTGCTGACCAGGATTTTCTTGTCCTTACCTTTGTAATAACCCGCATCCAGATAGCGGGCCTCACAAGAAGCTAAAGGGGATGCGTCTCCTTGGAGCACGCCTACTCGACCGTTGAGCGAGTACTTAAGGCACTGGTGATACGACGAGGGGACCGCTGCATGCAAATGGAGCCATGGCCTACCCATCAAAGCGTTGTAGGCGGTGTCCTGAGAAACAACCATGAACTCGGTGCTGGCAATTAAGCCACCGAACTGGGTCTTCAGGCGGATCTTGCCGACCGGGGTTTGCTCTGTCCTATCGTACCCCTGGATCCTGAGGTCAGAGGGAGTTAAATCACCTTCGGACAGACCCAGCTTTCGCAGCGTCCGGGTCGGAATTAGGTTGATTCCAGAACCTGTATCAACGAGGCATCGGCGGACTTCCACACCGTTGAAGTGGCCAGTGATATACAGTGGGCGAATGTGCCCATGTATAGGGGGGTCCTCATCTTAGCCGGAGAACGAGATAACCGCCTGGCATTCGGCGTTTTCAATCGTCTCGGTATGGAAGGCTTCCGCAGCTGCCACTTCCGTCTCGAACTGGAGGGGGCTCCTTAGGGCCTCGGCAAGTGCCTCACGCATTTCAGATTATACGCGAAGGGCCTCGAGGATGGAAAGCCTCGCCGGGATGCCGACCAGATGCTTCAGAACATCGTACTTTCGTGACAAACGCGAACCTCTGCTTACAGGAGGTCGTTCGGCATTTGGATGCACAGCGGGTCCGACTGGCTGAACCGGCGAGTAACTAGTACTGGGCACATCTTGCTGCCTACCAGTAGAAGCCTGAAGAGTAGTCTCCGGGCTAAGATCGGACAGCGGAGGCTGGACTGTCGCCGGGCAAGACTGGCTGTGATACGAACGAGGCGGCTCCCCCCGATCCAGCAGCACGAACGACGGTGGAGGTAGAGCTGAGGACGTTGGATGGGTCTGCGCATGTTGAGATCTGCGCTGAGCCTGCTGCCTGGTCTCGGTAGCGTGCACGGCTTGGTCACAAGTGCCCGCTGACGTACCTCGATGACTGGTGCGATTGCGATTCCACTGACGTTGACGTCGGCTGGAAACGTTGGGGAGGTCTGCCTGGGGTTCCCCCTCATCGGGGGTCATATAGGGCTTTACCAGCTCCACGGTGTTAACCGAAGCGTACCCTTGACTGTCGCTCGAAGAGTCATCCACCACTGGGTGGATTCTGGGAGGAATGCCCATTCCGGGAGGCATAAAGTCGCCAAGTGTGCGGGATGACGACGGCACTGGCGGTGCACGTTGCTTCTTCTTGCGTCGCCGCTGCTTGCCCTTTTGGGCAGAGGTCGACTGGGAAGACGATGCTGAGGCACCGGCTACTTCTTCTGAAGGTTCCGACTGCTTCAGGCGTGCCCGGATGATACCCTAGGCACGGACGACGGTTATTCGAGCCATCCAGTTGTCATATTTTTGGGACCCGCGGCTAGGGACCTCCTGCCACTCACCTTCACCGTCACTGCCGATTTCCGATCCCGCAAAGACGCCTGCCACTTGTGCTGGCGCTGGGCCCAACTTGACTATGTTGTTGTTGACCTGGTCCTGAAGCCAGTCTTTAAACACATAGCATCGCTTGAGGGTGTGCCCCAGGATCCGATGATAAGGGCAGTAGTTGGGGTGATCGGTGAGATGCGCCTCTACCGGCCTTCTGCACTCAGGCAGACGCACGATCCCTTGCTCTAGAGCACTTCGGATGTAACCAGGGACCTGATTTTCGTTGAACGAATAGGTATGGTTCTTTCTTTCCAGGTAAGGAGCCCTGGGGGCCTGGTCCTGTCGAGGGACCGGAGGGGCCTGCCGAGGAGGCAGCTCCTGGTTGTCTCGCCGAGGTGGCGGTGGCGCATTGCGCGGGGGAACCTGTCGGTTCTGAGGAGGTCGCTGCTGGGCAGGAGCCTGCGCTTGAGGTGGAGGACCTCTGCGGGGTTGCGGGGGTGGTGCCGCCGGTAGCAATTCCAGCTGCCTCGGGGCTTCTATTTGAGCCACTACGGCGGGTTCAGCCCTGGCGGCCCTCCTGGCTGGGATCATAGGGGGCAACAAACGTGCCTGACTAGCCTGTTGCAGGGCCTCCTCGAGGCGCTGGGCGTTATCCGAGAAATCTATGAACCCTCCAGGGTAGTTCTGGGTAATCAAGGAGGGTACCAACTCCGTCTTGACGTTCCCCACACACATCGTCAGTAATTGCTCCTGAGTCAGTGGCATGTCGAGGGAATACGTAAGTCCTTTCCACCGGGCGATGAAGTCTGCAACCCGCTCATCAGGCCTCTGTTTGCACTTGAAGAGGTCCGCAATGCTGCTCTTTCGCGTGGTGGAGCTGAACTGGTATAAGAACTGCCGGCGAAGATCCTCCCAACCGGTCACTGATCCGATAGGGAGCTGGCTGTACCAGACGAATGCCAAACCTTCCAATGTCTGTACAAAACATTGGAGCTTAGCGGCTTCTTGCTGAGCCGGGGTCCCCAGCATGGGGCCACACCTGGACGAGAAATGATCCAAGTGCTTGGGTAGGTCCCCTGTCCCGTTAAACGGCGAGAAGGTGGGGTTCCCAAAACCCGGAGGCGCGGGCATATCATCCACCCACGCGGGATAAGGCTTGCCATCCGGTGGGACCGCCACCTGTCGTGTTTCCAATGCCTCGAGGCGGTCTGTGAGTGCCGCAATAAGGTCCTCCGGGTGGGGGTCCCTGTCTTGACGGGGATCCCTAACCACAAGCGCATTTCCAGGTTCTTTAACACGGTAGACGGCATCGGCCGCTCGCTGGTCAACTGGCTGGACGACCTGCTGGGCGACTGGGGGAACCCGGGATGGATTCTTCAGATTGCCCCGTCGCTCAGGGGGGTTTGGCGAGACATATCGCGCCCTCTTACCGTATGTTCCGGATTCCGACCTATCCGCGGCAGTAGCATGATCAAGGTTTCCCGAAGGCATCTCACCGGGGGGAAGTTGTTCCTGCCCCTGCTGCCCCGGCCTGGGATTACCATAGTCGGGTCGTCGCTCCGCGGCGCGTTCAGCCAAGAGTTCGTCAACCAGCCTCTTCTGCTCAGCGAGCTGCTGGCGCAACGTGACCTTCTCAGGATCCTCGTCTGTTTTCTGCACAGAGGCGGATGGGTCGGAGTGCTTGACGGTTCCAACGTGCTCTTTACCTTTGTCGGTGTTTCGACTGAGTACCAGCGACTCGGTGGGTACGGGCAGGCCTAGCAGGTTCCTCTGCTGACAGGTGACTCTCCCTGATGAGTCGAGTAGTGGCGGTGCACCGTCTGGGGGGAAGTCTCCATCAAGGAGTTCCAGTTCATCTTCCCTGTCCACAATGTCGGCCATGTGGACCGCGATTCCTCTCGAGGGCATGTCCTCGATGTCGCAGAGCGAATCGGGTTGTCGTCGAATAGGATCGAACAGAAGGGCAGCATAGTGTCCCCAGCCACGGACTTGCACATGGGGGTGGCTTCCCCAACGATTCTGCGGAGTGGTTTAAGACTCTGAACGCATTTTCGTTGAAGGGCGCTCGGGTGGCCTGGCGACCCAGGGTGCTGGAATGCAAGAAGTGCGGCTGCATCGATCAGGCGTCATTGCTCGCCGATTTCTTCGAAGTGATCACGACTTCTGGGGTACTCCACCCGTTCAAAACGGAGGCGATAGTGTGTCGCCCGCAGGGTTCGACAAAGGTATCCCACTTCTTCAGGGGTAAGCGACTCGGGTACGCGGTAATTCAGCGCCGCCGTGGGCCAGAACTTCTCCGTGAAATAGTCTGCTGCAAGAATACTCCAGAAGCTCCTGGTTTCGTCCATGGGGTTTGGCCCTACATTACCGCACTCATCAACCAGGGGCGGCTGAGGGACCGGTAGTGGTACCGAGGCGGACCTCTGGGATAGCAAACTCGGCGGTGGAGAATATGGCGAGCGAGCAGACTGGCCACCGAATTCTGGGCCTTCCTCTGAAGAGCGAGGTGACCTGACCACAATGGCGTGATAGGACGGGCTAACAGCCACTGCTTCGGGTACGGGAATCGCCGTTACCGGTGTCCGGTCATGTCGTGGCTCTACCGTCGTTGGCCCCCAAAATAGCTCCTCGTGATCCCGAGTGGAGGTAGAGGGCACTTCGGGTGACGATGGCGGTGGCCGCGCGGTCGAAATTTGCGGAATTCCTAGGATTTCTTCCTCCTGGATGTACCTGCGGAGAGAGACGGGAATCCGGTGGACCTCAAATTCTGGGAGAACGAGGCTGACGCGTCTGGTTCCTGCCCCAGTCCTTGATACGGAGGAGCTGGGAGAAGGTTCCATCGCTGAATCGCATTCCGCTTCCGAATCGGAGAAGCGGGCAGGTTTGATCTCCGCCTGGGCCTTCCTAGGATTCTTCTTGTGGCGGCGACGACCCGCTCTTCTACCTCTGGGTGGCTCTTCGGGACAGGGTTGACCCCTATCAGGCAGCCTTGGGGCGGTGCTGGCGCCGTGGTGGAGAGGGCCCCCACTCGAGACAGCCGGGGTGCGAGGGGCACCAGGGCAAATGTCAAAGGGTACATGGGGAGGACCTCCATGAACAGTACCCATGTGGGCGAGGCCTCTGTTGGAACTGACAGGAGCATGGGGAAGACCTCCATGGTCGATGCGAGTGGAGCGAGGATGACCTTCACTCCTTGAGTTGCTGGGGCGAGGAGGACCTTCGCCAGTTCCAGAAAGGACGTAGGGGGGACCCCCACGTGGGAGAAGGACCGGATGGACGGTGCCTTCAGAAGGATGGGCTCCATACCCTATACAGCTAGCGCGGGAAATGTTTCTGCGCTGAGCATCACTGCCACGGGGCAGGTCTTCTTGCAGGATGGGGGCAGCACGAGGCATGACGAACCTCGGAGTGGGGAAGGCCCACGCTCTGTGGAGTAGTGGTACGGGGAGGACCTCCGTACGGGGTGGCATCACCGCGGTTTAGCTCGCGGCGATCACTACTTGGGCCTGCAACCCGGAGAGTCAACCCAGCCTGCCCGCGGGGCGGTTGGGGTCTCGATCCTGGATGGGTGAGGGGGTGCCCCTGCTCAATGTACGAGGGGGCTTCATAATGTATGTCGGCGGTGGCTCGGGCCACTGTAGCTGTCGACGTGGACGCACCTAGGCGAGCGTCCTCAGCCCGGGCCCGGCGCTGACGTCGGGTCAGGCGGGCCGGTGCAGGTGGTGCAGGGACGTAGTCTGCTTGCTCTTCCTGCGGGGCCGGACGACGGCGCTGACGTGGCAGGACGGGAGCTCTCGCCTAGGGCCCTGGGTCGGGGCCCTGAGCGGACTGAGCCAGACAGCGCCCGCCTCTTCAGCGTAAGGCGAAGAGTCTTCAAGGCGTTCCGGAGATAGGCTCCCGAAACGGTTCAATGTCTGGGTGGGGAGCAGGGGCTCCCTGCGTGGCCGGTTAGGGAGGCGTTGATGGAGGGGCCTGGAGGCCTCCTGGTCCAGGCGGGCCATATCCCTAGTCGGGATGACCCCTTCCTCCGCGTACCTGCACACAAGGCTGTTGATCACCCTTCGTTGGATGACCTCTGATGGGGAAAGGGGACGTGGACGTCCCGTATTCCGTGATGTGGCAGCCGTCGTGGCGGTGGTGGCGCCATGTGGAGTGGCCGTCGTGGTGTTGCCCCTGCCCTTGCGCGGGCTAGGAACGGATGGTGACCACATCTCTGAAATAGCAACCTGGTTCCTGGCAAGCGAAGGGATCAACTCATCAGTACTGAGAGGAGAAGGATTGACAGACAGTGCCCCAGCGTTCTTCCATCCTCCACTTCTGTGAGAAGGATCCACGCCAACACGCTGCGGAGCGGAGTGCCCCACGTTCTACTACCCCGACTGCCGGTGAGTTTCACGACAGGCCCGCAATTTGGGCGGCGGGACCAGGCAACAGATATCTGGATCCGGTGACACGTCAATCTACTGGTGTCTCGAATGCTACTAATCTCCATGCTGAGGAGAAAAATTTCACATCGGGTTCACCATTTCTGTTTCCGACGCTTTCGCCGGGGCGCGCGCTCATCCGTCCGTCAGGGGGGGACGCGCGGCTTTGTTGCCCCGCATTCCCGCTTTCCAAAGGCGGGCGACATTCGTTCCTTATTCAGGGACGTCTGCTCGTTGATCGAAACGGGATGATGGGATGTCGGTTCTTCCTTCCGTGGATTCCTCCTCAGAACTCGTCACCTAGTCCGGGGCTCCCTCATAGATTTAATACGTAGTTCGTGAAACTCTTCCCAGTGCCATGTTTCCATGGGCGCCGGTTAATTACGCTGCTTCTGTCGGGACATTCCAAAGGATCCAGTCAGGGCAACAACCTTCGGTCAAGGGAGTAGTCACGTTGAGGCATCAGTAGTGTGTCTTGATGCTGGGGTACCTGGCATGTCCGTCTGTTATCCTTGACCACAAGGCTTCTCGAGGGCGTAGAAGCCCGAGGCATCCCACATCGAGCGTGGGGAATTACATGCCATAGACACGTATCTGAGGTTTTCCTCATCTTCCCGTGTTCAACACAGGGTATGCCGCGAGTTTAACGTCTCTCGGAGACTGATGAGTGTGAAATGGGACCATCGCAGGGGGAGACAGTGAAGTTGGGCTTGAGCCTTGACGAGGCTTCCTACGTATCCCCGTGGCAGGGAATCAAAGTCCGCATAGTTCGGGATGGTGCTGGTAAACCGACGTGAAGCTGGACCTTGGTCCGAGGGGAGTTGGGCTTGAACCTCTGGGAGGATTCCTACGTACCATGCCTTGACATGGATCAAAGTCCTCGTAGTTAAAATGGTGGGTCGCAATGGCTTACCACTGGACCGGAATGGGACCCGACGTGAATGAGCGACGGGTGGGCTTGAACCTCGTAGAGGCTTCCTACGTACCATGCCTTGACATGGATCAAAGACCTCGTAGTTCAAATGGTGTTTCGCCGGTGAACCGACGTGAAAGCAGTCCTCGATCCACTAGTGGTGGTCTTGAACCTCGTGGAGGCTTCCTACGTACCATGCCTTGACATGGATCAAAGACCTCGTAGTTCAGGTGGTTGGGTCGCAATGGCTTACCACTGGACCAGAGTGCAGTTTAACGTTATGCTGGACGTAGGTAGAACACGACGTGAATTGGGTGATGGGTGGGCGTGAACCTCGTGGAGGCTTCCTACGTACCATGCCTTGACATGGATCAAAGACCTCGTAGTTCAAAGGGGAATGTAGTTTAACGTCATGCCGGACGAAGATGGGACCCGGCGTGAAGAAACGACGGGTGGGTGTGTCGGTCAACCGACGTGAAAGTAGACCTTGTTCCACTATTGGTGGGCTTGAACCTCGTGGAGGCTTCCTACGTACCATGCCTTGGCACGGATCAAAGTCCCCGTAGTTTGTTAGGATGGATGGGTCGCAATGGCTTACCACTGGACCGGGGTGCAGTTTAACGTCGTGCTGGACGGGGGTGAAACTCGATGTGAATGAACGACCGAGCAATGTGGCTTGAACCTCGTAGAGGCTTCCTACGTACCATGCCTTGACATGGATCAAAGACCTCATAGTTCAGGTGGTGGGTCGCAATGTCTTACCACTGGACCAGAATGGGACCCGACGTGAATGAGCGACGGGTGGGCTTGAACCTCATAGAGGCTTCCTACGTACAATGCCTTGACATGGATCAAAGACCTCGTAGTTCAAATGGGGTGGTTTTGTCAGGGTCGGTGCTCACTCTAAGCCCACGTGAGTCATGCTCGGTGTGAGAAACAAGAGGTTGCATGGACCTGACGATCACGTCGCGAAGGGTGCGTCCGTGAGAAGCGAAGAGGGGCTTACGCGTTGGGCGGCCCATGGTGTTGGGACTTACTCCAGGATGGAGGCCCATGGCGCGACAGAGCGCGGGGAAGATGGAACTTGGTCCGACGATGGGAGGTGCCTCTTTCCCTATCACGTCCTCCACTGACCATGGTAGTGGGGAAGTACCGAGATGCACGGGTGCAATCATCCGTACCAAAGGATAGGGACTTACGCTCTGAGGCGACCCTTCCCCTGCGAACATACACCACTCCGACAAGGAGGATCTCATTCCATGTGCGGAAGAGTTCCATTCACGTGGAGACGAGTGGTGTAATGATTGTTCGAGCTGGGGGGACCCTTCATGAGGGAGACGAGGTTGGGTCACAGTTAAACGTCATGTGATGAGGACGTGGTGCTTGGCAGTTTAACGTCCTGCAGCTCGGACGAGGTGGGTTCACTCCACACCCCTAGGGCTTACATAACCGGTACCCTCTGGTCCTTGTGGAAGGGAAGGTGTCGGTAAGGCCATGGTAAAGGGGGGTCGTGGGAGGAACCACCGAGGGGTCCACGTTAGCGTGGCTATGCGAAGAAGCAATAGCCGTTAGCGTGCCTATGCGAAGAAGCATTAGGCGAAGCAATGCTACGGGAGGTGTTGTCCATGGGACTTTGAAATCACATCGTGCAAACCTGGAGGGTCGCACGGAAAGAGGAATCTCTAAGCAGAGTAGTGTGCTTCGCGAAGTGGGGTGCCTTGGCCTTAGCATGGGGCATAGGTGAGAGTGGGAGGTGCTTCGCGAAGTGGAACAGTGTTTGCAGAGCACTGCCTCGCGAAGAAAGAGTGGTTCGCGAAGCAGGGTCCTGCGAAGCAGTGTACTTCGCGAAGTGGAGCGATCCTGCCTTAGCATTAGGATTACTCATATGGGTTGGGTGTTTCGCGAAGAACAAGTGCTCCGCGGCTGCCCGGGTTCCCTTGGGAATCCCCTTCCTTTGCGAACGCCCTTGAGCTTCGCGAAGGGCATCCCTCTCTGAAGAGGGGCTCAAAACGAAACAAATCAGAGTCGTCTCGCGAAGTAGAAATACCTCGCAGAGCTCATGATTCCCGGGGCAAAGCGTGCTTCGCGATTCGGGAGAGGAGAAGCCGAAAGGTCGGATTGTCCATCTTCGGGACTCAGGGGGAGTCGAGTATTTATAGGGAAGGGGCGCCGCGAAGCAGGGCTCGTGCGCCGCCTTCGGGGCTTCGCGGCGGCTCGCGAACGTTAAACGGGTTCGCGGAGGATTACCGCCTCTGGAGCTTCGCGGCGGCTCGCGAACATCAAACCGGTTCGCGGAGGCTTACCGCCTCTGGAGCTTCGCGGGGCCGCCAATGTTGGGACGCTTCGCGGCAAGGCTTCGCGGCTGTGCTTCGCGGCTGTGCTTCGCGAGGCAGCGCGCCGGCTGTCTTTTTCGTTCCTTCCTTTCGGGCCACATTTTTGGCTCCAATAGTTTTATTAATTATTTACATTTATTTCAGGGTATTCACTATCCAAATTAGTATTTCTTATTCAAGAGATTTTTTATTAATAAATTTCCCCAATAATTTTTTTTTGATAATATAACATCAGTTCATTTAGTTTTATCATTATTTGAACTTATATTAGATAAGTTGGGTACATTTTTCATTTTCATATAACATGTGGTATTCAATAATTTTTTTGGGGATATAAATTCCAACCACATTAACACCTTTTCAACTATTTCACCCTTCCATTGATATATTGTTTTGAAATCATCCACATTATTTTTCCAAATTGATTATTATGATGTTATTATAGTATTTAATTACTCATTTATGTATTCTTGTATATGGATTGAACATCTCATTTTGCATAACTCCAATTGGATTATGTTCATCTATAAAGAATGATATTAAATATTCATGGGAAAAATTATTGGTGTACCATATATTGATATTTAAAAATGAATGGTCGTTGGAATGTTGAATATGTATTGTTTAACCAACCACCTTCTTTCCTAGGATTGGTTATGATCATTTCATCATTGTAATTAATTGTAGAATAGTATTGAATTTTGTAATGATTATTTAATACCAGTATAGGATTATTCTATATTGATATTTTATTCATTATTATATCGATATCTAGGTTTTATTTAGTTATAGGTTACTCAAGGAATGAGATTAATGGTATTTTTAAATCTTATGTGGAATTAATTAGACTTAATTATGTGAGGGGTGGGTGCCATATTTATATATCCACTTAATTCATCAACATTTCACATGAAATAAATATGTACGATTACTTGGTGTGTTCCTTGCCAAATCAATTAGATGTCTACACTATGATCTCTACGGAAGGTAAAGTGTATTGTCATAAGGCCATGATAGTAGTTTTTTGTTGTCCTACGTTATGCATTACATTAGTATAATATCAAAATAATTGATATTTTTTAATTTATTATTATGAATATTGAATGTCATTGGTTTTATTAAAATTACATATTTATGTTGTTTACATATTCCTTCCATGATATATTATCCTTGTTAATAAAATGATATCATTAGTTATATAGTTTCTGAAATGGGAATTTGTTATCATATATTTCATATATTTCTAATACTTAGGTTATGATTAATATTAGTAAACATGACATTTATATAAAGATTGTATGTTTCTACAAATTTATGGGTGATGCTGATGACGTACAAGAAATGAATTAATTTGTTATATATAATCAGAAAAAGGAACCATTTGTTGAAAAATATATAGTATTTTTTAGTCTATAATGTATAGTAATTATATTAATTATGAATCCTGACATGATAATTAAGAAATTAACGATTCAACAATGGTTATTTATTTTATAATTACAGATGGTAAAATATATTTTATTTAAATGGTAATGAAACACGTATGTAATGAACGTGTCTTTGAGAACCTGATCTAGGATAACAGTTTTGGGCATCATAGTTGGTATCAAAGGAATGATTTAGATAACCAGAGAGATTTGATTGTTTTTTATGATAATTCATTGAATTAAATGTTATGTATGGTCATATTATCAGAGGTTTAGATAAACAATTGGTATAGTATATGATTTAATTTTCATGTAATAATGAATATTTTTTTCGTATTTAAAAAAATAGTTGTGAACATAGTAGGAAATATTTATTGTACTGGATAACATTTCAATGCATTATAAAAGTATTTATTATGTTGTTTTTCATTAAAATAAAACCTTTTCATGATATTATCATCTTTATTCAACTAAAGAAAAAATGCACCTTAGGCACAGTATCCCCAAAAAATTGCTTTAACATTGACATAATATTAACCTTATGATAATTTTAGTGGGAATACAACTTCATAACTAATGAAAAACTAATGATGGATAAAATTGTATTAATAACATAAACTTTAAAAACCATTAATATGGATTTAATAATGTGTATAATGAATTTGAATGAATAAATAATTAAAATTGACTATATATAACCATGGAATAACTATGGGGCTCAATGGTTGATTAAAATTAACAAATGTCAGAAAAAAAGGTTTCATATTGGATGAAATATTCAATTGATGATTTTATATAATGATTTTTGATATTATTTTGAAAAAAAATTTATTTTATTTTATTAATATTGATCAATGAAATGAATTTAAAAATTTAATGTATATGGAAACTACTGTGTCTTATAATATAATAACAAAGCATAACTAAACAAGTGAGAATCATATTTTATACTTGTTATGATAAAAAGGTTTAGTATCCTAGTCTTACACATGGTAGGTATATTTACACTTTCATGATACAATAATCTAATTTCCAAATTGAATGATATTTATCAATTATATTTATGTATATTGAATAAGATATGAGGAATATATGAAACATAATAATATTATTCATTAGTCATTTTATTTTAAAGGTATGTTGATTTATATAAAATGGTAATAATAACCACAAATAGTTATTTTATGAACATGTAATATTTTACTGATAAATGTTACAAAGAATATGATTAAAGGATGGATATTCCCTATGATTTTTAAATACAAGAAATTGAGATAATAATGGGTGGTTTGAAAATAATGAATTTTCTATGATTTTAATTCGAAGCCATGGTATTTAAAATATATTCATGATATTTTTGGATAATTTCTTCCCATTTTGGGATTATGATATATAGTGAATAATTTATAATCAAATGGTTAATTGCATTTAAAGTTTATAGAAATATATAATATTTAAATTAATATATATAATTTCATTTGATTTAATTTATTTTAGATTAAAATAAATTTTTGGAATGTATTTTTATTGATAGTATATGAATTGGGTATATACATACTTTGGTATATGATTATAGTAGTATTTAATGTTTTTTAAGAAAGATAAGTTGAATTTTGAAACTATAGATTTCAATTATAATTGGGTTTTTAATCTTTTTAGAATGTTCAAGGAAATATGGTATATCTATTTTAAGGATTAGGTTAGGAAATATGCGATAAACCAAAATAAATTGACCTAGGTTGATCCATGAATAATATTAGGTAAACTGAGAGTTTCACAGGTTGAAATAGGTATAATACAGGTTTTATTGTATGAACTATTGGCTAACATGATAGTGTTAGACAAGGTTACATCATCAGGTTATATTTTCATATGGTTTTTATTATAATTCATTTATCATGGAAATTATTCTTGTTATCTATTTTGGTTTTATTAATGGATTGACCTATAACCATCCATGGGTGTGAGGGGAAATGAGGATATTACATCAACAAAAACCGAACAAAATTGAGAATTTTGATAAGAACCATGGAATTATTACTTACTCGATATCATTAAATACTACTAACAATGGGAACATAGTAGAAGTCCCAAAAACACCATCTAAGAGAAATATTAATTATTAAGGAAGACTTGCTCATTATGGAGATGAAGGATATATGATTAATTTTCTTATACATCAAAAGTTTTGGATGATACTTGGGTAATGTTTCTTTAAAAAATATGGTAAATTTTATATGTGTAGATTTGAATGTCATAAAATTCACAAGATTAAGGGAATGAGAGAATTTACAAAAATTTAGTGCTCAAATTGAAAGAGTACATGGAAATATTATTGAGTCAATAAGGTTATCTTATGAAATATCCATCACTTATGGTTCTATGTTTTGAAAATCAAAAACACTTTTTTCTTATGTTTTTCTTTTTATTAAGTTATATTTCTTTCTTTAGATCTGGAATTGTCATTCTGGTTTACTTATAGATGTATCATTACAAATTAACATTCTGTTTTACTTATAGATGTATCATTATGATTTTTCATTCTTTTTAACTTACAGATGTATCATTATGAATTATCATTCTATTTTACTTATAGATGTATCATTATGAATTTTCATTCTCTTATACTTACAGATGTATAATAATGATTTTCCATTGTTTTAGATTCACTGATTTCTCATATCTACTTTATGATACCAAATCCGGTGAATAAGTGATTCTGACATTATGATTCTGAATCTGGTGTATAAGGGATACCAACATTATGATTTTGTATCCGATTTATAAGTGATACCTTCATTATGATACCAATTATGATGTATATGTGATACAGTCTTTATGATACCCATTCTTATGTATATGTGATTCTGATTTTTGGATTCTAATTCCGAAATTAATGAGATACCAGTTTCATAATACGATTTACTTTTCCTTATGAATCCGTTTTATTAAAAATTTAAGATTTGTTTAAATGTACCATTCCAATGATATATGATTCTAAGTATTCTTATTAAAAAACTGATATTTAACTTAACATTGTTTCTGTTAATTGAAATGATGTCATAAAATCTATTATAAACTAACAGTTGTATGTTTTAAAAGTGTCCATGAACCCTTGTAATTTAAGGAAAAAGTTACTGATGGAGTGGAGTAGACCATTGTGAAGATTTTCCTATAAATACAAATCCATTTGAATGAGCAATGTACTATACCATGAATGTAGTGAGTGAATGAATTTAATTCATGTGAAAAATCTGTAAAGTGTTTTTTAGAGAGACAGGTTCTTACAACTCTCTGTGCTTCGTTCAAATTTCCTGAATAACATGTTCAGTTGTGAACAACTTGTTCAGACATGCTTTGCATAGACGCTGATCAGTCTGATCATGGGCTTCCAGTTTTGGAAGAGAGATGTTTTGATTTCCTTCTAAATCGAGGGTATTTGGGGATATCAATAAATATATTGATCATCAGATTTATGGTTACTTGGGTTTAGGTAAGACATACTTTCTTGAAATTATAAATCAATGATCCTTTATCCAAGGTTGTTGGATACCATTCTCTTTGGTTTAAAAGATCCTTATTGTTACTAGTTCACAATTTCAAGATTTTTTATTTCCCCTGTAATCTTAACTTTTTTAATGTTATAAAGTATAATTTTCTTATACTTTCTAATTCTTTTTCCCTGAAAATAGTACAAATTTTATACGCATTAAGGTTGAATATTTCTTTTAAGAAATGGTTTCTTTCATAGGTGTTGTGTATGTTTGTTTAACTTTTTTAAACATAACATTAATGGCTCCAAAGGAATTTTTAATGTATACAATTCAATCCACTCTTGTATATTGAGCATCTACATTCATCATTTCAATCCTACACTTGGAATTAAAGTAAGTCTATAAAATACTTAGAAGAATATATAAGTTTTCTTCATAATGTTTTTTTAACTTTTACTTCTAATAAGTTTTGTGGAAATAATGGGTTTTAGTATGGCTTTCATTCATGTTGGATCCCTAGATAATATCAATCCTACTTGACCACCGGTCTCCGATAGAAATGACTATGTGTACCAGAGAGACAGAATAGAGAGATTTGTAATAAACACAGGTGTAGACAACAACATTATGTTACCTGGCGATTATAAGATTCCTGATTAGGAACATAGAACCATTACTAATCTTTAAAATGTGGAATACTAGATGAAATTTAAGGAACAAAATACTTTTCTTTGTTCCATGACTAGAACTATATATATCAAAATTTTATCTTGTGAAGTTGCAAAAAGTATTTGGAATAATCTTGAAGTAACTATCTTTGGAACACCCAAAGTTATAAAAACTAGAAGAGCTATGCGTAGAGCTGAGTATCATGGTTTCTACTTTCCTTATGGAGAACCCATATGTAAGGTACACCAAAGATTCATGACTATCATCAACAGCTTACAATCAATGGATGAGAATGGTTTATATGATGAAGCTCTTGTATAGAAGATTACAGACATCATGCCTAATGAGTGGGAATCCAAGAGAACTGCTATAGATGAAAATTGAAAAGTTACACATATTTCTCTCGATGAAATGTTTGGTACCCTTCTTCAACCTGAAACCAAAAGGAAGAGAGATGGTGATAATATTAAGAGGAAAAATTGAAATTGAGGTTTTGATTTTACAAGTATTTTAAATCATAAAAAATCCAAGACTCTTGAGATAGTTACAAGATCTAAATCTAAGAAAGTTTTTGTTCAATATGAATCTAGTGAAATTGAATCTTCAGAAAATGAGTTATCCAATCTTGGTCGGAGGAAGAATAAGATTGTTGGGAAGAAGAACATTCAATATAGACACAAGAAGAAAGATAAAAAATATAAGAAAGATGGATAAGTGAATAGTTATTAATATAGAAGAACTGGTCATATCAGACCTGATTGTCCCTTACTTATGAAAATAGACAAGAAGTACAAGAATTATGAATGAATCAAGAAGATGTTCTACAGGTAAAATCATAAGAATGTCTAAAAATCCAATGAATCATGGAGTACTAGTGGTGGATATTCTTCTGAAAACTCATCAGATTATGAAACTTCTGAGAAAAAGAATATTGGTTTTATAACCCACGCTCTATTTCAAAATCAATGTCTTATGGCTAAGGTATGAACTTCTAAATCATTATCCAATATGTATTTGAGTGAAAATTTTCAAAATAATGTTTTTTATTCATATAATGAATCTTCTTCATCAGATAATGATAATGATTTTCCTTCCAATTAGGATGTTTATAGGTTTACTATGTTTCTAGCTATCATAAATTTTAACTGTTCTATGAAACATGAAAATGAAAATTCTAGAGAAATAATTTTAATAAAATAAATTTCATACCTTTCCAAAGATCTTGATAAGAAAAATGATTTTTTAGATATACATTCTATGAAACATGAGAATGATAATTCTACGATGGATAAGCATTCTAATGTCCATAATAATTTGTTTTTTTGAGAATGAATTTTAGGGGAAAAGATTATATTTAAGTCTATTATTCCAGAGGATAAGAATTTACTCCTAATAATAATGTCTGAAATTTTTTCATTGAAGAAACTTCTTGAAAATTTTACATCTGGTAATTAACATTTTGACAAGATGTATTCTCATATCTGACCTCTTGTTAATAATCAAGGATTAAGTTATTCTCATAAAAAACCTGTTTTTAGAAACACTTATTTTTGTCCTCCTATAGCGCATTTTTGTACCAAATTCCAGAATGGCAGGAATTACAAGAGGAACTATTCTTTAAATAATTTTCAATCTCTATGGTTTATAAATATTACATTTCAAAATCAAATGTGGTTACCCAAAAATTCATTATCTAAAAATTCTGGATCCAATCAAGTTTTGATTCTGAAAACAAAATTCTTCTTTTTCAGGTCAATGAAGGAAGTACCAATAATATATTGTACATGGATAGTGGAAGTTCCCGAAACAAGACTGAAAACAAATACCATTTCAAAAATATTTAAAATACTAATGTTGGAAAATTAACCTTTGGATATAACTCTAAAGCAGAAATTGTTGGTATAGGAAACATTATTCTTCTTGAAATATCTTTAATTTCAAATTTTTTATTTGTAAAAGTTATTAAGAACAATCTCATCAGCATAAGTCAATTATTTGATGAAGGATACGTTGTGAATTTTTGGAATGACAAGTTCTTAGTACACAATTCCAAGGAAGAATTTATTCTCTCATCCCATTGGAAAGGGATTGTATATAGAATAATCCTAGGAGACCATATAATTCCAGATCATCAATGACTAAGTGAAATTGAAGATAAATCATTTATATGGCATAGAATACTAGGACACTGTAACTTAAAGAATCAAAGTAAACACTCTATGAAAAAAGTTGTTATGGATCTACCAGATCTTAGGGTTGATTCTTCCAATGTCTGTGACCCTTATCAATATGGAAAGAAAAATAAATCTAACATTAAATATATATGTGAATTTGTAACTTATCATGTATTAAAATTTGAATACATTGAATTATTTGGTCCAACAAAAACTGTAAGTATTGGAGGGAAATACAATGTGTTGTCTTATTTGATGACTACACTAGATTTACTTGGGACTATTTTCTCACAATGAAATCTGAAGCCTTTTCTTATTTCAATATTTTCAGAGATCAAGTTAATATTAAAAAAATCCTTCCATTGATAACTATTTATAGTTATCATGGAGGATAATATCAAAATTCTGATATTGAATCTTTTTGTCGTAAAAAAGTTATTACTCACAATTTTTCATCTCCAAGAGATCCTCAACAGAATAGTGTTGTTGATAGAAGAAATATTATTACTCAAGAGATGACTAGAACCATGTTGTATGAATATTATATAGCTAAACTTTTTTTGGGCTGAAGCTGTATTTATTTCTTGTTAAGCTATAAATTGACTATTAATTATAAATTTTCTTAATAAAATGCCTTATGAGTTATGGACTGGCCGAAAACTCAAAGTAGCTTACTTTAATGTATTTTGTTTCAATGTATTTATCTTGAATACCATGGATAACTTACCTAAATTTTCACCCAAATTATTTGAAGGAATATTCTTAGGATACTCCACTAACTCTAAGTCATATTTATTTTTTAATAAAAAAACATGCACTGTGGAAGAAACAGTACATGTTAATTTTGAATAAAATTATCCATTTGTTTTCAAACAACCTGAACTTATTTCTGTTATATTTTGAAAAATTGATCACCAACATTTGATAGAAGACTTTTCAGAGGAGAAAAATGATCAAGAAAATTTTTCTGAAACAATTTCCCTGAACATTTTCTATCCTATGTTCATGATCATGTATTTCAAATCCCAAATAAAATATTACATAGAAATTAACCCAGTGATAATATCATTGGAAATGTTAATCAACTAGTAAGAATTATAATTACTTTAAATAATTAAGTTGAACATGGTGCTTTTCTTTCGCAATTAGAACCAATGAATCTTGAAGAAGCCTTGGGTGATGAAGATTGGATAATGGCTATGCAGGATAAACTGAACGAATTAGTAAAGAATTAGTTTTGGAGCATGGCTGAAAAAGCGATGGAAAATTATGTTATTAGAGGAAAATGGGATTTTAGAAACAAATGAAATGAAGATGTAATTATTGTTATAATAAATAAAGATTGTTTTCCAAAGGCTATAACCAAAATGATTTCGTAGACTATGAAGAAACCTATGATATTATATCAAGACATGAATGTATTTGTATTATTCTATCGTTTACAACATTCCTTAATTTAATACATTATCAAATTGATGTGAAGTGTTATTTTCATAATTATTGTATAAAGGAGGAAGTCTATGTCGATTAACCCCCTGGGTATGAAGATACAAAACATCCTAACAATGTTTATAAACTTACCAATGTTTTGTATAGACTTAAACAAGACCTAATAGATTGGTATGATAAACATTCAGGATTTTTTTCTTCAAAAATAAATATGATAATGGAAATACTTATCCAACCCATTGAATTTAGAAAAATAATAAATATGATTTTATTATTCAAATTTATGTTGAAGAAATCATTTTTGGATCAAATCAGCAATCCTTAACCGATTCATTTGCGAATCTTGTGAAATATGAGATTGAGATGAGTATGATGGGTGAGTTGACATTTTTTCATGGTTTTCAAATTTCTCAAGAACTAGAGAGAACTCACATATCTCAACATATGTATATCAATGATATTTTTAAGAAGTTCATGTATGATAATGCTAAGAGTATAAGTACTCATATTAGAACCTCTAATACTCATGATATTGTTAAAGTAGGGAAACCTGTCAATCATACATCTAATAGTGGTATGATAGGATGTTTACTTCACATAATAGCTATTCGACCTGACTAAATTTTCTCGGTATTCTTATGTGAAAGATTCCAATAAATTCCTAAAGAATCTCAAATAAAGTAAGTGAAAAGAATTTTTCGCTACTTGAAGCGAACATTAGATTTTGGACTTTTGTATTCCTCTAGAAGTAATTTAAAACTTAATAGTTTTTTAGAAGCTGACTTTGGTTGTTTTAAAACAGATAGAAAAAGTAAATCTGTAACATGTCATTTCATAAGAGATTCCTTAGTTTCTTGTTCATGAAAGAAGCAACATTCTATTTCATTTTCCACAGCTTATGTTGAACATGTAACAACTGGATGTTGTGGTGCTCATGTGTTGTGGATGCAACACACACTAACAGTCTATGCTAGGAGTTTTACTATGACTCCAATAATGTGTGATAACACATTTTCCATTGCTATAAGTAAAAACCCTACACACCACTCTTGTGCAAAGCACATTGATATTGGACATCACTTTATCAGGGATCACATACTTAAAAAAACTATTCTTCTATTCTTCATAATGCAAGAACAACATGCTCATATTTTTACAAAGCCATTATCTTCTGATAGATTTTAATACATTAAACAAGAAGATAGGAATGATCTCTGTAAGGTAATCATTTATATATTCTTCTTTTTTAAATCATATCCTCACATTAAACAATTACTTATTTTAGGGGGGGTACAAATGCTAATTTTTTCCCTACATAATATTTTATCTTTCTGTATTTTTTTTAATTTTAAATTTCGGTAGTGTAAATTTCGGTATTAGAAATTTTGGTATTGGAAATTTTGGTATTGGAAATTTCGGTATTGGAATCTTGGTTATAAAAACATCCAAGAAAATACTTATTATATCGATAAACTCTGTAGAGTATTCCAAATGGTTAATTTTCTTACCCTTTTTTTGTTTCCATATTTTTTAATAATTCGTTTTTCAAATTATTCAATTGTGGTTTACATTACTACAAATGATCAAAATTCATATTTCTATATCCATCCTCAACTGTCATATTAGATCAGGTTATGTTCAGCCGTTTGATTATCATATGGAAGCTGAAAATCCATAGCCTCATTTATATATGGGGTTCCCCATTTATAAGCATCACACCATCCTTACTGATCTTAGTGACAATTCTCTGTTGCCATCAAATCTTTCATTCCAATTCTATTTCTCCCTGAATGACCCTTCAATCCTCAGCAGACCAGATTCCAACTACAAAGGAAAAAATGGATTGTTAAATCTTTAGGTAAAGGATGTTTTTCCCTAACTTCTTTTCTAAATATGATTCCCTTATCTCTAAGGTGATAAGAAATAATGGATGAGAATGTGTTTTGTTTCTATGGAGAAATTTCAAGATTCTGTTTATCCTGACGTAGTTATATAAGTTCTATGAATTTATTACGTTCATACAAAAGGATGGTACGAATCTGTTTATGTCCAAATGTTATGATAACACATATACAGTCCCCTAAAAAACACAGAAAACGTTCTTAACATTTCGTATGAAGGAGAAGTTCTTTTATACTCTCATTCTATAAGGTATAAGGCCTTAAAACATCAACAAGCTGAAAATCTTGTCAATGAAACGAATGAGAAGAAGCTAAATAAGAAATCCATGGAAGTACAAGTTTTTCAGTCGCTTTTAAAAGCTATAGAAAATAAGTCGCACAATGTACAAGAACTTGTTGTTTGTCATAAGAAACCAGTTTCCACTCCAAAATTCCAAAAATCCAAGAAAGTTCTATATTTATCAATACCTCTACAAGAAATTGAATATTAGATAGCTCAAGAAGATTATGACGATGATTTAAGGGAAGTAGAAATCTACATTGGAACTTATTCGAGTTCACTATCTAAATTTTTTTTAGAAGAAAAAATTGAAGAACATGTTGATGAAGTATATGTTGAGGAAGATGTAGAAGATGAGGATGAAGTAAAAGTTTGTGAAGAAGAACAAGTAGAAAATGAAGTTGAAGAAGATGGAAAAAAACAGGTTGATAATCAAAGTGATGAAGAATAATAGTTTCAAGAGAAAGAAGACGAATATGGAGATCTAAATGTTATCCATGATTTAGAAGAACAATCTTCATTTCGAAATATTGTCAAAGGAGAAAGTGTTTTGGTTGCCTCATCTGAAAAAAAAATTCCTCAGGAGTCTTTCAAGGAAATAGATAAATTAGTTTCCTTAACTCCGCGGGGATCTCATAATGGAAATGTTGTTCCAGGTTCTGAATCCTATCCATCTATTGGACATGAATTTGTCAAGGTATCTTTATGATATTGGCCATCACCATTCTAGTTCTTACAAGTAGAGATTCCTGGAGTGAAATTATGCAAGAAAACCTGAATCAAAATATGGAATCGATGAATATTATTATGGACATGGTGGTCATGAAGGAAGTATAATTCAGTAATCTTTTGATTGATTACAAAGGCCAAAAGGTCACATGTAAGAAATTCTTTAATCAAACATATAATATCAATGAAGAGCTAAGACAGTTTGGTGACTTCATGTATTCAACAAATGGAGGATTCAATACTTGTGAAATTGTGTTCAACAAGGTCAAGGAATAAACCCTTGAGAAATCCAGTCAACTCAATTCTATTTCCCGATCTGTTAGTAGTGAGAAGGTTGTCAGAGCCTAGTTAGAGATAAAGGTGGCTTCTCAATAAGAAAGGATCTTGTCATTATACAATAAGAATCACGATTAAGAGATCTTGTTCATGTATTTAGAAGAATATCATAAAAAAGTGATTAAACTAAAATCCTTGTTAAAGAAATTGTTGTCCGAGAGGAAGAAGTATGGATGATTTTCTTTTACATTCTTATGTTTTATTGTAATTGAAATATTATTTCAAAAAATTTCTTTCATATCATTCTTGTGTTTTAAAATTTATGCCTGCATAACCTTACAGATACATCTTATAATTCTTCATTCCATTCCCTCCTTTTGAAAATCACAATGTGGGAGAATTTATTCAAAGGAATAATTTAATGATGATATCAAAAGAGTAGAATCTATTAAGTGAGAGTATGGTAAGAAAGGATAATGTCCATGTAATGAGGAGTTTTCTTTATGAATCGATGTTTATCTAAGATGGAGATGTTTCCTTAATAAAGGAAACCGAAAATAAAGAATACAATCCTTGAGAAACATAACCTAAGGTGGAGTTAGTAGTATTCCTTAGAAATCTCATTCAAAGGGGAGATAAGATTTTCATACATTTTTATCTAATTTAATATATTCTTCCTTTGAGAAGTTGTATGTGCTTTCCAATAAGGGGGAGATTTTTTTAGTCAATACGGTTATCGTATGACTTCTCTATTCCTTATCGTTTTATGATTTTAAAATCACAAATAGTTTTTTCTTGAGTTCTATTTCTATCTTTAGATCCGAAATTATATTTCTGTTTTATTTAAAAATGTATCATTTGGAATTTTCATTCCATTTTACATACCAATATTTCATTATGATTTGTCATTCCGTCTTACTTATAGATGCATCATTACAAATTGTCCTACAATTTTACTTACAGATGTATCATTACGATTTCTCATTCTGTTATACTTTCAGAAGTATCATCACAATTTTCCATTATAATAGATTCACTGATTTATCATACCAACATTATGATCTTAAATTCGGTGTATACATGATACCGACATTATGATTCTAAATGCAGTGTATACGTGATTCCGACTTTATATTCCCTAATACGATGTATATGTGATGCAAAATTTATGATACTGATTCTAATGTATATTTGATACCATCTTTATGAAACCGATTCCGATGTATATTTTATTCTGATTTTATTATTCTGATTTCAGAATAAATGAGATACCAATTTTAGAATCTGATTTACTTATCCTTATAAATATGTTTTCGTGAAAATGGAATAGTTATTTAAATGTATCATTCCAATGACATCATATTCTAATATTTCTTATGCTTAACACTAATATTTAACTTCACATTTTTTGTATTACTTATAAAGATGTCGTAAAATATGTTACAAACTAACTGTTGTATGTTTGAAACGTGTCCATGTCCCAACGAAATTTATGGAAAATATGACTGTCGGAGTGGATCCGACCTTTGGGAAGCTTTTCATATAAATAGAAATCCATTTGAATGAGAAAAGTTCTATGCCCTGAATGTAGAGAGTGAATGATCTTGATGAATTTGAAAAGCATGTGATGTGTTTTCTAGAGAGAGAGGCTCTTATAACTTTTAGTGCTTTGTGTGGATGTCATGACCAACTTTTTTGGGTTTGAACAACTTGTTCAAACTTGCTTTGTGCAGACTTCGATCATGCTTATCGTGGTCTTCCATGTTTAGATGACAGAGGTTCTTATTTTCTTCTAAATTGAGGGCTTGCAGGGATAACAAGAATTATATTGATCTTCGGATTTTGGGAATACCTAGGATTGGGTAAGACATAATTTCTTGAAAGTAGAAATCAAGTAACCTTTATCCATGGTTGTTGGATACCTTTCACTTTGGGATAAAAGAGTCTTGTTCTTACATGTTCCCTATTTCATGTTTTTTATTTCCGCTGTAATCTTATCATTTTTAAAGATATAAAGTAGATATTTTTTATACTTTCTAATTATATTACTCTGATAATATTATAGATTCTATACGCTTTAAGGTAGAATATTTTTTTATGAAAATCTTTCTTCAGAGGTGTTGTGTATGTTTGTTTAACGTTGTTAAATATAACTTTAAAGGTTCTAATGGAATTTTTAAATTATACAATTCACTCCCTAATTGTATATTGGGCATCTACAATCATCATTTTAATCCTACAAATATGTGACCCAGTGTCCCAATATATTGTCCAATATGTAAGATATTAACTAAAAAGCACACATTAATTGAACATCCGAAGAAAATACTACTAATGAATCATATATTTATTTTCCACTCAAGATTTTTGATGATTCCAATGCCATGTAGGTTTTTAATAACTCTTGGATATTGATTTCAAAAAGATAAACACAAAGTATTATGATTATCCTATTAATTATATTCATGGATTATGGTATGTTATTACTTTAGGATCTAGATGTAGTATAATACTATAATAAATTGGCAATGTGTATTCACACTTTATAAAGATCACATAATAATTTTTTATATAGTATAATTTGATACCACACCCTAAATAAACCAATGATCATGAAATCGATTATGGTTAATTATGAGTTCCCTATATAAATTACTATAATTATATGAGTCAAATTTTGAGGATGATTCATATTTAATGGGGATAATGTAACAACCAAAATATTTAATATAAATATATCTTTCAAAAATTATATGTGATCAATAGACCACTCCACACAGAACACCAACCTAAAATTAGACATTGATATAGTTTCATAAAAAATAAATATTTATGTGTAACCATTAAAAATATATCCATTTAATATGCATGGATTAATAACATTGACATCATTTTGAATAATATATTTTTAAATAATAAATTAAATGATTAATATGAATCAAATTCAAATATTTAACCTAAATAGTGTAATAAGATTATTTATTGTTAATAAAATTATTATTCTAAACAATTTCCTTTTATGTGATGAAAATTCATATTTCAAGAAATATTTAATTATTCAAGATTTATTTAGGATATTAATAAATTATTAAAACATTTTTAATTTCAAAAAATAAGAATAAAAATACTTAATATTTTAAAATTTTATTTACCAATTAAAATAATATTTCAATTATTTTTTGTGATCTTATTCAAATAATGAATTTTTAAACTATTGAATTTTAAATTTATAAAAATGAAATTAATTTTTTAATTCATCATACCAAATATCGTTATATTTACATTTTTATATTAATCAGAATAGATAATTTTTAAAAAAATAATATCGTTTTCCGGAAAATTGCAATTTGTATTACATTAACATTGTATAAGAATTACCTAGAAATATATAAATCCAATTATGTAAAAATATTTTAGCTATATGAATATTCTATTCTATTTTAAGGTATTTCTTAAATATATGAAATTATATGGAAATTTTTTTTATATGTAAATAAAATTATATTTAAATATATAAACTATTCTGTGTCCTTTATTTCAATAAATTATTTTTCAAGGGATATTTATTTTTTTCATACCTTAGAACCCTCATTAAATATAGGTATTTTATAATAGATAAATTTATATAATTAGAATCATAATTGAAGATAAAATTACTTTATATATAAATATATTTAATAAATCATTTTTTCCCAAAAAACTATTTTCACATGATTATGTGTATTTATTTTAAAATTAAATTTAAACAATTATAAAAATTTATTTTATAAAATAATTCAAAAATAATGAAATAGATGTCTCAGTTGAGGAAAAAATTCTAATATTAATTTTTTTCATTAATTTTTTTTAAATAGAGATAAAATTAATGACCATGGGAAAAGTAAATTAGTGTAAAAGAAAAATAATTCAATAAAAAATAATGAAGAGAACAATGATTTCATAAAATATAATAGTTGAGGTGATTTTTGACTGAAAAACTTTTTATTCTTCACTTTTTTCCATTTGTGGCCCTCGTGAACCTTCCTAGCTACCATCGTAACCTGATAACTGGGATATCACTGACATGGAAAAAAGGGTTTTCTAGATCCCCATGGGTTGGTGACTAGAAACTACCAACATATTAAAGTATAGTTGTAATGATTTTTTCCTTTAAAACTATGAATGTAAATATATACAAGTGAATATAAATACAAAATAAACAAATTATGGAGTTGTGTATTGAAGTTTAATAGGTATAAATAATGCAAGGTACTATAGAAAAGTACCATAAAAATAGTAAATATATGCATTGTCCCAATGGACTCACTATCTATGTCCATATATCAAAAGATAGAACAACCTCCTTGTAACTTCTTAGGTAATTAAAGAATAAAACACTTTCATATTTATTAATATTTTTGAATGAGATATTAATTTTATCTTAAATTGGATTCTATGTTTGATGGCATACACAACACACAACAATGGGTTTCTCCGAAATCTCATGTTACACACAAGGCTGAGTCATACTAAAAAGTAATAATATAATGTTGTTATTTTAAATTGTAGTTAACACCTTGCTATTATATTAGTGAGGATGAAAGGAACTAACCATATTATGATTAATCTTGTCTATTAAATGTTTTGAAATTTCTCTAATAAAATTTAGAGGCTTAAAATGAGAAATAATCTTATTTTATGAATAAAAATATATTATTTTTAAAATGTAGTTTTTCCACCTTTTTATGGAGAAAACATAATAAATATATTTTTTTGTCACTTTTATAAGTTTTATTTGTCAAAAATTTACTTTTTTATAAGAGAGAAATCAAAATATACTTTGGGTACCTTTTTGGTATTTATTGGATAATGTTCATTTTAATGAATAGTGATGGATAGTACATTTTAAGTCAAAACTGTATTTTTATTTATTTTTTATATGAATATATTGTCTTTTCAATTGGATTTAAAGTTTATTTAAATTATATTATTTTTTTTAATACAATTTGTTTCATTGGAAGTTATTTCACAATGAAATTGAAGAAAAATACATGTCAAGATTTTGGAAGTATTTACTTCTTGAAAACACACGTTTTGGTTTTGACAATGGGAAATAATTTTAAATTAATTTCTAAATCCTATATGTTTTGAATTTGGAAAAATGGATTCCATATTTGGAATCATGATATCCTAATTTTGTAAATAGATACCTTTTATTTTTAGATATTCTAAATAGTAAAATCAGTAAATATTTAATTTACCATGGTTAAAAGTTAAATATAATAATTAAGGGTAAAAATAATATTAGAATAATATTAAATTTCCCTAACACATGTCCTAACATTATTGAATTATATATATCTGGCCATGGGAATCCATTGATCATTTTTAGCACCCCATGAAGCCACTCGTGCATGACGATGACATTTAATTACTTTTAATTTTACGTTAAGGAAAATATAAACTAAACATGTAGCTTTTAAAACAATTTCTATATGTGTTTATAAAAGTGATCTCTTTGACTATAAATAATCGTTAGAAATATATATTTATTTTCTTAATTTGATTATTTTATTTATAATTTATAGATATCAAAAAAATAAATATATTTTAACACAATGGTGAAGTTGTGATTACGTTATTAATGAATTTTTTAATTAAATGAAATTATAAAAAGTGAAATAAATTTATTTAGAAACACTAAATGCCATAAAAACATTTTATGGATGTTTTTTAATTTTTATCATTAATTTAATGCTGTTTTTTCATGTGAGTAATGGTTTTGTGTATTTTAAAAAACTTCAAGATATGAATAGAATAAAAATTGACATAAATGATTTTTAAAAACAATTAATATTTTATTAAATTATTAAATTTTCCTAAGAATCAAAGATTCGGTCAAATGACATATATGATGTTATATATTATTCAAAAGTTCCACTTTCTATCATTTAGAAATTTATAGTAAATATATTAACCAAAGAGTATATATATACAAGAAGACATGGAAAGAGTTAACTTATTTAACTAAGGGTTATTGCTAAAAGATAAGGATGGTTTAAATTTATAAACTTGTCTAAATCCCATTGTATTAATTTATTTTCTCCCATCCTCTCCAGATATTATAACTATATAACTTTTATGTTATTATAATTTTAAAATCAATTAATAATAATCTAATATTTCAAATCGATCATAATGTTCCCATCCTCCCTCTTATAAAAAGTCACCACCTCTAACCCATTACTCAGATCTCTAAAGCCCCTTGGCCTCTCCATAATATAATAAAATATGCTTAAAACATCCATATCTTACTCCTTTATGCCAAACCCTAGGAATAAGGAAATTCAATGAATCCATTTGGCTCAAATCAAAAGAAAAAACTCGATTTGAGTTAATGTGTACTCTCATGTTCCTTTCAATTATTTATCCTTATTATGTCCCTATCAACATATTAGTATATGTTTACATATGAACACAAGTATCATAAAAATACTATGAAATTTTTATGAGATATATTATAACTATACATGCAGACACCTCCATCAAATGGGAATAGAACATCATGTATCTTTGGATGGCGAACTACTACCTGACGTAACGATGATTGTTCAATCCTCTCCTACAACCTATCATGGAAACCATTATGAAATAAATTTAATTAGATATTATATATATGATATTTATTTTATCTCTATACTTCTTTAATTATCATTTATAACATAACATTATGCTTTTCATGTTGTATAAATTCGATAATTTCATTTTGAGGAAGTGCATAAAACTGCCCCCTCAATGATATATGACTCGTTTATTATATACATGGATCATATAATGGATGGAATTAAATAACTTATTTAACATATAATATATATATATATATTAAAATAATTACAATATACATATTTATCATTTATTTTTTCTTTCTTTTAAATTTGAAAAATAATTGAAAGTAGCATTCATTCTTACGCACGACTTACCATCTCCATGAACAGTACATTTCATTTCATATATCAAAATGTTATGGAGTCTTATAAAAACATATAAATTGGATATATATAAAATTTATTATATCTAAATCATGAAATAATTACATAATGTAATTTTGACAACATGGATTAGTTTTAATTATAACAAGGTCATTTTTTACTCAAGTTTTGAACATTTACAAAATGTCCAAAAGAACACAAATAATTAATACATTTTTATAAAAATGTAATAAGTGACAAAAAATGAATAATAAAAATTAAAGAGTTTTTCAATGATGTATAAATTAACTAAGGTTTATTATTCAGGATTACCAAGGAACATAAAATACAATTCAGACGTGAGGTAAGAGACTTCATATCAATGTCCATTAATTGATGCATGTTTTGATAATATGCACCTCCTTATTTTACATGTTCTATACTAAACCCCTTTAACTTTTACATTCATGAAAATTGAATCCTTTATCTATGAAACATTTTACTGAATAAAAGATTAAATAGTTTTAATGTTTTTGGCAACAAGGACCTCTCCACCACTTTAATCATTTTTTGGCTTCCTCTGTAAGACATAATGTTTTTAAAAGGAAAAAAATTATTGATTCCATTTTTTTGATTTCATAGTGAAAAATGTTTTCTGAAATGGATTGAATATTCCAATATCCTGAAATGATTTCCTGTGATTCTAAAAGAAATATTATTAGGTAAATGTTGATATTTTTTATATTTTATGTGTTTTGAATATATAATGGTACATGGAAATTTGATAGTTGGCTGTATGATAAACCAAATGATGGGTGGTTCCATGATAAACCAAGGATGACTAGTTATATTATATCCTCCATTGCATTTGGTACAGAAATCCTCTGCATGGCTATTCAATTTGAAATAATGATTTCTAGAAGTCGATCATAAGATTATTCTATTTCTGTATGATTATGTACAAAGATTACCTTTTATATGTTCTGTGTGATTTTATAGGTTTTATGGTAATATTATGGTTAGAAAAGGGTAATTAAAGATATTTTATTTAGTGACATGTATTAACTAATTCATAATGGTGAGAAATATTACTTATGATACAATATTCAAGTTATACAAGTTGTTTTGAAAAACTAACAGTTTTTCATTCATTGTGAATCCATTACTAAGAATTTTATGCACATAAAATGTTTTGAAATGATTTTTCAAATGATATAAATGTGAATAATGTCAAGGATGGGATTAAGGGGAAGATCTTATGTTTATGCATGAAACAAAACCATGTTCTTTTGTTATTTTTTGTTTTATGAGTTAAAATGGATAGTGAGTAAAAGTTTCTACATTGTACTAATAATCATTTTTAGTATATGTTATGACCTATTTATATAATTCTCCAAAACATAAAAAGTTTATCAATGAGAATGAATAACCAAATTCAACATAATGAAATGTTAAAGTTTGGGTCCTTATAGTTGGTATCATAGGGTGGTTTAGATAACTACCTGTGTTATAATTTGGTTAGTAGAATATCTATAAATGATATTTACATTATGGTCAAATTTAAATGATATTTAATTTGAGGATTACAATGTTTCTTTATCTAATATATATTTTTTCATAATGGTTTTACGCAGAGGAAACATGGGAGTAGAGCCTGGAAGGAATGTAGAGGAGAATAACCATCCAAATCAACATCTCATGATGGTTGGAATTGGAATTTAATAGTTTGTTACAGTAATGGTGCAACTGAAGCAGGCTATAAATGGTAGTGGTATATATTCACTGATTCAACCAAATCGACCCCAAAAGAACATGTCTAGAGTAGATAATTTCATGAGGTAATATCGGCCATCATTCAGAGGATCATCGTACCCAGTTCAAGTTGAAGGGTGGATCAAATCACAAGAAAATATTTTTTATTTCATGGGTTGTATATAAAATCATGAGGTTAGTCTTACTATTTATCATTTTTTAGTAGAAGAAGATAAGTGGTGGTCGATGGTTAAAAATATCAAGAATAGTTAGGAGATTGATGATCTTGGTTGGGACAAATTAAAAGGTATGTTTCTTGAGACATATTTTCCTAATGTGGTTCAACATAGGATGAAAAAATAATGGTTGGAATTGAGGTAGGAGGTTGAATTAGTAGCTTCTTGCGAAGAAATGTTCACTCGACAAGAATGGAATGTTCCCAATTTCATCTGAGATCTTGATATTATGATAATTATATTTTACTCTTGAATGACATCGGGATATCGAAGAGTCCTAGCCCCTCGTGAATATATAAGCATTGAGAAGCTTTTATGATTTTACAAGTATGTATAAATGGATTTTTCTAATGAATAGGCGTTCCACGAGTGGAAGAAAATGAAGAGGTATAATTGGAATTAAAAAAGGAATGAATTTATCAATGAATCCAGGAGGTATGAAATATAAATTTCCTTCTTATGAGAAGTGTTGTAAAAACGAATACTGGAGATTGTGTATCAAAGTATGGAAAGTGATTCAAAATTTATAAGACTATTAATATTACTCGTAACTATATGGAAGATGGTCATCAAGGCAAGGAGAATCTATTAGTAAGATGTTTTAGTTGAATTGAGTTTGGAATTATTCCAATATGTGTCAAAATATGATTACCTAGGGTGCAAAGTAGGTAGATCAAAAGTAGAAAGGTGGGGAAAAATATTTTTCTACCACTAATTTTGATGTGGGACCATCAAATGAAGTGATATGAAGTACATTGTTTTTTTAAGATTATGCCAATGTATTGTTTGAATAATGTTATACATATTCATTCAGTTTTGAGAAATTTTTAGGTAAATATGGAATACAACATGAATAAATGAATCATGAACATATAGTAAAAACACCTTGTATAAATATTAAGATAAAAATAAATAATAATAATCTTCTTATCCTTAATTATAGAAAGAATTAGATTGAAAAAACCTGTAATTATTTCTCTAGTAGAGTTTGATTTTATTTTGGGAATGGATTGGATTTATGTTTACAATGCTAATATTGAGTACAGAGCTAAAGACGTTTATTTTCAGAAGCACGTTCATTTTCTGTACCTGAATGAATACATATCTTTGATAACATATCAGGAAGATGATAAACTTGTGAAAAATATAAATGACTGTTACCTTGCACATATTTCTGAAAACAAAGGGATAGTTCATATTGATGATGTTCTAGTAGTAAATAAGTATGTTAATGTTTTTTCTAATGAGTTTCCTAGTATTATATTTGATCAGGAAGTTGAATTTACAATTGACTTAGTTACCGATATTAATACAATTTCAAAACCCACTTATTTAATGGATGGAATTGAACTTTTAGATTTTAAGAAACGCATGAGTAGTCCGATAATGGTTTCATTAGACCTAGGACATCATCGTGGGGTGCTCCAGTCAGTTAATTTAAAATGAAATATGGTTCAATGATATATTGCATTGATTATAGAGCCTTGAATAATATAACTATTAATTTCAAGTATCCTTTCCTTATACCGACGATTTGTTTGATAAGTTGTAGGGAGCTCGGTTGTTTTCAAAATTTGACTTCAGATCGGGGTACCATCTTTTTAAATGTAAAGGATGCAGACATTATGAAGACCACATTTCATACTAGTTTTGACCATTATGAATTTTTATTAATGAATTTTGGGACCACCAATGAAAATGTTGTATTCATGGATATTATGATTTGAATTTTCTATGAGTTCTTTGATAAGTCTATGGATGTGTTTATTGATGAAATTTTGGTATATTAAAAATGTAAAGAGGAACATGATATTCATTTAAGGGTTTTCTAGAAAACCCTAAGAAAAATAAATTGTATGATAAATTCATAAATAATGACTTTTAGTTACCATAAATTTCATTCATCGGTCAAATTTTTTAATAAATGGAAAAAATATTAAACCTAAAAAAACAATTGTTGTTGAAGAACAGCGAAAAGCTAAAAAATATAACTGAGATTCATAGTTTTACTAATTTGAATGGCTATTATGGAAGGTTTATTAATATTTTTTCATGGTTATCTAGACAACTATATATGATAACCTGAAAAGGTGTTATGTTCATCTAGATAAAATAATGTAACAATGGTTTTCATGAATTGAAAAAAAAGATTCAAGAATGCACTAGTTTTGTCATTAATTTATTGAGATGGTGAATTTTTTATCTACAATGATTCTTTGATAAAATGACTTGGTTGTAGCCTAAGGTAGAATGACCAGGAAATTTCTTATACTTCACGTTAGTTGAAACCTCATGAGATAAATTACCCTACACATGATTAGGATTTATCTTTTGTTGTTTTTTCTTTTAAAATTTGGAGGCATCATCGGTATGGAGTAAAATTTGAAATATAAAATGACCACAAACGTTTGAAGTATATATTCACTCAAAATTAATTGAACACAAGATAGAGGAGATTTTTGGAATTAATAAAGGATTATGATTTATCAATTCATAACCATCTAGGAAATGAAAATAAATCAGATGATGCATTGAGTTGAAAAAAGTAATGATACATTCACAAACTTACATTTGGAACAAGATCCTTTGATTAATGATTTGATGAACATTGGCATAGAATTTTTTTTCTAGGAAATTACTCTGTTTTATTTTAGGTGTTAGTGAAATCATATCCCATGGACAGAATTAATCAAGCACAAAATGAAAAATCGTGAGTTACATAAAAAAGGTAATGTTGGTTCAAAAGGATAATATTCCTGAATTTAACCTGGATAAAAATTGAATTTTGAGATTGATGAAAATATGATGTGTGTCTTTTGATTCATTTTTGGTGAAAGAGTTGTTATGTGAATCTCATAGTTCTCCATTTTCAGTTCATCTTGATAGTACTATGATGTACAAATATTTTCGGGAGTATTACTGGTGGGAAGGAATTAAGAGAAATATTGCTAACTTAGTATGAAGGGTTTGACTTGGCAACAAATTAAAGAATAGTGGTTGTCACCGAAAGGGATGCTTCAGACATTTCCAGTGACCGAGTGGTAATGGTAAAATATATATGTGGACTTCATTATGGGATTACAGAAGAAACCTCAATGTAATAATTCAATCTTGGTTATTGTTTATTGATTTACCAATATTCTGAATTTCATCCTATTCGAGATAATATGTTTTTTGATCAACATTATTGGATGTATTTTAAAGGGATTGTAATGTTGCATGGTGTTCCCATATTCATTGTATCTGATTGTGATCTCATGATTACTTATAACTTTTGGAAAGGCATTTTGAATACATTGGGTAATTAATTAAATTTTAGTACATCTTTTCATCCCCAATGAGATGTTCCGTCAGAACGAACAATTCATACATTGGAATATATGATATGGGATTTCCCATTGGATTATCCGGAAATTTGGGACTAGTAACTTTAGTTAGATGAATTTTCTTATATTAACAATTATCATTCTAGTATACATATGGATCTATTGTAGTAATTATAGGGGATTTGGTGTTGAACTCTAGCTTTTTGGGATGAATTAGGTGAAGTGAAACTGATGGTTCTGGAATTGGTATACGTAATGGAAATTAAATATCACTTGATACAAAAACACATGAGGATAGCTAAAAGTATGATGAATTTTTTTGCGGATAACCAAAGGAAGGATCATTATTTCACGGTAGGTGATCATATCATTCTCGAAGTATCTCCATGGAAAAGTGTGACGTTTTTTGGTTAGAAGGGGAAAACGAGTCTGAGGTTTATTGGACCTTATGAAACTTTGGAGAAAGTTGGATCACTTGTTTCTCGAGTGTCTTTACCTCTGAATTTTTCCTAGGTACCCAATGTATTTCATGTTTCAATGTTATGAATGTATATTCCTGATCCATCACTTGTTTTGAGTCCAAAAGAAGTTCATTTGAAAGAGAAACTTTCTTATAGGGAACAACTTGTCCAGTTTTTTGACTGAAGAGAGAAAGTGTTGTGGAATAAATTGATTTCATAGGTTAATTTATTTTCTGAAAAACCATACATTTGAACTGGAAACATGATAAAATGAAAATTATATGAGTGATAAAACTCCCACTTTTTTGATAAGTAATTAAAATTTCATGGACCCAATTTCCCAAAGGGGGGAATGATATAACATCCCAGGTAATTAAAGAATATGACAGTTTCATAATTATTAATGTTTGTTAATTGAATATTAATTTTACATTTAAGGGGATTCCATGTTTGATGGATTACCCAACATGCAACAATGGGTTTCTCTGAAATCACATGTTGCACAGAAGGTTGAGTCATACTAAAAAAATAATATCATATTATTTTTTTATTTGATAGTTGACGTCGAACCATTGTATTCATTGGAATAAATAGAACAAATCAGTTTATGATCAAACATGTTTGTTAAATGTTTTTATATTTATCCAAAAAAATATTGGCTTAAAATGAGAATGAATTCAATTTTAAGCATAAATTCTATAATATTTTTGAAAGTTAGTTTTACTACCTTTTAATGGAGAAGCGTTATTAAATATAGTTTGTTTATATTTATATATACCATTTCTCAAAATTAAATTCTTATTTTTAAGAGATACATCAAAAATTACTTTAGGTACATTTTTGTATTTTTGTGATAAACATCATTTTTTAATGAATAATGAAAAATACTACATTTTTAGTCCAAATTTAATTTTCTTATTATTTATTTATATAATTATATTGTACATTAAATTGGTTTTAAAGTGTAATTAGATAATATTTTTATCATTTAATTCAATGTTGTTCATTAGATGTAATTTCAATTTGAAATTTGATATAAATACTTTTCAATCTTTTTGTTGTTTTTACTTCCTAAAAACACGATTTTTTAACAGTGAGAATTAATTTTAAATTAAATTCTACAAGATCTTTGTTTTGAATTTGGAAAATATTTATTTCTTATTTCGAATCTAGAGGTGAATATTTTGTAAATAGGTACCATTTATTTTTAGAGATTATGAATAGTATCTTTAGTAAATTTTTTGTTAACCATGGTTAAAGGATAAATCTTGAAAATAATTGTCATAAATAATAAAATAATAATATTAAATTTCCCTAACATATGAAATAACCCTAGTTGATGATATATATTTGACCATTGGAATCCTTTTTTCGATTTTAGGTCCCCATGGAGCCACTTGTGTTTGACAATGACATTTATTTATATTTGATTTAATGTTAATGAAAATATAACCAAAACCTATATCGTTTACTAATACAGCTTTTATATGGGGTTATATAACTGATCACAATGACTATTAATATTAATTAAGTGTATAAAGATATTTTCTACATCATTGTATTTTATTTATATATTATAGATATCAAATAAATTATTTATTTTTGACACAATGGTGATCTAGTGATTACCTTATTAATGATTGTTTTAAATAAATTATATTATAAAAATTAAGTTAAATTAGTTATGAATCTTTTTATTCCATACACAAATTTTCAGGATAATAATGACTTGTTGTATATAAATTAATGACATTTTTTCAAAAGAATAATGATTTATATATTTTAAAAAAATTCATGATGCGAATATTATAAAATTTGACAAAATTGAGTTTTAATATAAATTAATAATTAATTAAATGATATAATCACCCTAAAATTATATTATTATCCCAACAGAAATATATGTTGTTAAAAATGTCATTAAAGATCCATATTTTGTCTCCTGACATTTTATAGTAACTATATTAACCGTGTATTATGAAATTACAAGAAGATTTGATAAAAGATAATTTATTTAACTAAGGGGTAGAGCTAAAATATAAGGTTAATTTTTTGGATAAACGTATCAGAAACACATTGGATGAGAGTATTTTGATGTATCCTAATCTAATCATCAAAATATAACACTTTGGAGTTATTAAAATATTAAAATCAATTAATAATAAAATAATATTTCAATTAATTTCTAAAATGCCACTCCTCCATTTTTTATAAGGACACCACATCTAACACATTACTCAGAACTCTCAAACCCCACGTCTCATCCAAACTATGATCCAATAAAATCTGAATATCCCACTCTTCCTCCAAGATGCCTTAATCTAGGAAGAATGAAATTCAAGAAATCCCTTTGCATCAAATCAAAAGAAGTTACCCAATTTGAGATAATATCTTCTCCTATGTTTAATTCCATTATTATTCCTTCTCCACACCCTATTCACATATTATTAATTTTTACCTAAGAACAACATTATACTAAATATTCTAGTTTTTTTAGAATATTTCTTAACACATTTACACACACCTCCGTCTAATGGGTATAGAACATACTATTTCCGTGGACGGTGAACTACTTTCTCATGAAGTGATGATTGTTCAATATTCTCCAACAACATTTTAAGGTGGAAATTATGATGGAACGTTCATTATATATGACATATATTATATTTATTTTATCTCATTTATTCTGTAATTTTACATTTAGTGAATAACTACATTCTTTTTATGTTGTATAAATATGATAATTTCATTTGAAGAAGTGCGGACTATCCCCCCGCAATGTGATTTGACTCATTCATTCCATACATGGAATATAATAAGTTTAGAATTATTGAAATTATGTAATATATATAACATATATATTAAATTTTAAGTATAAAATACCTATGTATCATTTAGTTTTCATTTATTTAAATATGAAAAAAATGAAAGTAGCATTCATGCATACATACGACTTACCATCACTATGAACAGTGCATTTAATTTCTTATATCCAAATGTTATGGACTATTATAAATACATATATACTGGATATATATGATATTTATGATATCTAAATCATTAATATTACCTTTTAGATAATTTAATTTTGAACACATGTACTTTTTGTAATAATAACAAGTTCATTTTTACTCATGTTCCGGACATCGCCAAAATGACTGATATGAACCCAATAATTAACTAATTGTTATATAATGGTAATAAGTGATAGGAAATTAATTATAAACATTAAAATGTTTATTAATAATGTATAAATTAAATTATGGTTATTATTTAGGAATAACAACGAACATACGATTCAAGTCAGACTCGAGGTAAGGGACTTCATCTTAATCTCTTTTCATTGAGGCATATTTTGATAATATACCCCTCCTTCATTTACCAGGTGTATAATAACCCCATTTTACTTTTACATTCATTCAAATGTAACATTTTATCTACAAATAATTTTACTAAATGATTAATGGAATGGTTTTATCATTTGTGATGACAATGACCTCTCCACCGCCTTGATAGTTATTTGGAGTCCTCTATAAGCCTTAATTCTTTTAAAAGGAAAATAAACCCCTTATTCCATTTTAGGATGTTTTCATATTTAAAATGGTTTTTGAAATGTATTTATTATTTCAATATATTGAATTTATGTCGTGTGATTGAAAATGAAATTTTATTTGTAAAATGTTGATATTTTCAATATTTTATGTATAATGATTGTATAATGGTGCTTGGAAATTTTATGGCTGGTTACGTGATAAAACAAATTACCAATGGTTCTATGATAAACCAAGGATAGGTGGTTATATTATACCCTCCAATGCATTAGTCGTAGAAGCCAGTCGTATGGATATTCTATTTGTATTAATGACTTGTGGAAGTCGATCATACGGTTATTCCAGAGTTAACCTTTAAAATGTTTTGTGTGATTTAAATTGTATTTATGGTAATATTTTGGATAAAAATGTGTATTAAATGAGTATTTATATATTAATGAGTAATTACATCTTCATAAAGGTGAAATTTATTATATATGATACCATAACATGGTTTACAAGTTATTTTGAAAAACTGACTGTTTTCTTTTGTTGGTTATCCCTTACTATGTTTTTATGCTCGTACAATGTTTTGAAATTTATTTTTACATGATTTAAATGTGAACACAGTGATGGATGGAATCAAGGAGATGTTTTGATGTTTATGCAAGAAACAAAACCTTGTTCTTTTTTTATGTTTTTGTTTTATGATCAAAATTGGTTAGTGAGTAAAATGTCTATTTTTTTTTAAAAAAAGATGTTATTTATATGTTATGTCCTAATTCTATAATGTTGTATAACTAAAAATATTATCAATTAGAATTATTAACATTATTAATGATTATGAATTTTTTTAGTCTGGGTCCTTAATGATGGTATCAAAGGGTGGTTTAGATAACTTTAGGTGATAGAATTTTGTATGTAGAGTATCTATAAATGATTATTACATTATTTTCAAATTGAAATGATACGGAATTTTATGATTACCATGTTTCATCATCAATGATATGTTTTTTCAGAATGTTTTTTCAAAGAGGAAACATGGTAGTAGTGCTAGGAAGGCATATAGAGGGGAATAACCTTCCAAAGTATCATCCTGAGATGGTTGGAATCATAATTGAACAGTTTGTTGCAATAATAGAAAGATTGACTCATGCTATAAATGGTTGTGGTATAAATTCATATAATAAACAAAATCAGAAAATGTGGAAGAGGTCTATTGTATATAATTTCATGATAAAACACCCCCATCATTCAAAGGATCATTTTACCCTATTCAAGATGACGGGTGGATCAAAGCACTGGAAAATATTTCTGTTGTCCTAGGATGTATAAAAAATCTAAAGGATAATCCTCATATGTATCATTGAGAATGAGAAATAGATCACTGGTGGCTTATGGTTAAAAATATTAGAGATAGTGAGGAGAATGAGGCTCTTGGTTGGGAGAATATCAAAGGTATGTTTCTTGATAAATATTTTCCTATGGTGATTCAACTTAGGATAGAAAAACCACTATGGGAATTAAAGCAGGAGGCTGAATCAGTAGATAACTATGATGAAAAGTTAACTCGATTTGAAAGTTATGCTCAATAGTTTTTCTTAGATCATGAGAGTAATAAAAATATATTTTACTCCAGGCTGAATTCATGATATCTATGAGCATTAGCCTCTCATGAATTCAAATGCTATGAGAAACTTTTTAGATTTCACAATAAGTTATAAATGGAATTTCATGATGATTATGTGTTCTATGAGTGCATGAAAAATATGAGTTCTAATGGGAAGGAAAAATGGAATGAATTCATCAAAGAATCTCAGAGTAATGAAAATTAAATTTCTATCTTATGATAAGTGAGGTAGAAATTATAATGGATAATGTTTATCAATGTCTGGAATGTTCATCCATTGTGTTTATATTAGTATTATTTCTCTTAACTATAAGGATGATGATCATGCAGACAATGATAAGCCTGCAGATAAATGTTTTAGTTGTATTGTGTTTGGAATTTTTCCATTGTGTGTCAAAAGTTGATTACCCATTGTGGAAACCAAAAATATCAAAAGCATATGGGTGGGGAATTTTTTTATTCTACTATATTGGATATGGGACCATAAAAAGATGTGATATCAGGTCCATTGTTTTTTATCAGATTATGCCAATTTATTGTTGGATTAGGGGTCTACACATTCTTTCATTTCTAAAAACAGATCATGCAAAATTTGAATTCCACCTCATGAAATGAGTCCAGAACATATAGTAAAACCACCTTGGGGAAATATTCAGACCAAAATAAAGTATAATAATCTTCCTATCCTAATATTTTGAAATGATTTAACTAAAAATGATGTTTTTTTCCTGATTTATAGTGTGATTTTATTTTGGGAATGGTTTGGAATTGTTTTTACCATGCTAAGATTGACTGTATAGATAAAGACGTTTCTTTTCAGAAACATAATCATTTTTTGTACTAGAATGAACCCTTATAACTGAAAACATATATGGAACTTGAGAAACTTGTTAAAGACAGAAATGGATGTTACCTTGCACATATTTCTGAACACAGCGGAACTGTTCATATTAATAATGTGCCTGTAGTATATGAGTATCTTGATGTTTTTTCTGATATGTTTCTAGGTATTGTACCTGATCGGGATGTTGAATTTATTTTTGGCTTAGTTCATGATGCTATGAAAATTTCAAAACCCCTTATCTAAGTGATCAAATTGAAGTTTTATATTTTAATAAACAATTGCAGGAGTTATTAGATAAATGCTTCATTAGACCTAGCACATCACCGTGGGGTGATCCCATCTTGTTTGTTAATAATAATGATAGTTCAATGAGACATTGAATTCTGTATAGATCATTGAGTAATATACCTATTAAGAAAAAGTATTCATTCCATATTATCGACTATTTGTTTGATCATATGCAGGGAGATCAGTATTTTTCTATGATTGACTTGAGATCAGGGTAATATCATTTGAATGTAATGGAAGAAGTCATTTGGAAGACTGTGTTTCATACTAGAAATGTTTGTTATGAATGTTTAGTTATTCCTTTTGGGTAAACTACTGAACATTCTATATTCATGGTTCTTATGAATGGAATATTCAGCGAGTTCTTGGATATGTTTGTGGTTGTGTTTATTAATGAAATTTTTATATATTTCAAAAGTAAAGAGGAATAAGAAATTCATTTAATTGTTGTCTTTTAATCCATAAAAGAAAATAAAATGTATGAGAAATTCAGAAAGTGTGTGTTATGGTAACAATTAATTTCATTCCTTGGTCACATTATTTCAATAAATTGCATAACTATTGATCTTGCTAAAACAAAAGTTGTTGATGATTTTCCAATAACCATAAATATAACTAATATTTGTACTTGTACTTGTTTGGAATGAAATTACAGAATGTTTGTTATGCTTTTTTTCATGGTTATCTAGCCTACTAACTATGTTATCTCGAAAAGGTGTTATGTTCGTCCGGGTAACAGTATGTATTGACTGTTTTCAAGAATTGAGAATGAAGAGTTGTGAATGCTCCAGTTATGAAATTACCTTCCAAAGAGGGTGAATTTGTTATCTACAATGATTCTTCTTTGGAAGGACTTGGTTGTATCCTATTGTAGAATGACATGGTAATTTCTTATGTTACACGTTAGTTGAAACCTCATGAGTTAAATTGCCCAACACATTGTTTTGTTTTAGCTGAAATTGTTTTTTCATTAAAAATTTTGAGGCATCATCTATATGGAATAAAATTTGAAATATATAATGACCATAGAAGTTTGATGTATATATTCAATCTGAAATAATTGAACATTAGACAAATGAGATTGCTGGAATTAATATGGATTATGATTTCACAATTCATTAACATACATGAAAATTGTATAATGTGACAGATGAGATGAGTCAAAAAAGTAATGATACATTAACAATGTTACATTTGGAACAAGATCATTTGATTAATAATTTGATGAACTTTTCCATATAAGTTATTAGTGCAAGAAATTACTCTGTTTTGTAACATGTGTCAGTGAAATCATCTCTATCAGACAGAATTGAGCAAGTGCAGTATGAAAAACAGTGAGTTGTAGGAAAAGTTAAATTTGGTTCAAAAGGCTATGTTTCATAAAATTCATATTGATAATGATTTTATTTGGATATTTAGGAAGGGATTATATGTGCCTTGGGATTCATAGTTGAAGATAGAGTTGTTATGTGAATCTCATAGTTCTACATTTTTTGTTCATCCCGGTAGTACTATGATGTAAAAATATCATTCGGAGTTTTACTAGTGCGATGGAATGAAAATAAGTATTTATGACCATGATCCTCAGTTTACATATCCCTTTGTATAGAGTCCGCCTCTCCGTTGTATCTGATCGTGGTCCAATGGATTACTTATGACTATTGTAAAGGCCATTAGAATTCATCGGGTAACGAATTATATTTTTTTTATAACATTTCATCCTCAATTAGATGGTATGTACAAATGTACAATTTAGACATTGGAAGATATGATAAGTTCTTTCTCAATGAATTTCCAGGGATGTTGGGAACAACATCTTTCATTGGATGAGTTTTATTATATTAACGGTTTTCATTCCAGTACACTGATGGCTCTATTTGAAGAATTATAGGGGATGCGGTGTCAAACTCCATATTTTTTGGATGAAATAGATGAATGAAAATTTATGGGACTTGAATTGGTAGAACATATAGTAGAGAAAGATTAGTTGATAAAAACACATGAGGACAGCTCAGGGTAGGATGAAAAGATATTTGGATAACCGAAAGAAGGATATTTCATTTTAGGTAGGTGATCATGTATTTATATAAGATTTCTCATGGAAAAGTGTGATGTGTTTTTGTAAGAAGGGGAAGATTAGTATGAGGGTTATTGGACATTATATAATTCTGGAGAATGTTTGATCAATTGCTTTCCAAGTGGCTTTACCTTTTATTTTTTCCCAGACACACAATGTTTTTTAGGATCCAATGTTAATAAAGTATTTTCAAGATCCATCTCATGTTTTGAGTCCAGAAGTAGATAATTAGGAAAATAATATTTCTTACGAGGAATAGAAATTCAAGATTCTTGACAGAAGAGAGAAAGTGATTCAGAATTGGATGAGTTATCAAGTTATGTTTTTTTTTTAAAAACCATATAGTTAAACAAGAAACATGGGATGCAGAAAATGATATAAGGGATAAAGACCCCCCCCCACTTATTTTATATATAAATAAAATTGTGGGTAAACAATTTCTAAAAGGGAGGAAGGATATAACATCCTAGGTAATTAATGAATATATCATGTTCATAATTATTAATATAATTGACTTAAATAATAATTTTACATTAAAGGATATGCAATGTTTGATGGTGTACCCTAAATGTAATAATGGGTTTCTATGAAATCTCATGTTTTACACAAGGCTGAGTTATTCCGATAAAAATGATATAACATTATTATTTTAAATGGTAGTAAATACCTAACTTTTATATTGTCATGAATAAACATAACAAACTATATTATGATTAAACATTTTTTTAATTGTTTTTACACTTATCCAATAATATTTAGAGGCTTAAACTGATAATTAATATAATTTTATGCATAAACGCTCAAATATTTATAAAATGTAGTTTTACATTCTTTTGATTGAGAAGCCCTTCTAAATATATTTTTTGTATCATTTATATATTCAATTTATCCAAATAATCTTATTTTATAGAATTTATACTCCAAAATATACTTGGGGTAAATTTTTGGTATTTTCATGATAATTTTCATTTTCAATGAATAGTGAAAAATACTACATATTATGTCAAAACTATCATTTCATATAAATTATTTAAATGACTATATTTTTCTTTTAATTGGTTTTAATGTATAATTAGATTATATTTTTATAATTTAATCCAATGCTGGTCATTGGAAGTAATTTCACATTGAAATTCGATATAAACACTTTTCAATATTGTGGTAGTTTTTTAATTCTTAAAAACCAGCTTTTGGTTTTGACAATGGGAATTAATTTAAAATTAATTTCTGCAACTTTTTTGTTTTGAATTGGAAAAAATGGATTTTATATTGGGAATATGAAGGTAAAAATTGTGCTAATATGTATAATTTATTTATATACATTATTAATTGTAACATAAATAAATATTTTATTTACAATGGTTTAAAGGTAAATCAATGAAATAAGGGTACAAAATAAAATTAAATTCAAATTAAATTACCCAAACACATGTCCAATCCGTATTTTATTAGATATTTCTGACCATTGGTATCATTTGGATTATTTTATGACTCCACGGAGCCACTTTTGTGTGAAAATGAAATTTAGTTATTTTTAATTTAATGTTATGGAAAATATAACCTAAGCATGTATCATTTACTAAAACAATTTTAATATGGGGTTATATAAGTGATCAATGAGCCTATAAATAGTGATTATATAGATAAAAAAATTTCCTACATCATGGTATTTAATATATAATTTATATATAAATCAAATAAAATAATTTATTTATGAAATAATGGTGATGTATTGATTAAATTATTAATGACCGTTTTACATAAATAAGATTACAAAAATTAAAATTTATTTATTTTAGTACTTTTTATGACATAAAATAATTTTATAGATGCTTATGTATTGTTATGTTTTAATTAATTACGTTTATTTGAATGAATAAAGTTATTATAAATGTTTAAAAAAGTCATGATATGAATAGTACAAAAATTTACATCAATAATTTTTTAAATAAATTAATATTTTATTAAATGATATAATAGTATTAAAAATATAATATTCATCTAACAGATATACATGATGTTATAAAATTAAATAATTATTAATTTTTTGTCTCATGGAATTTTATTTTCAATATATTAAGCATATATTATGTAAATACAAGAAGACGTGGTAAGAGTAAAATTTTTTAAACAAAGGGTTAATGATAAAAAATAAGGTTAATTTTAAGAACAAAACATACCTAAATTCAATTGTATAAGTGGATTTCAACCCATATTCACTTGATATTCTAAATATAACATTTTTTTGTTTTTAGAATTTGAAAATCAATAAATAATAAAATAATATTTCAAAACATTCCAAAAGTGCCCCTCCCCCTCTTATATAATGACATCACCTCTATCTCATTACACACAACTTTAAAACTCTTCGCCTCATCCAATATCAGATCCACTAAGCTCCCAACAACCCTCTCTTCCTCCTAGATGCATAAATTTAGGGTGAAGGAAATTCAAGAATGTCATTCAACTCAATTCAAAAGGATTTACGTGATTTGAAGTAATATCTTCGCCCAAGTTCCTTTCCATGATATTTCCTTCTCCAATCCCTATTCTCTTATTATAACTTGTATACATAAAAAAACTATTATCCTAAATATACTGAATTTTTTTACTATAAAAATTCTATATAACCTTACACACACCTTCTTCTAATCGGTATAGAGCATATTGTTTCCGTGGTTGGTGAACTACTTCCTCACAAAATGGTGATTGGTCAATATTATTCTACCTCATATCAAGGTAGAAAAAATGGTGGAACTATAATTATACATGATATTTATGATATTTATTTTATCACTTTTCTTCTATAATTCTCATTTAGAACATATAATTAAGCTTTTTTGTTGTATAAATACTATAATTTTATTTAAGGAAGATCAGACTACCACCCCTCAATGTTATACGACACATTCATGCTCTACATGGATCCTATAATGGATATAATTAATGAACTTATGTATCATATATAACATATATATTATATTTTAATTATAATATACCAATTTATCATTATGTTTTCATTCCGTTAAATATGAAAAAATTGAAAGTAGTGATCAGGTGTACGTATGTCTTACCATCTCCATGAAGAGTGCATTTAATTTCTTATATCCAAAAGATATGGACTATTATAAATATGTATATAATGGATATATATGAAATATGTGACATCTAAATCATGAATATCATTTTAGTTATAATGAAATTTTGTCCACGTGGACAATATGTAATTATAATAAGTTCATTTTTGACTCAAGTTCTGAGCATCGACAAAATGTCCAATATGAACCTAAATAATTAAGTAATTGTTATAGCATGGTAATAAGTGATAGAAAAGGAATAATAAACATTAAAAAGTTTTGGAAACATATAAAAATTAAATTATTTTTATTATTCAGGAACAACAAGGAATATATGAGACAAGCCAAAGTCGAGGTAAGGGACTACATTTCAAAATCCTCTCATTGAGGAATATTTTGATAATATACACCTCCTTCATTTAAACGGGGTATAATAAACAGCTATTAATTTTTCTTTCATTAAAAGGTAGTATTTTTATATGAAGAATTTTACTTAATCACAAATGGAATGTTTTTACTGTTTACGGTGACAATGACCTATGAGACTCCGTAATTGTTTTTTGGCTTCCTCTATAAGACATAATGTTTTTAAAATGATAAGAAATCCCTAATTCTGTTTTGGAGTGTTTTCATATTTAAAATTGTTTTGGAAAATGATTTATTATATCAATATCTTTAAATGATTTCATGAAATTATAAATGAAATGTTATTAGTGAAATTTTGATATTTTCATTATATTTTGTATTCTGATTATATAATGGTGATTGGACATTTGACGGGTGGTTATGTGATAAACCAAATGACAGGTGGATCCATGACAACCCACGGATGGGCAGTTACATTATAACCTCTAATGTATTGGGTATGGAATTCGGTCATATGGCTATTCCATTTGTAAGAATGATTTGTTGAAGTCGACCGTATGTTTATTCTATTTTATTATGTTTATGTCCCGAGTTTACCTTTTATTTTTTATGTGTGCTTTATAATGGTTTTATGGTAATATTTTGTTTACCAAAGGGTAAAAAAGAACTTTTATTAAGTGAATTTTATTTATTACATCATAAGGGTGAAATTTATTACTTATGGTACAATATGTTTGGTTTACATGTATTTTCAAAAAAATAATAGTTTTCCTTCTTTGCGTATCCCTTATGGAGATTTTTTGGCTCATCCTATGTTTTTAAATTTTTTTTAATGGATATAAATGTGAATAGAGTCATGTATGGGATCTAATAAATGTTGTGATGTTTATGCATTAAATGAAACCATGTCCTTTTTATGTTTTTGTTTTGTTAGTGAAAAATGGATAGTTCCTATAAGTGTCTACTTTTTAATAATAAAGATGATAAATATATGTTATGGCCTAATTATATAAATCACAACACCAAAAAATATCCTCAATGAGAATTATTAACATAATACAATATTATTAAATGTTTAAGATTAGATCCTTATACTCCAAGTGGTTATTTTCCCTTGCTTTATCCTAGAAATTGACAATCTAATAACACCAAAAGGCACTAGTAGGGTGTGAGATAAAAGCTTATTTCGTTATCACCAATAATTCCCTAGAATATACAAACTCTTTAATAACCAAATAAAGAGATTTAAATTTTTAAATAAACAAGTTTTAAATGTCAATTTCATATTTAATAAATTCAATATTTTCATTTAAATTGATGTAAATAATTTAAAAAATTGATTTAATCAACATTATATATATATATATATATATCTGTATGTTTATATAAATAAGAATCCATATAAAATAGTACCCAAATATTATAATTCATTTATATAAAAAATATAAACAAACAAGCTGCATGACCATATTTCAATATGTATGACATTTCCTTGTTATGGTATCCTCAAACACTTGTATAATGATAACAGAAATTTGTACACACGTCCAATAAAATTGGTCTTATAGGATTCATATACAACCTACTAAGGAGTAAAATTTTCCAAATATTTAATGTTAGAGATGTAATGCATCAATATAGTGCTAGAGAATTCCGATCCTATCATGCTTTTCCCTAATAAAAACATTACTACATAATATTTCATGTTCTCTAGTACAATTATGTGATGCTCAATTTATTTTAAGAAACTTTAAATACAATTAAATCCCACTATCCAATATTAATGATGCCAAATTTTTTTTTAATATCCAAAAGGTGTTCTAGAAAATCATTATTCTTTACAAGATAAAATTGAATGGTTTATATCAAAACCATTTAAATCCATTTTTCTCAAATAAGAATTTTAAATGAATTCAAAATTCAATTTCACTAGTATATTCCCATAGTATAATTACCATAATTAAATTCAACAATATATATGAAAACAATTCCACATATTCTCCATTTTAAATTCAACAATTTAAAACTATAAAGCTTCCCATCAATTTCCCAATAAAACCCCAATTTCATTTTATTTGGTATTATTCCAATTTCAGTCAAATATCCAATTTAAAAAAATCACAATTCAAGGGAATTAGTGTTTTAATCAATCATCTAAATGAAATTTCATTTATAAAATCAATTTAATTTAAATAAACAATTGAATTTAAATCAAAAAATTTTGGGTTAATAAAAATTTTACATCATGATGGAACCACCTACCATTGATCACTCGATCATGAAACTCCTAACCCTAATCAGGATTCCCCAAAAAAGATAAATTATAGTAGAATATGTGAATCAATCCCAGGATTATGATTCAAAATAGAAGTGATTAGATCCTCTAACCAAAACAATGATCTACAAAACCAAGGAGAGTAAAAGATAAATAAAGGGAGATAAGGAATTATAAGAGGAAATTAACTGGGATAAGATCTAACACCATTATCATTTCAATAATTTCTTCTAGAGGGGTGTTTTGGGGCCAATAACAGATCTTATGATATCATAAAGGTAGATAAAATGATTATGGATTGTATCGGTTCATTGGATTCCATAAACATGGGTGTCAAATGTTTTAAAATCAAAATAAAAATTAAAAAATCATGTTTTCATGGTTAGATAGGAAAACTGTCAACGTTTAGAAAATATCTGCACCCTATTGTTCACCCCTTTTAATGGGTGGAATAGTTTATCCTAAGAGGGAACATAATTATCATACCCTACACCAACTATAAAAAACCCCACTACCTATGTTTTCACAGATTCCAAGGATATGGAACATGGATTGGGAAATCCTTGTGCCAACTGTGCACATCCCATAAAATTTTAGATTTTTGAAAATTATCCAATAAAACCACCACAAACAAATCCAAAACAAATAATGTTAAAAAGATGGGATTAGTTTACCTAAAGATAGTAATATGACGTTATAACTTCCCCACCATAGAAACATTATGACACAGTAATGCCTACTTAGAAGCATATATGAAACAATATGTGGACACTTACCACAAATAGAATATTTCTTATCCCATGTCCCATAATAATATAAACCCTGATACCATAGAAATCAAACCAAAGGTATCATCCTATTCAATATACCGTGGATTCAGAATCAACTATCTTGACTGGTTGTTCAATTAGGGATAAATCAGGTTTAACCTCAATATCACTATAGATCATAACATTAGATGGATCATATATATACTATTGAGGATGAGATACGTGGAACTCATTATGTATCAACATGATCTATAGTAGAAGTGTAAGATAGTAATAAAATTACCCACTAGATCAACATCCTTAAAAGTTCCCACAATATGAGGAGAATGTTTCCCTTGCCTCCAACATTGTTGATAAACCAATTGAGGTGAATCATTCAAGGTCACTTGATTTCCAATTGAGAATTCGAAAGGTGTTTGATGACTATCAGAATAATACAGATACCATCTTGGTACCATCAAAATACTAAGATGAATAAAATGAATATTTTTCATCATTTCAAGGACCAAGGTCAGTCAACCAAGGAACATTTACTAATCTATGACCTGCAAAATTATGATCTGCAAGGGTAGACATACAATTCCTACAACGAAGAAATTATGATCTCATACTCTTTACCATTGTTATAGGAAAACTCAACCACCACAAAATGGTCACCCCAAGACCCACTAATGTCGAGAAAACAACCAAAAATCATGTCCTCAAAAATCTTTATAGCTCATTATTTCTTGCAATGCAACAGTGGATGCTATGTCATACTAAATAAAACCAGGATACAATTGACTCATAATGGTCTCCCTAAAACAAGATGTTAATAGGGGATCCGAATCAGAGACTATAAAAGATGTATTTCTGTGAAAAAGAGAAATATATTTCACATAGATATTTCCCAACTCCTCCACATTTATTTTAACATAAATGGCTATAATGTGAGACAATTTCATTAGCCTATCAATCATAACCAATATCGAATTTTTCATTCTATAGTTATGCATCAACCCAACCACATCTTCCATCAAGATCTCAACCCAATTCCATGAAGTCACTAGATGCATCTAAGGAAATATTGAAGGTTATTTGTGATTGACCATGACCAGTTGGAATATATAACAATAAGAAACAAATTCAAAATTTCACCGACTCATACCTAACCACCAAAAAATCCACTTCATGTCATAAAACATCTTCACGGTTGTGAGGTACACATACCATTGGTAATTAAGGAAAAAACTTAATCATATATTTCCTTAAAACAAAAAGAAAAAAGACATTATGATAGTATTGAAATACCTCAATGGAGAATAACCAGTATGGAATATTCTCTCAAATTTAAAGAGAGGCTCTAATGCTGCAGAAATCATCATAAATATGGTGTTCAGGATGATTCAAATCAAGAAGAAAATATTTCATCTAAACATCGACCAATGAAACATAATACGATAATTACTAGACTCCAATATGGAATTGTGGAAGTAGAGCCTTGAATTCCCACTCCTCTGATGATACATTAACCACTTGGGACAAAATATTCCTGCTCAAGGCATCTGAGATGCCATTCAGTTTTCCCAGGGTATATGTGATGTAGAAAAAATATTATATAGGTATCCCACCCAAATATTATATAGGATATTCAAAATAAATTATGGGAGATATAACTCAAGCTATTATGGTATAACAACATGGTAAACCATTCTCCCTAAATTCAATGACACCAATATATAAGAATGAGAATAATAGATGCAATTTTATGGTCACATGTCATGTAATTATTCTCGTATGAACCATGATTAAGTGAAACATATGAAATAACACGATCACCTAGCATATTAACAAAACATAAACATTAACCTGACACATCACTGAACACCACATAGCCCTGACTGACCATTGGAAGAGTCCATACTGGTGTAGTAGATGAAATAATGTTTAGATCAAAAAAATAAAAATAATATTTTTCATCCTAATAAATATTTCCTCCCTTTATAGTTAGATAAGTCATCGTAGAATCCATATTTAAGAAGTCCGTAATGATGTAGTGATAATATAATCTAATCCCATGTTTGATTTGAAGAATGAAAACATTTCATGGTGTCCAATATCATTACATCCTTCACATTATTAGGATCAAATGAAATACCATGTTTTAAAAACATTTTCCCCCGGTGGATCGCTTCATGATTCAAGAAATCAAATTTTTATATCATGATGTAATGTCTATGATTTATCAATAATTACAAAATGTTTCTCAGAAGCAGCACATGATCCTCCACAGACATAGTGTAATCCAGGTTCTAATCCAGCAAGACCACCACAATGTTATCATGATATTCATGTAAATTAATATTAATTAAAGATATGAAATCTATAAAATCATTGGTTAGTCAAAAATGTATTATAAGGTAATCATAACAGTTTCACCTACTCTAGAAGGAAGTTTTATGGATTCAATATTTTTCAATCCTCAAATTACGGTGACTAGATTTATGGTTTAACTTCAATAACAAATTCTCATATTTAATATAATCAAAAATACAATCAATATATGGCATCAGATATTTTTTATTTATCATGTAGTTGTTGTGTTTTTGGTAATCAACAGAAAGGGAAAGTGAACCATTAGATTTTTTAGTAATGAGAACCGGTGATGCCCATGGTGACACACTCGAGTCTATAAATCCTTTCTCTAGAAGATCATCCAACCGAGACTTTAGCTCTTTCATTTTATATGGTTCCCTTTGGTAATATAGAATAGAAAATAGTTATATACTAGAAACTAAATCAATATAAAACACTACCAACCATATCGGTGAAAATTAGAGAAGTTATAAGGAAAAACATTAGGAAACTCAATGATAAGTTTATTGATATCACCACTAATATATTGACACTACAGAAAAAAAGGAAACATAAATATCACTTTCCCTAACTATGGATAAAAATTTCCATCTCTACTCGACCTTGGGTCTCATTCTCCTTGGAGGAAATGACACACACCATCGAGGGTTTTGAAGGAGATCCAGAGAAGTTAAGAATAAATCTTGTATTTATTGGAAATGAAGAAAAACCATCCATAAAATGATGTGACATGGTTTCTTGTCGAGAACTAGAATACACCAAGAAATATTAACATAAAATAGATCGAAAATAAAATAGTGACTCCAAATACCCTCCTTTCTCTTCATACTAAGGGGAGTATTAATATCGATTTCATAAGACAAAAGATTTATATGATGATTTATAATATTTACAATATGATTTGAAATAAATAAATTAGATGAAATAATATAAATTAATTAGCCACTAAAGATTAAGCTATAGTGATGTGACATCTCATAGTCACTATAACTATATATTCTTCCTCCAAATACTCTTCCACTTCTTAATTATTTTTTGTTTCAGATACATAAGAATGATATCCATCATCCTTGAAACATCAGACTTCAATTATATTTTAGAAGGGATGATGAAATGTTTCCACAATAATATTTCAATTGATATGAAATAACTTATGTTGCTGACTCGAGTGTCTACAATAGACACATATCATGGGTGAGTCAGGGAAAAACCTCATTGAATTACATGACATTCAACAATGGTATCAAATCAATAGACCTCTATTAGACACAACATGAGATCTTGATTGACCCAACTTTCAAGAACCACCATGAGAATAATCACACTTCCACGTTTCATTTAATGAATTAGAATCACAAATGGGAGTGAAATAAGCTCCCCAAAACCCTGACAATCCATTCATGACTATTTCTACCATCAATTCTCTATACAACACATCAAAATAATATGAAAGACTTATTTAGAAACCAAGATGGTGAATATCAGATCAAAGACCAAAATCTATCCTTCTATCCTTCATATTCTAATTTGATAATATCTCAAGTGAATAATCCTCAAGGTCTCTAAAAAAAATTCAGACTCAGTTAAGTTCCTATTATCCAGATCAATATTTCAAAAAATTATAGCCATTGACAAAAAAATTACACTGGATATAACTAGTTGGAGAAATGATCATTTTTATAGGTCATTCTAATACATCACGATTGTTCATTGAAACTATTGGGTCTCGCAATCTCTTCCTTGGTCATTCGAGACCAAAATTTTAATACTTCACATTGATTTTTTATCTATCTCCATGAATTAAAACAATCCCTCAATCTTAATAAACGATTCCTCAACACATTGATGATCATTTGTTTCATTGAATAATGATGGCTTATGGTGAAGTAATTCATCAAAATTAATATGAATGTCCTACAATTGAGTTTCCTTTGATGGAATTTGAACATGAGATGGTGAAGTTTCCTCTCCCAAAACATGGACTATAGGAATAATAACCTCAACTAATTTTGGGTCCACAAGAGTATTTGATCATGAAGGATCAGAAGAAGATTCATCTTGTATTTGATTCATATTTATTCTGGGATATATGGTGCTGCACTACGTCATCATTCAATAAAAAAGTCATTAGATTAACACTCAAATCGAGAAACAGTGAAAATTAATCCCAATAGATAGACACAAAAGATTTGTATTTAAACAAGTCCAAATAAAAATAATGAAGTAGACTATAAGTAATCCTAAATGAATCATTACCTAACTACCAATGGTGACTTAAGGTTCTTTTTGGTGATATATATCTATAAACTCTATCACAACTACATCATATTTCCTGAAAAGATGACACTAAATTCATACTATCATCAAAAGACAGTTAAATAATTTATTGGTTTCCACTTTTTCACAAACCAGACTGTATACCATGGTATCCTGATAACGAATTCAATACTGACATGGCCCAAAGGGTGTTCCTGATCCCCACAGGTTGTTTACTAGTACTAGGAAGCATACAAAATGTATGTGGGAACTATTTCCCCACAAACATTATGAAAGTAATGAAACACCAGTTAGGATGTTTACAACAGAATCTTTATAGGGTGTAGTGTACCAGAACTGAAATAAGTATAATCAACCCAATTTACTACAATAATTTGACAAGATAAACAAGAATTATAACCCAAGTCACAATAGGAGCAATACTCATAGTCCACGAATCAACAGCTATTAACCACCACCAAGTGGTTGTTTTCCATTGCTCAAACCTAAAAGGTGGAAATATAAAAAACCCAAAGGGATAGGTATGGTGTGAGATAAAATCCCATTAGGGTCTCATAATGGATTCTATAAAAGATTCCAAAATTTTATTAACACATTAACTATATCTTAATCATCAGATAAATAGGTTCATAGTCTCAAATTCATATATAATAAAATTATGAATTACATATCAAATGATGGAAATACTTTAAAAAATGGATTCACTCAAAATTTTATATAAAATAGTGGATATAAATTATAATTAATTTAAAAAAGTTCACAAACAATGGCCTACATTTATATCTCCTATATAAACAAGCAAGAAACATGTCATCTCCATAAGGGTATGATAATTCTATGTTATGGGATCCTCACTAACTTTTATAGTGACAATGGAAATATATACACAAGTCTTCTGAAAATCATCAAATTGGAGTCACAGAAATCATACTATGGAATATAAATCCCATCCCATTTATGCAATATTAGTAATATATCAATCATGTTCTAGGACAATACCATCATTGCGTGTTTTTTGCTAATAACTCACTAACAAACTATGATTGAATGTTCACTAGTACAAATCATTGTTGGTAAATTTATTTTATGAAACCATAAAATAAAATTATATCCCATTCTCCAATTTCAATAATTCTAATATTACATTTAAACAATAGGGTTTTTAATCTAAACATGTATTTTTCTATGATAATACCCAAATGTTTATATCAAAACCATTTACCAAATTTTTCTGATATGATAATTTAAAAAATTCATAATTTAATTTCATAATTAAATTCCCACAATTATTGTCTAACAATTTAATTAAATTTTTAATTGAAACAATTACCCTCAATTTCACAATAAAAATTCAATAATTTAAATCTCCACAATTTTCCACTAATTTCACAATCATACACCAATTATATAGCATAAGGGTTTTCCAAATTTCATACGAAAATTATATTTTTTAAAACTCCATTTCAATGTAATGGGTGTTTTAATCAAAAAATTGGATACAATTTCATTAAAACAAAAATTATATTTAAATCGATATTTGAATTTAAATCAAGAAATATATAGCTAATTTGTTTTGGAATCAAGACAGAACCACCTACCATTGATCACTGGATCACAAAACTCCAAAATATAATCGATTTTATCTAACAAAAAATGATTAAAATATAATATGTGTATCAACCCTAGGTTTAATATTCAAAACTAATGTTATTAGATCCTCTAAGAAACCAAGAGATATGCAGAACCCTATAGAATAAATAGAGAGTGTGGGAGATTGAAAACAAGAAGAGGAAACCAACTACAAAAATATTGAACATCAATTTTTAGGTCTGATCCACATTCAAAGGGGTTTCTAGGGGACAAAAAATGCACCTTTGAGCTCCTATGGAAGGAGAAAACAATTTTGGGTTGTACATGTCTGTTAGGTACCCTAAGTGACAGTTTTTAGTGTTTTGAAAATAAAATCTAGAATACAAAATCTAGTATAATTGGTTAGATAGTGGAGCCACATGATTTAGTCAAACCATTTTATGATTTCCATAATTCTCACCCAGAAAAACCTAGAACGAATCCCAACTAATGAATGGAAAAAATAAGGGTTTTGAAATACCTAAAAAGAGTACCAATATGTTATATTTTCTCTCACAAACCAATACATGTCACCATCTAATACAATGCCTAACCATATTGGTGGAATAACCTGAATGGCTTTCTTTATCCACACAGGCAATAACCAAGTGTTCAGGTATCATAAAAAACACATGGGAATGATTTACTTGAAAATATAAACACAAATAACCAAATAAATAACAAATAGAAAACTGAAATTGCGCAACCAAGAATGGCATAAAAAATTATCATATTTAAATTTTAAATAATTGAACAAAACCACAAATGACTTCAACAAAAAGGGGGAACTATAACTCCAACCCAAACCTCCATGTAACATGTTTAGTAACATCCTCAAGCCATAGCAACTAAGATAAAAAATAAAGACCAAGAGAAATAAAACTTCCATGTTGATACTCCACGAAATTACCTAAGACAAACTCATAAAAATGGGTACATACACAAAAATATGTATGTTGGGTGTGAGCCATGGCCTAGTAGGATACCACCCATGTAAAAAGATTCCATTCTAAACCATTTAAATATGATTTTACAAAATCATTTATGTAATATAATTTATGAAATTCCTAGTAAAAAATTTATTGAGTCAAAAATTTAAAAAAACATAAAGGAAATCAAGTTCCCAAACAGATTACTAAAATGAAAATATAATATTCTGCAAAGACAAAAACAAAATGATACACATGAGGTCCACTGTATGCCAAAGTATGGAAGTAAGTCATTTATATTAGAGGACTGTGGGTAAATCCCTAGTGTCATTCTAACTCGTGCGGGACCCTATATCCTCATAACTCAGTGAAAGGGGGTATATTAACCAAATACATCAACATTGTCAAGTGAGAGCCACTAGAGTGAAGAATAATTTAACATTATATTGGTCTATAATCATCATCACAGTTTAGTTAGAGTTTTAATCATGAATATTTCTAAGTGAAATTCGAACAAGCCACATCAGAGTCAGTAGTGTTCTAGATATAGTCAACACACTTAGATTCCATAGATTTACTTAGACACAAATTATTGATCTCATATCATATAGAATACCTCTCAAAACCCCCATTTCCATTCATTCCAAAAATATCAACCATTTTCACAGACAAGAAACAATTAATTTTACCCACACCAAAACATTTCCACAACGCACATAGCATGCCTTGAACATTTTGTAATTTTTTTTCGTTCTATGAGGAGGAACATATATAAAATAAACTGATCAAATCCATTGTCTACTCCCCCTTTTAATGTTACACATACACTAAGATCATTTTAAAAATAATCATTTTGTATATTTAATCAATTATCAATTCATGCTCAAAAGTTCACAAGGAGGATAAAGTGGAAGAACAATATATTTTTCTATATAAAATACATTTATAACACACAGATACCTCACGTTCCATTTAAAATACCTCTTTTTCTTTTAAACGTGGCATAAATTGATTTTTATGAAACTCCACGTAGAGAATTCACTCGAATTTGACCTTTTTCTTTTATAAAAATTCATTTTTGACATACAAACATGCTAATGCCTTAAAAAAAATCCTCACACATCATAAATAAAGTATAAAACACTCCAAAATGAATTAAATTAATGAATAATATCATCCATAAATGTTAGGGAATGGAACAACCAACCTCACATGGAGAATCTTCTAGAAAATAGTGAGAAATCCCATCCACACCTTAACAACACCTCATGAAGAAAATGAGGAACCCTAATTAAAGAAGTTAAACCAAATAAATAAATATACAACCCCCCAAAATCAAAACCCAGCTACTGGAGAAACAATTCCTAATGGATGAGAATCAAAACCCAAAAATAGTGGGGAAAATGTGGGAGAGAAAGACTTACCCAACGGTTCCACAAAAGATCCGAATGAAATCCACAAAGGGAAGGGAGATAAAGAGGATCCATGAATGGGGTATGGATACCCTAGGGAGGATGAGGTCATTTAGGCTAGTAGATAGGGGGAAAATGGAATAAAATCGGTGGTCAATAAAACATGACACCCAATATTTAAATAACCTAGAAGGTCGGAAGGTTTGTCAGCACAGTTTTCCAAAACAGAGAAATGATAAATCCAAAAAACAAGGGTGTGAAAATTCTCACCACCATACCGCTTTCTACCCCCATAAGACATGATAATGCTTACTCCAAAATAAATAATTTATTCTCTGTTACATATTAGAGAGATTCTAGGAAAAATAATAGGAAAACATAATCTAATTGTGTGAACTCGAGAGGGAAAAGTGGACTACCTACTATATGCCACCCTATCCCAAAAGTAGAGACACCTATAGTTGAGAAATCATAGGAAATAAAACTTCTCACAACACAAAATCTATCTTCATAAATTATAACACCTCAAAAACTACCAAACAGAACCCACACCACTTTCCTAGATCAAGAAAAAAATATTAAACCACATCCCAACATTAACTCAATATATGATTTTTGGGATAGATAGCTCGAAACAAGTCTACCAACCACCTATCCCACAACGGGAAGGAAAATGAATTATTGACATAGGGAGGTCTGATTGGTCTCCCCTCCAAAAGAGATAAGATAAAATTAATTTATCCTAGAATAATTTCAAAGAGTCCCATGGTGTGTATCCCCACCATAAGTTCTAACATACTTAACTAACTAGCCTGGACAAATAAATGATGTCTGACATGGGTTATCTAGGGAGATTCTAACACAACCACATCTCCCATTGTAAGGGACTCGATTAAATGAACCACAATTTCAATATGAAAAATTACATGTTTTACAACTCCCAATGTAATTACCATTCTTGGATGAGCCCAGGACAAAACTACAGTTGACTCATAAGGTAGACCCCACATGTAAAACCACGCATAGATCACCATATAAAATTTCATAAGCTCTACAGTTCAGGGGAATGATAAAATCATTCCCCATTATAACCAAGGAGGAATACATTCACCCAGGTAGTTTGAAAAGGAGAAACAAGATACATAATATTCCTTCTACCAAGAGAGACTACTCAAAAATATTTAGATATAGAGGACATATAAATTTTTTTCCCTTTACCATTCTAAAGAGAGATGCTAAACCAGGGTCCTTTACACCAATTCTAGGGGTTTTGGTTTGTTCAGAAACTTCACTATAAGACCTATGGTTAGAGTTATGATGGATTATGCATCTCCTCCAATGCATTAATGATCCAAAACCCCAGAATATAAATTTTCTTGTATTAACATAAGATACCATACCAGAACCCATATCACACTAATAGACATCACACACCTCCAAATCCATTTACTCCCACATGACACTTTCAAAAAAATAGGATCTCAAAAGATTCATATGTATCAAACCATTCAAAATAAACAAGAAAAAAATAATTGAAATTAATATATTATTGAAAGTAAATAAGAATATTTTTAAGAAGAATTCCTCGAATGGATCTACAACATCAACAGTTCATTTTAAAAATGAACACAATGCTACAATAGAGAAGCAAACATGACCCTTATAACTAGCAGATATATTACAAGGATGGGGACTACGAAGTAGGTCCTAAACTACATGAGATTATTGTATGTGGATATAACAGCCTCTTATGACTATGTTCACCATACCAATGGCCTAATATTAATCTTTTATTAGAAAAAACCAATGTCATACCGAAAAGACCTTCAAAACTGTTTCTCAGTATGACAACTCTGGGCTGTTTTATCCTTTCCTTTTTTGAATTCCTTTCACCGTTTCTATATAGGATATTATGAAGAAAAGGAATCAATATTCTTACGCAGTGAATCAAGAAACTCAATGAAATCAATCTTCCTTCAACTCCTCTCATGTGCAATCTCACCGAAATTAATGCACCAGATCCCATTAGGACGATGCAATTATGCATGCTTGGGTGACTATATTATAACGATGGGTGTACTCATGGGATGTAATTGTGTTTTTTCCTTCAAATAATCTTGTATCAACCATCCCCCTATGAGATGACTCACTTAATCGTGATAGAAGGAAAAAAAGACTAATTTTTTAAATTTCTTGGGAGAAGGCCTTATGTCGATTAACCAGAGGATCTTACATTGGTGAATCACCCGTGGTCACAATTCAATCTATTTTTATCTCTTTATGGGGGAATACAATATAAAAGAAAGGAAAAAGTGCATAACAAAACCAGGCCACTTTCTATGTAGACCATGAGAAAAAACCGAATGCACAAATGGAAACCCAGTCAAAGGTCTCCCATATATTTTTTGTCTTTAGAAAACCCCATTAACCATTATTTCAAACTGACTCACCAAAAAAAACAATTTAAAAATCTCCCAAATGTGATTATTATTCAAACATGAAATACCATTCATTTTACAATTCCAAATCATAATGAAACAAACAATATAACTATGAAGTACAATGAACTCCATAATTCCGTTAAAATGGACATTGTAATTAAAATAGGTTGGGTCAGTTGTATATTCACCATTGGTACATCATGAAGTCTCACACATGACCTCACTCATTCTATATTGGGAACCATTACACTTTATGTTTATATTACACAGATTTTGTAAATCATGAGAGTACCAATTGTCAAACAAATTTTTTCATATTCCAAAAAAACCATTCAACCCACACACACATTTTCATAAAATCGTTAGTCAAAAAATAATAACTAATTTTGAACCTCAAATATTTTTTGAAAAAAACCTTTCAATCAAATAATAATCCACATTGAAACCATACACATTGAATTAAAAATATTTTTTTCACCTTAATACACTCTTGGATTCTAAACAAACTCTATATATGCCATTCACACTCATTTAAGAACCAATATATCCTCATCATAAAAATGTTTTCTAAAATTTGTGAAACATTTTAAAATACAAGAAATACAAAATAAAAATCCATTTCAAAACCCACACATAAATTCCAGAATATTTAATTCCATTAAAAACACTTTTGACCTATTCAGAAAATACATTTCAAAATATAATTCCAAATCCCACTTTAAACTAATTAATACATTCAAAATAATTAACTTTAGAAAATGACATGATTAAATTATTTAAATACAATCTTGATAAACTGAATCTCATTTACTCAAAATAATCTTACAAAAGTACACACATCCAAAATTTTCCATCTGGTAAATTATAAATATTCATTTACAAACGTCACAAAACCAAATCATTATCAATTTAAAACTATGTTCCATTATTCCAAAATAATGTCTTTGAAAAAATGTTTCATCAAAACCCAAAGAGACATATGATAATGATAGATGAAACTAGTACTAATGGGTGACCATGAATTATGGTTGGCATTAATAATCTAGTCCTAGAACTATCATAATGAGTGTTCTGGGACCATATTCCTAGCTCCACCTGGTAATTGACGCCATGCTAGCTCACTTTGACTAGTGATCCAATGATATTTTCATTTCGCAATCAATTAACAACTGTAAGGATCAAAAGACTCAGATAAAAGTAGACTTCCCCTGGTAATTATAGCCTCATCAAGAGGTGTGATTGAAAAACGCCTTACTCAAAACAAGAACATTGAGTACCGATAATCTTAGCTCTAGTCTACCCAGAATCATCCCCAAGGAACAAGAATCAAAAGAGAATAAAATCGAATGATACCATTTAATCACAATCCATATTGGGTCTTCATCCAACAATACACCTGACCCAATCTGTGGCATAACCCTAATGGAATTTCCTATCTCAAATGGAAGGAAACTACTGTTTGATTATCATAAACAACACATGGGAACAATTTTCCGAAAAATATAAATACAATGAACAATATAAATAAACAAGATAAAACAGAAAATACACTGCCAAACAAGGAATAGCCAATTTTGAGATATAATGTTTACAACCACAATCAAATAACCAAAGGACTATAAAAAATGTGGGAAATATAACTCCAATCCAGACCACCATGTAGTGAGAGGAGTGACATTATCACGACAACACTAACAAGATGAACAAGAGGTACCATGAGAAAACCAACATCCATCCTGATATGAAAATAATTTAGCTAATAAATATAAATAATGATGTCTACAACATTTTAGGATAATTTAACATGATAATTTCAGTAATTACAGTTAAAAAGATTATTGGATAAAAATTTATGGGGTAAAGATTATAAAATGGAATACTTCCATGTAAATCCATTTCACAGCCAATTGTATAAAAGAAATGGAGAATTTATAATTAAGACGCACACACTGACATACAATAGGTCCACTATATTCCAATAGATATCACTATATCATATAAGATAGTGACCCATGGGAAAATCTCTATGGTTAATCTAGCTCATGTGGGAATCTAAAACCCCATACCTTAGTGAAAGGTGGTATATTAACCACAACCATCCACATTCTCATGGAAAAGACTCTATAGAGGATGAGAATAAATATTTATAATGATATCCAATTATCATCATATTTTAGTTAGTGTGGTAATAATCAATCATGATATGTGAATTCGAGAAAAGTCAATCTGAATCACTATTTACTAGATATAGTCGACACACCTAGATACTCGAGATTCCCTTATTCTCAAGTTAATGTTTACATATCACACACCATACCACTCAGACAGACCAGTAACAAGCATTCCAATAAAATAACCCTTTTTCTCAAACATGACACCCTTTATTTTACCCACACGAACACAATATCAAAAATGAATATAGAATGCCTTTAACAATTCATAAATGCTCATTTCCCTATATCAGAAGGGTAAAATGTATAATCAGCCAACCACAGCCATGGTCCAAGACCCTTTGTAATGTTGAACATACACTATGTCCGTTTTTATAATTAGATTTTATGTCATTTATGGAAATATAAATTCATGCTCAAAAGTGAAAAATAAGTCAAATGCACCAAAAAACACATTTTCCCAAAAAAATCTTTTCAACAGACACACACCTCATGATCCTAAGAAAAAATGTTTCACATCTTTAAAACAAGGAATACATTCCTTTTTAGGGAACTATACATAATGAATCCACAAGATATAACCCTTTTTTCTTTTATAAATAATTCATTTCCACCATATAAACATGAACAATATTACAAAAACATGTCTCGAACCAAATAAATATAGTATAGAAAATGAAAAAAATATATTAAATGAACAAAATAGATCATCTATAAATGATAGGTCATGGAACCACCTACGTTATATGGAGAAACATTGTAAAAATGGTTCAAAAACCCCATACACACCTCAACCGAACCTCAAGAAGACACTGAGGAATGATAATCATGGAGGTAAACCCCAATGGATCAAGATGCAACCCCTAAAATCAAACAAAATCCATTAGAAAATGATTTCCCAATGAAGGATAACCAAAACCCAAAAATAGAGGGAGAAAATACGGAGATAAAGACATACCCATAGGTTCCTCGAATGATCTGAACTGAAACCAAGATGGGATGGGAGATCCATAGGAGCCATAGAAGGAGGAGGGAGCTCTTATGGTGGATTAGGGTTAGGGGGAAAGGGAGAAGGGATAAATGGTCTAAAATATAATGGAAATAAAACCTATAACCTTATATTTTAATGACATATAAGGTTACGTAGTTTGAATGAACAATTTCCCAAAACATTTGGTTACAATGTGACTGCCTTTACTGACAGAAAAACCTACTTCAATCCATAACACGTATAGTTTTTCTTACCATGTGAAAGCCATGATGTCACTTTTAGCTAAAACCAATACCAAGAGCCTAGTAATCTGATTCATAGAGGATGGTTTAAAAACTATTTGCATCTGTTTTCCAACCCAAAATAACACACATATTCATTCAAATTCAATGGAGAACTCATACAGAAGCAGTAGGCTAGGGATATAAAAAAGAATTGACTCAAAAATTCAAACCCTCCACACTTGGTTTCCAATAATAATAACTGAGAACCTGGTCGGAATAGAAATAAAGGAAAATCCAAAAACCCGGTTATGAAATTAGCATTGGAATCTTTAATTATATCCTTATATTATTGAAAAGGGAAATGTTTACTTAGAAAACCCCTACATTCACTTATAAAATGGTAACATCTTCAGCATTTCAAGAATAACTTTCCGTTATAATTATAATTGATATTATTCCATATTTATTCTCATATATCCCCATCCTACATTCAAAACCATTCAATCACTACTATTTAACCTATTTCCTACAATTCCATTGATAATTTAATGGTAAATTCAATTCCCTCACATTAGTATTATAAAAAACACTATTTTTTAGCATAATTATCTTATATCATATTACATCTAAAAATAATAATATTATGAACTTACTATAATTTATGTACATTAATGTTCTTAAATTAGTGTTTTTATTAATTTTAATTCCTATACCATATCGATTACGAAAAACAAAACCACTACTCATGCACAGTGTAGACTAACATCACCAGAAGTAAATGTGTATAATTTTCCTTTACAACCATTAATGTGTAGATATGAGGATGGTATTAAAGGATAAAATTATGTTTTTGATATAATTATATTTATGTTATGACATATTGATGAACTTATTAATGATATTGTCAAAAATAATCAAATTTAATTTAATTAGTTTAAATAAGAATAATATACGGATAATCATTTATTAAAAATAAGTGATTTCTTCCAATCCATTAAAAATATTATAATTCCATCCATATATGGTATATTACACGAAAGGAAACTATATAACATCATAATGAATATTTATAATTACATAAAAACAAAATCACAATATAATCATTCATTAAATATTTTTCTGTTCAGGTTTTGGATAGTTAAACCACCTTGAACAATACGAAGAATTTATATCAACAATTATGATTAGAAGATAATAAATCATATAATATTATATGAATGTAAAAATAATGATTTTTTCAGATTTTAGGTCAATATATATTTCAATAATTTTAAAAAATATTTTTTATGAAATCACTGAAACATTCTTGTTATGCATATCATATTAAATGAGAAAGACTAAGAAAAAAATTAAAGGAGTGCCCACCACAATTATTAATTTCAAAAGTTCATTTATTATAAATTTACTTATATAGTAATGATGAAAATTGATATGATAATGAATATGGACACCATTATTAAGATACTAGTATGAATGATCAATCCCTTAAACAACCAATGTACCAAATCAGTAGAATTCAGGCAGACTGTGGCAAATAATAATGTGTTTGAATGAAACAGGATGAAATCACTATTTAAAATTAATTTCATAATATAATTGATTTTTTGATAAATGAGGTTATATTATGTTCATAGATGTAACGACCCAAATTTTCATTAATGGAAAATCCCTCTTGATCCAGTTAAATGTTTCTTTATGTTTTTATAAGATGTCAACTTCTTTAAGTTTTACGTTAAGATTTGTGACCGTTACTTTTATAGTCGTTGAACAGTGATCATCTGGGTAGTTTAAATATAAGGCTTTAACGAACCAATTTTTCTACTCAGACAAAGGAAGCGATGGCCTCATCCAGTAGAATTGCCCCTCACGAAGCCCATTTGTCGGAGCTCGGTAAAGAGGTGGCGTCTTTGGGCTTTGCCCTTGACCATGCCCAAGCTGAGCTTCATCAAGTCAAGCTCGAACGTGATCGTCTACGGGAAAAATGGAAGTTGATAGAGATTACCACTCGAGCGATGTTATCCGAGCAGCCCCAAGAGTCTGTCACCATCGCGCACCTTACCCTTAGGTCTTATGCGGCTATTTTAAGGGGTTATGTAACAAATAAGTAGAACCATGTTCATGTACATTATTTTTTTTTATATAATAATGAATATAATTTCTAGTCATTTTTGATACATTGTAATTAGTTTTTAAAGTACAAATGGTGTTTTTAGTTATTATTTAATTAAGAATTATATTTTATTAAATTAGAGGATTTTTGAATTAAATAATATTTTAATAAAATATTATTATTAATATTAAATTAATTGTCATTAAATATAAATGATCTTATAATTTTATGAATGCAATTAAAATTTTTATTAAGGTTTGAAAGCCATTTCTGTCAAAACCCGTGAATTTCTTTATAAATGTCGGTTTTTATTTTAAAAGTGAAAATTCACATATTCAGAAAATTATTTAGATAAAATAAATATTATTTTTGGAATCAGGACGTCGAAATTATCCAACGGTGAATTTTTCATAATTTTCTGAGACAGTCCAATTTTTGGGTAAAAATTAAATACCTTTTAAATATATAATGTGTTTTATGACATCATAATGACCCAATGGTGATGTAATAAAATACCATAATCCTTAGGTTCGGCCAATATATGTTTTATCATTAAAATAATGAGGTTTTGGGTTTGTTTGACTCACTTTTCAAAGCATTAATGGAGCCCTCAAGACTTATTCAACACTTTGCCTTTTTAAATTAATTTCCATGGGAGTGTGACTCACCTCCACATAAGAAACCCTAATTTTTTAATAAGTTCGGACCTTGGCCTTGTAAAATATTGTTTTCCTCTATCCTTTTCCAGAAACCATGGGCAAATACCATGGGATGGTTTGTGGTTTGGATTATTTTAATATAAGGGGTCCCAAACCTAAATAATAAAGAATTCTCCCACCTTTCCTATATAAACCCACCCAAGCTCCCACTTCCTCCTCACCCAAAGCCCTTGAAGTTCGTCCAAACTCTGCCCTACTCTCTCTAGAATCCTCTCAAGGTGCCCCAAGCTCCCAAGAGGCCTCTCACAAGCCTCTCTCTAGCCTTTGGAAGCACACTTCCAAGTAAGGGTTTTTCTTCCTTTCTCATTTTTTTGTCAATTTTCTTTAAGTTGTATTGCCCTTTTAATTTCATTTATGAATGTTGCGGTATGGTTTCGCACCTCCCCCATACTTCCCTCTTATTGTTTGAATGATGGGAGAACCCTTTCTCTCTCATTAAATGCCTCCCATGTACACCCGTTACTATGCCGAAATTCCGAAAGGAACTTCTCTCTCTTCTTTTACATTCATGCAATACTTTTGTATCATGAATCTAAATTCCATTTCTATTGTTGGGACATGTATATATATGATCTTCTTACTGTCCATTACATGTAAATATGATGAGGAACCCCTTTCTCTCTCATCAACCTTTTTTATGAATTCTTATGTCACGCCGTTACGCTGCCGAAATCACGCCGATTTTCTAAGCCAATGTCTTTGTGTAGTGAATACCATGCCCATTTCTCCATCAAGGGTATTCACCTTTATGCACATTTACATATTGATTATAAAGTTTCATGTATTAATTCCACATTCCTTTATCGTGGAAGAAATGATTATGTTTTATGAATCCATGTTTTATGATCCATGTGGCACACTTATGCATGAAATGAAATGTTTAAGAAGGGTGCGCCCTTTATAGCGCTCCAATGCATTGGGTAAAGTATAGTATCATGATACGTCATGTGCAATGAGTGTTGACTCATGCTAATTCAAGTGAAACGAGGGTTTACTCGTGCTTCAAGTGCAATGAGGGTTTACTCATGCTCTATGTGCAATGAGCCTTGGCTCATGCTAATTCAATGTTAAGTGTTGTTGCCACATTTCCATGTTATGATTATCATGCTTTATCATGCCTTTATGTTCATGTCTCTCTTATGCTCTATTGATATGCCTATTGCCTAACATGTATTGTACTCCTCATGTTATTCATTGTGTACTCCCTTACTGGGCTTTATAGCTCACCCTTTTCTTATGCATGTCCTCAGGTTATCCCATGCAATGATAAGTACGAAGGATTGTAGTGGTCATGTAAAGGAAGTTTTCAATAAGGATGTTGTATTTCATGTTTAAAGTTTTTATGTAATGATCCTAAGCCCCAAAGACACTAAACCTCTCGATCTTCTTTGTTGTATCAAGTGAAGTTTTATGTAATAAAGCATGTTTAAGTTGTAATAAAAAGCAGGGTTGTCATAGTTGGTATCAGAGGATAGGTTTAGTTATTTTTGGGATTAGGAAACCCTAGTAAGACCTTAGATACAAGACTAAGAATAATAAAAACTCCCCTAAGTTTTGGTAAGTACTAAGTAAGTGGTTTATCAAACAAATACATCCCTGTCTGGATATGAGCAGGTAGAGGCGGCTCTGGCACATATGTATCCTAGGGTTAAAACCCGAAAACACCGCTTTGAGCTAGACTCGAACGGGAACTGGTGCACGACAACGGGCCTTGCTGCACTCTTGGTTACGACACTCCCGGGGGATATGTTTTGATAAATTCACAATCTTAGTATGAACCCTTATTAAGGGAAAAATGCCCCTAAGAATATATGTTAGAAGGAAGATCATGAAAAGCCTGGATTGAATCCTATAGACTCATGAGTTAAAGAGATTAAAGTTTATTTATAAGTCATCAACTTTTGTCTTTGGATTACCCTTTATGTGTTACCCCTAACTTTCCTTTTATTCCAGCCAATGGCCGGTAATAGGAGAACTCGGGCTAACAACCGTTGTGAAGATCAGTGCGATGATTGTACTAATGAGATGCCCAATCCGATGGGAGCGGGAATCGCGAACTTTGTCACGCTTCTCTCTCATCTAACTCAAGTTTTGAATAGAAACACTGGTCAAGAGGAACGTTCAACCCCCCCTAAGAAAGAACAAGTCGCTATTGAAAGCTTCATGAGACAAAGGCCTCCTACGTTTAGTGGATAATCCGATCCCACGATTGCTGAACAATGGATCAACTCCATTGAAAAGATATTATCCATCCTCCAATGCTCTGAAAAAGAGAAAGTCCTCCTGGCGACTTATCGTATGGAGGGTGAAGCTGATCAATGGTGGACATTGATCAAAAATACGAAGCCTGAGGAGGAGATCGAGGCTTTGGAATGGAAGGTATTCCGAAAGATGTTTTTCGATAAATATTTTCCACGCACCCTCCGTCTTAAGATGGAAAGGGACTTCCTTTCCCTCAAGCAGAAAGATGAGGAATCTGTGGGAGCGTACGAGGCAAACTTCACAAGGCTTGCACGATACGCTTCCGGCTTTGTCGTTACCCCCGAATGCAAGGTTGACCGCTTCTTTGGTGGGCTGAAGCCTAGCTTGCGGAAAGCTTTAGAGATCCGTGACTTCGACAGCTATGAGGAAATTGTCCGATGTGCCCTCAAGGTTGAAATGGAGATCGGAGAATCACAGGGGTATCATGGGGACAAGAAGCGGAAGGTGGACTTCAATTCTGGTGGTCCAATGGATAAATCCAACGGCGCTAAGAAATTCCAGCACCCCACTTGCCAAAAGTGTGGAAAGAAGCACCCTGGAAATTGCCTTAGGGGGACAAGAAAATGCTTCAAGTGTGGAAGAGAAGGTCACCTAGCTGTTAACTGTCAGCAAGAAGGACCCGCGGCTGCGACGGAGGGGAGGAACGCTCCGTTCGAACCTCAACGCGTTGTTCAATGCTTCAAATGCAAAGAACCGGGTCATTTTGCGAATCAGTGCCCTAATCCAAGGGTTATCGGAGGCAATCAACAACCTCCAAGACAGCAAGGAAGAGCTTTTTCCATCACTTCTGCCGAAGTGAACCCCGACAACGAAGTGGTGACAGGTACGCTAGTTATTCATTCAAGAATAGCGAACGTACTTTTTGATTCAGGTTCTACGCATTCTTTTATATCTCAAAAGTTTAGTAGAACAATCCCTGCACCACCACAAATCCTGGAAGTAAAGATGTCAGTGAGTACGGAAAATGGGGCAATCATTGCATCCCATGAGTATAAGTCCTCCCCTGTTATAATCTGTGGATTGAATTTCCCAGCGAACCTCGTCATACTCCCTTTGGTGGAATTTGATGCAATTCTTGGCATGGATTGGCTTTCCTTATATAGAGACAACATAAATTGTCGGGAGAGGGAAATCACACTCCATATGGAGAATCGACCCCCGATTCTTTACAAGTGTCAGGAGGAAGATGAATCTCCTTTAGCTCTATCATCTCAAGCATGGATATTACTGCCTTATGAGCACGCATATCTGGCTCAGATGATTGAGTCCAAGGAAGAAACCACCCTTGAAGAAATGCCTATTGCGAGGGAATTCGCTGAAGTATTTCCCGAGGAACTTCCTGGTCTTCCTCCAAGAAGAGATGTTGAGTTCTCAATTGAACTTATACCTGGGGCGCTACCAATATCCAAGACTCCATATAGAATGGCTGTGGTTGAGCTTAAAGAACTGAAGAAACAACTACAGGAGAATCTGGATAAAGGGTTTATACGCCCAAGTGCATCACCATGGGGTGCACCAGTCCTCTTCGTCAAGAAGAAGGATGGGTCAATGCGGCTTTGCATCGATTATCGCGAACTTAACAAAATCACGATAAAGAACATGTATCCTCTCCCAAGAATCGATGACTTGTTTGATCAGCTGCGTGGAGCACAATACTTCTCCAAGGTCGACTTGCGGTCGGGATATTATCAAGTAAGGGTGAAGAAGGAAGATATCCCCAAGACTGCTTTTCGTACAAGGTACGGGCACTATGAATTCATAGTAATGCCTTTTGGACTCACCAATGCTCCATCAATATTCATGGACTTGATGAATAGAGTCTTTAGAGATTACCTAGATAAATTTGTGGTAGTCTTTATAGATGATATTCTAATATACTCCAAAACCAAGGAGGACCATGAGGAGCATTTAAGAACTGTACTGGAGACTTTGCGCAAGGAGAAGCTCTATGCCAAGTACAACAAGTGTGAGTTCTGGTTGAAGGAGGTCTCATTCTTGGGCCATATCATCACAAGCAATGGGATATCTGTGGACCCCTCCAAAACAGATGCAATTGAGGGATGGCCGAAGCCAACATCGGTAACTGATATCCGTAGCTTCTTGGGGTTAGCTGGATATTATCGACGATTTGTGAGAAAATTCTCACGATTGTCCAACCCTCTAACCAAGCTAACTCGAAAGGGAGTAAAGTTTTCTTGGAGTGATGAATGCGAAGAAAGCTTCAAGGAGTTGAAAAGGAGACTTATCACTGCACCTATGCTCACTTTACCCACAAGTGGGGAGCTTTTTGTGGTATTCAGTGATGCTTCGAAGAAGGGCTTAGGATGTGTGCTGATGCAGAATGATAAAGTGATATCCTATGCCTCAAGACAGTTGAAAATCCATGAGCGAAACTATCCAACGCATGATCTGGAGTTGGCGACGGTGATCTTTGCCTTGAAAATCTGGCGGCATTATCTCTATGGAGAGAAATGTGAGATATATACTGACCACAAGAGTCTTAAATATATATTCACACAGAAAGAGCTTAATATGCGCCAGAGAAGATGGATAGAGCTCATAAAGGATTATGATTGTTCAATACATTACCACCCTGGGAAGGCGAACAAGGTGGCGGATGCCCTAAGTAGAAAGGATCCAGCAATTCTATCAATGATGAGAATTGAGAAGGATCCAATCTTCTTAGACTTGATGAAGATGGACGTGGGAATCATAAAGAAGGGAACATCATCAATCCTTTCACAAATGATTGCTCAACCATCTCTTTTGGAAAGGTTAAAGGATGCTCAAAAGGATGATGCGAGAATCCAAGAAAAAGTGGAAGCTATCAAAAAGGGAAAATCCTCAGAGTTTAATGTTAATGAAGAAGGAATTGTGCGGTTTGGGAAAAGACTATGTGTCCCATCAAGTTTGGAGCTGAAGAAGGAACTTTTGGATGATGAACATAGTTCAAATTTCTCTATTCACCCAGGGAGCACAAAGATGTATCGAGATCTCCTAGAAAACTTTTGGTGGGATAATATGAAGAAGGAGAGCTCCGAATATACATAAAAGTGCCTAGTGTGTCAGCAAGTGAAGGCAGAGAGGCAGAAGTCTAAGGGGATGATGCAACCATTGCCCATACCAGAATGGAAATGGGAGAACATCACCATGGACTTCGTCACTGGACTTCCAAGTACATCCAAAAGCAACAATGCAATCTGGGTTATTGTGGATCGTCTTACAAAGACTGCACACTTCATTGCTATTCGAGAGGATTTTTCTTTGGATCAACTGGCACGAATATATATCAGGGAAGTGGTACGGTTGCATGGAGTACCAATGTCTATTGTGTCGGACCGAGATCCAAGATTTACCTCTAAGTTTTGGAAGAGTCTTCAACATGCTCTGAATACTGAACTGAACTTCAGTACGGACTATCATCCTCAAACTGATGGCCAATCCGAGCGGACTATCCAAACATTTGAGGATATGTTGAGAGCGTGCTCAATGGACTTTAAAGGAGGATGGGATCAACATCTTCCTCTAGTTGAGTTCTCTTATAATAATAGTTTCCACTCGAGCATCCAAATGGCACCATATGAAGCCCTGTATGGGAAAAGGTGTAGAACACCGACATGTTGGGATGAGGTCGGTGAACGTAAGCTGCTTGGACCAGAAATGGTCGAAGAAATGGTGGAGAAGGTGAAAACCATTCAGCAGCATATCAAGGCAGCCCAAAGTCGACAGAAGAGTTATGCAGATAATCGTCGATGAGACCTTGAGTTTAAAGTCGGAGACATGGTGTTTTTATGCATATCTCCGTGGAAGAAGGTCATGAGGTTTGGAAAGAAAGGGAAGTTATGTCCAAGGTACATCGGCCCCTTCGAGATACTTGATCGTGTTGGGGCTGTGGCCTATCGACTAGCACTTCCACCTACTATGGCCAAGGTGCATGATGTCTTCCATGTATCCCTCTTAAGGAAGTACATACCAGACCCTTCACATGTACTCTCTTCTGAGGTGGTACAATTAGAATACGATCTTTCTTATGAGGAGAAACCAGTGAAGATCTTGGATCGTAGAGAAAAAGTTCTACGAAATAAGACAATGCCCCTCGTCAAGGTGTTGTGGAGAAACCACAAGTTTGAAGAAGCAACATGGGAGTCGGAGGATATGATGAAGCTAAGTTACCCACATTTGTTTTAGTGTGGGGAAAGGAAAATTTCGAGGGCGAAATTTCTTAAGGGGGGAATGTTGTAACGACCCAAATTTTCATTAATGGAAAATCCCTCTTGATCCAGTTAAATGTTTCTTTATGTTTTTATAAGATGTCAACTTCTTTATGTTTTACGTTACGATTTGTGACCGTTACTTTTATAGCCGTTGAACAATGATCATCTGGGTAGTTTAAATATAAGGCTTTAACGAACCAATTTTTCTACTCAGACAAAGGAAGCGATGGCCTCATCCAGTAGAATTGCCCCTTACGAAGCCCATTTGTCGGAGCTCGGTAAAGAGGTGGCGTTTTTGGGCTTTGCCCTTGACCAAGCCCAAGCTGAGCTTCATCAAGTCAAGCTCGAACGTGATCGTCTACGGGAAAAATGGAAGTTGATAGAGATTACCACTCGAGCGATGTTATCCGAGCAGCCCCAAGAGTCTGTCACCATCGCGCACCTTACCCTTAGGTCTTATGCGGCTATTTTAAGGGGTTATGTAACAAATAAGTAGAACCATGTTCATGTACATTATTTTTTATATACATAATAATGAATATAATTTCTAGTCATTTTTGATACATTGTAATTAGTTTTTAAAGTACAAATGGTGTTTTTAGTTATTATTTAATTAAGAATTATATTTTATTAAATTAGAGGATTTTTGAATTAAATAATATTTTAATAAAATATTATTATTAATATTAAATTAATTGTCATTAAAGATAAATGATCTTATAATTTTATTAATGCAATTAAAATGTTTATTAAGGTTTGAAAGCCATTTCTGTCAAAACCCGTGAATTTCTTTATAAATGTCGGTTTTTATTTTAAAAGTGAAAATTCACATATTTAGAAAATTATTTAGATAAAATAAATATTATTTTTGGAATCAGGACGTCGAAATTATCCAACGGTGAATTTTTCATAATTTTCTGAGACAGTCCAATTTTTGGGTAAAAATTAAATACCTTTTAAATATATAATGTGTTTTATGACATCATAATGACCCAATGGTGATGTAATAAAATACCATAATCCTTAGGTTCGGCCAATATATGTTTTATCATTAAAATAATGAAGTTTTGGGTTTGTTTGACTCACTTTTCAAAGCATTAATGGAGCCCTCAAGACTTATTCAACACTTTGCCTTTTTAAATTAATTTCCATGGGAGTGTGACTCACCTCCACATATGCAACCCTAATTTTTTAATAAGTTCGGACCTTGGCCTTGTAAAATATTGTATTCCTCTCTCCTTTTCCAGAAACCATGGGCAAATACCATGGGATGGTTTGTGGTTTGGATTATTTTAATATAAGGGGTCCCAAACCTAAATAATAAAGAATTCTCTCACCTTTCTATATAAACCCACCCAAGCTCCCACTTCCTCCTCACCCAAAGCCCTTGAAGTTCGTCCAACCTCTGCCCTACTCTCTCTAGAATCCTCTCAAGGTGCCCCAAGCTCCCAATAAGCCTCTCACAAGCCTCTCTCTAGCCTTTGGAAGCACACTTCCAAGTAAGGGTTTTTCTTCCTTTCTCATTTTTTTGTCAATTTTCTTTAAGTTGTATTGCCCTTTTAATTTAATTTATGAATGTTGGGGTATGGTTTATCACCTCCCCCATACTTCCCTCTTATTGTTTGAATGATGGGAGAACCCTTTCTCTCTCATTAAATGCCTCCCATGTACACCCGTTACTATGCCGAAATTCCGAAAGGAACTTCTCTCTCTTCTTTTACATTCATGCAATACTTTTGTATCATGAATCTAAATTCCATTTCTATTGTTGGGACATGTATATATATGATCTTCTTACTTTCCATTACATGTAAATATGATGAGGAACCCCTTTCTCTCTCATCAACTTTTTTTATGAATTCTTATGTCACGCCGTTACGCTGCCGAAATCACGCCGATTTTCTAAGCCAATGTCTTTGTGTAGTGAATACCATGCCCATTTCTCCATCAAGGGTATTCCCCTTTATGCAAATTTACATATTGATTATAAAGTTTCATGTATTAATTCCACATTCCTTTATCGTGGAAGAAATGATTATGTTTTATGAATCCATGTTTTATGATCCATGTGGCACACTTATGCATGAAATGAAATGTTTAAGAAGGGTGCGCCCTTTATAGCGCTCAAATACATTGGGTAAAGTATAGTATCATGATACGTCATGTGCAATGAGTGTTGACTCATGCTAATTCAAGTGCAACGAGGGTTTACTCGTGCTTCAAGTGCAATGAGGGTTTACTCATGCTCCATGTGCAATGAGCCTTGGCTCATGCTAATTCAATGTTAAGTGTTGTTTCCACATTTCCATGTTATGATTATCATGCTTTATCATGCCTTTATGTTCATGTCTCTCTTATGCTCTATTGATATGCCTATTGCCTAACATGTATTGTACTCCTCATGTTATTCATTGTGTACTCCCTTACTGGGCTTTATAGCTCACCCTTTTCTTATGCATGTCCTCAGGTTATCCCATGCAATGCTAAGTACGAAGGATTGTAGTGGTCTTGTAAAGGAAGTTTTCAATAAGGATGCTGTATTTCATGTTTAAAGTTTTTATGTAATGATCCTAACCCCCAAAGACACTAAACCTCTTGATCTTCTTTGTTGTATGAAGTGAAGTTTTATGTAATAAAGCATGTTTATGTTGTAATAAAAAGCAGGGTTGTCATAATAGATGTTAGGAAAAGTGGTAAGGTTTTCTTCATAAATACCATTCACTATGACATATTAGGAATAATTAACCAAATTTAAAATTTGAGATGTATATGATAAATATTTGAGTTATAATGTATTGAAATATACATCGATAATGATATTTTATGTTCAATTTATAATCATTTCTCCAAATGGTTTTTAACATGTTACTCAATCCACATGTGTTTTATGGGTACTAATTCTGATTCATTGAGACAGACTACATGTTATACACCAAATTATTTTTTTATGTTTTTATACTTATTTACTATCACATGATTTTTTTACATTATTTCATTCTATTTCAAGTGATTTATTATCCCAACACTCTTTCAAAAATCAAGAGACTACTGAATCAGTTGTTTCTCGGTAGTGAGGTTTTTTGGTAACTCAATTTACACTAATTGATTTATGAAAATTATTTAAAATTATTTCAATTATGTTAGGTACCTTTAAAAATATTATTATATTAGGTTTTATTCCAATTTTTCTTTCAAGGGAAAAACATTCCTACAAAACAAATCCTTTAAAAATTATTTATAACTTTATAGGTTATGTTATTTTAAAAATAACCACTTTCTTTATCAATATGGATAATGATCATGTGATTCCATTATTAATTTTTTTCAAATAACAATTATACTATATTGTTATAACATCAAATTATATGTAACAACAAAACCCCATAATCCCAGAGATGGTGAATTATTTTATTACATAGCCATGATTACAAGGATTAAAATCCAGAAGGACCGATTAGTTTAGTAGTTTTGTAAATACATAATAAATATATGATACCTATAATACATTGGAAAATAGGAAAAAACCAAATACAATTCAAAAATAACCTTTTTCCATTAATGATAACCCAAATATTTCTTCTTTATAATATGGGAAAAGAAAACATAAAAATAGTGATCTCAAATCCTCCGTAAGGGTTTGTAAAGATTAATAAATAATGAATTAGTGAGAATAATATAACATTTATTGGTAAATAATTGATATCACACGCCAGTAAAACAACTAGATAAAGGAGATTCAATATGGAAAGGTATGAAATTGAAGCACATTCCATTTAATCAATGAACTAAAAATAAAATGTATCCATAAATATGTCGATAAAAATAGCATGGATTAATAATAACTAAAATAACTATGATGGGAATACATATTAATTGGAATTCATGTCTATGTCACATGAATACCAATACTATCAGGACAATTCAAAAGATGATTAAAGCTACAGATATAAACCCATTTAATTTGGAAAAATTACTCATCTTGTGAGAATCTATGGATACATTGTCGGGATATATAATGTTGAAGAACTACCCTTCATTAAAAATAATAATAATTACTCATATAAATTAATAAAAATAAATAATATACCTTATCAAATATCAATATTGAATAAACAAAACATATTTATCCATAATTCCCCACCTAATCAAAAAAAATTAAAAGTGAACACCATATGAAAAATATTATATGGTTTAGAAAAGACTAGAATCATTTAATATAGAATATTTATATTAATGTAAATTTCCGAAATCATAATTAAAATAATGTGATTTTCATGATAATTTCTTAAATCAAAACCGGAAGTGATATTACATAGATAATCATGAAGACAATTATTTAGGAGAATACTCTGAAAAATTATCAAAGTGTCCCATACCACTTTGAAACTTTAAAATCATAATACCCATGAAGGAATAATATCAAATCAGACTTATAATGTCACGAGATTAAGGATATTAATGATATAACATTTCAAAAGGTAGTATATAAACCAAATAAACGCAAATTGGTGGATAATGACAAATACCTTTCAATAGAATGTAAATTGAGATGAAATTCCCTTAACATAAAATATTATTTTTGATGTCTGTTATTTATACTTTTGTATAGTAGATTAAAATATGTTACTAGTATATCCTAGAACTGTAATCATATTTATAATCTCATATATTAAATTATTGTAATATCTTATTACCTAGTTTTTAATAATCATTCAATGTATTAATCATCATTAGATTATAAACCATAATTTAATTATCTTATATATTCATTAAATATATATTTATAACAATATATAAGGTTTGGAGATAAGAAATGAAATGTACCGTTCTTGGAGACGGCAGTTCGTACATATACATGAACAATACGTTAATTTATTTGTCATATTAATAGAATGAAACGTAAATGATACATATGAATATTATAAGTCCAGTATCATATATATGTTACATATGTTATATATTTTTATGAAATTTATCCTTAATTTGATCCATGTATACCATGAATGAATCACATCTCTTTGAAGAGGAGGTGGTCCACACTTCCACAAATGATATTACCATAATTACACAAAATGGAATGTATTTTTTTTAAATTGATAAATCAATCAACTAACATGATCTTCAAATCAATTTAAAGGTTGGGGCCAAAGCCTCAATTTATTATTTATAGCAAATTCCTCAATTTATTATTTACTCAAAATGGAATGTATAGATGCATGTGTAATAAAAAAAATTAAATAACAATATATACATAATAAATATGTTATATATATAATGAAATGACATTTTCCATCATAATTCCCATCATGATAGGTAATAATGGAATACTGACCAATCCTCATCTCGTGAGGCGGTAGTTCAGCATGCACATAAAAAATATGTTCGTTACACATTTGATGGAATCATGTGTATGTCTTTGTACATACCATACAATAAAAAATATCAGTATGTAGAGGATAATATTTTGGTTATTTAATCCGATAATTATGATTTTTAGTGGGTGGAAAATAGAAATGAAACTAATGATATGGAGGAAATATGTTACCACATAATCATGTAATTTCTATTGGGTTTTACGAAAGGATTCATTGGATAGATTTCTGGACAAGGGGGATTATAGGAATAGGTGAGGGATTTAGAGGAGATCTTTGGGTAGATCATTTTATTGGATAATATTCTTGATATAAGTGAGTAAGTTGGAGGATATGAGGCTTTTTATAGTGGGAGATGAGTGGTAATGTTGTAATATTTTGAATAAAGTATTCCATACACGTTTTTCAAATATAATGATGTTCTAATGATGAACCTAATTTGAAAAAATGAATTATAGGGTCTAAATATAATCAAAACATGACTATTATAAATTTCTCCTGGTCATTTATACCTTATTATTATGTTTTAGTCCCTTATTAAAATTCTGTTCAGCTTAATCGTGGTAATAAATTTTAATTACATTCACTAATAATATTGGTAAAATTCCCTTTTAACTTATTAGATATTTTCAATTATTCAGATTCTGAATATGGAATCCATTTTTTAAAATTCCAATCATAGAAGTGGCATAAATTAGTATACATTTAATCATGAATATTGGACAAAAATGTGGTTTTTAACGTAAAATCATTTGAATGTTTGATACAATTTTTATAGTTATATAAACATTTAAATTGATTATAATGAACTAAATTGGAAGAATTGATAAAATATGATCTAATTAAATTTTAAAACCAATAGATTACCAGATTTTACATTATAACAAAATGAGATGAAAAATTAGTTTTGAATTAAAATTCTGCACTTTCACTATTTATTAAAAAATGAATAATCACAGAAAAATAAAAAAACATTAATGATAATATATTTCTTGAATTTCTCATTCAATGATGATGTTTAATAAGTCAAATTATATATATATATATAAGTATCAAAAATTCGATATAAAATGGTGTATCCATATAAATACGACAAAATAACCTTTAAGAAAATATGGTATTTTATTTGTAATATTTGGTTTGTTCTTATCATGATATTATAAAAGCAATTATATGAATATCGAAAATATTTTATTAAATATATATAATATATATATAAGTAATATCACCCACTAATTGAAATAAATTTAATTTATTAGTGTAAAACAACTTTGTGAGTATAAAAATAGTTTTCAAAAACATCACTATTAGAAACTAGACCATTACCCACAGTTTTGGATAGACCATTGGTATAGATACCATAAAATGACACTATAGGAATGTTTTGAAAACCCCATTGGTATAGGTACAATTACGTGACCCTATAATACTATATTTGGAAAAAATTGTATGTATTAAATAAAAATGACCCCATACCATAGTTTAGTTAAAAAGTGGGTATATCCTCTATTTAATGAACTTATTAAAGAATTTTGAAAAAGAATTGGTATAAGTCCAAAAGTTTAAAATACATATACCAACAGTTTTTCAAACTATTAGTGTACCTATTTTTATTTTTTAATAAATTATTTTATCTAGTATTATTGAAAACATTAAAATTAATTTACTTATAAACAAACTTATACATATTTATCCTATTATGTTTCAAAAAAACATTATATTATAGTGGTTCGGTAATTGAGATATAAATTAAGGGTCTAGGGATCAGAACATGTTGTGTTTTTTTAATTACTAATTCCAACGGTTTTCAAATAATTCAACATAAGTATTTAATATTAAATATACCAAATGTTTGGAAACCATTGGTATAGGTATATATTGATGTCAAACAAGCCAATGAACGCCCAAACTATTAGTATGGCCTATAAAAATAGTTCTAAATCATTGGTATATGTTTATTTTTCAATAGATACTCCCTTAATATTCAATTGGTTCTTATATCAATTTCCAATTAAATTGTGACCAATGAATTATTTTTTTATTTTATAAACCTTATATTTTCATATATTATTTAATACTATTTATAACCACTCATTTAACATCAATGTTATGTATTATTATATTAAATAATAAAATATTAATATTATATTTTAGTTTCGTGAAACACAGTCAGTCATGCTATGTAAGTTATCGATGAAATTCTCTCATTCATGTAACGCATGGGAACATAATGTTGTTTGAATGTTCAAATATAAAATATATAAAATAATTTTAAAATAGAAAATATATTATAAATATAATTGTATTATATTCCATAACATGCTTCGTATTGTGTTCCATTCTTTTTTTTCAAATATAAGGATCCTAGATTAAAAATAGGGGTGTCACTTTCTCCCCAAATTAAATAAATTATGTCCCCATAATTTAAAATTGATCTTGGTGATAGGGTGATTGAGAAAATAAATATTTGAAATACCAACATAATAAAAAGGAAAAATATCCCATCATCATAATAATAGAGAAAGTAATGTACAATGTCCACATAACTAGGTTCTCTGGTATGAGAACGACGATGGGAAATGGGAACATGGATATGGAAGAACAATTCGAACAATCAATTTCTGATGGAGAGTGTTAGTTAATAGGTTTAGATGATGGCTTTTTACCACAAAACCATAAATCATATGTATTAATAAAGGTAAATAATAACATAAAATAGATTATAATAGGATTAATTTATTGTTTCAAAAATCAATTTTTATATAGTTAAGTAATTATATCACTAAAAATGAATAAAATTATATATATGCTTCTATAAACACAATAATATCTTTTTATTATTTCTTTAACTAGTTCTAATTCATATCTTATCACATTATGTATCATATGTTGATGTAATACATTGACCTCTAAAATCACATCCAATAACCAATTTAATCCATTTTACAAATGATTATATTTTTCAAAATTTGTGATCCAACATGTCAGTAAATTTCCAAAATAAAAAAAATCATTATCATTCAATCTACAATAAGTATATCATTAATCATCACACACAAAATATGTCAACACATTCATCATATATTCTTCTAAAATATGTTAATAACTTCAATTACAATAATACGTTATTGGGAACATGAATTCTTCCAAATTTCGTATGTAAATTTTTTTAATGGATATATTCTATAAATCGAAAGGTTTCGTAACTTCCATAAATCATATCATAAACCACTTATCAAAAATTAATTAATCAGTTCCAAATTAGTAAGAACATGTCAAAATAAATAATTTAATCATAGTTATCACAACATAAGGAACATAATAAGGGGTTTATTTCGCTCAATATATTGTTTTAAAAAAAGTTAAAATTTGAATGGAATCACTTTTCATGGTACCATTCAAAATATGATTTCAAATATTTACTGAGAATGTAATATAGGAAAATCTTTATATATTTCATAATTCTTAATTTATGAATCTGAATAAATAAAGAGATTTATTTTTCCACTTCACCCATAAGCCATTAACATGGCTATGTTATCCAATTATATAATACCTCCTTTCATTCATATTTCATCAATAGTATCATCATCATCAACAATATAACCATTAAATATAGAACATTTATGATTCTCTATGTGATCTTTCAAATTTGTTTATTGAATTTCATAATTACCATTCATTATATACATAATGAATCTAATGTTCAATGATTCCTTATGGGGGTAAATATTTTAATCCATTGTTTTAAGTAGACTGCTCATTTTATATTCATAATTACTTACTTTGTGATGTTTTTTTCATATTCAATATGTTTTCATATTCCATTAATTCATTCAGTTGGGTAATTATTTCAACATTATTGACATAATAGAAACATAATATTCTTTCATCCAAGGACTGCAATACCCAATACTCATAAAACTACATCGGTATCTTTTTTTGTGAGTCTAAGAGTGGTTAAGGTACACATTGTTAATCGTGTTCTGTGAAAAATTATTAGGCATGATCACAAAATCATTCAATATAATTATTATTCTATTTAACTACAGCTTAAAAAATTCACATTTTATGTTAACCCACTTTTTTATAGTTCAAAATTTTTAGTAAAACCAAAAATCATAGTGTGAGTAACACATATCAAAACCAAAAAACACATAATCAGGAAAAATTACATAAATGATGCCAAAATTATGCCTCCTACTTCTTTAATCAATGAAACCTTAGGTTTATCCTAGGTTATTCTTATTCATATTCTAATTCAATCCTTTATAATAGTTTATAAATTAAAAGTGAATTATCCTAAAAGATTCCTTTGAAGTGTCAGACCAGGTGCATTGTAATCCTCATTGTTGTGTACCTTGTTACACAAAGTCATGCCCGAATCACAGTGTTTGAGTTGTCACTCAGGGGTATATATGTTCCCCAACCACATCCACTTTCCGTTTCTAGAAATCAATGTATTACTAGGAATTCGCACTTAATATCAACCTGACTAAAATTCTTGTATTTTATTTATCTTAGGGTTCAGTTTTGTGATCTAGGTTTTCTAAATATATTTTTCATGGATTCTACTATGATTTATCTGATATGAACTGTAAAATCCTGACCCCAGAATCTTGGAGTATGTAAATTATTATATTACATTATCAAGATTACAATGAATCAAATCTTGAAGTACTAATCAGTTTAGTTTTCTTGGAAATCCATATTAGATACATGATACCAATAATACAATGTGGACTAGTAAATACAAAATTTATAAAAAAATCAATATAATCTATGTCCTTGGAATCTTATTCAATGATTTATTATTCATAACATTTGGTAAGGAAATATAACATGGGTGATATCAAATGAGGAGTACAGTTAAGTAAATCAAAATAAATACACAATCATTTAGAATAAATCAACATGTAAATGTAAATAACTAATAATAATTTCCATTCCAATAACTGTATAAGGAAAATTCAATATGGAATTGTAAGAAACTGAAACACATTCCATTTAATCAATGAAATGATAATGAAAGGTATCCATAGTTATTTTGACGCAAAATATCAAGGATGAATTATAAATAAAATTTCAATGAATTAAATTCATAATTATTGGATGTATCATATAAGGCACATGAAAATATATATCATAAAAACATTTTACAAGATAGTTAAAAATATGGACAGAAACCTGTTAAATTTGTCCAACTTAATCTTCTCATAAGAAACAATCGATTCGTCGAGAGGCTATATAAAGTTAGACCCCACCCTTCATTACCAATCATATGTAGTACTCATATAAACTAATGAAAACAAATAATATTACATTTCAAATATCCTTATTTAATATTATATATGGTGTTATCAATAATTCTTCACATAATTAAATATATTTTAATGTAGACATAGTATATAAAAATGATATACTATTTGGGAAGTCATAATATCCATTGTTGAAGAATATAGATATCCAAGATTATATATCTGGGAAATGGTTAAAATAAAGTTATTATTTAATGATAAAATTTACAATCATAAAAATAAGTTTGACTTCAAATGTAATCATTTAGAAAATTCATCAGTGGAATAATCATTAATAATTTCAAAGTATCTTATACCACTAGGAATCAGTTATATCAAAACTATAAAGGAAAATCAAATTAAATGAAACTTATAATATCATTAGAATAACAAGATTCATGATATAACATATTAAAAAGAAATATATATTCCAATGAATACTTAATTGGTTCCTAATAACTAACATGCCTCAATGGAATGAAAATTGAGATGGAATTACATTACCATGACCTTCCTTTTTGTTATGTAGTATTTATCTTCATGTATATAAGTATAATATATTTTTTTAATATATAAAAAAACAAAAACCATAATAATATTCATACTATAATATATTAACATCTTATAATATCTTATTACCCCTTTGTTAACAATCATTTTTTATTTTCACACTATTAGTTTTTAATTGCCTAGTGTTCCCAAGTACATTTTAAATTGTTATCTTTTGTTATGATTATTTTTATAATGGTTTCATCATATACCAAACGTAAACATAATTTAATTATCATTTATATTGAGAAATTTTTTATTTATAATCATTTATTAATTTTGGAGATGAGAAATGAAATGCATGGTTTATAGTGATAGTAGGCCCAATGTACGCATGAAAACTACTTTCAATTATTTGTGATATTAAAATAATGAAAAGAAAATGATACAAAATTTTGTTATATTTATATATCATATATATCTCATATATTTAACATCTTTTTTAAATTAACATTAATACATTCCATGTATAGCATCGGCGAATTTCATCACATTGACAAGGCAGTAGTCCACACTTCCATAAACTATGTTATTGTATTTACACAAAATGGAAATAATAGAGTTTTGTATTATAAAATAAAAAAATAAACAAAAATATATAATAAATATAGTTTATATATCATATATAAAAATAGTTTTCCTCATCATTACCACCATGAGATGTGGTAACGGAAAAATTGACCAATCATCATCTCATGACGTTGAAGTTCCCCGTACACTTAAATAATATGTTTATTACACATTTGATGGAGTTGTGTGTTATTATAGGTCTAAAATTTTCAATAAAAAAGATTATTTTATTTTGGATAGAATTATTTTATTTAAAAATATAATACTGATATTTATTTGGTGGAAAATGTAAATGAAATGAAAGTGATTAAGGAACGATGTTACATCTTAATCGGGTAACTTCTTTTGGTATGTTTGAAAATTAATCCTTTTATGGATTTATGGAAAATTGGGTATTACAGTATTAGTTGAGGTATGTTTATAAGGAACATTTTCAGATATACATCAATCTTAATTGGATTTATAAAAGGATGTGGGAGTAGAGGAGGCCTTTTTATAGTGTAGGAGGAGTCGAACTCTAATAATATATTAAAAATGAAATCACATACATGTTTTTCACATTGATAGTGGAAATATAATGGAAACAATTATATAAAAGGGATAATATGGTCTATATATGTCTATTATTTCTCTTTTATATGTTCATAGGTCATTTGGGCCCTTAAGATTATGGTTTAGTACCTTATTATGTTTAATTGTACTGTAGTTGGTGTGATTAATTTTATAGATTTTCACCAATAGTTTTGGTAAAAAAACATTTTTAAACTTATTAGAAAATAAAAAATTATCATCACTCTAAACAGAACATCCATTTTTTATATTCTAAAAAAAAATTGGCAGATATTAATTTAAATTTAATCCCATCGACATGACAAAAATTAATGTTTTTAAAGTAAAAATATTCGACGTTTTTTCTCTGTTTTATAGTCAATTTCACAGTGAAATTGATTTTAATGATATAAATTGATTTAATTGATGAAAAATATTATTTATTTTAAATTTCATTGCTAATTAAAAAATAATTTCACATTATGAATAAATTAGATGAAATGGAAATTTTGAACTAAAATTCATTATTGTCACTATTTGTTAAGAAATTAATCTTCAATGGAAATACCAATAATTACCCATAAGATAATTATTATGTTTCTATTAAAAATATGAACTTTATTTTGATATATTAAATTTAAAATAATGTAAAAAATTGGTTCTAATATTCATTCTAGATCAAAAAAATAAAATACTACACTTATGAAAATACAATATTATATTTATAATATTGTGATGTTTATTATATTAAGCTTTTAAATTATATTTGACTAATAGAAAAAATATTTTATTGAATTTAATATATTTATATCACATTAATACAACTCACTAATTGAAATTAATTTAATTTATTATGATAAGATAGATTTGTGTGATTAAAAATAGTGATCTCCAAAAAAACATTTTCTTTATATTCAATTGGTTATTACATCCATTTATAATTAATTGATAACCAATGAATACATTTTATATTTTTATAAATCTTATATTTTCAAAATTTATTTAATGATATTTACAACAACTCAATTAATGTATAGGTTAAGTGTTATTATATGAAATAACATTATAATAATAATATATTTTAGTTTAGTGAAACTTGGTCTTGCATGTAATGTAAGATTTCCAAAAAAGTCATTCTTATGTGTAACACAAGTTCAGTATATGATTCATGAATTAAAAAATATAAAATATTAAAAATATAATTTAATAGTAGATATATTGTAATGATTCAGGGTATTATATTCACTTATGCGCATGGTGTCACATGTCATGCACACTATCAAATATAAGGTTCTTATACATTCAAATTTCAGGGTGTTACATTTTTTCATAAATATTATTAAATTATTATAACATATAAAATAGGACAATCTATTGAAATTGTGAAAACCATTTTTATACCATATACTAGTATTCATATATTACCGATTATTGATAAGTTAACTATTAATTTTTTGAATATCCACCATCTTTCACATAATGTATTATGATAAATTTATCAATTTATTTACAAGTGGGAATATATTGAAATTATTTAATAATATTTATTTTCAATTCAATTTGTTCATGTATTTATATTATAAATATTTAAGTATATATATAACAGTTCATTATTTAGTAAGAGGTTTATTAGGAAATGATATGAAAGGTTATTATGAATCTTATTGTGAATGAATTAAACACAATTATATTATTTTTGGGTCAAAAAATTATATACCTGGTTGATACATGGATATATCTGATGGGAAAATGGGATTGGGGATTTAGTGTATGCTATAACAATTTAAAAATATATATAAACTGCATTTTCTATGATAGGAAATGTTTCTGTTAAAAAGGAATAAAAACATGTTTTCATTGTCAAAGAATTATCTATTCAATAATAATGAGACTAATATATTTCATATAAATGTTTCTTTTATTTCAAGGGATATATCATGCTCCCATGTTCATGTTGTTTTTCAGATAATTTTTTTACCTTTTCATTCCATAATATTTATGAAATGTTTATTCTATGATTGAATCAATTAAATGGTTTAATTTTTGAGAATTTTATATTACCAATTTATTATATTTTCATTCACCAAGTTATGAATAGAAATACTAAAAATTATTTGTTTATTAGAATATCTAATAGGGATTAATTTATGGGTTATTTTGAAAACTTATCATGAAATAAGTAGTTTCTTCTTTATAATGGATATATAATTACATTAGTTGAGAATGACATCAACTTTTTCATTTTATAATATGTATTTATTTTCTAAATCCATAAACATGGAAATACAATTTAATGGTAATATATTCTTAAATTTTTATTTAATTTTATATTATGGATGGTTATATATTGTCTTTAAAAGATTGTATTAATGAAATTAATAAAATTATGTTTCTATGAGAAATGAATTAGGGATATTGGGATCAGGGTATACAATTTTCATTTTCATTATTGGATTAATGTGTACCCATATCATTGCCTTCATAAATTTCCATACTTTATTTTTTTGTGATGATAAATAAATTAAAACGATTCCAATATCAAATTATCTAGTCTAGTCATTTAATTTCTCTTATGAACAGTATGAGATTATTTTTATTCTCTATTATGATACTAGTAATAATATTTATTTTTAAGTCCTATTATTTTAATATAGTGTCTATTTTGTTCATGAAATATCCATGGTAATTAAATAAAAATATAATAATTAATGTATGTTTGAATTATAAACAATGTGTTATTGGATCCAAAATATACCAAATAATTGATCTTCTTTTGAAACTCGCTAGATAACTGGTCAGTATCAAACACCTGAATTCTATAAATTCATTGAAAATAATTATTTCTATATCAAATTAATTTAATTGAACTAAAAAATCTGGAAAATGGATAGTAAACTATACATCTTAAATATAAATAAATTTGGTTATGGGGGAGCTTCATTCTCAAATGGAATGGGGAAAAAGTGAGATGTTATAAGTATACACCTATACCAACAAGGATTTTGAATAAAAATTATTTGTCTCATTATAGGAACTCAATATAATGTTGCATTCCATGATTAACCAATAATGTCTGATACATCTCAAAAAAATAATGTTGTATGTTGATATATACATCCCACTAAAATAGTGTATCTTGGATATTAATTCATTATTTAACTAATTCATATCAAAACATCAAAAGTAATTTGTTATATTATTTCATTTTCAATATAGGGAATGGAAATTTAGGAACATCGGATCATAAATTGGTAATATAATTTAAGTTATTCATTAGGTATCCATAAATTAGTCAAACATGTTAAATGATTATGAATTTTAAAAATATATACCATCCAAACACATATCAACCTTAAAAATAATGTCATATAGTGAAACTAAACACCATAAAATAACATATTTATTGAAACCTTGTGACTAAAAAAATAGGAACCCATGTAATATTATAATTATTTAACTTTTCCAATGGAAATTTCTAATTTTTCAATCTTAGGGTATTATATTTACAACAATTCAAAAATCATTTAGTTATTACACATAATGATACTATACATACTTTATATTACAACACAAATTTAAATACTAAATACAAATTTTTTATGTAAATGCAATATGTTCAAATTATTTTAATCAATTAAAAAATAATTGAAATAATATTTAACTTATGTAAATATTAAATAAATCATTTGTTTTATAAATAAAACCCCAATTTATCAGAGATGAATACATCATTTTGAAAAAACATATTTTTTTATGAAATATATAATTTGATAAGGAAAATTCAATTTTTAATTTATTTAAACATTATAATAATTATCTAATTTCATAATTACATAATTATTTCCCATGATATAACATAATACAATATTTATAAATCCATAATATTTAACTCTTATACATTAATGAGTAATAACTCTATATAATAAAAAATAGATATTTCATTTTCACGTAAAAATGAACATTTATTATCCAATAATAACTATTTAATATCATATAATATAATTTCTTAAATATCATAATATAATGGAGTATCAATATTGTTTTGTATAATAAACAATTATGAAATTTAGAAATGTGCCTTTAAATCTCATTTTGATAATAATGAAATAAAATATCTACTTTAATGAAATCTTGGAAATGTAAAATATTAATTGACAAACACCTATTTCATAAATCTAACTTCTAAAAAATATAATTTCAAATATTAATATATGGTAAAAATCATACATGTAGTAGTTAAATTCAATTTTAGGACCTTCATAATCTAGGGCATGAAAATAGATAATGATGAGGTTAATTTATGATTAAGGGGGAAACAAACTACCATGCTTTGGTGATTTAACATAAATTCACATCATATATCCTAAAAAGTAATATAGAATTATAATTCATATATAATAATAAAATTACATAATCATTTAGTCTCCAAATACTGACATAGTTAAATTGAAAATTGTATTTCATACATGTCAATAATTTTTACATGATTATTTATTCTACAAAAAAACAATTAAATGAATTAAATAAATAAACATGATTGAATTTAAATTGTATAAAATGACACCTACAATTAGACCTCTAAGATAATTATAGACTTTTCATTGTTGGGTATTTAGAAAAAACAAATATAAAACGCCCCAATAAAATCTATGTATCATAAAACTATATAAACCAATTTAATCTAGTAAATTATAAACCATATAATTAAAAAAATACATAATGGTGATGTAAGAAAGAAACCATGATAATTTTACTAAAGAATAATTGTTTAAATGAAGAAGAATCGAGGAAAATTAATAAAATTTTATTGTTGGTAGAGAACTATCGAAGGGATATTAATGAATTGGGTTGGGGGTAACACTAGTAATGGGGAACCCTATATCCATGGTTTTAAAAACACTTGGTATAGATCCATTTGTTAAACCTACGGTTTTAGTATTAAATATTTCTTTAAAATAAAAATAAAATATATTTAAATTTTATGGATGTTACAATTGGTGATCATAATGGATAATACATCTATAATAACATAATAAAATCCTTATAGTCATATGTTGAATGATATGGAAATGTTCTATAAAAATATTTATTAACAAGTAGGTCACCGATTTTAATCACAAATGATTCATAAAACATATTACCGTAGTATAATAAAATATTAACAATAAAAAATTTGAAGGTGTCATAAACATTTTATCTCTATATATTAATATTTACCCAATACCTTATATTGTTGTCACGACCCAACCATCCTATGATTTCCATTTTGGGTTCCGAAAATATTATATAACATGAGAAAATACATTAACCCATGAGTATTGAATAGTGTATTCGAACATTTATTTCATAAAAAAATAATTATATTTATGCCTCTATAAATACAAATGAATGTATGTATGGTTGGTAACTCACAACATAATTGTATAAAATAAAAAATAATATAAGTATTTCATTAATATAATAGATATGTATAACATGTTATAGAATGCGATTAATGATAATTAATGGTAATATCATAAGAAATGAAATCATTATGATCATTATTGTGTGGTTATAACCACATAATTAAATATCAAATTGAAAATTAATTGTCTTAATATAGAATATTTAACTAAAATAAGAAGAGTAAATGGGATTGAATCCCTTACTTTATGAGGTGCTATCTAAATTCTTGAGAAATGTTCCTTGTATTCAAAGAAATTCTTTGGAGTGAATTTTCTGAAATATAATGATAGGGAATTTATTAACAATTGATTTTTGAGTGTAGAGAAATTGGGGAATGGGTGGGTATTTATAAAAAATAAAGTGGAATTATTTATTAATATACAATCATTGGCTTCAAACACATGGTTATAAAAAATAGAACGCCATTAACCACCCATGTTTTTAGTCAAATGTATGTGACATTTTTTCTTGGTTATAATATTTTTTATGTCTAATAATTTAAAATGTTTAAAAATAATAATTTTTATTTGTTTATGATAATATTAATCACTATAAAATATTTTCAAAATCATAAATTATACATTTTTATTTAGAATGTTTTTTTACATTTGAAAAATATATTTTAGAAATTTATTATTTATTATTTCAATGATACTATATATTATAATCAACGAAAAAATTAACATTATATGTTAAAACATTTTTATTTGATTTTTATTTCATAAAACATATATTATAATCATACTATATTTTTCATGATACCCAATAATCGACTAACATAGAAAACTTTGAAAAACCCATAGTTGAATAATTTCAACAAGAAAATTTAAAAAATTTGATCCATTTTTTAAATATAATTTTCTTAATTTGTTAATTATAATTTTAAAATTAAACAATTACTTGTAAAATAATAGAATTTTGTATCAAAATAATAAATTTATAACACTGAAAATAACTAGTTATTATATACAAAATAGAATTTTATTATTTATATATGAATAAATATACTTAAACCCTTTTATGATTTTTTTATTTCAAAAATTTGATCTTTCAGGAAAATTTATTTTGTTAATAATTATAAATTTATATATTTAGAAAATTTAATAATGTTTTATTTTTTATGAAATCTATATTATCATATTTCTCCTATAAAAATGTGAAATTTATCCTCTATGTAATGATGATACCTTAAAAATGCGGGATCAATGTATCCATTATTTCATTTCTAATGGAATTGACTACAAACTTAATCGTGCTGACTTTTAACATAACCACTTCTCAGACAAACATAAGACCTATGGGTAAGGTGTCTGGTGATAATTCATTCTTAGCATGGATACAAAATAATTGATCTGGTAGTGATCTCTAGTGGCTTGTGCTTCTAAAAAAATAACTATACATGAGGATGCGTTATTTAATATCGGTTTGGTCATAGTCTAGGGAATACACTAATTATCCAACATTCCTCCCATGTACTAATAAATTAACATAATATGGGAATTTATTATTGGTTGACCACATGGATTATCAGTTATATATCATATATCTCTCTATATTACAATTTATATTCCACAATTCCAAATATTACATTATTAAAAATGGTTATAAACCCAAATGGTTATAATGACCAATGGTCAAAATGCATGATGGTCATACTAACCAATGTAAATATTGGATAATGATGATATTGGACAATGATTATAATGAACATTTTTATACTTTTAAATTTATTCAAAACAATCATATAAAAAAATTATTATTATGTGGACATTCATTATAATGATTTTAGGGAATATGTTATTGTACCTATGTAATGTCCATTTAATTAGTGTGATATTTTATGAATATACAATCACAGGGAAATATACATGGTAATTTGAATAATTATTTTTGTTTATTGTTCATTATTAGTTAAAGAAGTCTTATTAATTTTTCATGTTGGATTTTTAATTCATTATTTTCAAAAAATAGCTTCGTTCAATATTATAATATTCGTGGGTGTCAAACAATGTACGCGACATTGTTGTTTTATATTGATGGAGTTTTTAATGTTTTATTTGATTTAAATGGATATTTTGGACGAAACATATCATTATATAGTGGGAATGAACTGTTTTAATAACAAATCATTTCTAGGATGAGGCCAAAAGATTGTAATCAGTATAATCAAAGATAGATAAGGAAGAGGTTATTAGGATGATGTAGTGAAGGGAATAAATGTTTGGATTTATATTCCATACTATTAGGTAATATTATTTTATTTCTACATGTTTCATAATAGGGTGACTATTTAGTGTTAGTGGATTCTTTATACAGAATATGCATTCTGGATTTCGTTGTGCTTAATGTATTGACATGTGATTATTGGTTGTGGTTTCCAGAAAACTAATTTTGTTCTAATGTATCCCATAAAATTTCGGTTCTGATGATCTAAAAAAATCATATATTACTAATGATTTTTCTTTTATTATTTGTCCATTATGTTTTATTTTCATTTAATCCACCTGATGATAATTATGAATTTCCAGAGTTTTTGGTGAAATTTCCGTAATTTTTGAAAATCAACTACGTAAAAAATTGATAAATTGGACATTTGGATATTTGTGAAAATAATATATTTCCAAAGAACACATGTAGGAAATTACAATCTCAAAAGGAAACAATAATGAATCAGCTACATAGAAATTTCCAATGTCGATGAATCGCCTACATGAGAAAACAGATACATTGATGAAATGGCTGCATGGAGTAAATAGAGTCATGATATTGATATATTTTAAATTATAATATGTGTTTCCAAATGGATACCTAATTTCTTAGTCTATTTAAATTTTATTTACATGAGTAATAAGGCTTTGAAATTAAATTATCTATGTGAATAATGGAAACAAGGATCAATTCAACTATATGAATTTAAATTATTGGAATTCAGTTATGTGGGGATCCATATTTTTCTACATGATTCTATAACCTATATATTTATTTTTCTATGAAATTTATTTTGAATTTAATTCGAATTTTGATGAATTACTAATAATAATAAATTATAAGGTAAAATAGATTATAAAAAAGTTTCATATTCCAATATAAGTAATAATTACAACAGTAAGTTTTTTCTTAATACAGTTTTCGAGGTCTTCTTTAGAAAAATTGGTATGAAATATAATTCAATGAATATATTTTGTGGGTCTTCTTGATGAGATATTGTATGAGAAGATTCTAATAGATTATTTGAATAATAATAGGATACATAGAGAATATTGAAAGTGGAATAATAAGAATAGTGTAAACTATACACAATATTTAACTCCCTCAATGGTTTTATGTTGTTATTATGATATGAGATAATTATGAATAATATTATTATTATTATATAATTTTTCAATCAATTTCTTTATTTTTTGTAATTAAAAATACCCTCTTAAATCAACATTTCATAATTATTTTCTCCCCTTGAGAAAACTTCTCTTTTATCACTTTCAACTTAAAACTATGATATCCATGTATAATGTATTATATTACTCTTTATTTATTGGATGTTTTATATTTTTGTATAAAACATTGATGTTTCCTTACAAAATAAAAATTATTTACTTAAAAATTGAAAATCCTTGTTCTATTTCGGTAAAAAACTTGGTTTTGTGAAATGTGTTTACTACAAAAACTCGATAGTGTAGTACTAAGGAAATTAACCGACAATCCCCTGATAAAGGGATGGTTATAGCTAATATCACAAATATAAATTAATTTAGGTTTGTTGGAGTGTACTATATTATTTCAATACCCCATCCATCTATAAATATCATATATTTTTCGTTTTATTTTTTATCTCTTATCAACTAAGCACATTTTGATAAAAGGTTCAGAATAAATCAAACCTTATATATGTTTGTTTTTAATGACATGATTATTTGATAAACACAATTCACTCCCAATTGTGTTGTAAAAATTACATATTATGACAAACCATTGAATCATTTTATTTGAAAATTTATTTCTAAACTAAAAAATGTTGAATCCTATGATCATCCTATAAGTGGATGATGTGGTTTACAATAGAGAATTTATTTCTATGGTGAGACCTAGCTACATAAATGGAGAACACAATAGTGTCATGTTGGAATATATGATAATGTAATTAATGAATAAAGGTCTAACGAATTTTATAAAATCCATTAATCCTAATGAAATTCAATACAAAACATAAAATATCAGATGTGACAATAAAGAAATCTATGATGTAAGACCCATCACTATGAATTCAAACATATGTTCATTTGGTATTGATGAGTTCAACCATGATTCAAATATTTCAATAGCCTATTGGAAGTGTTATACCATATCAGTGTCTTGCAAAAAAACTAACAATGACACAGATCTACAATACAATATTTATAATATTATGTTTGATGCTTTTAGAATGATTATATGTCATAGTATTACTCAGTTGATGGATGAATCACTACAGATGTAAAAAATAATGCTTCTCTATTAATACCTATTACTAAAAAAGACAATGTTCTAATTATTCATAGATGTATACCCCTCAGTTGGAGTAGAGTCATGGATGATATTTTGAAATGTAAATTTATAATGTATTTATTCAAAAAAATATCATATTGGTACACATATTTTTTAAAAATAAAAAACATAATCTAATATTTTGATTTTAATCTTTTAACAAATTAAAATTTCTCCATGAATGAAAATAATATCACGTCTTTCAATATTTATAAATCATTTATGGAATAATATAATGCATTTAATTTGAAATAAAATGACCATCTAGCTCAATTTTTTAGGATATTGAAAAAATTTATAGTAAATAAAGTGGTTTAAGAAAACCATTCAATAATTATAAGATATGTGAGGTAAATTCTAATACGGTCAGATACTATTAGTGAATGAATCTTCAGTACATAAATCAATAATTAACTCAATTTCACGATAAAAATAATTTTGAGAAAAATTACTTCAAGATGGTTTGATACATAAAGAATTCAAAAAATAAAAGTGGTGTACTAATGATGAGATTAGTGATAATATATATTTATTATGAAAAGATAAAATTTATAATCAAAATCCAAATATGTGTTTAATGGAACACTATGATGAGTTATATTATTTTTATTCTTTAGAAAAATAGTTTAACTCAATATTAAGTTTCCCCGTAGGAATAAATATATAAATATTTTACAATGCATGAATCAAATGATAAAATTTATGAAAATAAAAACAATGTGCTAATAAAATTATCAATGTTATTGTTAATGAATGGGGGACATAAATATGAAAATTATTGTTTTTTATATTAAAACAAATTATATTGTATATTTTATTTAACATGTTATAAAAATTGAATCCCTAAAAAATATGTTAACGATATTAATGATACTACTAGTGTTTTTATTAAAGGTGAAAGATATTTAAATCTAATACATGGTAATAATAAGGTCGATAAAAAATATTTGTAAAAAAAATCCAAGTGGAAAACCAAAATCAATATAAAATTTATTTTTTTCCATGTTAAAAGAATGAAAATATATCAAATTTTATTTTTGTTTTCTTTGTAGAATTAATGGATTATTATAACAGTGGAATTCTTAAAAATAATCCGTGTTTTAGAGTTAATTATGTTTTCTTTCAAGAATTGATTCAAAATTTTGTGGAAGAATATCCTGATAAGATAATAGTATTTTAATTATAAATATCATTATATTCTATCATTATAGAACATAATAAAATATTGGTACCAAAATAATTTCTATTTTGATCTATTTTCTTGTGAAAAAGTTCCATGAAAATCAATGACATATGGTATATGGTTAATGAATGATCATGGTATATGAGTAGAGATTTTTAATATTTCAATTACATATCTAAAATTAATGGATTCTATTTCCAATTTTTCAATAGTTCCAATATCAAGGTTGGGGGAGATGGATCTGTTATAAATCCATGTTCAGTACTCCTATAATATTTTATTTGGATTGATTAAATCATAATATGATATGTATTCCAAAACTTTTGAGGGCAGTTATTTTATTTATTTTTCATAAAGCCTTGTTCTATTTTTAATGATAACATTTACAAATTATATGAACCTAGAAACGTGAATAAATGTAATTTAGGTCATAATATTTAATATCACAAAATGGGAACTCATTATTAACTCTAACAAATGTGTTTTCAAATTTTCATAGAAAACATGAACATTATATTGCTTATTTATATTAGGTATTTTTAAAGAAGGAAATTGGTTTCAAATTTAGCTGAACATAAATTGAATAATTATAAACTATGTGATTCATCACAAATGGAAAAAATGATGTCATCATTTAAAATAATTTTATAGGATTATACATATAGGCCTCTCGAACTTATTCAGAAGGATTTTTTGGGGTAAATCTTAAATAGATATCATTAGTGGAAAATATATTCTTTTTTTCTACGATTGAATATTATTACAATTTAATATGAATTTATAAATTGTATTAAAATAAAAAAAATGTAAAATATTTAAATTTGATGTTACCATGGATGATAATTTTAGAATCAATTTTTCAATTATTATATTTCAATACATGGAATAAAACATAATTTATCCACCCACAATTAACATGAACAAAATGGTGAATTGAGAGGAGGAATAAGACCTTGCAAAGATTTACTAAGAATATTTTTTTAAATGCAATATACATACTCATGTTTGGATGAATCTATAAATATAACAATTTATATATAAATATAGCTCTAAATATGAAAATTTTGAAGAGAAAAACACATTGAACTATGGAATAATAGAAATCATATTTGGATAATTAGAAGAAAATGATGAAAATTTTACATTATAGAACCCAAGGATAATCTTTTTAAATTTATCCCAAAGGGTGAATATGTATTCTTTATTGGATATTCTATCACGTCCAAGGATCATAGATTTTTTATAAAAGGTCAAAGACAATTTTAGAAGAAACACACATTAAATATGATGAATGTGATATATTTAATAATAAAATTTCACAATTTTATAAGATAGGATATTTTTTAAATAATGTGGCCTAAAACACTATTTTAGAATAGTAATGATGAATTTGAACATGATTTTGATGAAAAAAATCAACAATTGTTGGATACTACATAAAGTAAACATGTTCCCCCTATTGAGCCTAGAATCTTGAAAATATATCCATTATAAAATGTTATAGGATTATTAGATGAAGGTATTTGGATTATACAAAGTTTATAAAACCATTTATAATTTTATTCCATTCTATCTCAATTGTATCCTAAATTTGATGAACAATCAATAGATGGTGATAGAAGGGTCATATAAATGAATGCGAAGTTTAACCTATTAAATAGAAACTAGGTATGAGTATTATTATATTGGTTATACAACACTCATGTTATAGGTAAAATGGGGTTTTAGGAATAAATATGATAATCATGGTGTGATCACTATGAATAAGGAATGATTTTTACATAATGGTTATAACCACGAAGAATGTATTAACCAGGTTGATAACCATGAACATGTAGCTAGATTAGAAACTAATAGGGTTTTCTTATACTATTAATGACATATATATATATCAAATAATACCATATCGATGTAAAAAATATATTATTAAATGATTTTCTTATGTATTATGATTTTGTTTAACATCCACATAGTTTTCTTAATTTCACAACTTCCAAATTATGATTTTAAAATTATCAATACTACTTATGTAATCAAACAATAACCTTGATCATGGTATGAAAATTTATTATTTTTTATTTTTTCAAATGGATATATATTATAAGTTGTATATCATACCCTTTTAAAGAAAAATTAATCTTATAATATGTTTCTGGTTCCAATATATGTTGGTGATGTTTTTTTGGATCTACAAATAAATATTTTTGTAAATATTTTTCAAAAATTATGAAAATGGAATATGAAATGATTATGATGGTTGACATAAATTATGTTTTTCGATTAAATATTTATAAAAAACATCGGTAATGTGGAAAATTAAAAATATATTCTATTCTTACATAGGTGGGTTGGTCGTGAAAATATTGAAATACATAAAACTCAAATGAGTTTGAGTAAGAATATTTATTTTAATTACGTTGGGAAACCAATTGAAAATAAGATATATAAATGAATAAATGTTATTTTTATGAGTTAATCTACTATTTTACTAGATGTTTTTTATAGTAGTATTATGTTAATGCTAATAAGAAATTCCAAATGATTATCCTTTTAAAAATTCAAATAAAAATTTCATTAATTCATATAGAACAATTTATCATTTCATTCATTTTCCAAAGTCCAATATATTTAATTTTACTTAATATTCCAATATTTATATTTTTTTCACTATATATTAATGGTACCTGAGTTACATGAATTTTTTCTAGGAAAATACCTCGTCTCATAGTACAATATGAAACAATACTCAGTTTCATTAACTAATAATATAGTGGAATACATTTATACAATTTTGTTTTTCATAATTGGTGTGAATGAAACACCCCATAGTGGATATGGGATTCAAATATAATTAAGCATCAATTAATTGTCATAATAGTCATGTTATGTATGTTTCAAATAATCCTATAAAAAATTCATAAAAATGTATTTATATTTACGGAACCATTTAATTGGATATAAATCTAAAAAAATTTATATCATTATTGGATTTATATGAATTAAAATTCAATTATATGATGTTTTTTCTAGGACCATTGCTTTTAAACAATTTGATTTTATCATGTTGAAAATGATATTATTTGAATTTAAATTATTTTCATTATTTTTACTCCAAAATTTATTAAAAATTATATAATTTCAATATTAAATGTTAATTCCTTTATATTTTAATGATTTATGGAGATCAACTAATTATCATAGATTATGTACAATTGTTTTTTGTATTTTTGTATTTATATGTGCTTATATTAATTTTATAAAAGAAATTTCTTTTATTATATACTATTATGATATATTATTTCTTTAATTTTTAGTATCATCATCTACTAATCTTAAAATAACCATATATCACATATATATGTAGGGAAAATTACTTAAATCACCAATCAAAACTCTTGTCACTTACCTTTTTCATACATATTTTTATACTTATAGACATAACTTTATACTATTTTTCTCCCAAACTAAAACTTATTCTTATAATGGGGAAGTCTACGTGGGGTGATTAAAGTTTTTATATAATCATAAGAATAATAAATATGGTTTTGTTGCAGTCATGGTGTTACCTAGAAAGGTTGTGGATATGAATTGGATGATGAGTGAAAAGATTCTACTGAAGTGTATATTTCAATTCCATGGTGGGTATGAGCCCATAAGGGCCGCAAAGATGATATAGGGTTTTCTTGTCACTACCACTCTCCTCCACTAGGCTACTATTTCATCCTCAATCTCCCTTTCTTGTTCATGGTAAAGTGGTTCCACAAAGGGTGGACTCTTAGGTGTTATTCTGCATTGATGATGGCCAGGGCTTAGGTAGGGTCAAAGTATGCTTCTAGATTCTCTACGGCGTGGGGTCTTGATTTGGTGAGGCATTAGGTTCATGGTCCTTCTCTATGATGATTGATTCTTGATCTTGAGCATTGGTGTCAAGACCCGCTACGGTGATGGGGACAATCCTGTTCTACGTGAAATTTTGGTTTTGATCTATTACTTTGGGATTGTGATTGGGTTTCTCTACAGTGTTGGTGTCAAGCTCCAGTGCTCCTCTTGGATTTTGGTCCAGTGTGGTGTGTGGCCGATCTGGTGTGGCATCGATTTGTGAATTCTTCGAGGTCATGCTCCAGCCTTCTGAGCCTTAACTTATTCTTCCACGGTAGTGGGGGAAACTTCAGTGGTGTGGATTCGTGATCTGTTTCACAGCGAAGGGGTGATGTTCTGGTTCTTTGATAAAGGGATTGTTCTATCATATTGGTCATATACAGGATGTGGTACCTATATTGGCATGTATTTGTCCTTCTATGCATAGTTGATGGTGGAGTCGGGTGTTTAAGTGATGATTGTGGGGTATGAGTGAGTTTCTCTTAGTGTTCCTTTGGTAGTGAAAATTAGGTGTGCTCATTTTGATGGTGTGATGTTCGATGTTTTGATTGGGATGAATTGGATCTGCAATGTTATCATGTATTTGGGTTTGCACTTATTCATATATGATAGAAAGGGGTTTGTGGAGTTGCATTGGGTCTAAGGGTGCGATGTGGATTCTTGTGGAGTAGGGTGAAATGTATGGAAGGCATGAACTTCCTCGCATTGGTCTGTTAGACTCCCTTTGGGGATGTTCCCTTTTCATGGCCTTTCTCACATCGCTGGAGGGTTGGGAAGATTTCGACTGGAGTCTACTAGAGTGTTAGTGGAATTTGACTGGAGTCCGTTGGGTGTTTGGGGATACCGGTTCTGAGTTCTGTCTATCTCTCCAGATGTTTTTTCCCACTAATTAGTTTTAACTTGTCCATTTCATGGTGACTTCGGTTCCAGCTGTGATGGTTAGTCCATTTGAAGGATTGAATGGATTTCATCTGTTTTGATTGTATGATTTTATGTGGTGATGTAGTGAATTGGTTATTTTGTGAGGTCATTTATGGTTTCTCACTTTTTCTTTAATGGTGTTTTAATACTAAAAAAAATTTCATTAAATTCCAAGGACAGGTTTATTCAACTAAGAGTAAATAAATAATTACTTTTTTATTAACAAGATAAAAAGATTATTTCAAAATATGAGTTTCATTTACGTGTAATAGTGGATGTGCTATTAATTAATGTGATTGTAAAAATTCCAATAGTTTCATCAATGGAAATGAATGGAGTTCTATATTATCCACATAATGATTAGTTTAATTTTAGCTAGAGTTAATGGGAAAATTTTCAATTAAACTAACTAATGTGTTCATGATTTCATTTGGAAATCTAATTTCAAGAAAATATTTGGACATATAATCTCATTGGATCATGAGGATTAAATTTATATAGGTTGGGATTTCAAAAAGATAAACATAGATGGAAATGATGGTGTTTCTGGTTTTATATCACATATATGTTCTAACAAACTAATTGATTTTTAATCATCCTCATTATATTATGTGTTTGATGTTTTAAAAATTCCATGAGAAGGTAATGATGAACTACTAAACATATACATGAATTATCTTGATGGGGTTAAATAACATAGAACATGATCTCAAAGAGGGATAAGTAGTTATGTGTCACAAAATTTAATACCCTTTCTATCATTTTATGATAACTCTTTGTTACAATTTCAGTGTTACATATGGTTATGTACATATTTTTAGATATAAATATGAATCTCAAATTATTACACCACCACATATATCAGCTATGGGGGTCCATCGACTACCTCACCCCTTGAAGATGTAACATGTGTTCATGGGGTTCCTTATAGGGAGGTTCATGTGTATGTTGTTTCTAGTCTCGATCCTCAAATTACAAGGTTTAGACCAGTTGTGGTAGAAGATACATTGATTCAAGGAGATATTTCTATTAGTTCTATTTGACACAAAGAAAATCTTGCGTCAATCGTTGATACAAAAAACAGTGAACAAGAAGAAAGTAATGTTTAAACCATGCAATATGTTCCAACTACCAATGACAAAGTTGAAACTAAAGTGAATGAAATAGTAGTCATTCCAATATCTCCAACACTATATTATTGTATTTTAAATGGATATGGTTATACAATTTTTGAAAAAATATTTTATTTTATCACATTCTATATATTTTGTTCCATATACTTTTAATGTGCATGAGGATGAACTGTCTTTTTGAAAAAGTTATAAAATATTGGATGTTTAAAAACAAATGAATAAAATTTCATCAGATTTGATAATGGAGTTTGATATCTCAATTTTAAAAATCTAGTATATATATTACCATTCTTATTATTATAACTGTTGTTCCTCTGAATGAAATGGTTGGATTTATATATGAATTAGTTTTTTCTATGGTGTATGATACATTATGAGAAACCATTAAAATTAAATACATTGTTTCAATCTCCATTTGCTAAATCAAAAGAAACCATCATCATTTTTCTCATGTACTAGTCACGATTCATTAAGGGGTGAAAGATATTATTATAAACACAATATAAGAGGATTATACATATTTAACATTAGTGGTGTCTAATATTATTCATTATGATGATTATGTACTATAATTTTCATTTAAATTCCCTTCATACTTATCTAAATGGAACATCCAACTATTGTTTCTCTAGTTGAACCTATAATAGTTGATATTTCCAATGCTCAAATCCAAATTAATTATGGTTCCTTGGTTTCTCTATCTTTCTCTAATAATATTTATGATGTTACTCATATAATAATGAAGTAGTAATACCATATAGATAAAGCATGGATTTTTTTTTGGGATAATTTATTAGATTACAAGTATTAGTATATGACATTCAGTCCGAGTATAGTCTAATGCCTGAAATTTCATTATATCATCCACAAAATATTGTTATAATAGATAAATGTTATTAGAGATTCTATAAGATACAGTCTTATATGATTATAGTAATGATAAATGTTGTTTTAAAATTAATTTCATAAATTTCATAGACATGTATTTTTTCAATCTTTGACTTCTTGAAGTCCGATATCATAAATAGAGATGACATGGGGGATATTTCTCTGTTATTATTTTCAGTTAGACGCAATATTAGTAAAACTCCTCTAGATATCAATATATCTGAATTTTAGAGATAAAATGTAGTATTTTATTTAACAATCATCCCTAAAATAGAGAAATCAAAAGTGTGAGCTTCTCTGATTTCTAAATTCATAGACAATTAATATACATCTTCGTCACAGATAAATAAAATTGAAATTAAACTTGTTCATTATAATTATTTCAATATATCTTCATGAAATTTTATAATGAATAGGTAACTAATATTAATATTCCACAATAGTTATTAGTTTGTGGGACAAAATTTTATTTATATATGGATATTAGGAGAGTAGTTTAACTCCATTAGTTAAAACTCCAACTACTAATCAATTCTCTCTAATATTCAAGAAACCTTTAATTAAACATCCTACTAATTTTTAAAGAATCCACAAAATAGGTTAATCCTATGTAAGCATTTTTATTTTTTTGATAATTTTAATATTATAAAAGTTTTGATCAATAATGAACTATATTTTTTTTCACATTGTTGTGATTAAAAATTATTCTTTTTTTGTAATTTATATTTGATTAGTTTTATGTTAATATGATATTTCATCATTTATTATTTTTCATGATTATGAATGTTCTAAATTATTCCATTTTATTTAATTAATTTATGTAACAATTAACATTAAGAATCCGAACATTTTATAGACAGATAATCACTAACTTTTCGATAATAAAAGTGTTTCTCCTCTTTATTCGCATCCATTTTACAGATATAAAAGATGGAGAATAAAAATATTTAGTATAATTAAATTATGTAAAAATATATTAAACATATATAATAAATGATAAATAAATTTAATAACTCGAAATAGTTTATATTGAATTTATTAAAAATTATTTAAATACATTAATATTTCTAGTCAATTAATTAATGGGTTTTGTGATAATTAAAAAATAGATTATTGGACTAGTATTGTTTTTCAAAATATTCTACATAATTTGTACCACAATGATATCAAAACAATTTTAATTCTAATAATTATAATCATTGTATGTGTCGTCATCTGGTTTTATCATAATTTAAGTCAATTTTTCTATAATTTATATTTTAGAATGTTTTGGATGCAATTTTCCAATGTCTAGAATATCAGCTACATGAAGAAATAAAATACATTTTTATTTGGCTACATTGAGAAATCCACGATGTCAATTAACATTGTAAAGGAAATGCCGTCCTGAAATAGATACATCACATAATTGGTTACATTATAATATATTATGTTGTCGAATCACCTTTGTTAGAATATAAATACATTAAATAAATGGATAAAAAAATATATTTTATTTAATAATTACTTATGTGATTTGTATATATGTTAAAGTAAGATAAATTGTTCCAATTGGGTATCTCATTAATTCATAAATGTCAAATTTTTCTACATGAGAATACAGGAAATTTTTTTTTACTATGTGAGAATTTCAAATACATGATTAATATCTATGTGGATCAATTTAGATATGTAAATTTAAATTAATGAAATTCAACTATATAGTGATCCAATTTTTTCAATGTGGTTCCAAAACATCAAATATTACTAATGATATTGAACATTAAATTCAATTTAATAAGGATTTTGTTGAACAAAATATATGATAATTATTTTATGGAAAAATCATTTAAAAATGGATTCATGAAACATGTAATGAAATTATAAAAAGAATATTTTAATTATCAGTTATATTTTTTGGGGAATTTGTAAAAAAAACATCTAAAAATTAATTCATTTCAAGAATTTTCTGTAATATCTTATTGAGATATAAAAATATATGGTTCTTATAGAGTACTGCAATAATATGTATATAAATAGAGAATATATGCATTGGAATACTATGAATTGAAGAAATCACTTACTATTTATCTCCCTCTCACTCGAAGCATTGTTATTGTTACTTTATTCTGAGCTAAAAATTAATAAGATGATTTATGGGCTATAGGTTTTCTATCAAGATCATTATTATTCTTTTTTACAATACTCTCATCATGCTTATTTTGATTCTGATTTTATCTCATGGGGAATTATTATATTATAATAGTTTCATATATAAAATATATGCCCCATCTATAATCATCTGTTATACTATATCACTAGAATAATTATAAACTTATTGTAACAAATTTTAGCAGTTATTAACAAATTAACATTGAAGGTTTCTATTTTTAAAGGCGTGTATGAGCCCGGTAAATGCTCATAGTTTTTTCTGAAGTGTAGTATTCTTCCAGTTAGTGATGAATCCCATTGAAAAAGATAGATAATATCATGTTAAAGTAATGGTACGTGTGAAAATAAACAACCTCTAGAAGTTGAGAGTCTTTGGAGTGGACTAGTGGATTTTTTTACAATAAAATACTATAAACATTGGGTGCTTGATACTTCTTTAGGCTATTGTTTCTGCCCCATGCATGTGTTATGAAATGTTCAAGACATATTATACCTTATATGGTGTAATTTTCTAAGACATAATAATTTGAACATCTCAATTGACCCTAATTTTGATTCCCAAATATGTTTTTCCGCAACCATATGTTACCTCTTGGATTAACCAATTTTTATATTAATTGTTTAATCATAGTTTATCATTTATTTTTTTGTGCTTCTTATTGGTGGTAAATAATATAATTAATGGTAAATATTAGACACTAATGAGGGATTCATCATGAATATTTTCATAAAATTAGGATATTTTATACAATGAGAAATTATAGGACAGTTTCATATCTTAATGGATCGTACTGGTACGCATGTTACCAATTATAGGAAGGTGCTTCTTAGACAAAATTGTGTAACATGTGTGTTAGTATTTGGTGACTATATATATTCTATCATTATATATATATGTATGGTATCATGTGAATTATATATTTATGATTTCTTTTGGTTGATATATGTTGAGCATCAATATGTACTCACTCAAAATATATGTATGTGCATAGATTTGATAATAGTAGTACTCAATATTTTAAGTAGAATATAAGAAACTATTTACTCATTGGACTAACATCCTTATTCGGGTTGAATAATGGGTTTCAATGTACATAGTTATACAATCATGATTCATTTTATATATAGCTATCTACCATCAGCTATACACATAACACAAGATAATCATGTTGTAGGTGGTGAATGATTAAGAAACAGTTTTTCATGTATGCTGGTTTATATGAAACTATATAATTCATTATTAGAAATATTATATATGTATTGAATACTTATTTAGTTATTTATTTATTTCTATTTTTATTTTTCAGGTTTTTATATATATATCTACAGTTTTGGTGTTATCGATAGTTGATAGTTGATTCATCAAATGGAATTTTTTATTGCACTAATTTCTAGACGATGGGGTCCCTCTTATTACTTTAGTTAGAACTATAAAATTTATTGTTTTCTACGAAATGTAATAATTATTATTATTTTTGATTGATTCAAAAATGAAACACTTCAGTATTATATTGAGGTCATAGTATCTCTATTATTTTTCATTCCTCCCACCATTACATAGTATCATATAATATATTTGGAAAAATATTGGGCGTTATGTAGCACCCCCAGCCTGGGTGTAATTTGGGTGGTCTCAGATAAGGTGTTAAAAATGTTATAAGGCCTTTTATTGATATATCATTGTATCTATTATAACTAGATATACAATATCATAACATGGTAGAATAATAGTACAATGTCTAGATATTATTTATTTGGTTAAAATATATGTTATTAAAGGGATGTATAGTTTTTAGGATTACAAAATATAGGATATATGAGGTGTTGGATTAAAGAAATCCAGATGTTCAGCTTATTACGGATGTGATGAGTAATTGTTCTATGTCAAGATCTAGTTTGTTGTTCAAATAGATTAATTAATAGGGAATGGTACAAATGTATATTGAAGATATTATTAGAAATGTTACAAAACTATTATCCAATACCAAATAAATAATGTTATAATATATTCCTTTTTATTCTAAAATTCGTTATAAGTTTTCATTATATTAAATTATATATCTGATACATATTATAGATTAATTGATATGTATTTTTTATCAGAAAAAATGTTGAATTTTTTTTAGTGGTTATGAATTTGTGAGAAAAACACCATTTTTTAATGAATACTCATGTGGGGGAACAAGGAGTTATTAAATTGGATTTTTAAAATAATATTAAAATAATTTATAAAACTAGATAAAGTTTCTATAAATGTATATATCGCCAATATATTTTATGAATTTAGATTTTACTCAAATCTATTCAGAGCTAAGGGATGTTTTCTAAACTTGATTAATATTTTGATGTCTATAAATTTGGATTAGATAACTATAAAATAAGTAATTTGTACGTATTTAAATAATGTTGATTTTTTTTTTTATATTTGGTGTTATCCAAGTGTTTTTAATAGTGTATTTATTCTTTATTTTGATTTATTCATGAGATATGTATATTTTTCCCTCATAGAATTGGTATTTGGGGTTTCACATAAGGGGATATCATTGAATAATAATTTTTTTTTGAGATTGGACTTTTGTGTATATGTTTTTTGGACAATTACTATGGTGGGTAGTACCATTAATGAGAATCAATCATTTGTAGTGGGTTATTATAGTGTAAATCAATATATTGTTGATTGTTTTAGTTATTATTCCCTATTTTTTTATTTAATGGGTGAATTTAAGAACCAATTAGGAATTTCTTATTTGGTATGTTCAAGATTCTTGGATGGGTATTTTTGGTTTTGGAGTGAATTTCTATGATGATCGGATTAAATAACTCATTGGAGGTGATATTGATCTTATAAGGATAAATTAAGGTGATTGTGATTAATTAACAAGATTTCTGGTGAATAATATACTCAATTACAAAAGATATACATTGAGGGCTCATTTCAAATTGATATGTATAACATGATCAGTCATAGATTAATTGATTTATACGATAAGACCTTAATGGATAATTGAGTACGAGAATCATTATATTCATGAGGTTGTAATGAATTGTGTAATTTCGAGTTTGTGAGTAAGAGAAAGGGGTGGTCTTCTATTATTTTAATGGATTATTGAATTCGAATTTTGATCAAATGATTAATGATTTGATGATTTTTGGGTTGTATTGTAGTATTTTTAGTGGTGTATTTATTAGGAATAACACTCGATGTGATTGCTTGGGTGTTAGTGTAAGAATATATGATGTTTTTAGAATATCTAATTGTTATGGGGGACATTATAATGTGATGTGTATGATTTCACCATTGAGGGGGTATAATAAGAAATTGTATATTGATATTAAAATCAAATTTCATGGGGTAGATAATATATCATAATAAAATTTGGAGGCTTTGTGTCTTGAGGCCCTTGATTAATGATATTATTTAGAGTTTAGGATGAATCACATTATAATGACATGGTTTCACCATTAATCATTGAACATGTTGTAAAACATTGTTCATTAGTTTAGATATGTATCACATTAAAATGACAGGAATTATTCCTTGGAGAACATTACAATGATATGAAATATTCGATATACACTATGAAAACCCTAATTGGGTGTTTGGGTCCTTCCCAAGTGTGGGATATTGTACTGTAAAACATTAAATCCCATTGAAATTTGATACAAGGTGTAGGTAATTTCATGATAAATCCATTGACTATTACATGATTGAAATGATCTTATACTTTATAGGATCAATTTTGATACACTTAAGGGTTCTATATTAATAATCCCATTAGATCTCTAGAATTTAGATAGTCATATGAAAGGGTATAACTCCTCTTTATCCATCGCATTATCTCCATGTCTCAATTTGATTATGGATATTCATGTGTAATTTCTTTCTCCAATTTTATGTTAAATACCCCCTTTTTATAATTCCTTTTCATTATATTTATCGTCATATTATTTGGTATTTAATTGTAATGTTTTTTGAGAGTCAATTCCAATGGATCGTGGGAAAATTTTGCCACATCCTGAGGATTTGTGTTTAAAGCATAAAAGATTATTCAAAATTATGATTAATATAAATTTCAAATTAATTAATTTATTATATTTATTTGATTAGTTATTTCATTAGATTTGAATGTTTTTAGGATATATTAATGTATGATTTGAATATAGAATTTAGTGACTTCATTTTCCATAGAATTGGATGAATGTTTCGAGTGAAAATCTCCTCATTATGGATGTTCTATCTATATGGGATTATCTGGTGAGTTTGTAAACTATTATACAAATTTGATTAATGTATAATGTTTTTATTGATATAATTTAATGGTTATCATTATTGAGAAAAGTTTTTATCAGAATGTGATTATTTTTATATTATCATAATTTAAATACTAATTTATGATCATGGTAGGTCACCTTTAATTTCATTAGTCTATTATAGAATTAGGGATATTGTGTTCATGTTCATTTATTGATGTTATCATTGGAATTATATTTTAACATTGTCTAATATTAGTCTAAAAATTTGAATGGGATTATGTTATCTAGATAGTCTACAAGGACCACAGTGCATGATAAATTATTCATTAGTGGCTCATTGGTCAAGAGAGTCTGCGTAAAGATATTTAAGAATAGTTCTGTGATATTTCATATTTGAATTCTATATTAAAATGATATTTTTAAAAATGGGGGCATAAAATTCATTTTATGTGTAAATTTAAAACAATGAATGATTTTAAATGAGTATTGACAATGATTTTTTATGGAAATCAAAGAGGGGTGATTTTTAGATTATACTATTCTATTTGAACATATATTAGTGACACAATATTTTCAATACGATGTATGTCTATGTTACAATTTTGGTTTTTGGTTTCTTTACCATTTTATATTTGACAACATGATAAATCAAGATATAATAGTATTTTTAGAAGAAAATATTTTTGTGGTGATGGGTTTATAAGACCAGTAGAGATATTAGACAAGTTTCCTTTTTTTGAATAGGTATATTGGAACATTGTGTTACTTTAGGGATAGGTATGATTCAATTCAATTCTTATTTATTGTTATAGTTTATTATGATTAATTTTTTTGAAAAACATTATGTTCTTGTTAATGGTGGGGAATTATTTCTTCCATCTAAGTGATCGGTGACATTATTGTTAGTTATTGTTGTTTGAGTTTTTTATACTATTATTAATTAACATATTAATCTATGTTCCTGAGGTTTAACATTTAATTCATGATGAAACAATATATAGATCCATGTGTGGGATATGACATTATTATTGTATTGTTATATTTCTAAGAAGAGGATGATTAGTTTCCCACATATTTTATTTGGTGTAAGCCTTTTGTAAGACGACATGATCTTTCATAAGTCAACAATAGACGGATTGTTGATACTAATAATATGTGACATCTTAGACAGCCATTACAATTAATTTTTATCTCATATAGCATGTATATTATTTTTTAAAATTCTCATATGTTATAGTTTTTGTTTTTTAAAATACTGATCTCTATATATATTTCACTTCATAGTTTTCATCAAGTCATGGAATGATGAAATATAAAAATCCAGGTTGTATGATGGATGACCATAATGAGGTGATGGAGGAATTGATGAATTAGAGGTATCCTATAAAAGAACCCACTAGATGTTAGACCATATACACAAAACAAATCGTTCTAGTTGAAATTAATGATGGTTTTGATGTATGATTTGAGTTATTGAGGTGTAGTGGGAGAGGTATATAGTCATGTCGTAGGTTTCATCCCCTATGATTGCAATAAATATTTTTTAACATGTTAGAGGATAATTTTTTAACAATATAATTTAACTCTCGTATGGACAACAAAGATGATATCGGGTATGAGGTGTGAATCATGATTTTTATTTTTTGTGGTTCAATGATGTTATTTGATTTCTCTTGTCTCATTAGGGAATTATTTATCATTGTTACATAATTATTAGTCCCTAATATGACTACATATTTTTATTTCATTTATATTACTGATTATTTAATGCTTGTTTGACCCACTATTATTTCTGGTTTTTTATATTCTTATTTTGATTTATTTTATCTAATGATATTTTTTTAATTAATTTGTGGTTCGTTCACTAGTGGGCCATGTGGGAATCTAGTGAGTGGTTAATCCTACTTATTGTTGGATCACATGTTGATTATTTATAAAAAGTGGTGAGTGGTGAGATATATACCACATTGGGTCATGGTGGTATAAAAGTTATTTCCAATAGGTAGTTGGGACCTTAAATGAGTATGATAGTGTCAGTATGAGAAATTTTCATGTGTATATCATCTAAACATATGTACCTACATATTTTTTCAGATGAATTATAATTTTATGATTTTTTGAGGGTGAGTTTCACTAATAATTGGACATCACTATCTCAAAATCATTATGAGCATATAAATTTAATCAGAATAATACTCAATTTGTTGATCAATTATGGGGAATCACATTATGTTATTGTAATCACCCAAACCTAGGTAAACATAATGCATTTCATTGTATAATGTTAAACAATAATTGTTCATTTCAAAAATATGTATAATCTTTGACCAATAGACATGGTATGGGATGAACATGTGTTTGTGGATAATGATTAAAAATATGATTATCATGCGAGTTTGGTTAGATAACTTTGTACCCACAAATTAATTGTACATCATATATAATGAAAAATTTCCAAATATTTTTATTTAGTGTGAATTATAATATATTTTATGTTTTTTAGATATATCTATAGTCACTTACTTTTTTCAAAGATGGTTTATCATATATACATTTCACTACTCTATAATCTAGACAATAGGACCTCTATTAAATCAAATTTCATGTATACAAGATTTGGGTTCTTCAACCACATATACTAGTTATGAAAAATTACTGACATCGTCAATAATATCCCTTTGGGATTCAAATTTAGGATATATTTTCCAAAAAAATATTCCAGTACCTTTCCAATAGTTTAAATACTATATCATATTGGGATTCAAGCCATAGCTCTAGAAGATCCCAATAATCATGTAATATTTTATATATCAGGGTGGATAAATTATTATTGGAATCCACTAAGAACTAAATTGAACACAAATTCAAATTGAACAAAAACTAACACACTAAAAAAATAGACTAATAATTTATATCATGTCGCCTTCAATGTAGTTACAATGAAATACTTTTTAGTTCACATGAAACTAACATTAACTATTATTGAATAATGTATAACCAGAAAATACTGATAAGATTTTATTCCAATACATAAAATAGTTCCATGGAATCATAAAATAAAACATTACCCCGAATTTTTTGGAGATGAAAACATCTTTTAATCCTTCATGTAGACTGGAAATTTATATATAAATGGTGTAGTAACATCCACTACAACATGATAACCTACCAAAAACATATAATACTTACAAATATTAACCATGAACACAAAATTTGGATTTCAAAAATTTGATTTAATGACTAATAAATGCATTATATTCTATGGAAAATAAATAATGGTGTAATTAATTAAAAATGATTCCTGATTTCCTCCACATTATGATTTTTTTCTCTAAAAATATAAAACCCATTTTAATCAATCATAACAATATTAAGATCATATATGATCCTTTATTCATGAAATCCAATATCAATAATAAATTTGAATCATTTATTTTATTGTTTTATTATTGGGAAATAAAAAATAACACAAATATTATAAAAACATTTTCATTTCACACTCTTATATTTGTCAACATCCACTTTTATAAATTGGGAATCTCTTTACGAACAACACATCCTTAATAAATCATCCTAGGCATAACAAAGCCTTACAAACTGGTGATACCTAACACTCAAGTAGATAATTTGTGGAAAAATTAATACATTTACCTAAATTATTAATCCTTTATTTAGGGTAAAATGAATATATTCATCATTTTTATCTGATTCAACTTCAAGTGGTGGATTCCTAACTATAATCTATTATCATATTTTAATGTAAATAGAATTAGTACTACTAATGGTGAAATAATTAATTTAATGAATAAATTTCTCCAAAATTATTTTAATTGATTAATCAATTCACACATAATTATATTTTCGGTGTAATAAAAATGTTGATATATGGGATTAAATATTGGAATGATGTTTATGGAGATTAATATATATCTCTTTAGTTTATATCTTTTCAATTATTTATGAAACATGTCTACTAAATTACCTAGATCCTGTATAAAATGAACTTAATATCTTGATTATACTCATATATGATGTAACGACACTAAATTAAATATTAAAGAAATAGTTTTCAAAAATTTCATATCTTTTAAAGAATATATAAATATGTCAGTTTTTATAAAATGTTAAGAAAAATTTATTTTCTTATATAAAAAACCGATAGCCTTAATAACTATTATAATGCTAAAATAGGTTAATAACATTTATTAAAATAATAATATTATATATGTTCATATCGAAATCGAGGAATTATTATAGAATTACACATGAATAATTCCAATTAAACAATAAATACAATTTTATTTCCATTTTATGATTTATTTATTTTGGGTTTGGGTCCTCATAAATTAAGTATAAAATCAACCAGAAATCTAAATTTGGAAACTACATGTATTGATATAATTATATATTCTACCTTTTAACACCATGATATTTTTTAAATAATTTTATCAAATATAATTAATATTTTCAATATTGTTTTGATTACATGAAATATAATAATTATCTTATGTTAGATGAACCATTGATTTTACCTTTCACTACTGGAAAAAACGTTTTACACATCAGTATTTTTCACATCAATTCTATATAACTGACATGCAATGATATAAAAATTGATTTATCATGTCGGTTATTTTATAACCTACACGATAAATGGATGAGAATCAATTTTTTACATCCATTATTTTATAACCGACGTAATAAAATTGATATTATCTTTATCGCATCATTTATTATATATCTGACATGATATATCGAATCTCAGTACTTTATCACATTGGCTATAAGATAACTGAAATGATAATGTTATTCTACACAATTTACCACGTTGGTTATCAATATAACTGACCTAATATAGTGCAATTTGTCACATCAGTTATAAAATAATCGATGTGATACATTTTTTTCTAGGTCAGTTATTAATTTACTGATGTTATAAACAAATAAAAATAGTTTACCACGTTGGTTATTAAATAACTGAAAAGATAAATATTGTAAATTCTTTTATCGCACTCTGTATTCAGTCATTTTGTTTCCATCGATCGTGATCCTTGTGACTCATCTCTCTCACATGGAAAACCAAGAAAGGATTCGTCGAATTCATACCCACAATGGCTTGGTTTATATTTTTATTTTTTTCAATGCCCTAAACTTATTTTTTTGAGATGTTATTATTCATTATTCTTGCTATCGTGGAATTTTTCATAGTGATCATTTATATCATGCTTAATTATTTTCTATTAATATTAATCTATTAAATTGATATAAGGTATGTTTATGATTTCTTTGTATCCTATCTTGTGTGTGTTCACGTATATGGGGTTCCAAAGGGGGTGGGGGTGTGCAAGGGGGTGGTGGTGTACTGGGGGTGGGGGTTGTCCAGGGGGTGGGGTGTCCCGGGGTGTCAAAGGGGTGGGGGTGGTGTCCAGGGTGTGTGGGGACTATCCAAGGGGGTTGGGGTGTCCATGGGGGTGGGGGTGGAGTACATGGGGGAGAGGGGGCTGTCCAAGGGGGTAGTGGTGTCAAGCAGTTTGGGGGGGGGGGGGTCAAGGGCCTAAGTGGCCTATCCAAGGTTGTAACAGTGTCTAGGGGTTGGTGTATCCATGGGGGTGGGGGGGTCCAGAGGGATGTGGGGTTGTCCAGGGGTGGGGGATATCCAGAGGGTTTAGGGGCTTTCCAGTGGGGGCTGTATAGAGGTGTGGGGGACTATACAAGGGGGTGGTGGGGTCCAGGGGCGTCCAAGGGGGTGGTGGTGGTGTCTATGGTTGAGGGGGCTTTCCAATGGTTTAGGGCTGTCTGTGGGGTGGGGTGTCCAAGGGGGAGGGTGAGGTGGTGGTGTCCAGGGGATGTGGGTGTCCAGTGGTGGGGGTGGTGTCCAGGGGTTGAGTGGGCTGTCCAAGGGGGTATGAGGTGTCTAGGGGGTGGGGGTGTCCCAGTGGGTGGGGGGCCATCCAGAGAGTTGGGGTATGTATAGAGGCTTTCTAGGGGGTGTTGGTGACCAGGGGGTGTCCAAGGGGGTGTGGTGTAGTTTCGTGGGAGTGTGGGTGCTTTCCAAGGGGGCGGGGTGTCCAGGGGGTGGGGTTGTCGAGGGGGTTTCCAATGGGGTAGTTTTTGGGGTGGTGTCGAGGGGGTGAGGGGGATTTCCAAGGGGGTAGGGGTGTCCAAAGGTGAAGGGCTAGTATCTAGGGGTAGGGGTGATGTCCATGTGGCTGGGGTCTCTAGGGGGTGTCCAAATGGGTAGGCGGTGGGGGGGATGTCCAGGGGGTTGGGGGTGTCCAAGGGGTGGGGGTGGAGTCCATGGGGTGAGTGGGTTGTCTAAGGGGGTATGGGTTGTCTAGAGGGTGGGGGTTTCCATGGAGGTGGGGTGTATGGAGGGGATGGTGGTGCTTTTTAAGGGTTGGGGTGTCTAGGGGGTGCAGCCTAACTGTGAGCAGTTCCCGAGATCATTAAAATGTATGTTTTACCATTTTCTTTATCAAATATTAACAACAAAACACATATTTCTCCCCCATATTGAACATGAAACCCTAGGAGTATCATCCTACTCTGTTCCATTCCTCTCACATCCTTGCAATGGTGATTCCAAGTGGCTTCTACATGTTTGGGGTGAATTTTTCATATAATATTCTTCTTCTCCCTCTTCTTCCTTCATCCTTTTTCTTCTTAGTTTTTCTTCTTCAATGATTTCTTTTGGTTTAGGGTTCTTGTTTCCTTGATTCAAAATTTCGAGTTTTTTCTTGTTATTGTTCTTCTTGGTATTCCTTTCTCATTTGGTCCTTCTTAAATCCATTTTAAGTTTCCATCATTAAAGGTGTCTTTGGGTGAGGTAGGTTTCCCAATGTATTGTCCTTTAAATTTAAGAATCATTGATTTATTGCTGTTTATACCTTGATTTGATTCTTGTTAAAAATTTAGAATTTTGTGAATGATTATTGGAATTAAATAGAGTTTCATTCTCACTTAATTATATTTTATGGAATTATTTTACATAGCCCAACACAACACGTGTTTGATTAAAAGACAGGTTTGACCTTATAAGTGTTATATGATTTTTTAATGATTTTGTTCCATTTAAAATGTGTTTAAAATATTTCAAGGAATCCTAAATGATGTGTTTTGATACTTTTGAAAAAAAATTTCTTTTAAAATAATGGGTGTGGCCCGGTTGGAAATTTTTGAAAGTGGGGTTTCTTTTTAAAACTCGTTTTTGGATGTATATATTCCCTTATCATTATTTGAAGGAATGGAAATGTCCCTTTTATGGCACATCCAGTGTGCGTTGATCGCCTAAGGCAAGGGTACTTCATTGGAAGTGTGTTTTGGTGTGATTTTTGTGGGTGTGGGTCTTATGTGTGTATTGTGATTATTGTTCATATATGACTGATTTTTTGATATTCCTTTTATCATCCCCATTTTAGAGAAAACATGATAAGCTAGAATTAGTTGTGGATTATTCAAGAATGACTGCTTCATGAGATTATGATTATGCTCTTGAAATTTGACCCTTAGTATAAACACGCTCTTCTTTGGGGGTGGATCCCCTCAGGTGTTAGGTCAGTTTGATTGAAACAAGAAAGACAAAAGGATTTATTAGCATATAATATGTTCTATATTTTCTGCTAATCTCCTAGGTATTAACATGTTCTTTGACATTTGTTTACTTGAGTAGGATAATCTAGGTGCCTTATCTAGTATGGTTTCTTGAATACAACTTACCCATTTCTCTCATTTTGCCATCATTGATTATGCTCCAAAATTGTGGTGTGTATCATTGTTAAAATTGATTGTTTGGTTTTAAATGTTTTCATGAGGATTAATTTTAGAAAAAATATTCTTATTTTCCATTATTTCAAATTAGCAACAAAAGAATTTTTTATTTAAATGAAAAGAATAGGGACAACCCCAACCCCCTTGACACCCATTATACCATTGGACACCCTGGATAACACCTTACCCCCGTGGATAGTCCTAAACCTCTCAGATAGTCCCCACCAACCCCTTGGATAGCTCATACCACATTTCAAACCCCCTTAGTATATATATAACCCAATAGATTCATTGAAACACTTGGAATATTTTACCTTTAGGTAGTCTATACCAACGGTTCCTCTAAAAACGTTGATTTAGGGCTATTACAACGACCATCATGCAAACAGTGTGTGAAACTGTTGGGGTATTCTATACAAATTATTTCAGGGGATATCCCAATGGTTAAAAAACATTGGGATATGTGTAATTTTCAGTATTTAATTTAGAAATATTTTAATATTTACACTTCATATTTATTATTTATGAAAGGGTGAATATAGTATCTAGTTGCATTAGGATGTATTCTTTGTGTACCTTAAGAAGAATTGATCAAAGATGAATTTAAACATGTTATGTCTAATTATATTTTCATTTTGAAATCATTTTCATGAATATATTATTCAGACATTCATAGATTTGTTTTCTATTTCAAAATTATTTTACATTCAAATTATGATATTTTTCATATAATTATATATTTTTATTATCTTTAAAAGATTTAAATTGTTGATATTTGTTATATGTAATAATTAATTGAAATTGGATTACGGAACATCTAATGAGTAGTGAATATAAAGAAGGTATTGATTCCTTTTTAAAATTTTCTAAATGAAATGTATCAAGAAGTAAAGTTTCTTTCTATACATGCCTAAAATGATTGAATATGAAGATGTAGAAAAGTATAGAGATCAAATATTATCTGATATGTCATGGTTTTAATCTGAGTAACAGCCCTTGTATTTGGCAAGGTGAAACTGGACAAAATGTTAGATCTACTGATGATGATGATTTTCAATATGGTAACTCTGATGGAATTGAATAAATGATTTGTGGTATTGTAGTAGAACAATTTGAGATAGAACCAATTGTTGATCTTATATATGGTGATGCTGAAAAACCATTGTATCCTGGTTGTACGGATTTCACAGTTTTTTCAGCGGTGTTAAGATTGATTAACCTAAAGGAAAAAATGGATCTTGTTATTGATGTTTTACAGAGCTTCAACAATTATTGAAATACATTCATCCAAATGACAATGATCTTCCAGATTCAGATTATAAGTCCAAGAAAATATTATTCCCTATGGGATTGGGATACATGAATATACAGGTCTATCCAAAGGACTGTATGATATATAGGTTGGAATATTAATTTCTTTCAGAGTGTCCAAAATGTGGGACATCACGGTATAAGTTGAAAGAACAATTACAAGCTGATGTAGAGATTACAAAGATCCCATCAACATTATTCTGGTATCTTCCTATAATTCATCATTTGAAACGTTTATTTTATAATTCACATGATGAAAAATGTTTATGATGGAATGCTGATGAGTGTATACATGATCTAAAAATATTTTATCCTGCTTATTGTCCACAATGGATGAAAATTAATGAGGGGTATCCTAAATTTTGAAATAAAAATATAAATATCAAACTAGGGTTGTGCATAGATAGAATGAATCCATACCAAACCCTTAGTAGCAGACATTGTTCATGTCCTGTTTTATTGGTAATTTACAACCGCTCTCCTCATGTTTGTATGATGTGTAAATATGTCATGTTGAGTATAATGATCTTCAGTCTGAAGCAACCCTAAAATGATATTTATGTTTTATTTTCTCCATTGATTAATGATTTGAAACATTTATTGGTGGATAGTATTAGGGTGTATGATTCTTATAAAATAAAATATTTTGAACTGCATCTAGTGCTAATGTTCACTATAGATAAAATCCTAGAATGTGAAAATATTTATCGATATAGTGTTTAGGGGTATAAAGAATTTCCAATTTCCGAACAATAGTCTTCATATTTCCAATAGCATCATGGGAGGAAAACAATATATATGGTTTATCAAAAGTTTATTCCTTTGGATCACTATTACAAAATAATAGAAAAGGCTTCCAATGGCTTACAAGAATTTGAAATTTCTCCAAAACCTGTATCCCCTAAATAGTATTTTTAGAGGGTGGAAAACCATGATGTGACAATGGGAATGACTCAGAAATCTGGTAATGATAGAAATATTTGGAAGAAAATGTCAACATTTTTTGATTATCCATATTGCAGATATCATGATTTGAAACATAGTATTAATGTCATGAACATGGAGAAGAATAACAATGGATGTTTTATTGTAAAATTTATATATATTAAATAAAAGAAAAAATATTGTTTGAATGAAAGATAATACTTATAATCAATGGGAATATGTTTTGAGTTATCTTCACCTCCTAATTGATGATGACAATTTCTTCCCCCGGATTGTCATACAATATCCAAGAGGGATAAAATTAACTTTTTCCCGTGTCTTCATGATATCAATGTGCCTCAAGGTTATTTTTCAAATGTAATTTTTTTTCTATTTGAATGATTTGAAATTAATAGGAATAAATTCTCATGATTTTCATATCATGATGCAACAACTTCACCTAGTTTCATTTCGTGGAATATTACCCATCCATCTCAGAAAGCAATAATAAAGTTATGTTATTTTTCCAATTCAATTTGTAAAAAGGTGATTGATTTGAATGCTTTGAACATTTTGGAAAAGGATGTAATTTATATACTTTTTCAATTGGAAATGTATTTTATTCTAACCTTATTTTATATAATGGTGCATTTAATGATTCATCTTGTTCAAGAAATAAAGCAATGTGGACCAGTATATCTTTGTTGGATGTATAATTTTGAAAGGAATATGAAAATATTGAAGGGGGTATGTTATGAATACCTATCGACCTGAAAGACTCCATTATTTTAAATTATATTTATGAGGAGGTTGTGGAGTTTTTTATGATCTACACGACTATAGCAGAGCACATAGGTTTGTCTCCATATCGCCATGAATGAGTTAATAGCGAGGGAAAGTGGATTTGTGGATTGAAATTGAAATCACTTTCAACTATATAGATATGAAATTATAATTATACACATTTAATAACATATTTTATGATCAACTGTATATCAAATTTCATATAAAAGAGCAGAAAAAAATTCTTTCTAAGAAGTAAGAAATGTGGATTTTGATTAAGCACTACAAAACAATTTTGTCATGGCTTAAAAAACTGTGGTTGGTAGATTAGATGTATTAGAGATATTAATATTGTTATTGGGTGGTCCATGTTTGAATGTTATAACATGGTTTGGTTATGATATTAATTTCTATACATTTCATATGAAATCTAATGAAACAGAAGTGAAGTTATGAATAATGGTGTATTGGTGTTTGCAGAAGTAATGAATTTTTCTAATTCTAAAGAAAGAAACCCAATTTCTACATCAACTACATATTGTGGATTCATTGAAGAAATATGGGTGGTGGATTACATTAAAATTATCTTACCTATTATTAATTTCAAATGGTTTATCTGTAACATCAGTGCAAGACATGATGAATTTAGAATGAAAATTTTTTATTTGAATATATTGGATGACACAGTAGATTATTTTACAATGGAAACACTTGAAAAAAATATTTTCATTATAGTTGATCAATCTGATATGCAGTGGTATTTTGATTTTACAGGGAAAAAGAATATGTTGGTGAGGATCAACTTGATGAAGATGTCGATTTATGTGAGATCCCTTCTTCCAAGGAATGATCAAAAGAACATAATTATGAGCATGTGGAAGGCATGGTTTTATCCATAAGGAATGTTCATAATGAAAGAATTTTGGATTACAATACATTCATACTTTCCTAATATTACACGTTACATATGTTTATTTCTTGTTTATATTTATTTTTTTCATTAAATTTTAGATATTGTTATTTTATTCATTATTAAAATGTGTATTGTAACAAATAAGTATAAGTTTTTGTTCATTTTAATTTTGTTCATTTTATTTTATCATGTTAACCATTATGTAAATAATATATCAATTATTTTTGTTGAATAACTCTTACTTTACCATGTTTACCTTATTTACCATTTTTACCATGTCGACCATGTTTAATTGATTTACATGTTTACCATGGTTACTATAGTTTACCATTGTTTACATTTATGTAACATATATATTTATTGATTTTGTTGAATGAAAATTACACTATCATGTTATCCATGTTTACAATGTTTACAATTTTTTAACATGCTTACCTTAGTAACCATGTTTACTATTATGTAACTTAGTTCAATTTTCCTTTTTATGATTATAATAGTATTGTAGAATTTTTATTTTTATATTTGTGAACTAATTTTTTTTGTCATCTGACGAATAAGGAAATAACAATTAGTTTCTCAACCATATGATTCTGGAGATGAGCATAATGATCATACCTCTAGGGAAGAATATTCACATGCTCCTCTGGATGTTCCAAAATATTCCTCATGAACTCCCATAACAATAAAGAAGAGTTCAAGAGTTGGTAAACATGGGTGCACACAATTTCCCATATTATCATTTTCCCATATGCAGGACATGAGGATACTCGTTTATTTTGATGAGAATGATATTACTAGATATTAAAATGAAAAAGATTTTATGAGTTTTGTATCTACTCATGGTAAGTGAAAAGTAATCATTTTGTTTGATGATTGGAGAAGTTTGGACAAAGAGATAATATCTCAGTTCTAGGAGACTATTTTGGTATGATCAGTTTCTATTGTTTTACTATTCATTAAATGTATCTAGTATTATATGTTTCACCTCTTCATTATCAGATGAAATTTATTATTCCTTATAGTGGAGTAGTTAGGAAGAAATTATTATCGATGGCTTCTAGGAGATGAATGGATTTCAAATCAACCCTCACATCTGATTTCATTTTTGGTCATAGGAGTAATGAAAATCAATTTCATATATATCATTTCATAGATGAAGAGACATGGACACATTTTTTTAAATGTAGAATAAAATATTCATTTTTGTAAGGGAAATGTAAACTATTATAACATTTCTTATATAAACTATCTTATTAATGTTTTTTTCTTTATTTATTTTCTTATTTTACAGAAAAAAAAGACATATCATCAGGACATCCAATCCAAAAAAGTATACCCTCATAGTTTATCTCAGGGACGGTATATATTATTTGAAGAACAAATGATGGAAGAAAATTTTCAAAAACTAGGAGCTAGTCTTCATGCTCTAAAGTTATAGCGCCTTCATACCCTCCTTCTAGACATAAAATATGGATGAGATCATGGATGGGAAAAAAATGGAAATATAATTCTAAAGATTCGAGAATCTTATATGAGAGAATTTTAAGATATTTATTTTATTTATTTAAGTTACCTATATTCTTTATATAATTTGAATCAATACAGAAATTTTCAATTAACTAATATAGGATTCTCTATAGGAGTAGAGCTCATATGGGGAATTTACAGCTACTGGGAGGCAAGATATTTTATCTGCATCATTGGGAACACCTAAACATCCTAGTTGTGTATGAGGATATACAAATTGTGTATCAGTATGAAAGTTGATGCCATGTTCTTCAACATCTTCTATAGGTGGTGTTTATATAAAAAGTAGAATCCTTCGAGGCTTAACATCATAATATTAATTCGAAAATGGAGGAAAAGATTAGAGAATCTTTATAGTCTGTGTTTGCAGACAGGTAATGGCAATTTCAGAATGCATCTCCGAACTCCTCCACCTCCCCCAACAGACACCATTATTTATCCTCCACCTCTGCTAGTAGGTCCCACTCCCCCAACTCAGCCTGCAAACCCCAGTTTGTATCCTATTCCTCTGCCACAACATCCTACTAATTGTCAGTGTTATGTTGATGATCTGTAATACCATATAGTAGCATATGTGCTGGTATATTTTATAGGAGATATAGTTTATCATCAATAGTTATATGTAGGGAATAATTGGTTCACATTACATGATATTATAGATAAATCATCTTGAGAACCATTACCTATAGATGAAGTGAAGACAGCTGAACATACTATCAGCCATTTTTTTATTAGCCCATCCGTACTTTTGTGACTCATTAGCATAGAGATATGTATGTTATATATTCTATTTTAATTTATTATTAAAGTTGTTCTAACATTTAAAAACTAATATGTTTTTTCTAATTATTTTTACAGGATTACTTCAAAGCTAAAGAAATATTGTATAGACAACAACAATGAAAATTTTCTATTACATTTGATACATATTCTAGTAGTCTTGATATATTTTCAAAATATTCAAATTTGATGGAGGATCATTATGAGTTTACAATGGATGCTCCTGTTTTTGGATGTGCAATAAATGTGGGTTTTCTGAAAAATGATATCATGTAGCTTGTTAATGGTGATAAGTTGGATATCAATGTGCTGTAAATTTTTTCCATGTAAGTCATAAATTTTTTTCCCAACATTATATTTATTAAAACGTTATACTTATGTCAGTTTTTTATTAGCTATATTTATAACATGTGTGAAAAGAATGAGCAGAATTATGTATATAGAATCATGGACCCGCATTTTATTTCACAAAAATCACAATAATTGGATGAGGAACAATGAATTATTTGAATTTTTTAAAGACTTGAATTGAAAATAATCACAAATTGTTGGATGATTCCTTTTTTTGAGAGGTATGAAACATATCTCTAGAAAAGAGTACATTCTCATTTATCATAAAAACAAAATAACCTTAAATTTTCTTTCATCAGTGATCTTTGGATGTTATGTCTTTTTTCCCCAATGGATAAAACAATTTATTGGATATGCTCTATCCAAGGTGATGTGCTAGAATTTTTTAAGAATATTTTGGAAAACTATGTTTCAATTTCATAATAGTTGTATATATTATAATGAATTTTAAATTTATCCCATTTGTATTATTTTCTAATAGGGGATGGATCTAATTTCGAAAAAACACAATGAAAAGTAGTACCAAGATAAAATATGTAAAAGTGAACGTAAATATCCATTTATTTTTAGTACTTTTTAAGGATTTACATAAAAATAATATTTTGAATTTACACTCATTTATAAATAATTTTCATGAACAACAAGGTGTCGTCGAATGTAGATATTATATATTATGATTTATGAATGAAATCATTACAACTAGAAAACTTATGAACTTTGATGTGGTAAGATATACTTTTCGAATTTACCACAATAGATCATATTATTTATTCATTATACATGTTAACAACTATCCTGTTACATTATATCTAATTGATGACCCTCAACCAAATAGTTCTCAATATTTCAAACACAAAAATGTAGAATGGTCAAATTATTTTACAGGTTTTATTTGATTTTTTTGTTAGTAATGTAAGATGTAATTTTGAATATTGTTATTATAATTGTGTATTTTGTAGTTGTTTTAGTTGTATTTATGTTTTTGTAGTTGACATTTTATGGTTGGAATGTTCTATATGTGAATGTTTAATTTTGGTATACCTCTTTTTTTGGTCTACTTCTTATAGTTTTACTCGTATGGATTCTGGTCATGGGGGGTGTCTAGGGGTTTGAGGGTGGAAAGGGTGTCCATGGGGGTGGGAGGGTGTCTATGAGGGTGGGGATGTCCAGGAGGTTGTGAGTGTGTGTGTGGGGGGGGGGGCTATCCAGGTGTGTGGGGGGGAGTTCAGTGGGGTGGGGTGGGGGGGTTTCCAGGGGTGTGGGAGGGTTTACATTGGGTTGGGGGTGTCTAGGATGTCCATGGGGGTGGAAGGGTGTCCAAAAGGGTGGGAGGTATATCTAGGGTAGTGTGGGGATCCAGGAGGGGGTGTTCAGTGTATATCCAGTGGTGTGCGGGGTCTAGTGGGATGTGGGTTGTAGGGGTGTGGGAGGATTTTCCACTAGGGTGGGGGTTTCTGGGGTGTCTATGGGGGTGGGGGTGTCTAGGAGGGTAGGGTTGTCTTGGAGGTTTGGGGACTGGACAATCTAGGGGTGTGGGGTGTTTCAAATGGGGTGGGGGTTTCCAGGATTGGGGGGTGGGTGTCTAGTGGGGTGGGCTGACTAGGGTGTCCATGAGGGTGGGAGGTTGTCCAGAAGGGAGTGAGGGATGTCTGTGGGAGTGAGGGGTTGTCCTGGAGGGTGAGGGTGCGAGGTGTTAAGGGGGTATCCGGGGGTGTGTGGGTGTCTAGTGGGGTGGGAGGGTTTCTAAGGTTGTGGGAGGAATGTTCAATAGGGTGGGGATTACAGGGTTTCCATGGGGGTGTGAGGATGTCCAGGAGGGTCAGCGGGCTGTCAAGGGGATGGGGGTTGTCTAGGAGGGTGGGGGAATTTCCAAGTGGTGTATAGGGGTGTTGGGAGTGTCTAGTGTGGTAGGGGTTTTCTAGCGGTGTGAGAGGGTCTTCTAGGGTGTGGGGTGTCCAGGGCTTTTATGGGGGTGGGAGGGTGTCTATGAGGGTGTGAAGGCTATCCAGGGGAGTGGGGGTTGTCCAGGAGGGGTGGGTGTGTCCAGGGGGTATCCAAGGGTGTGGGGGGAGTCTAGTGGGGTGGGGGTATTCAGAGGTGTGGGAGGGTTGACCAGTGGGATGGGGGTGTCAAGGGTGTCCCTTAGGGTGGGATGGTGTCTAGGAAGGTGGAAGGGCTATCTTGGGGTGTGGGGGGGGAGTGGGGTGTGGGTTTTCTAGGTGTGTTGGAAGGCTGTCCAGTGGGGTCGGGCAGTGTTAATGGTGTCCAATTGGGGGGTGTCCACGATGGTGGGTGAGATGTCTAGGGGAGTGGGGGTTGTCTAGAATATATTTTTGGGTGTGTTTGGTGTCCATATGGTTGGGTGTTTCCACCAGTTTGGGAGGGTTTTCCATTATGGAGGGGGTGTCCATGTTGTCTATGGGGGTGGGAGGGTGTCCAAGAGGGTGGGAGGGCGGTCTGGGAGAGTGGGTGTTGTTTAAGAGGGTGGGGGATATCTTGGGGTTTTCCAAGAGTGTTGGGGTGTCCAGGGGGATTCAGGGGTGTGGGAGGGTAGTCCAGTGGGGTGGGGGTGTCCAGGGTGTCCATGGGGGTGGGCTGTCCAGGTGGGTGGGTGGGCTATCCAGGTAGATGGGGTGTTTTCTAGGAGGGTGGGGGATATCGAGGGGGTGTCCATGGGCGGGGGTTTCTAGTGGGGTGGGGGGGTTCCTGGGGTGTGGGAGGTATTTCCAGTTGGGTGGGGGTGTCCAAGGTGTCTATTGGGTGGGAGGGTGTCCAGGAGGGTGGGAGGGGTGTCTATGGGAGTGAGGGATGTCCATGAGGGTGGGGGGATGTCTTGGGGGTATCCATGGGTGTGGGGGTTGTCCAGTGGTGGGTTTAGGGTGTAGGAGGGTTGTCCATTGGGGTGGGGGTTTCTGACGTGTCTTTTGGTGTGGGAAGGTGATGAGGAGGGTGGGGGTGTCCATGGTGTTCATTGGGGTGGGAGGGTGTCTAGAATGGTGGGAGGACTATCCAGTGTAGTGGAGGAATATCCATGAGGGGTGGGGGAAGGTGTGTGTGAGGGTCATCTAGTGGGGTGGGGGCGTCTGGGGTGTCCATGGGGTAGGAGGGTGTCCATAAGGGTGGGGGCGGTCCAGGGGGTGACTAGGGGAGGGGGGAGTCCTGTGGGATGGGGGTTTCCAGGGGTGTGTGGCGGTTTTCTATTGGGTAGGGGTGTCTATGGAGTCTATAGATGTAAGAGGGAGTCTAGGAGGGTGGGAAGGCTATCCAGGGGAGTGGGGGTTGTCCATGAGGGGTGGGGTGGTGGAGGGGGACTGTACATGTGGTATATAGGTGTGTCAGGGTGGCCAGTGGGGTGGGGGGTTTAAGGGTGTCATGGGGTGGGAGGGTGTCCAGGAGGGTGGGTGGGTTATCCAAGGGGGCGGGGGATATCCATGAGGGTGGGGGTTCTTTAGGGGTTGTCTAGGGGTTTGTAGGAGACCAAAGGGGGGAGGGGGTTTACCAAGGGTGTGGGAGGGGTTTTCATTGGGGTGGGGTGTCCAGGGTGTCTATGGGAGTGGGAGTGTGTCTAGGTGGGTGGGAGGGCTGTCCAAGGGTATGGGGGCTGTCCAAGAGGGGTATTGGGTATCCATGTGGTATCCAAGAGTGTGTGGGTGTCCATTGGGGGGTGGGGGAGGATTTCCAAGGGTGTGGGAGGGTTGTCCAGTGGGGTGGGGGTTGGGGTGTTCGTGGGGGTGGTAGGGTGTCCAGGGTGGTGGGGGCTGTCAAGGAGGGTGGGGGTCTATCCAGGGTGTGTTCGGGGGTGTGGGGGTGTTCAGTGGGGGGGGGGGGGATTCCAGTGGTGTGGGAGGGATTTCCAGTGGGGTGGGGGTGTTTAGAGAGTCCCTGGGGGTGGGAGGGTGTCCAGTAGGGTGGAAGGCATGTCCTGGGGAGTGGGGGATGCCAAGGAGGGGGGTTGTCCTGGGGTTATATAGTGGTGTGGGGTGCCTAGTGGGGAGGGGGTTCAGAGGTGTGGGAGGGTAGACCAATGGGGTGGGGGTCTTCGGAGAGTCCAAGGGGTCTGTGAGGGTGTCCAGGTGGGTGGTTGGTTGTACATGAGGGTGGGTTGTCCAGGGGTTGTCCATGGGTGTGGGTGTGTCTTGTGGGGTGGGGTTTTTAAGGGTGTGGGAGGGTTGTCCAGTAGGGTGGGGGTGTCCCGTGTGTCCACAGGGGGGGGGGGGGGGGGTTATTCGGATGGGAGTGATGTCCTAGGGAGTGGGGGCTATCCAGGAGGGGTGGGGGGTTGTCCAGTGGGTGTCAAGTGGTGTTGTGGTGTCCAGTTTAGTGGGGGGTTCCATGGTTGTGATATGGATGTCTAGTGGGTTGTGGGTTGGGGTCATGGGTTTCCATGGGGGTGGGAGTGTGTCTAGGAAGTTGGGCGGTCAGTCCAGGGGGTGTGGGGGCTGTCCATGAGGGTGGGGGTTGTCCAATTATTGTCCAGTAGTGAGGGGTGTCATGTGGGGGGGGGGGGGGGGGTGGGGGGTTCTAGGGGTGTGGGATGGTTGTCTCGTGGGGTGGGGGTGTCCAGCATTTCCATGGTAGTGGGAGGGTGTCTAGGAGGTTGGAAGGGCTATCTAAGGGAGTGGGGGATGTCCAAGAGGGGGGGTGTTGTCTAGGGGGTATCCTGAGGTGTGGGGGTGTCCATTGGGGGGGGGGGGTCCTATAGTATGAGAGTTTTGTCCAATGGGTTGTGGGTATGGATTTTCCATAGGGGGAGTATAGCGACCCAACCTCTTCCTATATTAATATTACATCATTTAAAAGATAAACAGCGTAATAATATTACACATTGAGGATCCAAATGATTAGTGTCTTCGGAAAACTAGGACCACACATAATAAATAAAATATCAAGCTTAAATATTTATTTAATTTCTTCTTCTCTATATTCTTATTGGAACTTTTTCTCTCCTTAGTACATGTCACCACCTAAGGATATACATATAAATAAGTGATCTAGGAGCCTAGTTAGAGGATAGATAAGAACAATATAGCAAGGGGTGAGCATAATCATAACATAGGCAACAGATCATGAACATGACAGGAGAATAAATAAAAGACTTCATATGTGGAAATGCATAAAAATGAAACATCTGTCTTACGGGTTAACTACCACGCATACTTTTTAACCAAGATAGCATCTTGTTCACAAATCATTTCATATTTACTGATGCCATTCATCACTTTACCCAATGCATTGCAGCGCTGTATAATTTCGGGCGCTCTCATCACTTTGAAACATTCATTTTGAGATATATAATTCTGGGTGCAACTGTCGCATCTTAACATTATCTTTATCATACATTCCACATAGAACATGAGGGTAGGGGATGTCCAGTTTTTTTCCAGGAGTGAGGGGGTGTCGTGTGGGGGGGGGGGTGCAGGGGTGTGTGAGGGTTGTCTCGTGGGGTGCAGGGTGTCATGAATTTCCATGAGAGTGGGAGGGTGTCTAGGAGGGTACAAGGGTTGTCTAAGGGAGTGGGGGATGTCCAAGAGGGGGGGGGGTTGTCTAGGTGGTATCATGATGCGTGAGGTGTCCATTTGGGGGGGGGGTGGTGCAGTAGTGTGGTAGGGTTGTCCAATGGGGTGGGGGTATGTAGTTTCCATGGGGGTGGGAGTATAGCGACCCGACTTTTTCATACAATACTATTACATCATTTAAAAGATAAACTACATAATAGTATTACACATAGAGGATACAAATTTTTAGTGTCTTAGTTAAAAATAGGACCACACATAACAAATACAACATCAAGCATATACATTTATTTAATTTCTTCTTCTATAGATTCTTATTGGAACATTTTCTCTCCTTAGTACATGTAGCAACTTGAGGATATACACAAAAAGGGGTGATCTAGAAGCCTAGTAATATGATCGATAATAACAATATTGTAATGGGTGAGCATAATAATAACATAGACAAAATATCATGAACATGATAGGAGCATAAATAAAATACTTGAAATGTGGCAATGAATAAAAATGAAACATCATGTCTTAGTGGTTAACTACCACACATACTTGTGAACCAAGCTAGAACCTTGTTCACATGTCATTTCACATTTACTCATGATATTAATCACATTACCCAATGCATTTTATCTCTGTATAATTACATTCGCCCCCGTCACTTTGAAACAATCATATTGTGCTATATAATTCTGGGCGCACCCATCACATCACAACATTACCATTATCATTCACTCCACATAGAACACATATAAAAAATGTACATAAATAACATGTGGAAAATAATGGGTTTCATCTCATAATAACACATTCATAATCTTTGGGTTACCAAATTAAAGACGGAATAACATACATGTTACAAGAACCGTCCACTTTGAGTGAGAAGTAAAAGTGGTGTTCTTGGAATAAGAGTTCTTTTGGAAAACATTTTGTTGGACATAAAAACTATTGAAAACCATGTATATCCCAGAAAATTATAGATAATGATGAAAAAATGACCTTTAAGTAGTAAACATATCAAAAATGGAGAGAATGAGGGAGAACCCGAAGGATGAAAATTGGGTTCAAGATTTCCCCTTAACTTGTATCTGAATGCTTCCTTCTAGTTAATGTCCTGTAATATGACATTATATTCATTAATTATAATTACAGAACCATTTTTACACTAATAGGGTTCATTCTTGTTTCATTATGTCATATTATTATCCTTTGGATGACTTATAGATTTTAAAAACATTGTTCGAGGGTGTTCATTTTTATGGTTTTTCTTGGGTGGTTTACTTGTATTCTTAAATTGAAGTTTGGGTAGAACATGAGTAAACATCCAGAAATGATATGAAATGTTATTAATGATATTAAAGGAGTTTTAATGATCTTATAATGAATTATATTATATCCATGTGGATGAATCATTAATTAATAATTAAATGATGGTTATTTGGGTCAATTTGGGCGGTTTTTTGATCACAATGAACATGCTTTTAACTAATCACTTAGTAATATGTCCATAGGATATTTATAGAACCTTAAATAGAACATAATACCTATAAAATATTCTGGTTTAACCATAAAAATGGTTTCATGACAATATATGAAGGTAGAAATGGAATAAAAAAGCATGTCATTCTTTAAGGTGATAAATTAACATCTCACGAACAACATTCTCTTTAATAAAATAAATGAATGAGGTAAAGGGGGTTTCGATGATATAATATCCCATTAGAATCATATAATTTTAATATATGTATAATACTATTGTTACAATACAATTTGAAGATGATAGGTGGGGAGAGATACAGAAATGAACTTGAAATTGAAATGAAATTAAAGGAGAAGAGGGAGAGAAATTACCTCTTGAATCCTTCTCTTGAGAAACTTTTTAGGGGCCTAAGCATGGTCTTTTTATGAGACCATCATATATTGGACGTGGGGGATGGGATTTTGAAGGTGTTTGGGTAGAGTTTATAGAAGGCATGTATCTTGATAGATGGGAGGAAATGAGGGTGTGAATTGTGGCTTTTATAGTAGAGGGAGAGGGGTTGCCTTAATATAAAATTAATGAGTTTATTAATTTCCATCTAAGACAATTAATAGTGAGTCTTAAATGACCAAGAATATTAATTTTATAAATTTATCCCAAACCAAGTGGTCTTACATCAGAAGAGCATCATCAATGACTCAATTAATCCATTATTTATCATTTATTGGAAATTATCGGATTCTACTATTTAATCAAACATTCATGTATCTCAGAAAAAGCCCAAAAATTTACCCCAACCATTTTTTCTACATTTATAATGAAAAAATAATGTCCATTATTCCAAAATAATTTTCTAAATAATTTATATTTAATATTTAATTAAAATCATAATTTTCATAAAAAATAGTTTTTTAAGATTAAATCATATTTTATAGAGCATTCAAAAATTACATAGGGTCTTATAAAAATATCTAAAAACTATAAGACAATTATTCAATAATTTTAAATATATTTTAGGTAAATTAATTTTCTTTTAAATTAATTAAATAATTATAATTAATTGTTTATGACTTACAAAATATAGAAACGTTTTCTAAGGTGAAATTGTAACTTTCTAAGATGTCTAAATTTTATTTAATTATTCATAGGTAATTTTGTTATTATGAGGGATGATTTACTATTCATAAGGTTCATCTTACTATTCATATGGGTATGTTACTATTCATAAGGATAGGTCACTATTCAAAAAAAAAATTTTTGTTTCATAAGACTCCAAAATTCATCTTGAACACAACTGCGTATGTCGTATTTTAGAAATTCCAAATAAAGAAGCGACAAGCTTATGTTTAGAGGTCACTTATCAATTAGTAGTTCATTATGTTGTGCTTTCTTCTTATTTTATGACATAAATATATGAAGGGAATTTCCATTAAAAAACTTTTACTCATTACATTCTCCCCCCCTTAAGAAATTTCGCCCGTGAAATTTCACTTTACAAAAAAAAGTGAGGGTGTTTATCCTTCATTGCCACTTCTGGTTCCCAAGTTACTTTCTCAAACATATGGTTCCCCCACAACACTTTGACAAGATGGGATGTCTTGATGCATATAAACTTATCTCTCCAATCCAGAATCATTACTGGTTTCTCCTCATAGGAGATATCATCTTCCAACTGCACCACCTCTGAGTTTAGTACAAGTGAGGGGTCTGGTATGTACCTCCTCATTAGTGATACTTAAAACAAATCATGAACTTGACCCATATTCGGTGGACGTAAAATATGATAGGCCACAACTCCTATGCGTTCATGGATTTCAAAGGGGCAAATATACCTTGGGACTACCTTCTCGTTCTTCCCGAATCACATGACTCTCTTCCATAGAGATATTTGAAGGAAGACTATATCTCTAACGTCGAACTCCATGTTCCTTCTATGGTTGTCTGCATATCTCTTTTTTCAACTTTGAGAAGCATTGATTTGTTTCTGGATGACTTGAACCTTCTCTGTCATCTTTTTGACAAGATCGGGCCAGTGTACCTTTCTTTCTTCAACTTCATCCCAACAGTTTGGAGTTCTACATCGCTTTCCATATAGAGCATCATATCGAGACTTTTGAATACTCGAGTGGAAGCTATTGTTGTAGGAGAACTCAACCAATGGGACATGCAGATCCCAACCACCATTGAATTCGAGAGAGCAGGCTCTTAGCATATCTTCAATCGTATGAATAGTTTTTTCAGATTGGCCATTAGTTTGTGGGTGATAGGCCATGATGCAATTTAATTCTGTATTCAATGCATGTTGAAGGATCCTCCAGAGCGTAGATGTGAACCTTGGATCACTGTCAGAGACAATTGAGAGTGGAACACCATGTAGTCTCACCACTTCCATCACATATATATTTGCATGTTGTTCAAGAGAGAGATCTTCCTAAATAGCCATAAAATGGGCATTCTAGGTGAGTCAGTCAACCACAAGCCATATCGCATTATTTCCCCTTGACGTCTTCGGGAGACCCATGAAAAAGTCCATAGTAACATTTTCCCATTTCCACATGGGAATAGGAAATGGTTGTATCATACCTTTTGACTTTTGTCGCTCAGATTTACTTGCTGACATACCAAACACCTTGATATATATTCCACAATCTCCTTCTTAATGTTATCCCACCAGAAGTTTTCTCAGAGATCATGGTACATATTGTTACTCCCATGATGGATAGATAATGTTGATCTATGTGAATTATATAACAGCTCCTTCTTTATCCCAGGTGATGAAGGCACACAAAGACGCGTTCCAAACCAAATCACACCATCATCGTCGATATGGAACTCTTGCAGCTTCCCTTAATTTACTACATTCTCCATCTTTTTTATCTCCAAATCATCCCATTGTGCTTCCTTAATATTCTCATGGATGGATTGTTGCCCAATCATTAGGGAAAGGTAGGACGTATCCACTGCCATTATGATTTCCAAATCCATTCTTTGCATATCCAAGAAGATTGGGTCTTTCTCAATCTGCAGCATGGATAGAGTAGCGAGTTCTTTTCTACATAGAGCAGTAGTTACATTGTTCACCATTCCAGGATGATAGTGAATAGAGCAATCGTTATCATTGATTATCTCTAACCATATCCTTGGACTCATTTTGAGATCCTTTTGTGTGAATATATACATTAGTCTCTTGTGGTTAGTGTATATGTCAGACATCTTGCCATAAAGGTAGTGCCGCAAGATTATCAAGGAAAAAATCACGGCCACCATCTCTAGATCATGAGTCGGGTAGATCTGATCATGGAACATCAATTTATGAGAGGCATAGGCTATCACATTGTCATTTTGCATGAGTACGCAACCCAAGAATTTCTATGAAGAATCACTATATATCACAAAACATTCTCCACTTTTAGGTAGTGTTAGTACATGTGCAGTGATCAGCCTTCTCTCTAGATCCATAAAGCTTCACTCACATTCTTCTGTATTGTCATACTTTAACCCTTTCCTTGGTAACTTAGATAGAAGGCTTGACAATCTTGATATGTTTCTCACAAAATGTTGGTAATAGATAGATAATCCATGAAAACTATGGATTTATGTGACACTAGAGGGCCTGGTACATTCCTCAAACACCGTTGTCTTTGATGGATCCACATAAATTCCCTCACTTGTTATCACATGTCCCATGAATGTGACTTGATTCATCCAAAAGTCCCACATGCTGAACTTCACTACATCTTCTCCTTTCTCAATGTTGCCAACACAAGTCTTAGATGTTCTTCATGTTCCTCATTTCTCTTAGAGTAAATGAGGATATCATCAATAAATACTACCACAAATTTGTCGAGGTAATTTCTAGAGACTATATTCATCAAATCCATGAAGATTTCAGAAGCATTAGTAAGTAAAAAGGGAATCACCAATAACTCATAGTGCCCATACCATATACGAAAGGCAGTCTTGTGAATATCTTCCTTCTTCACCTATACCTGATGATATCCAGAATGAAGATCCGCCTTTGAGATTTATTGAGCTCCTCATAACTGGTAGAACAAGTCATCAATCCGTGGGAGAGGATACTTTTTCTTTATGGTGATGTTGTTGAGTTCCCGATTAAAAATACACCGCTGCATGGTTCCATCCTTCTTCTTCACAAAGTATACTGGTGCACCCCAACGTTATGTACTAGGTCATAAGAAACCTTTGTCCAGAATCACATACAACTACTTATTTTACTCCTCCAGTTAGATAGGATCCATCCTATAGGGACACATCGATATAGGTGTAGCTCTAGGTACGAGATCAATTGAGAACTCTACCTCATGATCCAGGGGAATTCCGAGTAAATCATTGATAAATACAATGCATTATTCCATAATAATGTTCATTTACTAAAGGTTGGAACTTTGCATTGACTCGAATATTTGGGCGATGTATGCTTCTCCATAGGGAATCAACACCCACATCGTTGAAGGATTCTTCAAAGGAGATTCATGATCTTCCTAGCATTTGTAGATGAGCATGGGATGGTTTGGAATATTAAATGATATTTCCTTTTCCAGACAGTTGATATGTGCTCTATATAATGAGATCCAATCCATTTCCATTATAGCGTCGAATTCCACCAAGGGATGTATTATGAGACTTTCCGGAATAATATTCTCGTATATGACAACAGGAGGAGATTAAAACACTTGGGTTTATATGATTGAAAAACCTAGTGTTTTTACAGATATCTCTACATCAAGGTTTTGGGGTTTAGATTCTATAGTTCTAGAAATCATGAAATATATAAAGGTATGCGTATAACCAGAGTAAAATAAGACTTTTCACATTCTTGAGTGAATAGTAAGTGTACCTTGTATGACTTCATTATCATGCTCCCCCTCCGCAGTAGTGATGGAATAAGCCTTCCCTTGTTCCTTTGGTTTTGGTGGTTGCTGACGTTGATTAACTTCGAGAACTCGAGGTGTAGTGCACCGGTTTGCATAGTGCCATATCTCCCTACAGTTTTAGCATTGATAGATGAGTCGTTCTCTCCTTTCAATGACTACATTATCTTTCTTTTTTGTGTCTTTTCGACACTCTTGAGCATGGTGTCCTTCTTTACCACACTTGAATCTTTTTCCCATCCTGTTGAGGCAGTTCCCAGGGTGAAACTTCCCACATTTTTGGCATGTGGGTCATTGATTTTTCTTCCCACCATTGTCATTAGAACAACTAGATTGAAACTCCATATTTCTTTTATTATCACCATATCCATGGGACCATTCTCCAAACTCCATCTCCACTTTGAGAGCACACTGAACAACTTCATCATAACTCCCAATGTCCGAATTACAAGAGCCTTTCGAATGTGTGGTTTTAATCCACAAAAGAATCTACCACTTTTGTTAACATTATTGATAAAAAAACCTGAAGCGTACATTGCAAGACTTGTGAAATTCACTTCATAGGTTAGGAAAGAATCTCCTTCTTTTTTTATGAGCTCTATGAATTCTCTCCCCATCCCTGTGTGAATAGTTATTGGGAAATACTTGTTAAGTAACATTATCTTAAAGTCATATCATTCAATATCTTCAATTTTCTCCCTTGGCTTGGTGCTCTTAATCAAAGCCCACCATTGATCAGCTTCTCCATCAAGACGATAAACTGATAGAGTCCCCTTCTCCATCTCAGAATAGTGAAGAACAAAAAATATCTTATCTATGGAGTTAACCCACTGTTTCGCAAATAGTGGATCGAAGGATCCACTAAAAGTCGGTGGTCATAGCCACATAAAACATTTGATATCCAGTTTCTCCCTCTTTGGTGAAGGAGGATGTTCCCCATTATTATGGTTATTGTTCATAACCTGAGATAATTGGGTAAGAATCTCCATGATGTTCTGAAATCCACCTCCCAAATCATTGGGGTTGTCATTCAGGAAATCGTTTCATTGTCCTTCGCTCGAGTTGTTGGCATGATTTCTCCCGGTTGCCACCATTTTCTAAAATAGAAAAGGTTAGAACAGAACATAAGTAAACAATTCATGAAAAACTTATTCATTTAAACAATTTATACTAAAAACATAAAATATGGGATCCCATGTTAAATATTCTTGTCTGCATATTTGTACTTAGTCTCATGTTATAGGTTTCTTATACAGTTCACTAATCCTAATTCCAAAATTAATTAAACCTTTACTATGATACAACCAATAGCGACTAAAATTTTCTTACATTTCTATTAAATCATTTAAAATATAAACAACCTAATAATATTACACATAGAGGATACAATTTTTTAGTGTCTTGGGAAAACTAGGACCACACATAAAAAATACAACATCAAGCATAAAGATTTATTTAATTTCTTCTTCTCTAGCTTCTTATTGGAACTTTTCCTCTACTTAGTACATATTTCCACCTGAGGATATATATCAAATGGGGTGAGCTAGAAGCCCAGTAAGAGGATTGTTATGAACAATATATCATGGGGTCAGCATAATCATAATATTGGAAAAAGATCATGAACATGAGAGGAGCATAAATAAAAGACTCGAAAAGTGGCAATGCATAAAAAATGAAACATCATGTATTAGTTGTTAACTACCACACATACTTGTGAACCATGATAGAATCTTGTTCACACATCATTTCACATTTACTCATGAGATTCATCACTTTACCCAATGCATTGGAGCTTTGATTAATTTTGGGAAGACCCATCCCTTTGAAACATTCATATTGCGCTATATAAATCCGGGCACACCCATCACATCATAACATTATCATTATCAAGCTTTCCACATAGAACACATATAAAAAATGTTAATAACTAACCAATGGAAAGGAATGGGTTTCATCTCATAATAACAAATTCATATTTTTTGGGTCCCAAAAGAAAGAGGTAATAAAATACATGTTAAAATAACTGTCCACTTTGAGTGAGAAGTAAAAGGGGTGTTATTAAAAAAAGAGTTCTATGGGAAAACATTTAGCTGGACATAGAAACCAGTAACAACAATGTATATAACAAAAAATTAATTACAATGATTATCATATGATATTTATGTAGTAACCATATAAAAAATGGAGTGAAAGAAGGAGAACCTGAAGAACGAAAATTGGGTTCGAGATTTCCCCTTACCTTGTATCCGAATGCTTTTTTCACTTTAATGTCATGTATAATGACATTAAATTAATCAATTAGAAATCCAAAACCTTTTTACATTAATAGGGTTCATTATAGTTTAATTGTGTCATATTATGTTCCTTTGTATGACTTGTAGAGTTTAAAAACATTGTTCGGGGATGTTCATTTTTATGGTTTTTATTATGTGGTTCACTTGTATTCTTAAATTGATGTTTTGGTAGAACATGAGTAAACATCCAGAAATGATATTTCATGTCATTAATGATATTACAGTAGTTTAATGATATTATAATGAATTATATTAGATCCATGTGGATGAATCGTTGGATAAGAATTAAATGATGATTATTTGGTTCAATTTGGGTGGTTTTTGGATCACAACGAACATGTTTTAACTTATCACATAGTAATATGGCCATAGTATATTTCCAGAACATTAAATAGAACTTAATTCAAATAAAATATTCGGTTACAACCATAAAAATGGTTTCATGACCAGATCTGAATGTATAAATGGAAGAAGAAAAAATGTCGTTCTTGAAGGAGATAAATTTACACCTCTCGAACAACGTTCTCATTAATAAAATAAAAGGAAGAGGTAAATGGGGTTTGGATGATTTAATATCCCATTAGAATCATAAAATTATAGTAGATTTATAATACTAGAGTTATAATACAATTTGGATGATGATAGGTGGGGAGAGATCAAGAAATGAACTTGAACATGAAAGGAAATTAAAGGAGAAGAGGGTCAGAAATTACCTATTGAATCCTTCTATTGAGAACCTCATTAAGGGCCAATGCATGATTTTTTGATTATACCAGAAGCTCTTGGACGTGGGTGAGGGACTAGGGAAGTTGTTTGGCCAGAGTTTAGGAATGTCTTGGAGCTTGAGAGGTGTGGGGAAATGAGGGTGTGAAGGGTGGCTTTTATAGTGGAGGGGAGAGGGGTTTCCTTAATATAAAATTCATTAGTTTATTAATTTCACCAAATAAAAGGAATAGTGAGTCTTGAATGACCAGGAATAGATATTATATCATTTTATCCTAATCCAAGTGGGCTTACATCAGCATAGCATCACCGATGACTCAATTAATCCATTATTTAGCATTTATTGTAAATTATCGGATTCTACTGTCCATCAAAAATTCATGTAGCTCAGAAAAATCCCTAAATTTACCCCCTCAATTTCTTGATATTTAGATTCCAAAAAGGAATTCCATTTTTCAAAAATAATTTTCTAAATATTTTTAATTTAATATTTAATTAAAATCATAATTTTCATTAAAAAATGTTTTTATAATTAAAACTGATTTTATAGAGCTTTCAAAAATTACATAGGGTCTCATAAAATTATCTAAAAACTATAAGAAAATGATAAAATAATTTATGAATACATTTTATGGTATTTAATTTTCTTTTAAATTATTTCATTTATTATAATTATTTATTTATGATTTAAAAAATACCAAAACTTTTACTAAAGTCAAATTGTCACTTTCTAAGATGTCTAAATTTTATTTAATTATTCATAGGTAATGTTACTGTTATGTTGGATGATTAACTATTCATAAGGGTCACATTGCGATTAATAAGGGTATGTTACTATTCATAAGGGTAAGTCACTATTCACCAAAAATTTTTGTTTCATTAGACTCCAAAATTCATCTTGAACACAACTATGTATGTCAGATTTTGGAAATTCCAAACACATAAGTGACAAAAATTTGATTAAAGGTCAATTATAACATAATAGTTCATCATGTTTTGATTTCCTGTTATTTCATGAAATAAATATAAGAAGGAAATTTCCATTAAAAATCTTTGGGTCGTTGCAGGGAGTGTGTCCAGGAGGGTGGGAGGGATGTCCATGGGATTTGGGGTCTATCCATGAGGGTGGGGGTGTCCATTGGTGTGGGGGTCTCTAGTGGGGGGGTATATAGGGTTGTGATAGGGATATTCATTGGGGTGGGGGTGTCCAGGGTTTCCATGGGGATGGGAGGGTGTCCAGGAGGGTGGGACGACTGTCTTGGGGAGTGGGGGACTGTCTAGGAGTGGTGGGGGTTGTCTAGGGGGTATGCAGGGGTGTGGGGGGTTTCCAGTGGGGTGGGGGTTTCTAGGGGTGTTTGAGGGTTTTCCAGTGGGGTGGGGGTATCTATGGTGTCCATGGGGGTGGGACGGTGTCCACGAGGGTGGGAGGGCTGTCTATTGGTGATTGGTGGTTTTAGTGTGGTGAAATCTTTATATGGGTGTGGGAGGGTTGTCTAGTGGGTTGGGGTGTCCAAGAGGGTGGGGCTTATCCAGGATTGTTGGAGGATCTCCAGGGGTGGGGGGTGTGCCTAGTGGGGTGGGGTTTTCCAGGGGTGTGGGAGGATTTGTCAGTTGGGTGGGATGGTTTTGGTCTAGTTTAGGTATGGTTTAGTTTTGTTTTTGGTCTATTTCATGTTTTTTATTTCAGGAAATAGTTGTGGTTGAACGGTTTTATTAAAATAATTTTATTTACATCGGTTATTTTATAACCGACGTAAAAAAGGTATGTTCATGGGTTTTAACATCGATTATTTGAAAACTGACGTAACAAATGCATGGGAGTTAGTTTTTACGTCGGTTATTTCCTTACCGATGTAATTAATGGAATGAAAATAGGTTTTTACTTCCATTATTTGATAACCTACTTAAGAAATCAAATAAAATATTTTTTAGTGTCAGTTATTTAATAACCGGCATAGAATATATGTTTTCATGTCATTTTTTATTTGTCAAACATGAAAAATTCTTGGTAGACTAGATTATAACATTGGTTATGAACATAACAGACTTCATTAAATCTATGGATGCATAGTTTATTATAACTTTTATTCTATAACAGATGTGTAAAAGTAGATACCAAGTCATTTATTTAAAAACAGTTATAATAAATCACGATTCTAAAGTGTTTTCCACGTCTTGTTTCGACGAAATGATGTGAAAAATGCTTCAGATTATTTGTTTTTTGCTTTTGTTTTAAAATAACTTCAACAAAAAAAATATTTTTAACATCTCCTGAAATAATGTTGGCGAAAATCCAACATAAAAAATAAAAAATAAATCACATAAATAAAATTTCCAGCACTATTTGTTTGTTAGATAGAATTATATGTTTGAATAAAATGTTATATATTTTTACAATTTTATTATTTATTATTGAAATGTCCCAAATTAATCAATGTAATCTATGAGAGGGAGGTGGCTGATTAGTGATATCCTTGTTCATATAGGATTTTTATAGAATAAACTTTTATTTTTATTAATGATTTACTACATTTCTAAAAACCAAATCAGTTACACATCCACATGAACACAATTACCTATAAGGTTCCCTACTAAATTAGATTATCTAGTCCTTGCTATGGTTTGTAAATAACACAATACCATATAATTTACTAAAAACCAATTTTTTGACTTAACATTACTGAAACTAGACTATGTTTTCTGTCTGATCAGGATAATCATGACCAAAACTCTTTTGATCATTTCTCCTATTTAAAAAAACATATGTGTCTAATTCTATTTTGAAAAAAATCCATAACTCAACAATTTTCTCACTTTAATAAATTCAAAGTATGTTCTGTTTTGACATCATTATATATGTGAACAAGAAATATAAATGGTGGGATCCTGAAACTATTTCCCTTCTCAATGAAATCCATAGATATAAATTAAATTAGAAATTGAAATTCCATTTGAACATTTATCAAGGATTATCAACTCTTCTGGATTTTTCATTTATATTCCAGTATTATCTAGAACATATTGCTTCAAAACCTCTTTTAAACAAGAACTTATCATGTGCTTAGTCAGTAATTTAATATACCAAATCATATCAGAATGAAATACTTTTTTCATTAATGTTATATGTAATTGATTCAATCAAAAAACATCACACTTTTATTCCATAATAAAACTAAAAACATTTTTCTTCCACATGTTTTCAAAATTTAGAGACATCATAATTGCACAAAGTATTTTCTGTTGAATCATTAATATGATTAACCTATTAATCCACATTATTTTCATATTAAATCATCTCCTTAGATTTATGAAACTCTATCGAATGAAACTATGATAGATAACATGATTTTTTATGAAAAACGAAAGTAATTGAATAAATTGTTTTATTTCTTCTGATTGATTGGCCATTTATTTCCATCCAAATATTTATTTCCAATACCTTTTTTATTTGACTAGTTTCAGAAAATCCGCAACCATAATAAAAAACAATTATATATATAATATTATTGGGGTTGTATGATTTTCTTCCTTCTATATAACTTTGCATCTGATTCCATTTTAGTTTAAATTTATTTCACATCGATCAATGCTGCATCTTTAATGATAGTCTCAAATCAATATTAACTTCTACCTTTCTGAAAGTCAACAATTGTTGGTTCATTCAATGGATTGGTTCTTATGGTTGATCAAACTATCCAATGGATCAGTCAGTCATAACATTACAAAAATCATTATCCTCATTAAAAATTCTAAAACAATAAACAATATATACATAAAATTGTTCTTGATATTATAATTTTATTTGGAATATATAATTTCATTGATTCACGAAAAATTACCATTTCTATTTTCTTCAACACACTCTATCTTGTATCATGACTTGTTCATTATGTTAAGAACTTTGAGGTCAATAAATCTTCATTTTAGTTTGTACAATGAACATCTAATATTAAATTTAGTATCTTGAACATATTCATACTCAATAGAAAAAAAAATCATTATAGAAATATGAAACTAATAGAATATAGCCCAAAAACCATAAGAAAAGAATACATAAAATGATGGAAATTATATAAAAATATATATGTGATATTTTTAGTAAGATACTATTTTTTCCAATCACCATGAATTAAAATTTAGTTCAATTTTTATAATGAAAAAAACAAACTATACATCATTATGAAAAATAACTTCATCTGTCTTCATGAAAATATCTTTCAATCAACACCTCCAGTCATTTTGGTCCCTAAAATCACCCATTTAGATTTTTTTCCAAACAAGCTTCAAAAAATACATAAACATTGAAGATAAATATATGGATCATTAATAAAAAATTATAATTCTATGTGAGAAAACCCATTGTATTAAATAAGAATAATTAATAGAAAAAGCATGTTGTCCAAAAATGATAGATTATTAAACTTAAATAAGAACATTAATATATCAAAATATTCCTATTTTATTTTGATACATTTTCCACTATCCTATAATAATTAGTTTCCTATAATAACATAATCCAATTGTTAAAATAGTTCACACTTTCTGCAACTACGATAACATCTTTACCGTTTTATAATCACACAATTAATGCATTCTTCTATAAAATTATTAGAACCTATCAATTGATTGATTTATGAAACATCATTTTTCGTAACTTTTACAACACTATCCAAAAAAATAATGAGATAAGGGATAGAAACACCTACCTCAACATTAGAGAGAATTTGGTTGGACTCCCTTGTGAATCATGAGTTTCTGAAATGTTTCCCTCAGTAATGATTTTCATAAAATATAAGAAATGCTTTCCATTCAAAGAACATATTCCTACATGAGTTCATCCATCACTATATAATCTTTCATGAATTGATGTTTTATATCAATATTCTTTGGAAAATAATTTTTTACTCTATTTCTATTGATATTTATAGCACATTGATTATCAAAACCTAAGAGAAGTGGTGGATTTAATGTTATAGGAATATTTTCCAAATATTTATTCTTCCACATAAGGTGTATTGTTTCTTGAGTGGAAGAAACATATTGAACTTCATCTATGATAATAGTTAATTTTTTTATTTTATTTAATCCAACTCACACAAAATTTCCCCTAGAAGTATATTCTACTAGATATTTTATCATCTATCAACTATACTTCTTATGAAATAAAAATCTATATAACCAATAAAATCAATTATTCACAATGTATCACACAAGATTGTGAAATAAATTATGACTCTAATATATATTAGAATTTATTTCATATAATTTTATTAAATTCTTATGTATCACTTTTTATTCTTTTATATAAGGAATTAGTATATATAATATCCAGTCTTGATACAGTCAGATATATCAAAATTCCAATCATCATTATGAATTGTTTAGAATCCACATTTATTAATTTAAAATATTTTAATAACATGTTTCCCAAAAAAATAAATTAGAAAATATGTTTATAATTTTCCATAAAAAATGTATTAATATGTTCATTAGTATACTGATATTGAAAAAATATATATTTCTCTTTTTGAGATATTTTTGATCCAATAAAATATGTCATTTCACCCATAATGGATATTTTAAAAAACATCTTCATCTATTCATGAAAATGATAAAATATTTATTCATCATTTCATGAATAGATAATATCATCCATTTAAAAATTTATAATGAGAGGGATATCTTAATTTTCATCGATGAAGATATTAATGAAAAATATTACTTTAAAAATGTTTTACATATATAATATGGAATTTTATTTGGAATACCAATGTCTCTGATATTTCTTTAGATCATACTAATACATATATAACATATAAAAATAAATTTCATATTTTAAAGAAACAAATCCGCTTAGTTATTCAATATAAATTTTTTCATAATGTTCTTCATTTGGAAAAATGATTTAAAAAACATCTGAAATATTTTATATCATCAATGTGCAGAAATTTCAAGAAATATTCTCATTATTTCAAACCATTCTACATGGGAAAATGTATCATCAATATAAATACCATTAACTTGGGAGTATCCTTTGAAAAACAGTCATTGTTTCTTATCATTTCAATATATTCATTCAACTGGTTTCAAAACACACAATTTGAACTTATAATATTTTTATCATTTGTTTTGTGTATGGTTTCTTATGTAACATTCTTCTAAATTCGATCCAACTATCAATTAATATCATAAATCCAAAACTAATGCTCAAATGATTCATCATCATCTTTTGTCTCAAAAATTTAATATAGGGACGTATGTGAAACAATCATTGACGTTACTCTTATTTGAACATGTTGTTTTTTATCAACATTGATGTATTGTACCTCAACCTAATTCATTATCAAAGGATGATATTTATAATGTTCATACCCATCATAAGATATATCATAGTATATATCATACTTTTCATGGAATTTTCATTGATGAAATTCCTTTCATGTTTCTAACCATCTACTTTTACATCTTCTCCATCTAATAAATTTTAATGTATTTGAAAAAATACTTCTTTTTATTTTTCTATAATCAATAACATCAGTAGAATTAACTAACAATGTAATATATTTTTTGAACTAATTTTACCTTATATCATTTAAATCATAGCGATGAAAAAGTACATCATTACCACATTGATTATATTTTTCCTTAAATCAAAATTTGGTTCATTATGTTGGATGGAATCATAAAAACACTAAAATGATTAAATCATTGAATATATATGTTGAACCTTTAATAAGGAATCATATTTGAAATGGGCCTATCAAAACACCAATTCTGAAGGTAAACTGATTTACTCATTATGTAAAACCACAATCAGTGAGATACACAATATAATATGAGCATTAGAGTACCACTCTTCACCAAACATCTATTATTTGTTTCAAAAACACCAATTTTATATGTTTTTTATGGTGATTTGAACTCATGATAAATAATATATATTTCAGTTAACTTGTAAAATATTCATTTTTATATTCACGTATATTATCATTCATAGAATTCTATATAAAATATACACATTTCATTTCATCTCTTCATCAGAATATCATAAAGATATTAAGATATTATTTTTTATGTTTTATATACATAATACATGTTTTGTGAGTAAATCAAATATGAAATAAAAAATTACCTCTCTATAAAAGTTTATTGTTTTCTCATAGGACATATATATCATAATGTATAAGCTCTAGGGGTAGAATCATTAATATTTCAACTTTCTTCTGTATAGAGTTTTTTATTTTTCTAATTTTTAAATATAAAACACGTATATATTATTCTTTTTATTTTAGGAATAACACAAGCCACAGATTGCATTGAAAGAATTATCACTTTCCTCTAAAAAAATTTCTCTATCCATTTCTTCCATAATTTATTTTCATCCGTCATTATTTGATAAAATTTTTTTATATAACCAACATCAAATAAGTTTACCATTGTAAATTTACCACTCATATCTACATTTAAATCTTGTAATGATTTCAAAAAAAATATGAAAAAACCTTACTTCCATCATCAATGAGTTATTAAACAAAAAATAATATTTTTTTATCCCATAAAGAAGTAAATACTTTTTGGAGTTCAGTTTTAATTCCCTAATAATCGATGATCCAACAATCATTGATTCTAATTGATTAATCATTTCCGAATACCGTAGTTTCTTCATAAAATTATTTTACAACTTCAAATATCTTTTTATATGTTATTAACACCCACTATCTAAAATCCAAGTATGTTCACCTTTTTTTGCATGGATAAAATTATATACAATATAAAATTACCTTTTACTATTAACTTAAAATACATTGGTCCCTGAGAATTGTTTTAATGATACTATCGTGTACTTAATAAAATAATACAACCCTTCACAAGATTTCATGGATTATCACATATTTAAAAAATGTTTCCAATTGTAGGAATTTGTTTTCAATGTTCAAAAAAATTCCTACAAATCCTTCTAAGAGATGATTGGATTCCCCTAAAACTTTTCTTCTTGTTAATCAGGGTTTAATTATAGTGTTTTTGATACTACTAATAAATATTTACAGTATGGAAAAATCAAACCCAATACTACTAATAGCCACAGAAAGAATATTATAAATTGTAGATTTCATATTTTCTAGTGTTGTAAGAATTTATTTCGACATCGTTATTAATTTCAATTTTAGAACATTTTTGAGATAGATATGTTTTGATATTTTTTAAAATATTACCCATCTTGGATTTCATACCATCATCAAATGATTCATTAGTAGTAGATTTATTTGATTTGGACTTTGATATTTTTAATACATATAAATTTTCCACATTGTGGGATTTTGGGTATATTCATGATTTTCTCAACATTATTTTTCTTATAATAAAATTCATTTATCTTTTTAACAATTGATGATAACTATTTTTCATATTTCTCATATATAATATTATCAGAACATTACCTAATATAAAAAATAGAGCCTCTAAAAGTCATATATTTATACAAAATTTTATGGAACACTGTGTTTATCATGCATTACACATTCCATCAAGTTTTAATTAACCATGATATATATTTTATTTATTTTAACACAACCACAAAAATGTAGCCATTAAATATAGATGTATGAATAGTAATAAATAATTTTCAAATATTATTCATAATTTTTTATATGTAAAATACATATTGAAATAAATTATAAAATTTTTATAAACACCTCTATATAGATGAAAAATACTATTTTTAGTCCAAGTTATTTTATATCATTTTTTGAAGAAATATTAAAATTTATTTTTAACAATTTTTGAATAATTGTTTGGAAAAATAAAAAATATTATATATATATATTTCAATATTATTTTGGAGGGATTTTTTTAATTTGAGGGAAAAAATAAAATTTTCAATGAATAGTGAAAAAAATTGGTTCTATTAAGATTTGTCGGTTTGTTTAGAAATGTTAAAAATTGGAAAATTATTTTTATTATGTTTAAAAAGTAAATAGTTTTAAATTATTTCATTATAAATCCATTTTATGTAATACTAATCAATTCAAAAATGAATTGTGATAATAAAACACTCAATACTTATGAAAACTTTCTGTTTGAAAATCACATTCTCATCGCCTGTGAATGATTAATTTAAAATCACATATTCTTAATTCTGTATATGAAATTTTTAAAAAGGGATTAAATTTTATTAATACAAATAATTTATATTATCTAATATGGTATGCATAACTTTTGACAAAAATTAAATTTAAAAACAGAAAAAATTAATTACCATTATTAATATGAAAATGGGTTTTCCCAGTGTTAAACTAAAAATATATAAGTAAAAATACATAGAAACATTCCCATGACACATTTTATTTCTATAATTTGACCATATAATTATAATGTTTTGTTGATGGGCAATTTTAGATCCTTGTTGTTCGAGAACATTGTTGGTACACATTTTCAATTTAAAATTTACTAGTATGCGACTTAACTCACTTATAATGGCCACCCCATACTCTATTATTCAAAATTTTTAAAACATATTTCCTAGAAAATACATTCCAAAATAAATTTTTTATTTTTATCCCCTCATCCTATAATATATTTTGTACAGAAATCCAACCTAGGATAGAATTGGTTGAAATTAAAAATAAATTCCAATGAAGAGGGGAAATCCCATTCTGGGTTTTTGTATCACTACTTTATACACCTATTAAATAATTATTAAACCCTAATTATGATATAAAATTATTATAATACATGAAATTTTATATTTTTATGTTATGTTAATTAGCTATATAAATTTCCTCCACCCTCAATTTGTAAATAAATCTATAGATTTCAAGTATAAAAAACTACCACCTTTTGAACAGATTGAAATTAATTTTACATCACTACTTCTCACAACATTATATATTGAAATATATAATATTTACCTGGTAAATTGATGATACAATTATACTATTATGATTATAATATCATATATACCATCTTACATTCCTTTCCTTAGAGAATTAATAATTATGTTTGTGCATATGATAGACTATTGCAACACAAAGCGATGTGATTGGTTTATCATGATGTCCATTAATTGATGGATATTTATGAAAATTTAATGAATATATGTTATATATATGACATTAAAATTATTATTTAATGGTAATATAACATTTAACTTCCCATAAATTCATCCATCAATGAAATTGAAATTGTGTCCTTGCATCTGTATGACCTACTATCTCCATAAACAATGCATTGCCTTTTTTATCTCAAGTATTCATAGTTTAATAAATATACATATATCTTAAAAATATATGATATTTATATAATCGATAATATTATTTAACTGATATACTTTTTATCATTGTTAAATGACTGAAATAACTAAATCAAAACATTTGTGAAAATGAAAATGTTAGTATACGACAAATAATCATAACAACAAATTGTTAATAAATCGGTAATGAAAAATGACATTTAAATCTTATATGGTATGATTCATATGATTATTACTATGAAATATTTTCATATAAAACATATATTAATTATATAGGATGATCAAATAAGTATGAATGAATTCCACAAACAAGGTGTGTCATTTTCGTCTCAATTATATTTTACGTGAAACACATTACATAATTATCACATGTTTCATTGATGTGGTGTAAATAATTCCCATTAATGTATATTATGATAATTAAAAAGAATAATATGGTTGTGAATATATATATATATATATGGATCTACCTATATTGGGAATTACTGTTCAAAATTTACTAAATATGTAATAGGTTCTATCTTAATATTCCTTCTTTAGAAGAAAATTTATGTTATACACCTATCTTTTCACTGAGTAGTTTATAATTCCCCTCTAACATATTACATCATGAATTACATCTTTTAATGATAGTAAAATTTTCAGTTTATGTTATTATTTAATGTTTAAAATGATTCTAAAGATACTGAAGTGTTAAATCATTTAGGATAGAATATCAATGTTTATTAGGATTATTTATGTTTATGCTTCTAGTGATTAAATAATATGATATAACTCTCAGATAACTCCAAACTTTTATTATATTTTGGTTATTACAAGTAAATATATATTTCCCATACATCATCCTCTCAAGGTGTACCCAATATTTCAATGAGTTTTTTAAAGACAATTTATTATATCACTCTTTGGTAGAAAATGTTTTTTTCATCGAAAACTATTATTTTTATAAAAAATTTCACAAATGTTTTTAACATTATCTTGATTATATATTAAATTAATTTTTTCAATAATTTTAATTTTTAAAAAAATTTATGTCTGGAATAATGATATTGTTTAAAAAAATTCATATGTATTATTTATTGAAAATGTGAATAAAATCATAATTTTAAAATATATAGCATGAAAAAAATTTCCATAACCATAAACACATAATGTTTTAGAGATTCCTTTATATGTTATATTGTTTATTTTAATGGAAATTTTTTTTAAAAAATTTATATTTTTTGATTTTTTTTTCAATGTAGAAAGAAAATATCCCTTAAAAATTATTCCAGGTTATCATCCAAAATGATTTTCCATCTAATAAAAAATTTACCAATATTACTTCTGCTATAATTGGGATAATATTTAATGATAAAATCATTATTATATATATATTTTTCAATTTTTATGTTGAAAAATGTATTATGAAACCCAATTATTTTTAATGTGTGGAGCTATGGTGAATTGATGAAATGTTTATGAAAACCATTTTCATATGGACATGATTTGATGATATTATTAATGATTTATGATATTGTGGAAACAATTCATATGGTTTTTATTATGATAATGTGAGACCTATGTGTCCCATTATTATGTTGTCTAAATTATTAAATCTCCTAATATAATAATTGGAAACAAGTTGATGCTCTTCATCCAATATGTGTAACATGTGAGTCGAGATCCACTTTGGAAGGCAATTGATTATTGTTCCACTATGAGAAATATGTTCTCCAAATATAAAATATAAAATATAAAATATGTAATAATTATTGATCCAATATTTTGATGGTCTTGTTATTTTAACACAACATATGAAATGGTATTCTATATATATGGTAGATCCACACTTTTATGAAATGATCATATATTTCATGATTGATTCATAAGGATTTTTCACTCCTATTGGACTTGTTTTCTAAAATTATAATGTTTTATTCCATGAATCATTTTTACTATCTATGATTGTTTGTATACACACATTATAAGTTATATTCATGATCAAAAATCCTTATTCTTATATTCCGATTTCATGTGATTATATATTGATATTTCATTATGTTTTCCCTTACTGTACAAATGATATCAACAATTATTATGTTTCATCTTCCTTGTAAGGATGAAATATTTATGGAGGGTATTCTTATGAGGAGTAATACATGAGAAAATATCATTGGGAGATGTAGAAGATCATTCATAAAACAATAATGTAGTGATTCTCATCTCTAATGAAGTTATTATGTTATTTTCATCAGGAATATATTTATGTATTTCACTGAGTATTTATCTAAGAAGATATGATATTTATTTATGACAATTTTGGTTCCTATTTTTGTTGTCAATGCAACGTTTTATTACATATTTATTGATTTTTATTATACAAAAAATAGTAAAACCCTATGATATATGTCGGAATATAAGAAAATATCCAAATGTTTTAGTATGAAAGTGATTATGTGGGTTTCCTAGAAATACATCTCTATATTGAAACTACATGTTTGTTGCATCTCTTTAATAAAGATACCTAGGTGTAAAATCACTAAAATATGGTCATTTTTCTAGAATCTATCATTACCTAGTTCAGAACAACATGAATTTCTAAGACATTGTTTCATCATCCCATATAATATGCTTTTGTTAATCAATATTTTATTTATTATTCATTACGATTGTTTAATTTATTCAATGAAAATTAATAAACTAGGAAAACCCTATGGTGTCTTATATTAAAAATAATTTTTCATGATTTCAATATCCAAAAAATATTTTTCATGATTAAGTGGTTTTCCAAAAAGATTACTCTTCCCATATTATATTTTTTGGGTTTAGTTAATGGACATAACTCAAATAAACCATGTTAATGCTGAACCAGATGAACAATGCTTTAATTTATTCCGGTGAAACGAAATTATTTGGTACATATGAAGAAAAAACATTGATAAATTGTCACAATAATTTATCAAGATATAAAAAAGGTGAGCTTCTTAATGATCAATGGAGGGACAGATATTTTTTCACTACTTGTGAAAATAAAAAACATCATTTAGTTGCGCTTAAGATCCACCCATAGATAAGATATTGATCAACAATATTGAAAGGATAAATTATATTCTATTCTTATTGGAACATGAAAAGTATATCTTAAATTTTCATCATTCAAAAAGGAACCATGTCAATTATGGAACATTAATAATAATAAAAGTCATGATGAAGAAATTTACTCCAAGGTATATGATTATTTTAGGAAGATATTTTTTAGTATATACATCACCCTTATTCAATTTACGAATAAGAATAATTAATTCATTTATCTTATGTAAAAGCATAATGAATATACTGGTACATAAACAACTAATTTTATGAGTCTCGCATGGATCACTTTTAGTTTAACCATTAATCTAGAAAGCAAAATTGATTAATTATTTTGTGTCCAAAAACCATGTATCTAAATTGAATTTGATATTAGGGACATTTGTACCAATGAAAAAAAAATTCATTTTGATCAGATGGTAGATTAGAAAATTATAGATTCCCAACACTTCTGTGTATTTGATAAGAAATGGATGTTTTTGTCCCATTAAATCACGATTAAATCCAAAAATATAATGTAATTATATCCATATGCGTGCAAGAAATGTCTTAATAGGCATCATTAAAATTACATGAATGAAACTGTGAGGTAATTTAAATGTGTATAGGTGGATCATAAATACAGTGAATGTTGAAATGCATTTAATAGACCAATTAATGCAATGGGGAAAATAGGAAACCAAAAAATTCACCACCCACACTCCAATGATTCAAATGTAATGTGTATGGGAATTATTCCAAAAAAATCCAAAATCCATAGGTATTGGATGATCATAATCTGTATCCTCATAATACTAATGACAGAGGGAAATATTATTTTTTATGCCTTTAAAAGAGGTTTATGAGAATAATATGGCCCAAGGTACAGTTATCATCAACTCTAGAATTAAAAATTTCTTATTTAGGACTAGATCTATAAATTCGTTTATATCAATGATGTTTTAAATGGATATTTAATTACTATCTCAATGATTATATGTTGAGTTAGATGTGAACAATGTTAATGGTACTTGAATTAAATGTATATAGTTCCTATTTAATTAAAGCTTGTTCAATGGTGCTTCTGACAAATCACGTTAGTGTCCATTTTTTTTAATTTTATTTCATTATAGGCATGAATTTTAATTATTTTTATGGATCCCATATTATTATTCAATGAATTTAATTCACAATTTGTGTTACGAATAAACCCTTGAAAACTTATTATTGCAAAGATGAGTACAAAAATAAAATGTAATTTGCCCTAACATTGTGTGTTTTTGTTCCTATCCCTGAATTTTATTTTTTATATGGATTGTGAGAAGATAAAAATCTATGAAACGCCAATTATTCAATATTTAATTGAAGTATTTCATGAAAAATATCATCATATTCCACTATTTTATGAATATTAGTTAACAATTTAATTAAAACATGTTGCTACTCATATTTAGAATGTTTTATCAAGAATGGTCCATATTGAGTGTTTATAAAAAAAGATAAAACATAATGAGAATATTGATAAGGGATTTATATGTCATAGTGTGTCACCATAGGGTTTTACATTTCTCTTTAAAAAACCATGTAGTGTAATTATTTTTTTGAAAATATTAATGGTAACTAAACGTGATCAATATAAATACTAGGTATCATATACCATGTATCAATGATTATTTTGATCACATATAAGAAGTAAATAATTATTTATGATTTATCACTGATCTGGATACTATCTGTTGAGGATAAACCTAGAGACATACCCATGAATTCCTTCTTTTTGAGGATTTACCAATGAATTTATAGTTATTTCATTTGGTATTAAAAATACATATTCTCTCTTTACGGATTTAAGGAATAATTTATTTATATATTAAATTGATCAATTTTTAGAAGTCATCATGGATGATATTATTTCAAACTCAATGAGAATTAAGAACATGAATATCATTTAATGATTGATATGAGGAAACTAAGGAAGGAAAACTTGAATGAAAAATTTAAAAATTGTGAACAGTTTTTTGGAATTTTTTGTTCATGGGACATATAATCTGATGTAAATGTTTTTTAGTGGATCCTTCAAAGATGTATGTTATTGAATGTTGGCCCATAATAACCATGGTGATTGAGATCCATAAAATTCTTATTTTGATTAGAAATAATTGATCAATTGTATATATTTTTCATTGATTTTAAATCCACTCATTATGTTAACATGAAAATGAATCATGTTCATTTGGATTACTAATTGTGAAGACATATTCAAGGAGTTTAATAAAATGTTGTTTAGAGAACTTGTCCTCTATCTACCTTGTAGCCGAGAAGTGTTTTTAATCTATATTTATTCATAAAAATTGGGATAATGATGTTATCTCATGAAAAACGATACAAGGATAGATTACCCATCCTTCTAAATTATTGTTCAATTAAAATATTACCCACCTCATCTTTCTGACTTAACCACGATATGATTTTCATTAGATAAATTGTTGGATTATCATTCAGGTGAATGGGGTGAGATATATATTGATAATAAAAGGTTAAAATAAATATTCAAATTTAAGAGTTGAGCATAAAATAGAGAATATAATTTTATAAGATTAGATATTATTAGTTTTAAATAAATTACTACCCTAGTAAAGAAAACATGGTGGTTGATGCTATGAGTAAAAATTATATTTCTTGCTTTTACTTGATGAGGATCACAGAAGGTACAATATTTATGTATTTTCAATCGATGGATACATAATTATTGATAAAAGGATGTAAATAATTTTTTTCTCAAATTATATTTCAATAATCTATCCATGTGAAGGATTACATGGTGTAAAATGATGATATAATATAACAGAAGCTGGTGAAAAAACTTATTGAGTTTAACATTGATTCTAGTGGAATAATATGGTTCTATAGAAACATATGTGTACAATCCTTTTCTAATTTATTTAAGGATATATTATAGGAATCTCATAGTTCATTATTATTCAATTATCATAGGATAACAAAGAGCTAATGTGATTATAATGATTATTTTGGGTGGGATGGATAGAAGATAGATATTTAAGAGATGGTATCATTATTTTTTATAATGTCAAAAAGTTAATTCTATGATACAAATGTATAATTGGATGTTAAAAACAATATCCATTTTATAATGAAAATTGAAAAAATGACAACGCATTGATTTGGACTCCCAAAAAAATAATATGGGAATAATACTATTTGGGTTATCTTTGAATGTATTACAATTGGATCAATCTCTGTCACCGTAGAGATAACATATATCTTTATCATCATGGATGACAATAAATTACATAATTTTATATATTACATAGATTAACACATTAAATTCTATATTATTGGGAACCAAGTATTACATATAATATATTGAGAAGTCTTTTAATGAGCTCTTAATATGATGCTTAGTTTCAATACCACATATCATCTTCATGAATATGTGTTGTCTGTGAGAACAATTTACTCCTTGTTGGATATACAATGATCATGTTATATGGATTTATAAAGTAGTTGGTATCAATAATATCGACTAGTTGAGTTTTCTTCTTCAATAACTATCTATCTAAAGAACTGTAGAAAAAACATGATGGAATAATGTTTTATAAATATCAATACAGGTGCATGATAAATATGATGATATGATAGAGATGGTTACATCTAGTTAGTAATACATCAATGAATCTTACTGTTTGTGGAAAACCAATGCTGATAATTTCCAGTGTGATCCATAATTTGTTGTTGTTGACAAGTTATTAATATAAATATGCTAATGGAAGATGATTATAATGATTGTAATGAAGGTAGATTTAATAAGTTTAAATTTCATTATTTATTAAATTCCTGATAATATTTGGATAGTATATTTATCAGTTTTAATTTCCTCCAAATCTCATTGAAGTCATGATGTGTTCCATGTATCTCTAATGAGAAAGTAAATTCCTAGTCAATCACATGTTCTGAAACATCAGATCATTTCAATGAGTATGATCTTTCATACAAGTAATAAATATTGGAGATTCTATATCATAAGAACTTTTTTTTCCAAATAATATAATCTTTTTTTGGTGGAAATACAAATTTTAATAAGATACATGGGAACATGAAAAAATCATAAGGTATAAGTACATTTAATTTCTTAGAATGAATATTTTGGAGGGACAAATTAATTTTGATAGAGGTAAAATTTAACACCCTATGTTTTTGTGAAATATTTTCTAATAAAATAATTTTCTATGATATCTTTTTTTATAAAAAATAACCTATTTTGATTTCATTACAAACTTCATTGAGTTTTATCAAACCATATTATATTATTAATTTTATTATTAAAGGAGGATTGTTATAAAAAAATAAATTGCATATAAAGATATTAATATTTATAATTTTTTTAATATTACTTATAATATATATATATCATATTAATAAATAGTAATAAATTTTTAAAATGTCTACACATTTCTAAAATACTCTTTTCTCAAAAAAGGATATTATTTCATTTAGTGAAAAAAAATAAAATTAATTATTACCATTGTTATTGTTTTTTTATAAAAAAATAAATTTGGATTTCTAAATGTCGATTTTATCTTGAATTTACTTATTGGGATGTTTCTTAATATATAAATTATACAATAAATAAATAAAAATTATACTATTTATTTTAAATTTTATTTTCATATAAACATTTTAAAAAAATAAAAATATATTTAATATATGTTTTGAAGTAATTTTTTTAAATATTTATATATGAATACAATTTATGGAATTTAAATAAATTAAACACTGAATTGGTATATTAAAACATTTTATAGTTATGATAGTTTCCTGTTTCGAAAACTCTATTCTTATTGTGTTTGTGGGATTAATTATAATTAAAAGTTTCAACAAAAGTGAATATAATATTGGAATAATATATTCAATATTTATAATATTAATAATTTATATTTTATAATTTGATTAACTGGAATTTTTTCTTTAAGTAAATATAAAACATTAAAACATAATTACTATGACTATGGTGAAAATGAGTTTAACAGGGAGTAAAAATAAAATGATATGGAATAAAATGACATAAATATTTTGTCCTATGTCAATTTTCTACAAATATATTGTCCTTATAACCTCTAATGTATGTTGATTTTCTGTTCATGTACTATTTTTAGTTTGAAAAACAGTGTTACACTATTTTAATTTTAAAACATTACAAGGTTAACACTCAACTCACTATAAAAGGCCACCTACTCTACCCTCCTCTTCTCATATCTAAGAACCATTGGATCAACCAATACCTACCCTTGTAACATTACTATATCCCTCAAATCATCAATAAAGTATTATTTTTTGTCTAAAATCAATCATAGGAATGTGTTTTATGAAAACTAAAAAATGTAGTTCAAATAAGAGGGAACATCCATAACCTATCATTTTTTATATTTATTACTCCACATATATAAATAATTATAAAATTATGATTATATAAGAGTCATGGATTCTTACATATTCTTATATGTTTTATATTATTTTATATACCCGCATCCATATCCTCCTCGCTCAAATGTAAATGAAACCATAGATCATATGTACTGTGGACTACAACTTGAACAATGACTTTATATATATTCCATCACTACATCTCATGAAAAGATATAATTATTTTTATAATATATATATTTGAAATTATTATTATTATTATTATAAATTTGAAAATATAATATCATATATACCTTCTATATTTTCCATTCGTATATAATATGATAATGTTGTTCTTGTGTACGATAGAATTCCACCTCAAAAATAAATTTGATTAGATTTTCAATACAATTTGAATGAAATATAATTAAGATATCATTAATTAATATAGGTATTACATATGAAATATGAATGATTCTATAAGGGTAATATATTATTTACTACTCTTTCATTTCACCCATCAAGAAAATTTAAACAACATTGAGGTGTATATATGGCATACCTTCTCAATGAATAGTGCATTTCATATTATATATGTAACTTTAATGGATTAAGATAAATAAATAAATATTGAAAAACCAATATATTAATATCACTTTTAATATTTTTGTAGTTATTTAACAATCATTATAGTCAAAGGACAAAAATCACCAAATAAAAACATACTTGAAAAATAAAGTAGTTATTACAAGAAACATAATCTTAGGAAAGAATTATTAATACATGATTATTGGATATTCACATGTGATTAAAATATGGAATTATACATATTGTTAATGTCATGTGATATATTTATAATAAAAATTAATGTCATATATATGAGTTATAAATGTATCTGTTGGAATTCTATACTCAAGGTATGTGATTTCAGTCTCACTTTTATTTTTTGTGAGTCACATACCATATTCACCATGTGTTTTTTTATGTGTTAAATATAAATCCAAGGAATATATTTTACCATACAATTAAAATAAACTTAATTTCATTTAAATATCCATTTGAGGAACCATATATCATGTGGATTATAGTTAAAAATTTACCAAATGAGTGAGATATTTTTATCTCAATTTGGATTTATTAGGACTTAAGATGTCTTATGAACCTATAATTGTCTTTGAGGTCAAAATACTAGTAATTTTACATGTTATATAATGAATATACATCTATTTATGATATTAAATGTTCCAATTTTGGTTATAGTTTAATGGGGCATACAATTCCAATGATAACTATCTGTTATAATTTTGAGGATACAGTCTCGTTGATTATCTTGATTGTTTATGTTTATTCTTATGATGATGAAATAAAATGATTCATATCATAAGAGAACAATGAAAATTATATTCATCTAGTTATGTTATGATAATAACTATATATGCACCCTTTTTATTCTTTTTAATGTACCCAAGAGATAATAATAATTTCATTAAGAAAAAAATTTATTTATTATATTTTTGGTCAAAAACATTTTTTCCTTAAAAAAACATATTTTTAAAGTGTTTTGAAAAATATATTTAAAATTACTAAGAAATTTTAAATAAAATTTTAAATATTTATTAGTATTTATATTTTTTTTAATGGAATATTTATGATGATTTAGAAACAATGTGAGTTTGGGTATTAAAAAAAGGTGAAATATGTTTTGTTTTATGACATCATAAAACCTCGATGTTGTAAAGAATAATTTATAATTTTCACCCTTTTTTAAGGAAATGTATTTTTAATTATTTTTGTGTTTTTAATTATTTTTAATGATAAATTTCAATTTTACAAAAGAAAATTTCCATTTCATATATATATGAAATTTTTTATTAATTATTTCATTATTTAATTTCAAATATGAAATACTATGAATAACATTAAATGATTCAATGAGAACTATTTTAGTGGATGATAATTTTTTTGTATTTATGAAAAATTTATGAACCCCTTTTTATTTTCATGGGATCAGATCTGGTTAATTTTTGAAATAATTATGAATTTTTTCTTCTTTATATAGGTTCATATTTGATGATATGATTAATGTTTTGTGATATTGCGGAACACATAATTACAAGTTTTATAATGAGATTGGTGTAAAATATGTATCTCTTAATTTTATGGGGTAAATATTAATATCTCACGAGATAGAAATTTTAAACATTTATACGAGTTATATCCACAATGGGAAATTGTGGATTCCTAATCCATTATAGGAAAAAGGTGAGTCTTAATCTACTACTGGAATGACAACATCCTAGTCCACAATTAGAAATATTTTATAATTTTGGATACTCTATGTTTTTGTTCCTAGAAGTTAAAAGTTACATATTAAATGGTTTTATAAATTTATTTTTTTTACACATATTTATTTCATTATATTTAGGTTCATGATTGATTTATGATGACATATCACTCTTTTGGGACATTTTTCTAGAATGATAATATTTTATTATAGGAATCCTTTTTATGATCAATAATAGATTGGGTATCAACATCATATTTTATGTTCATGATCACGTACCCTTATTCTAATATTGTAAAATCATATAATCATATATTTATATCACATAGGTTTTCACTTATTAATCATACGAGAGCACCCATTCATATTATTACATATCTAGGTTATGATGAAATATTTAGTTAGGGTATTAATAAGTAGATTACTATTTGAGATTATCATTATGGGAGATGTTGAAAATATTTTATGAAATAATAATATTGTTGTTCTAGTCTCTAAGGACACTAAACTGTTATGGCCCAAAAGAGTGTGATTAGGAAATTTATTAAGTATTGATCTAAAATGTGTGTCATTTATGAATGAAAATCATGGTTCCTTATTTATTATTTCATCAGACTCCGCAATTTGTTTAAAAACCGTTATATTATTTGGTTTTTATTCAATGACCTGGTGAATTCCATAAAATTTCATAAAATCAGATAATATTTTTTTAGGATCATAATTATAGAATATAATTAAAAATGTGTAAGAGTTTTAGTAACTTTTATATTCAATTATATCAATTCCTGAAATAACTTTTAGCTCAATTTTCAAGAAAATTATTTTTTATAATCTAGACATCGAGATATATTTCACTAGAATTTATCATCTTGATAAAGATTGTTAATTTAAAATAATCATTCAAATTAACGAGGACATGATGATTTCATCCTTTATGGATTCTAAATCTTCAGGGTTTCAATACCTATAACTACTCATTTATTCAAAAAAAGATTTCACTTGAGAATTTAGAATTATTATATTGAAGACCTCTATGGAAATAATATTAGAACACCATAATTCCAACTTATGGTCTGAGAAAGAAATCTATTGGGACCTAATCTAGATGAGAAAATCGAATAGAATATTTGATCTATTTGGCGTCCCTAAAATGTAACTCAAATTTGAATGAAAATCTATGTAGAAAACTAATGAAAAAATATGGAATTTAAAGTAAGTGAGAAGTTATTCAAAATATTTTATCCATTGAACAAGCTTCTTGTATTTGAAAATAAGGAATGTTATATCCTTGGTATATTTACTTGGTCAATATTATTGATTGTGTAGTGATGATATTTTATCTATTATGTCTTTCAAAGAACCTCTATCATGATCATGATGTGTTCGATGTGCCTCTAAAATTAATGTATTTTACACATCCATCACAAGTACTAAAACTAAATGTTGTTTATAAATATATTGATCTTACCTCTGAAAAATATAAGTAAAAATTATGGATTTTAGGGATGCTGTTTTTTGAACAATAACAATCAACTGATGAAAATTACATAATGGGATTTGTAATTAAAATATTCAACTTGAGAACCCCAGGATGTAATGAAATTCAGATATAATATTGTTTTATATTATATAAAAATATATTGATGGAAAAATTAATATTAAGGGTGTATAATGTAAGGCTCAAATATTTTATGAGAATGTTCATTACAAATAAAATTCATTTCAAGGATAGATTAAATTATATGAAACAATGATTTTAAATAAATTTTGATATATTAATGACATATTATTATTTAATTTGATTAATACTTTCTTATAAAAGTACTGGAGAGTGATAATAAGACTGAATGAAGTGTAAAATATTATTATTTTTTTATATAAAAATAATCCATTTGTTATTAATTGATTATAAATTACATTTAAAATAAATTTTAAATTAAATATATGTTTTTATTAAATACAATTTCTATACCTACATTGTGTTTTGATATTAATATAATAGATTAATTAGTATTTATGAATGAAATTAATGAAATATATATTTTTTTTTCTTGAAAATACATTAACATTCATATAATTATTTTTTTCATTTGATAAAAATAAATGCATATTTATGATTAAACATTTATTTTTTCAAAAGTGGGATTTATATCATTTTCACATATATTTTTTTTTAAATCTCAATATTGTAGAAATTGATTCTTAAAAAATGTTTCTATTATTTTTAATTAAGGAATAAAAAATTTCTACGTAGTAACAATTTTTTTATTCCTCAATATTATGAATGTTATTTAATTTTTGTAACATCAGTGTGGGTAAAACAAGTAAAATATGGTTCAATATTTGTTATAAGTCTATATAATATTTTTTAAAAATTATATTTACATTTTTTATGAGAATATTTTTTATAAATTATTCTATTTAAAAAAAATTGTGTAATATGATATGTTTTTATCTTATTAAGATCATTTGAATAATTTAGGAAAATAATACTACAAAATATCACTCTCTTGACATAAAAATATTAATAAATTTTTAAATATGGATATAAATACTATATGTTTAGTTATAATATTTTATTCGAAAAATAGTATTATGTTTTTTCATATCATATTATATTTAATCTTTATTGATTCAATATTTAACATAGGTTCTTACACGAAATCGGCACATAATTTACTCAACTAAAAGAAAAATAAAATAAATTATTTTAAAAATATTTAAATTAATAAAATTGTAGTGATTTATAATGTTCTGAGAATTTAATTGATTCATAAAACAAAATTTTATTTTTAAAAGGTATATATTTTAATTTCATTGCTATCACATGTTCTTTATATTCAAATTAAGCCAATAAGGTAAAATACTACCACAATTATATTTTTATTAAAAATAATATATTACTAAATTATTTAAAATTCATAAAATTATTTCAATATGATATGATTGATGATATTGTTTCACAAATTACATCTCATTTCTATTTATGATCTTGTTGTTATCTTATAAGTCAATTTAAAAATCATAAATATTAAAAATTTATTCCCATGGTTGAGATTAAAATTGGTTAATCAAGGTGTTAAACTAAAATAAAAGGTATAACGTTAACCAAAAATTTTTATAAATACAATTGGATGATTATATTTCATAATTATCATATTTTTTATAGTATATATCAATTAGGAATCATTTTATAATATAATTAATTACTTTTTTAATCATTATATTAATTCAGCATGTGTCTCCCCCCATTATAAAATAACACCCCTTATTTGCTTTCATTAAACCACATTGACCCTTATATCCTGATGAACATATATAAAATCATCTATTAAAAAAACTTAGATAAAAATTACATGTACTTTTTTTCTTAATATGATTTTTTGTGGTTCATTAAATGTAGATCTACCGATGGTTTTTTGAAGAAGACATAATTGTCTTACCCAACCAATTTCAGTTTCTTTCATAGACATCTAGTAAATCTATAATATCAATCATAAATTAAGACAACATAGTATATTAAAATTAATAGTGTTTTATTATGATCTTGAAATAACCATTACTATCCATGTTCTATCAAATTGAAGGTGAAGCTATTGCTCATTGGTACATATGGTCTACCACCTACACGAAGTGAAACAAGGTATTTTTCATTGTCCTCTTTAATTGATTTTTGTTATGACAAGTTTAAGGTAAAAAATTAATAATTCTGAAACTAATATTAGTTTGGAATAATAATATCATATATACCTTCTAAACATACACTCCATTGGTAAATCATATCTTCACTTCTGTGTATGTGTGGACTACCACCTCTTTGATGCGATATGATTTGATTTTAATTTTTGGAATAAATTGATTGTAATTAGGAAATATTTAATGTATGTATATGATTTATTTGATATGGTAATGTTTTTATAATGTTTAATATTTATTTTCCTATATATTATTGTATATCTTTAAAATATTTCATAAAATTTGGATTTCCAAATAAACTGAATATCATTCATAGAATGTGTTACATGAAACACCGAGTTTTGAGTAATTGTAACATAATCTCAAAAATATTATTATTTAAACAAGAACATTATATCATAGATTTTATATTTTATATTTTAAATAATATAAAATATTTTTTAAATTATTTATGTTGACTATGTAAATTAAATATTGCGACGACACATCTTTTTAAGAAGGAGTGGGTCGTTTGTTTTTCAACATAAATCCCTTGTTGAATCATTGTAGATTTGTACTATGTCTGATGGAATATTCAAAGAGAAATCAAGACTTTTTTAGAGCTGAGAGATATAAGAAATTTTCAATCAGGGTATTCCATATGGTTACTACATGATTTTTCCAAACCACATAGGTTAATAGTGCTGGGAACCATTTGAGCTACATGGGGCTGCACAATTTCTTTGTTAATATAAGAGCCTCAGGCCATGAACCAACAAGTTTTCATTCCTTAATGGTCCTTGATAGTTTTAATAAGTTTTTGAATGGTAAGGGAATATGTACACCTTAATCATGTGAATTCCCCCCATACGCAATTTTGGGACCACAATTTGAAATTATTTTCTCCAACCCATACTGTAAAACTATGTGACCCATGTTTTATGGTGAATTTATGCAATTTACATTTATGAAAGATAAAAATATATTTCTTATTTATTATTTCTTATTTTTTTAATAAACCCATTGTTTCGTCCTCCAATAATCTATCTTCAAGCCTATTATTGGTCCCTTAATAAATCATTGATCTATAATCAAAATCAAGAACTATCTGAAGCATTATAAAACATAGGTATTGTCCCGATTCCACATCCATCCTTTCTATGTTTATCTTCACATATTATTCCGTATTTTGGTGGAAGAAAATTGTAAATAGATTCTAGTTTTTGACCGTTTCATTTACTTCATCCAATATTAATCGAATATGTGGCCCTCATTGGAAATTATTTATCAATGGAACTATTGTTCGTGGTCTAGTTTTTTCCGTAAATGATTTTATATTTTCATATTCGTTTAACTGTGTTGCACACTGGTATTTGTTGTTTATTTATTATAAATGTGTTCTTTCATTCCAAATAAATTATATTCACGTTTTCATTCACTTAAGGACCATTTCATAGTTCTTAGAGGTTATTTAACTCAATAATATCCACACCTTGTTTGTGCTGAAATAAATTTCCTCTTATATCCTTAATTAATTTAATGACTAGTGAACCCCTTATGATGTAATAACAACTTATAAATGGAATTTACATTGTAGGTAGTTAAGTGATTTATAACTGGTCCTTTTATGTTCTTCATTGAACTATGAAAATGAATTTCTATGTTTTGATTAATTAAATTCCTTTTATCTACTAGATTTCATGATTCAGGATTGATTTACTTTATTAAAATAATTAAATGAATTAATTGATTTATGATAATGGGTGGGATGTCCATAAAAATCTAATCATTCATGGTTATAATAATTATATGAATTGTGATTCAATAGTAAATGTGTAGGATTGATGATTATAACACATAATGTTGATACCTCATGGATATTATAATAATTCTTATTACAAAATTGATTTAGTCATGGAATGATGGTTAAGGTACATTCTCAAATGATGTTCAACTCCCCTATACATCTAGTGTTAAGAATCACTTCCCATACAAATGACACTATTTGGACTGTGTTTATGATGCACCACATTCATTTCTCAATGTGTTGACAAGAGGAATAATCCACCTTCTCATTTGGACTTCAATTTTTCTTTCATTTATTATGATATGTAGTGACTGTACATTTTCTTAACATTTTTGGCTCATTTAGACTTGTTATAGATGACTGAGTTATGCCCCGATCCATTCATCAACTATTATCAATGTATATGGAATCCTATATCCTCATATACATAGTTTATATAGGTGAATATAGTATATTAATATAATATATATATATATATGTATTGATCAGATTTTCAATCTTGTCTGAACTAAAAAAGGTAGAGAAACTAGGTGTCTTATAAGAACCTTAGCATGTTGGTGATTACTTATTCATTATTATTTAATATTACTTATACAATCACAATATTTAGATATGTACATAGCATGTATTACATATAGGCTCTATTGGTGGTGGAAAATTGGGATTTAATTCCATATAATATATAGCATCCATAGATTTTCCAACATTAATAAAACATTTTATTTTCTGAATACATAAAACATTGTACAAAAAGATTACTAAAGAACATATTAGTAAATTTCCTTTGGATAAATGGAATCATAAACACTATTACAAGAGTAACATACATTATCTACCACTAGTTTATCCAAGAGAATCACCCCTCTTAGACATCACATACAAGAAATATATCTTCCAGTCACAGTGACGGAAACATAAGAAGGGGTAAGATCATATGATCAGTAAAGGTAAACAAGGGAGACATGTAAGCATAAACATGAATACTAGAGGTTTGAGAACATTATAATGAAAATATATGATCATAACCTGCATATAAAAGTACATACACATGATTCATGGAATAAATATTGGAAGTTCATAAGACATGAATCATATGTTAATAAAGAACATAATACATTAAAACATAACATTGAAATAAAAATTGAATTTGTTTTAGACACATAAGCATATATAATGATCTCTATGGTATTCAAGTCATTGTTGAAGAGGCTATGTTAATTGGAAATGTTCTTTACTAAATCGGGATCACACACAATTCTATCCGAGATTTATTTAACTAAGATCAATCCTCATTCCATCCCAAAATTACTAATCTTACATCACCACAAAATCTATCCCTGCAATACTAAACTATGTTCATTCCTCATTCCAACCATTTTTATGTCATAATATATAAATCCTTAACGAATTAATTGGAGGGAGATATTGGTACCAACCATATCATAATGAAATCATACATACATGTGTCACAAAATCCTCAACTATCATATCATAACCCATAAAATGAAATCTGTATCATAATTAGAAAATCATATCATAACCTATGAAAATAGATATAAGTTTCATAATTATTTCATTAAAATCATAACTCATGAAAGATAAATGGATTTCATAAAAATATATCCCATGAAAGAAAACTATATCTCATAAACATGATAATCATGAAATAGAAATAGATTGCATAAATAAATTGACATTAATAATAACAAATTAGGAGAAATAATATTAATATGACCATTATATCCTTTCGTAGAATGGACAGGGTAACCTCAAAATATGTCATAATATATGTAAAATAATTTTTATATTTCATAAAAAATATTTCCTAGAAGAAAATATCTTTTCTTCTTTGAAAAAATAGTTTTAATGAAAACAAATATCTGAAAATCATTTTCATAGAATATACTTTCAAAACTCCTTAATGAATAATTCAAATAATTTGTTAAAAATTCCTTGAAATAATATATAAAAAGATTCGATACATTTAAAAAAATTCATTAGAAACACATTGATAACATTAAACAAATACTAGATATGTTTTTTAAAATTATTTCGTTGAAAATGTATTGAAAACATTAAAAGAAGGCAGGAAAATGCTTTGAAAACAATTTTTTAAATATAGCATTGAAAGGGTATAACGAAAGATTGAAATTTTTTTGAAATTTTATTTACATGAATAATTATGATAGAAATTTGAAATTAATTATTAAATTATTTATAAAAAATTAAATTATAAATAATTTTTTTACAAATTAAAATTTTTAAACAAGGATAGTAACTTCATATAAATTAAGGTGGGTAAATCTATATACATTGTATAAGGTAAATAGATTATTCCATTTTCATAGTATAAAGATAAGAAAAATTCCTTCTTTAGAAAGTGAAAAGTTGATTCCATTGAAAACACTAGAAAATGAAAAAAGGGTAAAAATTTATTTTAAATATTATATGAGAATATTTGAATATTAATGGAAACCATTTTTTTTAAAAAGGTTTTGAAGGGACATATAATTTCCACTGAAGAGGGAGGTAAAAACATAATTTATTAAAAACTATTTATTAAATATATATTCAACCAATGAGTAAAAAATGGTACCAATATATTAATATATAATGAATATATATATTTGAATAAAATACCTGAGTGTTCTTGAGATATGGGTCATAATATTTCAGAAATGGAAGAAAAAACAAAATCTATCTCGAAAAGTGATGAGATTGTTTCAATAAACTCTAAACAATTGGTAACTTTGACCCACACTCCCCATGTAAGAAAATTAAATTAAATGAAGATTTAAATTTCATTTAAATAAAGATATTCAAGATATAAAATTTAAAATGATGTATATACACCTCATGGAAAAGTATATGCGAAAAACATGAAATGGGTTTTTAAGAATGAAAATTTAGGAAGAATTATATTAATGATTTGGTAACTTTTGAAACATAAATACCATGGTAAATATATCATAATATAATTATGTTAATACCTATAATTTTATGTTTATGTAATATAGAATACATCAGTTGGAATTATTCACACCACAGATAAGTAATGGGTGATGAATTAAGCATGGATCTAACAGAAATTGTGATGTCGTTATCTTACATTATGTATTGACTCTCATTGTACTCATAAAAAAACCAATTACAATATATAAAAATTTATTATAAATATATAATAGAACCATAATATTATAAATAATAATATATATGGTTTGATTATGACTTTGTATTAACCTCTTGTTAACAATTTTATGTTATGGTTTCACTTTGGGTAATATATGCTTTGTTCATCACTTGTGAATTAATTTGATATATTTTTAGTCATTATACTAATATAATGATTTCAAGAATTTAAACCATGATATAAATGAAATATATATCTAGTATATTTGTTTTATAATAATCTATATAATATTGTTGTATTAAAATGTAATTTACCATTTAAGGAGACGGTAGTCCGTACGTACAAAAGAATACTTCTTCCATTTTTTTGATGTATTGGAAGAAATTAAGTAAATGAAATATATATATATATATATATATATCATTATTATAATAGCATTACTATATCATATAAATACTATATTATCTCTAAATCCATTATTAATAGATTCTATGTAATGCGTGAATGAATCTCATCACTTTGAGGGGATGGTAGTCCAAACTTCATCTAAAACGATTATCTTATTTAAACAAAATGGAAAGAGAAAACATATATGTGGTAAACTGATTATATAAGCATAATGACATAATAACTGACTTATATAACAAATATAAACATATTATCCATCCTTATTCCCACCATTAGATGTAGTAAAGTAAAAAAGGAACAATTGTCGTTTACTGAGGTAGTAGATTATTGTACATAATTCTTTTTTACTGAATATTGAACTTTTTATTAATGAAAAAAATAATGGTAACAAAACACCACCAAAAAATAAACCTTCATAGATGTCGGAAATGATAAAAACCAAGGGCATCTCCTTGTACTAATGCATTAAAATCCATGGGTAGAAAACCCAAGATATGATAAATAAAATGATCCTCCACTTATCTTCAAACATAGAAACGTTAATCAGCTAAAATGTTTCCCACACTATAATAGTTCTTAAAAATCATCAGAAGATCTATTTAAGGTTCACATATATGGATCACATAAACTAGGTCACCGTACATATAAATATTTTGTTCCTTAAACATTAGATAGATGTTTTTGTAAGTGTAGGTCTAACCACATTCATAAAAAAATTATAATATTTATGATAGTGTAGTAGTTTTATAACCATGGATTGAGATGAATTGATGTGGTTGATAAATAAAATAAAAGAATCCATCTTGAGGGAGGGTGTTACCTCTTAATCTGGTAACTAATTTTTTATTTCATAAAAGGTCTTTCGTAGATGGAACATTTAAAAATCGGATGATTCAAGAAGTAACCTAGGGTTTTGGGGATTATATTTTATCATAAACTAGATGATATTGAATAGTTTTAGAGCTGTGAAGTAGTGGAAGTATATGAGCCCTTTTCATAGTAGAGGAGTTGTGGAAATCTAATATATATTTCAAGAGGGAATTCCACAAATATATTTCATGTGGAAAGTAGATTCAAAAATAACCCAATGTTTATAAATTGGAGGATATGGTTGAAATTTGTCCCAAAAATGGATGTTGGACAAGTTTATTATTCGTTCCAGACCTTAAGATTAATCTTTATTCCATTATTAAGCATAATCATACATTAATAATTGTAATTAATTTTAATAACTTTCTCTAATAATTATGGTAAAAAGCTAAGATAAAATTTTTATAAATTATATATTATGATGATACCCAATAGATAATCCATTTTACTTATTTACAATCATATGAGTGGGATAAATTAATTGAAAATTAATCCCATTGTCAGTTCGAAAATATCGGTTTATAAAGTAAAAATGTTTCTATGTTTATTATATTTTTCTATTCATTTTAAAGGTGAAATTTATTACAATGACCAACATTATATTTATTGAAAAAAATATGATCTAATTAAAATTTTAATTAATTTTAAATAATATTTATCATTATAAAAAAATAGATGAAAAAATTAGTTTTGAAAAAAATTTCATTACTTTTAAACATTTCATTGAAAACATGAAGCTTCACTAAAAAAATCAATAAATTTACCCTAAAAGAAATATTATTTGTCTATATCAATGTTATATTTCTTTTTACGTATTAAAATTATTATATTTCCCAAAATATGATTTAAAATTGGTTCAGTATTAAAATTCTGCACAAATACCTTAATAAAAATATATGTTTGAAGCATAAAATTGGGTCTGTTCATATGTTATGCATATAAAATATATTATATTAATATAAAATATATTTTGTTGAAAATTTGATATATATATATATATATATATATTATTAATATCACTCAGTAGTTATAATTTCATTGAATTATTTGGATAAGTCAATATATAATAATAAAAATATTTTATTTAGTATTATATAAGATTTCGTATTCGTTCCCAATTAATTGGTAACCTATGAATTCAAATTTTATTTGTACAAAAAATATATTTCCATAACTTATTTAATTATATTCATAACAACTAATTTAATGACTATGTTATATCTTATTATTTTAAATGGTAACATATTAATAATATATTATTGTTTCTAAAACTCAATATTTTGTGTTACACAACCCATCGAGGAAATGTAAACATTCGTGTAATGTACGTTATCCCCAGTGCTATGTGTAGTTCATTTAAAGAATTATGTTGGTTTTAGTTCAGGATAAAATAGTGTTTTGTATAATTGAAGACATACATAGTTCATTAATATAAACTATTTTCAGTATTGCATGAAATTCAAAATCTTAAAAAGATTTAATTATTGGAAAAATATATTTCAAAACATATCAACTTGTTACATTATACCCCATAATAAATGAATTTTTCCCTTGAAATCCATCTTATTTAACAAAGGATCAATACTTGAATGTTTCTTTTATAGAAACACTCATTGTTAAAATGAGTACTAAATCATCGCATAAAAAGGGAAAGTATGAACCATAACTATTACTAAAATTATTATATAACTAGTTTTTCTCATATTATTACATAAAATAGAAGTGAAAAAATTATCATATTGGAGATAACTGACTATGATCTTTTGATGGAAATAATAGAGTATATTGATCACTAGAATTTGGTGATAAAAAAAACAAAAATATGAGATATTCTAAGGACTGTATGATTCATTAGAAATAAATGTTCTAACATAAATCTTTAAAATTATACATTTCCAATATTACATGAATTTTATTACATTATGTGTACAAGAAGATATTCACATACATTTTTCATTCACATCCATATATAGATTCTCACACTTATATTTTTCAGTGAAAAATCACCACCTCACCTCTTACTATAGGGATGGGAGGGTAAATTTTCATTCCTGAAACGATAACAGATAAAGATATCCCTGATATTCCATCCCATTTTCATCAATTATCTTCGTAAAAAAGTTGTTAGAATAGGTTATCCAAAATGAAAAATCCACTTGTGGTGAGATAATACATTAATCTTACAAACATCATCGGATGTTTAACTTAAACCTTATATACATGGTTATCCTTATACCCCTTCTAAATGATGAAAATACATAACATTAGAAATAAGGTCATAAAATATTCTTAACATTGATCCCCATACATCACAAAGCACCACATGTTTATAAAATTATATATATATGAATAACCTCATCATATATTCCCAAATTACTATTATTCCTTTTGAAAATATGTTGGATTCCTGGTTCTAATGATTACTACATATGTACTTTAAATTCAATAAGTTTAAAAATTCCATCATGATGAAATTGAATAATTTTTAAATTAATAACTCTTGGGCAATCTGTACCGTCAAATTTACTTATTCACATCTTACTTATATTTATAAATACATCATTATATCAATAGAAGACATTATTTATGTGTTACCTTCCATTATTCAAAATATAACCTTTAAATTAAATCATTTTTCATCACCCTCATCACCATTCTACATTTTCTTTTCAATTCTTAATGAAATATTATACAAAAAATATTTTTATATTTCATCATTCATATAACAGAATCATTGAATTCTAAAATATAGATAATTTATTCATAAAAAAATATTTTTAAACTATTAAATAGTATTTGACATCATTTTATTTAATAGCTATTTCATATAATATGATATATGAATCATGTTTTAAGGTTCTTTAAACTTAATATATTAATTATTCCTAGGTAAAAAATGACTCAAATAATATCACAAACTAGCCACATGTTGTTTAGGTCTCTTTATCTTCATGCATATAACCAATACTCATACCAACTAACTGATTCTCATTATGATATTTCCGCTTAGAATATCATATATCAATATTAATATAATTTTAAAACAAAAAACATTTAATGTTAAGCATATTCTGTCATGTTATATATAATGAATTAAACAGGAAGGCATAGTGTGTGACACAATTATTCTTTTAGGATACTATATAACCAAAAAAATATAGGGTGCTTAAATTATGGATCATACTTATTTAACATATTAAAACATTTGATTATTCTAGGTTTCCCTAGAAAAATATTATTTAAATCCTTCATCATGGTTCGTCAAGTCATTGTGTATTCACAATGTGTATCCCCTAGGTGGGTCAAAAACGGTGTCTTGAATTTCCCATTATCGTGTACCAGATTACCCTGCGCCAGGATAGTGACATATTGTTAGAGTTCTTACACCATGATAAATTTTTTCAAGTGCTGCATCAACATGTAGAATCCAGAAACTGAGGTATTTATAGGAAACCAATCACTCTATCCTTTACAAAAATCATTAGATATTTTCAAAAACATTAAATCATTTTTATAATTATCCTTAACAAAATCCCTATTCAAGTTCATATAAATATACCTATGGATCTCAATAATATTTCCCATTAATGATTACAATGATTGACTACACCTTATATCTAATACCAACTATTGAGACCCTATATTTTCATACATTAACATTTCCTATCTTTTTTGGAATACATAAATATTTATACAAAAATATTCCCAAAGACTATATTAGTTCATTGCCTTTAGAAATAAGGAAATGTAAAAAATCGTCCATGAGTGAGCTAAATTATCCCATACTAGGTTATCCAAGAATATCACCCCTCTTTTAAATATCATAAAAAATATATATTCAAAACATGGGGATCGAAACAAAATAAGGGGAGATATCTGATGCTCAGAAATGATAAACATGGGAGACATGTAAGGATAAAAAAGAGAATTGGGTTATGAGAACCTGATCATGAAAATATAAGATCATAGAATACATTTCAAAGATAATTGATAGGAATCATGAAATAATCATTTGAATTTCGTAAGACATGAAACATACAGAAATAAATACAATTGTACATGAATGCATAACATACGAATAAATTATGGACTTTTGGAAGAACCATAATAATATATAATGATTTTTATAGTCATTAAAAAGTTTCTTCTAATGCCATCAATGTGTAAAAAGTATTTTATTGAACTGGGTTCACACCCTATTACAACCTCATATTGCTGAACTGATTTCACTCCTTATTCTAACCATTTATTACTGAATTGACTTCAATCCTATTTCCAACCCTCTCATACTAAACCAAGAAGATTTCTTATTTGATACATATCAATATCATTATATTTAAATATTTCACTAATGTATTGGGGTGATATATATATCTCACCCATATCATAATGAAATAATACTTAAATTATCAACAAAGTCATACAAAATTATATCTAAACCCAAGACATGAAATGAGTATCATAATCTTGTGATCAAATCACAATTTTCGGAAAATGATATAGGTTTAATAATAATTTAATCAAAACCATAACATGTAAAATTAAAATATATTTCATATATATATAACATAAAATAGAAAAACATTTCATAAAAATATAACCTATGAAATAGATATAGATTTCATATAAGAAGTGACATTAAGAATAACCCATTTAGAGAAAGAATATTAATATCACCATTAGATCATTTCATAGAAAGGAATGAGTAAAGAAAACAGATTTCATATTTGATGGAAGATAATTTTAAAATATCTTTAAAAAAATTTCATGGTCAAAATATAATATCAATTATTAAAAAGGATATTTTATGAAAAAAAATTTGAAATCATTTACTTATAAAATTCCATGAAGGCTTATAAATAAGACATCAAATCGTTAAGAAAACTTTTTTCATTGAAATTGTATAGAAACATATAAAAAAACATTTAAAAGCATTTTTATTGGAAAACATTCATAATACATTAGAAGAATGATTACAAAAGTCTTGAAATGAATATAATTGCATGAAATTTAAAAAATAATAAACAAATCTTTATAATTTTTTGAAAACAATTTCTTTTGATAAATATGAAATCTTATAATGAAAGCTTGAATTTTTTAACTTTATATATGAATACTTATAATATAATATTGAGAAGATTATGAAATCAATTTTCCGTTCAAATTACTTTTAAAATAATTTTCTTCTAAATTATCCAGTTTATTCATGGAATGTGAATTTATAGAAACAATGGTGATTAAATCTATACTTATTGTACGAGGTAAAAATAATATTCCTTTTTTATTGTGAAAAGGTAAAAAAAATTCATTTTTTGGAAAGAGATTGTAATATTCTTATGAAAATATTAATAAAAGAATAAACTGATTGAAAAATCTAAATTATATTAGATAATCGAGTAATATTCTTGGATACCATTTTTAGAAAACATGGTTTTTGAGGGACACAAATTTTTGACCGAAGAGATATGTATATTTAAACTTTAATAAATATAATTTATTAAATATATTGTATAAAAAATAGTTGAATAGTTGGTTATAATATATCATTATATCATGAATAACCAAAGGATAATAAAATTCATGGGTTTTTATGATAGATATATAATATTATTTTATCAACAGAACCATAAGCTTAAGTAGTATTGAAAAGCGATGATATTGTTTCTATAAAATCTTACCACTTTTTAACTTTGAACCATAATTCCCATGTTGGAAAATGAATTTACATGAATCTTTAAATTTCATAAACATAAAGAAATTAATTATATATTATTTCAAAGGTAGTATATACACCTCATGGGAAAATATAGGATCATAACATGCAATGTGCCTCAAAGGAGAAAAATTTAGGCAAAATTAGTTTAACGATATTGTAACTTTTTAAACATAAATTCCATGAATGAAATATCATATAATGGATTGGTAAATATGAATAATTTTAATTATAATAATAATATAATAAATACATGGGATTTATACACACCACACAAAAGGAATGGGTAGTGATTAAAATATGTATGTCACAGAGATAAAATGTGAGATGAAGATCCCTTACAATGAGTCTTGAATCACATTGTACTCATACAAAACACATGTATAATAAATATATATTTATTATATATATAATTATTTTTGAAAAAAAATATTATATCTAATACCACGTATACTTTTATTATGACTTTATATTACACTGTTCTTAGCAATTCTATATTAAGGATAAGCTTTGGGTAATATTCATATTCTTCTTCACATGTGAATTACTTTGATATATATTTAGTAATTATAAATATATCATTATTTAAATTTTATAAATAATGATATATATACCATGTATATTATTTATATGTTTACTAAAATAATATATTTAATATATAAGTATAAAAATGGAATACATCATCTATAGAGACAGTAGGCCGTATATATGCTTTAATGTTGCTTCTATTTTTTTACATTTTGAACGAAATTATGAAAATGTAATATATATATATATATATATATATATATATATAAGTCATTATTCAAGTATAATTATCATTTCCTATATATATTATAATTTCAATGAACTCAACCTTACGTCATTCCATGTAGTTTCTAAATGGATCACATCGCTTTGAGTGGCAGTAGTCTACACTTCCGTAGAGGAAATTATCATATTTACACTAAATGGAAAGTATAAATATATGTATGGTAAAATTATTAGGGAAGCATAAGTAAAAAATATAAATAATTTATAACATATATAAACATATATTCCATAATAATTTATAAAATGAGAGGTGTCAATAGAAAAATGAACAATCATCGTCTACTGAGGAAGTAGTTCATCTTACAAATAAACAATATGTTCATTATCCATTAAATGTATGTCTTTGTAAGTGAAGGTTTATCCTTTATAATTAGAAATTCTAAAAATATTTAGGAAATCACGCTTTTTGTAAAATAATGGAATAATACGTATTGAGATGGTGGAGAAAGAAATTAAAACAAAAGATATTGAGGGAGTGTGTTACCTCTTAATCTGGTAACTCCTTTTGGGTAGCACCAAAGGGCACCATGGTAGATTTATGAAATAAAGGAGGATTCATGGAGGAAATTAAGTTTTTTTGGAGGATATTTTGGTAGATTATATCCTATCCTATGAGGTTTAAGGGGTGTGAAGAAGTTGGAGGAGAGGATACCTTTTTATAGTGGATGAGGAGTGACACTTATAAATATTTTAATTGAGAATTCCCCCACGATTTCCATGTTGAAATTGGATCCAATAATGGACCAAATTTAATGAAATGAAGTATTCAGTAGAAATTATTCTAGAAAATATCTATTGGACCAGTTTCAAGGATGTTTTGGAAATTTATATTAATGTTTAGTCCCTTATTATTATATAATCTAACATTAATTGTTGCAAATAATTTTAGATATATTCTGTATTCTTTTTTGTAAAAAACTAAGTCAAGATTTATGATAATAATAAATTATTTGGATTCCATATATAGAATGGAATTTTATAAATTCAAGTCATATATGTTCCTGAAATTAATTTAAATTTATTCATGTCGTTGTGCCGACAATGCGAGTTTTTAATGTAAAACACCTTAAAAAGATTCCAATGTTTTTACGTTCAAATTCAATGTGAAATTGATTCCAATGAATAAAATTGGGTTTATTGATAAAAATATTATATAATTAAACATTTATATAAACATACTATATAATTTAATCTTAATAAAAAAATTAATGACAAGGTAATTTTCAACTAAAATTCAATATTTTTTCACTATTCATTAAAAAAATAAATTTCATAAAAAACAAAACAAAATAACAATAACCAATTTTTTATTTTTTTATTTCAAATATACTATTTATTTTTACATTTTAAATATATAACAATTCCAGAAAATATATTTAAAATTGATTTTTCATTATAAGGATGTAAAAATGCCAATGTAAAAAAATATTTTTCAAAGCATAAAATTAGGTTTTTTCTTTTCATATTTCTATTAAATATACTTGAGGAATATCAAAAGTATTTTATTGAATATAAAACATATATAATAAATTAATATTACTCACTAATTATAATTAATTTAATTTATTAGGGTACATAATCCTATAATATTAATAATATTATTTTCATTTATATTCAATAGGATTTCATATTCAATTCTAATCAATTGGTAATCTATGAATTCCTATTAAATTTTTCTAAACCATATATTTTTATAAATTTGTTTGTAATATTCATAACAAATAATTTAATGACTATCTAATATCTCATTTTTTTAAATGATTACATTTTAATAATATATTATTTTTATATAATACTCGTCATTTCTTGTAACACATGCGATCGAGGAATGTAAATCTTGCATGTAATGTATTCTAACCTCGGTGTTACACATAGAGAGTATTTATAATTTAGTGGTGTGTGTGGTACAAGACAACATGGTGTTACTTATAATGAAATATAGAAAAAATTGTTATAATATAAACTATTTCTAGGGTTGTGAGAAATGAAAATCAGGAAAAAGATAAAATTATTCCAAAAAATATATTACAAAAAATATTTGAGTGTTACAACCTACTTGGTCCACCATTAGTACAATAGTAGATGACATATATTTTGGTATGGAAATGGTAAAAACCTTTATATAGATATTTGATATTCTTAACATATAGTACATAGCATGAGATAATAGGTTGAGAATATGCTCGAGATGCTAGTTGATCAATATAATGGAATTTTTTATTTTTATAAAGCATGTTTGTATATTCCATTCTACGGTTACCATTAATTTATATAATATAAATCTATGACATCATCAATAATGTTATACTATATTGTATATTTTGATAATTTTTATAAGTTTCTCAGTTAATTATTCATCTACTGTTTGTTAATATATATAAGTTTTTGATTGTATATAATAATTGTGCTTCTGATATAGTGGGTTACTCGTCTAGTATCATCTTAGTGTATATTTTTATATTCATTCAATTTTTTCTCTTTCATGCTATATCTATTTTACCACTATGATATGAGTGTATAGTCTCCCCAACGTAACACATTTACACACTCACTTCTATTAGTGGACTCTGGCTTATGGGGAGGTGATATGGAAGCCATGTGACCCACTGGTTAAGGTTGGGGTTATGTGGATACCATTTGGTGATATTACAATGTGGTATGAGTATATGTTTTTTAATATATCTTAATGTTTGGGTATTATATTGGAGTCTTGGAGTTAATGGGATTTCAATTTTTTTAATCATTCTTCTGGACGTCCTTTAGTCGTACATCCGGATGGTGGTAATGACCCTGAACCAGATGTGGCAGACCTTAACCCTCTGGTTATCACTCACAATGTGAAAAATGTGTCACCTATTCCTATTACTAATATCATCCCCAACTCATAGTTCAAAGCTGTATTTCTATGTATTTTTCTGTTTATGAATGATGTTTCTTAATATGCATGGAGTATGGAAGATTTGACTTAGTAATTCAAGATGCAACATCCACCATCCTTTTTGGGGGAGAGATAACATCATGATGCTGAGTCTTGGGTCAATTCTAATATTTATATATTCATAAATATATATATGCCTCTATAGAATATGGTCTATGTTATAGCTTATATGTTATGTGATCTTTTGGAATGATTATAGGATACTGTTACGCATGAAGACCATCATAGTGATATCATGTGTGACAATTTCCTTAAACTCTTATACAAATATTTCATTCTACACACTCTGAGGGATGACCATGATAGAGTTTTTAAGAACCTACAATAGAAATAATGGTTTTTTTGTAATTGACTTTTCATTTTTATGGTCAACAATGTATCCCTCCAAATATAGTAGGTGATGAGCTTAAAACATTCGGGTGATTCAATGATGGAATAATATATTCTATCCACTTTCATGTATATGAATTTCAATTAAAAAATATCTATTATATTTAACCATTCCCTTATTATTGACTATAATTTTATGGTGGTTTATGATTCAAGTAAGGGTGGTTTGTAAACATGATATATCTTTGTTTTTTCAAGTGTGAGATAGCGTCATTTTGAGGCAACTGAAAGCGGTAGTAGCAGTCATGATCATCATGATGATAGTATCTGGATTTTTCACTAGTGTCAGAAGAGAGGACATAAAAAAACTCAATTTTACTGAGATTTTTTTGAATTTAGATGATGAAACATGATGGGGATCATCCAGCACTTCTACAAAACATTTACAATCAGTTTCAAGCAAGGTGGAATCTACACCTACTCCTCATTCAAGAGTGATGCATGTAGTATCATTCTAGAGAGGCAAATAGAATACCAATATCCATTTATGACATGATGGTAGATGCAAAATTGTTATTCTATGTCATTATTATAATCTCTAGTAGAGTGGTCATGGTCATAGTAGTTAGGTTGTGGCTTAAGGTTGCAGTATAGGCCAGTTACATGGACTCTAGCATAATCCAACGGAGTAGAGTGCCCGAACATATATTTTTAGAGGAACCATTCTAGTAGACAATAAATTTGTTTATGATTTGTTTGATAACGTCATGCCTAACTATAATATATTTTCAGAAATTATGGAGAGTTAGGATCTCCAAATTGAATACTATAGTGGTGTGACGATGCTCGACACCCTGTTAGGTATCCTATCAGAGATCATACAACAATGTAACTCTTATGTAATTAAGATTGGTGGATAAATCTTCATATGGAATATTTTTATACTCTGCATTTTGGTAATTGATCTAATCATATGGAAAGACTAGTTAGTTCCCTATCGATTACACATTAACAACTATCTTAAGTGGGTGAAATTTTTATTACCATATAGAGGTAGACATATGTATATGGAAGAATGGGATATTCTAGTGTCTCAAGCATTAAAAAAGAATAAAATAATTTTTTGTGTTAAAAATTTCATCTTAAATAACTTATTATATGATCATTGTTTAGGGACTACTAGATTATATCATGTAATGGATGAGTTTATGGGTGCCCTCCTTGATAAATTTTCGTGGAAACCTCTATAGTGAAATTTAGATATTTCCATCGATCTTACACTAAGAGAAGTACCAATGTCCATTGATCTTTATATGATGGTAGCTGTAGATATTTTGGATCTTAAGACGATGTCAGATGATCTAGTGGAAAAAGTCTTCATACACCCTAGTAATTCTCCGTTGGGGTTCACCAGTCCATTTTCCAAGAAGACGCACAGTGCCCACATATTTTTTTGTTGATTATAGATAGTTGAATAAACCTGTTGTCTACAACTGGTATCCATATACTAGAATAGAAGTAACATTTAATCATATATGAGAATATCAGGTATTTTAATAATTGATTTTAGGTTGGTGTAACACCTCATGATTATTTTAATAATTAATTTTGAATTAATTTAACCTTTTTGATATATATTATTTCACATAGCACTAAAAATAAGTTATTTTATATTAATGAACTATGCTTGGATTAACATATTCTCAAAAACAATTTAATCATTCACTACACATAACATAAATTTTAGCATTATATACATAGAACACTGAGGTTATCTACATCATGGTGTAAACAACACACAACAACAACTTCGTATGTGTTACATGCAACACATTGTTTCTACGAAACATATTTTTATTGTTAAATGAATTTGAATTATATAATTATAATTTAGACATTAAAACTAATACTATTAATAGTGATTAAATATTTTACAATACAATTCACAATGGTTTAATATAAATAAAACATATTTATAATGAAATATATAATTTTGGTAATTTCATTATATGTGTTAAACAATACTATTTTCACAAATAAACTAGTTTTCATGTCCTTATTTGAAAAACAAACAAAATTTTTTCTAGAGAAAATAAAAACATAATATGATAAAATAAACATAATTTTTATATTCATAATTTGTAAATTGTCTTATATTGAATTTTTGGGGTTTTTCTGAAAAACATCACTTTTTGGTGAATAATGCTAATATTGTATTTTAATTCAGAACTACCTTTTCGTAAAATTTATTTTTAATGTTAAAATATATTATAATTTGTATTAAATTTCAATTAGATCATAATTTTTTCAATTCTTCCATATTTATTCATTAGAATATATTTCACATTGAAATTGGGTATAAAAACATTGCCAAAGCTTCATAGGTTTTTATTTAAAACCATGTAGTGTTATACCATCAATAGGATTATTATTAAATTAATCTATTCAAAATATATGATAATAATTTATAACAATGGATTCCATATTTTGAATAATCATTACAAATAATTTTTAATATGTTCAATTATGTTTTTGACAGAAATTATTAGTGGAATTCATTAAAATTAATTACAACTATTAACAGAAAAAGTAGGTTAACAAAGTACTAATCCTTGAATATATGAACCAAAATGTCCTAGAGAAAATTCAATGAAAAGTTTTCTAGCCATTTGCAACAATTTACCTTCATCTATTGGGTTTTTTGGGTTGGTATGACTTTTTTTATTTAAAAACATTCATACACCTTTTTGTTTTCAAAAATACCAAGTGTGTTCTTTTCATTACGTATAAACGGCCACCACATATTCCACTTCTTAAAAACTATAAAACCACATAGGTTCATCCATTTTATATCTATAAAGATTCATAAAATCCCTCCCTTAAACCTTTATTCCTACCTTTGTGTAGAGTGAAATCTAAGGAATCCTTTTGGCACAAACCAAAAAGTGTTAACTAATAAATAGGTAACATCGTCTTTCAAGATCCATTATATTATTTTATTTCTCCACCCTAAAATATATTTATTTCATTCTGGTATATGAAAAAAATAGTATCGTAAATATACTAAAATATTTTTATGATAATTATTCTACCTAAACATACACACTTCTTCCAACTAATGTTTATTAATATTATTATTTACGTTTATAGAGAACAGCCTCCTCATGAAACAAAGATTGTTCATTTTTTCCATGACCATAATGGACAATATATTTATATATTTAATTAATTATATTGATTATTTATGTAATCTTATTTAATCCATTTAAAACAAATATATTTATTATTTCCTCTTACCGTAAATATGATAATTTTTTGAGAGAAGTGTAGACTATCACCCCCTCAAAGCGATGTGATTCATTCACATGCTACATGGAATGCATTTAATATAGGTTTAGTGAACATATAAGATATATATGATATAATAATTCTACATTAATAATTATATATATATACATATACATATATATACATATATTTTATCCATTCAATGGCCCGAAGGCCTTTATATTTTATTGATTTTTGATAATCCACCTTTCATGGGGTGAGGTGGAACCCTTAAAAGGCTCGTATGTGTAAGTATTACATGGAATGTAGGCCTGAGAGGAATTCACTACCTATAGGCTTCAAAAATTACTTAAAACATTGACTAAATACATAGAACTTCTCCTCCCCAGCATCTTTATCATGAATCAGCTATCCACCTTCGCATGGCTATTCGGATAGGCCATCCAGTGCATGCGCAGGCTTGTCCTGATGGCAGGTGCCATACACACACATTATTTCAATCTATGTAGCTTATTATGTGGTGAATGCTCCTTGCTCATCCACCAATAAATCATGTTCCCTCTAGGTTTTCTATTTTGTATATGCACTTATGGTGGCCTGAAGGCCTTGAGGTGGCTCGAAGGCCTTACTGGCACGATGGCTATGTGGCCTAAAGGCATTAAAGGTATTGGGGACCAAATTGGTGGTTGTAAGGCCCAAATGGGGAAAATTGTCTACTTCTATAGTTCCTTCACCATTTCCCGCTACATTACATGCTACAGTATTGAACAGTTCCTGCTAAAGTACTACAACAATGCTGCTACAGTAGCAGACAATTACGCATCTGCATGGATTTGATCCCCAGTCACTTGGATGCTCTTATGAGTCCCCACAAACCAGGCTGAGGCTCATGTGCATATATATAAATATTTTTCATTTTACTTCATTCATTCAATATGAAAATTAAATAGAAACAATGGTCATGCATACGTACGACATACCATCTCCAGGAATGGTGTATTCCATTTCATACTTCTATATTGTTTAGATTATTATTATTCACAGATACTAAATATAAATTATATTTATATAATTTTTTATATTAATTAAATCATGATATAAGTATAAAAAACAAATATATATCAAATTAATACACATGTGACGAACAATGAAGATATAAATTGAAGTGAAACCTCAACATAGGATTCTTAATAAGAGGGAAATATTAAGTCATAATCGAACCATATATTACAACACCCTGATATTTATGGATGTTTTTCCAAATAAGTTAAATATTTAATTTTGTTTTTCAATTAATTAATTCAAAAATTCCTTTAACATGGTATAAAATTGGTGTGTGATACATGAAACACCAACTTGTTATATGTTACACACAAAACAAACTTATAATACATCACGTGCAACACATTCTTTCTATAAAACAACACATTAATGATATAATTATTTAAATGTGATAATTATAACCTATCCATTAATCGTAGTAATATGAATAGTAAAAAAATTGTTATTAAATAGTGTTTATATATTTTTTAAATTTAAACATATTAATCAGGAATGATATTGTTGTCAAAGGCCTTTTATGTTTAAATATATCATTTTCTCAAATAAATAGCTTTTAATGTCCTTCTATGAAAAGTAAAAAAAATTACTTTCAAAATAATTATAAATTTATTTTTATTAATTTCAATTCATATTTCAATTCATAATTACAAAATTTTTGTGTGTGAGTTTTTGGGTTTTTAATGAGAAACATCATTTTTTATGCATAATAAAAGATACTTCTTTTTGGTAAAAAACTACATTTTTCCAATTAATTATTATTTTCATATGACATTATAATAATTTTAAGTTAAAATTAGATAAATATTAAATCTATTAAAAAAAATTAATTGACTAGAATCAATTTCCTTTGGAAATTGGATTTAAAATCTTAACAAACATCAGAATATTTTTCTACACAAAAAAGCAGCAATTTGCCTCATCTATGAGATTAGCATTTAACATACTTTTTTATTATTTGATTTTAATTTAAAAAAACAAAATTTTAAAAGAGTATTCAGTATAATATAAATATATTAAGACGAAAAAGTTATGTTTTGTCAAAAATGATTAGCAAAAATGATTAAAAAAAATCACTAAATTTAAGGAAAAATTAAGCATAATTAGGGACTAAAATTTAAAATCAAGAGCCCATATGACCTAGAGACATTTCCAATAACAATTTTATATCCATTTGTATGCCATAAATATTAAATTATTTTTTTTATTAATTTTTTATGTAATAACATGGGTACACCTAAGTTGATTTTAAAAAACCCAAGTGAGTCCTTGTTCCATCCCTCTAAATGCAACCACCTCTCCCACTTCCTCACAACTCACAAAGAACTTATGATTGGAAATACATTCCTAATACACATAATAATATCCATATATCCCAATATTAATCATATTATCCTTACCTTGGGCAAAAGGGAATCCAAGGATTACTTTTGGAATAAACCAAAAGGAGTTAGCTGATCAAGAGTTAACATCTTCTCTCAAGTCCATTCTTTTATTTTCTTTCTCAAACCCATACATTTTATTTTTTGAATAAATGTAATAAAAATCCAGTATCCTGAATATAATATGTTTTTTATGAAAAATATTCAATCTACACTTACATAAACCTCTATATAATGGATAATGAACATACTTTCTATGTGAACAGCGAACAACCACCTCACTAAATGATGATTGTTCAATTTTCCTTACCGTCACTCAAGGTGGCCGTTATGTTGTTAAATTTGTTTATATTTTTCATATATAATATTTATAATTTATTTGAGCCTAATTAATTCTTATTTATAATATACATTATTCTTTCCAACTTATGTAAATACAACAATTTCACTCGAGGAAGCGTGGTCTATCGCCCACTTAGATCGATATTATTAGTTCATACACTATGTGTATTGTACTAAGAGTGGTATTAATGAATATATATGATACATATGATATCATAAATCTGAATTAAAAAGGATATATACATACATATATATATAAATAATGTTTCGTTTAATGACTTTCTCTCAACGTGACTATCAAACTGAAATAACGTTCATCTGTACGTAGGACAAATTGTCTACGTGAATGATATTTTCAATTCCATAATGATATATTAAATAGAATATTATTAGAAAAATATAATTTATATAAATTATATTTAAATTATATTTAAAATTATGGAATAATGATACACGTATAAGGACCAATGATGTAACAAATTAAGACTCATTTGGAGAACAAAGAGAGTACTACCCGAAGTGAAACCTTAACATTGGATCATCAAAAAGAAAGTAATATTAGTTCACAACAAACAATATAGGGCACTATATATAATTATATGGATATTGAATATATTTAATTTAAATTTAAATTTATCATATAGATGGTTTGAGCGAGTACAACGTGAGGCAAGTCAAAATGTATGGGTATTTCATCTAACTTTATATTCATGTGATATACATGCTATGTTCGCCACTCCTTCCTTTGGTGCGGGGAATGTAATGAAAAAACTATATTCTATGAATATTATTTTGAAATATATGTATACTTACTCATCCATTTTATTAACTTTCATTCATGGTGTTTCATTTTCCATAGATACCATATCATAAAAAATGTTTTGTTCGATTTTCTTTTTTCGAGGCTCTTTTTTTTATGCACCTAAACTCTTTCCGAGGTTTGTATAATAACATTTTATATGAAATATCATGGATAAACATATTTTTATGATATTTTATGGTTCATTTAATTTAATATTCTTACATGGAGGTTATGGAACCAATTTACCATGTTATAAGAGTATATTGAGACAATCTCATCGCTTTTCGAGATAGTTTAAATTTATGCCTCCATGGATGAAATATTTTGATACATAGTTCAAGAATACTAATTGGTTTCCTAATAATATATTTATATCTGATATAAAAAAGTATTAGTACTATTTTTCAACTCTTGGGTACTTAATATAACATTTTTAAGTAAAATCGGATTGTCTTCCTCTCTGATCGGTAATCTATTGAATTCAAAAACCATGTTTTCAAAAATGATTTCATAAACCTTTTAAAAAATGTTATCAAAATTTATTTGAAGAATATTTTCAATTAAAAGGTATCTTAAAAATGTGTTATTGTTTGAAAATATCACTTTAGATGTTTTCAAATCTATTTTTAAAGAATAGGTTTTTCAAAAAGGTTTTAGTTTTAAAAATAGTTTTTAATGTATAAGGGATATTTAACCCAATATTTGTTTTAAAAGATAGTTCAGAATTATATACAATTTAATATAATATCAATTAGTGTCACTCATCTCTTTATGAAGAATATATTCTATGTTTCAGTTCATTCTATTTCACTAAATGTATTATTTTTTGATGACCTGATGATTATAGAACCAATTTCACATTCATGAGTTATATAAATTCGAAACCTGCTTCTTTTCATGTGATATGTTAATGATGAAATTATAATGAGACCCATAACATTCCAAATGGTATTATATGATTAAATTTTAATAATAATCATTTCATTTCATGGGTTATGATATTATTATTTATGATCGGGTGGCACATGTATGGATAATTTCATTATGAGGTATTTGGGACCTATATCTAACTCCAATACATTGAGTACTAATTAACATCTCATTAGATAAACTAAGATCGTCTTGAGAATGATACATGACTATTGTGATGTCCATGGTATTGAACCATGACAACCGAGATGGTATGACGAGTGGAATCATACTACCAAGATAGCCAAGGGAATGAAATATGACTACCAATATGGTATGGGCGGTGAAGCTATACTACCAAGATGGTCTTGGAATTGATGCCATGAATATTATAGAATTCAGGTTACATGATTTTTTGTTTTCCATAATTCCATATTTCATTCCTATGTTATGATTTCATGGATTAGGTTCTATATTTCTTTATAATTAATTTCTTATTAAGTACTATGATTTATGCCATGATTCATGTATATGATATTTTATATGAGGGTATGATATTCTCATTCCATGATCATGTACTCTTATGCTTCTGTACATATTTATTCTTACATGTCTCCCTTGTTTACCCTTTCTGAGGATTTGACTTCACCATTTTTATGTTTCCTCCCCTAGGTTATAATGATATTTATTATGTTCGATTATTCTAAGAAGGGTTATATTCTAGAAGAACCTATTAGGGTATAATGTGACTCATTTCTATACAAGTGTTTATGTTTCCAGGTTTCTAATGGCACTATACTAGTATGGTCTTCATGTGTAGGTTTGTATAATGTTTTATGTATTCCACAAAAGAAATGAAATATTAATATATGTCAACACTGTGTCATTATATTTGGTATCATAGGAAAATAATACACAACCACTTGAGACTAGGACAAAAACATTAGTGATAACCATAAGAACATATCTCTGGATAGTCAACATTTAATAATATATCCAATAAATTTGGTAACGGATATTTTAATTGTTTTCCTAGAAATAATTCCCCATTGGGATTCAACAGGTTGATGTGGAAATGGAATATATGTACCTAGGGGTAACAACTCCAACAAGATATTATAGGCCTGACTCGGGGTAATCAGGTACATGACAATGGGCCTTACTTGACACCCTTTTTGACACTCCCATGGTATATTCTTTGGAAATTCAAAAACTATTTATGAACCATTAGGAAGGATTTAAATAGATTTTGTCTATGAATAACGCAGGATAAATCTATGCTGTCATAGATTATGAATGGTGTCATAATTGATACATCCTATAAGTGAATTATCATGATTAGGCGTTTCCTTATTATTATAACTATTTATTACATTATGCTTTTTGTTTTAGTAAATGAATATAACCTAAAAAACCATTTTATTGGTGATTACGAGGAACAATGCAACATTTTTTCTCATATGAAACTGAATTCTATGGGTCAATAATAAAAAAGATTTTTGTTATTCTCACATAGCTTTCTCATGCTATGAATCATGGTCGAATTCAAAATGAGAAAAACAGGGGACAAAATTCTATTGAGTTTTTTCATGAGTCAATAGCCACAATATTTTAGATAGTCTTCTTTTCCACTTTTTTTTTGAATAATGGATTAGTACAACTAAAATTGTATTCTCCATTATTTAGTGTTTAGAGCATGTGAAATTCATTCTAAATATTTATTGGTTAGATAGTGAAGCAGATCAATGGTGGACTCAAATCGTGAATACACGGAAGTAATATGAGATTGATTCTATGGAATGTAATGAGCTCAAGAACATATTTTTATATAATAATTTTACTCATATTCTCATAAAATAAGGAATAATATTTCCTTGATTTTATGAAAAGGGATGATGGATCTGTTGGTACATATGAGGCTAATTTCATGAGAATTTCCTATTACTCATCAGGAATTATCATCCCACCATAATGTAAAGTTGTAAGGTTCTTCGGTTTCATACGTAAAAGTCATGAAGGGGGATTTAAATAAGCTACTCTATTAGCTATGAATATATTTTGTATTGTGTAATAAATATTTTTATGGAGTTTGGGGTCACGTCTCAATCTCATGGTTTTGACATGAAGAGGTACATATAGTTTAATGGAAAATATGAAACCCATGAATAAAAGAGGATGAGAATTCTTTTATTCGTTATGTGTGAGATATTTCATAGACAATATTTATATATGGGGTCTAATAAATGTTTTATGTGAGTAAAGGTACATCATTGTGCAATTGATTTCAGCAGTGATTGAAAAATGTTACCTAACATTGAGAATATGGATGAAAATACATAGAATACCCATCCCATGATTCAGTGCTACATGTGTAAGGTGAAATGAAATTATGCTAACCATAGTCCAAACCCAAGGGCTAGTGATGAAGATCAACTTCAGTGTCTTCTTGATATTAGGGATAAGGGTAAACCTCATTCAATGAATATTTTTTATTAGGGATATGATAATAATGTGATGAAATGTATACTTACCATCCACTCTATATACGTGTGTGAGGATAATTTCAACGATCTGAAGAGAAAGTAGTGATGTGGCTCTATTTTTACATAGTTTTTCCAAATCTTTTTACTTAATTTTCAATGATTTAATTAATTATTTTATCATTTTGTACTAAATAATTGTACATTTGTATTTTTATAATTAAATTTGTCAATTAATCAATTTTTATAATTAATTGTGTGTTTTTAGTATTTAAAATAATAATTTTAATCTTACTAAACTAATCTACTTAAATTATGTTCTTTTTAGTTTGGTTAATTTTAATATGCTTGACTTTTTAATAAGTTAATATCTATGATAAATTATTATTTAATCAATGTAATTATGTTTAATTAACTTAGACATTATTTTAATATTTTATATATTATTTTAGATACATTAGAATATTTAAACATTATTTATTAATGTGTTTTGTCATCTCTCTAATCATTTAAATAAATAATTTGTGTTTTTAATTAAATTAAATAGATCTCTTTTAATTTTATGTGTTCAAATAGTTAATTAATTAATTAATTTAGAGTTTTTAAACATTAATTATATTATTTTATGTATTCAGTTTAATTATTAAATCATTTTCTTTTGGTTTTTTTCTACCGGTGAGGTAGACATTAAATTGCGGTAACCGCCTTACCGTTAGACTGCATGCCCTAAACCTCATTGTTTTGTCGATGGTCCACTTTTCTTAATTTATTTTAATAACATGTACCCTTTTATTTTAGTTTAGTAATGGTGATTATTTTAATTTTATTTGCGATAGTGTCTTAGTTTCAGCTTAAGTCCACTGTTACCATGTTCCCTGCACCTCACTATCACTTCGCTATATACCAGAGACCATATTGGTACTGGTAGCTTCTTCTTTTATTTTGTAACGGTGAACCTTTGTCATAACGGTAACCTTTTATTTATTCTACCAGTGACCTTACCAAAAGCATCCTACTGGTAGTCTTTACGACTTTTTTCCATTAGTGACCTATATTTTAATCTACCAGTGATTATTTAATTTTATACTAACGGTGAGCTTATTATATCATAACGGGAATTCTTTTTTATTCTGTACCGGTGACTTTTTTTGTTTTTCTCCAGTGACCAACATTTACTCAGTCGACTGGTGACCTCCTTTTATTTTAAATTAATGGAATAATTTGATGTTTATTTAATATTGACTGTTTTTCAGCACCTCGCCTTTACATTATTTTTATTACTCTCACAATTCAGATCATTCATTTAGTACCTCACCATTAGCATATACCTCACTCATGTTACCGAATAACAGTGACCATGCACACACAGTTTTCACACCGCACCATTAGACCTCTCAATATTTTATTTCCAACCACACCGTATTATTACTTCTCACCGTTCCTCTTACCCTACAGTTAAACTTCAATTTTTAATCCTCACTGTTAGGATATTTCGCCTCTTTTTTTCACCATTACTGTTCCAAACCCAAACCTCACTGTTACCCAACTTCTCTTTTTGCACTGAACTCTTCACTAGTTATGGAGATTAAACTATTCTTTTATTTCTAGGAGTTCCAACCGCTGGAGGTGTCCGCATGTTAGAAGATGACGTTTATTTGCTGGATTCTGTTGCCACACTAAGGAGGATCTGAAGCCTATGTTTCTTTAGAAATCCAAGGTGGCTGAGTCGAGCCATCTGAAGATGAGGACGCTGCCAAAAGAATTTTGTGAGCTGATTCTCGTGGTTGGAGGGGTTGTGAGTATGAGGGAGAGCCGCTGACGAAGTCACCGTGAGGAGAAAGACTCAGGTCCCTCGGTCCGTCGTTGAGGAGAAGGAGTGCACTGCGCTGAAGAGGGTCGACCCGCTGTATGCGGTTGCTGTAAGCCCCTGGAGGTATGTGGCATCATACCAGCTACTTCGAGGGGGTCTGCCGATACTGTATGTATCTAGAAGGAGCCAAGCTGAGCTAGAGCCACTGACTGAGCTAGAGCCACCGACCAATGCTGAGGAAGAAGAAGACCTCTTCCCTGTTGTGTGCCGATTTGGGGAGTATGAATGAGTTAACCAAAAATATTAAATAATAATATAATTATAATAAAATAAAAGTAAAATAAAGAGGAAGGAAAATAATAATAAAAGTAAGGTAAAGTTAAAAGTAAAGTTAACTTTACATAAATGTAAACATTATATAAAAGTAATCTTTAACTAAGTCAAATAAATATAAAATAATTTATTAATGTTATAATATAAACAATTATAATTTTAATAAATAGATAAATTATAAAAAAAATTTAAAACTAAATTAATAATAAATGTAAATAATAAATTAATACACCATTAATAGTGTAAATATAAAATTTAAGAATATTTATAAGTAAACTATAAAATATAATTATAAATATTTAAAACTTATATATTAATTCTATTTTCTAATTTAATATAAACAAATTAATAAACTAATTGAACAATTTAATTTCTAAAATTGTAATTACAATAATGATAATTAATATAGTACTAATAAAATTTTCTAATATGATCTAAGTAATAAATTTGTAATTACTTCTATAATTATGACGTAAAATTTAATAATTTAGTTAAAAATAATAAAATTAATAACATAGTAACTATAACTATTAACTTAATTTAATTAATAAATTCATGATAAATTTATCACCTTAGTATTATTATGTGAGTAATTTTATAAATAATATAAAAATAAATAACTATCAATTAACTTTAGCTAATTATTAACGAGTAAAAATTAACATTTAACATTAATAAGAACCTTTTTTTATTTCTTGCTTCTTTTTTTAAGTCCTTGCCTTGATTATTTAATTTTTTAGGTTCATTCAAAAGACAAAAACATGTCTAGGTACATTCAACTAACTCAGTGGAAGTTAGTTATGTGAGAAATTCTAGCGCGATGTGCTTGTCGTAAAAAAAGCACCTTTTGCAGTACGTGGGTGAAGAACATTGTGAAGTTGGTGGTGGTCGAGAGGTGACGTGTAGAAGATGACAGAAGGAACATAAGCAGAGAAATCAACTTAATGAACGAAAATTTCATTCACTGGGGGCATTCATTCATAGAGATACATTCACACATTTACTCAGAGAAGATCAAGAGCAGCAGAGACGATCCTGAGTAGTGCAGTCCTGGAAATTAGGAGCAATGCATCCTTAGGGAGTTATTTATCCCTCATATTTTAAATTTTAGCTCTCTATTTCGATAATTTTTCCTATTACTATAGTGATAATGAATATTATAGTTAGTTAAGTGTCCTAGTTCGGGTAGAGTACTAGCCATACTGGTAACATTTCGTCCTTTTCACTTATCACTATAATGTGTTTAGAATTGATCGGCGAGATAAGTTCTAAGTACATACATCTGTTTTGAACCACAATACTGAATTTCATTCACCTACAATCATTCGGCGAGTTTTAGTGTAGAACATTTTTCTAAAACCATTAAATTAAAATTGAAAACATTAGTACTCATGGCGAGGGTGTACTGTTGACTTTAAATATTATTTTTATGAATTTGAACTTCTTTGGAGTGGCGAACTCAAAGTTGTACAATTTCTGTGACTTAACTCATGGAGATGGAAGTGAGTTTCCTTTATGAAATGGTACAATGCAGTATTTTTACTTGAATAGGAGAAACAACTTAATCCAGTAGACTTGAATATTCCCTTAGCACTCATCTCTGTTGTCTTTTATCATCATTTTTTGTATTTGGTTCTTCTTATTATTAGTTTCTCTCTGTTTAGTAAAGGTTAGTACAAAATTTAAAAGAAATGTGTGGTTATATTTTTTAGTTTTTTAAAATAGAAAAAAAATAAAAAAATATAAAAATCTACCTCACAGCTAACTAAAGTGAGGTTTTTAGGAAAGATTTGGTTAAAAATTATCCATCCCTATGGGTTCGACCCTGCTCACCACAAATACAGTAGTAAGTAGGAGATATAAATAATTAAATTTGATCATCTCCAATGATAGTTGAGGTCATGTTTTTGGTGCCGCTGTCGGGGAAGGCATGAGCCATTTCTTACTAAAAAAACACATATATAATATTTTAAAAAATTGAATTGAAAAATTTTATAAATTATAAAATAATTTCTTGTTCACTGTTAAAACATTATCACTTTTTGTGGTTAAGCCTCAAAAATCACATACTGCATGAGCACTATTTCCACCATTAAAAAATTTGATCCACTGAATCCTTAGTTAGATAAACATATCACTACTCTTAGGAAAAATAGAAGAAAATATGAAATGGAAAACACAGAAAATAGAGTTCCTATACATCAAGGCTTCCAAAACCAACATGACCTATTAGAGAATGAAAGACCTAATACAAGGGAGTTTCAACTTCATTATGTGTAAAGTAACTCATTATCAATTAGGCTTAGTCCTAGAGCTCGAAACTATGAACTAAAACAATCAAATATTTCTCTGCTGCCTTCATTCAATGGGCTATCTAATGAAGACTCTTTATCCTTCAGTACAGTTTTCTAAAATATTGTGCATCAACTTCCCTTGTTAGGAGTTACAGAGGATGATATTAGGATGAGATATTTTCCCTTTTTCCTTAATAGGAATGCGATAAATTGGTTTTCGAGATTAGATGACATGATTTTTAGAATTGGGATCAAGTTTACATCTCTTTTATTGTTAAATTTTATCCCCAAATATTAAAAAGTGAATTGATAACTAATATATCTATTTTTTACCAAGAGGATGGAGAAGCCTTCCATTAAGCATGATATATATTTAGTGACCTACTTAGGATGTGTCACCATCATCAACACCCATCTCATCTTCTTATGGGCACCTTATATGAATGTCTTTCCTCCTCTAGTCAGAACATAGTTGATCAAGCTGTTGGGGGTAATTACAATGATAATACTGATGAGGAGATAAGACAATTTTTCAAAAATTTGTCCCTTAATTCTCAACATAATAATTCAAGATGAAAGTGAGTCAATAGGAATGTTAATACTGGTTCAGGAGCTGATACTCAAAGTCAACTGGCTGGAATCCCCAGCCAACTTCAAACATTAATGAACCAGAATTCAAAACAAACTGTTAATCAAGTTAAAAACTAGAACCAGTATCAGTCTCTTAGACAGTAGTGAACTCAATGTGGTATGTTTAGGCACTCTGAATTTTTTTTTCCTAATGTTGATTTAACTGCCCAACAACCTGAAACCTTAAACATTGTCAATTATGGTCCTAGGATTCCTCCAAAAAAGATCCATTCTCAATCAATTATAACCAAGGCTATAGGAACCATCCAAATCTGTTGTGCAAGGATCAAGGTATTATTAAGCAACAAAGTGCCCCTAATTATCAGAACCAACCGAGACCAAACATTCAAAATCAAGAAAGGGGGGAGTCTCAAAAAACACAAGGAAATAATGATAATCAAATGTCTTCTAAATTAGATCAGATCTTGAATAAAATAAATTCACTTGAGGAAAGGTACATGACTCAACTTAATAAATAGAAAAATCAATATGAGTGAGACAATATGCAAAATGATGTGAGAATGATGAACATGGAAACACAGCAAGGCCAAATTTTAGAGATTTGACTTCTGGGGATAACGGTAGGATGTCTAGTAAAACTGAACATAATCCTAAGGAGAATATTATGGTTGTCGTTACAAGGAGTGGGTTGAATACTCAAACAGTTGCTGAAAAAACTGTAAAAAATGCCCAAAATGAGAATCTGTTTGAATATAGAAATGAAAATATGATTTGTTCAAAATCTGGAAATTTATAGGAAAATGTTGAAAATGGTGAGAATCTGAACCGGTCACCTGGATCTCAAACTGAAACTTCACTTAAAAATAAAAAGAATAAAGGAAAGGAAAAAGTTCTGGTAGAGGTGAGGGATAGACCCACTGTTCTAAAAAAGTTTTCCCCGCCCATCCCATTCCCTAAGAAACTGAAACCTCAAAGTAACACTAGGGATGAACTTCTTCAGTTCTATAGTCTTCTGTCCAAGCTTCAAGTGAACATTCGTTTTATCCAAGCATTAATTCAAATCCCATCATATCTGAAACCCTTAAAGAAAATTGTTTCAAATAAAAATTCCCTTGAATAATTTGCTACCTACGGCCTCATTGAAGAGTGAAGTTTTTTACTTCAAAATAAAATCCCACCTATATTGAATGATCCAGGAAGCTTTCTCATCCCTTGTTCTCTAGGAAATTCTGGTCAGCTGAACTGTCTGTACAATCTAGGTGCTAGAATTAACTTTCTCCCATACTCTTTGTTTCGATAGTTCAGGTTGGGTGATCTTCAACCCACCACAATTATTCTGCAATTAGCTAATAGATCATTCACTCATCCTATGTGTAGGGTAGATGACTTGTTAGTTGGTGTTGGGAAGATGTTTTTTCTTGTAGACTTTCTTGTTCTGGATATGGAGTGTGATCAAGAGGTAACTATCATCCTGGGTAGGCCCTTATTGGCCACAGGTTGTTCTATCATAGATGTGTCAAAGGGTCAACTGTTTTGAAAAATTGGTGAACAAGAAGAGGAGTTCGATGTTTTTAAAATTATTAAAGAACCAACTTATTCTGAAAGCTGTTCAAAAATACTGTTCTTTGAAGCTGAATGTTCTTACAAAAATGAAATTGAACTCATTGAAGTATCTGAAAAACAATCCTCTGTTGAAGAAGATAATTGTGAAGTAAAAAATCTTATTGAATTTGTTTTAGAAACTGATAATTCTGCTATAACAACCAATCTAGAAAGTCTTCCAGAACTGGACAACTGTCCAGTTTCTACTGTTGGAGAGTACTCTATTTCTGAACGTAGGACCATTATGAGTGATTTTGAGGGTGTTTCTTTCAACAACAACCGTGATGAGAACTTTGATGATACATAAGTAAATTTTATAGACCAATTTGATGATACTGCATTGATAAACCTGTTGAAATATGATCTGGAAAGTCTAGAAAGTTTACTATCAACTTTGGAAAGCTGGACAGTTATCTCTGAATCTGAGCTTGAAATTGAAAATATTTCATCATTTAAAACTCCTTAAAAGAAATATGTTGAAATTATTGGACCTCCTAGGCCTAAGATTCTTCCACTTAGTGTTTAGCCACTTGTTATTGAACTTAATCCACTCCCTGGTCATCTGAAATATTCATTCTTGGGTGAGAATTCTACTTTGCCTGTCATCAGTTCTACTGAACTTAATGAAAACCAAGAGAAAAGAGTTTAAATGTGTTGAAAAACTTTAAATCTGCTATAGGAAAGACAATACCTGATATCAAGGGTATTAATCCCTCATTCTATATGCACAAGATTCATATGGAGCCTAATCATATGCCTAAGGGAGAATGTCAAAGAAGATTAAATCCAAAAATGAAATAAGTCACGGTATAGGAAGTGATAAAATTGTTAGACACTGTAATGATTTAACCCATTTCTAATAGTTCTTGGGTCAGCCCTGTCCAGGTTGTTCCCCAGAAGGGAGGTTTCGCTAGTATTAAAAATGAAAATAATTATGAAGTCCAAGATAGGAATTCCACAAAATGTAGAGTTTGTATTGATTATATGAAGCTTAATACACACACTAGGAAATACCATTTTCCTATTCCCTTCCTTGAAAAAAATGTTTGAGAGTCTAGATGGAAATGAATTCTTCTGTTTTCTGGATGGGTATTCTGGTTACAACCAGATCCATGTTGCTTCAGATGATCAAGAGAAGACCACTTTCATATGGCCCTTTGGGACATTTGCTTACCGGTGGATGCCCTTTGGGTTGTGTGGAGCTCCAGCCACCTTTCAAAGGTGTATGATGGCTATTTTCAGATATTATTCAAAGAACCATTGATGTTTTCATGGATGACTTTTCTATAATGGGGAGTACTTTTGATACTTGATTAGTAAATCATGATCTAGTTTTGGATAGATGCATCGAAACCAACATTTTGCTTAATTGGGAGAAATGTCGATTCATAGTTATAGAGGAAATTGACCTTGGTCATAAATTGTCAAAGACAGGTTTGGACGTTTATACCACCAAGATTGATGTTAATCAGAAACACCCACCTCCTGAAAATGTTAAAGGTGTTAAAAGTATCTTAGGGCATGCCGGTTTTCACAGGATATTCATAAAAGATTTTTTCTAAAATCACAAAGCCCATGTGTTCCTTACTGGTAAAGGATGCACCATTTAAAATTGATGAAAACTGTTTGAAATCATTTAATCTGCTGAAGGAAAAACACACTTCATCACCCATCATTATTGATATAGATTGGAAGTTGCCTTTTGAACTTATTTGTGATTTTAGTGACATGGTTGTAAGTGTTTTATTTTGATAGAGGATAGATAAGAAGTTGTCTGTGGTTTATTATGCTAGCAGATTATTAAATGAATCTCAATAAAATTATACCACTTCTGAAAAAAACAATTTAACTGTTGTGGTTGCTCATGAGAAGTTTAGACAGTATCTATTAGGCTTAAAAGTCAACATTTTCACTCACCATTCTGCTTTGAAATACTTTCGGACTAAAAAGGAAACAAATACCATGCTAATTAGATGGATTCTATTGTTACAGGAGTTTGATTTAATGATTAGGGAAAATCAGGGAGATGATAACTTAGTTGCTGACCATCTTTCTAGATTACATTACACCTAATGTGTTGATCCAAGGGAGATCAATTCTTCCATTCCTAATGAAAAACTCCTATCTGTTTCTGTTATGCATTCTGCATGGTTTGCAGATTTTTCCAATTTTCTAGTAGCATGAGTCCTTCCCAATGATCTGTCTAACAATCAAAGGAAGAAATTTATTTTTGAACTTAAATGTTATCTTTGGGATGACACATTATTATTTAGGAGATGTGCCGGTTTTATCCTTAGGAGGTGTGTGCCTGAGGAAGAGATGCTTCCAATTTTTGAAATTTGTCACTCTTCACCTTGGGGAGGTCACCATGGTGGTGAAAGAATTGCTCAGAAAGTTCTTTAATCTAGTTTCTATTGGTCTACTCATTTTAACGATGAAAGATGTTTTGTGGTTGGTTGTGATAGGTTTCAGTGGTTGGGAAATGTGGTTAGAAAGCAAGAGTTACCCCAGAAAGGTATTTTGGAGGTAGAAAACTTTGATGTATGCAGTTAAATTTCAAGGGTTCATTTCCATCATCTCATGGAAATGAGTATATTCTTGTTGGTGTGGATTATGTATCTATGTGGGTTGATGCAGCTGCTCTTCCAATCAATCAACCAAATAGTGTGATAAAATTTGTGAAAAAGAACATCTTTACAATATTTGGAGACCCAAAGGATTTTATTACTGATAATGGAACACATTTTAAGAATTAAAAGTTTAAGGCTTTGATGGAAAAGTATAGTTGTGTTCATAAAACTGGAACTCCTTATCATCCACAGTCTAGTGGACAAGTGGAAATTCCAAATAGAGAACATACACAAATACTTGAAAAAACTATTTCAAATTCTACAAAAGTCTGGTCACTCAAACTGGATGAAGCTTTATGGGCCTATAGAACTACCTTTAAGACTCTAATAGGTATGTCTCCTTATAGGTTGTTGTTTGGGAAATGATGTCATTTACCTTTGGAGTTGCATCACAAGTCGTATTGGGCAGTTAATGCAATGAACTTGGATATTAAGAGTGCTGGTGAGAGGATATTTCTTAAGCATAGTGAGCTTGATGAGATTAGGAGAGATTCTTATGATAACTGAATGATTTACAATTAGAGGACCAAAATCTTTCATGATTCTGTCATTCAAACCAAAGATTTCAAACATGGATAGAAGTTTCTTCTCTTTAACTCTAGATTTAAACTTTTTCTTAGAAAGGTGAAGTCCAAGTGGTCTGGACCGTTTACTATTTTGAGAGTCCTCAAGAATGGAGGTGTATAAATCATTAGTGAAGAAAATAAACCCCTTTTGTTCAATGGGAAAAGAGTAAAGCTATATTTTTTGGGACAGCCAAAGGGCTTGGCTGCCTTCACATTTTATGAATGTTGATCTTAAATAAAGTCTAGTTGAAGACTATAAACGTAGCACTGCTTGGGAGGAAACCCATGGTTTTTGTTTACTTATTTTCTTGATTTCAATTTTTGACATTTAATATGTTTCTGGTCTGTTATACTCTGTGATATTTTTTCTATTGCTCAATCCTGGTTCTTATTTTAGGATTTCAAAGTGTGTTGTTGTTCTGTCAACTAATGGGTGGAATTTCCATGCTGGAGGATTAATGAAGACACTTCATTTTTGGGAAGTATTCACTTTCTGCATTTATTGCCTTCTCAAGTGTGATTTAATATATTTTTTTGATTTAATAAATTCTACTGCATGTCATTGTATTAGAGAGAGAAAAAATTTCTTCTTGCGCCTCATTTTGAGAATTTGTAGCTCATTGATAAAATCATTCCACTATTTGAATTTAATTGTGGGGTGGTACATGTAGAGTTTAAATTTTGTTTCATTGAAATTTTTTTGGTTGATGGGTGTTTATCATGCATCATTATACTTTATTGATAACCCATTTGAACTAAATCTATTAACTTGCTACACCCTTCTCATTATTCACCCACAATAGTTACATGAAACTATTTAAACTACAATGAAAATTTTTATCACTGCATTTGAATGGTAATGTATGTACTTGTTAAATGAACCTGCTGTATGTTAATTTTTGTGGAAAACATACATGTTGAAATATAATGAGACCCTTATACATTTCATTAATCTACTTAATTGAAAATCTGTTTTGAACATTAATTGATTAATTGTTTTTCTCCATATTTAGAAGTCAACATTGGGGTCAATGTTGGTTTTTAATTATGGGAGAGGGGGTCAATTATTGATTGTGCTAAAATGTGCTTTATTGAAATTCTATCAATTCCCACTATAATTTAAACTTCCTTGTAAAATTGATTAAATTTTTTCAAAATTCATGCATAATTTTATGATTTACACTATACTCAGTTGGGTATTTCCTTCGGACAAGTTCCTTTTGATAGTTAATAATTTCTTTCAACCGGAAATTGATGAGTTCAGATGATTGCTGAGTGGTTTTTCGTAGTGATTTTATTGAAATTTGTTCTATGAACTACTTCTTAAAGTGATATGGGTTACATGTTTATAGAGTTATGTCATACCCTTTGGAACTCGAAGTTTGATTCTAATTCTAGGGGCCTAATTATTTTCTATTAGTTTTTAAAATTAATTGCTTTAATGAGCCAATGTAAATTAATTTTATATAAATCTTTTGAAACTGGAGTAATTTGGGCATCTGGGATCCCACGATGAGTTTCTGAGACCCTAGATACTTGGTGTGTTTCAGTTAATTAAAAGCCCTCTGTACACCTTGAATAAGTGCATTGCACAGTGCTTATCACATTGATATAAGGTTGGGGAAAAATAAATAAACTGTCTTTGGTAAAAAATGATCTCATTAAAGTGAGGGGAATGATGAATGACAAATGAATAAGGGGTCAATTGGATTATATGAAAATCATTTTTGTTGTATCATTGAGGTGATTCACAAAAAAACTTAATTATTTGCGATACCATGGTGAGAAATTCAAAGTACAAAGTTCTTTTGTTAATGACTTAAATCCATTGATATTTTATTTCCTGCCATTCTTGGATTTAGAACTTATTCCTGATTTGAAGTTAGTCACTATGTTGTATCACATATGAGGCATGACATCCTCTTTAATGGATAGTCTTTTTGTTCTTATTTACCTTTGAGTATTTGTTATGATAAATATTCATTTGAGTAAATAATTTTCATTAAGCCTTTTGTTATTTATTGTCCTCTGTTTTGAGTGTTGGACATGTTACAATTTTATCTTAATCATAAATACCTTTTACTATTTTTAATAGATAATAATGCATGGGATTGTTTGAGGATAAAAAATGCTTAAGTGTGGGGGAATTTGATGTGGCTCGATTTTTACATAGTTTTTCCACGTCTTTTTACTTTATTTTTAATGATTTAATTAATTATTTTATCATTTTATACTAAATAATTGTACTTTTCATTTTTTATAACTAAATTTGTCAATTAATCAGTTTTTAAAATTAATTATGTATTTTTTGTCTTTAAAATAATAATTTTAATCTTCCTAAAATAATCTACATTAATTATGTTCTTTTTAGTTTTGTTAATTTAAATCTACCTGACAATTTAATAAGTTAATATCTATGTTAAACAATTATTTAATAAATGTAATTATATTTAATTAACATAGACTTTATTTTAATATTTTATCTATTATTTTATTTACATTAAAATAATTTAACATTATTTATTAATGTGTTTTTTCATCATGATAATTATTTATGTAAATAATTTGTGTTTTTAATTAAATTAAATAGACCGCTTTTAATTTTATGTGATCAAATAGTTAATTAATTAATTAATTGAGAGTTTTTAAACATTAATTATATTATTTTATGTAATCAGTTTAAATATTAATTCATTTTCTTTTGGTTTTAGTCTACCGGTGAGGTAGACTTTAAATAGAGGTTACTGCCTTACTGTTGGACTGCATGTCCTGCACCTCATTGTTGTGTCGCTGTTCCTCTTTTCGTAATTTATTTTAAGAATAGTGACCCTTTTATTTTAATTTAGTAATGGTGATTATTTTAATTTTATTTGTGATATTGTCTTAGTTTCAGGCTAAGTCCACAGTTACCATGTTCCCTGCACCTCACTGTCACTTCGCTGTATACCAGAGACCATATTGGTTCCAATAGCTTCTTCTTTTATTTTGTAACGGTGACCCTTTGTCATAACATTAACCTTTTATTTATTCTACCAGTGACCTTACCTTATGCAACCTACTTGTAGTCTTTACTACTTTTTCCATAAGTGATCTCTATTTTAATCTAACAGTGATTATTTAATTTTATACTAATAGTGAGCATATTATATCCTAACAGTGATTTGTTTATTTTGTACCAGTGACTTGTTTTGTTTTTCTTCAGTGACCCACATTTACTCAGCCCACCGGTGACCTCCATTAATTTTAAATGAATGGAGAACTTTGATGTTTATTTAATATTGACTGTTTTTCTACTCCTCACCGTTACTTTATATTTATTATTCTCACCATTCAGATCTTTCATGTTGTACCTCAACGTCAGCATATACCTCACTGATATTACCATATAACAGTGGCATTGTGCACACCCATTTAACATCGCACCGTTATCCCTCTCAATAATTTTTTTTTCAACCTCACCGTATTATTACTTATCACAGTTCCTCTTTCCCTACAGTTAAACTTCAATTTTTCACCCTCACCGTTAGGATATTTCTCCTCTTTTTCTCACCGAACTGTTCCATACACAATCCTCTCTGTTACCCAACATTTATTTCCACACTGAACTCTTCACTGGTTTTGGAGATTAAACCCTTCTTGGAATGCTAGGAGTTCCTGTCGCTGGAGGTTTCCACTGGTTGGATGTTGATGTTTCTTTGCTTGTTTCTGTTACCACAATGAGGATGATCTGAAGCCTATGTTTCATTGGAAATACAAGGAGGCCAAGTCGCACCATCTGGGGATGAGGTCACTGCCAAAAGAGTTTTGCGAGCTGATTGTCGTGGTTTAAGGTGTTGTGAGTACGAGGGAGAGCCGCTGGCGGATTCACTGCGAGGAGAAAGACTCAGGTCCCTCTGTCTGCTGTTGAGGAGAAGGAGTGCACTGTGCTGGAGAGGGTCTACCCCTGTCTGCGGTTACTGGATGCCGCTGGAGGGAAGTGTCTTCGGACCAATGACTTCGAGGGTGTCTTCTGCTGCTGTATGTATGTAGAAAGAGCCAAGCTGAGCTGGAGCCGCCGACTGAGCTGGAGCCGCAGAATGATGATGAGGAAGAAGAAGACATATTCCGTGTTGTGTGCCTATATGGGGAGGAGGAATGAGTTAACAAAAAAAAATTAATTAATAATATAATAATAATAAAATAAAATTAAAATAAATAAAAAGGAAAAAATAATAAATGTAAGGTAAAGATAAAAGTGAAGTTAACTTTACATAAAATTAAACATTACATTAAAGTAAACTTTAACTAAGTCAAATAAATATAAAATAATTTATTAAGGTTATAATTTTAACAATTATAATTTTAATAAATCGATAAATTATAAAATAATATTTAAAACTAAATTAATAATAAATGTAAATAATAAATTAATACACCATTAATAGTGTAAATATATAATTTTAGAATAATTATAAGTAAAATATAAAATATACCTATAAATATTTAAAAAATATGTATTAATTCTAATTTCTAATTTAAAATAAACTGATTAATAAATTAAAGAAGCAATTTAATTTCTTTAACATTAATTACAATAATTATAATTACTGTAGTAATAATACAATTTTCTAATACTATCTAATTTATAAATTTTTAATTACTTCTATACATATGATGCAAATTTTAATAATTTAGTTAAAAATATTAAAATTAATAACTTATTAAGTACAAATATTAACATAATTTAATTAATAACTTATTGATAAATTTATCAACATAGTATTATTAAGTGGGTAATTTTATAAATAATATCAAAATAAATAATTATCCATTAACTTTAGTTAATTATTAACGAGTAAAAATAACATTTAACATTAATAATAAAATTTTTTTCTGTCTTGCTTCCTTATTTATGTACTTGTATTGCTTATTTAATTTTTCAGGTTCATTCAAAAAACAAAAACATGTACAGGTACATTTAATTAACTCAACAGATGATATTTATGTGAGAAATTATTACGCGACGTGCATGTCGCGAAAAAATGAACCTTTTGTGGTACGTTGGTGAAGAACTTTGTGATGTCGGTGGAGGTTGAGCCGTGACGTGTAGCAGATGACAGAAGTAACTTAAGCAGAGCAAGCAGCTTAAATAATGAAAATTTCATTCACTAGGGGAATTCATTCATAGAGATACATTCACATACTAAACCAGAGACGATCAAGAGTAGCAAAGAAAATCCTGAGCAGTGCCGTCCTGGAAGTCAGGAGTAGAGCATCCTTAGGTAGTTCTTTCTCCCTCACATTTTAAATTTTAGTATTCTATTTATGTAATGTTTCCTATCACTGTAGTGATAATGAATAGTATTTTTAGCTATGTCTTCTAGTTTGGGGAGAGTTCTAGCCCTATTGGAATATTTTTTTTCCTTTTCACTTATCACTTTAATGTGTTTCGAAATGATCAGTGAGATCAGTTCTAAATACATACATCTGTTTTTCTTGACAATACTGAATTTCATTAACCAACAATCATTCGTAGAGTTTAATTGTAGAACCATTTTCTAAAAACATTAATCTCAAATTGAAAACATCAGTACTCACAGAGAGTGTGTACTGTCGACATTAAAAATCATTTTTATGAAGTTGTACTTCTTTGGAGTGGCAAACTCAAAGTTGTACAATTTCCGAGACATAACTCTTGGTGAGGGAAGTGAGTTGAATTTATGCAGTGGTATAATGAATTATTTTTACATGAATAGGAGAGACAATTTAAACCAGCAGACTGGAATAATCCCTGAGCGCTCATCTATGTTGTCTTTAAACAACATTTTATTTTATTTGTTTCATCTTGTTCATAGTTGCTCTTAGTTTAGTAAAGGTTATTACAACATTTACAAGAATATTGTGGTTTTATTTTACATTTTATTAAAACAGAAAAAAACTAATAATATATAAAAATCTACCACACTACTGACAACAGGGAGGTTTTTAGGAAAGATTTGTTAAAAAATTCACCTTCCCTGTGGGTTGGACCCTTCTCACCACAAATACAGTAGCAAGTAGGAGATATAAATAATTAAATTTGACCATTTCTAATGACATTTGAGGTCAGGTAGGTTAGTGAACATTTTCTTACATTTTCTGTAGTGGATATGGGTTTTTTATCTATATTGAAGCATCTAAGAAGAGACTGGGATGATTTCTTATGAATAATAAAATGGCTATAGATTATTCCTCATGATAATTGATGATTCTTGAGAATAATTACCAAACTCATGATTTGGAGTTAGAAGATGTATTTTTTTATTAAAGAAATGGATAAATTATTTTTATGGAGAAACTGTGATATATATGCTGATCATAAAAGTCTAAAATATATATTCACACATAATGAGTTGAACATGCACTAGAGTATATAAGTATAGTTGAAAAAGGATTATGACTGCTCAGTACATTACTACCCTAGGAAAGTGAACAAGGTTGTTGATTCTTGGAGTCGGAAGGATCATGCTAGCTTATCGATGATGAGGATCATAATGATTCAATATTTCTATATTTTCAAAGGAAGGATATAGAAATCCTAATGGATGGTGAAAAATATTTTCTTTCTAAAATGAATGTTCAGCCCTCTAATAATGTAAAGTATAAAGTCGTGTATTTGGATGATGTAGATATTCAGAAGATTGTCAGAAATGTCCCTAAGTTTAACATTGATTTGGATTGAATGTTTATGTTTAGGAACCATCACTATGTTCATTCTACACCATATTTGAAGAAGGATATGTTAGAGGAAGATCATATTTGTTCATTATCTATTCATCTTTGAAGAATGATTATGTATTGGGATTTGAAAAAATACTATTAGTGGGATGGAATGATGAGAGATATCATGAAGTTTGTATCTCAGTGCTAGGTATTCCATCAAGATATGTCTAAATGGAAAATGTATAAGGGGATATTTCATCCATGACCCATACAAGAATGAAAATGGTAAAACATACCTATGTATTTTGTTGATAGACAACCAAAAACCTCTAATATATGACCCATACAAGAATGAAAATGGTAAAACATACCTATGTATTTTTTTGATAGACAACCAAAAACCTCTAATAAGTTATATTATATAAGGGTGGTAGTTGTTCACCATATATAGTCATCACACATCATCTCTATTATAGAATACATCTCTCTAAATCGAAATTATATTATAAATTATAGGAAATTTTTATGGATTCATGGAGTACCACATTCCATTGTGTTAGATCAATATTAATGGTTTACCTTAATGTTTTGTGGATGTCTTCAATAAGAAAATGAAAAAAAATGATGTTTTATGTAACGACCCGTAAAATTCAAGGAAATGTTTTTCTTAATTTTCTTTTGAATTTTAAAAGAACACAGTTTCTGACAGCACCTGATTCTGAGGGCCGGTGTGCCAGGAATCATTTTCCGATGTTTGGTTCAGGTACGTTCAGTGAACGAACGAAAGGGTTTTTCTAACATTTGAACCGGTGCTCGGAATCGAATTCTGAGGGCGCCGATGGAATCGTAGGGCCGGTATTTTATTAGAAACACCATTTCTGGAGTTCCGTTTTATCGAGTGTGGTTTTTATGTTTTGGGGTGAAGTTAAGAAATAAAATAAAGTGATGCGACAACTTTATTTTATTTCACTTAAGCAACTTAAAGCCACTTAAAGCCCCTTAAATCCACTTAAGCTAAGTTGAAGAGGATAGGGTGGAACCCAAAATATCCAACCCTCTTGGTATATTATTTTTGAGGTGGGGCCCGCACGAGCCCCACTGTTTCTTTTCCTCTCAGTAACGCACCCGCAAAAACTTCTCTTTAATGAAAGTCAACTGGTGCATTTTCTAAAACTCTTAACGCTTCTATTAATTGGACAGTTAAGACGTTACCATTAATTCACCAAATAAATGGTTCGTTTCGTAACTTTTTGTTTTTCAAACTATTTGCATAATAATAAAATAAGGCCAACACATGTCTTCCTTGAGGATTGCTCATTGAGAGGATTTGGAGAAGAGTCTAAGGGTTGAGATCTTCATCCTCCATCGCGAAGAACGCGAAGACCGCGAAGAACGCGAAGAACGCGATGAACGCCATCCTTCGAAGAAAGGAGATGAAGAACGCAGAACCCTCGGAGATCGACGAAGCGACTCTGTGTACCGCGACGCCGATGATTCTCCTTTCGCGACGTTCTTCTGCGATGATCAATCCCCACGAAAATCTCTGATCATTAACCGATTAAGGTAGGGGATTACAAATCTTTCTAATTTCCATTGTGAATTTTATCCTCAACATGGGTTTAAATGGTGCTATTAAATCTGTGTGTTTTCTTTAACCTTCGGAGATCGTCGACACGACGCCGTGTACCGTGACGACGCGACGCCCCTTCCACGATGAGGCGATACTCTTCTTCTGCAACGGTCAATTCCGTAAAGAACACACGTTCGACGACAACGATGAGGTAGGGGTTTTAATTCTTTAAATCTTTTTGATTTAAACCTGTGGCGTTTGTTTAAAAATTGTTGTGATACTTTTAAAACCGCTAACGCGGTGGGTGGGGACTAAAGAACAAGTCTAAACCCACCGCCCCTTTCGTTCTTGGTGTGCGAAATGGCGAACGTCGACAAAATCAGCCGCGTGGGCGATGTAAGGTCCCCGTAGTGAAGGACGGACCCCGAGAGGGCTTTTGGTGAAGACGACAAGGATTTCCGATAACCGGAACTCGTTCGATGGTCGGCGGAGCAAACTGCCGACGCGCCACGCCGGCACGGCGGCGCCGACAGCGGAAGGCGGTGGCGCTCGGCGGGCCGCCGTGGAGACCCCTCACGGCTGAAGCCGCGGCGGTGGGCCGGCCGTCCCGAGACCGCGCGGGACTGAAGGAGGAGCACGGTACATGGCCGGCTGTCGCGTCCGCTGGCAAGGGAGGCCCCACTCGGGGCCGTGGATTCCTCATGTGGGGGCACCGCGCCCCCCACCCGCGGCTCGGCCGTAGCAGCCGAGTCGACCCGCTGGCCAACCGGCCAGCCGGGTCGCGCCCAGGTCAGGTCGTGCTGGGTCGCACTGGCCAGGCTGGGTCATGCCCAGCCCGGTTGGACCCGGACCCCGGGCGGTTCGACCTGGACCCGGGTCGGTGCGACCCGGTTCAGGATGACCCGGGGGGTGGGGCCGGGTCGGTCCAGGCCCAGACACCGTCGTTTTCGGACTTTTTCATTCTTTTGCCCGTATCTTAAGATGTGGACCTCTGATCGACGCGCTGTCAGTGGATATGTGATCCTTGGATCGATACGGTCGTTTTGGTATATCGCACTCAAGGTTTCAGAGTACTTTGGGTTTCGCCGGGTTGGTTCATACACGGAACCAACCGGGCCCTCGGAGCGGAAACGCTTATATCTTAAACTCCGGACATCCGATTGACGTGTTGTCAAAATTGTTGGATTCCACTAAGTGAGACAGATCTTCTGGCTTACTCCACCTGAGGTTTGGACACAGGTGGAGTACGGTCGGGTTGGTTTTGTCTTAAAAACCTACCGGGCCCCTGGAACGAAAAAGCTAATAACTCTCAGACCGGGCGTCCGATTGATGCGCTGTCTGCAACGTTGAGTTTCCGTTGTCGATACGGATCTTTTGGATACATATACTCTGAAATATGTTTCAGTTGATGTTTCAGCTTCTCGGCTCGTGGAGCAGACCCTCCCGAATGATATTGCTGTGTGTGGGAACCCTAGAGCTGGTTGCGACTGCGATGACGAGGACTGTGAAGAGATCCTCAGTGGCTTCAATGATGACTACATCACTTAAAGATACTACGTGGATCAGTGCTAATGATCCTTTGTGGGTCCGATCATGTTTGGGCTAGCGCTCAGCAGTCCTGTGTGGGTCAGCGCCTACAGATCTTGTGTGGGTCTGATCCTGTGTGGGTCTTTGCAGGGGTTAGTTACCTATCAATATTGTGTGGGTCAGATCATTTGTGGGTCATTGCGGGGGTTAGATACCTATCGATCCTCTATGGGTCAGATCCTTTGTGGGTCATTGCGGGGGTTAGTTACCCATCGACCATGTGTGGGTCAATTCCTTTGTGGGTCATTGCGGGGGTTAGTACCTATCGATCCTTTGTGGGTCCGACGGCTTAGATGAATCAGTGGATATATCTGATCATCTCTATCGTCATTCGAAGAAGTATACCTGTGTGAGCTGAATCATGTTTTCTTTCATATGTGGATTGTGTTGTGCTATCCAGTGTGGATTTACGTTTTTCTTTCCTGTGTGGACTGGGTTGTACTTGATATTGGATGTTGGAGCGTACTGGAATTCATGACATAGGTATATGTATTGGCATATACCAAAGCAGTTTCGGATGTTACTTCGTGATTGTATCATTCCTTTGTGGTTTATCATTTGTGGATTCTGGGAGACCTTTGGGGGTCTCGGGGTCCCTACTGAGTAGCTTATACTCACCCCTACACGGGCTATGCTCGCACTACGTTGTGTTGGTTGCAGACGACGGACATTGATAATCGGGGTGGAGGCTTGTGGAGAAGGATGGTACCTAGAGGTGGACCACTGGGCGGGATGTTCTCAGAGTGGAAGGCTGGACCTGAGGAGCTGTGGAGGCTATCTGTACTCACCCTTCAGGTGGGACTTACAGTGGACGGCTCAATGTTGTGGCTTTACTTTAAGTTTTTGTTTTCCCTTTTGAGTTGTACTTTACTTTCAGTTTGGGTTTGTATACTTTCCCACTTACTTTTCCACACTTACTATTGTACTCAGTTTTTACTTAGTGTTTATTTATTCTTTCATTCACTTTGGTGTTTATGGTTTACTTTACAAAGTAAATGCCTTCCGTTTTTACTGGGATTTACGCCTTGGTTCTAGTCGCCAGCCCCTCGCCTATGGAAGGCGGGCTTGGGGTAGTCACGGCACAGGCCCCGAGGATGGGTCGTGACAAATTGGTATCAGAGGAGTTCGGTTCTACAACAGAACTTGGGAATCTGATATATTTCTATGTGAAGAAATAGTGTTATGTGTATTGGGTGTGTTTATAAGTTCAGGGAGTCGAGTATTGGTGCGGCGGCCGACGTATCCGTACACCAGGACCCTGACTTCTGTTTTCCTACATAATGCACCAAAACATTGATTACATGTGTGTTTCATGTTTTATTTGTGATTACATTATGTCATCTCACCAAGTATACTGTTTGACCGTGGCGCACCTGTTTCTTTTCAGGATGCCCTCACGACGGCAGCCAGTTAGGGTTCCGAGAGTTGAGAATGACGACAGCCCACCGAGCGACGAGGCCTCGGTGCAGGGCCCTTTGACAGCTGAGGCACCAGCGGTACCTCTACCCGCCGAGCCACTAATGCTTCCAGCCCCATCCACTGACGATGCACGTCGCCTTAGGGCAGTCCATGAGTTCCATCTCCAGTGACCGCCCAGGTTCTGCGGGGATACGGACCTCCAGGCTGCCGAGAACTGGCTGGAGGTAGTGGTACGAGTTTTCCGGTTAGTGAGGACACTAGCAGACCTCATGGTGATCCTCGCAGCGAGCCTACTGCACGTGGCAGCGGGCTGATGGTGGATCCTGATGATCCAGGTGCACGATGAGTCATCTCATCTCTGGACAAACTTTGAGAGCCTCTTCTGCTCAGAGTTCATCCCGGCCACCCTCTGTGCGGTGCGCATCTAGGAGCTTTCTCAGCTGCGGCATGGTAGCTTGACGGTCGCCCAGTACTCAGTGAGATTTACCAATCTATCTCTCTACTCGACAGACATGGTACGAGACCCATTTTTCTGGGCCCGGACCTTTGAGCAGGGATTGAGGCATGAGATCAGGGAATCGCTAATCTCCCTCAGCATTCTGACTCATGCAAGAGTACTGGAGCGAGCCCTTTTGATCGAGAGCTTTTTTGCTGAGTCTACACCAGCAGCGAGACCCACCGCAGGGCGGCATGTAGCTGAGTCTTCTTTAGCAGGCAGTTTATGGATGACTCATGGGTCCAGGAAGAACAGACCCTCAGGAAGATGACCCCAGGACACGGGCTCATCATTGTGGGGCACTCAGCATGGAGCCAGTCTTTCGAGATGTAGGTAGTGCTACACATGCAGCGGGCAGGGCCACATGGCTCGTGACTGCCCGACCCACCGTGCTGAGGAGCAGCAGACGGTTGAGGGGACACCCAGGAAGAGGCAGAGGGTCGACCGTGGCGGTCTGCGGGGAGCAGGTGGACGAGGAAGAGGAGCTGGCCGAGCGGTAGGTGGTGGGTGATGCTTTGAGGCTATACCACCACCACCACCAGGAGGTCACCCCGACCACCGGGAGTTGGCGGGCAGAGACAAGTACAGCTTCAGGCGGCAGAGGCCTACGACCACGGCGCACCCGAGATGATTCGAGGTACAATCTGTGTCTATTCCACCCTTGCTGCAGTTCTTATAGACACAAGAACGAGTCACTCTTTCATAGCCACTGCCCTTGTTCGGAGCTCGGAGATTCTGACTGAGCCGTTGGCTCGATCCTTACGGCTAGAGACTCATACTGGAGCAGACTCGAGGATTACGCACTAGTGTCGGTAGTGTGAGCATACTCTAAGAGTCAGGAACATCAGCTGGGATCTTCTTGTAGCGGCGTCAAAGCCTTACGACATAAGCTTGGGCATGGATTTATTATCTACAGTCCATACACAGATTGATTGTATTAGGTGCAAGGTGTGATGTGTATGCACCGACGGGAGCAGGTTCACCTTCACCGGCAAGAAGGGAGCCTTCGCAGAACAGGATGGACTTCCGAAGAGGAGAGGACAGCCTGTCACTCATCAGTTGGATAGTCTGATCCTAGGAGAAGTTGACGTGTAGAGTCCTATTTTTCTTGCAGTGGTGGATTAGTATGTGGACTTCTTTCCTGACGACGTTCCAGGACTACTTCCTCGCATAGAGGTGGACTTTTATATTGATATGTACCTCGGGATAGCCCCGATATCGACTCCAGTATATCGGATGGCTCCACCGAGCTTCGAGAGCTACGGGTACAGTTGGAGGACTTGCAGGGCAAGGGTTTCATTAGACCCAGTTTTTCACCCTGGGCTTCCCCGATATTGTTCGCCAAGAAGGAGGACGAGAGCTTGCGACTTTGTGTCGACTATCGTCACCTGAACCAGGTGACAGTGATGAACAAGTATCCACTACTGAGGATTGATTAACTCTTCGATCAACTCATGGGAGCACGGTGGTTCTCGAAGATAGAGCTCAGGTTAGGCTATCATCAGCTCATGGTTCGGGACGAGGACGTGCAGAAGACGGCCTTCAGAAGTCAGTATGGCCACTATGAGTTCTTTGTTATACCCTTCGGCGTAACCAATTCTCCAGCGTTGTTCATGGTCCTCATGAACATGATCTTTTAGCCATACCTTGATCGATTTTTCATGGTCTTCATCGACGACATTTTGATATACTCGACGACTGAGGAGGAGCATGCCTACCACTTGTGTGTTGTACTAGACACACTCCGAGAGCGCCCTCTTTTTGGAAAGCTCTTGAAGTTTCAGTTATGGATACGTGAGGTCCACTTCTTGGGACACACCATCTTTGAGGCGGGATTTGCGATGGATCCTGTGAAGATCGAGGTAGTGCTAGCTTGGGAGCCACCCAGGAGCATGAAGGAGGTGCAGAGTTTCATGGGACTAGCTGGATACTACCGGTGATTTGTGCTAGACTTCTCCAGAGTTGTGGCACCACTCTCATCTTTGACGAAGATGGGGAAACCCTTGTGTGGTCAGACAGATGTCAGCAGAGCTTCCAGGAGCTGAGACAGAGATTGACCAGCCCACCTATCTTGAGGTTGCCAGAGGAGGGAGTAGGGTACATAGTCTACTGCGATGCATCAGGGACAGGACTCGGATGTGTCTTGATGTAGGAGCGGGCAGTGATCGCCTATGGATCATGTTAGTTGAGGCCGTATGAGCATAACTACACTACCCATGACCTGGAGTTAGCAGTAGTGGTCTTCGCTCTGAAGACAAGGTGACACTACCTGATGGGCGAGCGCTTTACAGTCTTTTCTGACCAACATAGTCTCAGGTACATCTTCTCTCAGAAGGACCTAAACCTGAGACAATGGCAATGGCTCGAGTTCCTCAAGGACTATGAATTTGAGATAGTCTATACCCCTGGGAAGGGGAACTTAGTAGCTGATGCTCTCAGAAGGAGGACGGGCATTCAGCTACATGAGGAGGCGACATAGCAGCTACCCTCTTTGCAGATATCCTTCGTGGATAGAGATGGGGCATCCTTCCTTCAGTCTCTCGAAGTCACCCCTCCACTACTGCAGCGGGTCAGAGAGGCATAGCATGGGGACGTAGACTGTGAGATGCGACATGCATAGATATCCTCATGATAGACAACTGATGGTTTCTCCTTTGGAGCAGAGCACAACGTCCTTTTCAGAGGAAGTACCTTGGTACCAGTTGCTTTACGAGAGGAGGTGTTGAGAGAGTTTCACACTTCTCCTTTGGTGGTACATCCTGGAGTGGTGAAGATTCACCAGGACCTTTGACGACAGCACTGGTGGTCGGGCATGAATAAGGCTATGGTAGAGTTCGTTTCTCGATGCCTCACCTGCCAGCAGGTGAAGGCAGAGCATCAGGTACAAGCAGGCTTGGTGCAGCCCTTGGAGGTCCCGGAGTGGAAGTGGGACGGGATATCTATGGAATTCGTGACTAGACTTCCACGCACTTCCAGAGGTCACGACTCCATTTGGGTGATTGTCGGTCGACTCACCAAGTCTGCTCATTTCTTACCCATCAGAGAGCAGGGCTCAGTGGAGAGCATGGGGCGTCTCTATGTTCAGGAGATTGTACGACTTCATGGTGTGCCATCATATATCGTCTCTGATCGAGATGATCACTTTACTTCCCGGCTTTGGAAGGGGTTTCCGGAGGTGTTCGGGACGCAGCTACGTTTGAGCACCGGCTTTCACCCTCAGAAGGATGGTCAGACTAAGAGGACCATACAGACTCTCGAGGAAATGCTCCGCGCATGTGTCCTTGAATTTGGTCGCAGCTGGGAGGACCACCTACCCGTGGTGGAGTTTCTGTACAACAACAAATACCACTCCACCATCAGGATGGCACCGTACGAGGCGTTGTACCGCAGACCTTACAAATCTCCTTTGTGATGGACAGACCCTGGGGAGTCATAACTTGTGGGACCGGAGATGGTCCAGGCCACGACAGAGAAGGTCCAAATCATCCAGGAGTGGATGAGGACTGCTCAGATCCGGCATAAGTCATATGGTGACAGGAGTAGGAGGCCACTAGAGTTCAAGGATGGCGACCACGTCTTCTTGCGTATCTCACCTCGACGTGGATTACATAGATTTGGCCGAGGTGGCAAGTTGTATCCACGCTTTATCGGACCGTTCTAGGTCCTCCGCCGGATTGGTGAGGTAGATTATCGCTTGGCTCTACCACCTCAGTTGCACCGGGTGCACGACGTCTTCCACGTATCTCAGCTGAGGAGATACGTTCACGACCCGACACATATCATTGACCATGGGGAGCTAGACGTTGATGATGGGGAAAATTTTGCGGAGATCCTGGTGGAGATCGAGTATTGACTGAAGCGGGTCCTACATGGATGGTTGATTCCTCTAGTGCACATTAGGTGGCAGCACAGGAACATCTAGAAGAGCACTTGGGAGCGGGAGGCTCAGATGCGTGCTCAGTACCCACTTTTGATTCCCTAGTTTATGATTTATCTTTATTGGGATGTAAAGCCCTGAGGTGGGAGTGATGTAAAGACCTGTAAAATTCTAGGAAATATTTTTCTTAATTTTTATTGGAATTTTAAAACAACGCAGTTTCTGACGGCACCTAATTCTGAGGCCCGATGTGCCCGGAAACATTTTCCGAAGTTTGGCTCGGGTGCGTTCAGTGAACAAATGAGCGGGTTTTTCTAACTTTTGAACTGGTGCTCGTAATCGAATTCTGAGCACACCGATGGAATCACAGTGCCAGTATTTTCTTAGAAACCCCATTTCCGGAGTTGTGTTTTCTCAGGTGTGGTTTTTAAGTTTTGCGGTTATGTTAAGAAATAAAATAAAGTGGTGCGACAACATTATTTTATTTCACCTAAGCCACTTAAAGTCACATAAAGCCACATATGCTAAGTTGAAGCGGATAGGGTGGAACCCAAAATATCCTACACTCTTGGTAGGATATTTATGATGTGGGGCCCGCACAATCCCCACCGTTTATTTTCCCTTAAGTAACGCACCCCTAAAAACTACTCTTTAATCAAATTCAACTGGTGCATTTTCTAAAACTCTTAACGCTCCTATTAATTGGACACTTAAGACGTTACCATTAATTAACCGAATTAATGGTTCATTTCTTAACTTGTTTTTTTCAAACTGTTGGAATAATAATAAAATAAGACCAACGCATGTCTTCCTTGAGGATTGCTCGTTGATAGGATTTGGAGAAGACCCTAACGCTTGAGATCTTCATCCTCCATCGCTAAGAATGCAAAGAATGCGAAGAACGCGAAGAACGCGAAAAACTCTGGCCTTCGATGAAAGGTGACGAAGAACGCCGAACTCTCAGAGATCGAAGACGCGACACCGTGTACCGCGACGCCGACGATTCTCCTTCTGCGACGTTCTTCCACAACGATCCTTCCCCACGACAATCTCCGATCATCAACCGATTGAGGTAGGGGATTACGAATCTTTTTAATTTCATTTTTGGATTTTTTCCTCAACATGGGTTTAAAGGGTGCTATTAAATCCGTGTGTTTTCTTTAACCTTCATAGATCGTCGACGTGACGCAGTGTACCGCGACGACGCGACACCCCTTCCACGGCGCGATGATCCTCTTCTTCTACGATGGTTAATTCTACGAAGAACTCACGTTCGATGACAATGATGAGGTAGGGGTTTTAATTCTTTAAATCATTGTGATTTAAACCTGCGTCGTTTGTTTAAAAAATTTTGTGAGACTTTGAAAACCGCTAAAGCGGTGGGTGCGTAATAACGAACAAGTCTGAACCCACAGCCCCTTTCGTTCTTGGTGTGAGAAACGACGAACGTCGACAAAATCAGACTCGTGGGCGATGTAAGGTCCTAGCAGTGAAGGAGAGACCCCGAGAGGCTTTTTGGTGAAGACGACAAGGAATTCCAACCACTTGAACATGTCTGGTGGGCCGCGGAGCAAACCGCCAGCGCGCCGCGCCGGCACGGCGGCGGAAGGAGGCGGCCCCCGGCACACTGCCATGGAGGCAGGCTGGCCATCTCGCGACCGTGCGGGACCGGTAGAGGTGCACGGAACGCGGCTGGCTGTCGTGTCCGCTAGCAAGGGCGGCCCCACGAGGGGTCATGGCTTCCTCATGCTGGGGCAGCGCGCCCCCCGCCCGCGGCTCTGCCATAACAGCCGAGCAGACCCGCTGGCCAACCGGTCAGCTGGGTCGCGCCGGCCAAGCCTGGTCACGCCCAGCCAGGTCGGGTCACCCTGGTTCGGGCCGACCCAGGTGGGGGGGGGGGGGGGGGGGTTGGTCCGGATCGGTCCGGGCCCAGACCCCCCCCCCGTTTTCGGACCTTTTTGGTCTTTTGCCTGTATCATGAGCTATGGACCTCCGATCGACGCGCTGTCAGCAGCGATGTGATCCTTGGATGAAGACGGTCGTTTTGGTATATCGCACTCATGGTTTCAAAGTACTTTGGGTTTGGCCGGGTTGGATCGTACACGAAACCAACCGGGCCCTCGGAGCGGAAACACTTATATCTTAATCTCCAGACGTCCGATTGACGTGCCGTCCACTTTGTTTGATTCCTCTAAGTGAGACAGATATATTGGCTTACTCGGCCCGAGGTTTGGACGCAGTTGGAGTATGGTCGGGTTGGTTTTGTCTTAAAAACCAACCAGGCCCCTGCAATGAAAAGCCAATAACTCTCAAACCGGGCGTCCGATTGACGGTCCGTCTGCGACGTTGAGTTCCTGTTGACGATACAGAACTTTTGGATACATCAACTCTGGAAAATGTGTCAGTTGATGTATCAGCCTCTCGGCTCGTGGATCGGACCCTCCCGAACAATCTTGCTGTGTGCGGGAACCCTAGAGCTGGCTGCGACTACGACGACGATGATGACTGTGCAGAGATCCTCATTGGCTTCGACGACGATTACAACACTCAGCGATCCTACGTGGATTAGTGATAAATATCAAGTGTTTGTCTGATCCTTTGTGGGTTAGCTCTCAGCGGTCCTGTGTGGGCCAGTGCCTACAGATCTTGTGTGGGTCTGATCCCGTGTGGGTATTTTCGGGGGTTAGTTACCTATCGATCCTATGTGGGTCAGATCATTTGTGGGAAATTGCGGGGTTTAGTTACCTATCGATCTTGTGTGAGACAGATCTTGTGTGGGTCAGATCCTTTTTGGGTCATTGCGTGGGTTAGTTACCTATCGATCTTGTGTGGGTCAGATCCTTTGTGGGTCACTGCGGGGGTTAGTACCTATCGATCCTTTGTGGGTCTGACTGCTTAGATGAATCAGTGGATATATCTGATCATCTCTTTCGTCATACGAAAAAGTATACCTGTGTCAGCTGAATCCTATTTGCTTTCTTATATGGATTGTGTTGTGTTATCCTGTATGGATTTATGTTTTTATTTCCTGTGTGGACTGGGTTGTACATGAGCTCGGATGTTGGAGCGTACTGGAATTCATGACTTCGGTATATGTATGGGCATATACCTAAGCAGTGTCAGATGTTACTTCGTGATTGTATCTTTCCTTTGTGGTTTATCCTTTGTGGACTCTGGGAGACATTCGGGGGTCTCGGGGTCCCTACTGAGTAGCTTATACTCACCCCTATACGGGCTATGCCCGCACTACGTTGTGTTGGTTGTAGACGATGGACATCGCTGATCGGGTTGGAGTCTTTTGGAGCAGGACGGTACCTGGAGGTGGACCACTGGGAGGGACGTACTCGGAGCGGATGGCTGGACCCAAGGAGCTGTAGAGGCTATCTGTACTCAGCCTTCTGGTGGGACTTCCAGTGGACGGCTCGATGCTGTGGCTTTACTTTCAGTTGTTGTTTTCCCTTTCGAGTTGTACATTACTTTCAGTTTGGGTTTGTATACTGGCCCAATTACTTTTCTGCACTTACTACTGTACTCAGTATTTACTTAGTGTTTACTTCTTCTTTATTGCTCTGTGGTGATTGTGGTTTACATTACAAAGGAAATGCCTTCCCTTTTTACCCGGATTTACGCCCTGGTGCTAGTCGCCAGCCCCTAGCCTATGGATGGTGGGCTTGGGGTAGTCACGGCATGGGCCCCGAGGACGGGTCATGACATTTTATTTGTGCATATCATCCTTATATCAATGGTCAGTTAGAAAGAACAATTCCAACCATAGTGGAAATGTTGAGATATTGTTCTCTTGATTTCATAGTTGGTTAGGTTCAATAACTTCTTCTAGTGGAGTTTTCATACAACAATATATTTCACTCAAGCATTCAGATGGAACTATATGAGTCCATTTCTGGTACGAAATTTTGAACTCCAACATAATGAGATGATGTTATATAATGAACAGTATTGGGACAAGAGATTGCTGAAAATATGGTCGAGAAGTATAGAATTATTTAGCATCATATCAAGGATGATCAAATTCATTAGTATATTTGTGTTGATAACCATCAGTGTGATCTATAATTTGATGTTGGTGAAAATGAGTTTCTCTAAATCTCACAATGGAAGAGTGTTATGAGATTTGGGTAAAAAGTGAAACTAAGCCATAGGTATATTTTTTCATTTGAGATTATTGATCATATCAAAATGGTTACATATCACATTTAATATACTCCAAATCTATATAAATCCCATTACATATTCCATGTATCTTTCTTTAAGAACTAGATAGCTTACCCTTCAGTTGTTCTGAAAAAAGAGGACAAATTTTTGAAGGAGTATCAGTCTAATGAAAACAACTGATTGAAATTATAGACATATCAAAAAAAGTTCTATGAAACAGGACCACTCACCTAGTGAATATTTTATAGATAAATCAGCAGTTAGAGAAAGATATATGGGAACATGTGGATATATTGAAGCATAACTATCCTAATTATTTTAGTGATTGATGAATATCGAGGGAAAAATTCATTTAAAGGGGGGTAGAACGTAATACTTCTAATTTTATGGGCCTTTTTTCAAATATATTAAATATTTCTTTGTGTCATGAAATGAATTATGTAAAAAATTTCATTCACATGAAACCAAAATAGAATTTTTTATGCGCTAAACCATCATAGTGTGTTTCACATATGACACTGATGTAGATTACATCACACACAACATAGATTTTTTAAAAAATATCATATTATTGATAAATATATTTCAATTACATAATTATAACCCAGATGTTATGCATAGTAAAATTAATTGTAACAACTACTTATCATATAATATTTATAAATTTTCAATTTTAATAAAAAAATATTTAATATTAAAGATATTATTTTTGGTAAATTCATTTAATGTTTAGAAATGCAATTTTATCAAATAAACATCTTTTAATTTGCATCTCTGAAAAATAATAAAATTAAATTTAGAAAAAATTAAAAATAAAATTTCATTAAATAAATATAATTTTTGAATTCATATTGTGGAAATTTTCTTAGGGGTATGTTTTGGGTTTTATCTAAGAAACAAAATTTTTCGATGAATAATAAACATAAAGCTTTTTAGTTAAAATATTGTTATTTAATTAATTAATTATTAATGTAAAATGATATAATAATTTTTTATGGTAAAATTAGGTAAATATTAAATTATTTAATACAATTTAATCCCCTTTAATAAATTTCACATTTAAATTGAATATAAAGTCTTATCAATCTTTTGAACATTTTTCTACTTTAAAAACCTGTTATTTTGTCCCATCTATAGGATTAACATTAAAAATAATTTTTATGCTTCTGGGATTTTCATATCAAAAAACAGACAAACACCATTGAACTCATTATAATATTTTGATTCTAATAAGGTAATCTAATTTTTGACCAATATGATTAGTAAAAGTGATTAAAAACAATCATAGCAATTAAGGCAAAATATAGCTTCATTTAAGACTGATCATTAAAATTAAAGGGACCAAAGAACCTAGATACTTGTCTGAAACCAACTAGATGTCCACATTTCATCCATAATCCTTCTATTATTGGGTTTATTGTTTTTTATGACCACATTAGCTAATAATTTATCTACACCAAATTAGTTTCTAAAAATTTCCACTGAGTCCTTTTAATTCCCAAGTAAAAGAAACCATATCTCCCACTTCCTCGCATAAATAAAACCTCTTAATTCCAACATATACCATCCCAATACACATAAAACATCCCTATATGACTCTTAAATAATTATCTTTGACTGAAGAAAATCCACGGATGCCTTTTCGAAGAATCCAAAATGAGTTACCTTTTCAAGAGGTAATGTATTCCCTAAAGTCCTTTTTTTTATAGTCTTTCCCCACCCCTCAAATTCATTTCCCAAGACATTATGACGAAAAAAATTTCCTAAATATACATAGATGTTTTCATTAAATTTATTCAATAAGAACATACACAAACCACCATCTAATGGATAATGAACATACTGTTTATCTGTATGGTGAAATACCGCCTCACTAAATGACTATTTTTCGGTTTTCCTTACAACAACACATAGTGAACATTATGATGGAAAATATTTTTATATACGATATATATAATATTTTTATTGTATTTTTTATTTTTTTAGTATTATTTAGAACATATATTTATTCTTTATATCATATGTAATTATGATAATTTTGTTTGAGAATGTTTGGACTACCTCACCCTCAATGTGATATGAATAATTCAGACAATACATGGGTTTTATTAACTATGGTATTAGTGAATATATATAAAATATATGATATATTAAATCTAAATAAATATATAAATATATATATATTAATTTTACTTTCATTATATAAACACAACAATTAAACTGAAATACCATTCACGCATACGTACGACCTACAGTCTCCCTAAATAGTGTTTTTTTTGTTTCATACATATATATTATATAGACTATTATAATTAAAATATACTATAGATAAATGATATTTGTATCCTATTTCACTTTCTAGAATCATGATATTAGTGTAAGGACCAACAATATTGAAAATTAAGACACATGTGATGAACAAAGAGAATATTATCAGAAGTGAACCCTTGACATTTTATCATTAACATGCGGGTAATATAAGGTCATAATAAAAACCTATATAGAATTATATATTACTATATGGTTCTGAATAGATTTATAATAAATTTATAATTATTATATACATTGTTTGATAGAGTATGATGATAGTAAAGACACTTGTCAATGGGATTTCATATCAGTTTTTATTCTCATCAGATACCTGCTATGTTCACCACTCATTACTTTGGTGTTGTGTTTGTAGATACTAGAATTTTTTTATTTTTATATTATACTTAAATTTATGGGTATTAACATATCAGTGTTATGAACTGTTATTCATGGTGTTTATGCTTCAAAATTTACATAATCTGAAGAAATGTTTGGTTTCAATTTTACTACTTTATGAAAAAAATTTGTTATGCACCAAACCCCCTTTTCAAGGAGTGTAAACATCCATTATAAATGTTATAAATTGATTATATTAACTTTAATGATATTTTTATTTCTATTTAATTTCAATTTTTTACATGGAGTTTATGATATGATGTTACCAAGTTATAAGAGTTTATTGAGACAATCTCTTCACTTCAGTAGATTGTTTATGTTTATGCTTCATTGTATGATATTGTTTGATCAAAATATAAAGAATAATAATGAGTTTTTTATGATCTATTTATTCAGTATATCCCCATATATTAGTACAAATTTTCACACATTTTTACTTGAGATATGTTCTTTAAAAAAAATCTGATCTTCTCTATCTCTGTTCCGAAATCTAATGTGTTAGAAAATCATTTGTTCGAAAAAAAATTCAAACATGTTTTGAAAATATTATTGAATCCAATTTCCAAGGGAAAATCATTTTAGAAATGTTTTGTTGTTTCAAAATATGAATTTTTATGTTTTCAATGATATTTTTAATGAATAAAAATTTGAAAAAATATTATGTTTTAATAATTATTTTCAATGAAGAAATGATATTTTATTCTAGAGATGTTATTGAAAAATATTTCCAAATTATTTAACATATATAATAATATCCATTAATGATTCTAATCCATTTATAGGGTATTTATTCAATGTTTACTTTCATATTCATTCTCTGAATGGATTATGTTTTGATGGACTAATGTTTATGGAGCTCGTTTCATATTCATTGGTTATGATACAATTATTATTGATCTTTTGGAACAAGTATGTATGATTTAATTATGAGATGGGTGGTACCTATTACCCCCAATAATTAATTTTTTATAGATTTATATAGGGTGAGAAAGACTAATATGTTCTTGGTAATGATCTTGGACTACTATGATGGTCGTCAGAGTGAACCATGACATCCAAGATGGTGTGAGGAGTGAACTCATACTACAAAGATGACTATGGGAGTAAACCATGACTACAAATATGGAAGGGTGAGTAATCATACACTACAAATATGGTCTCCTTCTTGATTTCATGGCTACTATAGAAATCATATTATTTTCTTTGGTGTCCCCAACAGTTCCATGTTTCATTCTTGTATGATTTCATAAATTATGTTCTCTATTTCCTTATTATACATTACTTATGAACTACTAAACATTATGTAATTATTCATGTATTAAATATTTTATATGAATGGTATGATCTTATATTTTTGTGATACTATTTTTATACCCTTATTTTTATTATTATAGTTATATTTATCCTATGATTACACTTACAGAGTATTTGATCTCACCCCTTTTAATGTTTTATTCTCCTAGTTATGGAGATATGTATTATGTTTGTTTTTTCTAATAAGGGTTATATTCGAAATAACCTAGTGTTAGAATATTTATCTCCAATATATACTTTTTTTATGTTTCCTTGTTTTTAAATGCATTAGACCACTACGGTCTTCATGTGCCTGTTTGTATAATAGTTAATGTATTTTTTAAATTCTATGAAATGTTGATGTATCTCATGACTGGGTCATTATATATATGGTATTAGATATAATATTATGGTTATATAAAATTTATTTACTAAATTAATATTTATTTTACTGGTGGTTTGAATGAGTATAAAAAGATTCATGACACGAGGTAAGGGAAATTTCATGCCATTTCTATTTCAACGAGATACATGAATTATTCACCAATCTGTTCATTTATGTGTTGTATGTAATACCATGAATGTAAATTATTTATATTATTAATAAATATTTTTTTTAATTTAAACATTAATTTTGGGAACTTTTTTCTTGGGGTTTATGTTACAAAAGTCACAAAATAAGAAAGATTGTTCTATCTCAATTTTCGTTCATTGAGACTCTTGTTTTTTTATACACTAAAATTATTTTTAGAGGATTATTTACATCCTTTTTAATAGTTATATCTTTAAACCAATTATTTTAATGATATTCTATGATTCATTTAATTTCATTTTCAAACATGGAGAGTGTGATCCCCTATTACCATGTACTAAGAGTTTACTGAAATGATCCCATCATTTTTTGAGATTGTTAATGATTACCCATTTTTGATGAAATCGTGTGATCGATGTCCAAAGAACACTCATTATTATCATTATACTTTGTTATTTCATGATATATTCTTATATTGGTACAATTATTCCCTTATTTGGTATATAATATAGATAGTAATGAGTTTTTAGGTTATATCGACTTTATCCCCCCACCTTCGGTCGAAAATCATTATTCTATAAAAAACATGATTTCTAAAAATGGTTTCCATGAATATTACATTATTATTCTATAATAATTAAATAATATTTCCCCTTTTTTAGTATTTTTTTAAAAAATATTCATGTTTATTTTTGAATAGGAAATTCTCAACCATATTAATATGAAATAAGATTTTTCATTTTACATCATATGAGATATACAGACATACCCACCATTATTTCTATGAACAATCCATTGCATGTGTGAATAAAATATATGAAAGTGTTTTTGAAAATTATTTATAATGAAATGGTTTTTAAATCGTTTAAAATATTGTTTAAATGTTTTTCAAGTAAAAAAGGGTATCAATACATTTTCAGCATTTATTTATAATTTTTTAATGTTACATTCAATGAAATAGTTTTAAAAATATTTTCATGATTTATTTATATGTTTTTCATTGATTTTTTTAAAAAATGTTCCGAATATTATTTTATTTTTTTTAATCGAAAAATATTTCTAAAATTTTTTCAATATTATTTTATAAGTTTTCATAGATATTCGTTTTCAATGTTATTTTAATTTTTTTTTAAAAATATTCAATTGATTTTCAAGGAAAAATATTTTATGATGGTTTCATTTATTAATAATACTTTTTAAGAGAAAAAAATCATATTTTTATCATGATTTTTTTAATGATATTTCAAAATTATTTTTCATCTATGATGACATTTGTTGATGTTACACATGCATTTCTTCGTAAGTATCTAAAAGTTAGAGTCATATTATTTCTCTAAACAGGTTATGCTTAATGTCACGGTCTTTATGAAACACGAATCTCATTCATGGTTTATATGTTTATGAAATATATTTCCCCTTAACGGGTTATATGTTTATGAATTTTTTATCCTTCACATGTTAATTTTTTGATAAAATAAATATGAAACCCATATATTTTTCAATAGGTTGTTATATATTTACATGTCTAAGATACCCATTTTATTCCAAGGGTTATGATATGATCCTTTATTTTTATCACATGTATACATGATTTAATTATTATATGGGTGGGACATATATCTCCTTCAAATTAATGGGGTAATGATGTATATCTCATGAGATATTCTAAAATGGTCTTGGGAATGAAATATTAATACTAATATATCTATGCGAGTGAACAATGAAAACCAAGATGGTTTGAGGAGTGACCTAATGCTACTATGATAGCCATGGGATTAAACAATAACTGCTATGATGGAATGGAAAGATAACCTATACTAGAAATAATATCTTTGCAGTGATGGCTCAACATCTACGTAAATCATAGTATATTCTTATATGTCTCCCACAATTACATATTTTATTCATATGTTATGATTTCATGGTTTATGTTCTTTATTTCCTTTTGATTCATATCATATAATTTTTCAAGATTTATGTAATGATTAATGTTTATTATCTCAAATATATTTTGTTTGATCTAGTATTATCATAACTAAGTTCTCACAGCATTATGATAATGAGTTTTCTTATATTTTATCTTTATTTCTCATTTACTAAGTATTTACACTCACCCCTTTTAATGTATCCCTTCATAGGAAATGAAGATATATATATGTTTGATGTGCCAAAGAAGGGTGATAGTAAAGAAGAACATAGTGGGAGATATTTTTTTATCTATAACAAAGAAGGTTTTATATGTTCCATGTTTCCAAAGGAACTTGCCTAATATGGTGTTTAAGAAATTTTTTGTATAATGTTTTATGTATATTGAAAATTTAATGTATCAATAATCTATTAAATTTTTTGTCTCTATTGTTGGTATCCAGGAAAAGGTTTAGTTATGTGTTGTAATCTAGGAGGAGTAAAACATTTTGAGATTTCTGGGAATGATTTTAAGGATATGTCTAGGTATGTCTCTGAGGATAATTATAAGGATAAAATAATGTTTTGAAATACATCTTTGAATTTTGTTACAGGATATAATGATTTTATTTCTAGAAATACAAACATGTATGGATACTCCAAGTGGATGTATCTATGGAACATATATACCAAGGGGTAACCACTTCAACTAGATGTTCCAGGACTGATATAGAGAAATATGTTGGATGACAACGGGCCTTGCTACACACCAAATTTGATAGTCCCAGGAGATATGCTTTGGAAATTAATAATACACTTCATGAATCTTCAAGAAGGACTTATATATAATTCAACTATTAATATCCTTTGATAAACATAGTGTATAATTGATAAAGGAATGTGTCATGATATAGACATCCTATAAATAATTATTTTACTACCAATGTGCTTTTCTACTATGATAAGTAATTATTACACTATGATTATGGTCTTAGTAATGTGTAGGAACCTAAAGGAACTATATTAAAATTGAATATGATGGAAGATTTGATGATTTGTTGTCATGTGGGATAACAACTAGAGAGAAAGATGTTGTGATCATACCTAATCTGTTTTCATGGAACATGATTAACCAGAATACCATAATCAACACTCAGACTCCAACAGTAAGAGAAAGAAGGATTTTATTGAGATTTTAGGTAATTAAGACCATGGAGGAATGAAGATTAGGTTTCCTTTGTGTCATGAACGTAGAAGTAATCACCTATGTGAATGTATTAGTTGAATAGGAATATGTTTTTAATTTGGAAATGAATGACACCAAGGAACTAACTTCAATAGAAAAATGGAGTGTTAAGTTAATGAAATGGATGTAAATATTGACCTATCTAAGAAGTTATAAAAGGTTAAGTTTAAATGTGTGGAATAAAAGGTCATTATGAAATTAAATGTTCTATGATGAATGATCTTGAAGAGAATCAGCAAGGTGGTGTGAGTAATGGTTACATTTATAATGATGATTATAATATAGATGAAATGTTTAAGGAAAGTGGTATTTTTTTAACAGGATATGATATCCTAGAAAATGTCTTAATGATTTGGTAATCTATGATTTTATGTATTTAGATTCAATAATTAGGAAATTTCAAATATATAAAAAGTTTTCATTTTTTGTTTTTCGGTACTGATTTACATGGACATGTTGAATGGTTTTGATAGAATAGAAAAATGATTTAATGAAAATTTGACATCCATGGAAAAGACAATATTAATTTAATGGTATCCCCTAATATGTTTCCAATGTATCAATAATGTTTCATTGACAAATATATGTTTGGTATATGTAAATAGTATGGTAAGGTTTACCGTGGAAGAAATGAATGTATCGCTGAAATGATTATTATACTATCCAGGATGAAGTATACAATTTCGTGGACTTTGGGAATATGACCAATAATATATGGGTTAATGAATAATTAATTTCGTAAAAAAGTATTAATGATAATTTAGGTTATAATCATTTGTAATTAGAATATATTATGAGGGTATTCACATGTTTGGAATCTGAAAACCAAGATCTTATTTGTGATATATGGTGGATCAATTTAAGATTATTTAATGATTTCCTTTCTAATGATTTGGTTTTTAATATTTCATAAGGGTTATAAGGATAACCAGTCATGTAAATTTTAAGCTAAACACTTAAGAAATTATTTATGATTGATATTGTATTGAAATCCTAGGTTGACATGGTATTTATTGATTAACCTTTTTCAAGAATATCCGTGATATTTTGAAATTATATTAGTACGTTTTAATAAAAATAAATCATATGTTTTTGGTGAAAAAAAATCAAGTCTTATAAGGAAATTGGTATTCAACCCATGACCAATGGAAAATATGGGTTTCACTCCTTCCACTAGCCTATGTGTTGTACAGATTAATGTATAATTATATTTTATGAATAATTATTTATGATGTAAGGGTTAGGTTAATTATTATTTTTAAATATTAATGCATTAAACATATTTATTTTTAATGATTTTTATAGATAAATAGTTTTACTTTTCATTCTTTTATAGGACATAATAACTGCTAAAATTTTATTTTAGTGCTTCATGATTAATGTTAATATATGGACATCCAATTCTTGAAGTAATGGAAGAATTAGAAATAGTTATAGTCCCAAATAAAGATGGAAATATTATTCATAGAAATATATCATGTATGTTATTTGCTTATATTAATTGTCAATAAAAAATAGTATAATGATAAAAAAATATTTTCCTAATACATTATTTTTTTTGAATTGATTTCCTTATAATTCATCTTTTATTAATGACTTTGAGTCCCTCAATCATTCTTTTATCATTCAATTTTTTTAATGTATCACCTCAATAACTCACTATAAATAATAATACTTTTACTCCATGTTAAATTATCTCTTCTGAACTATGTTCTCTTATGTGGAAACACAATTATATAATACTTTTATTAACATTTATGGTTCTAAATTTCCCTTTTTAATATAGGTTTTAGAATCAATTTTTACAATATGGGTTTCTACGAATGAAACATTCAAGTATTAGACCATGGATCACCCAATATAATTTTTAGGGAGATATTCTTTTTCTGGGGGTCAGAATGTGTCACCCCTATATTTTATGAATTATTATATTGGATTAATTTAACCTTTTTGATATTTTTTTCATTTCACATTACACAAAAAATAATTTATTTTATATTACATAACAATATTTGTATTACATGATATGAAAAACTATGTAAATAATGACCTACAAACAACATAAATTTTAGCATTATCTATATATTCCTATTATATGTGCGACTTTTAATATGTAACACCCAACACCAAAATGGAATGAATTACAGGAAACACAGAGTTTCTAAAAAAGGTCTTTCTATTTTTATAATTAATTAAATGATATAATAATAATATAGAATTTTATCATATTAATAAGATTTTATATAATGTTTTTAACATTTTTAAATATTTTTTATATTAATATAAGACATTGAAAATGATTGATATATATCTCTTAATGTTCTTATATTTTTAAAAATACAATTCATTCAATTAAACTACATTTCATGTGGTTTAGTAAAAAAAATTAATTTTAGAAACATGTTGAAATATAATTTTATTAAAAAGATTCATTTTTGTATTTATAATGTTGGAATTAGCATAGTGAATCTTTTTAGGATATTAATATGAAACATAATTTTTGTTTTAATAGTTAAAATAATGGTTTTTAATTTAAATCTTCCTCTCAATCTAATTTACTTATAAGTTTAAATTATATTTAATTTTTTTTATAAAAGTATAACTAGATCCTATTTTTATCATTTAATATAATTTTGGTCATTGGAATGAATCTCACATTGAAATTGGGTATAAAAAACGTAGGAAACTTTGGACATTTTTAAATTAAATAACTATAGTGGTGTACCGTCAAGGGGATTGATTTTAAATTAATTTTATCTAATATGTAATTATAATTCATAAAAATTGATTAAATTTTTGGAATCATAATAATTTATAATTTATAATATTTTAGAATTTCATTTTCACCAAAACTACAAGAGAAAGTGATTCAAATTAATTAAAATGATTAAGAGAAAAATTAGGTTAACAAACTAATAGTCGTTAAATTTAAGACCCAAAAATATATATAAACTTGTCATAAACCAATTTTATTTCAATTATTTGTGCTCAAACATTACATTATTGTGTATTAATTAGTTTTAATAAAATAGTTTATGTAAAAATGTTGGTAAACCAAAACAGTTTAAAAATTCAAATTGTGTCCTTTCAATTTCCTATAAAAGGACGCTGCAATTTCTACATTTTTACAACTCTAAAACCAATTAGGATTGGAATAATATATGATATATCCACTTACCAACATTCCTCCTTTCCTCGTTTAAGCCTCACTTTTATATGAGACCAATCCCAAAAATTCTTTTGGGCACAAACTAAAAGGAGATACCTGATTAAGATGTACATCTTCTTTAAGGATCCTTTCTTTTTTATCAACCCCATACAATATCTTTATTTGATTATCATATAAAAACAGGTATATTAATTATTATAGGATGTTTTTACGATATTTGTTTTACCAACACTTACACACACATCCAGCTAATGTGTAACGAAAATACTGATTATGTGTACTATGAAATATCGCCTCACGAAATGAAGATAATTAGTTTTTCCTTTACCGCCACTCATAGAGGATATTATGATGGAAAATATATTTATATATGTTATATATTATATCAATTATTTTTTTAATATTAATTAATCCTTTTAAAACGAATAACATTATACTTTCCACTTTGTGTAAATGTGATAATTTTGTTTGAGGATGTGTGGACTACCGCCTCCTCAAAGCTATGTGATTCTTTCCCACATTACATGGAATGCATAAATGATAGAGTTATTGAAATAATATTATATATATGATATAATAATTCTATTATAATAATATATATATATATACATATATATATATATAATTATATTCCAATTACTTTCTTTCATTCAATATAGAAATTAAATAGAAACAATGTTCATGCATATGTACAACCAAACATCTCTATGAACAGTGTATTCCATTTCATACATAATTATTATATAGATTATTATAATATAAATATAATGAATATAAATGATACTCATATCATTTATTTTATTATTTAAATAATTATATAAGTATAAGGAATACATATAAATATCAAATTATGAAACATGTGATGAACGAAGCAGATATTACCTAATGTGAAACCTTAACATAAGATTTGTATCAAGAGGTAATATCTGGTCATAATAATCCAATATATAGAATTATATATATTTTTATGGTATTTTTAAATATTATATATGCTATTTCAACTTTTAAAATACGAGTCAAGACACAATGTAAGAAAAATTTCATCTCACATTTATTTCCGTTAGATACATGGCTTATTGAACACTAAATTACTTTTTGTAGTTAGTATAATACCCATTAATTTATTATATGACTCCTATAATGATTTTTTTTCGTATTTAAATATTAATTTAATCAACATTATTTTATAGGGTTTAAGATTCTTATGTTTGCAAAATGATAAGATCATTTTGTCCCAATTTTCCTTCATTGAGACACATGTTTTATTATGCCACTAAATTCTTTTTCATGGGGTAAATAATTACATTTAAAATCTTATATCATGAATATCCATACCATAATTATATTGTATGCTTCATATAATTTCCTTTTATTACATGGAGTGTTTGATCCCAAGTTACCAAGTAATAAGAGTTTATTGAAAAAATCCCATTATTTTTCAAGATTATTACTAATTATGATTCTTTTATGAAATCATATAATAAATCTATTTAGAAAACTCATGAGTATTATTATCTTATATTATTTAATGATATATAGATTTATTGGTATAATTAATCCACTATTTGGTACTTATTATAGTTTTGAATGTGTTCAAATGAAATCCTGGGTTTTCCCTCTTTTCTGAAAGAAATATGTGGTCTATCAAAACCATTGTTTCTAAAAAGGGATTCTAACAATATTATACCATTATTATATAATTATTAAAATATTTTTTTCTTTATTTTTTGTATATTTCAAATTCATTGAATGATTTTTTTTTGAACAATGTATTTTTATTTCATTTCTAATGTACAAAATGAATGTTATTTTTACCTCATGCGACATGTACAGACTTACCCATCATCCTTTGTGGGAAGCAGCCTATGTTTTTTAATGTATTATCTTTATATATAGTGTTTTTTTCAATTATTTTCAAAATAATTTTTTTCAGAAAAATTTCTATATTCTTTTATATGTTTTCATGTAAAAATATTTTCAAAACATTTTCATGCTTTATTTATAGCTTTTCAATTTTATTTTCAATTAAAATGTTTTTAAATTAATATTAAATGTTAACACATATGTTTTTATGGAAAAAGATATCGAAATGTTTTCAAGAATTTTTTAATTTTTTCATGGAAAAAATGTTTTCAAGATGATTTTATGTGTTCTTAAATATTTTTCAGTATATTTTCTATGAAAATAATTTTCAAATAGTTGTATGTATTAAAAAACAAATTTCAAATAAGAAGTGATATGTTCCTCACGAAATGTTTTTGAATGATATTTAAAAATTATTTTTCTTCTATGATTGCATATTTCAATGCTAAAAATTCCATTATATGAATATATATAATGGTTTTAATCATAATATTTCCATAATTTTGTTATTCTTAATATCAAGGTATTTATGAAACTTGTTTCTATTTAAAAAGTTATATGTTTCTGAAATATGTTCCTTTTTATTTGTTATATTTCTATTAAATTTTTATATATTTCAGGTGTTATGCTTCTAAAGAAATGATTATGAAAAATATATATTTTTTCATAGGTTATTCTATGTTTTCATTTTTATGATGCCCATATAATTTCATTGGTAAGGATAAGATTGTTTATGATTTTTTGTAACATGTATGTACGATTTGATTTTGATATGGTTAGGAATTATATCACCCTCAAATGAAATGTGTAATTATTTATATCCCATGAGATAATATAAGATAGTATTGTGAATGAACCTTGAATACTAAGATGTCCAATGGAGTGAACCACGACTAATAATATGGTACATGGAGTTAAATCATTCCACTTAGATTCTGTTGATATTGATCCATGACTACCAAGATGGTATAGGGAGTGATCTGATACTACCAAGATAGTCTTGGGAGTGATTCATTAGCATCTATAGATATAATATTATGTGATTATGTTTCCTCCAAAATCCCAGGTTTTATTTATGTTTTATTCCTTTAAGTACTTTGTTACTTATTTCCTTGTGATTAATGTATTATTAATTAATATGTTTTATTTATTGATTCACGTTTATGATCTTTGATATTTTGGGTATAATCATCTATTATCTTGATCATGTTCTCATACCCTTATTCTCATGATTATACTTACAAGTATCCCTTGTTTAACCTTAATATGAATATGATCTAACCCATTTTTATGTTTCATTTCCAAGGTTATAAATATAGGTTTAATATTTTATGTGTCTAATAAAGGTTCTAGTTAAGAAGAAAATAGTGGGAGATAATGTATCTGATTTATGAATTAGTTTTTATGTTACATTTCTACCAAGAAACCAGACTAATACATTGTTTGGGTTTTCATTTGAATAATTTTTATGTACTCCATAAAATTTATGTAATGTTAATATATAAAAAAGGGAGGGTCACTATAGTTGGGCTATAATTAGGTTTATATTAGGTAGTCAAACATACCTCACATATAATTTATTTTAAGTTATGGTCTTTATTAGTTACTGGTTATGTAGTTCATAATTATAAACCCACCAAAAATTCTTATGGTTAAGTTGAATTAGGGTTTCAACCCGTATCATGAATTATTCATGGTATTTTATATTGAGGAAATATTATTGTATTATCTTTCTCAAAATAACCATGTCATTAATCATGGAATTGTGATGAATACACATAGGGATAATATGATATATGATATACTAAATAACTACCAATTCTAGATCAACAAATCACAATTCCTAGGTCATGTAACCTCATATTTATGAGTTTTAGTAGACTTATAGAATGTTAGAGCGATAGTTTCCATGGATATTGAAAAGAAATTTTTTGGTATACAGAGTTTCATTGTGGAAACAAAGTATTAATTTCATTTCATCCCTTATTTCTTAAACCATCTAGTGTTTTATAGAGGCTTGATGAAAATTGGTGTGAAATTTAAATGGTCAGAAATAGTAAATGCACCCTTTCAGGAGTTGAAATTACATCTTACATCTAAAGTCATCTGGATTCTTCCTAAGATAAGAATGACCTAAACTATTTACCTTTATATTGATTTCAATATAAATTCTTTATGGTGTTATAGAAATTACTTATAAATAGATTATGTTTTATTATTAATAGATAAAAAATGTAACAAAAACATCTTTATGAAGAATTTTATGAATCTCAAATAGAATTTATGGGTTGAGTACCTGTAATAATTAAATTTCAAACCATTTTATACACCTATAAATGGAAATAAAATGGCCAATGATCTGAACCAAAAAAATAAGGAAACATGTGGTTCATGACTGATTTTTAAAATTGAAACTCAATGATTTGTTTTTCGAAATGCATGTTGTGGTTTAGGAGGATAATGGTAATACAATTCTATCAGCCATAACATTGAACTATACCCTTTTAAAATGGGTTATTTTAGAGTGACTATTTTATCCAAATGGCATAATCATGAGGCAATGTATTTAATATGATGACAACTATTTTAGTTTAAATATAAATGGGGATGATACATTACTATTTCATGGGTATGTCTGAGTTCCACATGACATCATCAAGGATTTGATGGTAGTATTTAATGACTCGACATTGGCGGTTCATCATGTTGACCCCAAGATTTATTTTGAATTTCACAACTAGTGTTGGTGGCCATTTATAAAATATGAGACTTTAGGCATTACCATTAGATTTTCCTCCTTTGAGTATGTGAAGGGAGAACATTAGTGACTGATAAGGATTTTATAGCCCTTTTCTATTCCAGAGCGGAAAATGGAAAATCTTTCTATTGATTTTTACATAGTTAACCCAAATCGCGTCATGGTTACAATACAATGAGGGTTGTCATTGATATATTGTTGAAGTTTCAAAATTTCTTACTTTTTCAAGAGTCCTTCTTAGTAAATAAGCTAGATAAACTATATGTTAGGGATGACATTTTACTTTATGGAGATTCTTAGTTTATTATTTCGGATAGAGACACTAACTTTACATAAAAGTTCTAGAAGGGGTTGAAGAAGGACATGTGTAAAAAGGTGTTTCTAAGCACGATCTATCTCCATCTGACCAATTGATAGATGGATAATACATTTAAAGTGTTAAAGGACATGCTCAATGAATGAATCCATGATTTTGGGGGTTTTAGAAGAAACACATACAAGTTATTGAATTCTCATATATTAAAATATTTCAACATACCATTCTTATGGATCCTTTAAATTCATTATATGGTAGGCCATTCTGTTAACCTCTATTCTAGATAGAGATATGGGATTTAGCTTATGTTAGAACATGTATCATCATGGACACAAAAATGAAGGTCCAGTTGATAAAAAATATAATATTCACAACATAGTCCAATGAGTAGTCATATTCCAATATACATAAATTACATAGTGAGTTTGATGATCAAGATTATATATTTTTTTTGTGAGTTTATCCAAGGTTATTCAATCATCATTTTCAAAATCATTGTAATAATTATCCATGATTCTTTATACCCATTGACATTGTGAAATGGTTTAACCAGATTTCATACCATATAATACATCCTTAGAGATAACAATCTTTGTATGATGTCTTTCATTAATACCAAAATCTTATCCATTATCTAGATCTGTATCATTAATTCCAACTAGATTTGGTTGAGTTATAAATTTATGCTTCCATTAAAAAGTATTTTATGATTTGTATTTCAGCAAGAGGACACTTAAAGAAGGTCAATTATTTTTCTACAGGTTCTACGGTAGCATAGATATGTATAGAATAATGCATAAGAATGGGAGAATGATAAATGTGAATAGTGGATGTATATTTTTTCATGTGATACCTATTTACCTTGAGATGGCCAACATAAAGAGTTGTTTTCCTATGGATGTGAGGTTGTAATGACCCATTTTTCATGAAGGTACAACACCTTATTTTTTACGTTTAAATCCATTGTAAATTTTTTTGATGTGCACTATGACTTTTGAAAGATTATATCATCATCCAAGGCTTGATTGAAGCATTGATCCCCATGAAATTGGATTCTATGGTAGGACACAAGGTTAGTACTAACCGTATCGGGTAACCATTTGGGGTAACAATACATGGAAGATTTTATGAAAATGGGGTCAAAAAAATTTAAATGAAACCATGCAACTTGAGGTGCTATACTATGTTAGTTTTAAGACAATCTTGGTAAAGGATTTTCCATATTTTTGTAATGGTTATGGAATATTTGTTCCTTAATCATGCATGTTCCCACATTAGGAAGTGAAGGGAGTGCGGTTTGTGCACAGTTTTTTACAAATTATAATGCCAAAGCATGAACTCTTGTCAATTGGGTAAATTTAAAAAATAAAAAATAAATAAAGTTAAAAACATATTTATTCTATAATTCTACTAATTATAGAAGAAACCCTTGATTTCTTCCTCCCGAAAGTTGTCTTCATCCCATTTCAATATTCCTTGTTATCTCGATGATCTTCACTCCAAATCAAAATAATTTACAAGTGTTGGATACCAAAATGTATTATCTATAGTCTTAATCCTTCCATTGTATGTATTTTGTCATATATTATTTTTTATTTAGATGAAAGATCATGTACACTATTTTCCTAGAGTTTTAACATTTTTTAATTTGTTCAAATAAAAATCAAATCTATTGCCACAATTTGATGAGGAGTCATAATAGACATAAGTTAGTTGGTATAGTTTTTTCCCTTATACGTTATGATGTTTTCATAGTCTCAAAACTATTTTTTATCCTGGAATTTTGTCGTTAATTTTATATAAATGTTTTCATTGATTCTGAATATATGTTTTGTACATTGTTATACTTACATGGATTTATTCTTATTTGTTAGAGGATTTATACCTTGATCATAGCCAACCCATTAGAGTGACGACCTATATTCACCACTAGGTTTTTAATTTATTAAATGACCAAATCACCTCTTATGTTCAGGGCTTGAGTGTTAAATGAAATTTCACTTGTAGGTTGTTATGTAATTGATAATGGAACCATATATGTTTTTCATTAAACCATGAAACGGAATTCCAATGTAATGATTAATTAAATAACATGTATTTACTGAATAGAAATATTTATAACAACATTCCATACATAAAATAATTAAATGAAATAATTGATTAAATGTTAATGGGTGGAAAAGCCAGTCCAATTGAAACATGCTTGGTTATTTGGATTATATCAATTTTAATTCCATTTTATATGTTCAGTATTGACGAATAAAATCAATGAGTAGTGATTGATCATGGATATTATTAAAGTTATAATTAAACCATTGATATATGCTACAAAATTACGAATAAAGGACTTGTTGGTGTAAGAACCCGGTTCTTATTCTTGAGGTACATGTATCTTCTTTTCTCTTTTAGTTAGGTGTTATTGAGAAAATATGGAAGATGGGAGAAAATCCGAAAAAAAATTTCTACACGCCTGTACATTTCAACACGTCGTGTACTTTGGTCGTGAGGAATGAGTACACTGGGTGTGTAGGCATGTCGATGATAATTGGTGTAAAAACCAACTACACACTGTGTATAGTGAATTTACATGTCGTATATTCAGCCGGTAGGTGAAAAGTGGGGCGGTGAAGGCATCCACCAGCTGAGTGAAAGTACACGCCGTGTACATAGGTATTACACATCATGTAATCATGTCGACATATGAACAATGTCGTGGTGGAAAGAAGCCATCATAGAAACTGTTAAAAATGGATAGTACATGCCGTGTACTCAGTAGTACATGTCATGTAGTCTTTTTTCATGTAAAACAGGTAGTAGCCTCCTCTGTTCACAGAGAAGGCTTAGAACTGGATGAGAGCTCTGGAGGGAAACCAGAGCTTTGGAGATCACTCGATCGGGCATCAAGAATCCAATTCTTCCTCTGTTGATCTTGTTTGAATCATACTGGTAAGCCATCCCATATCCTTCTGCTATACATACCAATTAATTATCAAGGGGATGTTATTATCATTTGAATGGTAATTATTTTACCTCAGATCTACATCGTTCTTGGACGGTTCGAGAAGCGTCATTCACGTATATCGATCAGGGGCGATCGAGGTATGTGGTATAATGTTTAAATTCCAACTGTTGTGTGTTTTGAGTCTCGTTGTGCTACGAAAGCATGTTCAGGGTGTCATATGGTGGGGGTCATGCCTGTATAAATACCTATAATTGCATAGCTATTTTATTGTAACATTAAAACTGCTATTTGGGATCGTTGCTTGGATCCATGACCACCCCGGGGCTGTGTTCCTCTGTTTAGCAATTTGGCCAGGCTACTCGAGGGTATTCCATTGTATTAATAATTATTGAATTGAGTTTAGTGGAATTGTATATGAATTTCGTCTTTATATGTTCGGAATAGACCAGTTACTTGTTTCTCCTGAGGGCAGTGTTGTGATTAGCCTATGGCAGTGCTCTGTTCAGCCTCAGGGAAACATATTTTGTGCATGTGGGAGACATTTTGTACACCTCAGGGAAATATTAGTTATGCCTATGGGCAATTACCTATAGTTTTCGATTCTGATTGCATGAGGGTAAGGGTTTGCGTGTTTGAGGACACTGAATGTTTACTTAGAAAATTCACTGTGGTGATTTCCTTATAATGAATGATTAAATGGATATTAAAAGGTCCATATAACTTGTAAGGACATTTACTTTTTAGGACTGCTTAGTTGTTTCATTTTACTACTGCACATGATGTTGCACATTTACACTGATAGTTGGGCACGGGCCTCCGGTGGGTGTCTTCTTGGATTTATTTCGCACACCCTATTTAGTTCATTTCTTCAGCCCAAAAATATTATATTGTTGAAGGTGTGGATAATGGAAAGGGTTCCTATAATGTTACATGATTGTTGGTGAGGATTAGGGGAGAATGGGACCGAGCTTAGGCTCACGATGCTGCCGGCTGTTCTGTTTTGTTCTATTGTACCTTCACTTTCTATTGTATTGTATTGTACTGTAGTGTAACATGTTATGGTTGTTTTCATAGAACTAGAGAGATTTATCATTAATATCTATATAATATTTGGTTATCTTTTACTGCAGTTGTTCATATCTGTTGTGTATGGGTTATTACTTCTACTGCTGTTGTATGTTAATTATTTTCCGTTGTGCTACACTTTGACAAATGAAGGCATAGTTTCCCCACTATCAGACCTGGTACCTCGCTGCTAGCCAGCAACCTATGGTATTTTGGGAAATGTGGATGAGGTCATGTGACAAACCGCATCTGGGGCACTTGTTGAGTAGATTTCAGAACCGGGATGTTACAAAGTGGTATCATAAGAGTTTCTTTTCAATGACATGCTGTTTGGAGCCTTAGTTATGGATAGGAAGAAAACTGTAGTTGGTAATAAGCTCTGCCCGGGAGTAGCTATCCCGTGTATAGGGAAATTCCATTCTATTGTGTATTTTTGAAATTATTCTGATTTTTCAAATTTTATAGTAGTTTTGATTTTCACCGTTGGGTGCACATTTTTAATTGTGCTGTTTAAAAGTTATCCATGGGTTCTATTTAGTTGAAACCTGATGAGATGAGGGTATTCCATCTCATGCATCATTTAGTCCCTTGGTAAAAATCACATTCCTTGAACAGTTCCATTCCATGTTGGCACATTATAAATTTCATGTTGTTGTAATAGTTGTTGTGCTAGAAAATCATGTTGTTGTGATAGTTGCTTTGATAAATACAGGCTATGTTATAAGGTATTTTTTGTGTGGTCTTGTTGATATTATGGACTCCAAACGTTGGTTTTGGGGGACTATGGGCCTTAAATGACCAGAATTTGGTGCATCATTGACTTGTTACTGGTTTATAACTTGTATTAGATGTCAAACATTGATTATTGGGGAGTATGGGCCCTCACATATCGGAATTTGGCACATAGGTGTGGTTTCTCAGTTTTTAATGGGTTCCAGAGTAGTTTGAGAGGCTTACTATTCAAAAAACCCAGGATACACGCCGTGTAGTTCATCGGAAACACACCATGTGTTCTTCTGTTTGGGAAGAAATGAAAACTCATTGATTACACACCGTGTACCCTAAGTACACATCGTGTAGTTTCTTCCCTTGTCATAGACCCTGTGGTTAGGGACATAGGGAAGGGGAAGGTTTTGAAAAAACATGCATGTACCAGATGTACACGCAGTGTAGTGTTGACCCGGAATCCTCCCGTGTAACTAACAACATGAACGAGGAGACCGTGAGACATACACGTCGTGTCCACCTTGGGACACACCGTGTAGTCAACCTTGGGGACCCATCCATGTAGCTAACAAACACTGGTCGATGTTACCTCTTCGGGAACACACCATGTAGTCCTTGCCGGTGGGAGACCATGTGGACTTAGCCGTGTGGTTGGGGAAACATGGTGGTGTACACGCCATGTGGTGTCAGCCGAGTAGTCGGCCGTGTCACGAACGACCTGGGCAGTTGGAAATTAAACCATGCATTCCATGTAGATGACAGACACGCCATGTAGTCTTATTAAAAGTGAGTTGGGTGGATAAGACTTTTAGAAGGACCCGGGTAGGGGAATAAAAGTCAGTTATACACTGTATAGTTAGTATACTCGTCGTGTAGTCTTGTTTTTCAAATCTTCAAATTCCATCTTCCACAAGTTCTCTTTTTGGTCCCCTCATTTTTCCGACTTTGAAAAGCTAAAATCAAAGGCCTGTTTTTGACATTGTCGAGTCATGCCACCGAGACGACCCCACGTTGGTCGCCCATAGATCTGCAACGATTATACTCTAGAGATTGTAGCGCATGGGCTACGAGTGGATCCTCCATTAGAGCCAGATGTGGCGCCAACCGTTATACCGGACACAGGCGTGGATGCATAGTTCCGTGAATAATTAATTTGGTTCATGAAGACCTTTTAGGTGGCACTGCCAGCTGCCACATCTATGGCTGAGATGACTCATATCCTCCAGTAGTAGTATCCACATATGTTTTTAGGGGATGTAGGACCACATGCTACAGATTCTGTGCTGGGGCTATGCATACTATTTTCGAGCACCTTGAGATTCATCCTGGGTGGAGGGTCAAGATCGCTACATTCATGTTGCCTGATTCCGCCAAGAGGTGGTGGGATGTTACAACACAGTTTGAGTATCATAGAGACTTGGCATGGGATGTTTTTTAAACATCCTTCTAGGACTTCTTCTTCCCAGAGATGCTGGAGGAAGATAACGCTCGAGAGTTCATGACTTTTTAGTAGTGTGTAATGTCGGTGATGGATTATTCTGCTCGCTTGACCAAGATTATGCAATTTGCACCCGTTCTGGTGGGTGATGAGCCGTTGAGGGCCAAACGCATTTAGGATAGTCTCTGATATGGCATCCTAGAACTGGTGAATTTTTTCAAGTTTCCTACAGTACATGATATTGTAAACCATGTGCTGATTACAGAGAGGAACCTGCGGGAGGCTAGTGGTGTGGGCTAGGGAGGTTCGACACCAGTTTCTGGTACTATTTCTACCGTGAAGAGGAAGAGACGGATGGATTTCTCACAAGGTGGTAGTACCAACTAGAAGAATGTTTCAGGTGGTCATGTCATGTGCTAAAAGTGTGGTTAAGAGGGGCACAAGAGACCGCAGTGTCCATGTGACCCAGTGGAGTTCTGATCATCTGGCATGATGGGTCATCTACATCGCTTTTACAAGGAGTTTCCACCTTTGGCTAGTGAGAGGGATTTTGTGCAGACTCCACGAGCGGGAGAAGGACCAGTAGCTTCATACCAGTCAGGAAACTGGAATACGTCAGGTCGTGCAGGTCGATATGGTGGTTGTGGCTATGGTACCCAGGCACCAGGATATCAGAGGAAACAGAGAGGGACAACTCAGTGTAGCTAGGCTGTGTCGTAGGGCCCCATCACGGGACATGCATATGTATTGCAACAGTCTCAACCATAGCAGGATCTCGTACCTTCTACTATCAGCGGTACTATTTTAGTAGCTAATGTTTTATCTTCAGTACTTTTTTATATGGGTACTACACATAGATTTATATTTTTACCCATTGTTGAGAGCCTTGGGCTCTAGGTTTCCTCTTCATATGATGTTATGACTCTAGACAATCCGTTGGGAATGAGAATGACATGTGTTCGTCAGTGTAGGGAGTGCCCCGAAAAGATTGGTGGGTGTCACTTTCGATGGGACCTCTATATCTTAGAGATAATGAGCTATGATGTCATTCTAGTTATTGACTGGTCGGTTCCCTTTAGAAACATTGTAGACTTCTATCATCGCAGGGTGTGTTTAACGTCGCCAGTGGGCAGAGAGTATCCATACAAAGGCGAGTGGGATGTTCAGGCGAGTTGAGATAGAACAGAGAATCGTGGGTGAGGTGGAGTCACAAACCAGATTGAGATTTTATATCTGGATGACCAGGGAACATGTTAGAAGGATTTACCTCCCGTGGTTGATCAATTCTGATATGTCTTCTCAGACAACTATTTAGGTCTCCCTCCGGAGAGATAGGTGGATTCCTATATCGTTATTGCGCCAGGAGCAGAACCGGTATCCATTCCTCATTATTGGATGGAGAAACCTTAGTTACAGGAGCTCAAGAGATATTTATAGGAGTTACAGTCAAATGGTTTTATTCGACCCAGTACTTATCCTTGGGGTTCACGGTCCTCTTTGTGAAGATGGTAAACGGTACCCTCAGACTCTGTGTGGATTTTCGGAAGCTGAACCTGCTGATGGTTAAGAACAGATATCCTTTACCAAGGATTGATGATATTTTTGATCAACTTTTAGGTGAAAGAGTGTTCTCGAAGAATGACTTGATATCCATATATCATTTGTTGCATGTTATGCCATCTGATATACCTCTCACAGCCTTCCGAAGTAGGTATGGTCTATATGAGTACATGGTCATGTAGTTCGGACTTACGAATGTGCCGGTAGTTTTCAAGGCTCAGAGGAATCGTGTGTTCCATCGTTTTTTGGATTCTTTTGTGGTAGTATTCGTGGACAACATCTTGGTGTACTCTAACACTCGACACAGCCATGCCACCCATCTTGAGATCGTGCTGAGTACACTAAGTGAGCATCAACTATACGCTAAGATCTCGAAGTTACACTTTTAGATGGACCCGATTCACTTCCTGGGTCATATCATCTCAAAGGCAGGAGTTGCTATAAACCTAGATAAGGTGAGAGCAGTAGTCTTCTGAGGGTAGCCTAAGAACGTGTTTGGCATATAGAGTTTCATGGGGATAGCTGGTTACTACATGCGTTTTATACTGGACTTCTTCCGCTTAGAATCACCTTTGACGGGGTTGACTAAGAAGTGTGTTAAGTTAATTTTTTCAGAAGGTTTTGAGACAGCCTTTCAGGAGCTGAAGGAAAGGTTGAATTCACCACAAATCCTGATTCTTTTAAAGTAGGGAAAGAGCTATATAGTTTACTTTGACACATCATGTATTAGTCTAGGAGCTATGTTGATGTAGGGTGTCGAGTGGTTGTGTACAGGTCTCGGCTGTTGAGGCCACAAGAGAGGAATTACCAGACACATGACCTCGAGTAGGCTGTAGTTGTGCATGTGTTGCGCTGTTGGAGACATTATCTCTTGGGAGAAATTTTTGTGGTTATCACCGACCACAAAAGTCTCAAATATTTCTTTACTCAGTGTGACTTGAATCTGAGATAGAGAAGTTGGGTTGAATACCTTATTTCCTTTGATTTTGAGCTAGCCTATACACCTGGAAAGGGAAATGTAGTTTCCGATACCCTGAGTAGGATGACTAAGATGTAGGCAGTGTAGGAGGCCAGTGGTGAGTGGAAGCTCATGGCTTTTCTCTCTGAGATTCATTTTGATGTGCACGACAGTCAGGGGAAATCCGATCATTCATCTATAGATGTGACTTCTACCCTCCTGAATAGATTGAGTACAAGACAACTATCTGATTCAGAAGAACTAGTTCTATTGGAGTCGGTGGCAAGTGAGGACCCTCCTCTTATCTGGAATAGGAGATGATGTGGTCCTGTGTTTCCATTGACGTGTGTGGGTTCCATGGGATATACGCGAGGAGATAATGTTGGAGTTTCATTCTTCAGCTTGGGAAGTTCATCCCGATGTTACCATGATGTTCTGTGACTAGAGATGTCAATACTGGTGGCCGGGTATGAAGAGGGAGATAACTGGTTTTGTTACAAGGTGTTCCACCTGTCAGCAGGTGAAGGAGGAGAATCAGAGGCTAGACAGACTGTTACAATAGTTACCAATTCCGGAGTGGAAATGTGATGATGTCTCGATGGACTTCATGACTGGGTTGAAGAGGTCACCCCGAGGTAACTATGTTGTGAGGGTTTCTTTGGACTGACTCACAAATGTTTCTCACCTTTTTCCGATCAAGGAGACCTTCGGAGTTAACGAGCTTGGGATGTTGTATATCCGAGAGATCGTACGTCTTAATGGGGTCCCTCATTCTATTGTTTTGGATAGGGACAACCGTTTTACTTCTCGTTTCTGGCAGGGTTTTCATATGGCACTGGGTACACAGGTGCTTTTGAGCACAACTTACCTCCCTTAGACCGATGGTCGGTCAGAGCATACAATACAGGTGCAAGAGGACATGTTGCTTTCATTCATCCTAGGCATTGGGGGATCATGTGAGATGCATATACCCCTAGTCGATTTTTCCAATATAAATAGTTTTCATGAAAATATTGAGATGGACCCTTACGAGAAATTATATGGTAGGTTATGCTGATCACCCTTGTGCTGGATAGAGGCAGGTGAGGTAGCTTTACCGGGATCACGTCTCGTGCAGGAGACATCTAAGCTGGTCCAGTTGATTCATAAGCAGATGGATATTTCATAGACTCATCAGAAATCTTATTCTAATTGTCGTAGACAACCCTTGGAGTTCATGGTCGGGGATCAGGTTTTTTTGTGTGTTTCACAGAGGTTGGGACACCGGTGGATTAAGAGACTGGTTAAACATTCACCGAGGTATGTGGGGCCATTTGAGATTCTGGAGAGAGTTGAGCTTGTTTCCTATCAGTTGCAGTTACCACAGAGGTATCAGGAAATGCAAGACGTCTTCCATATATCTCAGTTGTGTTGTTGTCACTCCGAATCATCACACGTCTTTCATACAGATGATGTTGATCTTCAGACCAATGTGTCCTTTGAGGAGCATCTGATTTGTATCGTTGATAGGAGCATGATGGTTCTTCAAGGCTGGTGAGTTCCTCTCTTACAGGTTCTATGGATGCATGGCCGAGGGCAGGATGAAACCGAGGAGCGGGAGACCGACGTACGTGCTCAGTGCATAGAGTTGTTCTGAGCTTTATCTTCGCCACCATTAGAAGGGAAAATTGGGGACAAATTTATTTAATGGGGGAATATTATAAAAACCCAGTTCTTATTCTTGAGGTATGGGTTTATTCTTTTCTCATTTCCTTAGGTTTTTTTAGAAAATTGGGAAAATGGGAGAAAATACTAAATTTTGTGACTACACACTGTGTTCTTTTCCTCATGCCATGTACTTTGGCTATGTGGAATGAGTACACAAGGAGTGTGGGCCTGTCAATGATGAAGGGTGGGAAAATCGTCTACATGCCATGTATAGGGTATTTACACGCCGTGTATTCAGTAGGATGGTGAATAGTGAGGAAGTGAAGGAAGCTTCCAGCTGAGCGACAGTACACGCAGTGTACTCGAGTATTACACACAGTGTACTCATGTCGACAGATGAACAATGCCGTGGTGGAAAGAAGCCGCCGTAGAAACCGTTATAAAATGGAAAGTACACGCTGTGTACTCAACAGTACATGCCGTGTAGTTTTTTCCTCTTAAAATGGGATGTAGTCTTCACTATTCACAAAGAAGGCATAGAACTGGAGGAGAGCTCGGGAGGACAACTAGAGGATTTGGAGATCACCCGATTGGGCATCAGCAATCCGATTCTTCCTCCGTCGATCTCGTTGGAATAGTACAGGTAAGCCCCCCCTCCTCTTTAGCCATTCAAACCAATTCTTTTCTGAGGGGAAGTAATTTACATTTTAACGGTATTTCTTTTACATTATATATACATCATTCTTGGGAGGTTCGAGGAGTGTCGTTCACGTATACGAATCAGGGGCGATCGAGGTAGGTGGTCTGTTGTTTAAATTCCAACTGTTGTGTGTTTTCTATCCCATTATGCTATGGACCAATGTTCGAGGTGTCGTATGGATTATGCCAATGCTGTTTAAATACATATAATTTCATAGGTAGATTATGGTAATTTTAAAACTATAATGTGGGATCACTGCTTGGATCCAGGACCACCCCGGGGGTGTGTTTATCCGTTTATCCATTTGGACAGGCTACCCGAGGGAATTTCATTTTATTAATGATTATGGAATTATCTTGAGAGGAAATGTATATGAATTGCTTGTTTATCTATTGGTCATGACCCGAATACTTGTTTAGCCTGAGGGAATTATTGTGATTAGCCTGTTGGCAGTACTTTGTTCAGCCTGAGGGAATTTTCTTTCATGCTTATGGGCATTAGATTCTATGCCTTTGGGCGACACATCATACACCTGAGGGAAATATATGTAATGCCTGTGGGAAATTTCATGTGGGTATCGATTCCAATTACCTTATGGTAAGGGTTTTCATGTCTGAGGACACTGACTGTTTACATAGAAAATTCACTCTGGAGATTTCATTATACTGAATGAATAAATGAATATTAACAGGGAAATATAACTGGTAAAGTTAGTTACTTCTGATTTCTTCTTAGTTGTGGAATTTTACTACTACACATGCTATTGAAAATATACAGTGACAGTTTGGGAAAGGCCTTTGGTGGGTTCGTACTGGGATTTATTTCTCACACCCTATTTGGGTCAGTTCTTCATCCCAAACATATTGTATTGCTACATGTGTGGATAAGGGAAAGGGTCCCTATATAGATACTTGATTGTTGGTGAGGAGTAGGGGAGCATGGGACCGATCTTAGGCTCGCGATGCTGTCAGTTTTTCTATTTTGTTCTGTTATACCAGTAATTTCTGTTGTATTGTATTGTACTCCTGTGTAACATGATCTGGCTATTTTCTTAGAACTAGAGACATGTCTCCTTATTATCTATATAGTATTTGGTTATCTTTTACTGCAGTTGTTCATATCCATTGTGTATGGTTTATTGATTTTGCTCATGTTGTATGTTAATTATTTTCCATTGCACTACACTTTTACAAATGATGTCATATTGAAAATAATTTAAATATAATCTTCTTATTTTTTTAAATGAAGTTATATTGGACTATTTCACCCAAATTTTTAAACGAAAAATTTCTTTAATAAGTAAAAAATAAATATATAATAAATGGAAATCATACTGAATCAAAGATTTGATGCTTTATTTTGAATATTAGAGAAAACAATTTAAGGAAATTTATTTCCATAATATTTTGGAAATTATTAAATTTTAAAAAATTGATTCCCCAATGGAAAGTATATTTTCCTTATAATTGAATTTTAAACCTCATTTGAGGGTATTTATATTAATCAATTAAAATAAATCATGATTATACATATTCCATTTTGGGGATATGATCCAATTATACCATCATAATTCATTCTATTTATGGTTTATAATGAATTTTATAGAACCAACTTTTATTACCTGAGATATTTTATGACGAAAATATAAAAATATTTATGTAAAATTCTTCTTTTTTGAAGATTATTATTTGATGAAATAATGATAAAATCCATTTCCTTTTAATGTGTTTTTATTCAATGATGGTTTTATTATCATAAGAAACATATATTTATGAATTTAATTATTATATTGATGGAACAATAATTATATATCCTTATAATGACTTGGGTAATGATTAATCGTCTATGAGATTAAATGACCCATGGGAAGTTATCATAGTCCTAAAAACATAATGTACATGAAATGATATCCAAAATAAACAAAAAAAATATAAATGTGAGGTTATATAAATTTGAAAAAATTTATGGTATAGAGGAGGTTATCCCAATTTTAAAAAGGTGTCACCACGGGAATTTTTCTCAGTCAAAAAAAGAGGGAGCCCAATAAGTCACCCCAATCCTGAATAAAAAGGTTACACTATATGTTATTTGATGCCTATATTTGGTACATGGGATGTTATACCAAAGACTATCATGTTATTAATTTATTTTTTGGGTATCCATGATATAATATTTTCTTAATTATTTATTTGATACCAAACTATGAGATATGAAATTATTAGGTTGTCGTGGCTTATGATATTTTATTAGGTTGTGATTCATGTCTTATAAACATCCACGATTTAGGACATGACTTAGGTTTAAGATCCATGATATTAATGGTATGGTTTTAACATGTTATTCTAATGATCTCCTTACATAATACTCAAGTTATGTTGATATCTCACTTATTTACCCATAAAGATCATATTAGATCACAATTTATTATTCTTCCTATCACAAGGTCATTAAGAAATGTATTATGTATGATATGGAAATGAAGGATAATATTTATGAATAAATTTTTGGTAGTTTATTTATATATATAATGAATTGCCTTTTTATATTTAAATATTTCTAAACAATGTGAACCTATAGGATTTTAGTGTGGATAGTTATATAATAAAATAATATCCATATACTAGTATATAATAAGTATGTATGCAATCTATGGGTCACTATTTATGGTTTAATAGAATTTTTTTATGCTTTTTAAAATTGGATCAGAATACATTTGTGAGAACACTTAGGGAAATTCATGTTATTTGAAAATTTCATGGAATTGTGTTGGAGGATAATGTGAGTGGTATTCAAGCATTACATCCATATCTAGATAAAAAAAGTTGATGTGTCACTATAATAGTTTTACCGTGGACTGATAAATCTATGTTGAGGGAATTTGAACTTGAAATGATTTTCACGGGGTGAATGATAATGGTCCTTTCTACACACTTAGTTTTATCCATTTGAGATTCATAGCCTGGAAATTTAAAAACATTCCAAAAAAGATCATAAAATATTTTAGTTGATAATTACCAATAAACAGTAGGTTAAACCTAAATTTTTTATATATTTGAAGTAAGGTTCCATGATTTTGACATAAAATTAAATTATTTTTTATGACTATGTGGATTACCACTATGATTATTGTTTTAGAAACTATGTTTTATTATTTAATACAATTGATGGTAGCTGAATGAATCATGTTATTGGAAACAAGAAATTAACAATGTAGTGATTTTCCACTTGAGTAACCAAATTTTATTGGAGGTGGAATGAAAAATTTCATTGATTTTATCACACAACATTCTGATTCTATGAATAATGATGACATTAAAAAATGTGGAAAAGAGCATACAACATTTTTTTGATTTCATAATTAGGTGTCTCCAACTGCCGTTTAGTGGGTACATTGAACAAATTTTTTCATAGCAACATATCAATACCATTAAAATGAATTTTTCTTTAACCAAGTTTTTGGAGCATCAAAAAGTTTTTGGGTTGTCTATCAATTGGAAGATGAAGTAGATTAATGGGGGACTCATATCCAAAATATGTTGAAATATTTACAAATATAATAAATAGATTATAATATTTTTAAGATATTTATATTCAATAATTAGATTACATGTATTCTTCTAATGAATATAATGTAGGAATCCCTTGATCTAAACACAAAGGATGAGGAATTTATTTGTAACTTTAGTCCATTATTATAATATTTTCAACATATAATTCTTGTAATATCATCAAACATGAAGATAAGGATTCATGATTATTCAACCTCTTAATAAATATCATAAGGGATGTCTCCATATTGGTCATATGTAGATATAATGAGAATATTAAATTTTCAATCATGTTGGATTTGAATATTTGATAAAACAATAAATATCATGCTTTTGATATGAAATGAAATATGGAATTCAAAATAAATTCTAAAAATAGTGATTATAATAATATTTAATTTCCTTGATTCATGTTGTATGGAAGGAAATATGGAAGAAACTATCTTCATTGGACTAGTAAATGTTCTTCATGTGGAATGGATGGAACTAAAGAAACTGAATGACTAAGTGATGGGATAAGTTATCTAATTATTTAAATAGATTGAAATCTCTACAAAATGTTCAACCCAAACTATAGAGTTCCAAATGTATGGAGTATGGAAATTATGAAAACCAGTTCTCAAATATGGTGGTAAAATATGCTGATCTATGTTCTTTATATCGTAATCTAAAGTTCAATGGAAAATATCAAGTGATAACTATTTATAATTAGGGTTATTATAAGGGAATTTTTAAAGGTACAATTACCATCCACTCTAGAACTATTAATATCTTATTTGATTCATTATCTACCAAAACATTACATCTCAGTAATTTTTTAAGGGGAACCAATTTCCACCTCAACCATTATATGTTAAATTACTATTAAAAACCTCTAATGGTATGATATTCAAATTTCATGCCTATGATTACTCCTCAGTTAATGTTTATTGGAATATGATTCATGAAATCCTTATTATTATATGAATAGAAGAATATGATTTTATTTTTCAAATTCAATGGATTTCTCTAAACAATTCGCACCTAAATTTAAGAGGAACGAAACTCAAATTTGATATTATGAATAAACCTATAATCCGACTAATAGAGACAACAAATTTAAAAATATAATGGAAAATAAATCTATAGTGTGGTTATTAAATCACATTCAAATGGTGTGTTAATTTTTGATGGATGGGGAGAAAATAAATATTGATGATATTTCTATTGTGTGTGTGTTTTTTATGTATTTTTAGTATATTTTACTAGACTTCCACCAAATTATGAAGTTTTGTTTTCTTTAAAAATTATAATTTGAAAAACATCTCTTCTAGAATGTCCATATACAATGGCCTCATTTTATTTTCATGAATTAAAGAAGAAAATATAGTAGAATATTCAATAGGGTTTTATTTAGCCATATGATTCACATGGGATTCACTTATTCATTTTGTTAATAATAATAATGAAACTATTTAACTATACATTAATTATTAGGAATAGAAAAACATCAAAATCAAGGAAAAAATATCCTCTACAACATTTGGATGACTTTTTGTGAATATTTTGTGGATTTGAATACTTTTAAATGTTTTACCTTTGTTTAATATATCATTAGTTTATAGTCCAAACGATGTATATACACAATAGAGCATTTCATAAAAGGTTTTTCCACATTGAATATAAATTTATGTTATTGTGTATTAATAATTATTACACAAAAAATCAAGCATATATTAAATAATTTATTTATATATTATCTAAATTAGTTATTTTAATCCTTTATAGATGATATTTTATCAATTCAATGGGAATGGAATAGAATGAATATCACATGATAATTGTGTTTAATACCCTATGTAATGGTAGTTTTATGCATAATATACCATTATTAAATTTAGGAAACATATATTTTAATTTTTGGGGTCATATATTCATAATAGAGGGTATATTTTTGGATCCATCAAATAATTATGCAATTGAATTTTGGCCAAGAACAATCAGCAAGACCTATATCTAATTTTTTCATATTTTGTATGGATATTATCTATTGTATGTGTATAATTTCATTACAATTTATAAAACACTCAACATGGTAACATGGAAGGCTTCCATGATCCTTTATAAATAATCATGTGAGGAAATATCAATGTTACTAAAGAGAAGGGTGGTCAATGAACCTGTTCTTACAATACCCCAGAGTAGAGAAGGGATATTAATAAATAGAGATTCAACATATATGTGAACATGATGTGTTCCCAGGAATAATTAAATGATTATAGCTCATGACTCAAGAAAATTGACTGTTCATGTGAAAATTACGAAACACCTGATTTGTAGTTAACATCAAAATTTTTTCATTAGTGATTTTTAGGAATTATATTTATGGAGAAGTGTTTGATTTATACATTTATATTAAAATTTAAATGTAAATATTCCCTTAGAAGTTAATGAAGATGCACTTTAAATGATTCTTGGATATGGTTAAACATTACATCCACTCATTTCATTACCACTCCGGAAAAGAGAAAGTACTAGGTGATGCTTGCAGTTGAAAAGATTATGATAATGTATCCCTGATGAGAATAAAATCATATCCAATATTTATGGATTTAAAAATTAAGGATCTCAAAATATTTAATGATGTTGGTACATAATGTATTTCTCAAATGCCTACTCAACCATATATCCATGAGATGATTAATGATGAATTGAAGGATAATGTAGATATGCAAAATAATGTCTGAAATGATCCATAGATAATCATTTTATTACAATAGAGTGATAATTTTTAGGAATCATTAATGATTTCTGTCCTTAACATATTTTAAGAATATACTATTAGATGAGGATCATATTTTTAATTTTTCAATTATTATAGGAATTATGATTATGAAAATTGACATGAAGTAGAATTTCTAGATAGAAAACATGAATATAGATATTGAATACTTTTTGACTCCATTCTTATTTTTCCATCATTATAATGTTAGGAGATAAATGTATATGGATTTATTACAATAATTACACATAACAGATTTAAAATATGAAAACAACACTATATGTTTTTTGTTTTGATCACCAAAATATCTAGAATGCATAATTTTTTTAGGTGGTAGTTGATCACCATAAAAAGAGAAATTTTTTTACTACAATAAGATATTAATTATCTATATATCATATTTATAAAATAAAATTTATTTAATGGGTATGGTTTCATGTAGAAATAATGACTATTTAATATAATTAGGATCCAAGGAATACCTCAATGATCTCATTAAGTCATTTGTATGACCATTATTTAGATTTTATTTTTAATACTTTATATCATACTTATAGAGTTATATAGTTCAATGTACCAATTCAAACCCTATAGGATATGAAGAGATATTGTACTGTGGATTTCAAAGGTGGATGTGGCAACCAACATACTTTTTGTTATATTTTTTACTTTAATGTATTTCATATGATCATTGATATGGATCATTATAAAAAATATAGTAAAATAATAGAGAGAAAAAATTAGAATGATTTTTTTTCTCGAATAAATCTATTGGGACCTGACTAAATATTGGAAATGGAAGATAAGGTTAGAGACATTCTTCTACATTTCAAGTAATCTTAAATTATATAGAAAAGTTATATTGATAATCATTATCATGATCTATAAATATAGTTTTGTGGGAATATTTTTATGATAATTTATCCATTGAATAAGATTATGAGATTCATAATGAATGAAAATTTGAGACCTAGTTATATTTTCAAAATCGAGATTCATGGATGAGAAGGGATGATTTTTTATTGTATGGAACTCCCATCACACCACTCTCATGTCCATGATATGTTACATGTATCTAACCCGGAGAACAATATTCATGACCTTTTACATGTAATAAAATCAGTGGTCATGCCACTATATTAGGATCTCTATTAAGAGATGTTACTAGGGGAGATTCTGTACCATAGATAAAAATTAAAACAAAATAATACCACTCACACATTCGAGGTTATGTGAAGAAACCACCAATTCAAATAAACTACATGAGTACTTATGAATATAATGAAAAATATGTATCCTCATCTATTTTTTTTATGAAAAAAAAAATTATATGTTAAATTTAATTGGGGCTGTGGTAAATTCAAAACATTTATATATTTTAAATTTATTATTTTCCAATAAATATAATTTTTTTCATAGCCATTGATACATGTAACACTACACTCTGTAGAACCTCAATTTACATTTAAAAAATTACTTTTAAAATAAATGTTAAAAAAAATTAAAATTGGTTGTATGAATAAGATAATTTTTTTCCTAAATATAAGTATGAAATTTTTTTATTAAGAAACTATATTGATAAATAAGTACATAATATATTGAGAAGAGTTTATATGCATCGAAATTACATTTTTTTCTAGAAAAATATTTTTTTTGTGAACAAATATTAATTATTTGTATACTTTTTAAAATTTATAATTAAAATTAAATTCATTTTTGGGGTAAAAATTTAAAAAATATAGAGTGAATTTTTTAGAATTTTTTATTGAGATAATTTTTTCAAAGAATATAGAAAAATAATTATTTCTTTAGGATAGTGTTTTTTGGTTTAAACAATTTAAAATGTTAAATTAATTTATAAAATTGATTAAAATTAACATTAATTCAATTATTATATTACCATACCTATTGAATTCATTTTAATCAACTTTCTTTTGACTTTTTATATAATTTATATCAAATCGTGTTCTTTGGATAACCACATTTTCATCAGAATAAAAAGTTTTTTTAAAATATATTCTTGAATATTATATAAATTGAATAATTCAAAATGGATTCAATATTTTTAACATAAATTTTTAATATTAGTTAATTAATTTATCTTTATTTTCAGTTATATTAAATAGAAAAAACATTTGTAGTCAATTACTGCAAATGTGGTTTATATGGGATTATTGGAGGTTAATATAAATTTATAAGGGTCAAAATGACCTTTATATTTTATTAATTGAATTTTCATGTATTTATATTTGAGTTTTCAAATATTTTGAATGATAATCTGTATTTTGGATCCTTTTTCAATTATGTTACATGCAATTATTGTGAAACATTGAATAAATAAAAGTGTTCTACTCACCTAAATTAAATAAAAAATACATTCCTTATGTACCTCCCTAGTACCAAAATACCCTTTTTATTATAAAAACCTCATAGGATTCGTTTTTTGTAATTGATGGTTTTGTCTCAATAAGAGACATCATTATTAATCGAGTGTTTATATTTTATTTCTACTTCTACCTAATTAAAAAATTCTTACAATATTTTTTCAAAATATAAAAATATTCAGTATAATGGTATTTGTTATTTTAGTTTCATATTTTAAATCTATTTTTCATCCACCAAATGGGATATGAATTTGTTAATTGTGTCAATAATGGACAATGACCTCTCGAATCGATGTAAATAGATTTCCATCACCACCTATGTCATATAAATTTAATTAGTGATCCAAATTATATATATATATATATATATATATTATATTTATTTTATAATCATACTTATCTAAATTTATTATCACATTTCCCTTTCATACGTCTTAATATGTTATAAAATGACAATATAACTCATGTGTTTGTGTGGATGACCACCTCTACGAATTGATATTATAAATTAATCATTTTATTTCGACATGGATGGTAAAATGATTGATTTAAATAACATATATTATATCTATGATATTAATATTAATATATATATAAGTTAAGTATAATTTACCTTTACTTTATTCTATCCATCAAAAATAGAAATAGAGTTTAGGTGTATATTTGACCTATAGTCTTCAGGAATGACTAAATTCATAATTCCATCTCTATAATTTATTAATGATTATATCTATGTATATAATTAATATATATGATATTTATATAGTGATTAAAACCATTATTTTATGTAATAATAACTAAATCATAATGAATAAGACTACATAACCAAAACCCACATGCCAAACAAATCTTTTATCTCCCAGAACATTGATTTAAATAAATAATTTTCAACAAATTGATAGAAAAAGATATAATTTAATAAAATATTGTACAATATATATAAATAAAGTTTTTTAATAGATGTTTTATAATATTTTATTTATGAAACATGAGGATTAAATGTCTATAGAGAAATTTCAGATATGAGGTAATGGATTTTTTCTCACTATTATTTATTTGGAGAACATGACATACTTACAACTTTTTTATGCTATGTATAAGTCACCTTAATATCCATTATTAATCTTATAACAAATATTGTGGGATATAAATTTCAATATATAGTTTATTCATTCATGGGGATTATGACTCAAACGTTTTCAATGTGGTAAGGGATTTTATGTTTCATTATCATTATTTTTTTGGATTGTATATTATTATTCTTATTATTATGCAATAAAATGATCAATATTGAAAAAACTAATGAAAGTTATTATCTACTATTTTTTAGAATACATGATTTTCTTTCATTATACATAGTTTATTAACTCAATAGACTGCTTTATTGTTTTTATCAGCATTATTTCATTCATGAGGTAAACATCCTTTTCCTTCACGTACATGTTTTCTAAAAAATATGATTTTTTTATATTAAATATGTATTTTTTAAATTCATTTATAACCATGTATTTTATTTTGAAAAATTCAAGAAAATTAATATTACTATCATTTTATGAATTACATTTTCTTATTAATTTTACAGAAAATGTAAAAGGAAACGTTATTTAATCATTTTGGACATGAATAGAATTTTCCACAACCATATCAATTCAATGATTTGATTCTTCCTTTTCAGGGTAATAAGGTAATTTTCAAAGGATTTTCTTGTCTTCAGAATTTGGATATTTTAAAATTTAATATAAAAGATTTCAAAAAGGAATAGATATTCTCCTAATGATTTTTTTAAATAAAATTACATGATATTTTAATACATCAATGAAAAATGTAATTGAATATAATTATTCGTTATTTGGGATGTGATCCAATATTCAATCATTATTCCTTTATATAATGGTTTATTAAGAAGTTTTTTAATCCATATTATTTACCTAGGGCTATTCAATGATGAAAATATGAAATATATACAGAACCCTGTTCTTTTATAAGGGTTATGTAATATACTGATATGAGATCCGATCAACTAGTTCCTGAGTCAGTGGGATGCTTGGCCTCAAGAATGCCTACTTGTATGAGAGGTTTTCAACTAGAAGTGAGGGTCTAATATAATACAATGTGGATGGAATGACCTCATATCAGTGTTTCAAAATAATTAAAATAATTACTAAACATAAAAAAATGGATTCATAAAAAAAAATTTCTATAATATTTTGACCAATAACAAGTCATAGTGGAAGTATAGGAAGTAGATATGGTCGAAATAATAGTGTATGTAATAAACAGAAAATAAAATAGTAATAAAAGAGATCCAAAATTCTAATTTATGTACATTAAAATGTTATTTCATACTGATATACAAAAATAGGAATAAGTTACATCAATATAAAACATGTCATATAAGATTCCAAAATAGAAAAAGACTCCTCCACTAGAATCATGAGAATATGCACAAAAATATTCTCGCATCATCTACACTATAATTAAAAAAAATGAGGAATCTTTTGTAGGGGGTTTTACCCTATATATAAATCTATACCTGCAATCTACTTCAGTACTAAAGGTTTCCTGAGTAGCATGTCAGATGAAATCCCAACAGGCCACTAAAACTACCATCCTGATGTAATCACGTCAATTTTCATTGCTATAAAATTTTTCATGTTCATAAATAATAAAAAATATTAATAAATAAATAACATCTGGATTAGGTTCCTAGAGGAAACTTCATGGGCCAATATATTATTTTACATATTCTAGTTTGAGAGTTAGATAAGTAACCATAAATATATTTATACATATAAATTGTAAATGGTTAGTTTAATAATTTGTTAACATATGTGCACTCAATACATGAGGAATTAAGTAGGAATATATTTGGATACTAGGAGAGGGATGGTCCAGTGTCATAGGTCAATCATTCATAAAATTTATAATGTAATATAGGCTCCTAAAATATCAAATCATTGAATCTCATGATTAATTTTAGACTACAAGCTCATAACATGAGAATGGTGGGGTGACTCTTCCATCCCATCACCCATTACAAAGGAATGTGGAACATCGTTCCCACCACCAAAGTAAGTTATAATAGTTAGAATCATCATGATACTCACTTTAGGTAAGGGATATTGAAACATAATGGTTAACAAGTCCTTTAACCATCGGTCCATTGCCATTAACAATGGAATAAAAACAATATCACCCATAATGTATATCTTATTATAAATTTATAGTAATCATTACCAAAATAAAAAAGTGTGTCACAATGCATATTATATAAATATAAAATGATGCATCACTTTTCATATCCATGCCACCCATTCCCATTAATATTAAACATTCCATTTCATTTAATATAACAAGGAAAACTTATTCAGGGGCTAAGTGAAAAGATAAAATATGTTATGGTCTACTAAAAAATTATATAAAATTGGGTATTTCCTTGTTGTTTACCCAATGGGGTCGATATATTTGATTTCTTTATATTAAAACCACTTAATAAGGGTCCATGAGAGTATAAATAAATGATTCAATTGATTTTAAATGAAAGGAAACATTTTAGGGAAACATGAAGCATTGAATGACATGTGATAACATGCTCACAATAACGAGTCTATGAAAACATCATGATAATTATGTAAAATTTCTAGGAAACCGATCAAAAGAACATTTATGACTAATAATAAATTACTAGCTTCATATTTGAATTAAATCAGAATGAAAGAAATACTGGTCGAATTCCCTGAAAATTGGATGGGTGTGGTCGAAGTAAAATAGGGCAAGAGATTGGAAGAGAGACAATGATAAAAAGAAAGACGATTCGAGTTCTTTCCAATGAATATGTCATTCTTTTGCTAATGATCAATCTGGAGTATGGATATAGGAGTAATCATCAATACAAGATAGGATTTTGGAGAAATCACAGGAGGAGATGAGGGGATCTTCCATTTAAAATGAGAAGGACTATATAAAATAGAGGTTTTTAATTTTATTCGCAGAAAAGGGTAATCTAACACATCTATAAAGGGAATCATGGTTTGGACACATGGTTGGAAATCTATGCACCAACCATGTGCACCTCACATACTGATGAGGGAACAAGAACAATATCATTGAACGATTTTCCAAACCATGGGAAAACCTTGTGATTTGGATATATTGAGATGTCTATAATTTTCACACTATTTTTCTAATGGAAACGCATAGGTATAGAAAAAATGTGTTGCCTCCTATTGGCCACTAATTGCCCCACACAATTACCACTGAATGATTATAACTAACTATGCAATTATCTGGATGTCTCTTATTTTCCTCAAATTATTAAAACATTGGGCTATGAAAACGCCTTGAATGATCACAAAATTTTTATTAGGCCATATTGACCATTTTCGAAGATAAAAAATGGATTTGAAATGGAAACAATATTTGACATACATTGAAGAAAATTTTGGTATTTACAACCACCTCATGTTAAAGCGGCACATCCACGAGTTTTCCTTCTGTGGTTAAAAATGTATAATCTGAGAAAAAATTGGCCACTAAGCCCATATATTTACTTCCCAATCCTATATATCATCCTATACTAAGTCATGCTGCTAAATAAACAATATTAAATTAATTTCTCAACCTTAGTTCATATTTATGTTTTGATCAAAAATATGAACTGGATACACTTTAAGGATGTGTCCACATCCCAATGAAACTCATTAGGTTTGAAAACATGTTATAATTCTAAATAATACTGGTGAAGCTTCTATACATGAAATAAATCATGCATAAACTAGTATCTCTGAGGAAGTACTGTCCACTAATCCACTAGTATGATTTATTCCAAAATAATAAATTGTCCAACAACTAATTGTCAATGATTACCCCACCTCCAAATTCATCGATGGAAAAACATTTTTCTGGATCTCAATAATACACAATATCTGACATCAAACTCAAAAGGTATTCACCACTGGTTGGAATTTAACTATTGTATGGAATGAAACATCATCATTTTCTTTCCTATCAATTACACCTTCTTCAAATTATCCTATATGAGATGAGGTCCAAGTAAAATTTCCTCCCTAGCCTCTAACCCACATAGTGGTAATTGAAAAATCCTAAAATATAGGACTTCATAAGTATCCATTTGAATGTTATACAAAAAATATATTATTAAAAAAACATATAAGGTTTATTTTTTCCTCCCAGGTATCCATATATTAACGGAAAAATGCATAGATAATGTCCACTAAAACCAAAATTGTACATTATATCAGTTTGTAAACATACGGTTGGTAGGCCTTAATTAGAAGCACCTATATACCTAAGGACTTATGTAACCCCTGACATATCTAAGATGTGAATTTATCATCCATGTTAGATACGATAGAACCTGGTGATCCATGAATACATAAAATCTCTATAAAGTATAGTTTCTCGAGGTCATCTACCCAAAATGTCCCTTGAATAGGTAAATTGTGTTTCCCATCACGAAATTTTCATTGACTACCTTAACTATGACTTTACCACATGGTGATCTGGTCAATAAAATCACAAAATACATAGATTAATCATCATATTTCTACACGAGAATAGATAATGGAGATAAAATTCATAATGGTCTCTAATATTCCATCTTAACCAACTAAAAAATAGAATACCTAGTGATAAATCTAGTAATCTCCACATTTCACACCCAGTAAAAAATATCGGATACATAAATATTGAGACATTTTTTTTCACGAGATTCATATCCCATTCCAAGGCATTAAATTTTTACATCAACTCCTCTTTCAATTCTTCTATAACCCAAAAACGCCAAAGAATGCAAAGTGACTCACCCTTATCAATTGTGAAACTGAACAATGAATCATTATCATTGATACTCTCCCATAAAACTATGACCTTGGGATCTGAATGTCATCTCATTCACACCAGTTTCACAATGTAAGATTTCACTAGTAATACTGGTTTGATAATCTATTCATGATCCTCTTGAATCACATCATGATTCTATAAAAACATAGCCTTGAGTTACCACTCGACACTGGACCCTAGAACAACTTATCTATGTTTCTTTTACCTGGAAAATTTGTTACAACATTTCTATTTTTCAGGAATATAGAAATTCAAATGTATGAGACATTATATGTAATCAAACTATATTATCTACCTAGGACTCAAATCTTATAGTGTAAAGATGTATTGAGCATTTTGTAATCCAGGAATACCTCAAAATTTTCACTACATAAATAGTGTCTCAAACAATGTAGAGTGTGTGGAATTACCACTATCTAGAATTCATGGATCAGATATTTCAACTTATGATGAATCAAATAATGGTACATGAATGCTATAAATCCCTCAAATTGTATTATAACCACATCTAGCCTGATACTATATTCTTCATAGTTGATAGTAAATTTTATGTTCGTCTCTATAAGAATTTGGATCATTGGTGATGTCATTCATCCTACGAAATCCTAAAAGGAATCTTCACATTCTCTTGGCCATACAAATTTCACACCATTCGTAGTCAAGCCTATAGTAGGATCTAAACATTTTGATAAATACAAGATAAAGTATCTATGAATTATGACTAGCCCCAGGAATCATCATATATCATTGTTATTCTTCAGTTTCTCCCATAAAACTATATCACTCACTATCTCTATGTTTTTGATACCCCAAACCAGAGATGATATAAGATATGAAGTGGACATAGCATATTGAAATGACGTATTTGATGATATTAGGGTAAATATGAATCTCCTTAGTTTACTCAACATGATCTCATGTTTTTTTAGTGGTTGTGTTGAGAATATGAATACACTAAGATGATGTAAATAACAATAAAATAAATGGATCCATATATGGTGTAAACCCTAATTCATAAGAGCCATAAAATTGTATCCGTGTTCACGAGATAGAATGGTGTAACCACATAGTCATACATATCAGACCTTCACATAAAATCTATGTGAGGTATATATGATGACCATAAATACACATGATTATATCCTAATCTTAAATCAGTCATGGAAAACACTATTGTTCCTCAGAGATGAAAACATGGTTGTCTATTTTTGTTAGTGGATACAATTTCATTACTATATGCTGGTTCAAAACAGTTTAATCCAAAACTATTTTAGGTGTACCATCCACCTTCTTGAAAAATTGTCCAATAAACCCCCTATATAACATCTGGGTTGTGTAAAACATTTTTCCTATAGATTCCCCAACTACTATTGTGCTCTAGAATTTCTTAATGGTCAATCCTATATGTGTGGATTAACACGGGAGCCTCTCCTGGTAATATCTCAATGGTAAATTCTACCTCTCTCCCAGATTGTTTTGGGAATGTTAACTTATAGAGATCCACCTCATTAGTCCACAAATGGGTTATAACCCTTGACCATTATAGAATATATTTCAAGTCTTGGATATCACAACTTACATCCCCTGATGATTATATCATGATTGTCTATCATTGGTATAACATTGTCCATTATTAACACGCCTACCTATCATTGATGATGGATACATCACCCTCCAGTGATAAAAAATGGTATGGCCTTAATAGGGATCTAAATACTCCATCACAAGAATTACATTAAACCATTTCACATCAAGGATGAAATTTTCCCATATGAAATTGTATCCTCCACTTTTAAGGGAAAAATATTTACATTAGAAATATCTCTCTAATTGGATACCTACCTGGGGAATCTAGAGCGATCACAAAAATGAAGTGTTCAGTCTGAAGGCCCCAAAACTCCATGATTGAATCAGATATAAATTATTGTGATTCTCCTATTTCAAATCAAGAAAATAAATAATGTATAGGGTACTATAATAGATCATTGAATAGTTTAATTTTTAATAGTCTACTCCTCTGACATAAGCTCCAATACTTTTTTGTTTATATTATGGACCTATGTCACGACCTCACTTCCTCGAGAAGAACAATCTATAAGCATTGCAGTTCATTATTCTGATTACCTATGTCTCAACCACAAACATGAACCATACCATCATTCGGTATTCTAGCTTCCTTCCTGGTGATATACTAACAGTCTGCTCCAGAACATGGGGTAGGTGTAGATCGATGCTCGTAAAGAACTGATGGAAAGGCCCTTCAGCAGTGCTGAGTATGCTCCATCTTGATGCATACTCTCCAATCCATTGTATATCATAAAGAATTATGAATAGGGGGTTATAGATTCTCTCACTGGTGACATATTAATAGGTTATCAGTACTAACCATCTGAATAGAAATTCATCCGCCAGAAACCATGATGTGATGTTATATCTAACAAGAAGAAACACAGACTTATCTACATGTTGAACTACCCTGGATCCCACAATTAGGTTCCCATAAATTTCAATTAGTAATGAGGTTTATTTTGACTATCACATAAAAATTAGTGAATATATTTTCATTGAACTATGATCAGATGACGTATACTAGACCATCCATGATTTTTCTGGAGGTTATTAGATTATCAGCAACGAAAGTTAGGGAGAATCACTACTTCTCAATAAAACTTGAAGAATAATCTTGACATATAGTGTTCCCTTATAATGTTTTACAAACTCTATAGTTTGGTAATTCCCCAGATTAAGTGGAATGATTTAATCAAATAAATCATATGGAAATTATTCTATACCATACCACAATGCCAATCCACAATGGTAATAACATTCTACCATAACTTCTCAGAATCACATAGCATATATCCAGTGAGTTTGAAACATAAGATTTGGAGGAATCTCCAAATAATGAAAGATTAAATGAAATACATATAGCCATTATTGCTCAGAATTTAGTAATTTTATCACCCACAAAGGTGGGAGGTTGTTGCCGTTGTAACTCTTGATTCAACTCTACAATAGTCAAGGAGCTCAAGTGACACTTTTCATATTATTCATTATATAGAAAATTAATTCTAGAAACTATGAATCAATTAAATTATTAATAATAATAGTTGTTTCAATGGGTGGATCTATATAAGGAATCATTGGTGGTTCATTTCCCACCACCTATGGTGCATGATCATCACTTTCGTTAGGGAGTACACCTCGATGATTACATTGTAGATTGATTGTACAATTCCAAACACATGCCACAAAAAAGGATTTAATAGATGAAAATATCTCAGATACGTAGCTCATAAATGCACATATACATCCTATAGATTACAAAACCCCTCACTCCATACACCAAAATTTTGGTCTGGGTAAGTGGAAAATACCATAATTGATCGTAGAATCATAATATACAACACAATATAACCAATAATAAGTTCAATATTGGGTCTATGTCTCATTTCAGATAGTTGGGGTTCTATTATGTGGAGTCTAAATTTAAAATTATATTGTAAAACAACCTTTATATACTATTAGAATTTGATGAAGCGATGTCGTGTGTGCTCTAAAAAATATTTATACTAAGTGCAGCACAGTGGCTGACCTAGGTCAATCTCTTGAGGAGTCTTTTGTAGTAAATCACTCACTATTTCTAATTCCATATATATATATATTCAATAAATGAAAAGGATATTTTAGAAATGATTATGTTATACATAATGTAAATATGCAGATGTAATGAAAACACAATTAATGTAAACAGAATGATGTTAGATAGAAAGGAGATACTCCCAGGAGATTATCCAGATTGAACCTTCATTTTCTCATTATTAGTTTCTAATTTACATAATGATCATTCTCTATCATATGCATGAACATCCCCATATACTTATGGTTATGAATATATAGTACACTCAACGATCGCCGAGATACCGTACATCCACCTCCTCGATCGAGGGAGAATCTGATAGAAGGGAAAGCTAAGCCTTGGGTGGAAAGTGTAGACACAAAGGCACCTTACCCACTAAGACCCTCGTTATCCTATATTTATGTAAATAATAAATAGTAATACATTAATTATCAAAGAATTGGGTTTATCACTGGATTACTCCCCCGGGAAATTCCTTGTGTTAGCTACTCATTATCACGATCATAAGAGATCACAGCGATGGAGAAAACGGGGGAAGAAAAAAAAAGAGAGAAAGAAAATAGAGAAAGGAGAACACTATATTTAAAATATGGAATAAAAATATATAATGAAAAGAAAATAAAATACAATAATAAACTACATAAAATGTACAAAAAAGGCTATTCCTTTGTTTCCAACCCTTTGAAATGAAAATGAAACACTATTATAGGGAAAGTGGGTGACATTTTGGCTCTAAAACCCGTCTTCGAATGTAGGAGGGTGGATGGAATCATTAATGACACAATTTTGGAATTGGCCCTTCTTCAAAGTTGTTCCCCTACTTCGTATTTTTTGCCCCACGAACTTTTAGCATTATTGAACAATCTTGGAGAGAGATATAGTTGATTCACTCATTATATTTAATTTGGAGAGGCTTATTGATCGTATTCAAATACACCGAGTTCCAACGCATATATGGCCTTCAGAATGAAATATCAAGAAGAAGATATAAAAATGAATGTTATTTCTATGGATTACTTTCAACTCAATGAAATATTTCATCTCCAATGGGAATGCAATATATGAGATATGGTCCCAACAATAAATTTCTCCAGTTCGGTACACAGTTTTCAATGCCTGGTTTGTGAGTTGGATTTGAGCTTCGAAATGATTGATTGAGCTTTGGGTTCAGATAGATAAAATGAATATTTTCAAACATAGAAACCTGTAAAATAGAAATATTTCAATTTTTATTAGTTTAGAAAATGTTAGGGATGAAGAATTCAAATAAATGAAAACTGTTTAAATCCAATATAAGCCATTTTTTCAATTCAACTCAAAATACTCCTAAAAAATAAAATGTGACAATTTCCCATTAAATAACACATTATTTGGATTTAAAAAATTATATTCAAAATAAAATAATTGAAAATTTTAGTTCTATCAATTTCCCCACACTTAAAAATTGCACTCATGGGAAATCATCTTATACCATGGTAGAAAAACTTCTCAAATCATAAATGACAACACAAATCAATTATCATATCAATGAAAATATCATGCCTGCTACATGGATAAAAATTTCAGAACATCTCAATAATTATATGAATCTAATTAATTTCATGATAATCCTCACATGTTTGTCATACCTACCTCCCCATAAAAATATTTCTCTCTTCACTCATGGATTTTCAATGTGGAGTTTCTCTCATTCTCAACACATGTCTGATCTCCATAGGCTTTCTATCCTCATAATTTCCCCATATCACAGAGTTCAAAATGTGTCAATAATGTGGTATTATTCATGGGTTGTTCTGAGGCTGAGGGTTGGAAGGTTTAAAATGTAAAAACATTAGAGGTAGAATGAGGAGGGTTAAGCTCTAAAGGGAAGTAAATGCATGAAAAGAGTTTTTCTCAAGAATGGTGTTCTCCTAAACCAGTTAAAAAATGAATCACCTCCAAACACCTGTTCTTTTATGAAGTTATCACTTATAATTTTAAAATCAATGATTTCCATCCCTCTTTTCCCCATTTGTAGAATTGTTTCAGCTTGAATTCAAATCTGGATTTCCCTTAAAAATCATGTTTTTAAGGGATGAAGAGGAATCTTTTGATCTTCAAATATTAGTGATCACCCAACCTATATTGGTAATGATATTTTTTCCACCCATACATCTTCCCATCATGAAATTTCATACTCCAAAGCTGTAATAAATATGGAAATGATTTCAATTCAGCTCAAAAATAATCTTCTGGAAAACAAAATACATCCCTTATTCCCCCTCCCCCACACTCGAGTTCAAAAATAATCATGCATTTAACATCAAGAATAGGTTAGAAAGGGATATATGGATTGTAATGTGGCTTCCCATCATGGTATTTCATGGATGATAAGTTCTCAATAAAGGTCATATGCAAAGGTAGGCCAAAATAAGAGTTCAATGAAAAAGGGATTTCAATGTAATGGCTCAATCATACTTAGCACATTCCATGAACTCTAATAGTTTTGAAAAATAGAAAAATATAAAGTTATAGATCAAAAAACATGTCTCACGACTATCATGAAAAATACAAATACATTATATGTCAAAAAGGTTTAGAAACCTCTCATGTTGGGAAATATTTTCAATTTGGAAAGCACTAGTGCACATGAGTTTCACAATCAATCATACTTCATAAAATGAAAAGATCAGAAAATATAATCAAAATACATTCATAAATGATTTAAATAATAAAATACTCAAATCAAGAAATGTTCCAAAAATACCACGATGTTTTAAATTTTCCGAAGTATTCGATTCAACTCATTATTCCTTAAAATAGACCAAAAAATGAAAATGGAAAACAAGAAAATTCAAAAAAAAACAATATGAAATATAAAATGAAAGCACAATAAAATTAAATGAAAACTAATAAGAAAAATAAATAAAAATAAATAGAAAATTTATAGAAAATTGACAATACTTGGTTTCACCCCCATATAGATGATAGGTTTTTACTTCCCCTAGTAAGGCAGCTAAAAGAGATTATCCCCAATCAGATGGTGGGTGTAGTTACTTTGAAATAAACCACCACATGTGACTTTTCCGAGTGTCCATCAGTAAATAACAAGAAAAGAGAACCCCAAAGTAAATAATAATATTCCAAACGTCAATAAAATAAGATAGATATAATTTGAGCTTTGGAGTGGCATTGAAAAGAAAATACGGATGCTCCCTATGAACATATGTGGTGTCTTCCTCCAAATAATATGAAAGTTATTGTAGAAGAGGCAGTCGTACCACGACCATCTTCTAAGGCTCTTCTTCCATGATCACCACCACTTCGGTGGTCTATTTTGTACCAACCATGTTCTACTCCATTTTTACTGTATCATATATTTCAGGAAAGGAGTTGTTAGAAAATAATTCAGTTCACATAAAATTAAAACATGATGAATCAATAAAGAAATATCACTTTTCAAGTAAGCCATCATGGAAATTGGTCTCTTCAGGCAGGACCATTGGCATATCCATCTTAGCAGGTGCTTCTTCGTATACATATTCTAAATTAAGAGAGTGGTAAAATGGTTTTTATTGTTCAATATCAATGATGGGAAGATCAGGTTTCATGTTATCTTCAACAAAGTGATTCTACGATTCTTCCAAAAATTGTTGGTCTCTCATAACTGCATCAGCTTGAATTTGTACATCAAGGACCTGATCGAGCAATGGATGAGTACAAGATGATATGATTAACTCTCTTAGTAGATACTTCTCACACTCCTCATGTTCTTTAACCTAAAAAATGATGGGTGAAATCTATTCCACCACGCGTTCAGGTTCTGGTTCTGGTTCAGGTTGGGGTTGTTGCACCATTAAATGGATATATTCATCATCCATTTCAGCTTTTACCCTTAGTTTTTTATTTCTTCATTATGTTATTGAATTTGGTATTTAGTGTAATATTGAACTTCTTCATGCATAGGTGATTGGTCAGTCCATGAATAATAGTTTTAATTCAAAATCATAATTAACAAACAAGTTTTTTTAGTTTTTTGAAATTCATGATTTTTTTTTGTTTTCTTAAAACTAAAGGAAGAAAAATAATTTACAATATTTGAATATAAATAGTGAGTGAAGTCCACATGGATCCCCGAAAATGTTGACAATTTGATGAAGCGTTGTCTTGTGTGCTCTCAAAAATATTTATAGTAAGTGCAACACAGTGGATGACCTAGGTCGATCACTTGAGGAGATTTTTGAAGTAAATTAGTGACCTTTTATAATTTATTTAAAATATATATATGAAATAAAATAAATGAAATTGAAATTTTATAAATGATAATGAAATACTGAAAGTAAATATGTAGATGCAACGCAAACACAATGAATGCAAACAGAATGATGTTAGAAAGAAAGGAGTTCCTCGAAGTAGATTTTCCAGAGTCACCCTTAATTGTCTCATTATTATTCTCTAATTTACATAATGATAATCTTACATAGTGTGAATTAACATCCCATTATGCCTACAATTATGAATATACTATACACTCAACGATTTCTGAGATACCGTATATCCACCTCCTCGATCGATAAAGAATGTAACATAAGTGAAAGATAAACCTAGGGTGGCAAGTGGAGACACAAAGGATACTTTCCCACTAATATCCCACTTAGCCTAAATATAATTAAATAAGAAACAATAAAACATTAATGATCAAAGACATAGGTTCATCACTAGATTACTCTCCCAGGAAATTTTTCAGGTCAGCTACTCGTGATCACGATCATAACAGTTTACAGTGATAGAGAAAACGGGGGAAGAAAACAAAAGAGAGAAAAGAGAACACCTGAATTAAAATATGGAAGGAAATTGCAGAATGATAACAAAATAAAATACAAAACTAAACTAAATAAAATATACAACAAAGGATATTCATACGTTTAAAACCCTTTGAAATGAAAAGGAAAAACTTTTATCAGGAAAGAGGATGACATTTGGGCTCCAACAATCATCACTGAATTTAGGTGCGTGTATGGCCTCATTAATGACAGACTATGGGAAATTGACCTTCTTGAATGTTGTTCCCCTACTTCGCCTCTTTAGACCCATGAATCTTCATCTTGCATGGACATGTTCGGAGAGAGATATGGTTACTTCACTAATTAAATTTAATCTGGGCAGGGTGACTATTCATATTCCAAAACACCGTCATCCAACGCATTAATGGCCTTGAAAATGAAATATCCAGACACGACTATCTAAATAAATTTTCATCATCTAGAGGACCTTCAACTCCATATAAAATTTCAGCTCCAATGGGTTGGCTTGTTATGAGATATTGTCCAAATAATAATATTCTCCAGTTCTGAACACAGTTTTCGAGGCCTAGTTTTTTAGAAGGATTTGAGATTCCAAATGATTGATTGAGCTTTGGGTCTAGATTGATAAAATGATTCTAATCAAAAATAGAAACCTGTAAAAGTTGAATTTTTCAATTTTAATTAGTTTACAAAACGTTGTGGCCGAAACATTAAAATAAATGAAAACTGTTTAAATCCAAAATAAGCCATTTTCCAATTAAGCTCAAAAATACTCCTAAATAAAAAAAAATTGAAAAATTCCCTTTAAATAACAATTGGAGGGATTAAAAACATTGATATTCATAATAAAAAACCTGAAAATATTTATTCTATCAGAATCTCATTAAGTGTTAACTAATTTAGTTTTAATAATTTAAAATCACTTCAGCTCATAATGTATTTATTAACATATATATATATATACCATAGTATAAACGAGTAGGTTAAGTACCCACATTATGGTAAAATAAGCCATTTAATATTTCTTCCTCAATCTATATTGGAAACACTATTTATATTTATGCAGGAACATTACTTTATCTGATTATATTCTCCATATAATAAATGACATCACATTTGATTATACGATAATCTGGCACTATCTCTATGAAATAAAAAAATGATCGTTTGAAATTTATGTGGCATTAAAAAAATCCAAGGAGATTAGTCTTATTGTTTCTGTAATGATGCATGAAAGGACACACCATCATTTCATCATTCCAATGTACTGGAAATTCATTATAATAACCCATTACTAATAACATCACTAGTCAAATGTGTCACCCAAATGTGAGTCATATCAAAATTAATAGGAATAATCCATAACATCAATAATCCATCAAATGTAATTTAGGCTTCCCCTCTACATGGATTAGATATGCACAAGAATATGCACATTACCATATTATATTACCTCTATGTCTCCTTTCCAATACCCCATAAGTATGAAAATGGAAATGAAACACTCCAATGATACTAATTTATAATGTCCTAACTTGGGATCCACTCAACTGGTTCCCTGAGTTGGTGGGATAGATTGAGTCTATAGTTGCTCCCCATATTCCAAAGGCTTCCAACTACCAAAAGGGGTGTAAGGTGGTACATTGGGGAGATTATAACATCATATCATAGTGTCATGATAGATAAGATAATAAATAAACATGAAATAATAGAATCATAGTATAAATAGAAACTATAATAATATGACCAGAAACCCACCCTACGAGAAGCATAAGAATTTACAATTATGAAAAAATAATAGAGGATATAATAAATAGAGAAAAAAATATAATAAAATAGACCCTTAAGGTTGCGTAATAAACTTTATGTTTTCATGGAATTATGATATTAAAAACGAGGAATAGGGGAAATGAATATACAAAATGAAATACAAAAAATGAAAAAATACTACTCTACTAGAAACATGAGAATATGATCATTCCTTTTCTATTAGGGTCAATATTATAATTAGATGAAACTAGATTACTTGGTTGGGTGTTTTCATTTATCAAGAACTGCAAAAATGTAATTTTATCATCTACCACATGAAGTACGAGTAGAGTTTGAGATTAAATCCCAGTAGGCGACCACCAATGGGATATAAAAGTAATACAACCTATGTACATATATACATTATTGTGGAGGTAAAATATTAATAATAATAATAATAAATAAATAAAAAACAACTGCCTGAAGATATTATATGACTCCAATATGGATTTACCTACATCAACATAGGTCAATATGATAGTCTAAATAATAACCATTCAAATATATAGTAATATATATATATATTATAGTTATATATTATATATACAAATATTCAGTATGTAATTGAGGACATAATTAGGTATATACATGGATACTATGTGATGGCTGAACTAGGGGAAAAACTCAACAATCCATAACCAGTATAACGAGATATATGCTATAGTAAAGGGAAATTCCTTAAATATCATAATTAATGATAGACATATTGCTCATCAATTTAGATTGGTTGGTAAATACCTCATTCCCAACAACCAAAATAGAGAAATTTGGAACATCATTCCCATCTCCCCGGTAATGTATAATAGTGATATTAAATATTATCAACACCTATTGTATGGGATAGTGACACATCATGCTCAACAAGTTTCTTTCAATACATTACATATCCAACATCAATCGATTAACCCAAATAATAAAATGAACCATGTGGATTCATCTAAAAGTAATTTATATTCCTCATTATTGACACTAGAAATGGTGTCACTATCTATATCACATAAATATTAAACAATGTATCAATTGGTGTGGTATTTCCACCTATTTTTATTCATTTTTAACAATGAATTTCAGTTAATTGTGAAGGAAAACGATTTTTGGATTCAAATGAGGACTTATATAGTGTTTTGGAACAATAAATAATTTTATAAAATAATATAACTCAACAATTCAATCCCATATGGATGGATACATTTGAGGATTACATCATCAAACCACATAGAAAGTGTCAACGACATTATTAAAATACTTTTAAACTGATTTAAATTGGTTGAACCCATTTACGTAAATGCAAGGTAATTTTTGTCTTGTGGCATAATGTAATCGCTATCAGAATATCCTAAAAAATTAGTGAATACATATAAACCACCTAACATAGTGTTTTAAAAGATTTATTGTCGAATATAGACTTCAAATTTGAAGTAGGTCGAAAAAGAAACAAAGTACATTGCATTTCATGGAAAATGGAGGGCATGATCTCACAATAAAATAGTTCAATAAATTGAAAGATAAACTGAAAAAAAATATTATTTGATTGATTTTAGATGCGGATCTAACATTTCGTACATTTCATGATTTTTTGTCAATATGTATGAGAAATCAATAAGCATGCGATAGACTTTGGGAGATCTCATAGGAGGTGATGGAGGGATCATCAACTAGAAATGAGAAAGCGGAATGAAAAAGAGACATTTATAATATTATTAATGGTTTAATGTTAATTTAACTATTATTGATAGTTTCACATGGTTTCTCTGCATGGTTAGTCTCAGTTTCCACTAATCATTCAAACCTCACTATCTATGTAGGGACCCTATATAGTTTCTGTACATGGTTTTCCAACCATGAATAAACCGTGTGATTTGGATCTATTTGGTTGTCTGAAATTATCTCATAAGTGTTATCATATTCTCACATTATTTAATCTAACTATGAATCCTCCTTCAAGAAACTCAGTACCACACTTTGTTACTACTAACTGTGTGTTTACAGTGATTCCCACTCAACTTTCCCAATTCACTGAGGTCCCAACTATAAAAAATATTGAGATGCTCCAAGAATCATATATATTCCATATGGAATGTTTTACAAGATCAAATATTGTATTTAAACACAAAAGGATTCACACCAATTTTAATATTCAGTAATTCTAGTTTATTCTATCATAAAATTATTAAGAATACATTTTCTTTAAATGGGTTATCATATTGTGGAACACATATTTATGATTTTAGTTACTTAATTTTTGGACATAGAACTATATATCCACCAAATCATTGGGTAATTAAAATTGATTTATGATATCAAAGGGTATAAAGGTGGATACTCTAAGACAAAAGAAAAATTTAAATAGATGTTATCCCATGATATAAAAATAAATTACTTGAGAGGTTATACCAATCCAAAAAGAAGAATGGAAATAGGTCATTTCCCTAATACCAATAAAAGAGCGAACAATGAACTTTATAGCATTATGAAAAACAAGGAACACAAGATATTTTCCCAATACTAAAGCAGGAACGTGGGTGTCTATCCAAATAATAAGACGTTGTTAATATCTTGGTAGGTAGTCTTGAAATAATATTTCAATTCGTATCTGTATTCAAAACTTCGATATATTATTCCAATTTTTCACTTATTGATTATGTTCCCAGATTCCATTATTATTAATTTATTATTAACTTCCATTTTACACCCAATGAAAATATATTATGATCTATGATATACATGTTATAGTTTTAAAATGCAATTCGTAGTTTTTCATAATTGTATTGAAATATAAATATGATATATTCGTATTATAACTATTCTGACCATATGGTTGCACCATTTATTATGTTACCTTTCCATAATGTATAAATAAATGTAGTATATATGTTATGTTTGGGAAGGTTTATAGTTATGAATAACATAGTGGAAGATGATGTCGATATCCTATAAATGAGTTTTTTTGTGTCCAGGTTTGAAAATATAGTAATAATATGTGGTTATATAATGAAATATTTTATAATGAATTTAATTTTTTTAATATTTGATATCTATGTATGAAATCTATGGGTCATTATATATTCTATCCATTTAAATTTGAAAAACACAATGTTAATGCGTACATACTACCTACGATCTCCATAAATAGTATTATTCATTATTGAATATTTAACTATTTTTTATGATTTGAAATATATATATAATTAATATATATATATGACATTTGTATCATAAATTTCATTTTATGGATGAAAAAACAATATTAATGTTGAATGAGTGGACTTTCGCATTAGATATTATTTGGAAAAAAATAGTTAACACAGTGAAAGGATGATTTTAGTAAGGAATTATTAATAAATGATTCTTTATATGTCATAAGAGGATCTTATGTAATATTATTGGTTTGTAAATGAACTTGGAATTGAAGTAAAATAAATATAAATTTATTTTTAATGAGTTTCTATATCATTAATCATATGTCACACATTATCTTTGGGATTAATGACTCAATCCCATTTTTAAAAAATATTATTTATGATTTATTTTTTTATGATGAAATTCCATATCATTACCTCAATAATTATAATGAAATTTATTTTATTATTTATATTTTTTGTGATTACTAGTACATCAATCATTTTCCTCCTTCACTGAAGATAGTAAAATTCTATTTTTATGTAAACCTGTCACTATATTTTTCTTTGGTCAAAAACACTTTTCATCAATGTACATGTTTTATAAGAATTTTTAAAAGAATGTATTTATAGATACCCCATTTTTTAAAAAAAGAGTATTTTTGACTATGTATTTATTTTTACAAAATAGATTAAATGTAAAATTATTTTAATTTTAAGAATGACATATTTTAAAGTTTAATTGAAAATGTTAATGTAAACATTATTTAACATACAGGACTCGAGCGAAATGTCCAACCATCATGACCGAAAAATATTGTGAATAATACTATATATGTTTCCATGGTTATATTAAAAGTAATTTTTTTATATTATCATTGAAATTTTTAGATTCTAAAGAAGTGAATAAAAAATGAATAGTTTATTTTCCTCAATGAGAATTCCAAAGGATATTATATATGTATTTTTATCAATGATTACATCATTTGATGTTACATATGATTTAATAGGGATATTATATGAAAATATCATATATATTATTATTTTATTTGCCTAATGATTATAATGATAAAATTATTTTAATAAAATTTAATTTTCTATGGGTTATATAATGATTAATTAATGAAATGTTTATAAGAGAAGTTCCCTCTTCATGGGTAATGATAAGATGAATGCATTATGATCTTATTTCACATATATGACTTATTTTGATTATCTGATTATTCAGCATTGAATTATATTTCCCTCCAACATATTGGATAACAATGATCATCTCATGAGATAATAATGACTGAAATTGGAATTGAACCTAGTTTAATAAGGGACGATCTCCTATATGATAGTGTTTGGATTGAAACATAGCTATTTAGGTGGAATGGGGAGTGATCCAGATCAACTTTTATAGTCTTCTCAGTAATTAATTTCTACTAAGAAAATTAATTTATATTCATCTATGTATTATAAAAACACATTTTTTATCCCAATGTTATTCTCTCAAGGATAATGTTCTCCAATTCCATTAGGAATATTATCTTATGAACTATAATTTGTTATTACATTAATGAATATTACGATATTTAATATTTAGTCTATTTTTCAATTATTAATGTCATTTTGAAATACTAATATTCCCCTATTAAGATAATGTTTTTATTGATATATCTCTTTTTAACACATACTCAAATTCTAAGAACACTATTTATTATGTTTCCCTTGTTCACGATACTTATAATAATTCTAATTGTGATAAGTATAAGATGGGTTGAGTTTGTAAAACACTCTATGTGAGATGATATTAAACCCTTATATACCATATTTTTATATATCTATGTTTCCAAAGGAACAAGGACTATAAGATCCCTCCATTGATCATAATGTTACAAAATTGATGATATTAAAACTATCATTTTTAATAAATTTTGGAATCAAATAGAAAACACATTGACACGTCATGGGGGCCTAAAATAGTAGAGACTAAAAGAATCATTGACAACAACAAAAATTCGAGAAGGCTGAATGAATCATAAATGTAGGAATAGGGAAATATTTTTACTTGGAGATGCCTTTGACACCAAGAAGGTTGCAATCGGATTCCCTACTCACCATGTGTTAGAGAAATTTATATGGGAAACCATTATATTTTTGAAATTATAAATGCATTATTCTATGTTCTAGGGGAAACAACCATTGCCAATTACCACTTTGTAGAGTAACAATGACTCTCTATCCACTGCCTTCAGAATAATTCTTTCTTTGCTCATCTAATTTTTAACATATAAAAATTGCCATGTCCTTGGCATGATGTACGTCACCGCTTAAATAATAATCCTTGTACGCTATGAAAATTTACCTCCTCTGATCCCTTATTATTCCTGCACCACTCCTCTCCCCCTTGGAGTGAGCAGTGTCGATTGAGTTTGAGCCCACTGCTTTGGGGAAACCAAAGAAGCCAATTCCCATATTCCATCCTCTCACATAGATTATAAATTACTGAAATTTGAGTTCTTATTGACAGGTATCCATTTCATTCAGTACATAGATTGATCATGTCCAGAAAGGTATTGTTTTTTGTTGAAGCTGATGATAGTGTGAGAGACAATGATGTTATTGTGGTGACCATCCTTCCATGAATTCCAAATTATACATCATCGTGTCATTAGAATTATTGAATGACCATTCCCCTGTTGACATTGATCACCAATGCCTCTAAACCACTGACTTTTGATGTTCACCGAAATCCCACATTGTTCATACCAACCTATGAATTCACCATAATTCTGCCATATACAACGAGCCCATTCAGCATCAACATATAGATGATACAATATTTCTGGTTTGGGTTTATGCATCACCAAAACCTAGAGGCCATTTTCACACCCATATATTGGATAGTATCACCAGTGGGTGTAGAATTCTTCCACACTAGAAACAATGGAAAATTAATCTTTTGATGAATTCCTTTACACTACAACATTTCCCCCCAAGAGTCGCCAGTGTTTGAGTCCCACCATTGGTAGTTATATTCCATGATTGAGAAATGACCCAATGATGATCCTGTGAAGATGAGTCTACCATGATCCTCATTTAAAACAATCTCCTTTAAAAAATCATGTTGATATTCAACAAGGTTAATCTAAATGAAGATGGGGTGATCACTTTATTCTTTGAATGACATATATGGGGTGGCATATGATGGAAACTGAATCCCTCCAGCCCCAATCCTAGAGGTAAATGATTACATCTCCTCTTCCCATGAGCCACCTTTCATTATGATGTTGGGCCTATGTATGTAGTTGGATCAAGTCCCTTATCCTTGATGCCTGAGACCAATAAACCACCACCTCCTACCCGTACATATCCTACATTATCATGACCCAAAAATTTTGACTTTACCAAGCCTCCCATGAATGTTTGGCGTGCATCCCTAGATTGGTTTATGAGGCGCTCCTCAGATTGACACCCCCATTAGAAACTGGTCTTCGGAGATGCTTCCCAGTGGCCCCGCGACTCCTAAATTCTATCTGTCCATCCCATATCTAGGATACCATTATCATATCAATGTTTGAAATCATACTTTTGGAATCCTTCATGTTGTACATAAGATGCATAGAGATGAAGACAAGGACACTGTTTACCAGTGTTACACGACCTCCAAAATAGAGGATCTAGTTTTTACACTTAATATTGAGCCATGTAATCTTTTTCACTATCCTATCAAAATGATGAACATAATGGGATATAGGACTCACCTTCATGATGATATACTATAATTTAAATGTCCCACTTTTCATGTTCATACTATTATCAAATATCCATGGTCCCCAGTTCTGAGGTTTTCCTGGAATTATAATAGTTACTTTCTCCATGTTCACCTCTTGGCCACTCCATTTGTGATACATCCCTAGAATCCCATTCATTCCATTCACCGAAATCATGTTCCCATTAATATAAATAATATTGTCTTCTAAAATCATCAAGTGTAAAATACCCTTCGTGACATTCCTATCTCGATATAGAAAATTTTACCAATGTGCATGCCTCTTTATATATGATGAATAAGAACGTTTTACGAAAACATTATTAATGTAGGGGATATGGGATCCCTTTTCCTTTATCCTTGTCATCCACTATAAAATCTAAAACACATACCAATAAATGAATATTAAATCTATGTCGAGATGAAACAATAAAGTATGTCATGTGTCCAATTGGAGAACCCCATTCATGTCAAAACCCATTGAATGAACCCCCACTCCTCCCAATTATAGGCTATGCTCATGTGAAATTTTATAGCAAGTTACACCCCAAATACTTGTTTTTGATCCCACTGATCATATTCTTCAACACTCCAATCAAACCCAATATTGATCTCTATTTAATGAAAATGTACTACTATACTTCCATCCATGTGATTAGATGAGGAGCGATCCTTTTATTGAGATTCACACCCAAGAATTTTATGGTATATTTCAAAAGCTAATAGGCATGAATAGCTATATGAATTGAGGATTACTCACTATTGGTATCATAAACATATTGGTAGAACATGCTATGTGTGGGAGATGTCCACCCTTGAAATAGTCCTACACAGCTATCACTAAATCCCCTTTTATATTTTCCCACGCAACCCTATAGAATGTCCCAGGTATACCATATGGCCCTGGTGCACTGTCTGGATTTTGATTCCTGACTACCTCTCTCACTTATTCCTCTTCCAATATCCTCCATAATTTCTCATCCACCTCATTGATTACACTACTTGGAATGTTCTCAAATATTTCTGCAGCCCCTCTTGGATAGAAGTCTATCATGTTAGAGTTGGGTCCTACCAGTAACCCATTAAAGTTATAGTTGGTCATTTCCCTAAACTCATCCCAATCAATGGAGTTGGAGAAGTCCACACTATGAATCATAGGCCTTTGAATCCGATTCATCTCTTTGATACATGCTTTAAAAATCTAGTATTATGGTCCCCCTTGTAAAGACATCGAGGCCTCACTACTTATATAGAAAGCCTCTAATGCCTTGGTATAATGATTTCAAGGTGATCATTCTCAAACTTTATATCATTGAATATGTTTTCATCCCAATATTTTATGATTCATACTTCCATGCATTCAACCTCCTTGAAGATCTCAGTCATATCTTGATCATAGCTATGATGATTCTTCCACCAACAATGTAAAAAAGGTTTATGCCGCCTGATCTTGTTGTTCAGTGATATCCACAGGTTCACTGAGAGACAACCTATCCAATCCTCCCTGACCACATCCATGAATCAATGATAATCCAACCACATCCTAGAACAGTGAGTGTAATCCTCACTCAATGATATGGAGTTGAACGAATGACATAGTGGAGAGTTATTGGACAAAAATCACACCAGTTTGGATAGTTTTGTGTCCAAGAATAATGTGATATCGGCCTCATTCATCATGTAATGATCAATATGACTCTTTATTCTACTACATCTTCATTAATTCTTTCATCATGTAAAGAAATATCCCATGAGGCCTACATCCATGATGCCTTTTCATTCCATTAAAGAAAGAACGTCTTTCCATAAACCCCTTGGAATATCCCTTCCCCCTTGTTTCTCCTCATGGGATTCTATGATTTTGAAATTGCCCCCAAAAATCCATAGGGTATTGTAACAAATAAGGCCTTCTAATTAGATCCATAAAATCTATATTTCCTTAGCATTTCCATTAGCATAGATGAAAGAGGAAAATAAAATTTTCATACCTACCAATATTTTCATGGAAGGATGCTGATCTGATGTAGTAACCAGATCGACGGAGACATGATCCTTCCAGAACATCCATATTTTAATGATAAGTGGGTTACTATGCATGAACCCACATAATATGAGCCTCTATTAATTTTAATGGATTTTAATTGACACTAGTTTAGGTTACATAACATCCACCCTAGAAAAAAAAGTGTTAAAAAACTCCTTGCCAATGAAGTCTACTTTCTCCTACATCCCCATACATTGGGAATTCTTGATTAAGATCTAAAAATTGTCCTTAGAGAGTCTAGTATTATCCGTAGACTCCTAGACCTTGCTATGAAGAAGTGAATGTGGAGAACATAGAGCTCATTATTTGGACAGATAATGGGTATGCATGCCACCCTACACCATCATGATAACACCCTCTGATGAACATCCACTACTTGGCCAATCTGTTTGTATGTCCGCTGATGAAACAAGATACATAGCATCCCCAAACATCTAAAAGGAAACACTGTACGTTAGATATGGGTGGTAAACAACACCAACAGTTCATGAAAATATGAAGGGGATGTCACCCTAGTCAGAGAGGATGACACCAGGAGTCCCTCACTAGGAATGGATGAACTATTAGCTACTGATTCGTTAGTCCCATGATATTTTGAGGAAATCACTGTGATACAAATTCTTGAAGTGACCTAATAAACCCATGATCGTAAATTGATTGGGTTGTAGTGGATCATCCCATCCTGATGTGGGTACACTTCTTGAAAATGAAAAAATTATTTCCCACACACATTTGGGACGTACAAAACAAGATCCATGCTATAAGACTATTTCCCATTCAGACGAGACATGGAAACAGAAGCCTCATAATCCTAATCATGAGGATGGATGATCCTTTCTTTTCCCCAATAATTCTTTAAAAAGCATGGAAAGGAAGGAAATCGACCTGATGGACTTTGAGATGTCTAAAGTGCTCATCCCTATCATTGTGGCATAACTTTAATGTGTGGCCTGAGAAGTGGCAGAAAGAGAATAACTAAGGATACATGGGGTAAATCAATGCTCGATAACAATCCTTCGTCCATTAAATCAAGATCACCACATGATATTAGGTCAGGCAAGAGATGACCAACACAACACAAATCCATACAACCGACTCCCCCTCCAAACAAATTTTCTTGTCATCAACACAATGGTATGAGCACAAAGAATCCTCTATCATCATCAAGAAAGCCTCATTAATAATGTGAAGGGAGAGCCTAGAAAGAGAGATTCAAACCTCCAAAAGGGATGTTTCCCTTCTAGAGTGAGCATCTATCGACCATAGAGAAAGAGAGAAGAAAAAGGAACTACCCCAGCATGGACTCTTGATACATGATTTAACAAAATATGCATTTGAATACATGTTGGTGAAAATATCCCTCCAATCTAGAATCAACACAATATCCAGCAGATCAAGGCCCCACCATTTGACACGGTCCTAGAAATCTGGGAGTGAAGAATTGTCAGCTAGAAAATGGGTATTTATCTAATAAGATGTAATATTTAGGTATGAAATGTTTGGGTTGAAATATTTAGATATTACATCTATTAGGTTTTTTTGTATTTATAGATGATATTCAAAACTATTATAAGAGAAATTAATTTCTTGCAGATCAATTTATGATTTTGTTAAAGACTTAATAGAGAGAGAAGATTCGTAAATTATTCATCATGTATGGATTATGGTTAAAATGAGTTTTTTTATATGATCATCTTATCTCAATCAAGGTTATATTTCTGGATCCGTGATAGAGGGATGTTATTGTGAAATTTCCTAGGTTTAATCCCCATGATATTATTTATATTTTTTTTCATAATAAATTAACATTATTTGATGGCATTAATTGAACACTACTCCATGTTATACCTTATTTATATGCAATACCATGTAAATAATTCACCAAATATAACAATTATATTATATTTTATTACATCAAAACTATGTTTTTATTCTGTTACACACAATGTTGATTTCCTTATATTTCTTATGAAACACTCAACACATTGTATTACTAAACTATTATATAATAATAATATTGTTATTAAAATATTATTATAATTATCACATAGAATTTGAAATGGATGATATAAATATGATTAACTAAATTATGATTATATGTTTTAGGCATGTTTATAAAAATAATTCTTTTCGTATAAAGTAATTATAAATGATCCTAGAAACCAATTGAATATAAAAAAAATATTTTTTAAACTATTTTTATGTCCACAAAGTAATTTTATAAATTAAATTAATTATTGTTAGTGAGACATACTTTATAAAATATATTTTATAATGAAATTTTTTTGTATTAATCTTATGTATTTTTTAGGAATCATATCAAAACAATTTTAGTTTTATGCATATGATTTGTATTTTCCTAAAATATTGTTATACAACCTTTTAATAGAAGACATGTTCTAAAACAAATATTTTGACAATTTTTTACTTTATTAAATAAAAATAGAAACAAAATTATTTAAAGTGTAATATAATTTAATTATATGTGATTGTTTTTTTGTTTTTATTAGAAGTTTCATTTTTTGATAAATATATAAAAACAATGAATTTTAATTGAAAAATGCATATTTTTATAATTTATTTCTATAGAAAAATAAAAAAATTTATTTTGTGGTGTAATTAGTTCAATTATACAATGATATATACAATTTATTTCATCTTAATCAATTTTAAATTTATATTGGATACAAGGGAAATTGTTTACTTTAAAATAACACTGCCTCATCCCGTTAGAGGTATTAATTTCAAATTAATATCTACCACAAGTGTGGTTTGAATTTTAAAAAAGGGATTCAATATTTATAATTAGAATAATTGATAATATCTTTTTTGGCCATATTAGTATTTTCAAAATAAAATTTTTGAATGAAATTACAACTAATCTCAATAAATAAATTAAAAATGAGTTCTCTTAGTGATTAAACATTAATATGAAGGAGAAAATTACCAATAAGAGTGTCTAATAGACATTTAATGGCCATATTTTTAACATATAAACTCTTTAGTATAATTGTTTTAATTATTTGAGGAACAATAGGTAATTAATAACTCTATATAATGTTTATATTTTTTATTTACAAGAATTCCATTGTTCCACCACAATAACCGAGAGCTCACACCCCTCATTTGTTATCACCACTCAAGAAAATTCACTCAGAAAAATCCTTTAAAAATATCCTCCAAAAATAAATCTAATCATTCTAGTAGACTATTATTTTACCGAAATAAATCCACAAAATCCATTGATCAATACCAAAAGAGATACTCGAAGAGAAGGTATTGTTTATCAATGATCATTTTAGTTTTATTTCATCCTCAATCCTTTTACATTCGTATTATATAAATTTTATACAATAATATACTTATAATAAATAATGTTATATTTTTTTATTCTTAGGTTATTACCTAAAAATTTACACACATCATTAAAATGGGATATGAAATCACTATTTGTATGTACGACTGACTATTACCCCATGAACCAATATTGTTCGTTCTTTCATTACAACCTCTCAGGTTGTGAATAATGATTTACATATTGTTGTTATATGATATATATTATATTTAGGATTAATTTATTCTTAATTGTTTATTATATAACACATACATTTATGTTATCCTTTTTTCTGTAATTTAATAACATAAATAGTGGATGTGTGGGCTATAGACATCTCAGAGTGATTTGATTCATTCACGATTTACGTAGAATGTATAAATGATTTGTTTATGAAAAATATATTTTATTTATGAAATAATAATTTTTTGGAATAATATATATATATATATATTGTTTTCATTTCTTATTTCATTCAGTATGCCAAGAACTTGGAAACATTGTTTATGTGTAAGTACAACCCACCATCTCTAACAAACTGTGTATTTCATTTCCTATTTTTATAATTTTTAGAATATCATAAAAATATATATATTAAAAAATATATGATATTAATACAATATATATCAATCTATTGGAAATTTAATCATGATACAATTAAAAGGACCAAGATTAATCAGTCAAAACATGATTGAAAAACATATTATTCATTACCAGGAAAATAACTATAAAATAGAATATTAAATGAACTGGTAATATGAAGTAATCCGTAATGAATATATAATAATTTTTACATTTATATCATTATGTTATAGATGTACAATATTCATATATATTTTTATACATAATTCTTGAACAGGTATGCTGAGTGTTATGACATATGGTAAGGGGATTTCTTATCTCACATTAATTTCATTGAGACTTATGCCTTATTAAATAATAATTTATTCTCTGTGGTGTCTATAATTCCCATGAATTTATAATATCTATTTCACGGTTTTTATGGTTTAAATGATACAATTTTTTTAATGTTGTCAAAAATTTCATTCTTTTAAACACATTATATTTTAAGCACCTCTATTCTTCGACAAGGTATATATGATTACCATTTTTTAAGTTATATCATATATCTCAGTATTGTAATGATATTTTAAAATTTATATATTTTTATTATATCATGGGTATTATGACTCAGTGATACCAACTGGTAAGAGGTTATTGGGACAATCTTATCCTTATCTGGATTTTTTATGGTAATTTTTGAATTGAAGAAATATAATTATCCACATTTAATAAATTCCCATTATATTAATTCTTCACACGTTATTCATTATATTTTTATGTAATGGAACTATATTCAACTCTTTGGTACTTAATGAAATTTAGACAAATGAGTTTATAAAAAAACTACATTTACCTATTTATTAGTTTATAAGTATGTCCCCATTGAAAAGAATTTTTTTACAAAAAAAGGTTTCATTTTTCTTTAATATTATTAATTAATTTTTAGAACACATTTTTACCCATGTTTTCATTTTTTTGAAAATGATTTTACTAATAATCTTCTTAATGCTTTCCAATAAATTGACATTTTTAAAATATTTTTTGGTACAAACTGAATGTTTGGCATGTACGAGAATTCCTTATATCATGGAAAAAATTTCCATGAATACTCATCTTCAAGATTACATGGTTATATTTTATGAAATTCTTTCCCTAATATTCTATATTATTTTAATAGTTTTTTAAATCTACTTTTTTAAAAAATTATTTATTTTTAAATATAATGGTAAAATATATATAAATCTCCTATTAATGTTTTTCAAGGAAAACATAAAAATAAAAGAATCTCATTGATTAAATATGTTAATTTATAGGTTATCATGGATATTTTCAAATTAATTTAATTTAAAAAAAATCAAATATTTCTTTATATATTTATACATATATTTTAATAGATTATGGTTTTCAAAATGGTTTATAATTTAAATTTATTTTTCAAAGATGAAAATAAATATTGTTGAAGAAATATTTTAAATGGATTTAATTGGTTATTTCATAAGTATAAAATGTCTATTTCAATGTATATAATTTTAAAAATGGTTTATGTATTAAATTTTTTTTAGAATTAATTTATTCTTCTTAACAAATGATTCAAGTGATATTTCATAATCCATCTCCATATAATATGACAAACATTCATATAGTTTATGATTTAAAACTAATATTACCTATGGAAATCATTCATATTCATCCATTTGATTTTTTATGATTGATATTTTATGTTTTAATGATAAAAGTATATCTTTCATGGGTTATACAGTGATAAAACTCCTATGAAACACACTTCCTTTCATAGGTTATTCTATAGTAAAATGATTATGATACATATATTTATTCCACATGATATGATATGAAGAAAATTTTATGATTAACACTTCATTTCATGGTCCATGTTATTATGTTTCTAAAACCCATCCCTTCTTATGGTAAATTATACAATGAAGGCTTTATTATGTAGTGGAAGACATATGTATGAATTTTTTATGTGATGTGTGGGACCTATATCTCTATATAATGGTAAATACTTATATCTCATGAGATAGACATGGATGGAATGGGTAGTGAATCCTATTTAGAAAATTCCATTTCCATCAAAGATGGTCTTAGGTGTGAACCTTAACATCTATGATGGTTTTGGGAGTGAACACATTAACTATAAGGAATTTGTAGTAACTTTGGATGGTGGTTTTTCACTCCGAGTTGGTGTATACCCCCATTAATTTCACAAAAATATTGGGAAATGAGAAAATTGATTAATGTTGGTATTATATATACTTATTGTATGGAAGAAAACTTTGTATTATTCGAATTTTATGCTATCATGACTCATGTTATTGTATTTCCATATCATTATTGTCTTATAAACTAGAAATATTTATTACATGAGTCATTAATATAATAATCTATATGAAGGTTATGATCATAAAATTTTATAACAATGTTTACATACCATCATACCTTTATCATGCTTATGTATCTTTTTTTTACTTACTATTCATTTTAAATCACCCTTTTTATGTTTTATTTTCATCTCTTATGAATAATGGATTTTATGTTGGATATAATATTTAATATTACTGAAGGTTAAAATAAATATGACATACACTGAAGATCCTTAACCAATTTAGAATTTTCTCCTTCCTTAATCTCAAAGACTCTATAGTATTGATGTCCTTGGGCGTGTACATTTGTAATGTATAGAATATTTATCTAATATGATTTAATATTCATGTATTCTAATCATGGGCCTAAATATTTAGTATCAAAGTAATTATTTTTCAACTATTAGAAATGAGGATTAGAATCCTTTTCCAATATCCCTATATTTTTAATGATATGTCTTGGGATGTATTTGATGAGACGTCTATGTATGAGTCAATGTTTAGGAAATTGTCTTGGAACTTTGGTAATGGATTTCGATAGTGGAATACAAGAAATTACATCCCTGTCTAGACTCAAGAAGTGGATGTGGATTTAGAAAATTTTTTTATAGGTGTATGATCCCCGAAAAAAACCATATTGATCTAGACTCAATTGGAAAATGGTACACAAAAACGGGCCTTGACGCACTCCTAGTTAGAGACTCCTTGGGGCTATAATTTCGAAATTAAAATTTTTTTTAATCATGAACAATTTATATAGTAGTTCAATACGAATGACCAATTATAAACCTATGGTTTCATATATTAATTTATTACGTTCCATTTTTTAAAATATTAAAAAAGATTTTTACTAGATTATGTGGTTTTCCACTATGAATAGCGTGTCTCACACTATGATTTTTAGTTTTAAAAAATATGGACAATTAGAATAAAATGGGTTAATGTTTAATATGATAGAAAATTTACCTATGAGTGGTCAAATTTTATGATGATTGGACTAATGGACATTGTGATTATTCCTAGTTATATTTCATGGAACATTATTAACAATGTGTTCCTTAAACAACTCTCAAACACACTATAGAACATAAGTAATGAGTTCACTGAGGGTTTGGGTAATAAAGACAGTGTAATAATGAAGATTTAGTTTCCATTAAGTTCATAATGTGGAAAGAAATAAACAAGTGGATGTATTATAGGTACTAGACGTCTTTTGTACTATAAAAAATAATTACACAAAGAATGTAACTTTGAAGGAACATTGAATGGTACAATTAACACAATAGTTGATTATAATGGATTAGGTATGGTATCATTGATGGTTGAATTCATAAATATGGAATTAATGGGAATTATTAAAATCATTTTCCTATGTGTAAATCTCATAATGAAAATATGAATGATGGAATGAGTAATTACTATATTAAAGATAATGAAGATAATATAGGTTAAATGTAAAAAATGAGAGTTATTAATGAATATGACATGGAATCCATATTAATGCCTTATGTATGATGTGGAAGAATAAATGTTTTTATATATTTGGATTCAATGATTATGTTATATGAATTGTGAAATATATAATCATTATTCAAATTATGTTTTTCTCTAAGGGTTTGTAAGAACTTGATGAATGGTTCAGATCAAATAGTTATCGGATTTAATAGAAATGTGATATTCATGGGAATATATGTGATTAATTTGAAGATAAAAATTATTATGTTAAATATGTTCAGATTATAATCTTTGGATAATGAAATATAGGATATTAGTGACTAAATGTTACTTAAATGATTACATAGGAACTTAATAATGATTTTTTTGACACAGTAGTTTATGATATAATAGATGGTGTTTTTCATATTCTGTATTTAAGGAATATATCCAATAATCGTTTTTTTTTATGAAATAAAAAATTAGGTATGATTTAAATAGTCTATTATGGTGATTCATGTTACTAAAATTATTCAAAAGAATAATAGTTAAATATATTCACATATTTGATATGTGAAAACCATGAGCTACATTATGATTTATTGGGGATCACTGTTAAGATGATTTAGTGACCTTTTTTCTAATGTATTTTACTTTCATAATTCATATGGCTGAAAAGTATAACAATTTATGAAGTGTTTTATATTCAACAATTAATCTTGTTTTATAGATAAATTTATTATTTATCTATGTGAATATTTGTGCATATTAGATAACCCGTGATAACAATTTTGTTTGTATGATTAGTAAATATTGATGTAATGGCGTATAATTCTATTTATGGATATTTAAATCCATTAGTGCATCAGGAATAACTAATTAAGCATTATTCATAATGTAATATATATATATATCAGGTTAATAAAAAATGACGGGTGAGACCAAGCTTATGGAATCAAATAAAAGCATGTATGTATATATTATTGTGAGAAAAAGTTAAACATTATAAAAAATGTTCTTGAAATAAAAATTGTTTTGTTATCATAAATTTGATGATATCAACATACTTTTCAATACTATTTGGTTTATTGATTAGTGATCATTAAAATTATCTAGATCACCCAATATATTGTGATTAATAATCTTTATAAGTATTTATGATAATTTTTTCTTATCATCCATGTCCTTTTATTCACTTCCATCCCGTGTTCTGATATGAGGAAACCTATTTATGATTTACATTGTGTAACTGTTATGTTTCAAAATTTCTATTTTTAATTAGTGTTTTATTATTCTTCATTAAGGTTTAGATTTATAATAATGGTAATCTCATTTATTAATACATAGATGAACTAGATGAATTTTGAGGGATAAATTCATTTTAAGGGGGATGTAATGTAACACCGCTAGATATTGTGAAATAATTTTTTTTGAATTATCTAAATATATTTGATGGATTTTCATTGCATGGTAATCCAATATATGTTTTCCTTATATGTATACCAAGTCGATATTTCATGAAATTATATGGATAGATTATCGTTAGGTGCATGGAAATGAATTTAGTTCATGTGTTACACATCATAATGAGTTCCTTTGATAGTGTGACTAGCACAAAAGAACATTTTTTACCAAACAATATATACTATTAATATTATCATAAAAACATTATTGAAATTATCACATATACATTGGAATTAAATATATGAGTAATATTATCTTAATTATTAAATATATGTTTTAAAAATGTTATAAAAATGATATATTTTCTTATCAATTTATTATTATTGAAAATAAAAATTGAATGAATTTAAAAGAATAGTTTTTGTAAAAGAAATATTTTTATGATCATAATAGAATTTTATAAATTATATTAATCACTATTAAATAGGCATCTTAATAAAATTAATATATAATAAATTCAACAAAATTTATTCTCTTTCAGCAAATATATTTAAAATTCATGTGATAAGAACAAATCCAATATTATGTATAAAATGTTTCATTTTTCGAAGAGGTAGTTTAACTACATTTTAATGAAAAATATTTAAAAAACAAAATTATTTTTCAATTTTATAATTTTTACTAGTAAAAATAAACATTTATTTAATATCAAAATACACATTGGTTGAATTTTTGTAATTTTAATGAGATTTTTTATTTTTTGTGATTAGTGAAAATTAGTAAATTACTATTGAAACATATTTTTATTCTAAATTATTTTTATATTTAAAATATATTTAAAATATGTTTTAATGTAATTTACGTTAAAGCATAAATCAATAAATCCAATTTATTTCATTTGAATCAATTTCACATTGATATTGTGTATTAACACCTTCCAATCATTAGAACCTTTTACATTAAAAATGTGTAGTCTCACACAATATGTAAGATTAATTTTAAAATATATTTATCCAAAAAACTATGATATTAATTTTTAAAATTAATTTAACTATTTGGAATTATAGAAATCTATAATTTTTTTAAATTAACCATAGTTTTTTGAAACAAAAAATATTAGAGAATGTAACTAACAATTCTTAAAACAATTAAGGTAAACATGTTTACTTAGTTAATATAAATTATACATAAAGTAAAATGATGAAGAAACTTGTAAAAAATCAATTTTATGGATATATTTTTGCTGTATATTATCTTTTTTCATAATTGGGTTCCATATTGTTGGAACATGATTTATGATATTCTTCTTAATAATGTTTTACTTTTTGTATTTACAAGAATCCCACTCCTCCTCCACAATAAAAGTGAAATCACACCTCACTTATTCAAACCTCACAATGCCATTGTATTTTGCCAACAATGCAATAATATAAAAACAAAATTACCACTCATCACACTATATTCCTTACATTGGGTAGAAATATATCAAATGATGTCTTTTTCTGAAAACTAAAAGGAAATACACAAAGAAGATGTAACATTCATCAATTTTTTTATTTTTACCTAAAAATATCAATTTATTATTATATAAAGATTTTATTAGTAATTAAATATCATATCTAAGAATATTTTTTTATTTCACTTTTATGACATAAAAATTTACACACTGCCATCAAACGGGATATACAATAATTGTTTGTGTGTACGAATGATTATTGCCTCACGAACTGATGTCATTCATTCTTCCATTTCATCATATCATGGTTCTAAATAATGATGTAAACAACTTTTTTATTATACATATGATATTTATTATTTATTTATTATTTTCTAGTTATTTTATATCACACACCCTTATTATTCTGAGTATTTTTGTATACGATAACATTTCTTGTGGAAGGGTAGAACACCGCCTCCTCAAAGTAATGTGTTCATTAATAATTCACATGGAATTTATTAAAGGTGATAGTATTAGAAATATGTGATATTTTTGAAATTATAATTATACCAGATTTATAATATATATATATATCATTTAATTTTCTTCTTTCTTTCAATTTTCTATGAAAATGGAAACAACATTCATGCGGAAGTACGACCTATGATCGTAGTGAATAGTGTATTTCATTTTATTAGTATATATTATATATATTATTAAAAATAAATAAATATTTTAAATACATTATATTAATATTACATATATATTTTTCTTCATAATCAAATCATGATATTTATAATATTAATATGAATAAAATGTCAAAACAAGCACGGAAAAAAAAGATGTTATAACCAGGTACAAAACATTAAAACCTAATTATTAATAAATGAGAAAAATAACTTCATAATAAAATAATATTCGGTGTTATATATATCTAAATGGTTCTGTGATAGATTAATAATACACTTATATATATTATATAGTTTTTTTTAAATGAACAAAGAGAGTTAAGAATTACGATTTGGGGATTTCTAATCTTACTTTTTATTCTGTGAGACTTATGACTTACTCACCACATGTTTTTTTGGGTGTATATAATACCCATGAAGGTATTATATTTTTATTATTATAAATAAATTTATGTGTATTTACATTCACATTTTAGGATCAGTCTTCCATTGGGTTTATGGTCTAAAATATACCAAATTAATTAGGTAATTTTGTTTCATTTTTTCTTATTTGAGATTCTTATTGTTCTAAGAAACTATATTATTATAAGTGGTGTTTATAATTACCATTTGTCATTTAATATCATTTATTAACTTTTTTTGATCAAATTTAATGAATTATGTAATATTATTCTCTCCTGGGGAATAATATTTATTGTTACCAAAGTGGAAATAGTTTAATTCTACAATCTTATTGTTATCATGATTATATATAATTATGCATTAATTATTGAAATATTTTGACCCATATCTCAAAAATTCTCATTAATTTTTTATCTTATATTTATTCAAAATATATTCATGTAATGGTACCATTTTATACTCTTTGGTATATAAGACAATTGAGAAATTTATTTTTAGAAAATATAATTTTAAATTTCTCATTTGTTGGAAATCAATATCCATTCAAAACTAGGTTTCTAATATTTATTCCAATATGCTTTTACATTCTATATATATTTTTAAAATTATTTTCACCCATGTTTTTATGTTTTAAAAAATATTTTTAAAATTAATATTTTTGTCGTTTTCTGATCAAAAATAAGTTTCTAAACGTTTTTACTTTGTAAAATGAAGGATTTACCTATACAAACTTACACATCCTCTTGAACTTAATTTCCTTGAAGCTTAATTTTATAGTTAAAAATAATATTTTTGATGATTTTATTGTCTAATATTCAAGAAATTCCGTGTTTTTAATGTTTTTTGCTTCAATTTGTTTTCTCCAAATTATAATATATTTAAAAATTGTTTTATATGATTTTCTGTCATCTATTTTTCATTTTGAAATATTATATTAAAAAAACGTATATAAATTATTTTAAAATTTTTTTAAAATTTTTTTATGGATACTTTTAAGGAATATTAATTAATTTTTTTTTCAATTATTCATTTAGATATTTTCAAAGCACATCTCCAATAAAATGGTTTTTTGAATTTATAATGATTTAAAAAGAAATTTTAAAAAGTGGGAATGATATTTTTACTATTGAAAATTTTTAAATTATTTATATTGATTACTTAATTAGTTTAAAATGTGGATTCAATGAAAAGGATTTGAAATTTTTATTTTTTCTCAAAAAAATATTTTTAGAGAAATGTTATTTTTCTTATGAAAAGCTCAATGTTATCTTTTAGAATCATTTTCCGTCTATTATGGCAACCTTGGATATAGTTTATGACTTACAGTGAATATGACCAAAGAACGCCAATGTTATTATTTCCTTGAATGGTTTATGTGTAATATGATATGTCTCATCTTTTACCTCTTTATATTACCTGGATTATTCCATGATAGAATGGTTATAAACCCCAACTCCCTTTGTAATTAATTATATGATTAAATGCTTATGAAACCAATCTCTTTTCCATAGGCTATAATATTATGAATGGTGTATGATTTCTATTTCATGTCATGAGTTATGATATTATTTTCATGTAAACCATATCTTTTTATTGAATAGAATATAGTGATTTATTTATTATCTTATGGGACAAGTATATATGTTTTCAATATGTTTTATGTAGGACCAATATATCGATCAAAATATATGGGTAAAAATTAATAAGTCATGATATAGATTTAGATAAATGGGAAATTAACCTAATAAAGTATGACACTGTGTACTCTAAGATTTTCATGGGTGTGAACCATGAATACTATTATTGTTTGGGCAGTAAAATCATTCTACTATAAGGAAAGTGTAGTGATTTGGGATGGTGGGGTGTCCTGCTCAGTACATGTGTCCCCATAAAGTGCCATGATAAGATATTACAATTATCCTTTTTTATATTAAATGAATGTTATATACATATGTTCATGTACGAAATTATATGTTTTATTCCAATTTAATGATTTGATAAAACATGTTTTATGATTTCCTTATGATTTGGGTATTATGAATTGTGAATCAATATGCCATAAATCTTTTATACGATCATTGATATTCAGGTTATGATTTTAAAATTTTATGACCATGTTATCATAACATTATTATTATGTCATGAATATGTTTCTTCCTTTCTTACAATTAATAATAATTTGAGATCAAATTATCCTATATTTCGTTTCCCTAGGTTATGATGAATGGGTTTTAAGAAGGGTATGCTTGTGATGATTACTATAGTGGAATCTTATTAGTAGAGATGTTGAGGATCGTTCATCATGTTAGAAGATTATGTTTACACGTTTCCCAAGAAACTAATCTATTAAGGTCATCAAGATTTAACCTTTTTAAGGTTCTTAATATTCATATAAAATGATTAAATGTCCATGTATGTTAATCCTAGTTTACTATATTGGACAACTATTGTAACTGATTCAATAGTTTTATTATGATTACTAGATTATATAAACATATTGTGATATATTTTTCATGGATATAAATTTCGATAACTACATTAACATTGAGGGAAGAAGAGTCTCTTTAGATAGAGGAATGTAAAGAAAATTTCAAGGCGTAGAAAATAATTATGGTCACTAAACATGTTCTTTCCGAACATTTCCATGTAGAAGGGATTATGACATATAGTGGTACATCAAATAATGGACTTGTATGTTCCCTTATATATAATGGAATGGTGATAGACTTTGTCTCTCAAAAATTGAAAATACATGATAACTTACCCAACTAATGATTTGGAACTTGTGGTTGTACTGTTTTCATTTAATATATGGAGGAATTATCGTTATAGTGAAATGTGTTACATTTATATTGATCAGAAAATCATGAAGTATATATTCACATTTAAATATAATTATATATTCTAGAGAATATTGTTAGATCTAATTAAATATGATTACTACTAAATAAATTACCACTATTAGAATGAGAATAATATAGATGATTCTCATAGTCAGAATGACTATTATATTTTTAAAACAACGATTTAATACGTATAAATTCGTATCGATTATTAAATTATGGATCATGAAATCATTATAAATAGAGATATAACATATATTTGTAGAATAAATTAATACCCACATATCCATGTGCATATTAAAGAGGATAATAATAATGATATATAGTATTAAATGAAATTAAGGTATATTCTATAGATAAACCATAATTCTGACACAATAAAATGGTTCAATAATAGATAATGTGTCTCTAAAATACAATAATTAAATATAGTTATGTTAATTGATGTTCATATTTCGTTATTAACAATACATCCTATATATACAAACATGTATAGGCATATACAAAATATTTATGGTTGGAAAACATGAAATGGGATATTATAGGGTATGTATCCTACTTCATGCTAATTGAGAAAGATAATTATGAGGTTGAAAATTATAAGGTACTTTTACAATGATTAACCATTAAATATTAGAGGTTGAAATAAAATATAATGAATTTAATTATCAAACTCCCAAAAATACAAAAGGGGTACTATATATTTGGGTTTTATTAAATCATCTTATGACATAAAAGAACTTTATTACTAACTATGATGATTTATATCTTTATTCTCATACTTGGTTATACATGAATGATGCTGTGAGACTGAACAAAGTACAACAACCAACCCCATATTATTAAGATATGTTGTTTCCAATGATTTTTTATATAATTATTGATAAATTTATGTATAAATAGTTCACTTTTATTATTTCATATAATCATAAAAGAATGGTTTGTAAAAGAGGACCATTATTACCGTGAAGGATATTCCATGATCATGTTTTAGGTATTTGAATATTTTTTGTGATTCAAATACATCCATTGTAATAGTTTTATAAAAATAATAAATTTTACTCAATAATTAAGATAACTTATTATGAAACATTATATAAAAGGATTTTAATAACACCAATGTGTTGAGATGATGTTAGATAATGGAATTTATTGATATTAAATGATAATAAATTATTTCTAAAATTTTTTAGATCCATTCAATAGAATATTGAAGAAGCTCAGAGATGAAATAAATGTTATTTGTACAATCATCAATAATTTGTACAGTTATATATTGCTGATTAGGTATTAATAAATAAATTGTTTTCTATGGAATTCAATGGGATTTTGAAACAAGGTAATGAAGTCCTGTAGATATATTAACCACTTTTAAATTGTGGATCATTTCATGATAGTTTAAAATCAAATGGTGATTCAATAAAATATTTCAGATGTTTATAACATGTTATATGTAATTTGCATGAGATCATGCATACTAGATTATTCACATTTCTATAATTATTGGTCATATCATTGAACCACGATCCGACATATGAAGAATTTTTTTTGGATATTATTAATTTAAAATAAAAAGTGTTATGAAACAAGACCTAACACTTGGACAATATTTTTTCTGGTGAAATCTCTAATTTGAGGAGGCTATAAGGGAGATCGATTATGTTGTGAATCTCAGATATCACCATTTTTTGTATTAGAATGATAAAACATATAGGGATAAATTCATTTTAAATGGGGTATAATATAAAACCATGAGATTTTATGATATATTTCACCTTTAATAAATTTAATTTTATTGATAATGCTTTTATCACAAAACCCTTATCTTTTTGTAAACATAAATATAATATAATATAATTTATATTCATATGAAACCATAATAATATCGACATTAAATTTTAAAATTTAAAATGAATTAAAAAATTATCAAAATAATTATCAAATGATTTATCTAATAAAAACTATTTTTGATGCATAATAAATACATTCTCTATATGCCATAAAGTAATTATATAGTTAAAAAATAATTTTAACACAAGAATAAATTTTTATTTAATTATTTCATTGTAAATTACTTTTAATTTTAAAATTTTTCTAAATTTTATTATTGGAAATTAATTTAATTTATTAAAATTATTCAGTAAATATTATATTTGTGGTATTTTTTCTAAAAACATAAATCTTTTAGAGAAATGTGAAATATATCAATTTTGGTAAAATTAACATCTATTTTCATTTAATGAAGTAATTTTAATTTTCTAGTATATTTTTATTTTAATATAAATTTAAAATAAGAATACATTAATTACATATATCCTAATTATTGCATAGGAATCTATATTTTTGTTTTCTTGGTAAAATATTTGTTTAGGCTGAAAACATATATTTTTTAAAAATGTTTGTTGTTGTGTTTTAGGAATTTATATAATAATTTATTTATGATATTTATTGAAGTTGAATATTTAATTTCATTCCCTTAAATAAAATATGAAGTTATTTTTTTGTTGATAGTTCACATTTATTTCGGTCGTTATAAATAGTAATGGTGGTAAATAGTTTTAAACATGTTATCGGTAAAACAAGTAAATCATTGTTAATACTATAGAATAAAGAAAAGAAACATAAAAAACATCCATATATTTATCATTATAAATTCTATTACACTAATTCAATATTACATTATAGGTTTTATCACTTTCCTTAAACATTACATTGATAATGTCTATAATATTATTTTATGTAACGAAAAAAATGTCACACTCTTTGTGTTAGTATTTCTAATAATTTTTTGATAGGGATAAAAATTGGTTATGTTTGGTTATAAATACTGATTTTAAATATGAAGAATTTTTTGATGATGGTAAGTTGATAATATTTTAAGTAATATAAAAATTATATTAATTCTTTTGAAACACCGGCACAATACTTTTTCATCTAATAATGAAATATAATAAATGATTTTATATATATTATAATTAACATAATTTCGAAGAAATATTTAGTTACAGAAAATTTTAAACAATATATATCTCATAATTCACGTCTTAATAGTTTTTATTCTAATTCTATTTCTATCATGTTGTATTTAATGTAAAAATATAGTAGTAGACCAAACAATCACAACAATGGTGTCTTTTGTTAATTATTATTTAATTAAATTCATAAAAAAAACATAAAAATAAAATAATATTCAATGTTTTTGAGACATACAAAAAAATAAATCATTTAAAATTTATGGGTCAGATTACCATTTATTGTAACATTAACTACCAATATAGAGTAATCAAAATTAAAATCACGATGGTTATCAAATGAGTTTACAATGGTTAAAACTGAGAGATAATGGTAAAAAAACTTACCAACACTTATCTATATTTTTTTATATGTGATTATATAGATGAATACTAATTATAGATGCAAAATATATTAGTTTTGTCCTACTTGAATAGAAAATGTAATTTTTATTAAGTTAATACTTTTGGTATTTCCTAGTGTTCCCATCCCATAACATATAAAAATAATCCTTCATTACTACGTTATTCACAATTATTCAACACTCAATATCTGCTAATCCATTCCATAATACCATCCCTTATTTTTTCCCACATCCCTGGTAATATTATCTTTATAAAATACCTTCCATATAATTCTTATGGTGTAATTCATGTAGTTTCTTTACGAAGATGGTTAAATCTTAATAGTATAATTTATTTTTTTATTCTTCCACTTCATCATAATATATGGTTTTAATTATTAACTAATTAAATATAATATTAATTATACTTTATTTTTATTATGATTCTTGACAAGATATTATCTATTTTTTTCATTCATATTGGATCAGAAAACATTACTCGAGTGTACATGTGGACTACCACATCCATAGATCAATGTGCTTTATTGTTAATCACTTCACCACAATACTGGTTATATTTGTGGATTTATTTAATTTATAAGATATATAATATACTATTAAATTTGAAAAATGATGAATTATTATTTATATTTCCTTTGTTCCATCCATCAAAATATGGAAACTTCACATATACATATGTACCTACTACCATCTCAAGGAATTGATGCAATTTCTTTTTCATAACACATTTATGGGAATTGTTATAAAACATTATATAATGAGGTATTATGATTATCATGAAGCAATAGTTTTTTTTTGATATTATGGAACCATAATAAATGTAAAAGGACTATGAATATTTATCCAAAACATTCATAATAAATGAAGCATTTATCACCAAAAATAGTGATTTTAACACATAATTATTAATAAATGGGAGATAAGATGTTATGATTAATTGATATATGATATGATATATTTGATTATGTTTCTATAATATATTTATAATAGATATATATTTATTAGTTGGAGTTGAAAAATCTTGTGATTATAGACAAGACATGAGTTATGAGTTTTTTGTTATATCACATTTATTTTTGGGATTTCCAATTATTCATTTAAATTTATGGTAATTATATAGATATTATCAATTATAATGATTATATATTCTTATAAAAGGTTCATTCCTATAATTATTATTTATTTTTAAAATTTCCATCACATATAAACAAAAAAATAAGCAATAAGTTGTTTTTATAAAATATCACACAGATTTAATCATGTCATTGAAAATTTCTTTATATATCCATGATGATAAAAATTGTCTTCAAAAAGATTTTATATATAATAGAAATCCCGTAGAATGATAATTTTGATTTTCCTCTACCTCTTTTAATATTTATTAAAATGAACTATTTGAATCAATCTCTTTCTAAGCATGTCATTTTTATCTTTTTTACAAAAGTTCGAAACCAATGTTATCTATCAAAGTGGTATGAGTATGTTTTCTTGACATCATGATTTTCCATTTATTTATTTATTCCCTTATAAGTTTTAAATTTTTTCAATGAATAATTTTACCCTAATATTCTTTTTATTTTTAGATAAAATTACATCAAAAAGGATATTTGTTGATTTTTTAGAAAAATGGTTTGAATATTCATCTACATTTATTTTTCTTTTATTTTAACATCACATAAGAATTATTATGCATTAAATTTAATATGATCATATGCTCCCTAAATATTTTTTCACTCTATGGATAATATTGATTATTATTTGAGTATTATTCTATGAAACTTATTAACTACCAATGAGTAAATCTGTTTTCAATGAAACCATTATAAAAATAGATTGATTTCCTGTGGTTATGCTATGATGAAAATTTCAAATGTTTAATGATCTAATTTATAATGCATTAGTTATTTTCTGATGAAATTATGAAATATTTTATAATCCTATTTCATATATAAGGATATTATATATACATATATTCTATTTCTTCATATTAAATAACAATATGTATGTTTTTCATTGTGTGATAGGTTGTCTTATAATTATATTTCCTCCTATTCACTGGGTAATGAAGGTTTTATAATGACATAATAAGTAATTGATTAGGGAGATTACCTTGTTCAGTAATGTACTCATTCCTAAAATATATTATAGGTATTGAACCTTGATAATGTAAATTATATTAAGGGGAGATAGCTCAATCCACTATAAAACTTTTGTCAGTGATCCTTTACCAATAAAATTATTTTTGACACATATGTGTTCTCAAAAAAGATTTTATACAATAATTATAAAATTTTCCCACGGATAATGACTATTTATTAATGATTTTTCACACATATGAATTATTACATTTTTATTGAAATTCCATAAGACACTATTTACGATTAATAATCATTACCTGATTCAGTGTGATTATTATATGTTTTGACCATGTTATCATAGCCTTAAAATAATTTAAAGATCACATTTGATCACGGATCGATTTCTATTTTTTTTAATTATTTAACATTTTAACTCACCTTTTTATATGTTTTTATTCTCCAAAATATGAATGAAAGATTAATTTAGATTATTTATAAGAAGTATCATAAGTGGGAATATCAATATTGATATATTCAAAAAATTTATGGATGTGTATACTCCTCAAAGACACTAATCCTTATTGTTTTTTTCTGTTTTTTTTATGATAATTATGGAATATTCATCTAAAATGATGTAATATATATGTATTTTTGGGTTTCCCCCTTAGTAATGTTTCATTACATTAATGTTAGTTATTGTTTATAATTATAGTAAAGTAGAAAAAATCCATATTTTCAAATCTATTATGATATGGTTCAACATACTCACACCCAATAATATAAAAGATTTATTTTCACGATATCACAATATTTTAAACATAATTAGTTTATTTGTTCCGTAAACATGGTGATAAACAATAATAATTGCAACTAATCACTATGAATAAAAAATAAATATGTCTTACATAAAAATTGTAATTGTATGATTCTAAATTTATATCTATTTTATAGGAACTAATCAATATAAGTGGTAATCAAAATGAAAAGTCCCAGAAATCCCATGGAAATTTTTTTAATACATGGGGATTTTGTGAGTCCGCGAAAATGTACGGCGCATGTTTCTGAGGCCTGATGTGTCTGGAATTAATTTCTGATGTTTTTTTCATGTGCGTTTAGTAAACGTAAGAGTGGGTTTTTATAACTTTTGAACCGGTGCTCCGAACTAAAATCTGAGGGCACCGTTGAACTTACAACGCTGATATTCTCATTAGAAGTCTTTCTCTTTGATGGTAGTGAGTTGATAATAGAAGTTAGTTTTTGGCATTTATTAAAAAAATAATAAAATAAAGTGAGCTACACATTATTTTATTTAGCTTCCATGTGATTGTTGGTGGTTAAAACCTCATCACGGGAGATAGATTTAGGACCACCACACCTTAACCTCCAATGAAAGGTTATAGTGGTAGGGCCCACCTGAATGTAACCTCCAGCGAGAGGTTACAACGTGGGGAATACACGAGACTAAAACCCCCCAATTAATGAGAGGAGTGGAAAATATCTAAAATTCCCTCAATAATAAGGGGGAGTTCTTTGAACTCCTATATCATTTATTGTGCAACAACCTCCCCTATAATTAAATGGGCCAACACATAATTTATTATGCCAAATCCTTCACATTAATTAGGTGGAGCCTTTTTTTAATTCATATTTTTTTGTATGTTGCGCCAATGATATAATAAGATTTCACAATCTATTATTATTATTGGGATGGAAAATCTATTCATTTTTTGAAGGAGAGCATGGGAGAAATGGAGTTCTCCAATGAAGAACCACCACTTCCAATGAAGAATGAAGAACGAAGTAAGTCGATCCTTCTTCAACTTCTTCCTCGAAGCATCAACCATCCTGAGACGTCTTCCACAACCAACTTCTACGACTCTATCAACAAACAACGAGAATCAAATCAACGTTAGGTGTTTAATTTTATCTAAGTATGATCTTTTCCCATGTTCTACCTTTCCCTCTAAATGATTAATGAATCTTGTTGTGTTTTATACTTGTGAGCCTCTTGATACCACACTAAACATGGATTGTGTAGGTAAAACCATCATGGCATGACCCCTCCGCAGATCTTGTTTATGTTGAACATTCGGCGATGAAGCGGAAACAAGGCGACGTAGGCGGTATTGACAAATGTTGTGCTACCTATGGACTCCACGAATCGCACTGCCCCCGAGGTGCTTTGGTGCTCTCGAACGAACATTGCTGGCATGTACTAGCCTGAGCTGCACCAAACTAGCTGATCGACCACCCCCATCCACCAGACCAGCCTGCCTGTGGCCTTTAGTGCACCCATTCGGCCTGCCTGAGGCTGCCAGCGTGCCCGCCGTCCAGCCCGGGCGCCCCACCAGCCTACCAAGGACTCACCCCGGCATCCAGCCGAACCGACCGAGCTGCGCCGACCTCCCAAGCCGGCCCGCGGCATCCTTCGCAGCAACACTGGCCGAAACAGCTGGGCCTTCCAAGCCGAGTCACCCGAGCCATGCCCCTCGTGGTACTGGCCAAACCGGCCCCGACCTCTCAGCCGAGTCGCCTATACGGCGACCACCAGGTCGAACCGACCCCGCAGTCCCCTGGGATGGGCCAATCCAATCGGTCTGAACCTAGAGGGCTGACCACGTCGACCTAGTCCCGGTCGTCCCAGACTGGTTTGTGCCGAGTCGGTCCAATCAGGTTAGACCAGACCGGAGCCCACTACCAACCCATGTACTCTCATTAGCCATATCATTGGCACCAGACGTCTGGTTGATGAACTGTCAGCAGCACTGGATTTAATGGAGTTTGACAGCCCCTTTGAGTATACCCCACTAGAGAACGGGGTTTAGTTGAGTTACGAGAACGTTGGATTGTACACGAATCCAACCGAGCCTCCAAGACTAAAAGGCTAATAACTCACAGACCAGGTGTCCGATTGACGCATCGTCTATTGCATTGAGACCCCTATGATGAGGCAGACATTTGAGATACTTCAACATGGGAATTTTTGAATATTGGATTATCAACATGTAGCTAATGGAGAAGACCCTCCCAGAGACGAGAGACACGAGTACGGAGACCTAATAGTTGGCTGAGACCTGACGAATACATGGCTGATTCGACTCGGAGTGATTCGACATGCCTAGTAGGGAGCGCCTAATATTTGGCAGTAGACCCACAGTGAAGGAGTTCCTTGTAGTTGTCTGCAGACCCATGGTACATGATAGGAAAAGTACCTCTATAGGATATTAGGGGGTGCACCTGGTATTTAGCGGAAAACATATAGTGTAGAGCTCCTCTGTGTGAGCGCGGCAGACCCACAGTACTCGACAGGAGAAGTACCTCAGCAATATATGATTAGTTTGAAGCACCTTGGTATCACGCCAGGCCTACTGTACTCGATAGAGGAGGAATTATAAAGCGGTCATGGTTTCGTTAATTTGAATAAAAATCCTGGTTGAGGTGAGTCAATAACTTTTTTTTTCCTCATGATTGAGATGGATTACATGATAACTTAGGTATATGAATGTTCATATACCTATGTGAGGTCATATGTTGAATTCGGACTTTTTGGATTATCCTTATTGGATCGTGTGATACCTTGAGGGTCTCACGGTCCCCACTGAGTATTGTTGAACTCACCCCTACATAGGATATGACCACAACTCGTTTTGTTGGTTGTAGATGATGGACATCATTGACTGAGGATCGAATTAGTAGGGCTAGACGGTACCCATTGGTGGACCTTACGATGAGTCGGTACATAGAGGACGAATGGACGTGGAGTGCTAAGAAGGCTATATGTTCTTACACTTCAGGTAGGAATCCCCGGAGGAAGACCTATTAGATACTTTACCTTTTCATTAGTTGTACATGTTTTTCAATTGTACTTTTACATTCCTATTGGGCTTGTATTTCCGTCTCCTTTTACTTTTTGGCACTTCATTGTATACAGTTTTTCTTAGTGTTTTACATGTAGCTCATACTCTGTTGTGTGTGATTACACTTTAAAAATGAAATTCCTTCCATTTTTTAGAGATTTACACCCATGGTGCTAGTCACCACCCCTGGCTTATGGAAGGCGGACATGGGGTAGTCACAGAATGGGCCCTGAGGGATGGGTTGTAAAAAATTGGAAACAGAGGAGTCCAGTGTTGGTGTGGCGGTTAACATATCCAAACACAAGGAACCTGAATTTTGATTTCCAACACAGTGCACGAAAACACCAACTGCATGTGTGATTTCGAATGTTTTCATTAAGTCATCTCAACCCGGTCAGGTCACTAGGTATAATATTTTGACTGTGTCACATCTGTTTCTTTCAGGATGCCTCCCCATGGATGATTGACTATAGCCCCAAGAGATGTACGTGCAGATATCCCTCTGAGTGATGAGGCCTCGGTGTGGGGCCATATTCAAGTAGAGGCACCAATGGAGGTACCAGTGGTAACACTTCCCATTGGCCCACCGGTGCCACCATCCCCAGTAGCAGATGATGCACACTACTTGAGCATGTTGAATGAGTTACAACACCATAGGCCGCCCATGTTCATGGGAGCGACCGACCCGCAGCCAGCTAAGGATTGGCTGGAGGTTGTGGTGATAGTCATCAGACTGGTAGGGACACCAGCCGACTTCATGGTGATCCTTGCCTCGAGTATCCTTCAAGCAGCAGCATGCAGATAATAGAGACTAATCTTCCAGGTTCATGACGAGGTGACAATACTATAGGAAGACTTCGAGAGACTGTTTTGGGTGGAGTTTGTTCCAGCCACTCTCTGTGTAGTGCGTATACAGAAGCTAATTCATCAGAATCAGGGCAACATGACTGTAGCTGAGTAATCAACGAGGATCACAAAACACTCTCACGAGTCCACGGATAAGGTATGGGACCCATTCTTCAGGTACTGAACCTTCGAGCAGTGAATTATTCTAGAGATAAGGGCTTTGATGATCTCCCTTAGCATCCCAACATAGTTAGGGGTGCTGGATCGAGTCCTCTTTGTGGAAAGTTTCCTTGCTGAAAATCTTATAGCAATGAGACCCACCAGTAGTCGACATGAATTAGAGTCTTCTACAGCTGATGTAGACAGATGTTGCAGAGGTCCAAGAGGACCTGACCTATTGGTGGGCGACCGCACGACTCAGAATCAGTTGTGCAGGGCACCCCGAGTGGAGACAAATCCAGACATTCTATGAGCGGATATTGTTACTCTTGTGGAAGAGAGGGTCACAAGGGTCGTGACTATGTAGACCACCATTCAAATGATCAACAGACAGTTTAGAGACCTCCCAGGCAGTGACAGTGGTTCGATCGAGGTGGTCCGCAGGGAGGAGGCAGACGTGGCTGAGGAGTTGGCCATGTAGCTGGTGGTGGACGAAGATTCGTGGCGTTACCGCCACCACATCCAGAATGTCCACGCCGACCACTGGGTGTAGGTGGACATGGGAGAGCTCAGCTTCAGGTAGCTGAGGCATACAATCATGGCACTATAGATATGATTCAGGGTACGATTTCTGTCTACTCCACTATAGCTGCAGTTCTTATAAACATAGGTGCTAGTCACTCTTTCATTGCGACTTCCCTCCATCAGAGATCAGAGATTCTGATGGTGTTGTTGGCTCAATCCATACGGCTAGTGACTCTTACAGGAGTATATCTGATGATCACGGAATGGTGCTAACAGTGTGAGCTTACTCAAAGAGGCAAGAGATTCGACTGGGATCTCCTCATAGCAGTGTCAAAGTGTTATGATGTCATCTAGGGTATGGACTGGTTTTGTACAGTCCATGGTTAGATCGAATATATTTGGTTAAAATTATGGTGTGTCCGTATGGATGGGACTAGGTTTACCTTAGAGAGTGAGAGGGGAGCCTTTGAAGTGCATTAAAGACTGATTCTGAGGAGGGTGTCGCCGATCACTAATCAGTTGGCTGACCTTACCCTCAGATCATTTGATGTGGAGAGTCTGAGCAATCCAATAGCGATGGACCAGAATGCGTATGTTTTCTCTAATGATGTTCCAGGACTACCATGTCACATAGAGGTGGACATATACATTGACATGTACCCCAGGACGACACAGATATCTACACCAGCATATCGGATGGATCCCGCTAAGCATCACGAGCTATGGGTACATCTAGAGGACTTGTAGTGGAAGTGATTCATCTAGACCAGTGTTTCTCCATGGGAATCCCCAATTCTATTTGAAAATAAGGTAGATGGATGCTTAAGGAATTGTGTGGAATACTGTCACCTAAACTAGGTGGCTGTGAAGAACAAGTACCCACATCTAAGGATTGATGAAATCTTTGATTAGCTGAAGGGATCACGGTGGTTCTTGAAAATAGAACTCAGAACAGGCTATCACCAGCTCAGAGATCGAGATTGGGAAGTGAAGAAGACGACCATCTGGTGTTGGTATGACCAGTACGAGTTCTTGGTTATGCCCTTCTACATAACCAATGATCCAGCAGTGTTCATGAGACTCATGAACAAAATCTTCAAGACATACCTCAATCTCTTTATAGTAGTCTTCATTGATGACATTCTAATCTACTCGATAACTGAGGATGAGCTTTCCTACCATTTGTGAGTAGTACTAGACACATTATGAGATCACCATCTTTGTGGTAAACTCTCGAAGTGCCAATTCTGGAGCCGAGAGGTTCACTTTCTGGGTCATTTCCACTCAGAGGCTGGAGTTGCAGTGGATCCAGAGTAGAATTATTTGGTACATTCATGGGAGCCACACAGGAGTGTGACAGAGGTATGGATTTTCCTGGGATTGGCTGGTTACTACCAGAGGTTCGTACTAGACATTGTTAGAGTTTCAGAACCACTATAAGCCTTAATGAAGGAGGGGAAATGATTCGTGCGGTCAGTGAGATTCCATCAGAGCTTTCAGGAGCAGAGGTAAAGGCTAAGTACTTCCCCCATCATGAGGCTTCCATAAGAAGGCCTATGGTACATAGTTTTCTACGATGTATCAGGGACCATACTCAGGTGTGTCCTGATGCAAGAGCATGTGGTGATTGCGCATGGTTCTTGGTAACTAAGACAACTTGTGCATAACTACGCTACCAATTACATGGAGTTAGAAGCAGTGGTATTCCCCATGAATATGTAGAGAAACTATCTTATGGGATAAAATTTTACCGTATACTCTGATCATAAGAGTATTAGGTATATCTTCTCTTAGAAGGACTTGAACCAGATACATCGACATTGGCTTATGTTCCTCTAAGAATATGAATTCGAGATAGTATATATTCCTAGGAAGGGGAACATTGTTGCAGATGTGCTCAGAAGGAGAACTGGTATACAGCTGTACGGAGAGGCGACAGAGGAGCTAGCTACTTTACTGATTTTTATGTGGACCGAGATAGAACAACTTTCCATCAGTCTCTTATAGTCACTCCTCCACTTCATCTACAATTCAGGGAGGCACGAAATGGTGTCTGTGATTGCAAGACACAAAGTGCTCAAATAACCATAGGACATGCACCAACTACTACAAAAAAAACCTATATTAGTGGTAAAAAGGCTCTTTAAAAGCACTAAAAAGCACTATAAAGCTTAGTGCAGATATAGTGGGGTCCCTTTTTCAGCACTCCGAAAACCGCTGATAAAGGCCCCTATTATCAGCACTAAAAACCGTTGATAAAAGACCCCTTTATCAGCTCTTTTTTAGCACTGATAAAATGGGCCTTTATCAGTGAATTTTTGTAGCGCTGATAAAGGTAAAAAAATTAAATAAAATAACAAAAAATTTAAAAAAATGCGGGGAGTGCTTTTATCAGTGCTTCACACCCCCTTTATCAGTACTAAGAGGTCCCCCGCTCACTTCCCTTCTCACGCATCCTTATACGCGTGCACCTCCATCGCTTACAGCTGAACTCGAACCCGAGACCTCCACCCTTTCTAGCCTGCACCATTACCACTAATCCATTTCGTTTTTTTCTCTATTTAATGATATATATATATATAGTAATATATATTCATATATTGACATAAATTCATGTTAATATAATTATATTTATTCATATGTTAGTTTATATATATTAATTCATATATTAATATATTTATATATATATAATTAGTCAATATGTTTTATACGTATATTTATTTGTATCTTAATATATATATATAATATTAGTTTTAAATACATTTATGAAAAAATATGTTTTTTATGTGTGTTTATAAATAAATAAATAATTACATACATACATACATCGATATATACAATACACATACACACACAGAGACACACACAAACACAAACACATATATATTGATGAATAAATACATATATATGTGTATTTGAAAAGCCGTAGAATGTATTTATAAGATTAGATTAAAATACATTTATGAAAAAATATGTTTTTGATTTGAGTTTATAAGTAAATAAATAAATACATACATATATACATATGTACAACACAAATACACACACATAGACACTAACACACACACATACACATATATCTTTACGAGTAAATATATATATATGTGTATTTGAAAAGCCATAGAATTTTAAAACAACCATTAATTATAATCTAAACACCAATTTCAACTCCACAACTAGTAAAATCCAAGAAAATGAAACAATCTTCGATATGATATGTGGTACAGGCCAAACGAAAATTCGGATCAGAAGTTAAACTTGTTTGAATGTTAAAAAATCAGGTTATCTCGACTAAAAACTATTTTTTGGAGGCCTTCTATGCCTTTGTGGGCTTGAAAAATGTGACAGAGGCTTTTCCTCAGTCACCAGCACGTAGAGCTCGTCACATGCATTGATTTGATATGATGTAGAGCTCAAACAGACACCCGGTTAAAAAGTTATGGTCATTTGAAGTTTGAGATTCATTTTCAACATATTTTAGATCTTTTATTAATTTTTTTTTCATTTTTTGTGTCCTAAAATTGTTATTAAATGATTTTTAATCGACCATAATTAGAAAATTATTAATTAATAATATTTGTTAAAAATATTTTGATTTCATTTTCCTTAAATTTCTTATATATTAAATGTAATAGTCTATTTATACGTTTCTATAACATATTTAAAATATATATATTGTATTTATATATATATGATTATACGTATATAACAAAATATTTTTTTTTTCATTAAAAAATATTGTTTTTGAATCTTAACATTAATCAGTGCTTGGGTAAAGCACTGATAATTCCCCCGTTTATCGGCGCTAATAAAAGAAGCAGTGATAAAGGGGTCCCCTTTATCAGCGCTAAAAAAGCGCTGATATAGGGTGGCCTTTATCAGCAGTTTTTTCGCGCTGATAAAAGTGAATCACATCCCTTACCACTTTTTATAGTAGTGACCTGATGGATATTATGAAGGCAGGGAGCATGTCATCCTTTCAATAGGACGTATTATGGTACTAGTGTCACTTCCCGATGATGTGTTGAGATATTTCCACACATCCCCTTTAATGGTACATCTTGGATTGGTGAAGATGTACTAGGACCATTGGTGACAGCACTCATGCCCAGGTATGAAGAAGGCGATAGTAGAGTTTGTCTCTCGATGCCTCAGTTGACAGCAAGTGAAGGCCGATCACCAAGTACCAGCTGGCTTAATCCAACCTTTAGAGGTCCCAGAGTGGAAGTGGGATGATATATCCATGGACATCATGACGGGTCTTACTCGTATATCCAGGGGTCATGAATCGATTTGGGTGATCGTTGATCGACCCACCATGTCACCCGATTCTGGCCGATCAGAGAGCTGAGTTCAATAGAGATATTTGGACATCTCTACGTGTAGGAGATTGTGCGGCTACATGGAGTACCATAGATGATTTTACTAGATTGTGATGCATGATTTACTTCCCGAATATGGATGGGGTTGTAGGTGTCTTTCAAGATGCAGCTTCTTGTGAGCCCCTCCTTCCATCCTCAAACATATGGTCAGACCGAGCGGACCATTCAGACCCTCGAGGACATGCAATGTGATTATGTCTTCAACTGCAGTAGTGGTTGGGAGGATCACTTTCCTATGGTGGATATTGCATAAAAATACAGATATCACTCCAAATCTGGGGGACTCCCTTTGAGGCCTTGTATGGCCGACCTTTCTGATCTCCGTTTTACTAGATAGACCTAGTGGATTAAGAAATAGTGAGACCGGAGATGGTATGAGATATCACAGAGATGGTGCAGATCATCCAGGAGAGGATGGAGACTACACAGAGAAGGCATAAGTAATATGCTTACATGAAACGGAGGCCACCGAAGTTCGAGGATGGAAACCATGCCTTTGTACGGGTCTCACCTCGATGAGGACTATAGATATTTGGAAAAGACAGCATGTTATCTCCAAGATTCATCAAACCTTTTCAGGTCCTTAGTAGAGTAGGTGAGGTGGATTACCGCATGGATCTTCCACCTCTGTTGCACTTGGTGCACAACGTCTTCCACGAATCCCACCAGAGGAGATATGTGAACGACCCATCTCACATCATCGACCAAGGAGAGCTGGATGTAGATGATGGGGAGACTTTCTCGGATATTCCAGTGGAGATTGAGGATCGACAAGAGCGGGTCCTACGTAGATGGTCGACACCTCTGGTGCACTTTCGATGGCAGCACGGGAACCTCAAGGAGATCACCTGAGAGAAGAGGCTCAGATGAATGCTCAGTACCCCCAATTGATCCGTTAGTTTGAGTTGTATCTTATAGGGACGTAAAGCCCTGAGGTGGGGAGAATTTAAAGTCCCAGAAAACTGGTGGAATTTTATATTATGCATGGTAATTTTTAATGTCTGTGAAAATTTACGGCACGTGATTCTGAGGAATATTGTGTCTGGAATCGATTTCGGAAGTTTAGTTCAGGTATGTTCAGTAAACGTACCAGTGGGTTTTTATAACTTTTGAACCGGTGCTCAGAACTGAAATCTGAGGGCACCGTTGAACTTATAGCTCCTGTATTTTCATAAGAATACTTTCTCTTCGATGACAGTGAGTCGAGGATAGACGTTAGTTTTTGGGGTTTCTTTAAAAAATAATATAATAAAGTGAGATGAAATTTATTTTATTGAGCCGCCAAGTGAGTGTTGGTGGTTAAAACCTCCTCAGGGGAGTTGGAGGTGGGACCGCTACACCTTAACCTCCAATGAGAGGTTATGGTTGTTGGGCCCACCCAAACATAACCTCCTGTGAGAGGTTACGACGTGGGGACTACACGAGACTAAAACCCACCAATTAATGGGAGGAGTAGAAAATATCTCAACTCCCCTCATTAATGAGTGGGGAGTAGCTTGACCTATTATATCATTTATGTTGACACCACCTCCCCATTAATTTATTGTGCCAACACATAATTTATTATTTCTAATCGTTCACATTAATTAGATGGAACCATTTTTTTAATTCATCATTCTTTTGAATGTTTTTCCAACGAGATTATAGGATATCACAATCTCTTATTATTATTGGTTTGCACATCTATTCATTTTAGGAGGAGAGCGTGGGAGAAAAGGATTTCTATAATTAAGAACCTCTACATACAATGAAGAATGAAGGATGAAGGAATTCGATCCTTCTTCGACTTCCTCCTCGAAGCTTCAAATGTCATGAGACATCTTCGACGACCAACTTCCGTGACTCTGTCAATGAACAACGAACGACGAATCAAAGGTAGGGGTTTAATTTTATCTAATTATGATATTTTCCAATGCTCTTCCTTTATCTCAAAATGATGAATGAGGGTTGTTGTGAATCATAATTGGGAGCCTCATTATACCACCATAAACACGGAGGGTGTGGGAAAAACAAACATGGCCTGACCCCTCCAATGATCTTGTTTATGTTGAACATTCGGCGATGAAGCGGAAACTGGGCGATGTAGGTGTCAATGACCAAGGACGTGCTACTCGTGACCTCTAGGAATTGTGCCACCCCTGAGGTGCTCCGGTGCTCACAGCCAAACACCGTAGGGCCACACCGACCCGAGCTGTGCCGATCCGGCTTGCCCGACCCCCACCCGGCAGCCGGCCCAAGCTGCCCGTGGCCTCCAGTGCCCCCCTCCGGCTTGTCAGCGGCCTCTCGCGTGCCCCGTGGTCCTAGTCGTGGCCTCCAGTGTACCACGCCAGCCTTACCGTGACCTCCAGTGCTCCCACCGGCCTACTCATCCACCATTCCAGCCTTCCCTGGCCACACGCCAGCTTCCATCCGAACCGCGCCAGTCTCCCATTCTAGGCCGCGACATCCTTTGTGACATTGCTGGCTGAACTGGCTCGACCTTTTGGGTCGAGTCGCCCAATTCGTGCCCCTCACGGAGTTGGCCAAACCGGCTCTGACCTCAGGGCCGAGTCGCCTACACGACGACCACCGGGCCGAACCGCCACTACAGTCTGCTAGGCCAGGCCCAACGGACCGGGCCTAACCTAGATGTCTTACCAGGAAAACCAGACCGGGTCATCCCAGACTGGTTTGGGCCGAGTCTGTCCGACTGGGTTGGATTGGACTCGAGCTCACTACTGACCCCTATATGTTTTTGGCCATATCTTTTGCACCAGACGTCTGTTTGAAGAACCGTCAGCGATACTGGATTTTTTGGAGCATGAAGATCCCTTTGAGTATACCCCAATGGAGATCGGGGATTAGTTGAGTAATAGTAAGGTTAGATCATACACGAATCCAAATAGGACCCAGGTATAAAATGCAAAAAAAATCACAGAGATCGGGCACCCGATTAACGCACCGTATATTGCGTTGAGACCCCTATGATGAGGCAGACCCTTGAGATACTTATACGTGGGGCATTTTTACTATTGGGGTATCAACCTATAGCTCGTGGAGTGGATGATATTAGAGACGAACGAGCAGAGTACATAGACCTAGTATTTAGCTAAGACCTAACGAATACTTGACAGCTTCAACTCAGAGTGATTTGACTAGCCCAGTGGGGAGCTCCAGTTAGTTGGTGGCAGACCCACGGTGGAGCAGCGCCAGGTAGTTGGCAGCAAACCCATGGTACTCTACTAGAGGAGTAACTCTGCATTCAATTAGGGGGGAGCGCCTGAAAGTTTGCGACAAACCCATAGTGGGGAGCGCCTCTGTGTGAGCACGACAGACCCACGGTACTCGACAAGAGAACTACCTCAGCAGTCCAAGGTTAGTGGGAAGCACCTTGGTGTCACGGAATGCCCGTTATTATCGACAGTGGAGGAGTTATACAGCAGGCATAGTTTCGTTAATGTGAATAAAAATCCTATTTGAGGTGAGTTCGTAACTTTGTGTTTCCTCGTGATTGAGATGGTTTACTTGATAACTTAGGTATATGTATGGGCATTTACCTTAGTGAGTTTATCTGTTGAATTCTTACTTTTTGGATTATCCATGTTGGATTTTGTGAGACCTTGAGGGACTCGGGGTCCCTTCTAATTATCATTATACTCACCCATGCACGGTCTATTCCCGCACCTCTTTTTGTTAGTTGTAGACGACATGCTGTGCTGACAGAGGATCAAGGTAGCAGGACTAGACGGTACCAGAATGTGGACCTTACGACGAGTCGGTACACGGAGGACAGACAAACGTATATTACTGACAAGGCATTCTATAACTACCATTCAGGTAGAATCCCCAGAGGATGACCTAGTACATGCTTTACCTTTTCTTTAGTTGTACCTTTTATCAGTTTTACTTGTTATTTCCTGTAGGGCTTGTATTTACGGCCCCTTTTACATTTCTCCACTTCTTTGTATATAGTTTTTCATAGTGTTTTATTTCTACATCATACTCTACTGTGTGTTTTTACACTTTATAAAGGCAATTCCATCCCAGGTTTCTTGATTTACGCCTTTGGTGCTAGTCGCTAGCCCTTGACTTATATAAGGCGAGCATGGGGTAGTCACGGCCCGAGCCCCTGGGGAAGTGTCGCGACACAAAATATTTTTATATATGTTATCATAATGCAATTAAAAACCTTTTTCTGGAAAAATAAAAAAATTTATGCATAAAAATTATCTTATTGAAAAATAAAATATAATTTATATTCACAGTGAATTAATTATATTTTTTTTAATTTAGGGGAACTAATATTACATTAAAACAAAATTATAAATATAAGTGATCATTTAAATTATTTAATTTAATTAATTTATATTTTTGTTTTTTTTTAAAATATATATTTTATAAATTCATATAACGAACTATTTAAAAAAATTTAAACAAATCAATTTAAAATAATTTATATTGTATTTGTTATAAAATGATTTTAATTTAATCAAAAACAATTTCTAAAATTTTTCAAAGGATTCATAATATCTATTCCTAACGACTAATAATTTTCTTGAAGAGAAGTTTATTTTATAGTATTAAAAATATATTAATTCCTATCCTAGCATCCACTGTTAAAAAATGTAAAAAAACAATATAGAAATATCTATATATTTAATATTAAAATGGTAAATCAATATTAATTAATGTAATTTATTTTGATAAAAAATACATTGAAAACATTAATCTTTTTTCTAAAAATATATCTTTTAATCCTATAAGATTTTATTTAAAATTGATTTCTTATTTCCTTTGATTTAATTAATATATTTTTAATATAGAAATCAATTATATATTTATTACATAATTTGGTTACTCATGTTCATACCCACCAGTTATTTCATAATAGTTATATAAAACGAATAATAATATTTTAATAATATATAATAGTTTTTTAACCACGTTAGCTTGTGGCACCCAAAATTGTACATAATATTATTATTTATCTAAAATTTCATAGTGTTAAGTTCTACCCCCACCCCTATGAGATTTCAGAAATATAAATTTAATTTGATTATATCAAATTGAATTTATCAACCGTAATAAAAAAATACATATTAAATTAAGTATTTTAATTTCATTGTATATTTCAAGAAACATATTATTAAATAAAACAATGTACCTCTATAAGACATATAATTGTAGATTATTTTACATTATAATATTCATCTAATTTAGTGCTACCTTTCACATAAGAATTTGTATACTTTAAAATTTATTTCACATCGAGAAATTTATTTTAGGAAAATATGTGCATGTAGCTTCATTCTACTTGATAAGTGTAATTTTAGCATTCATTTTGAATTAATAATTTTTCCTTCAAATCAATCTCTTACTCATGAAAATGATATTAAATATCATTTTATTAAAGATAACGAAATAAAATTGACATGTAACATATCACATGATCAATAAATAATATTGTATACCTCTGATATTAAAAATTATTAAAAAAGGATTCCAAATGGCGATATATTGTAAAAAATGAATAAAAATAAATTAAATTGATCTCTAAAATATAATAAATATATAAAAAATTAAAATTAATTCATTCCCAAAATATATAACATTAAAAATATTTAAAATATGTTTGACTTAAACTGAAAACCGAAATAAAAAAAATATTTGATCATATATTTATTAGAGATCAATTTATCATTTATAAAATTATAATACTAATCAATCATAAATGTTGGTACGAAAAATATATATGACCTAATCATATAATCTCCAAAATATGCAAAGATGTATTTATAATTAACCAGAATCCTCGTAAATCCATTGATTTATAATATATTCTTTTAAATGATAAAAATAATTCATTCCTAAAATTATATTAATTATAAAACAAAAATAATTTCGTTTAACCTAATCATAAAATGTTCCAAAAATAGGGAACTTATTCAAAAAATAACCTTAATAATGTGATCAACAAATCACTCTTCAGTCTCATTGTTATATATATTATAAAACGCATGTTTCAAAAAAATAAGCCTTTCAACCATATATGAATAATTAAATATACATGAGATATCATATTAAAACTTAAGTTTATAAATGAATTTTAACATTGGTCTAAATATTTAAAATCATTAATCCTATAGTAATATGTATAGAAGTTAATCATAATAATTATAAATACATATTTTTTCCCAAACTAAAAATATATCATTATCGAAAAATCAGCACATAATACATAGAAATATTACTAATTGTATTAAAATATGATCGATCATAGAAATATTATGACAAGTTGGTAAATAAAAATATTAAAACAGATCTATCTTAATCAATATAAAATTGAATGTTATTCGACAATAAATTATTTACCAAATATAAAATCTTATAACTTAAACGACACATAATTAACTTATTTATTGAATATTTTTTCTTTATTAAACTATTATGACCCTTTTGAATTATATTTCATGGGGAATATGAAATATTAATTCATATCATGGCATTATTATAGAATTTATACACTTCTACTCAATGTCATTATTTTTTATTTAAATTGGAATCATAATCATAATCTTTAATGTTTATTAAAAATACATTTGTTACAATTATATCTAGTCAACACAATTGAATGATTGAACATTCTATATCTCATACTCATCCTTAATCACTATGAAAAACATTTTAAAAAAATTTATATTGACACATTCCTATCGTGGGGTGTTGAAAAAAAATTATTTACTAAGTTAAAATATAGTACAGAGGTTAACCTAGTTTTTCTCAAGAGAATATTTCTCAACAATAAATTATGTCACTTTAATTCTGATAATGAAATGGGGTTGTTTTTGAATTGGTTTGGTTTTGAAAACAAAGTTTTGAAACAAAAGAAAGAAATAAAGTAAAAATATTGGAAGAAATTGGTAATGAAATTGATATAGAACATTGATATGAATTGAGTGATCATGTTAGGGTTGGTTTTCCAATTTCAATGTTATCATACTTCTAATTTTTTTCATTCAACTTTTATTAAATCGATTAAAATGTGATTTCAAAATCACTTCCGCTCAGTTCATTGTTTAATGATGTTGGTGAGATTAATCCTTAACAAGATCTTAGTTAGTTCTAAAATCATTCTTTTTGTGAAATAATTGTAAACAATACCCTCAATTGATTAAGGCAGTTCCCAATTGGGTCTTGATTATCCCAAACAATCTTGAATACTCAATACAAATCTTACACGTACTGATGATCACCATGTACTTCACCACTATGTTCTGATTTATTCAATCGTATATAGACCAGAACCTAGCGAGGGATTAATTTTAATTAAACAATGAAATCATAAAAATAGAATATAAAATCAAATACAATAGCATATGATAATATAAGTTATTTTTACAATTGAAACCAACTTCATAATAGAGAAAACATTATATAACATTATGCGTATGAACTCAAACAATACAAAATGGAAAAAACAACCTTCCCCAATCACTCATAAGATTTACCCCACCATGGTAAGGGTAATTGAGATGAATGGAGAAGAAGATTAAATTATAAAACTAAAAGAATGAAAAGAGGGAAAAATAATAACATGAAAATTTATCATGAATCTATCCACCTAATGTTCGGATTTGGTTAGACCGCCATCTATTCGAATCATTCCAAGGTCCCTCATTATAGGAGGTTCGGAATAATGTTTTCCATACACACATGATTTTTGAACGAATTTGGAGCCATGTGGAATGAGTTATGGTCGTATTAGTAGACCCGACTTATTTTGGCCGTCAATCACTATTCCACAAACCCTACTCTGACTAGTTGAAGGGAGGTCATAATAAATTTATATCTCCATGAAAACTTATATGAGGCTTCCTCATCGAGTGTGATTTCAATACCAACTAGAATCATCCAATGTGATGGTCGGTAGCCCGAGATATGAGTCATTGAATGAGTCATGGTATATTCTGGAGGCCAGATTATGTGTTCACATTGATCGATTTTTTTTGGCCTCACGGAAATTGAATTGACACGTTGTCCAGAAGACTTGTATGTGGACCAAAACTCCATTAATCCTAAAAATTAATTCATTAAACTGGATTAAATAAGAATGAGTTACACTCAAAATTCAGAGAAAACATAAAACTGTTAAATGTCCAGAATTAACCACTTTTCACTCTTAAGCTCAAAACTCATCAAGAATAATAAAATTATCCAAAGAAGCTCAAACTGGATAATGGGAAGGGATTAAATCATTTAAATACATACTTAGAAATATTAAAATATGAGCTCGGTCAATTGCCCCACACTTATCACTTGGACTCTTGGACAAGTAAAAATCGATATTAAATCAAAACAAATTTAAAACACATATCCATGAGATAGAACAATTGAACACCAAGAAACACAATATATCATGCCTCATAAAAAACCATTATTTTGAGTTCTAAATTCATTTCATTAAATATATTTCCTCTACTTTTCTTCTCCCTTGCACACAAAATAGTTAACTCAAATTCATTTTCTCTCATCCCAAGAATTTCATCTTTTGATCAATGTCTTTCTCATTAAATATTCATATAAGGGTCACCATAGGCTTGAAAATTTTGTACATCTCCAATCGATGTATATCAAGGACATATGTTTATCATGAGTACTTTATAGGGTTGTTATGTGGCTTGAGGTTGGTAGGATTTAGATGTGAAATGTTTGAGGCCGAATAAGGAGGGTTTTGCTCTTTTGACGAAAAATTGCATTATTCTAATTTCTACTCAAATATGGCCTTCTCTTCACTCCATTTGGTGTAAATAAGCTATATTAGCATGAAGAATCAGTGAAATTTCACGTCATTCATCATTTTATCAGAAAAATTATCTTTCATCTCTAACTTGGGTTTTCATGAAATCTCCAGATAGGCACAACTTTCTTTTCCATTAGATGCTTCAGAAAGGCACAACTTATCATACATGAAATCTCCAGAAAAGGCACAACTTTCAACATAATTAATTTTTTTAGTAACAACAAAATCATTTAAATATTTTATTTTCTATCAATAATATATTCTAATGAGGTAGAACAATACAAGTCATCCCCCCAACTTATGTTCAACTAGATTATGAAATTTCTCTTTAAGAGCATGTTGGACAGGGAAAATTGGCCTATAATATTTCTAACCTAACAGGATGTTCATGGCTTATATTGGATAAAAGGATTAAATGTACAAGGTGGACCATTATAAAAAGGATTCATATGAAATAAGGGCTTTAATACCAAATAATCTCCTTAATCATTTAAAACACATTTACCTCATACCCTCGTGTTTTGACTAAAATAATTCAAATTATGGTTAAATCAAGCATGGTATAGTTCTCTCAAGAAATGAGGTGAATGAAAAGTATATTAAAATTAGGTTCACAAGCCTCACAGAAAAGTGATTTCAAATATAATGACATTGAATTGTGTCATGGGATTAAAAAATCAGAGTACTTTTCATGAAATTTCCAAATATTTGAACGTGAAACAATTTCAAGTTCAACATTAATTTGAGCTCAATTTCAAGTGATAAATTGTTTAACAAATTCAAATAGGTTTCAAAAGTGGATATGATATTTATTTTAGCTCAAAAATTTTATAAACAATTTTTTTAAAGAACCGACATTATTTTTGAATAATTGAAAAAAAAACAATTGAAATTCCAAAACTACCAAGGTTCCCTCCCCCACACATAAATGATGCAGTGTACGAAATGCACTCAAATTGATTTAAAATGTAAGATAAAATTTAATTGAATCATAGAAGTCAATAAAGTGTAAAATAAAGGTACAAACTGACTTATAGGTAGTGAAATTTCGAGTTAAGATCCTATATGTTAGAGACACAAAAACCAACAAACAAAGGTAGATAATAAAAACATAATAAATTTATGGAAAGTAAAGAAATTAGAAATAAAATTTGAATAGATGGATATATCTGGGTTTAGTACCACAAGTGGGTCCTTGGATATGACTGCCTCCATATGTGCAGTTTCAGTTGGTTTTCCACAATCTGATGGTGTGTTAAGATCCTCTAAGATGAACCACCAACACATTTTCCTTCCAGTTAGAACCAATTCCTTTTTGATGAGGACGATATGGATATGGTACACCATGTACACTCTAATGAAAATGATATGCATCATATGTGGTGGGGTTAGGATAAATAATGATTCCTCCTCTTTCTTTCTTTCCACTTTCACAAATTCTTCTTCATTCTCTAGAGGTTCTTCAAGGCATGCCGCATCAAAAGAATAGTCAAATGGAAAATCATAGAGTAAATCAATTTGAATAATATTAAAGCATGATGGATCAATATCAAGCTCTTCCATTTCAATGCAAGAAACTTATGTCTCTTTTTCCACATTTAAATCCACTTTTGTATTGTCTTGAAGTTACACTAATAAGAATTAAACATGTTCAAGTAGCTCCATATGTTCTTCTTCAGGTGTATCTTATACTTTTTCCTCATCCACCTAGAAAATACATTTGTTTCCCAAATCTCAAAATTTCATGAAAGGGAAGGTGATACTCAATTAAGAATCTATATAATTAGAGTGAAAATAGTTATGAAAGAAGATTATCTCCCTTATATGTATTGACTTCAATTTATTCTTCAGAATGAGGATTCTCTTGTAGTTGAATTTCACAAGATAGAGGTAGGTATTCCGTCTCCTCCATCTTTTAATAAAATTCTACCATTTTGATGGTGACTTCCTTTAATGGTTCTGGATCTTCTACTTTGTCAGGAATATGTGGATCATGTAGTTCTTCACAGTTATTCTAGAATCCATCTAGATCAATTTGATCTCTCACATGTATCTCAGTAGGTAATTATTCCGTCTTATCCTCCACTGGTTGATTCATAGGTTATATTTTTTCCATCATTCCACGAACATATTCAACTGCAAGTTCTACATTGTTCTCTAGTTTTTCTATGTCATTTTGAAGTTCTTTCATATGAACTATATCATAACCTGCTTCATATAATTGTTCTAAATGTGGGTAGTTATTACATTAATTATAGAATTAATCATTTGAAAACATCATGTAAAAATATTTTTTAAATATTTTTATTGAAAAGTGTTAAATATTTATAATGAAATTGTGGCACTACTTCATCAGAAATAGTGCCATGATTTGACACGGTCCTGTCGTGGGGTTTAGAAAAAACAATTATTTACTAAGTTACAATATATTATAGAGTTTAACATATGTTCTCTCTAGAGAGGAGGGCTCAACCATCACTTATTTCACTTTAATTCAGATAATGAAGTGGGGTTATTTTTGAATTTGTTTGGTTTTGAAAACAATGTGTTGAAAAAAAGAAATAAATATATAAAAATATTGGACGAAATTGGTAATGAAATTGATATAAAATAGTGATATGAATTGAGTGATCAGTTTAGGGTTGGTTTTCAAATTTAAATGTTATCATAGTTGTAATTTATTCATTCATCTTTTATTAAATCTATTAAAATGAGATCTCACAATCACTTCCTATCACTTATTTGGTTAATATTGTTGGTGAGATTAAACCTTACCTAGATAATAGTTTGGTATAATATCCTTCTTATTGTGAAATAGTTTTATCAAATACTCTCAATTGATTAAGGCAATCCCCAATCGGGTCCTATTTATCCCAAACAATCTTTAATACTCAGTAAAAATCTTACACATACTAACAATCTCCAAGTACTTCACCTCTATGTTTTGATCTATTCCATCGAATATACACCCTAAACAAGTGAGGGATATAATTTTCATTAAACAATTAAATTATAACAAACAATTATAAAATAAAATACAATCACACAAGATAATATAAGCTGTTATTACAATTGAAACCAACTTCATAATAGAGAAAACATTATATAAATTTAAGAATATGAACTTAAACATTACGAAATGGAAAAATTAACCTTACCTAATCACTCATAATATTTATCCCACCATGGTAAGTGTAATTGAGATCAAGGGGGGAGAATATTACGTTACAAAACTAAAAGAATGAAAAGAGGGAAAAAGAAGAACATGAACATTTCATCCAGAATCTATCCACTAGATGTTCTGCTTTGTTTCATACACCATCTAGTCGAATCAATCTGAGGTACCTTCTTATATGAGGTTAGGAATTGAATTTCCATCCACCCAAGAATTTTGAAAGCATTTAGAGCCTTTTGGAAGGAGTTATGCTTGAATTAGTAGACCTTAATTGTTCTGGCCGCATATAACTATTCCACTAACCCTACTCTGACCGGTTGAAGGGCGGCCTTAATAAAATTATTTCTCCATGAAAAATTATGTGAGGCTTCTTAGTCAAGTGGTATTTCAATCCCAGCTAGAATCATCCAATGTGATGGTCGGTATTCAGAGATATGTGTCATTGAATGAGTGATAGTATATTCTGCCGGCCAGATTATGTGTTCACATTGACTGATTTTTTTGCCCTCATAGATTTCAAATTGGATCGGGGTCCAGAAGGATTATTTGTATAACAAAACTCTTGTAATCCTAAAAATGGAATCATATGAATTGGATTAATATTATATAAGTAATACACAAAATACAGAGACTCCAAAAAACTGTTAAATGTCTAAAATTAACCAATTTTCACACTTAATCTCAAAACTCACTAAAAAATCATAAAATGAACCAAAGAAGCTAAAATTGGTTAATGGGAAGTGAATAAATCATTTAAAAAAATATTTATGAATATTAAAATATGATCTCTGTCAGATATGAGAATCAAGTCATTTTAATGGAATTAACATGATATTAAACTGGTTATTCCATATGAAAAATATGAATTTAGAAAGTAATTTTTTACTTTATCATAGAAATTATTATGCTAAAACATATTTTACTAACATTTTAAATTATATTTACTGATGAAAGTTTTTAGAAAAATATAATATGAAAAATTTATGGAAAATTATAATCCTTACTTATTCATATAAATTAATATATGTTATGAAAAAATTTTAATAAAAACATAATTTTCAGGATTAAAAGGGGAATACAAATTATTTTAAAAATTACCTCATTTGATTTCCTTATGAAATCAAGGACATCCAAAAATAATAATTTTCAAATATTTGAAACTCATGTGTGTACCTTCGGAAATTATCCTTATAATAACCCTTTTATTGGAAGAACCATCATTGAATTTTACAATATATCCCTTAGGAGTAAATAAATTCCCAATATCTTTTTCACTTTACCCAATACATTTGATATCAATTTTATTATATCATGTTATCGAAACTATACTGGCCTCATAAGTTATCGAATAAAATTACGAATAAGAGTATCATGATAAAAATCATAATATCATTCATTTCCATATTATAGTATAATAACATATATTTTCATATATGAAGAAGAAACCCTATAATTCATAAAAAATAAGGTTAAAAATATATTCTGCCTTTGTAAAATCTATTTTTTTCAGTTGAACGATAAATGAATTATTTTTGAAAAAATATGATAACTAAGAGGGTATTCTTTTAAAGAGTTATAACTATGAATGGGGATAATTTATCAAATATACATACTGTAAATTCAATTTTTATTAATTTTTTTAAAATTTTTATAAATGACATGTATGGTACATATAAATCCTTATTCATAACAAACAATGAAATTACATCACTCTTGTAGAATACTTAAGAAATTATACAAACTGATTTTTAAATATCGTATTAGTTTAATGCATTTGGAATCCGTTGAAATTTAATCACTTGTACATGACAGAGATAAATTATCTCCCATTATATTCTTCAATAATAAAACCCCTATTTGAAAAACCATACATGAAGACATATAAGCATTAATATGAGCATAGGGATATGAGAATGTGATGGTAACATCAGAATATCACAACCAACATATTCGAGATCATAAACATAAATCTTGGCATAAATATTGGCAGTTCATAATAAATGAATCATATGAAAATAAATAACATAATCCATGAAATCATACAATAGGATTAAGACATGGAAATATTGAAACACATAAGCATGTAAAATGATTTCCATAGTATTAATGAAATTTCATCCAAATTCCTATTAGTATCATGGGTTCATTCAACATATCATATGGGTAGTCATGGTTCACTAACATTCCAATTATAGTAGCATGATGGCACTCATTATACTATCTTGGTACTCATGGTTCACTCCAATCACCATCTTAGTAGTAAAGTATCACTCCTAAAAACAACTTAGTCTACATAATGAGATATAAATAATTACCCAATGAATTGAAGGGAGATATTCATCCAAAAAATCTCCTAGTTAAATCATACAAAATTATTCCACAAAATTGTGAATTTTTTTAACAAAACCCATGAAACGAAATGGGTATCATAAATATGTTATCATATCATAACCTATGGAAAAATATACATGTTTCATAATTACTTCATCAAAAACATATCCCAAAAAATGAAGCATAATTCAAAGGAATATGAAATCTGAATGAGAAAATTCTTTAATAAAAATCATTAAAAATAATTATATAAAGAATATGAATAGAAACATTGAATTATGTCCTTATAAAGGCACAAAATACACGAATAGATATCATATTATAGGGGAAATAATTTTGAATAATATTTTAAAAATATTTATTAATAAAAATACCTGATGTTCATTGGAAAATTATATATTAATATTAAAACCTTATGAAAACCATTTTTAGGAAAATAAAAATGAAAATATATAAATGAATCTTTTAAAACATTTTTAATACATTTTCCATAGAAATATTCCTAGAAATTATAAATAATTATTGAATATGATTTTAAACCAATTTATTTGTAAATACATTTATAAAATATATTTCCTAAAAAATATTTAAAGCATTTTTACTGGAATAATTTTGAGGGATGCTCGAATGATTTTTGAAAAAACATTTACTTGAAAACATTTTAATGAAGCTTGGAAACATTTTCAAAACTATTATTTACTTGATTTTTATAAAATAATATTGAAATATATTTTTGAAAATGATTTTATTGAAAAATAATTTAAGAAATAACAATTTCTATAATATTATGAAATAATTTTATATTTTTTTTAAATCTTGTAATGGATTCTTCAATTGAATGATGGTCATGATGGCTGGTTAAATCCGTATATTTTAAAAATTCATTTTTCACCATCAAATAATTTTAAAATTTCTTCAATTGAAAAAAGTCAAGAATGTTATTTTTTTAAAATCCTTTTTTATAAATATATAATATGGGATAAAATTTCCATTAAATATTATTGGATAATATTAATTTATATTTTGAAATCACTTAGAAAATATGGTTTTGAATGAACCCAAATATTTGGCCAAAGAGAGAGATGAAGTCATAATTTTTAAAATACACTTCCTTGATCATATTACGTACCAATGAGTTGAAACATGGTACCAATATTTGGATATAACATGAATAATAATAGGTTAATATGACTCATGACTGTTCTTGGGGTATGTTTCATAATATTTCATCAATAAAATCATAATCATAAGGAATCTCGACAAATGATGAGATTGTTTCAATAAACTCTAACAACTAGTTATGTCTGAATCATACACCCCATGTAAGAAACATAATTTAAATTAATCATACAATATCCATAATGTAATGATATTCAATATTTAATATGTTAAATATATATATAAACCCATAAAATTAATTTTGGTGTATGAAAATCATGTGCCTCAAAGACATAAAATTGAGAAAAAACTATCTTACTGATTTTGTAACACATGAAAAATTAACCCCATGAATGTAATAACATTTATGGGATATTTAAATTCCCATATATTTATAAATAAAATTTATATAATACATTTATGATCCTTATACATTCCACACAAATTTAATGATTAGTGAATATGGCATGAATCTCCCGAAAATAAAAAGTGAGATGAAATTCCCCAACCTTCTGTATTGAAACTAATAGTACTCATAAAAATTACAGTATAATAAATATATGTTTACAATAAATCTATAATATTATGATATTATTTTATATAATAAAAAATATGGTTTGATTATGACTTTATATTACCCTCTTATTAACAATTCTACATTATTGTTTCACATGGGGTCTTATTCACTTTGTCTTTTCCCATGAGTCTTAATTTGTTGTATATTTAGCCCATATACATATATAATGACTTAGAGAATGTAGAACATGATCTAAATATTATTTATATTCGTTATATTTGTATTATAATAATTTATATAACATAAATTCTTGAAATGGAATCCACCGTTCTTGAAGATCGTAGGCCATACATATGGTTGATGGCTGTTTCAATTTTACTATCATATTGAATTAAAGGGGGAAATATATGTATATATATATATATGTATATATATCACTATTTAATTATAATTTTTATATCATATATATAATATAACTTAACTAAATCTATCATTATCACATTCTATGTAATTTGTGAATGAATAACATTTCTTTGATGGGGTGGTAGTTTACACTTCCCCAAACGAAATTAACATATGTAAAAAAATGATAGGTAGAAGGATATGTGTTGAAAAAGACTTAAATAATAGTAAATAAATAATATATATTACATATAAATTGATATTCAATCGTAATACCAAAAAAATATGGTAAAGGATGAACGTGAAATCATCATTTTGTGGGGTAGTAGTTCGCCATACACAAAAACATGATGTTTGTAAGCCATCAGATGGATGTATGTGTAAGTGTTGGTTGAAACCGTAGAATAAAAAACACATTATATGTTTGATATTGGGGTTTTTATAAAACTTAAATATATATATAGGAGGGTGTGGATAATGAAAATTTCTTAAAGGATTTTGAGGGAGGATGTTACCCCTTAATTGGGTAACTCGTTTTTATTTTCACCAAATGGATTCCTTTGATTAATTTTCAACAAAATTTAGGATTCATGTGTTAAGGGAGTAACATTTTAATGTGTAATGGGTAGTGGTAACCCTAACTGATTTTATTTGAGCTGTGAGAGGAAGGGGTAGATATGGTGGCCTTTTATGTGGAAGGAAAAGGACACTCATGGTATTTTTGAAACAAGTTAGGTGTAACAACATTTTTACCCTTAAAAATTCATACAATACATAAAAAACTCAACAATTCAAGGTTTATAGACTATTTATGGTCATAAGATATTTTTTGGGTATAACAGATATGTCATTTGGGCCCTCAATTTTAAGGTTTTTTCCCCTATTAAGCAATATTTTTTCCTTAATCAGTGTAATTAATTTTAATTACTATCACTAAACCAATTAGTCAAAACAAAGTTTAACATATTAGACATTATTAATTATTAATATTCCAAATATTAATACATTTTTAAAATTCTAATCACATAAGTAATTTAAATTAATATAAATGTAATCCTGTGGACGGGACGACAAAGTGAGTTTTTAAGTAAAATTGTTTAAAATCTTGTTATGTTATTATGTAAAATTTCAATGTGAAATTGATTAAAATTACCAACATTGTATTAGTGAACAGAGAATTAACCTAATTAAACATTACATCCAATTAATAATATAATTTAACCTTACAAATAAATTCGACTAAAAATTAATTTTGAATTATAATTAATTATTTTTCACTATTTATCAAAATATGAAACATTCACAGACAAATACAAAAAATTCACCATAAACTAATTTTTATGTTAACCATTAAAAAATTATTTTTTTGTCATATAATATATATAATAGAGATTAAAATTTTATTTAAAATATTTTATTCATTTACTAGTCGTAAAAGCGTGTTAAAAAATAGGTTTTTATGTGTAAAATTGGGTTTTATGGTATCATATGTTTATTAAATATATTAGATAAATATAACAAAATTTTAGTTGGATATATGATATATATATTATATTAATATCACTCACCAAATATATTTAATATTTTTTCGTGGGATAAAATATCCTTGTGAGTATAAAAAGATTTTCATATAAAATTATTCCCATATTTTTAGTGGTTTCTTATATTTACTTCAATTTCATTTTTAACTCACAATTTCAACAATTTATTTTTATATATTTTTTAATCTATAATGTTCAAACATACATCTAGATTATATATTATTATATAAATTATTAATATTTTTAAAAATATGTTATAGTTCATTAGCGGTCAGACATTGGTATTATACAAGCCAATAAGGTAAGTCAGTCTTTCATGTAACATTAGATAACCTCAGTGTTTTTTGTAAACAAAGATAGACATTAATTTCCTTGTATTTCATGACTAACTTGTGTTTCATATAACATAATAGAGACGTGGTGATTTAATATAATATAAACTATTATCAGTGTCATGTGAAATGAAAAATATCAAAAAGATTAATTTAATTAGAAAAAAAATATTTAACAAAATCTCAGGTTATTGCATTCTAACCCCATTAAAATGTAATTTTCCCTTTGAAACTCATACAGGTTGTAAAATTCTTAATACATGATAGAATATTTCATAGAAACCCCCATCATTAAAATGATTCTCCAATATTCTATTAAAATGGTAATATTGGTAACATAAAATTTAACCAAAATTACACATCACTTTGTCTCCACATTGGATAACATAGGTGGAATGTGAAATCATTGACTTAGAGGAAAATATTAAATATTCATAGGGAGTGATTGAGCTCATTAATCACAAAAACATAAATTATCAATAAAATGATGATGGACATAATTTCATAAATCACTGATGATTTAAAATGTCATCGGTTCAACAACATATAAGGTATTATAACAACATTATTTTTTCTCATTATCATAAAATTTGGTAATAACTTTATAGATCAATAATATAAATAAATATAAATACTTTATATATTTATATGAAAAAAATTTAATTTATTCATTATCATTTTATTAATTAATAAATTATCCATCACATCATGAAATGGATGATCAAACATTAACATTGAGGACAGATATACTAAAATACCCTTTTAGAAGTTGATATGGCCTATAAAAGAATGAAATGTATAGATATTTGTCTATAAAAATTTCCATAAATTAGTATAAATACATATTTTACCATAAAAAGTAACACGACTAGTTCATCATTAATATTTATTCATCACAAATAATTATACATTAACAATGACACCATGTAGGATTGAGGTAGGTGTGAATCACTTATTATTATTCAGTCACGGGTTCAAGAACCATGACCTTGTCAAACATGATTGGTTGTCATGCAACAAAACTGAGGTACTTTTATAAAAATAAAATAACATAATTTACAAAATAAATATGATGGATATCTGTAATATAAGGTTAATCACTAAATAACCTTTAACAATCGTTTTGAATAAAATATCAATACCTAAATAATTCCTCCACAAATTGTCATAAAATTTTTATCAGTGGTCAACCATATAACCCTTATTATAGATACCAATCCAAAAAAAATAGAAAAATGTAACGAAATCAATTTACAATTCCCCCGTATATCACAGATTAGAACATATTTATCACATTCCAAACATGTGAATACATTCATCAAGTATTCCATTAAAACATGGAATTGAATTAAATCACCATAAATATACATTTAAAACATGCATGATTCATTATAACAATTTATATTAAATCTATTCCTTACATAAAAAAAATTATTCATAAAACACATGTCGAAATATTTTTAATTTGTTCTAGTGTAATTAGTACCATCCGGTTTACTTTTTCATATCCTATGTATGTTAATCCAAACAAAATTATATTATGATAATGTACATATTAATGGTAATATTACATTAGTAAAAATATCACCATGTCATAAAAGCACATTACCATTCCACCGAGAACATTAAAACTAAACTTGTAAATATTGAGATTCAATTTTAAGGCAAAATATCATTATATATTTCATTATTCATATAATATGATTTTTTAAAGAAAATACATAAAAACATCAATTATTCCAATTTATAAATAATTTATAATATTTATTCATCTTCATATTATTTATTACATATTTCCCTTAACATTTCATCTATAGTCTCATCATCATTAGTTGTTTAACCATTACATTTACATCTGTTCTCTTTCCCTTTAGGATATTTCTTATAAGGAAATGGATTTTTAAAATGACAATTAATTCCACATTTAATGAATTTTACATTTGATAATGGATTGGGTTGGCCAATATTCCCATATATTTCATTAATTGTGCCATCCATTTATCCTCTATAGTTAAATTTTTTATGAGTTTTTTTCACTTAGTCAAAAAAAATTCTTATTCCTCTAAGTCATTCACTCTATTGTTTCGTTCAAAATACATGAAACAAAAAAATTGAATCATGTTTCCTCCATTGTCTCCATATCTTAAACTCCTAGAAAATCCATTATACTATTTAATAGTGATTATAAGAGTAGGTTATTGTTCATGTTCTTGATCATGTTCCTTGAAAAATGATTAGCATGATCACAACATCCTTCACTCTAGTTATCTTCTCATTTGAATGATCCATAATAGATTATACAAAATAGTCAGCGTCAATATAGTTCCTACATGTTCCCTCCATCAACTAAAATCCAGATTATAATATTAAGAAATGATTATCATATTGAGGAATCACATAATCATGAAAACATCTAATGTGTTGTGTAAATTATGACACGTTTCTCTGATTATGATTCATTAGTTTTATCCTAGGATATTCATAACCACATTTATTTTACATACATCATGATCCTTCATGAAGAGTTTTGGAATTTCCAAATAATATCCCCTGTGAGAATAAAACTTGTCGAACAATAAGGCCTATTGTTGTATACCAAGATATGCCGAGTTAGGCCCGAAACACCTTGTTATAGTGGTTACTCTGAGGTACATATCTACTAAAACCACATAAACATGTAATATCTATAATGGGATGTATTTCTAGGGAAAAAATTGCTCTATAAATTACTATAATTAGAGGATATTTTTTAAATGTTAACCAATCCTTATTCTTATCCTTAGAGACATCCCTCAACATATTTGTAGAAATATACCTTCAGATATCACTCATATTTTCACATATAAGAATCCATAATATTAAAAAAGAATCACTTGGGTAACAAATATATAAGCCAAGTCTTAATATACATAGTAATTACCCCAATAGTATCAAATACATATAACATTAATCCAATGGAAACCAAAATACTGTATTAGTTCAGTTCCTTTGGAAAAAATGGAAACTTAAACACTCCTACAGGAGTGAGCTACATTTTCTCCCAATAGGATATCCATGAAAAACACCCCTCCTAGAAATATCATTCAATAAATATATCTTCATAATGTGAGGAAATAAAACATTAAATCATTATGATCAAATCCTTAATAATGGTAATGAAGGGATACATGTACGAGTAAAGATGACTAAATTGTTATGAGAAAGTGATAATAACATTAGATGATCCCACAGTTTATATTATTGATCATAATCATGAATCATGGAATAATTATTGGAATTTTAAATTATATGAAACATATTTAAATATAGAACATAAGCCCAAAATCCATAAAATTGGAATAATAAATGATATTTTGGAAACACTAAATCATATAAAATGATTTTCATATTGCTCAAGGAATTAATACCAATTACATCTTATTATCATTGTTTCACTACCCATACAATCATTTAAGTGATGGTTCACCCCCATGGCCATCGTAGTCGCATGATATACCTCTTCATACAGTATTGGTTGTCCTGGTTCACTTTCATGGACATCATTGTATTGAAGGCTAACTCCCTTGAATATACTAGTCTATATAATGATTTATAAATCTTCACCCTATAAAATGATGAGAGATATAGGTCCCACCTATATCATAGTTAAATCAAAATTAAATGTGCCACAAAAACATCAACAATAATATCATAACAAATTAAATGTAATGGGTATAATAAATTTGTAATTTTATCATAACTCATGGGAAAGGATAGTGGTTTCATATTCATTTCATCAAAAACATTACATGAGTAATGAAGTGGGTTTCAAAGGCATGTTTCCATTACAGGATTAAAGGGTTCCATAAAAATAATTCCAAAAATATAATCAAATAATATATATGAATGGAATTATTGAATGTTTCTCCATAAAGGACTGAGTATGGATTCCATCATAGATGGGAAACCATATTTTATGTTATTTTATAAAATTTTCATGGGAAAATTTTCTATTCTTATTTAGAATTTTTTATAATTTATATGTCTTTTGGATACAATTTTCTCAAAAATAAACTTGTAAATTTATAATGGAATATTTTAAAACATTTTGAAATCCAATTCATTTAAAATCACATCAGATAATTATATTTATAATTGATTCAATTAAAAATAATAATAATTATAAATACATTGAAAAGTTATAATGGAATCATGAATGAAATTTGATAATTTTTAAATCGAAAACTTATGAAAAAAATGTAAAAATGTTCTTAAAACCATTTTCATTGATATCATATGAATGAATTTAGAAAATGTCTTAAAATCCCATTTCCCATTAAATTTTAAAAAATTAGTTTGAGGACATTTTGAAACCCATTTTCACGAGAAAAACAAAAAATATATAATTTACATAATATAAGGAAATTTTTTATAAAATTAATATATTTTCGATCATTTAATAGATTATTAAATTGAATGACGGTCATGGTGGATGTTTATATCCATACATGCCAAAACATTGTTTTACATGATTAAAATTTTGGAAAAGTGCCTAGACTGTAAAATGACAAGAATATTAATTTATAAAAACTATTTTTATGATTATAAATATATAAAAATGGCCTCTAAATATTTATGGTGAAAAATACATTATTTATAGAAATCATAATGAAATCCTGTTTATAAAGGAATTTTTTTTTCAACCTAAGTTGGATATAAAGTTGTATTTTTTTTAAAAAAATTCATGAACATATTATATACCAATGAGTACTAAAATGGAACCATTAATGTGATATAAATTGAATAATAAAATTTTATGAAAATCCAGGAGTTTTATTGAGATATAGATCATGTTCATTCATCAATTAAAGCATAATCATATACAATACCGATAAAAGATGATATTTTTTTAGTTAACCCTTATCACATGCTATCTTTGATTCACACTCCCAATGTAAGAAAATAAAATTACATGAAACGTGAAATATCATGAAAATAGTGAGATTAATGATAAAAATGATAAATTTATGTATATAAACCTGAAAAAATAATGTTGGTTCATAACAAAACATGTGTCTCAATGAAGGAAAATTGAGACCAAATTATCGAACCTATTTGGTATCATTAGAAACATTAATCCCATAAAATAAAGATCATATAAAGGATATTTATATACTAATATAATTAATAATAATAATCTTAAATTACATTTATGGTCAGTCTACACACCACATAAATGAAATTATTGGTCAATAAAGAATAAATCTCATAAAAAATAAAAAGTGAGATGAAATTTCATTACCTTGTGTCTTGACTCTCACCATACTCATAATCAATTAATTTAGAAGAAATATAAATTTATTATAAAACTATAAAAGAATAATATTATTATATATAATATTAGATTTGGTTTTGTTATGTAATTATATTACCAACTTATTACCTATTCTATTTTAAATTTTCTCTTCTGGTAATAATCGTGTTGTTTTCCTTATGTGTCTTAATTTTAGGTATATTTGGTGATTATAAGAATTTCATTATTTAAGAAATGTAATATATTATATAAATATCATTTATATTCATTATATATTTATTATAAAAATCAACAAAATATAGATGTATTAACGTAATGATGTCATTCATGGATACGGTATGTCGTATGTATGCATTAATACTGTTCCCGTTTAATTGTCACATTTAATGAAAGTGATAAATTTCTCTATAAAAAATTATATATTTAATTATTAAATTATCATTATATTATCATATATAACATATAATTATACTATAATGACCCTTAACACATTCCTTGTAAGAGGTGAATGAATCACATCGCTTTGACGAGGCGGTAGCCCACACATCCTGAAATATATTTATTGTATTAAAATAAAAATGAAATTACAATGATATGTGAATTGAAATAATTTCATAAGAATAATAAATCATAACTATCATATATATAATATATAAAAATAGATTCCTTCATAATTTATTACATGATATGTCATATTGGAAGAACGAAAAATCGTTCTTTTGTGGGGCAGTATTTCACCATACACATAAATAAGATGTTCATTACCCAATAGATAGAAGTGAATTTATGTATAAGTTGAAAACTATGCATAAAAAATCCAATATATTGAGTATTCTTGTTTTTAATAAAATGGATTATCGATATTTGAGGTGGTAGAGAATGATAATTAAATAACGGCATTTTTGTGAGGATGTTACCTTTTGTATAGGTAACTCCTTTTGGTTTTCACTAATGAAATTCAATGTATTAATTTCATCCCAATGTAAAGAATAAAGGAATAATTAATGGATATTGGGAAGTTTGTTTTTTAGATCATGGTCGATACTAAGTTGTTTGAGAGGTGTGAGGAAATGAGAAAGGTGGTGGAATTTTATAGGTAGGGGAAAGGAATCAGAAGGTTTTTTTAACAACATTTTAGTGTACCCATTTTATTACTATAAAAAGTGACCCAATTCCTAAGAAAACCAGGAGTTGAATTTTAGTGTCCTAATAATGAACATTATATGGATTTGGTAAAATTTTATATATGATACGGTACCATTAATTCCTAGAATATTTCCTTGTTAATTTTAATGTTTCATTAATAGTTGTAATAAATTTTAATTACTTTCAATAATAATTTTGGGAATAAAAAGTTTACATTTTTAGAAATAATATATTATTCTGATTCAAATTATATAATACATTTCCCAAATTACAATAATATAATTTTAATAAATTAATTAAAATTTTTCTCACAGATGAGACAACAATGCTGGTTTTTAATGTAAAAACACTAAAATGTTTGCTATGTTTTTTATTTTGAATTATAATGTGAAATAAATACAAATTCTCAAAATTGTATTACATGATAAAAACATAATGTAATTAATCATTAAAAAAAGGAAAAAAAATTTTACCACATAAATAAATTCTACAAAAATTTAGTTTTTAAATATAATTTCTTATTTTTCATTATTCCTCAAAATATTCAACATCACGGACAAATACCAAAAATTCACCCTTCCATATTATTTATGTTATTAATTAATATATTAAGTATATTTGGATATATAATCATCATAAAATGTCAAAAAAATTTATTTCAAATTGGTTTACTTTTAAAATGTGGTAAAATAACCTTTATAAAAACATAGGTTTTTATGTGTAAAATTGGGTTTGTCCATAACATATGTTTACCAAATATATTGATTGACAATCAAAAATATTTTATTGTATCTATAATACAAATGACATTAGTATAAATTAATAATTTTATGTAATTTAAATTATTAAGATAAATTATTGTTCTAAGTATAAAAAGTGATTTCTATATAAGCATTCCCTTTATATTCCATTTGGTTTTATATTCACTTTAAATTCATTTTTGAATTCTGAATTCTACTGTGTTTTATCATAAGTTAGTTAGTCATACTAATCACATTCAAATTAATGTCTAGGTTATATCTTATTAAATTAAATACTAAAGTATTTAATAATATATTATCATTCTATAACACTCGATATTTCATATTATGCAAGCCATTGGAGAAAGTCAGTATTGTGTGTAACATAAGTTAACCTAAATGTTATATGAAAATAATGATAAACTGTTTGATGATTTTATTGTATGATTAACATTGTGTGGCATGTAATGTAATCCAAAATTTTTGATAATATATATGATAAACTACTTTCTGTGTTGCGTGAAATGAAAATTATGAAAATGATTAAATAAATTCAAAAAAATATATTTCAAAAAATCACAGGTTCATAATGTGAACATTAAAAATATACATCTTTGAATCCCTTTTAATGAAATTAATAACTAGTATAACATTTCAATTATCAATCATTTAATTTATAATTCAAAATTATTGAATATTTTTAATGTATCTAGAAATAATAGAGTTGTCTTTGTGTTTTATACTCCAAATAATGGTTTAAATAAATATCTAATACCTTTTATTCTATCATGCTCCGTAAATTCCATAACTCCTCTTATTCGTAAAACCGCATTTGGGGTACACTAAAAGCCTTATAGGTTTGTATTTGAGAGAAACCAATACATTTAAGATGTGGGAAGGATTGTTGGGAATATATTGGCATAGAAAATAGTTTAGATAAATTGGTCATGATTTTTTAAGAAGATAGGAGTGCATGTTCACCCATATAAGTGTATTACGTAGAAATATTGTAAATATATAAAATATGGTAATATTATATGTGTTGATCGTACATAAATTTGCTCCAAATATTCAACAAGGCAATGATATATATTATATGGTTGAAAAAATTCATCCATGAAAATTAGTCTACTTTATGTCTTTTTTTAATACTTATCTTTTTGTTTAATCTCATCATGAACCATTTTAACCATTACCATTGTAACAATTTTTTCACTCTATAGGTTTTATGAAATTAATTTCTAAAATTCTATATTTCAGATTAAGTGACCATTCATTATATCGTATATAATTTTCCATCAAATAGAGTTATTTTGAGATTTATTTAGTTATATACTTATTTAAAAATAATTTTTAAATATTAAACAACACTTAATGAAATTTTCAGGTCTAATAAATAAACTGACATTAAATATTTAAATATTACAATATAATTACAATATAATATCATTCACCAATATATACGCTTTTTAATTATACATATTTTTTGAAAAGGTAATTAATACCAACTATATTTATTGTAATGGTATAAAAATAATTTATTTTATTTTTTTACAACATGAATTATCACTAAATTTATGCTTCATAAAATTTCTTCATTATTATACTATAACTAGAAATTAAACAATTATAAAATAATAACTACAATATATTAAAATTCAAATAAAATATTCATGACCATTCATTAAATTTTTAATCCCTATTAAAACATATAAGAGATATTAAAAGTAACAGTGTATGTTTTTGTAATAATTTATAACAAAAAATTAATTTAAAGGTTATAATCAATATATTGTACGAAAAAGTAAAAATATTTTATAATACACATTGGTATTTTTGGAAATCGTCCTATTCAAAAATTATTAAATAAATTTACCATTAAGTGTTGTTATAGCCATTAATCATATGGTTTATTCATTATTAGTGAAAGTGAAATTGACCATTATACATATTATAAATTTTATGATTCCAAATAACGAGTAAATATAAGGATATTAAATTTCAATATGTTTTAAAGAAGATCTTTTAATATAAGTTAACACAACATAATGAAAAATCATTTTTAGAAATATTCTCATTTTATGCCTAAAAGACAATATAATGAAAAATATAAAATAATGTTGATTTATATAGTAATAATTTTACAATTATTAATAAATTTAATGTTATTATAAATTAAAATCACATTAAAATATAACAGGACATTTAAATTATATGAATTAAAGAAAGTAAATTGTAGTTTTTTTGTTTTTTTTTCATTCACTATTCATTTGAAAAATTATATTTTGAAAATAATCCCAACAAATATCTCTTTGAAAATTTAGAATTTTCCGTTCAAAATTTATAACCACTATATCACATAAAAATACTAATAATGTAATCATAATAAAAAGGCTCAAAATAAATTATTTTTTATAGTATAACTGTATTTTTTATTAATAAAATGTATTTATAATCATTACTTTTATACTGATCACCATTAAAAAAATTTTAAAATTTGATCTATTAATTTATTTAAATTAATTGTTCAATAGTTTTTAAATAAATTTAATTTAAAAAAAATATTCATAAATTGCATAAATAATTTTTTTTTAAAAATATATCTTTTAATGTTTAAATTTTTAATTTAATAATGAGTTCTTACTAGGATAGTATTAATCATGATAGTTGTATTAAATAATTTTTCTACAAATATATTATAATTTTATTACTCCCCTTCATAAGATCATACCCAATGACTATATAACTAGGGTCATATTTCAATAAGAATATTTTAATAATATATCATAATTCATTTTATGAATGATGTTTTATATGGTACATGAAGTCAAACATAGTATTATTTTTAATATAAAATATCATGGTGTAATTTTTTTTCTCTCAAAAATAATGTTTATTCCACTAGGATAGATTCTTAGCTTTTAGAAAAACATATTAAATATTTATATATCAGTGTGAGATGTCTCAAAGAAATCAATAAATGCCTATAATAAAATCATGTTTAAGATATTCTATTGATTAAATTTATTTATGAATGTTATATTAAATAAAAATATTAAAATGATAATTATAACTTCTGAAATTCAAGATAAAAATCATACATTCTCTAGTATAGCCACCAAGGAAACTACTGTACTATTTTAAACTACTCTCACTATAAAATCATGTACAAAGAAATATACAATTAAATTTAGAACTGGGTAGATGTTCTAAGGTAAATCTATGGTTATATAACATTATTTTTTTATTTCTTGGGGACAGAAATTTTTTATCATCGTATTAACAATTCCTTTCCATAGGTAGCATTTCAGTGTTATCTGACTAGAGGAGAAACATAAATATAGTTTCCTTAATCTAGAATGCATGTCTATGTTTAAAAAATTTAACAATCACATGATAAATCATATGTGACATGGTCCTGTAATATGGGAAAACAATACATGTAAAATATAACTATGCTAAATATAAATTTATACCATGTGGGTCATGAATAGTGTTATTCATATAGGAAAAATTATAAAATGAAATTTTATTCATCAATAATTGATTTTTTTATGCAAAAACTATAATAAATATTCCAAAACAAATCATGATTTGGAAGGGTAATTGTTCCCCACTAAAATTGGATTTTTTATTTCAAAAATAGTACATATGGTTTTGTTCATGTAAATATAATCACACATGTAACCTATATCAACGAGGGACCTTATGTCGAATGGATAGAGATCATTAGTGATTTTTCTATCAATTACTATGAACTCACATTGGCCATGTGGATAGGAGGTTAGGATCATCATACAAGAGTGGGGGGGCATATTTTTGCATTCTCTAGGAATCTCTAATAAATTTATGATATTTTTATGAATTATATATTTAATTAAAAATTATTTTGTGGCTTACCCAAGAACTAAAAATGAATTATTATAATGTATGGAATTATTTCATCTTTATGTATCTGAGGTTATTCATCAATGGTGATATCTATATGAATCCAATGTTCTTCAAAAATGAAATCCGTTTATGTAGCAATTAGATATTCATTACCCATTAATATTAATATACTAGTTTTCGAGTTACATAGGGGACTGATCTAGAGTGTGTTTCCATCCATATAAAAGGGAGTTGTTTTTATTTTTTGATTGGACCGATGAATTGGTTTCCTACATATCCTTTGGAATGGAATCATAACCCACATAGTTTAGTTCCACTTAATGGGTAACATAGTCCATTTAAAAGTCATGTGATAATGACCTAACAATATAGATAAATATTATGTAACATGTAAGTCTAGGTGGAAGGTTCCTAGTCATGTTTGGGTGTGGGACTCATCGCGAAGAGGAACAATGATCTGAGAATTGAAATTAATTTAATTTTTGAATAAAGACATGTTGAGAATATTTCCCAAATATAATATTATAGATTTGTGGTGTTTTTTGGATCCTCAACGAGGCTTCCTATGTATCCCATTTGAGTAGTGGTTAAAGCCCACATAGTTCATCTTTTTATCTAACAAGGGAGTGTAACACTTTGATATGATTATGTAGGGGATTATTCCTGAGAATAATTCTTAGTTGAATGAATTTTAGGGCATGATAAGTGGATTGTCTCAAGTATATTTGGATGTGTGGTTCTAAGAATACTCATAGGGAGGATTCTTAGATTGATTTATGTTTTGTTGGGAAAACATTCAGAGAGGAAATACCTGAGTTAAAGTGTATGGTTTATTTTTGAGAATACACTAATGGTAGATTCCCATTGATGGGATTGATCTAGAGTTTAATCCTAATAAGTATTCCCATTTAAATATTCCCTTAGGTTAGTATCATATGTATCATAATTATATTAAGAATCAGAGTTCTCATAGTTCGATAGTTAAAGAGGTTACAAACTAATATTAATTTTGGGAGGGGGGTCATGTGAAAACATGGTCGCAAAAATCCATTAATCCCACCGAGTCATGATCTCTGTGTGAAAAAAACGTAAGAAGAGGATCCTAGAAACCATTAAATCTCATTTTCCCTGAGGTTGGATATCTATCCATGAGGACATAGACTTATTAATAAAATATAATGGAATGTTAGAGGAGGATCCAAAGGAAGGTTCACTATTGAAAAATGAATATGACAATGTGGATTCCATGTTCCAGGATAGACATATTTCCAGATGAGTTTTGATGAGTCACATTTAATGTGATGTACAAAAGGAAGTAGAAGATCCATCAGACCATGTGATCCCTCTTTTGATAGTGTAAGTGGACAAGGCTAGGGGAGATTTAAGAGTATAATAGGTTGAGCATTCCCTCTCTATCCATGTATATGAGGGGGTGGGTAGAATAATTTCAACCACTTACAAGATATACAAGGGGATTACTCAATGAGGGAGACCATAAAATTATATCCATTGTTATGGAGTAGTAATTCATTTCACATTGAATGGAAAAATGTTTTATCCTCACCCTCCCTGCATGGGATACCATTATTATGGTCTTAAAGATGATTGTGGGTGGACATGGTCCTAGAAGTTGTATCTAAAACTGGTAACCCCCTAACACCGTCCTAGGGGATAGGGTTCTCAAAACTGATGGAATGAAAATCTACATGAACCTTGAGGTCCCTAACCATCTAGTATGACATGTTCAGGAATTAACTGACCAATGGAATGTGAATAAAAATTGGATTCATAGTAGGGTTTACCAATTCATGATTTCTCATGTTCGATGACTTTGGTAGCGGTTTCAACATGGTCTCCCTTAGAAAAGGGAACCAATAGAAGAGAGGCCCTACCAAGGGTTGCATTGAAATGGGAATGATCAAAGGCTCATAAAAGGTAAAGGATATAGTGATCCAAAAGAGGCTCATGTATTTATATCTTGATGAGGTTATGATAAATTTGGGTGATGGACCACTTTAGTAACTAAAATTGGATAGGACCTCTGTCAATAGATCATTGATCACCACATGTGTTTCTAGAAGTGGCTCATACAAGTCCCTACATAAGGAATGGGACCTCACACTTGTGTTCACCCACCATGGATGTAAGGGTTCATCATGCAAGTGTTATTTGTTTTAAACCATGGTACATCTTAGTATCTTATCTCACCTTCAATTCCATATTCTTCATGTTTTTATAGTCTAACTAAAAGTTTTCATAGGTCAAGAGTGATGGACTAGGGAGATCATAACATCATGATTTCTGTTATAATTTTTTTACATTGGAAATGAATACCCCAGTCTCGTAATTATAGGAATATATGTTACCCTTGGCAATGTGACTCATTTTTTCAGGGGTTCCACTCAGGGTTTACACTCATGGGACATGTAGGCTGCTCCAGAGGCTGTCAACACATGGCCAATATGTACTTTTATTACATAGGGATGATGTATATGGATGATATGTATAGTGGATGTTAAGGGATGATGTGATGGGATGATTTTAAGGGTCGTCACATAGGTCCAAAATAATGGATGATGCGGAGGTACCCTGTGTGAATGGATTGTGTGGTGGAAAATATCATTTACAAGAATTTTCCAACTTCTGAGATATATTACTATTGAACTATGAGTCTGTTTGGGCTTCACGACTTGTAAAATTAATAAAATCAATGATATCAATAATTTTGTATATGATTAATTGAAAAAATATTATCGAATTAAATGTGTAAATTTTTTCCATCTAAATATATTTATCATTGAACTTTTAAATCAATGGACTAATATTTATAAGGGTTCCTTCCACATGTCCTCCATTATGGGGTAGTCTTTTGGGACATTTATGTCCAAGTTGTATACTCTTCTAACGTGGAGACACATATCTACTCAAAATCAACATTTCATTGATATATGTTGTTCATATTAATAATTTTGCAGAAAAGTGAATGAAATTATTTTTTTGTGTCATCAGAAGCCTCTTATTAGAATTTTATATGCTAAAAACAATTATTATATAGTTTTATGGTTGGATAAGGGAACTTTGAAGAATTCAAAAATTATTTTTTTGTCAAAAGATTTATATTATTTTTGGAATGATTCCCTTTGTTTTCCTAATCTATTTGGAATAACAAGAATAACTCGAATATTACTAGGGTCTTAATGATAACCCCAATAACATTGAGTCTTCTGTTTTATCTCCATCATATTTATCTAAGTGAAATAATAAGATTACATTGTCAGTGACATTTGTATTTTTATTAGAAACCATTTTTTACTTTTCATCTTTACATGTTTTTTTGGATTATTATTATTTTTATTATTTTGTTGCTCTATATTTTCCCAAAATACACATAGTGTAGGTCTAGTGATTTGAGAGTCAACTTTTATCTGCAATTTCCATTACGGGTTTTCAATCCAGTGTGTACTTTGTCTCTTTTTATTTTTATTTTTATTTCATGAAATCCGGATTTGTGAGGCTAGTATTTTAGGTGGAAAAACACTGAGCATAAACTTTTAGATGATGACCCAAAAAATATGTTTTTCCAATATTGTTCAAACATTCTGAAGATATAACCCAAAAGGAAAATATAGACCCACAATTTTTGTGTATTCATAATATAAAACAATAGATTTAGGAATATTGGAGGTCTCTTCTAAGGAAAAAGTAACCACTGGTTAAAAAACACATTTTCTAGGATACTTAATGAAAATAATACTGGGATGTGTTACTGTATAGTCACTAGTGGAATCCTTCGGTTGTGAGGCCCATTTTATTTAGGACCTTATACAAATCTGTCTAGGTGTATTAAAACATAGTTTGGACAAATATTTCAAATAAATTCATTTATTATATTGGTGATAGAAAAAGGGATTTTATGGAGATTTATATTTTTAAATTCCATGATGGGTGAGTTCTCTAATGGACGATGTCTAAGAACGAATTGAACATCTTTATTAACATTGTTCATGAAAGAGAAACTTCCCCTACACATATTTGGATCTTGTAAAGGAGGGTATATTTTTTAAATAGTAAATTCCATGTGAAAGGTCCAAACATAAAAATGGATGATGTATCTATCATTTGAATGTTTTGAATCCAGTACAATTACTGTGTGAATTATCATTTTGTGGTGAGGATGATTTTAATACAATTTAATGTAATGTGACTGGGAAATTAGCCACAAAATATAATTTCATAGAGTGAGGATGATGTGTTATGCAATATAAAGTCATACAGAAAGGATATGACGGGAGATATAATTTATGTTCTTTAAATTTGACTATAAGGTTAATGGTTTTCCCCTTTCATGGTATTTTTTATGAGAATGAGCAATTACTTTTAGGTATAAGCTGGTGATTGATGTATGACGTAGTCATAGAATCCATGAATCTAAAAAGTTGTATGAAAAATGGGATCATGGTGATAGAGGATGTATCTCTCTATAATGATGTTATCAATGATTGAAAAACCTATTTTTCTGGATGTTTAATTCAATTACAATTGTGGCATGTTACGGTATAGTCAATTGTGGGACCCATTGGCTGACAAACCTGCTTCGTGGGAATGTTTATGGAAGGAAAACTTTTGGATGTTAAAATATAAACAGTCAATGATGTTTTAAGAATTCCAAAATTCAATTTGTAAATTCCAATAGATGTTTATAGACATTCAAATTTCAATATCCATAATGTTTTGTTAGTTTAACGAAGTTACATTATTACAAGAGATGCATATCATATTGAAATTCCCAAATAATTAGGGGAAAATGTTCCCTACACCAATTTATTCTAACACAGGTAATATGGTGACTATTGTTTTAGTTCATATCATTGTTACCATATTATTAGGAACAGATAGGTACTATGTGTCCTTTTAGAACAAGGTATTTTCGGAACACAACAAATGTGGAGGAAATCATTATCCATTGTATTATGAATTATTATAATGAGAGTAATGATATGTGAGAAATATGAAACGTATTTCAATAGACTAGTTCAAATCATGGGTCCCAGCATCATTTTATCAAATATCATGTGTATAGAAGATTTTTTTCTCATGGGAGAATTTATTGCAGTTGAAGACCCCATTTTGTGGGATGTTTTATAAAAATTCAACTATGCATATTACAACACAGTCAAATAGTGTCAATTTTTGGTTGATTGACCCATTATGTGGGGGACTTATTATAATATATGTGGGAATGATACATCAATTTCATTTATACGATTCAATAAGTATCATATATTATATATCCAGATTGTGAAGGACGGTTATAATGATATGAATGTGTTAAAGATTTGGAGTATGACATGTGGAACGGAATGGTAGAGAATCAAAGAAGTTTTTCTTGATATATATATTCCATGAGATTGGAGTAGCATGCATATATCAAACTCATATGTAGAAGGGGACATATCTATTTCTGTGAAGTACCCGGTGATGAGGGGACCCAAATTATAATATGTTGCTTAAATCAATGTTTTTTCATAAGAGGGGCAATTTTTCTTTTCCTAGTTGCATCGAGTATGATATGAGGCTTAGCCAGAACTACATATATCGGTTATAAAATGGAATGATAATAAAAAGATGTATAGATTTTATTGTATTAGGAAGTTTACATTCAGGTAATCAGGACATTATCGACATTGTTTAACATCATACGATAAGACCAAAATGGGTATTGAGATGAGGAACAATGGAATACTAATGATGGTTTTGGTAATGGGACATTAACATCAATATCTATCAAATTATATAAAGAATCATGCCAAATGTCGTTTTAAAATAAATAATGTCAACCTAATTGAATTCATATGTAGAGGTAATGTGGGTTTTATAATACGTGTTCATTAATAGGGTGAGAACTCCTATTGGATCCCGTCATGTGAATTTAACTCGTACATGGGAGAGTGAGGGAATTTCCTATTTTTTTACTATGAATGGGCCCAATAATGGAGATCTAAAATTCAATACATATATATTTTGATTTAGAATCAAGCAGTAATAGTTCATGAGTAAATCATGTATTTTATAATCATCTGATAGGGTCATTTGGTGTTCCATATAAGGACTTGTAATAAGGACCAATGAAATAAATATGTGAATTTATATATCTTACATATGTAGGGATTACATTGATCGAAAGCATCTAATCCCAATTTATTTATGCTCGGTTTGAGAAAAATAAGATATAATTGATTATTATATTGTATAAATGCCACCCAAGTAATGGATTTTGAAATTTCTAATGTTTGGTTGTTGGGCCATGTGATACAATCCAAGAATTGCTGAATATATCATTATGAATAGGATTCTGACATATGAATTTATTTAAATCACATGTAGTATGTTGTCATGTAGTAAGGACAAATATTATATGACATGGAATAATATATATAGGGCATCTTGGCCTTTTATTGATGAATTAGGAATCACTATGTATCTCAAGGGATTGACAATCAATATACATGTAGTTTTTAATGATTTTCCCTTCATCAATTGTGCTCTGATGTACTAAAATAGGGACTTAATACATTTTATAATTATGTATGTGTACAAGGCATTAGGTAAAGTGGTCAAAGCACATTTCATTTAAATGACAATCAAGGCATATGTTCATGAAAATTTTTCTTTTTCATATCATGTATGTACATAGGAAAAAATGGGGATGTTTTTTTTTTAATTATTGACCTGATATTGGAGATCTAGAATTCAATATTTATCTCATTTGGAATGAGAGTAAGAACACATGTAATTCTTGAAGAACTGTTTAGTTTAATGTTAAGTAGGGAGGACAGTGATAGTGTTGTCTATTGTCTTTCAGTAAGGTTGTGGGTCATCTTATGTGAATGTAATATTGTATCTTGACTGGGGGATATAACATGGGTATATCTATGTATCTTTCTATATATATAATCAAGCAACAAAAATTTCAAAAATGGTTCTATATTATTGACTGGTTTAAGTGTAAATAATAATTTTTTGCTTATTGTGGTTGGACAAGGGATAATATATCTAGTTGTCACTACATGTCGCATTATAAAGAGAATTTTTAAACATGTAGATCATTAATAGACCATGGATTTTACCAATATTAAATGAGGACGTTGTCTATTCAATTTATGGTTTGGTGATTACAATGATATAGTGTTGGGACTTATACCTATAAAGGGAACCAATAGTCACAATGGAGTGTCAATGATATTAGTAGGGATTATAAATGAGAGTTACCGGTATTTTCATCCGCATGTATGACTAAGATGGATTATCAACCCCTTAAGGGGTTATAGGCATGTGATTGGTACATACACATGGGATGGTATTCGTTTTTATGGGGGTCCACGAGGTGTGTCTCAACTAGTGTTTTTTGGGGGATTTTGAAATTAAAATAGAGGGATGTTAAGCATGTTGTTTAATGTTATGCGGTGAGGATGAAAAGTATCATGATGTTTTAAGTCATATGACTAGGTTCTTATGTCATGTAGTGTATATTTATTTTAAAAGGATAACGATACCACATTATTTAACATCATTTGGATCAGAGGTTATTTCATTCCATTTAAGGTCATGTGATGAAGAACAATGACAATGTTTAATATCACGTTGTTTGGATGTGATTCATATGGTTACATGAAGTATTTTTTCAAGAAAATTGAATTGATCGGAATTCTGATGATCTCTCCAAGCTTTTATATCAATGAATAACCCCTATTAGGATGGACCATATGTACTGATTATGGTCATTCTAAATTCAGTTCATGTTTTTGAGCTTTCCTACATAGAATAATTTTAGTTAAAAGAAATAATACATATACTTCATTAAATAATGAGTGGAGGTATAAATTCTTTTTAAAATTTCACACTTTAAAATTCTAATATACATCAATTTAATGAAAGGTATGTAATAATATTCATCTAGACACTGTGATTATTTTACTCTATTTTTGGATTACTCAGCTGTAGATAATTGATCACAGAGGGCACCACATTGAAATGGAAATTGGACCGAAATGTGTATAACCACTTCTATTCTATGTAGTAGTGAGTATGAGGTCCACCATTTAGCAGTACGTGTGGTGGAACAATAATCCCACAAGGTGTGCTAGATTTTTTTAGGCTAATACTTTTTTTCATTGACCATCTTTTTCTTGAATATGTTCAATAGGGTCTTATTGAAGGAATATATCAGTATATCAGCCATTGTATTTTAATAGGATGAATGGTTGGATTTGATATCATATTTGTGGTAATTCTACTCTTCCTCAATAGAGATAAAATTGGGTCTATTTACCATCATTTTTGTATTTCCAACACTAAATTTAGTAATGATGTTGGATTTTGTGAAGCAAAAAAATCTTTTTCCCCTTAATTATTTGACGAGAATTGGTTCGTTTCCTTTGGAGAAACAATTTGTAGAAGTTTATATATATTTTAGCTTATTGAACATAGCTGGTGGTATGGTCCAACAAAATCCATTCCACTTTAGTGAATAGTCAAATTTATTTTGATATATGTACAAACTCTAGGTGTTTATTGATGATGTCTGAATTAACTTGGTTTTAATGACACATCATAGTGAATTCTGTGAAATACTTCATCATTGAGGTCCATAAATATCTAATCATGTAGATTTGTTTTGAAGTATTATATCCAGACTGATGAGAACTATATGCCCTAACACGCACCTCCCTCATGATAACAACACTATCTGTTACATTAATAATTAAAATAAGGACTCCATCAAGGATTCATTTTGATAGGATATTATACGAATTTGGGTAAACATAAAGAGTTATATTAGATTCACCGCATAATATTTTCTGTCTCCTAGCTCTATCTAGTGAGAATAATCTGTTCTAATGGTATAATGAGATTGGCATCATCCACCTAGTGGTAGGACCATATGGTCTAGTGATTGGAATAAATTCAATAGTCTCTTCTATTCAGAATTTATGGAAATATGATACCATTTAGTGATGAGAATTGATTATGATTGTCTCACCCCAGTTCATATTTTTTATAGAGGTAGCTACATTTTCCAATTAATATTCATGGGAAATCATTGATTGTGGGACATAGGACGATGTTGGTTATGATGGTCATTATACCATTTAACCATAGACATATTCATGGAGGGGCATTATTTCTTCTCTTATAATGGTGTAATTTTCATGTATATGTTTGATAACCAACCTGGATTCACCTTTAACTACCAAGAGGTCCACTGTTATTGAGAGTTATAATTCCATGATTGTAATGAGGTCCTGCTATTTCACATAATTGTTGAGAAAAAATTTAGATAATCAGAATGATTAATGCAATGCGACATTATATCAAGATAAAATAATGATACCTAAATAGATTTTTTTGAGTTCTCGGCCTTCCATTCTCCTCACCGTTGGGTTCCAAGATGAGCCAACAGAATTAATTTCCAACATTTGGAGGATTTTAATATTAGAGAATATCTATTCATCGTGTAGTTCAATAATTTGTGATGTAATTTTTATACATAGGTGTTCTGAAAATAAATCATCCAAGCCCTAAAACTGTACTGCTTTTCGAGGCATAGATTGTATAGTGAAATAATGCTAACTAACCACCCATTTTCCCGGACATCCTCGCAATATATGACAATGGAGGATGTATTTGAATAGGTATTTACGAGAGATTAAGTATACCTCAAGGTACAATAGATAATTTTTAGGTTTTTGAACCATGAATATTGACACCGAATAGATATTCTTCATATCTGAATAATTGTTCTTAGAATTTAGTGTGGTTCAACTCAGATATTAAATACTGTTTTCATTATGAGTGGCATTATTATTCATAGAGAAGGAACCTAATGTTTTCTCCACGACCTTCACTTATTGAGTGAGAATCCTTCCATAAATTGTTGGAATTAACACTATTGGGATCATAATGTATTTATTTTGGTTATTAAATGATTCACAACAGTAACTGGCCAATTGGTATGTTACCCCCTCATTCATTAGTTTTAGGTAAGGGATATGAAAACCTTATAATATTTTGTTTCAATATCCATATGTATGAAAGGTTTCTCTAAAGTCATTTAAAATATTTAATATAATGAGGAGGTGAGAAGACAATGATATATGTTGATTTTTTGGGTCGAATGTGATTCCATGTCGGTGTATGGAAAAGATGATAATTTTTTATGAGGTTACCCAAAAAACACATTTTTTTGGGTTTATTTTCTTGCATCATTGGAATATATTATTGAATATGGTCCCAGGTAATCCATTTGATCGGAAAATTATTGTGACATAACTAGTAGATCATGAAAATATAATTCACCGAACATCGATTGAAATTTATTGAATATGTGGATAATGACACATTGGAATGTGGTGATGATGTTCTTTTGGATAATGGGCTTTTACCGATAGCAGAATACTCACATGGGGGCCCAAATAGCATTGTGATTTTCATCTGATTAAGAGTTCTAAATTTTTTTTCCCTTAATATCCATCAATGAATTACAGGGCTTGATAATCATCCATCATGTCAATCGGGAGTTCTGTTTATGGAATCCAGAAGTCATTTTTTGTAAAGTGCCGATTGAGACCATTGATGTTAATGAAAACTCATAGTTTCCTATTGTTTCTCTTCATAGAGAAATTTTTTTCTATAAATTTTTGATATTTGACCTTCCAAATGATATAATCCTTGATGATTTTTCCCATATCAGCCCCAATTCAGGAGGAAAATGTTGTGTGTGTCCATCTGGACAAAGTTTTCCATCTCTGATGATCTTCTATAAAATACAAGTGATGAGTGGAAAACTTAGGATCATGTCCTGGAATAAGTATGTAAATATTGGTGAACATATCTTTGATATTCCTCTGGAAGGATGTATGTATCGTATATTCATCTAATGTCATTTATATACTAATAGATGTGGGTCATGGATATTCATCCATACCCGGATTTATTTCATTGGGTTGGTCGAAAGTTGTTGAGACAAGATCCTAAAATAAATGAGGGGCATCCTTGAGGTCTTCCTCTTTTACCCCTCCCCTTTCTTTACCCCTTCCCATATTTCTATTAAGATAACTGATGAAGCATGATCTTTTTACGAAGGATAAGAGTCAATATCATGACATCTATAAGAATAATCAATACATTCTTGCTCAAACAATGGAGCAATTCCTTTTTGGGGCTCTGAAGGGGATATGGGGGACTGATGATGATACTATTTATCTCCTCCCATTAAGATGATAAATTCATAAGGCCATTCTTACGAAAAATGGATTTTTTGAAGAACAAGAGATCAAATGAATACATTTTCTTTAAACATTTCAGTACTGCATGGACAGTTAACGACATATTTGGTGTTTCATGGCTCAGTTGCCACAACTAACATCATGAAATTCATCGAATATGATAATAAATTTGATCCCACCATTTTTATTTAACTGACATTGAATAAATACTCTACACCGAGCTTTTATAAAAAGATATACGAGATCATATCAAGACCATTAGAGACATTGAAGAAAGAGAAATTAGTATCCTTGATCTGTTTCACAACCTTGTATTAGAATCCCACATTAATGTAATGTGATTTGTAGGATTTTAATTGGTATTTGTCATCATGTATAGTACCGATTTTTCCATTGATATTATATTTGATGTGTTGGTACTATGATGTTGGAATATCTATATGCTGATCAATCCATGATCTTCACAGTGGACATTAATTGAAGTTTCCTTCTTGATAACCATGAATTTTGAGTCATATATGTGATCCCAGAACTGCTTTTTCGGTTTAATTTTCCAAGGGTAGGTTTCTCATTCTTGTCATATCATTAACAACCATGACGTTTATTACACATTATTTCATGATTTATTATATAAAAAAAATCTTATTACAACCCATTAGATCAATAGGTCTATTGTATTTTGGAATTTGGTACATTATATAACAACATAAAACAATGAAAAAAATATTATTTATTAAAAAATTCGTTAACATTATCACACATAAAACTTCTTGGTATAACCTGGGTACATATATAAGATCACAATGAGATATAAATACCATTAAGGTAAAACACATGGAATATCATGATATATTATTGAAAATAAGAATATAATTGGGTTATAAATAAACAATAATATTGTGGCATGATATGGTATAATAATCATATAATGAAAAATTTGGTAATAATATAAGACATTGCATCATAATCACATGTCAAGGATAACTATAAATAAATAATTATAGAATATGTTCTATAATGGAGTAAGGTTAAATAGCTATCTGAATAGGATGTATAATGACACTAAACATTACCCAATTCATTGGAGTGATATATAATTCTAGACACAACTGTCAAATTCATTTCATTTTCATTATTAAGTGTATAACTTAGATAATACAACATGGATTACATCATCATATTATTTTATTCCATAAACAAGGAGTTTGGAATAAATACATTTATGTACAAATTCAATGAGGTATTATTTTATAATTGTGAACACCCTTTATTGGAAATTATTGAGGTATTCAGTACATAATTCTTTAGACATCATATACAATGGTGATATTTGAGAAAAAACATCATCACTTGAATGTTCATAAAATTGGTTGATGTAGGATAAATGTGTCTTCCATTACATGGAATGAAATGGGGAATAACAGGGAATTTTAAATATATATACCAAAAAAATTAATTGGTTATAGTAGGAATAATTTAATAGGGAAACATGAATGAAGAAAAAAAGGTGAGTATCCCATATATGGGTGTGTGACTCCAAATTCAGGGGAGGAGATTATTGAGATCGTGGGGGAACAATATGAGGACTCAATGTGGGTAAGGGACGATTAAGGGTGTTTAATAATTATTTGAGTGTAGAGGACTGTTAGCTTATGTTGTTTTTATAGGATATGAGTGGGAATTTCATTATTATTTCCAATTCTTAGGTTTTGGACTCTATATAATAATGTAACCCAAAATAGAAACCATACCTTGTTTTTTCCCATGGTTTTAGAAAACATGTGAGTGGATGCCCATATCTTATAAGGAAATGGTCTGAATATAATAAAATTATACACTTTTTATGTGGAAGTGAGTCATAGAATTAGATAATTGTTTTTAAAATAACTAAATATATTAATGATTCTAGAGGATTCATAATATATTCATAAAATTATTCAAATAAACATAAAATCACATTATTTTAAATGAAATCATGTATTTTTTTCATTGATACATTTTTACCATTTAATTAATCACTTTTAGATCAATATAATGTAATAATAAAAGATGTATTTTATATGGTATTTATTTTTTACCTGAAAATTCAATATTCTCAGAAAATTATAAAAAAAATTACCATTGCATAACGTTGATATTTTTGTTACAAAAAAATAATTCTATATAAATAATTTTCTAAATATTTTTATTTTTACTATTAAAATAAATATAGATATTGAATGAGAAATGATTGGTTTTTTGATAATAATAGTATTCGAACCATTATAAAAATTTAATATTAATTATTAATTATTATATAACTATTCATATTTAATAAAAAGTATTTAATATTAATATTTTTTTAAATATTATATATTTCCAAAATCCGTTAGTTAATAAAAATAAGTTCCTAAATTGACTTTGAAGTAAATCCAAATATTCAATTCTAATTTCGTGGTATAAAAATAATAATCATTTATAAAGTATCAATAATAGGATGGAAATATATCAATTGTTATATAAAAAATTTACATACACATATCTATGTGTTCTTGGTACATATCACTTTAATAAACCCAAAAACACCTTTAGAGTAAGATTTATTGTGCTGATACTTTAATGGGGCAGTTCTACGTACATGGTTTGGGTCGTGATATCAATAAGATTGATCTTATCTCATTAATGGTCTAATTATTTCTTAACTTGATAGGTATAATCTTGGGCATGGGTAGAAGAAAATCGAAGAGATTATGTCTTCTTTATATTCTATTATTAAGGGGATTCAGATGGTATATTCCTAGTGGCTGAGGTCATCACTTCCTTTGTATGTGTTAATTGGATTTGTTAAAACCCTATATTTATAATAATCACATGATCACTATTAAAAAACTATTTAAGAATTGTAAAAGATTCTTATTTTTAATTTTTAAAAAATATAATATAATAATTCTAAATGAGTGCATGTTTTTTCGATGATAATATTACATAATATGAAATTTGAATAAATGACACGAAGAATATTATTTCTAATAGTTTAGGTCATTTCAATAATCCCCCACCCATTAGAAACATCTTCCTAAAAGCTTTCTATTCCAACACTAAAGTATATTAGAGTATATGTATATCACCACTTGCTCTAGTTCCTGAATTATTTTTTTAATCATGTGGTTTCTTCAAATCGCTTGGACTAGGTTCATTGAAATATTTAATAGAACATTGTCTCTACGATTAGGTATCTTCATTGGATGCTCTTTATATGAGAGGTAACTCTCCAATGGTACCACCTATGGATTGGGTATATGTTAGGGGTTTGGTATGAACTTTCTCACGAGGGATACATGGAATACAATATATACATAATTAAGGTTATGTGGATGTTCTATTCAGTAGGCCACCACTCCGATGCGATCAAGGATTTAAAAGGGGCCAATGTATCATGGACTATGTTTTCACTTATCTACAAATATAATTACATTCATAAATTATGTTATGTATAAAAATACCATGTATTCAATGTTATTGAATATTTTACATCTATAATTGTTTTTATACCTCTACTTTCCACTCTTAGAATCCTTGATGTTACATTGAATGGCTTTAACTATATCCACCATTTTATCAACAATTTAAGCACCGTGAAATTTTAATTTCCCATCATCATCCCATAATTTAGGAGTTTGGAACATCCTACCATAAAGAGATTCAAATGGAGACATTATGATGCTTGAGTGGAAACTTTTATTGTATAAGAACTCAACTAGAATAAGATCTTGTTCCATCCTCCTTTGATGTAAATTTAACATGATTTCACCATTTCCTCAAGTGTTTGTATTTTCTACTCATATTAGAAATTTGATTGTGTGTGATAAGACATTATTAAGTTCTACTGAAAATTAATATTATACTGTAGAATTTTACATAACATAGAGTTGAATAATATATCGTGATATGATAAAATTGATAATGGTACCCCATGAAGTCTCATCAATTATCCAATATATATACATGCATGTTAATCTAGTGGTAATTCTTCTCAAATCTCAATAATGTTTGTATTATTTTTATGATTATCCACCACAAAAAATAGATTATTTTTTCCCTGAAATGACTTTGGATACCTGATGAAAATATCCATGTAGATTTTTCCAATATTCATGTATTAATGGGTAATGATTGCCTCATCCCCTAATATTTTTTCCATTTTACATTTACTTATTTACATACATGGCATCCTGATGTTTAATTAATGATATCTTTCATACCATTTCCCACCAATATTGTCATAATAGTTGTTGATATATGTTTTTTCTTTCAATAATGATTCAAAAGGATGAGCTATATGAATCGTCCAACTACTCATTCATTAATTCATGATTTGACAGTACACATAGTGTTGACCCAGGATTAAAACACCTTGTTCATTAATATTTAACTCCAATGATTTCCATTTTCTCATAGTTTCAACATTCATTCAAATTCTGACATTATATCATTGAATATTCATTGACCATTCTAGAATAGAATAATGAGAAATAATTTGTGAATATATTGATTATATTCCTTCTTTTACGATTCCCATGTCCATTTTTTCAAATCTAATAATATTAGATCCCGCAAATTTAACATTAATAATAGAATTCATGGATGCTTTCTATATAGATTATCTAACACTTTATTCACTTTCACATGATGGTAATGAATAGATAAGGAATATTACAAGATTTTCTCTAACTGTATTCCTTGGTTCATATTCAACTCCTTCTCTATGAATATATTAATATCCCTTTTGTGATATAAATATATTTCAATCTTCTTCCCAATGAAATGAAACATCTATATTATCAAAGAAAAAATCATTGAATCCAACTATAGATCATGTGTTTTGTAGTTCTATTCATAAACATTCTACTTCCTCAAAGCACAGTATATGACTTTGTCATTTTTCATTAACACACATCTCATTCCCATCTTCAAAACATTGTTGAACACCATAGAAAATTATCCACCTATGGGTAGTGTGAGAATATGTTCCCTGATAATCCTTTTTTCATATCCTTTAATATATCTTCACAGTAATAATTTTTTTTAAAACATTACTTCCTTCCATGATATCATGGTTAGATGGTTTGAAAAACGTGATAAATATCTAAAAAATCAGTGAGAACAGCTTGCTAAACCAAGGAAAAAACATATATGTCATAAATGATGGACTTTTCAATCATTAAATTTCATCTATCATTGAATGAAATATAGATATCCCATTTCATGTGATTATATTCCAATAGAATACTACATACATCTACTAGAACTGAAATTTTGTGTAACTTTCATAAAGCTACTCAATTTGTAAGGAATATAGCATAGTGCTATGATGCTCCTCACGAACTTCCTTGGTTTTGGATTATTTTATAACATAATCTAAAAATAGATCAAAAAATCTGTCTAGATAATCTCCAAAGACTCAAATCATCATATCAATGAAAATTGATGGAGAATTATGGAGTCATAATATAGTCACTATGAACTAATATTTCATATATCGTGTACAAAAAGTCATATTGGTAATGACATAATTCTAAACCATAAATTGGTAATATATCAACCAAAGATCCACCTTGGAGAATTATTGTGAATAATATACCTAATATAGTAACCATTAAATATATTTAAGAGAATAATTTGTTTTAATGATGTTATTTTTGATCTCATGATAATCAATGCAATGTCACATTGACCGATCATTCTTCTTGATGAAGAGGACATGTACACCACATGGTGAAGTACAAGTCAGTTTTAAACCTTTATCTAATTTCAAAAATATCTTTTTATTCATCTCAAAAAATTCCAAAAAAAACATATTATATATGGAGTATTTGATAATGTAACATCCTAGGTTTTATCGTGATTAAAAATTCAACCTATTGGATAGGATGAAGATAAATAAATTCCTTAGGAAACACATCATCATATTCCCTCACAATAGGAAAAAATTCAATGATGATATTTTACATAAACTTGATCATTTAAGATCGATATTCCATTTTTAAGGGATATAATATTAATTATATAGATTTTGGTACTATAGAATATTGTTCCCCCCTTAAACATTCCCAGAATCCCAGTTCAATTTTTTATACAAAGAGTTACATCATTATCACAGAAATATCCATTGGCACTACGTAGGGAATGAAAATTCACACTCATAATTGCATCATATTCCACCAATGGAATTATGGAAATTTTATATGGGATGTTCCGCCCACAAATTTGATAGGGGTGGAATTATGTAATTGGGATTCAATAATTTCCCATTTTTGTAGGGGTGTTTCAAAAAATGTAATAACCATTCTTGATATTTTAATGAATGTATATAATAAAAATAAAAAATATCATTCACTAATATTGAATGAAAAAATTGAATATCAATCATGACATCATTTTCAGGATCCACGATAATGGTTTGGATAGAAAAATATCTCTCGTGTTTACGTGGATTTTGACAGTTGAACCCAAAAACAATTATCTTATATCATTACTTTGGAATGTTCCTTGATCCAGGTAGTTTTTTCAACAATCCATATTCTTTGATTTTACTATAGAACCCCCATCCTTCTTCTCATTATTAGGTTTTATCGACAATCACTATCTTAGTGTCCTTCCCCCATGAACCAATATAATTTTTTCTCCCCCCTTAGCCAAAATTAGTTGTGCTTCTTTCCAGGCATTTGACTAGTAGGATGTTGATATTTCATGGAACAATTATATTTCTCCATCAGAGATCCAAAAATAATATCCACATTCATCTATTTATCCCCATTATACATTTGATATTTGTTAACCACCATATCTATATTGAGGGAATATAATACAATTTCCTCTTATCTACCAGAGTCATAGATTGTAATGGATTTTTGTAGACTAGGTTTTAGCCCACCAGATATGTGGTAAAACTTGTATTTAAGGTAAAAGACAAAGAAATATGTGTATTGTTCAAGTCCTGTGTTTTTTTATCAAATTATATGATATATTTGTCATCATTTTTTCTTGAGGGAAATTAAATCCCTTTAAATATTATGTTAGATAGTGTGAGAAAAATATTTAGCGAAAAATATTTTATGTAATTCCTTCTACCCCATTACCAAAATATATTTCTTGGGATTCGTGTTATTGATCAATTTCCATCATTAACATGCATTTACCTTCATATGATCTATTGTAATTATACCATTTCCTTCTTCAAACAAATTATGGAAGGATTAGATATATTCAATGTAGTGGATCCATTGTTCCTAGATTAAGAGATCAAATGATCCATTGAATAATTAAGCCCTTTGTCACATAAAGTTATCAATTGTTTCTTTTTCTTCATTAGGGGACTTTTTTTCTCCACTATATATAGGATTCTATTCAAAACATAAGACATCTAATTGAGTATGTGGACCATGTTTGTGATTCCCACTCCCATGTGGTTGGTAATCTCATTCAGAGTATCCTTCACTATGCCCTTTTCATTTATTATTTACCAAGATCGACCATTTTCACCAATTTTCTTTATTATATTTAAAATTGTAGATGAATATTTATAAACTATAAAACACAAAAAAAGGGATCCCAATGACATTAAATAGATAACATATAAATTAAATGAATATAATTAAACCTATTTATTTATACACATTGATCTAGGTAATCGATGATCTATTTCACATCCTATATTATTATGTGTGTTTTTCTCTTTATTATTATTTTTTTTGAGCATATGAATTTGAAAAATAGTATCCCCTAGGAGTGTCAAAGCAGGAGCACAGTAAGGCTTGTTTTCAGGTACCAGTTTAAGTCGAGTTATGTCTGACACACCATTTAAAAGTTGTTACCCATAGAAATATCTATTCCAGAACAACATCGAATTGTTGTATATATATCGGGGTGAATTTTTATGATAAGTAATACACTAGGTACTGACCAAAATTTATGTATGTTTTCTTATACTTATTCTTATCCCTATGTCTCTGGGTTGATTTTTCTAATCCTAATATCAAAATATATAATCATTAGCTTTGATAAAAACTATAACATCATTATATTTATTAAAAATTAATTAATGATTTATTCCATAAAATTACACCTAATTTATCTCAAATTATTAATAAGTCATGTTTATTATGAAATTATCTACATCAAATTACAACTTAAAACAAGTAAAATAATCACTTTTATTGAAGTCTTTCTTAAAATTTTCACATATAATAATGATTGGGATAAACTTGGGACATATACAAAATGTGTGAGATATAAATACTAGTGGGGGAATAAAAATGGAATAAGGTAATATGTTTTATTCAATAAAAATATCATTGGGATATAAATGGAATATGAATAATAAGGAATGGTAAATACTATTAATCAAAACATGGGAAATATGAAATCAACTTAAAACATTACATCCTAAACATATGTCAAGGATAATTCCATGAAATCATAATGGAAAAATATCCATATAGTAATTAGGTTTAATCCCTATCCCATCTATATGCCTCACGAGACTAAACATTTTTCGATCCATTGGAGTGCTATTTATTTAAGGGAATACCCATCATATTCATTTCATTCTCGTTCATAAGTGTGCCACATAGATCGTACAATATGGATTCATTCATTGTAATATATTATTAGTTGGTTAAGGAGTATTGAATAAATAAATTTAGTTATCATTTAAATTCATTATATGTATATAATGGTGAAAACCCATGCTAAGAAATTGATGAGTTATTCGCTACACAATTATTTTGGCGGTGAGAATCGTGATAAAATTTATGTAGTTCAACAACACCACATAAAAATTCATTAAATGGGTTGATGAGGGTGAAAGAATTATCTTATAATTTGGATAAAAAATATATAGTTATTGATACATGTAATGAAATATCCCAACATAAATAATTTGAAATATAAGGCATAAGAATATAAGGATATGTGAATAATGAATAGAAGGTGGCGATCCCTTATTTGAATTTGTGAGAAAAGAGGCATGGGATGAGTTTCTTGAGACCTCATGGTGCCATGAGATAACTCCATAGTGGGTAGGAACTATTAATGACTTGATCAACAGATATTGAGTTAAGAGGAATGAGAGATGGTGTGGTTTTATAAAGTAAATGCTTGTTGGTTTCATTATAATTTTTTAAACGATGATTTTCGACTGTATATTATAAAATAACCGAAACCTCAGTCCTTCCTATGTTTTCTACCCATGGTTTTAAAAAAATTGTGCTGGTTTCAATTATTCAATAAGGAAAAGGGATGAAATTATAAAAAAATATATTCTTTTTATGTGGATGTGATTCAATCAATTAAATAAATTATATTAAAACAATAAAATATATTAATGGTTTTGGTAGATTCATAATGGATTTATAAAATTAATCAAATAAATATAAAATCAAATTATAAAAAAGATAAAACATATTTAATGTATGTTACTTTTTTATAGTATTTATTTCATCATTTTGGGTCATTATTATGTCATAATACTCAAAGTAAATTTTATATGTTATTTAATTTTTAGCAGAAAATTCAACTATCTCAGAAAATTATAAAAAATTCCCTTTTGGAAAATATTGATATTATAATTAAAAAAAGATTATTTTTAAATAAATATTTTTTATTATTATGTAAATTTAATATTATAATATAAAAATTCATATTTCTGGAGAAATATTTTTTTTAACAGTACCAGTTTTCAAACACCTACAAATTACATTTAACTTCATAAACATTTTATGATAATTTTTTTTACTAAAAATTATTTGTTATTAATATTTTCATAAAATATTATTTATTATAAAAACACATTAATTTATCAATAGATACTTTAAATTAATTTCAATATTACATAAAAATATTATCCATGTTTTATTTTATCAAAATAAAAATCATTAATAAAGTACAAATTATAGGATGATAATATATCGATAATATTTTATAAAGTAATTTATATAAAAATATAGCTAGGGTCTTGGTACATATCCATTTAATACACCCACAAACTCTGTAACAGTAAGGTGTGGGACAATGAGAGTTTCAGGGGTTGCTTCAACATACATGGTTTGGGTTGTGATCTCAATGAGCTTGAACGTTTCAAGTAATCTATTTTGGTCATGATTTATTTATGGGATCTAATCATGGGCTTTGAGAAGAGAAAATCATAGAGACCTATCTGCCTAATAATCACTAAGAAATAGTCTTTTGGGTATGATGCTATTGGTTGAGCCCATCACTTTATTTTTCTATGTAAGATGGATTTAAAACCCAATACCTAGATTAATCATGTGATCACTTTTAAATTGTTATTTTATCAATGTTAAAGATTCATAATCCTTATTTAAATAAAATAGGTTATAATAAAACCAAAGTAATTATTTTATTTCCTATAATAAATTACATAATATAATATTTAATTAAATAACTATGGGAATTTTATTGATAACATTTTGGGTTGTGGCAATATTATTGTAAAATTAGAGGATATGGAGACATGTTAGATTCCTTGAAGCACAATTGATGATGTGTGTTGATTGGAATGAGGTTTAATCATGAGCCATTTTCAACGAAGGATTATTGGTTATCAACATCAATAATCCTTACAAATATATACATGGGTAATATATGTCCCGTTATGACAGATTCATCATCCTAGTATGTCAAGGATATGACCATGGGACATCCTACATGATCATTAACTCCATGATATAACTCACTAGTAGTATCCTTGTTATTAAACACATGAGATTTTGACCATGCCTTTATAATTGAATCCCAAAGATCTTTTGATAGACTGAGGGAATCAAGGATTTAAAACATGCATATCATAAAGGATAATTTCTTAAAAAAATCATATTTATGGTACAATGGTCTACACTTCCCAACATGAGGATGTCCTTTTAGTGGTTCATTGGGAGCTTCTGTTTTTGATGGAGATAGATCATCCCTTGGAATAATATGTGATGGTGATTGTACTCTTAATGGAATAGGTCAGCTCAGTCTTCCAACAAGTCGAGGATGATTCGGAAATAATGTATCATATAGCCTATCCTCTAGGACAATTGTGTTAGGAAAAATTCTATCATGTTTGTGGTAAGATTCTTGTTCCATCAATGATTTCTAAAGATCAATCCCATGAGTTTCATTTGTGTATATAGTCTGATCTGGGATACAATTAGGGTAGTTATTCCTAGTATGATTGTATATTCCCATATATCCTTGATTTAGGTAGACTCTTCTCCTATTTCCTCAATCATGTTTAGTTAAATATGTTTTGTAATCATTCTCATCAACTAATAAGGGATAAATTATGTGAATTAAATTAATGGAATTGAAGATCAACTCTTTATCCAGTTGAGATTCATTCTGGTGGGTGGACACTTGTTTTACTATATATCATGGTAGTCCTTTTGATTTTCAGAACATTATCATGAAATCATCTAAGGTAATTTCTAGAATTTTCCTTGGCATGAGCTCATCCTATTTCATTTCATTCATACCCTTATATCCATGAATCTTTTTAAGTGTACTGGATTTTAGAGGAATGAGTTTTCAATGAAGTAGGATATATAGTATCATATGTTACAAGAGGCGCAGTCTGCTACTGGAACATTTCATAGTAGATATAATAAGCTTTTTTGATCATTTTTATGACTATTCAATCGATGAATATTCAAACACCCCTTATTTTAATTTCTTTCCATTTCTTATCCATTTTTAGATTGATATTATAGACCAATTCTACTTGTTCAAGTGAATTTTTCATCATTACTTGTCCATAGTCCACCATTTTATTATTAATTTATTTAAAAATAAACAACTCTTATATTTTATACCTCAATACATGATTAAAGGTAAAAAATTTAAATATCTTCATTTCCTTTTTTATGGTATTTCTAGGATTGGGAATCCTGACCAAGTATCATTCACGTGTCCATAAGAAGTATCCAAGGTCTTGGTCATTTTAAAATAATATACCCTGTTTTTAATCTCCTCATAATATCTTCACCTCTGATCTATTTGATATTATTCATAGGGTGGGAATTGTTTCTAAGACTCAGTTGGTGGATCATCCTTATATAGTAAATGTTTCCGAGATTGAGTAGGTACACGAGACTGTTTTTGTGTAATAGTGGAATCCTTTACATTCTATATCCTTCTAAATTGATTTATTGGAACTATTTAGGATGATTACATGGTCTTTGTGATTAAGTCTTCTACTTGTTGAGAAATTGTGGAATGATATCGAAACCCTCATATGTATTTCATAGGGATAATTGGTTTTTACAACTCATCGTGAAGACATTATATAATGATGGAAAAAAATATTTGTAAAAAAAATATAGGTTCGTGGAGTATATCAACCGTTTAAACTGGGAAATTAAATCCATGATTCCATCATTCCCCACATTCTTACTGTTTTAATAGGTCGAAGAATGTTTTATTCAACATCGTCAATCTAAAGTAGAAAACAATATTATTATGAGGTGTTCACACCCCATGTTTGATGAAGCATGATAACTTATGTACCACAAAAATGATCACCCTTGCATCGATTCCATGAAAAACTGATGATTCACTACCTTATTTTGTTTAGGGGTACACATCATGGGTTCAAAAAGGGATAAATAATTAATCAAATCTATATTTAGGCCTCATGAGCCATAAAAAATAAGAAATCATGGATTTCAATTGTTCAACGAATGAAGATATGGATCTTTCAATTTAATTTAAGGATTATTTTCCATTTTTATCAATGAACACCATTATTCAATGGCTTATAATTGGTCATTTAGTGACTAAAAAGAGTTCATGAGCCATTTGGTAACATCATGTTGAGAAGGATCATAAATGGTTGATGTGGTCAGTAGGTCCACCTGTGGTGGTACTACTAGAAACAGCCTTGGGTGGCCCACAAGGGTAGGCAAGTAAGAATGATCCCATACCTTTTCTAGTTTTTCACCCAATGGAATGAATTCCCAATTTTTTATTGTGAGACCCAAATATGTTTGTAGTTAGTATAATTCATTAAGTGTGTGTTCCAAATCCACATCATCCTATCTGGTGAGATATATTTTCTTAGGTATGTCAATTGGGAGTGCGTGATGAGGATCTCTAAGAAGAGTAAATCTGGAAGGAAGGATGCCATAAGGAATTTATACATCAAGTCGCATCAATTTGTTAATCTCTTCCTATTGCTGAGGAAATCGTTACCCCATTGAGAGGGAACTAACCTTTCTAGGGTAGAAATGTGGAATAATATGCCCCCAGCACTTTTTTGTTGTATTTGTTTATTGGGGGTAATGATGGATTGTCGAGGGAATTATCATAATTTGGTAAATCCTATGATTTATATTAGACACACTTCCTTCAATTTTTTCAGTGATTACCACATTATGAACTCAAAATTTTACCTCTAACGGCCATAAATTCTGATCACGTTCTATAGACTTTGTAATGGTTGTATAGATTGTATTCACGAATGTGTAATACATTGAATGATTTTTATAAATGAATTTCTAGTATTATCTCTTTTTATGCCCTCAATGAGGACTTACCATATCCTTTTCAGATTATCTAGGGGATTTTTAGAGGATATTTATTTGAAGGGATACTCTAGATATTTTGGTCTTCTACATCACTTTTAAGGATACTGGATCACGTGATTGGATGAACATGGAGGATCTATTATAGAGAGTTTCCCCTAATCAGGAGAAGACTGGTATCCACTGATGAGGGTGTTGTTGAGAAACAATTCCCCAATCCTATTGTGCTGGGGATATTTCCATTATTTTTACAAACCCATTTGGGTCTATTTTAGTGACCTCAAGGGTGGTGTTAAAAAGACAGTCATTTATGTAGGCTTTGTATTCACATAAATGGTCATAGAATCTAATTTCATGGATTCCATTATGAATCAATATAGTTTCATCAAATCATGTGTGGGGATCACCATTAGGTACATACTAAGAATAAACATTTATAATGTTTTTTGTGTGATTTATGCTTTTTTTGTTATCTAAAAAAATAATTAATTTAATTATGTGGATTTCATCAAATATTGACATGATTGTAGAAAATTGCTCCCAATATCCTGCTCTCCTCTAGCCAAATATCACTAAGAGTCAGTCAAGGGATGATTTAATTAATAATAACAATGGTTTTTAACATGGTCCATTTGTTTGATTGGCCTTAAATATATGAATTTTAACGAAACCATATTCGGTGGGAATTTTTTTATTGGGAGTACATTGAGTTATAACAATCCATGTGTACCCTATATTATGATATGAACATCATATGGGGAATCTATGAATAACTATTGGAATATTTTCCATACAATGATTCATGCTCAATAAAGTGGTCATTGGTGATTATCTAGATGTCATGAAACTAGGAGACCCACCAAAGAAATTTAGAATTAAATCCATTTTAGCACCTTAATGTTGCTCTTATACATTCATAGGGAAATACCATTTCGCTCATGTTATGAAGAGTCCTAAATTGGTATAGGTAGTTATTATACACTTAATATATTGAAAATTCATATAAAATTCTATATTTTGAAGGTGTGTAAGGGCCACATCATGTCTAGTTTTTTATTATATCGAGATATTTATTCATTTTTAGCGTATATTATTCATCTTCACTATTGGTTCTCCTTCCTAGTTTTACCAATGTGGATTATTTCTAACCACTTCATCTCAAGCAGTGAGATTTTATGGAACATCCTATATTAGGTCTAAAGGAATGAAATACAAATGAGGTTCAGGGAATTCTCACTGACATAGGTTGTATTCTAGATTAGAAAGGATTTCACATGCAAAAGATAGGGAATCAGATAATACTATCCTTGTTTTACGATTTTCCTCATTATAATATGGATTTTTATCACTAAATCTACAATTTAAGGACCATCCTGATAACATTAAACAATAATGTGGAGATAACATTCATAGAACGCAAGATCATGGAGAGGAACACCATTGAATATTACATCAAGTGTAATCCCTTCTTTAACAATGATCTAGTGGCAACACTAAGGAATATGTTTCCCTCCTCAGTAGGTTGGATATTGAGATCGATTTCAATTTGGATATAAAGCAAGACTTCATTATGAAGTTTCTATGGAGAACTATAGGGATTACTATTACTATTCAAATAATTTGGAATTTAGAGATTAATTTTAACACCCTGATATTTTATTGAAATAATTTTATTCAAATTAATTTATTATTTTCGATATATTAAATTTCACAGAACACTAAATATACCTTCTATTATATAAAAATAACTATGTTTGGCTTGTATTATATGCACCAATAAGATAATATAACCCTATATGGAAGATGGATTTAGCATGCTGTATAAAAAACACTTTCTTGGCTTGTGTTACAAATAATGTTATGTTCCTCCAATAATTTGTTTTTGCATCTAAGATAATGTATTACCGAACAATTGTACTTTATTAAAATATTATTATCTAATATATAGTCAAATATAACCTCGTTAATAAATTAGATGTTATGAATATTAATAATTATATTATAAAAATATAAGGTTTATTATATGAATTCAATGGTTATTTATTTAATATAAATGAAAATATATACCAATTTATTACCAATGAAATGATTTTTGTTTTATTCTCCCGAAGTCATTTTGTATGAACGAAAAAAATTTATTACAGTTATTGTATGATATTAATGATATATATGTTATATATTGAATAAAATATTATTAATATTCATCTAATATAATTTATAATCATAATATATGATCCAACATAATCATAAAAATAAAAACCATTATTTTCCAAAAAGGGTAATTTTATCATTTTTTAATGGTGAACATATTTTTAATTTAATTTTCCCAATTATATGAATAGAATAAAATATGAAAATATGGTTTAAACATGTATATACAGTTAATTCAATGGTTTAATATTATTTATAAAATAATGAAAGAATTTTTTTAAAATTAAACGAAATCTATTTTCTAAAGAAAATATTTAAATCTATAGAACTTTCTAAAATATTAATTAATAAAAACTTACATTTATTAGATTATATGAGTGTAAATTATGTAAAATATTTTTAATATAATTTTAAAATTCTTTTTATATGATTTCTAGACATCATATATTGTCAAATTCATTTTTACAGATAAAATATGTATTTTCGAAAAAGGCATATTTTCATTCTTTTATTGGAGCACATGTTTTTAATATTGTTTTTGAAACATTTAAATTATATATTTGAAAACATAAACTTTTATTCTATATATTAATATAAAAATTTAATATTGTTGGATTTTTGGGGGTTTTCTAGAATGATTCATTTTTGAGGAATATTGAAAAATACTACTTTTTATTTGAAAACTTATTATTAATAAAATTTGTATATATAGCTATATTATAAACTATTTTGTTTTTAATGTATGATCATATCAATTATCCATCAATAAAACAAATTTAGGTCATTCTAATAAATTTTAAATTGATTTTATATTTAAAAAGATATCAACTTTTAAACATTTCCCATTAGAAATCCACGTTTTCATTTTGTCTAAATGATTAATTCTAATATTAATTAATCTATTTATGTGAATTGAATTAGGTAATATGGATTCAATATTTTTTATAATATGGACCAAATTTTTCTGTATGGATAATTTAATTTCATGTATAAAAATGTTACCATTGTTAAGATATTATTTACCCAGATTTATGTAAAAAATGAAACATGTTAGAGTTAAAAAGTGTAAAGGATTATATTACATAATACCTAAAACATTATATGATTTTTTTTAATGTGGTTATAACCCTTATCCATCATAAAAAACAATAATTTCAAATTAGTGTGGTTTAATGGCTCCCCAAAATGGTTGGATTTGTATTTAAAATATTCAATACTGTATCAATTAATCCCCTATCTCCTTATATATTGATACAAGACCCCACCACACCATTTAGACCCAAAGTAATTTTTAGATCCTATAATATTATGTAAGACCTATAAAATGACTATAAACATGTTTATGTGTTTTTTCTTCCAAAAAGATCTAAACCATGGTACACAATGGTCTCTCAAGGAGTTGATATTCAATAGGTAATTTCCATAAAGTACCTATCCTAATTTATTTTCTTTTTATATTTTCTCTTTACCTCATTCATCTAGAAATGCATGATAACTCAAAAATAATGTATTTAATTTATTTTTATTTTTATAATAGATTATTATATAATCATTTAATTTAATATATCCTCAAAATCAATGAAATGAAATTATTGTCAAAGTTATGTTTGTTAATCACCGACATGAATATAGTTTTTTTTATTTTCTTATTACTGCATTCATGTCTACGATTAAAAATATTTTTCTTGTTAGATATGATTTTAATATGTATATTAAAACATATTTCTTATTATACAATTAATATAACTCCAAATAGTACATAAAAGGAACTAGGACATGGTGTTTGGAAAAAACCAGCAAAAATGATCTCAACATTTATCATCCAGGTTTTATTAAATGATTCATCATCATTAAGAAATAAAAATGATATAAGGGACAATTTATATATATTAAATTACATTAATATTATTAAATTCCACTTTTTGAGTTTTAATCTCGTAACATACACCATTTTACCCAATTGAATCGATTATGAAACTACGAAAAAAATGCACCTAAAACCATGAAGCTAAATTGATATTAATATTGAATAATTTAGAAAATGTTATATAATCAAAATTTAAGGTACTATAAATATCAATATGGTAATATTAATAGTTAATAATTTTTTTTAACAATTATATAATATTTTCTAACACGTTTGGGGGAAGTCAAAAATGAGGTAAGGGAATTCAATCTCACTTTTTATTCCTATGAGATACATAACATATTCAACACTCTTTTATTTTATTGTTGTACATACTAAAAATGAATGTATTATATGAATTTTTAAATTTATTTATTAGTGCATAAATTTTCATTTGATGATTACTATTTCATTGGGTTTTACAATTAAAAAGTTACCAAATGAGTAATGTAGTTTTGTCTCAATTTTATTTCTTTGAGAAAAATGCTTTCTTATGAACCTATGTACTTTAATGAGGTGTATATACTTCCATTTTACCTGATATATCTGTAATAACCATTTTTTCAAAATATTTTATTATTATTTTAATTTTATTCTTTCATAGGGATTATGATTCAAATGTTTTAATGTGGTGCATGACACATTTAAATGGTTGAAGATAATTTTCCTCATGAAATGTTTTTTAAAATATATATTTAGATCATTTTAATAAAAAATATTTTCAGAAATATTAAATGTTCTGGAATTTGCTTTGCAATGAAAAAGGGATAATTATACAAAAAATTTACATTTCTAAATTGTTTATATATATGCATCTACTAGGTTATATATATCATCCATGTACATGTATCATAAAAATTTTTTCCCTAATATTTTAGCTATTATTATAAATTTGGTAAAAAAAATTTGTACCAATTAATTGGTTTATATTAAAATTTTTTAGAGAACTTTTTTCCTGTTTTAATAATGAGTTGTGTTTTTATATTTTTAAAATAAGTTAATTACCATAGTTTATTACCTTATATGACAAGAGTGAATTTTTAATCTTTCAGAATGACTTATGGCCTTGAAACATCACATCTAGCATATGAGGATATATTCAAAGAAAATATTTTATTTTAAAATTTCATGTATTTTTATGTAAATAAATCGTTTTCAAAGAAGAAAATATATTTTCCACAAGAAATATTTTTAGGAGTTCCTTTCAAAATTAATTTCAGTCCATGATAACATTGTTTGATGTTAAAAACGTTAGACTATAAATATTATTCAATGTTTCTATTATTATTTTTTCTATGAATGGTTATATTTATGAAGGATTGATATTTATGAAACCCATTTCATTTCTATGGGTTATGTTAGGATTTTATGATGTTTATCAATCCAATTTCATTCCATCAGTTGTGATACCATAAAAATTTGTTTTCTTATGGAAAACATATATATGATTTCATTACGAGATGGGTAGGACCTATATCTCACTATAATTAATTTGGTAAAGATCTATTTTAATGCGATAGACATAAATGACCTCGTACCTCATGATATTTGTGGTAGTGAATCATGATTACCAAGATGGTTATATAAGTGAACCATTACTAGCAAGATATAATGAGAGTGAACCCAATAAACTAAAAAATCCTTGGTAGTGATACCCACAATACTATGGATATATTTTTATATGATTATATGTATACAACAATTCTATTTCTTATCATATGTTACACATTCATTGACTATGCAACTTATTTATTTATGAGTTATATCTTATGAATTTCCAATAGTTATTCCATGATTCATGAATATAATCTTTTAAAATGAAAGGTATGAATTTAAAAACGTTATTCTCATTTTTTCATACATTTTTGTTCTTATTATTATTACATATATTCCTTGTTTAACCTTACTAGAAATATGAGCTCACACTTTTATCGTGTTTCCATTCCCCATGTTCTTAGAAAATATTTTTAATTGATGTGATAAGGCGAATTATCAATGTGGTAATAATTTAACATATTCCACTAGATTAGAAGATTTTGTTACATGATTCTGAAGGCGCAAAACTAATACGGTATATGGGATATTTTTGTAATGTATTAAGTATTAAAAATAAAGGATGTAATTTCCATATATGAAAATCATGGGTCATTATAGTTTGTATCCTAGAAAATGTTTTGTCAACCTTTGAAAACTATATTGAGAAAGCATAGTGAAATCTCTATTGATATATTTAATTAAATCTCTATGGATGTCTGTAATGGTATGTCTAAATATTGGTCACAATCCTAAAATTTTGGTAACAATCATAAATATCCAATGATTAAACATAATATTTCAACTGTCAAATATATTTAATGTAATTTTCCATTGTTATGTGATTTTCATCTATGATAATTATTTCTCAAACATTTATTTCTGGTCATAGTCCATATATGGTACTAGATAGATAAATGTTTACATTGAATAATTAATATTTTGAAAATGTGGGAATTATGAAAATTGACTTCCTAAGATGAAATATCATTATGTTAATCATGGATGAGGTATGAGTATTGGTTATACTGCATAATGTAATGAAATTGGAGAGGCCATGTGAAAGATATGGAATGTTCTAGCATTGTTTTTTTTTCAATAAATTTAAGAAGCATGTTTAGATTATTGTTTTGGAACCCTAATGCATGACTCATATTTCTATTTCCAGAAGTAATATGATGATGGATCTTGAGTAATGATTTATGAATAATGTTGGATGATTGAGGTGTATATGTTTTGGTATTCAAATATTATGTTATAAGAATCATGAAATTTATTATTATATTCATTATATTTTGTGCATTATGGTTTATAAATGATATATTTAATAGTTCTAAAGAGAATGATATATTATTTAATGTCACGATGATATATTTGGAGAACACATGAGTATGGTAAAGATAACTGTTAATATGTCACATCTATTAAGATAATGATATTTTGATAATGATATTTTATAAATTAATAAGTAAATTAGGTGATACTAGTTTCTTGGGAACTAATTACTATTTATTTATAATAGGGTTATGTTGTCATGGATGAATTATACAAATTTTTTGGACATAATAAATATATCCAATAAACCATGGTACAAAGAAACATGCATGTTCTCAATAAAAATTTATGATAATTCTAGTTTTTACCATGTTTCAATTGAATAAATTATAAAGGTATTAACATGTTATGAATGTGACTATAAAGTCCTTTAAATTCAAGGGAAATTTTTTTTCTTAATTTTATTTGGGATTTTACAAGAACGCAGTTTCTGACGACACCTCATTCCAAGGCTCGGTGTGCCTAGAATCAATTTCCGATGTTTAGCTCGGGTACGTTCAGTGAAAGAACGAGAGGGTTTTCCTATCTTTTGAAACGGTGCTCGGAATCAAATCTTGAGGGAACCAATGAAACCACAGTGCCGATAATTGCTTAAGAACACTTTTTCTGATGTTGTGTTTTCTCGGGTTTGGTTATTTAAAAAAAGGGTTAACTAATGAATAAAATAAAAGTTGTGCGACAATTTTTATTTCATGTTCTAAGTAGTTTAAACCTACTTATGGAAGTTGATGTGGGACCCAATATATCCTAACCCCTCTTGATAGGATATTAGTGAGGTGGGCCCCACACTAGCCCCACCTTTTCAACCTCTTCAAACCCCCATTATTTTTGTAACACACCCACATCCCATTTTTAAATGCCAAGTCAACTCTCTTAATTAATGAATTGAATTAACTTATTCAATGTAATCAATTCTTGAATTCATTTTGAATTTATAATTGAATGTTGTCTTGTGTGTGTTAATTAAATAAGTCAAAGTCTAATTTAATTAAGGGTTATTTCGTTGTGAAAGAAGGTTGGAGAGGAATTTGTCAAGCCTTGGAATCTTCATCTTCCTCCTTGAAGAACGCGAAGAACGCACCGTCGCCGCCGAAGAACGCCAGCCTCCGACAAAGAATGATGAATAAAGTCGATTCCTCCGAGATCGATGACGCGACGCTATGTACTGTGATGCCGACAGTATTCTTCCCCGTGACGCTGTGTACCGCGACATTGTGTACCGCAACGTCGATGATCCTCCATACGCGACGCTATCTTCCGAGACGTCCCTTTCCCGCGACAAACCTCACTCGACGACTTCATCGAGTTAGGGGGTTTGATTTCGTTCATGGATATTCTTTGCCGTCAAAACATCTTTTTTTTCTTTAGCTGCTTGACATTGGATTAACGGGAGGAGGTCAGACCACACGAACATGGCCGACCCCCCTCCCCATTTGATGTTGTGTTTATCACAGCATGAGTAAAGGCATCGCGGTGCAATGACACGATGAGGAAACAAAGAAGAAGAGTGGTGCCGTCGCTTCGCACCGTAGAGGCTGAACAAATCCGCAGTGTCGTCGTGTCGCGTCGGAGAACCATGAAGAGGCCGCGGTCGGAGCGGGGCCAAGACAGAGGGGTGTGGCGCCGTCGTGTCGCGTCGGTCGGACAAGGCTGCGGCTGAAAGCCGCGGCAGTGCAAGGCGAGGCGCCCGGAACTGCTGGTCTCCGGCACCTCGGAGGGGCAGGACCACGGGGTCCCACAGTGATAGCACCATCCAGCCGGACTGGGCCGGCCGTTTTGGAAGGAAGACCGGGGGTCGTAACCCCCGGCTGGCATAGGAGTAGCCCCACGTTGGGCCACATTTTCAATCAAGGGGGGAAGCCCCCCTCCCACCATTCCACTCGGCTCGGCCAGCGCTGCGCTGCCCACACCGGGCCACGCCGGTGGGGCCGGGACACACCCTAATGGGCCGGACCCAAACCCGGTTCAGGCCAACCCAGGGGGTCTCGGGCCGGGTCGGTCAGGGCCCAAAACCCCATAAAACTGGAAAGGTTCATTCTTTTGTCCATATCCTGTTCTAAAGACCTCTGATCGATGCAACTTCAGTTTTTATGCAATCCATGGATCGAGGTGGTAGTATCGGTATATTACACTAAAGGTTTCAAAGAACTTTTTGTACGGCCGGGTTGGTTTGAACATAAAACCAACCGGGCCCTCGGTGCGGAATCACTTATAACATGAGATCCAGACGTCCAATTGACGTGTCATCGACTTTGTTGGATTCCTCTTAGAGAGACAGAGCTTTTGGATTACCTCGCTCAATATTTGGATGCATTTGGAGTGATTTCGTGTTTGTTTTGACTTAAAAACCAACCGGGCCCTGGAACGAAAAATCCAATAAGTCTCAGACCGGGCGTCCAATTGATGCGCCGTCTGTCACGTTGAGTTCATCTTGTCGAGATGGAACATTGAGATACATAAACACTAGACTATGTGTCATTTGATTTATCGAAACCTTGGATCGTGGAGCGGACCCTCTCCGAATCGAGCATGTTGTGTGCAGGAACCCTAGAGATGGCTGCGACTAAGATGGTGATGATGACTGCACTGAAATCCTCCATGGGTTCAACAGCGACGATGACTTCACGGAAATACTCCATGGGTTCGGCCGCGATGAATACTGCACTGAAATCCTCCGTGGGTTCGGCAGTGATAAAGATGGTACTTAAATCCTCAGTGGTTTTGATGGCGATGAAGACTGCATTGAAATCCTCTGTGGGTTCGACAACGATGAAGACCATACTGAAATCCTCCATGGATTCGACAATGATGACTACTATTCTTGTATCCTACTTGGATCTGACAGTGTTTGACTCTGTTCTTGCTATCCTACGTGGGCCTGGAAGAGTACCTGGTCTGTATCCTATATGGGTATGACAGCTTAGCTGGTTTAGTATCCTACGCGGGTCCTAGAATAAATGAATTATTGTCTATATCTGATCATCTCTATCACCGTACGAACAAGTATACATGTGTGAGCTGTGTCTTGACTTCCAATCATTATATTCAATATAATTGACTTGCTTTCCTATGTGTATTGGTTTTTTTTATCTTGTGTGGATTGGGTTGTACTATCCGGTGTGGATATGATCGAACGTGGGCTCAGATGTTGGATCCGAATTGAAATTGATGACTTAGGTATATGTATGAGAATATACCTAAGTAATGTTGGTAGATACTTTGTCATTTTATATTTCCTTTTTGGATTATCCTTTGTGGATTCTGGAAGACCTTCGGGGGTCTCGGGGTCCATACTGAGTAGTGTATACTCACCCCTTCACGGGCTATTCCCACACTACGTTGTGTTGGATGCAGATGACGGACTGCGCTGATCATGGTTGATGCTTGTAGAGCAAGTCGGTACCTGGAGGTGGACCACTGGGAGGGATGTACATGGAGTGGACGGCTGGACCCGAGGAGTTGAGGAGGCTATCTGTAACCACCCTTCAGGTGGGACTTCCAGAGGACGACTCAACATTACTGCTTTACTTTCAGTTATTTTACTTTCATTCAGTTGTACTTTACTTCAGTTGGGTTTTTATTCTGGCCCATTTACTTTCCGCAGTTACTGTTGTACCCAGTTTTATTTAGTGTTTACTTCTTCTTTCTTACTATGTGGTGTTTGTTACTTATAAAGGAAATAACTTACCCTTTTTCGGGATTTACGCCTTGGTGCTAGTCGCCAGCCCCTGGCCTATGAGAGGCGGGCTTGGGGTAGTCACGAAATGGGTCCTGAAGATGGGGTGTGACAAATTGGTATCAGAGGAGTTCGGTTCTAATGTAGAACTCAGGACTCTGATCTTTCTTCTATGTGAAGCAATAATGTGAAGGGTATTGAGTGTGGTTATCAGTCCAGGGAGTCCAGTGTTGGTGGGCGGCCGACGTATTCGTATACCATGACCATGGAATCTGATTTCTTACTCAATGCACAAAAACATTGATTTCATGTGTGTTTCAAATGTTTTCATTGTGATTACTTTGTGTTAGCTCACCAGGTATTCTGTTGGACCATGGTACACCTATTTCTTTTCAGGAAGACCCCATGACGGCAGCCATCTAGGGTTTCGAGCATTGTTCGAGACGATAACCCACCGAGCGACGAGGCCTCGGTGCAGGGCCCTTTTTTAGTGGACGCACCTGCGGTACCTCTACCCGTAGAGCCATCGATCCTACCAGCCCCAGCCACTGATAGTGCACATCACCTTAGTGCACTAAACGAGTTTCATCATTAGAGATTTCCCAGGATCCGTAGGAAGACGGACCCTCAAGCAGTTGAGGATTGGATGGAGGCTGTAGTTTGAGTTTTCAGGATAATGAGGACTCCAGCTGAACTCAGGGTGATCCTTGCAACAATCCTCCTGCACGCGGCAGCAGGAAGATGGTGGATTTTGATGATCTAGGTTCACGACAAGGAATCTCTCTTCTAAATGTACATTGAGAGCCTCTTTCGCTCGGAGTTATTCCCTGCCACCCTCCATACGGTGCGCATCCAGGAGTTTCTACAGCTGCAGCAGGGAAGCTTGACGGTCGCCCAGTACTCTAAGAGATTTACTGATCTCTCAGACTATTTGATGGACATGGTACGAGACCCATTATTCCCGGCATGGACCTTCGAGCAGGGACTGAGGTATGAGATCAGGGCATCGATGATCTTCCTCATCATTATGACACAGGCAAGAGTACTGGAGCGAGCTCTTCTCATAGATAGCTTTCTTTCTGAGCATACACCAGCAGCGCAACCTACCGTAGGGTGGCACGCAGCAGAGTCATCTGCAGCTGGAAGTCGACGGATCTCACAGGGGTCTAAGTGGACCAGACCATCAGGAAGACGACCTCAGGACACTGACTTAGAGGTGCAGGGAACATGCCGTAATGAAACCTTTCGTGGAGTAGGGAGTGATATGCATGCGGCGGGCAGGCCCACATGGCTCATGACTACTCGACCCGTCGTGCAGAGGAGAAACAGACGGTTGAGGGGCCACCCTGGCAGAGGAAGAGGGTCGACCGTTGTGGTCCGCCAAGAGCAGGTGGACGAGGCAGGGGAGTTGGCCGAGTAGCAGGAGGTGGGAGAAGCTTTAAGGCTTTACCACCACCACCACCAAGAGGTCCACCCCGACCACAGGGAGCTGGCGGGGAGAGATAGGCTTAGCTTCAGGAAGCCGATACCTACAACCACGGCACACCGTATATGATTCAAGTTATTTATTTGTGTCTACTCCACCCTTGCTTTACTTCATATAGACACAGGAGCGAGACATTATTTTATTGTCGCTGCCTTGTCCGGAGCTCGGAGATTCTGAAGGATCTGTTGGCTCGATCCTTATGGATAGATACTCCTACAGGAGCAGACTCGACATTTACGCACTAGTTCCTGCAGTGTGAGCTTACTCTAGGAGGAGAGATCTTCGGTTGGGATCTTCTTGTAGCGGCATTGAGGCCTTAAAACCTCATTTTGGGAATGGATTATTTATATTCATTCCATGCTCAGATCGACTGTATTATGTGAAAGGTGCAGGGTGTTCACACAGATGGGAGAAGGTTCACCTTCATCAGCGAGAAGGGAGACTCTGTAGCGTATGATGGACTCACACAGAGGAGAGGACAGCCCATCACTCATTAGTTGGCTAGCATGATCCTAGGAGCAGTTGACGTGTAGAGTTCGAGTTTTCCTGTAGTGGTGGATCATTATGCGGACATTTTTCCAGACGACGTTCCGGGACAACCTCCTCGCAGAGAGGTATAATTTTATATTGACATGTACCCCAGGATATCCCTGATATCCACTCTATCATATCAGATGGCCCCCGCTGAGCTTCGAGAGTTATAGGTACAGTTGGAGGACTTGTAGGGAATGAGATTCATCTGACCCAGTGTTTCACCCTGGGCTTCCCCGACATTGTTCGCCAAGAATGCGGATAAGAGCATGTGACTGTGTGTTGACTATCATCGCCTGAACTAGGTGATCATGAGGAACAAGTATCTGCTACCATGGATTGACAACCTCTTTGACCAGCTCAAGGGGGCACAGTGGTTCTTGAAGATAGACCTCATGTCAGGCTACCATCAACTCAGAGATCGAGATGAGGACGTGAAGAAGACGACCTTCATATGTCGGTATGGCCACTATGAGTTCTTGGATATGCTTTTCGGTGTATACAATGATCTAAAATTGTTCATGGGTCTCATTAACATGATCTTTCAGCCATTCCTTGATAGATTTTTCATGGACTTCATCGACGACATATTTTTATACTCGACCACTAAGGAGGAGCACGCCTACCACTTGCAGGTTTTACTAGACACACTCTGAGAGCACCGGCTTTATTGAAAGCTCTCGAAGTGTCAGTTCTAGTTACATGAGGTCCACTTCTTGGGACACGTCATCACTGAGGTGGGAGTTGCGGTATATCCTGTGAAGATCGAGGTATTGCTAGCTTGGGAGCCACCCAGGAGCGTGATAGAGGTGCAGAGTTTCTTGGTTCTAGCTGGGTACTACCGACGATTTGTGCTAGACTTTTCCAGAGTTGCGGTACCACTCTCAGCATTGACGATGAAGGGTAAACCCTTCGTGTGGTCAGATAGTTTTCAGCAGAGCTTCCAGGAGCTGAGACAGAGATTGACCAGCACACCTATCTTGAGGCTACCAGAGGAGGGAGTGTGTTACGTAGTCTAATACGATGCATTAGGGACCAGACCTGGATGTGTCTTGATGCAGGAGGGGGCCGTGATATCCAATGGATTACGTCAGATGAGGCAGCATGAGCAGAACTATTCTACCCATGACCTAGAGTTAGCAGCAGTGGTCTTTTCTCTGAACATTTGGGGACACTATCTGATGGGAGAGCGTTTTACAGTCTACTCTGACCACCAGAGTCTCAGGTACATCTTCTCGCAGAAGGACCAGAATATGAGACAACGGTGATGGCTCGAGTTCCTCCAGGACTATGACTTTGAGATTGTTTATGCTCCTGGAAATGGGAATGTATTAGCCGATTATCTCAGCATGAGGATGGGCATTCATCTACTCGGAGAGGCGATGGAGTAGCTAGCCACATTGAAGATATCCTTCGTGGATAGAGATGGAGTAGCCTTTCTTCAGTCACTCACATTCACTCCTCCACTACTGCAGCGGGTCAGAGAGGCACAACATGGAGATGCTGACTGTAAGACGCGTCGTGCACAGATATCCTCAGGATACGCACCTGATGGATTCTCTGTAGGATGAGAGAACGACGTCCTCTTCCTAAGACGTAATATGGTACTAGATGCTTTACAAGAGGATGTGCTGAGGGAGTTTCAGACATCCCTATTAGCGGTACATCTAGGAGTGGTGAAAATGTACCAAGATCTTAGACGACAGCACTGGTGGCCGGGTATAAAGAAGGTTGTAGCTGAGTTCATCTCTCGATGCCTCATCTGTAAGTAGGTGACAGTGGAGAACCAGGTACTAGTAGGCTTGGTGCAGCACTTTGAGGTCCCGTAGTGGACGTGGGATGAGATATCTATGGATTTCGTGACTGGACTTCCACATACTTCCAGAGGTCACGAATCCATTTGGGTGATTGTCAACCGAATCACCAAGTCGGCCCACTTCTTACCCATCAGAGAGCAGGGCTCAGTGGACAGCATGGGACGCCTCTACATTCAGTAGATCGTACGACATCATGGTGTGCCATCATCTATCATCTCTGATCGAGATTCTCGATTTACTTCTCGGCCTTGGAAGGGGTTGCAGGAGGCATTCAGGACGTTGCTACACGTGAGCACCGCCTTTCACCCTTAGACGGATGGTCAGACGGAGAGGACCATTCAGACTCTCAAGGACATGCTATGTGCATGTGTCCTAGAAGTTGTTCACAACTGGGAGGACCACCTACCCTTGGTGGAGTTCGTGTACAATAACAGTTACCACTCCACCATCGGGATGGCACCATACGAGGCATTGTACGGTCGACCTTGCAGATCACCTCTTTGTTGGAAAGACTCTAGGGAGTCAGCACTTGTGGAACCGGATATGGTTCAGGCCATGATATTGAAGGTCCAGGTCATCCAGGAGTAGATGAGGACAGCTCAGTGCCGGCATAAGTCTTATGCTGACAGGAGGCGGAGGCCACTGGAGTTCAAGGATGGTGACCATGTTTTCTTGTGGGTCTCACTAAAGATGTGGATTACGAAGATTTGGCCGGGGCGGCAATTTATCTCCACGCTTCATCGGATCATTCCAGGTTCTCAGCAGGATAAGTGAGGTGGCTTATCACCTTGCACTACCACCTTAGTTGAACCGGGTGCACGACGTCTTCCACATATCTCAGCTGAGGAGATACGTGCATGACCCGACACATATCATCGACCATGGGAAGTTGTACATTGACGATGGGGCGACTTTGGGGGAGGTCCTAGTGGAGATCAAGGATCGACAGGAGTGGGTCCTACATGGGTGGTCGATTCCTCTAGTGTGCAACAGATAGAACCACGGGAACCTCCAGGAGAGCACTTGGGTGCGGGAGGCTCAGATGAATTCTCAGTACCTGCATTTGTTCCCCTAGTTTATGATGTATCTTTATGGGGATGTAAATCCCTGAGGTGGGAGTAATGTAAATACCAGTAAAATTCAAGGGAATTTTTTTTCTACATTTTCATTGGGATTTTACAAGAATGCAGTTTTTGACGGCACCTGATTTAGAGGCACAGTGTGCCCGAAATAAATTTCTCAAGATTAACACTGGTACGTTCAGTGAATGAACGAGCGTGTTTTTTTAACTTTTTAACAGATGCTTAGAATCAAATTCCGAGGGCACCAATGAAACCGCAGTGCCAGTAATTTCTTAGGAACACCTTTTCTAGAGTTGTGTTTTCTCAGCTGAGGTTATTTAAAAAAAGGTTTTACTAATGAATAAAATAAATGTTGTGCAACAAGTTTTATTTTATGTTATAAGTAGTATAAACCTTCTTATGGAAGTTGATGTGGGACCCACTATACCCTAACCCCACTTTATTGGATATTAGTGAGGTGTGCCCAACACAAGCCCCACCTTTTCAACCTCCTCAAACCCCCATTATTTTTGTAACACACCTGTACCCCCTTTTTAAATCCCAAGTCAACTCTCTTAATTAATGAATTGAATTAATTCATTCAATGTAATCAATTATTGAATTTATTTTGAATTTTGAATTCAATGTTGGATTGTGTGTGTTAATTAAATACAACAAAGTCTTATTTCATTAAGGGTTATTTCGTTGTGCGAGAAGGTTGGAGAGGAATTGATCAAGCCTTGGAATCTTCATCTTCATCCTTTAAGAATTTGAAGAATGCACCGTCTGCGACGAAGAACGCCGGCCTCCGACGAAGGATGACGAACAACGCTGATTCCTCGAAGATCGACGGCACGATGTCGTGTACCGTGATGTCGAAAGTCCTCTTCTCTATGACTTCGTGTACCGCGACGTTGTGTACCGCGATGCCAACGATCCTCCTTCTGCGAAACCATCTTTTGTGACGTCCCTTTCCCATGACAAACCTTGCCCGAAGACTTCCTCAAGGTAGGGGGTTTGATTTATTTCACGAATATTCTTTTCCATCCAAACATCTTTTTTTTTCATTAGCTACTTGATATCAGATTAACGGGAGGAGGTCGGACCGCACAAACATGGTCGACCCTCCTCCACCTTTGATGTTGTGTCTGTCGCGGCACGATTAAAGGTAGCACGGTGCAACGACATCGTGCAGAAACAAAGAAGAACCGTGGCACCGTCGCGCCACGCCGTTGAGCCCGAACAAAGTCACGGCGTTGTCGCACTACACCGGTCGGCCAATGCCATGGCTCAAAGCCACGACGTTGCAAGGTGGGGGGGCCGAAATTGCCATCCACCGACACCTCGGAGGGGAGGGTCCACAGGGTCCCGCGGTGGCAGCACCGACCATCCGGAACGATCTGGCCATTTCGGAAGGAAGACCAGGGTTCGTAACCCCCGGCTGGTAAAGGAGCGGCCCCACATGGGGCTGCGTTTTCAATCAAGGGGGGAATCCCCCCCCCCCAGGACGGGCCGCACCCTAATGGGATGGACCCAGACCCGGTTCATCTCGACCCGGTTCGGGCTGACCCAGGGGGTCTCGGGCCGGGTCGGTCCGGGCCCAAATCCCCCTAAAACTAGACAGTTTCGTTCTTTTGCCCATATCATGGGCTACGGACTTCCGATCGACGCACCATCAGTTGCGATACAATCCATGGATCGAGACAGTCGTTTCAATATATTACACAAAAGGTTTTGGAGGAATTTTTGTACAGCCGGGTTGGTTCGAACACGAAACCAATCGGGCCCTCAGAGCACAAACACATATAACATGATCTCAGGACATCCAATTGAAATGCCATCGACTTTTTTGGATTCCTCTTAGTGAGGCAGAACTTTTGGATTACTCCGCTCACGGTTTGGACACAATTGGAGTGTTGTAGGGTTGGTTTTGACTTCAAAACCAAAAGGGCACATGGACCGAAAAAGCCAACAACTCTCAGACCAGGCTTCTGATTAACGCACCGTCTATCACGTTGAGTTCCTCTTGTCGAGATAGAACATTGAGATACATCAACTCTGGAATATATGTCAGTTGATGTATTGACCACTTGGCTTGTGGAGTGGACCATCCTGGAATCGAGAATGTTGTGTGTGGGAACCCTAGAGCTGGATGCGACTGCGACGACGATGATGACAACACTGAAATCCTCTGTGGGTTCAGCATCGATGAAGACCGTACTGAAATCCTCCGTGGGTTCAATGATGATGAAGACTGCACTGAAATCTTCCGTGGGTTCGGTAGCGATGAAGACCGTACTGAAATCCTCCATGGGTTTGATGGCGATGGCTACTGTTCTTGTATCCTACATGGGTATGGAAGTGTTTGACTCTGTTCATGCTATCCTATGTGGGTCTGGCAGAGTAGCTAGTCTGTATCCTATGTGGGTCCGACAGCTTAGCTGGTTTTGTATCATGTGTGGGTCCGAGCATAGATAAATCAGTGGGTATATATGATCATATCTATCACCTTATGAAGAAGTATACCTATTTGAGCTGAGTCTTGACTTCCAATCATTATCTTCAATATAATTTACTTGCTTTCCTATGTGGATTTGGTTGTGTTATCTTATGTGGATTGGGTTGTACTATCTTGTGTGGATGTGATCGAACATGGGCTTGGATGTTGGAGCCGAACTAGAATTGATAACTTAGGTATATGTATGAACATATACCTAAGTGGTGTTGTTTGTTACTTTGTGATTGTATCTTTCCTTTGTGGATTATCCATTGTGGATTCTGGGATACCTTAAGGGGTCTCGGGGACCCTACTGAGTAGCGTATACTCACCCCTGCATGGGCTATGCCCGTATTACGTTGTGTTGGATGCAGAAAATGGACAACCCAAATTGTGGTTGAGGATTGTGGAGAAAGTCGATACCTAGAGGTGGACCACTGGGCAGGACGTACACAGAGCAGACAGCTGGACCCGAGGAGCTGTGGAGGGTATATGTACCAACCTATCAGGTGGGACTTCCAGTGGATGGCTCGACGTTTCTTCTTTACTTTCCGTTGCTATACATTCTTTCAGTTGTACTTTACATCAGTTGGGTTTGTATTTTGTCCCATTTACTTTCCACACTAACTATTGTACTCAGTTTTATTTAGTGTTTACTTTTTCTTGCTTACTCTATGGTTTTTGTAACTTGTAAAGGCACTTCCTTCCCCTTTTTCGGGATTTACGCCTTGGTACTAGTCACCAACCCCTGGCCTATGGGAGGCGGGCTTGGGGTAGTCGCGACATAGGTCTTGAGGACGGGTCGTGACAGTGACAACCAATAACTTCCTTATAATATATGGGATATAAATTTAAAGCTAATTTAGTGAATAACATTCCAATGTATTGGATTTTCATCTTTGAGAAGGGATATATGGTTAACCATTGAATAAAAAATTATTTTATGTTTCTGAGAAAAAATTATTATCTAACCATATTATTTTTTATGCATATTGGATAAAATATTTAAAATTTTTAACGGTAACTCATGATATATGAGATGGCTTATCCAGGATCTCATGGTTTGTTAGTTCATCAAGAATGAAAAATTCACTTTCTTTTCTTGGAATGAGTGGTGAGGTGGAAATTGATTCAAGCATAAAAATGAGAGATATTGTGATGAAATATATTACGTATATCTTATCATTAAATTTTTTAATCATTATGAAAGATGACCATGTTGTAAAAGGTTTTCATGTTATCATCGTTTTTGGTGATATCAATGATATCTTTCTTGATTATTTAGTTTATAGTTTTTTATTGTTAAACATTTTATGGATCACCCAATTAACGGTGATTAGTGATAATTATCAATATCTATGATTTTATATTATTTTCCCCAATTCACATATATTGACCTATGTTATCTTATGTACAAACCTAGTATTGATTTTCTTTGGGTAACAATTATTTTCCAACTTTTCATTTTTAAAAGGAATTATTAGTATTCAATTTTATGATTTGGGTTTCTATGAATGGAAAATTCAGGTATTTATAATTTAATAACATAGGTGAGTTTTGAGGGAGAAATTCATTTAATTGGGGGTAGAATGTAGCACCCTGATATTTTTTGATATAATATTCATTGAATTGATTTATTCTTTTTGAAATTTCTTATTTGACATAATACGAAATATAGATTTTTTTAATATGAATATAAACTATGATTGGCTTGTGTTATATTAAACACCAATATAATATTCTATTATATGAACTAATGGATCAGATTTTGGTATACAAAAAAATATTTTTGATTGTGTTACACACAATATCAAGTTCCTTCAATAGATTTCATTACAGACAAGATTGAGTTGTACCAAACAATAGTATATTATTAAATTATTATAATTACTTATATAGTAAGATATAATATAGATGTAAAATTAGTGTTTTTGAACAGTATTAATGAACTTATTAAAATATAATGTTTATAATATTAATTAATTTTCTACTAATTAAATAAAAATAAAAATATATTCAATCTAACTACAAAGGAAATAATTTAATTTTTACCCTCTCAGTGTAGTTTTTCCTTTATAACTGAAATTAATTATAATTAGTCAATGATATTAAGGAAATATATGTGTTATAGATTCCAAATTTATTTTTATATTCATCAATATATTTCATAGGCATAATATAATATTTTACCAAACTTATACATAAAAACCAATGTTTTTTAAAATGGTAATTTTTCACCAGTTAATTGTAAACCCAATATAAATATAATCTATAAAATTATTGGGATTGAATGAATTATGGAATTAAATTTTACACATGTATAAGTAATTAATTATTTTTTCACAAATTTATTATAAATGAATGTAAAATTCTTTTTAAAATAAATGGAAATGTTTTTACGAAAAAATATTTAAATGTATACAAATGTATTTGATAATAATAAATAATAAAATTAAATTTTTTGGATTATATTAATATAATAATATTATAATATATCAAATAAATTTTTTAAAATTCATCTTAAGTGATTTATAGACATTATATAAGAACACATTTATGTTTACAGATAAAAGAGTTATTTTTCTAAAAAGGCATTTTTGTAGCCTTTTGATGGAAAACCTATTTTAAACATAGTTTTTGATAAAATAATTTTATTGTAAAAAATAAAAAATTTATTTTAAATTTTAGTATAAATATTTACTTTGGTTTAATTTTTTATATAAATCTTATAAGATCCATTTTTTATGAGTACTGAAAAATACAACATATTATTTGAAAAATACATTTTTCATATAATTTATTTATATAGGTAATATATATATCAAATTGGGTTTACTATATAATTAATTCGATTATACATAAATAAAACCATTTTAGGTCATTTTAATTAATTTCACATTAAAACAAGATATAAAATAAATATCAATATTTTAATGCTTTAACATTAAAAACCATTTTTTTATTCATTCTGCAGTATTATTTTTAATTATAATTCGTCCATTTTTTTTTGAATATAATTAGTTAAATTGGATTAAATATTTTGAATCAAAATTTCCATATTTCGTTGAATTTTCAATTTCATTTTTTTTATAAAATGTTATAATGGATAAAAAATTATTTACTGAGGTATAGGTAAATAATGAATCATGTTAAATTTCAAAAACAGAATGGTTAAAAATACCTATAAAATAAAAAAATAAAATGTAGTATAAGGTGCATCTGGACACTATCCACCTTAAGAAAATTAATTTATAGATAATTTCTTTTAATTAAATTCATCCGCAAAATGGTTTTCATTAAATATAAAATATTCATTATTTAATCTTTTAAACCCACATATCTAGAAGTATAAATACCATCCCGCACCACACCATACTATCCTAGAAATATTTTTATCTCACATAATATATACCCAGAACTATAATAATCAATCCCTACACATCAAAGTGATTCCTTTTCACACCAAAATACAAAATGTTGGTTCTTCAATAGTCTCTCAAGGAGGTGATATTCAAGTGGTATTTTTCTCAAAGTATCTCCGTTAATTTGTTTTGTTTTTCACCATGATCCTCAACTAATTCATAAATCAATGAATTATAACTCCATAATCATGTATAAAATGGATTTTCATGTTTCAAATGGAATATATCTTATTGATTTTATTCCTCATATACTCTTATTTAATGAAATGAAATTATAGTCTTAGTTATGTTGGTTAATCACCTTTGTGAATTATGTTTTGCTTATTTTTTCATTGAATCCTTCATGACTGGTCTAAAAAATATTTTTTTGGTTAAATATAATTTTAATAATTATATTATAACCTATTTATTATTCTTCAACAAATATATTTAATAATATAAAAGAAAATGAAAGTAGTTTGTGGGGTTCGAAAAAAACCCACCAAAAATAAACTAGACATTTATCATTAACATTTACCTAATGAATCGTCCTCATGTAACAAGTAAAAATTATATATTGAAAATTATATATTTATATAAGTACAATAATACTATTTAATTCCACTTATTCATTTTTTATCTCATAACATTAATAATTATACACAAATAAATCGACCATGAAATTATGACAAAAATTCAAAAGAAACCATGATAATAATGATACATGATTAATAAATGGGTCATAAGATGTTATTAAATAAAAATATAATGTATAATAAATAATTATTTGGTTCTATAATGATTTTATAACATTATTTAAAAATTAATACATATTGTTTGTACATGTTTTAATGATATTTAATGTGAGGTAATAGAATTTCGGCACATATTTTTTGTATTATTGGGATACATGCCTTCAAAAAATTTCATTTTTTGGTGAGGTGTACGTACTAACCATGAATTTATTCTATGAAATTTATAATTTAATTTATGGGTACATACATATCAATTTTATTATTTCTGATTTATGGCGCTTCATTATACAGAATGTCCCAAAGGAATAAGGTTTTTTGTCTCAATTATCCTTCTTTGAAACATATGTTTTATTATGAACCTATATTCTTAATAGGAGTATAGATTACCATTTGAAATGTTATATAACTAATATTAATATTTTACTGATATTTTAATCATTTTAATATTTTATTGTATGATGGGTATTATGATTCAAATGATTAAATGTGTTATGGGACAAATTTAATTGTTTGAATTATATTTCACTCAAGATTTTTTTTTAAAGATATCATTGAAAAATTTGGAAGAAACAGTTTTCAAAATTTTTTCTGTTATAAAAAATCATACTTCAATGTAAAACGATAATTTTCAAAACCACATTACTTTATGAGATTAATTATATGTAAGCATTTACTGGGGTATATTTATAATACATGTCCATGTGTCTTAAAAATTTTTCCTGAACAATTTTACTATTCTTCTACAATTGTTTAATATTATTTTTACCCATGTATGTGTTTTTATTAATTTTTTTAAATTGAATCATATTTTATTTTGATAATAAGGTATTTTTTGACATTATTAAAAAAAGTACGTGTAGAATATTTTTAACTAATACGACAAGAGTGAATTCTTAATCATTTGTGAACTGTTATATCCTTGAAGATTCCCCGAAAAGTTTAAGAGGTTATTTTCAATGAAAATGGTTTCTTTTTAAAATTGCACAAAATATCATTTAATGAAAATGTTTTTAAATCTGAAAGGATATTTTCCTCAAGAGTTGATTTCAATAGTTATCTCAAAATTATTTTCTATCTAAGAAAACATTGTTTGATGTCAGTTAAATTTTAATAGGGATATACACCATTGAATCAATTATAGTTATTTTTATTAATGGTTTAATATATGATGTAATTGTATTTATGAAACCCATTTCATTTTTTGGGTTATACAATGATTGAATGATGTTTACAGAACCCATTTTATTCAATGGGTTTTGATATGATTAGTGATATATGTTTTTATAGAATACATATGTATTATTTCATTATGAAATTGGTGTGACATAGATCTCCCACTAATTCATTTGGTAATTAATTGTATCTCATCATATGGATAAAAAAGTTATTTCCATGAAGAGGTAAATGTATGTGAACCATGACTACCAAGATTTTATAGGTGTGAACAATGATTACCTAGATGGATATGGGAGTGAACCATGACTACAACTATTTTATGTGAATGAACCCATACTATTATGATGTCATTGGAAGTGATGTCTAATCTACTATAGAAATCAGTTTTATAAGATTCTCTATCTACCCGAATAATATTTATTATTCCCATGTTATTATTTCATGGATTATGTTCATTATTTCCTTATGATTTTGGTCTTATGAACTACTAATATTTTTTCCTTTATTAATTCATATGATCAATCAAAATACATGGAATAATATAGAAATTATATTCTCATGTTTTCATACAATTATGTTTTAATTATCCTATCATATTCTCCTTGTTCATCCTTAGTGAGAATATGATATCACCCTTTTCATATAATTATATTCCCCATGTTATAATGTAATGTTTGATGTAGTATTAATAAAATAAATGTCCTCTTTGGGAATCATTGAATATATTCTGCCAGAATATAATTTTGTGTTACATGTTTCAAAAGGCACAAAAAAACATTATTAATTAATTTTTATTAAATGTATGATGTATTCTTGAAATGTGATGTAATATCCATGTATTAAAACCTTAAATAACTATAGTAGGATCTTAAGCTATAAAATATAAGTGCCTGATGGAATTAAGAACTCCATTATTAGGTAGATTGGAATCAAATATTAGATATTTGTTTTCCAATTCATCTTGTTGAGGATTATTCTTAGATTCCATACATCAAGTGACTAGAAACACATTACGGGGGAAGTTATTTTCACGGGCTGGTCATTGTTGCTACAAATAAGTGTCCCTTGATTTTGGATGATTACGACCAGTTGGAGAATGTTTATGTTTGTTATTAATTTGTCAATATAGTATAGGGAGTTTTCTCCATGACCCTCCAGGTTAGGTGAAGGTGTGTGTGTCTACTCCGGGGTGACATGATGATGATGCATGCCATATATTGGGATGGAAGTATTCGTGTATCCCTCATGCATTATGGGAATAACTATTTTGTAAAATAAAATCAAGTTTATTTATTATTGTTGATATTTTTATTTCACACTATAATGAATATAGTATTTTTTTTATAAGAAAGAACTATGTTTGGCCATCGTTATAGGAAACACCAATATGAGATTTCACAATACTCAAAACCAACTTAGCTTGTGGTATACACAACCCGATGATGGGATTATATTATATGTGATGTAATGTTCATTTGATTACATTTGTAACAAGAAATACAAATATTTTATGAACAATATTATATTATTAAATTAATATTGTTTAATACGAAAATATTCATTCTATACATAAAATTAGTGATTATGAATAGTATTATCTACCTTATGAAAATAAGAATTTTATAATAAAATATCATTAGTGACCAATTAATTATAAATAAAAATATATACCAATTGATAATAACAGAAATAATTTTAATTTTGTTTGCTGCTAAATTAGTTTTATCATAATAAATTATATTAATTACAATTATTGGGGGAAATTAATGAAATAATATTTAATATAGACAATAATGCATTTTTGACATTCAACGTGTATATTAGATATGTATAAAATAAAAAACCAATTTTATCCATAAAACTGTTAATTTTCAAGAGGTTTATTCTGCCACATTTTAATGGGTTACCCATTTTTAATATAATTTTGAAAGTTCTAAATATTATATTTGAAGAAATTAACTTTTTTATTAATTTGGAATATAAAAAATAACATTGTATTATTTTTTTGTATTTTTTCCATCAGTGCTATGTTTAGGTGAATTGTGAAAATACAAAATTTTATTTGAAAACAACTTTTTTCAATAAAAATAATGTATACAATTAAATTATATTTTTTTATTGTTATAAATTATAATTTTATCAATTTTATATCAGTTAATATAACTTATGTCATTGGAATTAATGTTACATTGAATTTACATATAATAACATTTTAGTGTTGTGAATGTTTTATCTTTAATAATTGGATTCTCACCCCTTGAACATGATTAATTTAAAATTTACCTATTCCAATTAAATAGTTGTAATATTGAAAAATAGAATCCACATTATTAATCACAAGATATAAATTATTTAAAAAGTTATAATTTAATTTTGGATATCATGAATAGTTACTTTAGTATTATTTTTCATTACAACACATATTGGTAAATCATGTAATTAAATGTAAAAATAATATAATAACTAATATAAATATTACCCTAAATAATACCATAATGTTTTTGAATTGGGTTATTTTGATCAATATCTTAGTAGGGATGATTTTATATTAAAATAGATCCATATAGAGGAATTTTAACACTTTTATGTTATTATATTCAAAGGAAACACAATTATGTCACACTATTGTTTTTCAAAAGATAAATATTTTTATATGGTGATATATAAATTTTATGTTCATCAATAAATACTATATTGAAATATAAAATGTTTTTACACACCAATGAAAAATATTTAAAATCTTTAGAAAATAAATAATTAAAATAAATTGTTATACAATAATGATGTGAGAATTCAATTATTAAAGGAATAATCAAAATAATGATATTAAAAATATTAAAATAAATATAATTTAATATAATTAATTTCATCCAATAATTTTTTGGCGAAATACAATTAATTATGGGAAATTAAATGAGTTGGTTTGATGATATCATATTTTTAAGAAATTTTTAAAAAGTCATGTAATGAATAATGTCAATATTGACATTAATGATATTTTAAAATAAAACTTATTTTACCAAAGGATATAAAATATAAAAAAATATCTATTTCTAAAAAATTATTAGAATAAGTTCTAAAATTTCATAAATGATATCATGTATGGTTCTTTTGGAATTTTCTAGTAACTCGTTTAAACAATAAGTAGTAAAACCACATGCTGTCACGGTAAGAGTCAAAATGGATTAATTAATGGTTGAAGACAAATAATAAGGGTAATAATATGAAGTAAGCATTCCGAAAAAATAGAGGGTGATATAATTTTGATCTATAATCATTTTATATTCAACATAAATCACTCTGTATCCATATGGTAGGGAAATTGTTTTTTATTAATTTAATATTTTAATAAATTCTGAAAATTCCCTTCACCCTCTGATAAAAGGGAACACATACGACTTTTAATTCACACATATAATTCCTCATTCTCAGCCAAAATTTTCCAATTTATTATCTCAACTTTATTCCCTTAATCATACAATCCTTAATATGGTCACTAAACCATCCAAATGATTCATTTTGTGAAAATCAAAAGTAGGTACACACACAAGAGGCAAACATCATCCACCAATGTTTTTATTTTATTACATACTTGAAGTAATTGAATTATTTTAATTTAATGATTATATAATAAACTAGGAATTTTATATATAATTAGATTTTTTATATTATTATTTCAATCTACACTCCCACACACTACCATCTAATGGGAAACCAATATACAGTTCTTGTGTTTGGAGAACTATCACCTCATGAAATGATGGTGTTTGTTTTTTCCATTACAACCTATTATGGAAGGGAAATATAATGTACACAATATTTTTTATTTTTTATTTATGATATAATTATTTTTATGTATTGATAGTATATTTTTATCCTTTTAACCATGTTATATTTTAGGAACATGATAACATCTCTTGTGCATGCGTATGGCTTACCATCCTCACAATGCGATGTGATTTTTTATTCACCTATATTTAATAACTTGTAATAATGTTATATTTTTTTTACTATATATGATTTATATTACAAAAAAATTAATCTTTTATGATAGCATATCATATATAATCCTTTCTTTTAATCAAACAAGAAAATATAATCATCGTTTATGCGTACGTATGACCTACCATCTCTAGGTAAGGAGTATCCCAATTAATTTATATAAATTTTTTTATTTATTAAAAATGTTTATATACTAAACATATATGATATATATGTATATTTATATATTCTTATAATATCATAATTGTTCTTTAATTAAGATGATCAAGAATGAAAAGTCAAAACATGTATCATAAGCAATGAAATTATGACCTTAAATATAGCATTATCATATAACTATAATTTAAAAAGTATTACAATTTCATAAGTAAATAACATATTGTACTAAATATATGAATACTATTTTATTATATATTTATAATATAATTAAATTTATTATATATTTGGTTTTACTATGTGAAAAGGAAGTCTAGACATAAGGTAATGGAATTTCAACTCACATTTGTTTCTGAGAGATACCTACCATATTCACAACTCTGTTCTTTTGTGTGGTCAATATAATGAATTAAGACATGTAATATAATTAATTTCATTTATTTAATTATATTCAATTACTTAATTTATTTTATTCATTTTTTAGGTTTCTTGATTCTAACGTTTCTAAACTATTAAATGATTTATGTATCACATTTATTTATTTGGGACACATGCCATATACATCACATATTTCATCTATGTGGTGTTTATAATATCAATTAATTTATTTTATGAGTCCTATTTAGAATATTATGGTATTTTTATATAAATATAATTTAATTATTTCTTGGGGAATATGACTATACAAGTTATAATGTGACAAGTTTTTACTTCACCGACTTAACAATATTCTAGATATTTTTGTTTTAAGTCTCCATTGGTTAATACTTTTACTCTATGACAATATTACCTAAAAATGGTTTTTAAAAAGTTGTTACTATTTACTATGGAATTTTAAAGTCATATTTTACTATTATTGAGTTATACTTCACAGTTTATAAGGAATTATTTTGTTATTTTCCAAATGAGGTACTTCGTGACTTTTTTGGTAAAAGTATGAATGGAATGTTTTTTTAATATTATACAAGATGGAAAAATATTTTTTTCATCATGATAATATAATTTGATGAAGTATTATCTAAATGAATAATATTTATATTTTCAATAAATTTAATTTTATTTAAAACATCATTGCATTTTAGGAAACAAATTTGAAATAAGGTAATATATTTTCATCAAGAATATTTTTCAGGTGATAATCAAAATTATTTTCCATCTAAGATATCATTATTTGATGTTACTAATGTTTTACTGAGGATATAATTCAATTATATCATTCTTTTTATATTTAATAATATTTAATTTTTATAATGAAATGATATTTATGAAAGGCATTTCATTTTCCTGGGATATGTTATGATTGAATGTTGTTTGTAAAAATCTGTTCATTTTATGTGTTCTTATATAATGAATGAGTTATGGTCTTGTGGAACCCATATGTATGGTTATATTTATTTTATTGTTGGGACCTATATATCCCTTCAATTAATTGGTTAATTATTTATTCATCATGAAATAATTATTGGAATCTATTCAATGAGCTTGATTCACTATGGGAAGATGGGGAAACATGATCCACTATTGGAAGATTGTGAAACTCGATCCACTATAGAAATATGGGGGATCCCGATCCATTGAGTGATGAGGGGGTTACCTGATCCACTATGGAAATATGTAGAAACCTAATGAACTGTAGAATGAGGGAAAACTAAAACACTTACAAGGAAAGGATTGCAGTCAAGAATTGTGATGTGTCCCAACCCGTATGTGTATTCCCTATGAAGTTCCCAGATAAGTTAGAACAATGCTACTTGACTTAAATGGAATGATAATAAATGTTTATGTGTATTCCAAAACTATATTTCCTACTATTATTTTATTTTTTCATGGATTAAATTATTTATTTCATTATGATTCATGTATTATTAATTTTCAATATTTGTGACATGATTAACTTTTATGAGCATTGATACATATGGTATGATGATCGGTGTTAATGATCATGTTCTCATACCCTTATTCTCATTATCATGTTTAAATGTATCCCATATTTACCCTTACTAAGATTATGAGCTAACCCTTTAATATGTTTTATATTCAACATGTAATAAATAATAGTTTTAGGTATATGTACTAAAGGGGTAGATATTTATTTGAATCCTTGATGATATTTATCAAAATTAAAATTATATTTTCCATGTTTTCAAAGGTACTAATATAATAATATATATGGGGATCTATTTTTTAATGTGTTTAGTATTCGAAATAAGTGATGAAATTCTAATGTATGTGAAGATTGGGTCACTATAGTCGGTGTCCGATCAAAGTAATAGTCAACCATTGGAAATTAGGATGAAAAAACATTAGTGATATACCTAGGAATATTTCTAATGATATTTTTCGTGATGTATATAATTATATTTTTAATGATGAGGAAATGTCACTAACATTTGTAAAAGGATAGATCAAGTGGTTTTTGAGCATTCCATCTATGTATGGAAACCATAAGTGGATGTGAAACTGAAATAGATGTACCATGGGGTAACATTGCTGAAAAGGATTGTTGGGCCTGACTCTAGCATAACACGATAAATGACAACAAGCCTTATTGGACACGAGACTTGAATCTTAAAGGGAATATTATTTTTCATTTCAAAAAAACTTCATGAACCATCTTGAAGGATTTAAATAGATATTGGTTATAAATAACCTAGAAAAAACATAATCAGTCAATGATTATGGAAGGTTTCATAATTTTGACATCATAGAAGTATTTTTTTATTATATGGTTCTTAATTTTTATAGTTGTTTCTTACTCTATAATTTTGGGTTTCCTCAATCGATAGAACCCTATAGAACAATGTTAATGGGGAATGATTAGTAAAATGAAAAGAGGGCCTACCGAACGAACTGAATGATTTGGAATATGGAATAAAAATCCTCATTGTTAAAACCACACAACTTTTTTAATCCTTGAATCATGATGGAATTCTAAATGACCATAGGATTGAAATTTATTTATGAATCCTTATTAAAGAAAAGTCCACCTTATTTTACATGCATAACCAGTCCACTAGTTACTATGAAGTGGACATGTCCTAGAATGAATATTTTTTTCATTCATCATCTTTCAGAACATGGATATTTAATTTTTGGAACGTTTTGTTTTGATGCTGTAGTGAATCTATCAAGGAACATTATCTTGAACAAATGGAAATAATATAAAATTGACTCCAGGGATTGGGATGAGTTCAAGAACATATTTTTTATTATTCACCACCACCATATTCTTCTTAAAAAATAGATATTGAAGTTTCCCATCTATATTATGGGTTTGATATGAAAATGAGGATAGAATTCAAAAGAAATTAAAAAAACCTATAGAGAGAAGAAAAGTATATTTACAAAATTATTAAATAATGGAAGGTAATTTTGATTAAATTGTATTAAGTGGACAAGTAAATGTATTAAATGTGTGAAATAACTTCATCAATAATTTGAGTACAATTATAATAGGAATAAAAATAATTCTCTAAATAATTCCATTTTTCTAATTTAGTGTCTCAATTGTAAGGATATTTGTAATTATGATAAAAAATTACCCAATACAAGGACTACTTTTGTTGATAAGCCCCAAGACCACAGTGTAAATTGTATATGGTAAAATCATATTCAATACTAATTTATAATGTGAATCATGTTAATAATATAATACTTATCATTCTATTATTTATGGGGAATTTCGTGTTTGATTTATAATGAATAATCACTACCAAATTGTGTTATTCATACTTTGGTGTGATTTCATTTGATTATCTTTCCCTATATGGATTATTGAATACTAAGATAAAATTTTATGTTCGGTCACTACAAAGATAGGCTGATGTTTAGAAAGAAAATGGTTTTGGTATAAGATAAGAGCTTATGCATTGAATAAAGTGTTTATAATATTTTGGAAGGGTTGTAAGGTTAAAATATTTTGGAAGGATTATATTAAACATCATATGATGTTTTTTATATTAAATTATTATATCAACATAAGTGAATTCAGGAATATTTTATAACTTATTATAACCATATTTTGTGTTAAAGACAAATGGAATGGCATATCATCTTATTTTGAAATCTCATGATCTGTTAGTGCTTCTATAATGAAAAATTCACCATAATTTCTTGGAATAATACATGAAGTGGAAGTTGATAAAGGAACATAAATATATGATATTATTCTAAAATAAAGTATGTAAATATCTTTTCTAAAATTATAAATAATAGGAATGTATCTTGAAATAAATGGTAGTCCTCTTATTATCATTTCTGATGACATCAATGATCTTTTTCAAGCTTATTTGGGTTATGTTTTTGATTTTCAACATTATCCTAACCATGTTCAATATCACCCTCCATCAGAACATGATAGTTATATTCCTCTCACTTGTCCATGTTTTCACTTTCCATATATTTTTTACTATGTGGAAACCTAGTTATGAGTTATAGTGGATAACTATTATGTATTAAACATTCTATTTTAAAAAAGATGTTCTATTATTCATTTATATTATTTGGGTTTCTATGAAAGAAATTTCAATTATTAATCCTCTAATAAACCATCCAAATGTCAAGGGAGAAATTCATTTTATGGGGGGTTATATGTAACACCATTAGAATCTGTGAAATATTTTTATTTCGAATTAATTTAATAATTATTATAATTTTCATTTCACACAATATTGAATATAAAATTTTTTATAAAAAAAATATTTCTGGAATGATTTATACACACCACTATTATATGATTTTGTTACGCACAACTTAGGATTAACATGCGATATAAACAACAAAATTCTTTGCTTGTGTTATAGATAACGTTGGGTTCCTTTGATTTCTTGTGTTACAAACAATAATGAGTTTTACCGAAGAATAATATATTAATAATGTATAATTATTTAACATAATAATATTTATAATATAAATTAAATTAGATGTTATTAATAATTTTAGTAAAAATTTTGAAAATAGTAGGTTTGAAATATGAATTTTTTGGATTCCAATTATTTAAATATTAAACATCATACAAATTGATTATAAATGAAGTAGTTTAATTTTTATGCACTGAGAATAGTGTTGTCATAATAAAATAAATTAAATCATATTAGTTAATGGTAATAATGAAATATATTTGTTATATATAAAATATAATATTTTTTATATTCATCCAGTAGATTTTACATGTATGAAATAAAGACAATCCAAATTTTAATCAATTTTTTTTTAAAAATGTTAATTTTCCTCCATTTAAAAGAGAATACATTATATATAATAATTTTTCCATATTAATATATTTAATATTTAAAATATATTTCTTCTATTAAAAATAAATATAAAAATTTACTTTTTTTATGATATTTTACTGATTAAATACATGTATTGGTGAATAGTAAAAATTACTACATTTTAATTGAAAACACCATTTTTCATCAAAATAATTTATAGTGTTAAATTATATTTTCGAATGGTTATAATGTATAATTAGATCAATTTACTATAAATTATTTTAATATAGTTATTTGGAATTAATTTTATAATTAATTTAGTTTCAAAAAAATTTCAATCTTATGTATGTTTTTACATTAATAACCCGCTTCCTCACCCCGTCTGTAAGATTATGTTTAAATTTATGATTTCAAAATTATGTGTTTTAAATATGGAAAATTGGATTTCATATTTTTAATATAATTTTCTTAATTATTTTAATAGGTTTATTTTATTTTTCAGAATTATGAATACTATATTTTGTTTTATTATTTATTATCATGGTAAAGGGTATCACGAGTAAATAATATTAAAAATAATATTATAATGAATATTAAATATACCTAAAAAATGACCTATTTATATTGTATGAATGTGTGTTTATCAAAATATCCCTTATAATTATTTTATGTCCACCTGGAGCCATAGGGAGGACTTTTAACAATTTTAAAGAATTATATTGAATAGAAATATAATTATGTCACACTTTTGTTTTCAATAGTTGAAATATAATTAATAAGGATTTATATATGGGATATGAATGTCAATAAATTCTATTTACAAATATAATTTTTTTATACATCTTGGTAGTTTTTTTATATTTTTGTTTAAAAAATAATTAAATTAAATGGTGAATCAATGATGATGCAATATCATTTTAATTAATGGAAGAGTCAAATAAATGATATTATAATATAAAAATAAATATAATTTGATATAATTAGTCTTATACATGAAATTTATTAATTCCTATCTAATATTAGGGATATGTTAAATGATCTTTTCGATTATATCATGTTTTTATGATATTTGTTATAAGTTAGGTAATGAATAGTGTAAATATTTAAATTATTTGTTTTTAAAAGAAATAAAATTTTATTAAATGCTATACATTTTAAAAAAAAACTTATATACCTCCATATAATCTTTATTTGTCCTAAAGTATCATATATGACACCTTGATGTTTCTTTTGGAATTTTATGGTAACTATACTATCCCATAATTGTAAAAACACTTGTTTTCACCGTAAGAGTTAAAGGGATTAATTAACAGTTAAAACCCAATAATAAGTGTAATAATAAGACATGGACATGTATGTAAGTTTTTGGTTGAAATTATTTATATATATAATCAACATATCTTATAATCAACTCATTTTGGAGATATTTGTAATCAAAAATTAATATCAACTAATTTTATATTTTAATAGATTCCAAGAGTTCCCCTTACACCTCTACTTATATTGTATTTACAAAAATAAAGCCCCAATATCAAAAAACATCTTCCCTAATCTTATAAAAAATTTATTCCCCTAATACCAAAATCCTTAAATTCGTTTTATAAGAAACCAATTGATTATTTTCAATTCAAATCAAAATGATATTCTAAAAGAGAAGGTACCATTCATCAACAACCATTTTTTTATTTATTAAATGAACTAAATAAATTATTATTATTTAGTGGTTATATAATAACCATAGTATGCTCAATATACTGTAATGTTTTTTAATGGTTAAACCCCCACTAACATGCTAATCCATCTAATGGGTAACAATCAAATTGTTCCTTTATATGACGAACTACCGCCTTACGAAATGATGTTGTTCCTTTATTCCTCTAACACCTTTCATAGAGAGTCATAATAAAGGAAAATAAATTTTTAAATGATATTTATGATATAATTATAAATATGTAATGATTATATTTTGTTTACATTTTTATGATCTAACATTTTTGGAAAATGTTAACATCGATCTTGTGTACGTTTGGCTCACCACCTCTATTACGCGATGTGATTCATTACCTATATTTCCTTGATGGTAATAAATGTAATTTTTTTGAGAATGTATATGGTTTATATGAAAAAAAAATGTATTCTTTAATGATAATATATCTTATAATTTCCTTTATTTTAACCTGAAAAAAAAAGAATCATCATGCATATATAAGTAAGACATATCGTCTCTATGAACGATGTATTCTATTTCATATATCTAGATTTTGTAGGTTATTGTAAATATTTATATATTTAATATATAAGATACATAATTAATTTTTTTCAATATTTAAATAATTTATACATTATTTAATTAATATTTTTAGGATTGAGATCTCAAAACACATATAGTAAACCCAGAAATTATTACCGAAATTGTTTCTTAAACATGGTTCTGTTAAATAAGGATTAATATAAAGTAATAAGTTAATAATATATGGTAATTAATATATTCATATGGTTATATTACATATTTATAATAGACTTTAATTTATTATAGATATGGTTTTTACGTGTCAAAATGAACTCAACTCTTAATGTAAGGGAACCTCATCTCACTTATTATTTCCGTGAGACACATTCCATATTCACCACTATCATGTTTAATGTGGTTTATATTCTAACCAATGACATGTTATATCATTAAATTATTTTATTTATGTATATTAAATTATTTAATTTATATTATAATTTTATGGGGTTCGTGGTTTCAATGTTATTCATGATGTAAGAGATTTATGTATCAGATTTATTTATATGGGATAGATTCCTTATACACCACTTTTGTCACCTATGTGGTGTATATACTACAAATCATTATATTTTACGAGTTGTATCCATAATATTATTTATTTTCATATTGATACAATTTTAATAATTTTATTAGGAATACAATTATACAGATAAAAATGTAGTGATTTTATAATTCACAATCTCATTAATATTTGGTTTTGTTATCTTAGAAGAATGTATTGGGGGAACTTTATCATCAATTTTCATATTTTCTAATTTTTTAATTATTTTTACTACTATCCTATGTATTTTTAAATTCATTTTAACCCATTTTTAGTTTTACAATGTGATTTGAAACTGATATTTTTTTTCAAATAATGTACCTTGTGACTTTTCTTGTAAAAGTATAAAAGAAATTATTTTTAACTTATACGCATGAATGGAATTTTCCACCATCACTACACCTCAATTCCTTGATGATTCCCTTATATGATTCAAAGGATATTTTAAAAATTATTTTTAAAAGTAAACATCATTTTAATAAATAAATGTTTTTTCATAGAATAATGGATAATTTCCCGACGCATTATTTTCACGTGATCTATAAAAATTATTTTCCATTTAAAATAACATTAAACATTGTTACCTATTTTTTATTATGTATATATTTCCATTTTACCATTATTAGTCTTTCTAAAAAGGTTTGTTTTAATTACCTTATGATAATTATGAAACTCATTTTGTTTCTAGGTCTTATGTTATGAATAAATGTGGTATATGAAACAAATTTAATTCTAGGGGTTTTGATATGGTGAATCATTTATTTTCTTATGGTACATTAATATATATGGTTTTTATTATGTGATAGTAGGGTCCTATATATCCCCCCCAATGTATATAGAAAATATTTATGTATCATGACATAATGAGGTTAATCAAGTCGATATGATTGATCCACTATGGGAAGATGGGTAAACTCGATCCACTCTAGGGATATTGTGAAACTAGATCAACTATGGAATAATGGGGAAAACTAATCCACAGTGGGAAGTAAGGGAAACATGATCCACTATAGTAATAGGGGAATATCGTTCCCTTATAAGAAATTTACTGTGAATGGGGACAGTTGTTTGCCTCTCCAAGAAGGTATAGTCTCCATACAGTGTCATGATATGTTTTAGAAATGTTTTTTGACTTATAAGAAATGATATCAATTGTTTATGTGTATTAAAAAGTTCCATTTCCTACTCATATGTTTTCATTTCATGGATTATATTATTTATATCATTATGATTCTTTTCTTATGAATTGCCAATATTATTTCATGATTCATGTTAACGGTCATTGAAACCCAGTGTATGGTTTTATATTTTCGTGATTATGTTATGATAACCTTCTTCACATGATTTTGTTAAAATTGCTCCATTGTTTACCATAACTGATCATAAGATATCACCCATTCTGTTGTTTTAATTTCCCTAGGACAGAAAGAATTTTTTTAAGAAGGGTTACTAAAGGTACTGTTATTTTTTTGAAATAATAACGATCATTCACTAGAATAGAAGTTAATGTTCCATGATTCCAAATAAAATAAACTAATATGGTATTTGGGAGACTTTTTTTGAAATATTTTATGTATTCTATAAAGTGATATAATGCAGATTTATGTCAATGCATGATCATTATAGTATCTACCTGATCATGTCATCCCATTAATTCTTGGAAAAACTGATATTAATCATGTGTGTTGGCGAGAGAGTATAGACTATTATATTATTTTTCATTGGAACATTTAGAATGACTTATCTAGATGGTTCCAGACAAAACTTTATACACGATTGACGAATTCAGTCAGGTATGTGTACATTCATATAGTTTTCTTCAAAACATTTCTAGCATGATTGTTTTGAAATTTCGAGATTAGTGTTCTAGAAATCATGGTGAATACACGCATGTTTCTATTCCTCCACATTCTATGCTTATTTATTTGAACGAAATTTATCTTTTTATTCCTCCAGGTGAGTCCCCTAGCTAGTTGAATTTAGTTGGGCTGGTGTATGTTCCAAATCACAGTATTCTAACGAATTGGGTTAGTATGATTCTATGGATGGGGAATATGTGTGAACAAGATTCCTATTAGCAGTTCACTGCCCCAAACAGGTCTTCTTGAATGCCATGTTTTGGATTACCTAGGTCATTATGTTGTAGATAGCACCCTCATCATGTTCGGGGTTCATAACCATGTGGTGTTGGAAGTGGGGATTGCATCTATGAGCTCATTGAAAGGACCCATTTATCATATGGATGAGGTAGTATGTGTTCACTTGTTCCAAATCCCTTATATAAGAGAGATGTTGATTGTAGAGTTATAAGGATAATATCCTGAAATTGTTGGAGACGGTGATAGGAGCATCACGCTTTTAGACCATGGGAAGACATAGTTTTGTATATCATTAGATCATTATGAAATGTAGGGCCTATCGTGATCCCTCAAGGGTTGATATTACACAATTCTTATGGTACTCCAATTTGAGTGTTTTCAAGACCCAAAATTTAAGATTCTTGGTAAGTGAGGGATTCCACTTCTTAGAGGAAGATATGACGTTAGCAATTTTTTAGATATTCATTGTTGTGTACCAGAATGAATCAATTGGATTGAAGGGAGTCTATAGTGTAAGTTACTAATATAAATAAACCAGAATTCATCATCTATGCAACATCTCATTTGATTGATAATAAAAATAATTTAATAATTTTTTAACCTCATACATTTTTAGTGAGAAAGGGGATTGAATTTTGGGTGACACTACCATCTTGGCTATGTATTCACATCTGGTTCATCATTTTTTATTCCCTATAAAAAGCTGTTTTTTTATTTATGACCAATTCCCAACGGGTCTATTTATGGAATTAGAAAAAACCACTATTTTTATATCCATGTGGTAACTTCTCTCCAAAACCTTGGGATCTTCTGGGAGTTTTTTCAAATGATACATTAGAACAAAAATTTTCAGATAGGATGGGAGGATAGGCGCAACGTACCCTTTGGTTGGGGGGTACAGTTTCTTACTAATGAAATGTCTTCTATATTTATGATATGTTCATGAATACATTATTTAATTATCCATTATTATATGGTTCACCCTACAATTAAAAATAAATTATTATTTTGTTAGAAAATTAAAATCATATGTATGTATATAAGGTTCTTCATCAATGTAGATATGTGTATATATCTTTGGTTCTCTATCAATGTTACCCATATATATACCAATAAGAGATTATTTTGTCATTATTATGTTGATTCTTGTATTCTATCCACACAGTGGGTCCCTCTGGATGGTATTTCCATCTAGCCATATGAGAGTTGTTTTGATGTTGGGATTAGATCCATTGATGGGTTTCTTATGTATTCTTTCTAAATAATAAAATAAAACATAGTTCATCTCCACTTAATAGGTCAAATCGTACCTTTCACAGTCTTATGATAAGAACCTAACTATACTGGTTAACTTCATGTATAATGGAACTAGAGGTGGAATGTTATTTATTCAAGGTTTTGTGTGGGGACTATGCCGAAGCGACCAAGCAAACCCAGAATGGATATGAATTTTTAGTTTTAATGTTCCCTTTTAGGAATGTAGCATAATGAAAATAGTCCATATTTATTGTGTTCTGTTTGAACATCAAGGAAGATTCATATGTATTCCATTTCAGTTCAAATTAACTCAAAAATATTTTGGTTTTGTAATGTCATAATGGAATATGACCCCCTGAGAGGATTAAGTTGGGGCTTATTCCAGTTATGAATTCATGGGTTATTGGATTGGAGGCCATTAAAAGGGGAATAACTCATGTATATTTGGGAGTTCTGATTAGGGATTACTACTTATTTTGATTCCCATATTGTTTAAATATATGTTGACAGTTACTCTATAGAATAATTCACATGCTAAATCAGTATGTTTTGGTTCGGGGAATACTCCCCATGAGGATTCACATGGATAGGTTCAATCAATGTCTTACTCCAGATATGAATACACATTGAAGTCATGCTTTAGGTTGGCATCTGACGTATCTTTATTATAGTAGGAATCAAAGTTATCATAGTCTGATAGTTCTAGGGGTCACACACTAGGGATTCTTTTCGGTGGGGGATCGTGTGTATATCATTGTTCCCATCATCCATTATGATCACATGAGTCATTCTAGATGTGTGAAAAATATGAAAAAATGTAATTTCTGAGAAAAAAAAATATTTTCTTCCATGATGCTAGATAAATGGCTTTGAGGAATCATTCATGCAGAGGAAATATGACCGATTGTTGGAGGAAGATTTTAATGAATGTTCTCTTCCAATACATGCATCAAATACTGTATATGTTGTGACTGTTCTTAGGCTCTTTGTCATAATGTGTGAATATGGGTCATGCTTGAATGAGATAAATATGTGTAATATGATCATTAGGTAAATCACATGATCTATGATCATTAGGTGGAAGAGGCCAAGGGTATTGTATTGTCAGAGGAGATTAAATTATTTCTCATACCCTCGTTGACCTGGTTGCTAAGGGGGAGAGGATGGGAAAGAGTGAAACCTCCTGAATAAAGGGCATGTGGATTAATTCATTTGTGATGAAAAAAAATTACCTGCACAGTAAGGGATGAGGATCTCATTTAACATTAAATATAAAAGAAACTATATTCCTTAGCCCACACATTTAACTATAGTCTTTTTTTAGTGATTAAAGTTGGAAAACAAGGTCATTTCCCTTTTATATAAATCTATGATCTCCCTGACAATGTCCCAGAGGTCGGGGTCACCATAACCGATGTAATGAAAATAAAAATACACCCACAGGACACAAACCACACGGTAGGAAAATAGAAATATACCACTAACCAAGGTAATGAAAATCCAAAGGAGAGACACACTAGTGTACCCCCACGTCATGGGTTTTATAGTATAAGTTCTTTTTTGGAGGTTCCAACATGGTCCTCATTAGACATGGGATCCCATGGAGGGGAATGCATTCCATTGTTGGCTTACTATAGAGCCCAATCATAGTCTGACATATGATAGAGTTTATGGTGAGATGAGAAAGGGTGTTATAGGTAAAACTAGGTGAGGTTATAGTTCATTGTGTGATGGAAAAGCTTTGAAATTACTCTTAGGTGGTACCTTTTGTTATGCATTTAATGGTGTCTACAGGTGTTCCTAGAAGTTGATAATGTAGTACCATGCTTATTGTTGGGGACCTCTCACAAGTGTTCATCCACCAAAGGGGAGAGGTTTCGTCGTACATGAGTTATGTTTTTATACCCATGGGTATATTAGGTTCGTGACACCCCCTTAATTATATATTATTAAGGGTTTTAATTGCTACTTGAATGTTTTTTGGATGGTATGGTTGAAGGTCTAGGGAAATCCTAACATCAAGAGGTATTCATGAATATATTTACATCCAAAATAAGTACCCCATTATCCAGTTTATTAGAAAATATGAGACCTTGGGTAATGGGATTTTTTTAGGGTTGTTTACAAGGGGTCCCGCTTAGGGGATATACTCATGGGATATGCTCATGTGTCCTGAAGGCTGCTGTGTAGGTTATTTACATAGGTCCAATTCATAGGATATCCACAAAGGGCCAATGTGAACGGTTGAAACATAGGTATGATTCACATAGATTATGTGCAGGCCTGAAGCACATGGAATTCTCATAGAGTTAATGTGAAAGTCCATCATATAGGATCATGTGTAGGTTCCCTGTTTGAATGGAATTTGTGGTGATTAAAATTATTTTACAAAACATTTTCCGAATCTAGAGAGAAATAACTTTGTATTTTATATTCATTTTGGCTCTCACGCTAGTTAAATCGATGATTTCAAAGAGATATACTCTTCCTTTTGTCAAAAATTCACAAAATGTTCTCTAAATAAACATATAAATCTAATTTTAATGCATTATAACCTTTTTTATCATTGATATTGAAAATAAATTACCTACTCCTAGGGGGTTATTTATACATATCCACAATATGGAGTAGTCTTTTGGAACATGGAAATCCAAACTGTACATTATTATGTCTTGGAGACACATATCCTCCCACACTAAACATTTTTTCTCTAAGTGAGGGACACATGGAGAATTTTTCCAAAATGTTAATGAACTCATTTTTTAGTGTGAATATTTGTGTCAATAATTAATTTTTATTATATATATAAGAAATGTTGGGGTCAACACCAAACATGGTACCCATTAACATTTCTTGAATTCATGGTCTAACAGTTTTTATAGATCACTCAAAAAATTTATTCTCATAGTTTGGATTTCATGAAAGACTATTAGGTATTTTTTTTCATGAAATTATATTAGAAATAAGGTATTATGGTTAAATATTTATCTTATAATATCTAAAAATCTATACATGATCAATAATGTGGGTTTAATGATCATATATAATGATCTATATCCATCCCTCTGGAACCAACTCTTTCACATTCCCTATACCTAAACAAGAAGCTGAGGATACAAACAAAGAAATTATACATGTTTTAATGTTATATGGAATGGAAAAAATTTCAACATGGATATGTAATCCAAAAAAACTATAATAATATGTTAATCCACTTCACCCCCTCTTAGTGTAGATAAATAGTCTGAAATGTTAACGTATCACCTGGAGGACGAGTCATCCAAATTTTAAACATCCCTTGGTTACCCAAGGTGTTTCATGAGGTGTGATGGTCACACACCCTACTCAGAACTACAACCCAAATCCATGACATCACTGGCTTCAGTTTATATAAGTCATCCCAAAAATCAGGACACAATGAAAGGTTAAACCCAAACATGATGAAATTTTTTCATGAATTTATCTTGGTTTCCGTCCAACCTTACACCCATCATGGCCCATGGAATATCTCAAAGTGAATTCCTTACCCCCATGGGCTAGAAACCAGTTCCAGAGAATCATGCATAACATGTGGGAACGAATTATCCCATAGGAATCAGCCATTGACCTAACATAATAATTGAACATTACAACATCATAATCAATATCCTCATCAAAATTCATAACTAACATATGTTAAAAAATTTACATTTTTAATCAAAAACCAAAATACCTTAAACAGGGAGGGAAACCAACTACGAAACTGATCATCCACATAAATTTGAGTCCACAACCCATGCCACCAACACCAACATCTTCTTAATGAGGTATGACTAACAATTAAATTTACCATCACTACCAAGGAAAAAAGATCCATTTCCTGGTCGAAAATAAACATGTTCTGTACATACTTGAGTGTGTGTGTGTAGGCTATGAGACAATTCCCATTAGTATACCTGAAAAATATATTATTTGATATAACATTATATTAAAAATCATCATGAAGGTTTTTATAAAAGAATGAATAAATTTTAAAGATATTTTCATTGAAATAAAATTGAAAAAAAATACCACCACAAAATGAATGGAATATATAACATCACCTGAGAAACATGTAACATATCGAAGGTTCTAGGGATACTTGTATCCTTAGACCCCTATATTGTGGGGACAAAATAATACCAAAACCCACCAATTCTTCCTAAACTATCCATTACTGGGTAGTAACATTCCACAATCCACTAGTATCAAATCAGCATCTTACGTCAATTATTCATTTTTTAATCAATAAAGATATCTGAAACAGGGAATGAATCTATCAATCCACCTTGTATACTAGAAATAATTTTACATCCTAGGTACTGAAGATTCTACAGTCCTTAATTAAATTCCTTATTTCACATGAACCACCTCTCTCCAAAATATTTATAATATTAGAAACATGTATGATAAATATCCACATTCACATAAAAAATCAACCTTTTTCCTTAACCAATGTTAAAATAATGTGAAATCATTACATTTAAAACCTACACAATCTTTATAACTCATTTAAAAAACATATAAATCATACTAAAATAATTCAACAATATTAATCTTGGAACAACCTACACATCACATGGTGAATCCATAGACCCATGGAAATAACAAACCAACAAATAAGGAATCATAATAATGGAAAAAATATCACATTCATAATTATTTTACCCAAAGGAACAATATTCAACCCATGTTCTTTTGAAAAATTGGACAGATAAGAGATATCCTACGAGTTAAGGAATATAAGATCATGAAGAAAGTGGAAAATAGGAAATGAGAGGTTCACCCATTGATTTTAGTAATATAAAAGGCCATAAACCACAAGTTGTTGAGGTCTATGAGGTCCACATGGTGTGGGATGGAACAGAAATGGAAAAGAATAAAAAAGGATAAATTAGGGATGTGAGGATAAAATTCATATATTCTTGTTTAGGAATTCTGAAATTCATAATAATCATGCAGGATGTATAGTTAGATCACGTGGTATGTAAGACCTTGAACTAACCATGTGGACCAATATCCAATGGTAAAAGAGTATACATGATTTTTTGTGGATGGTGAATGACGAAGTAGTTTGTCATACTCCTCAAAAAGGACCACTAACTTGGGATAATAGTTAACACTTGTGCATGTATGCGAGGATGTGCATCTTAGAGAGTGACACTATCTAGGGAAAACAACTTCCTCTAGAGTGGTGCATGGTTTCAAATAACTATTCTCCAAATATATGACACCTTATAGCATAACAAAATAAACATTTGTTTCCACAATTAAACTAGAAAAATCCATTTGTTAAATGTTACATAAAAAAATAAATAATTGCATAAAACCCCATGGATTTGAGAGTTATAATATATATTGGTCCTCATGTATCTAAATTATTGAGATTTTTTTCAATTCTAAATCTAAATGGGATTAATTATATTTATATATTGGGTATTTTATTTTAATTAAATATTAACAATAATTACAGAATAGTCAATATAGCTGGGGAATAAGTTATTTTATTGGAATCTAGCAATTCATGTTTTTATAGAATCAAAAATGATTCTAAATCACAAAATTTGCTTTATTTACACTACATCGATGGTGAATTTATCTCGAAGAGTTACTATTTGTCCAGAATGGTTTATTAAATCTTCGAGTACTAATATAACCCGATATCATAAGAGGAAAATGAAATTATTTAGATCAATAATTTTACCATATAATTTAGTGCTTTCTCGGGTATATTTGGATTGATATATCATTATTTTCACACTAACGTATATAATTATTAATTATAGGTAAACTAATATTACAAAAAAATATAATTATCATCAATATTTATAATATCATTACATAATTAATTTATCAAGGTAGTGTAAAGTTTTTTTAGGTTCCTATAAATAATAATGTTGTGATTCCTTTAGTCAAATCATCAAATATATAAAAAATATAATATTCACATAAGATTATTATATATAATACAATTTTAAGAATTAATTATATATATATATATTTTTATTGATATATTAATCCTAGTTTTATTTTTTATGTTTTAATTATTAGGAATAAATAATATATCTATGTTCCTATATTATCAGTCATTCACATGTGTTCCAATTTGAAATGCTAATTGTGTGATAAAAAAATTCCATATATAATAATATAATTTATCCATGTCTAGTTATAATAATGTAATGGAATTTATTACATTGTTATATTATAATATTCATGATAAGGTGTTCATATAAAAAAACAACCTTCAATGACATAGTGTATGTATTTTTATATAAAATAAATTTCATTTTAATAACACATCAAAAGTCAGAATTTTATTTAATTAGTATAAATTTTGATTAAACATCAAATAAACCCCAAGTAAAATCATTTAACAAAGTGAAATACATGTAAACAATAATATTTTAAAATTTATCATATTAACGGATGAATTTGATATAATTGTAGTGTTAATGGGTAGGATTTTTTTAATGTAACATTGATTTTTATAACTTATATTGTATTTATCGTACTATATGACCAGAATCACATATGATAAATTGTTTGGGAAAGACAAAGGAAATTCATTTTTATTCAAATTTATGTTACTTTTGATTCACTCTTATACAAAAATTATGGAAATGATTCATATTAATCATTCATTACTATAATATAATAAGTGATAATGGTTAATTTTATCTATCTAAAATTTGTATTTTTCATGATTTTTTTATATATTTAATGTCATATGAATATGGGTTGTATGATTTTCTATATGATGTATACTGTATTATCTTATAAAAATTATTGTATGGTGATCTGCATGTATGATATAAATATTTTTATAACCCCATTATGCATGTCGAATAATGTTTTTTTCATGAAATAATTATTTTATTTTGGTTTTGTATCATGAATTCATAATCATTTCAAACTCTATAAAATCTCATATGGTAATATAAAATTATAACAAAATAATTAATTATTTTTCTATAAACTTTTTATCTATAATTTCTATTATATTAAATGATATCTTAAACAAAAGAGTTTGAATATGGTTTCACGTGTTTTTATTAAAATACAATAAATTATATTTATATATTTTAAAAATAAGAGATTGAATGTGATGTGCAAAAAATAAATGTCCAAGAATATGAATTTTATAATTAATATTTAATTACCTATTATTTTTATTTTCATATAATTAAATTATAATGACATCGTTCCAATCATTATTGAATTAATTATAAAATAGTATATTGGTTTAAATATTAGATTATTATATAGAATAAATATTCAACATTCTCAATTAATAAGTTAAGAATTAACTATTTGATAAAGGATTTAGTTATTTCTGATAGTGAATTGTAAAGATTTATAATGAAATCAATAAATAAAAAATAGTCAACCATATGTTAGTAAAATAATACCCCTCTAATTTAACCTATAATTGTAATTCTAAATTTATAAAAAATAATTAATAATTCTCAATGGAAGTTAGATAATGAATTATAATATGTCATGAAGATTCCCAATCATCTATTTCCATTATAATTATGTGAAATTATTCCATGAATATGAGGGAATTCATATAATATATTGTCATATTCTGAGTCAAAATTTATATTTTAATAACCTTTTATAATTAATAAGTGTTCTTCATCAAGTGAAAATTTTAATAAGAATCCAAAATTTAATATTATATATTTTTCATTTTCAAAAGTTTTTCATTTATATTAATAATTTTTTGGATAATCATAGAATAATGTATACATATTTTTATTTTAATCAAAAAAGAACTTAAAAAACAATATTTAATGTATTGACGGTTACATGCTTTTATGATAAAATCTATCGAGACAATTTTAATACCATGAGAGTGTTATTTTTTAAAACACATTATCCACGATAGATTAATTGGTAACAACCCATCACATTCATCACACCAATATATTAAGGAAAATGTCAATAGTTATTATTGTTTTTATTCTTTCCAAAGAGACATTTCTAGATGCTTGGAATGGTCGGGATATATTCATACATTTCAACATGGAAACATTGGGTGTCCTTTTCACCATCCAATTGATGATGGGGGAAATATTTATTCCAATTGTAGCATGAGTTGTTATATTATCTCACTGAGGTAGTTTTTTTTTCATATTCTAGGTCTCCCTAATGAATTTAATACATCCTTATAAACCTATTATTGACAGGAATATTGTATAAATTGATTAGTTAAATTAGATAATGCCATTGGAATTTAATGAAATTGCATATACAGGGATGATAGTTTTGGGTTTATTGGTTTTTATTATTTCTCCCTCATGTTAGGTAATAAATATATTATAATAGTATCATATAAGACTGATGGGACTTTTCCTTTTATGATGGATAGGTGATAGAACTCAATATTTTGAAGTTAGGCTAGAAGGATATCATGGAATATAGTATAGTGAGGAAACTCATGGAATATTGTTCAATTGGTATAATGATTATTTAGTGTCCAGTGCAGACACTCATGATTCATAGCATAGTGTGGACACTGATTGTATAACTTCCAGTTGGGTCATTAAAGTTTTATTGTATTATGAGGACATTATATAGACTAAAACCTCCTAGGTATGTATTATAATATTATTTCTAATTTAAAAATTAATTATTATTTATTGGATAGAGTATCTAAAATAAGATATGGGTTTTCATAAGGTATATATTTTTACTCATGTAGCTGTACAAAAAAACATGTTGGAATATAAATAAAACCCCACATAGTTTTAGTTGCATAGATTAATTCTATTTGACAAAAGATGTCCATATATTTTGACATCATTTTTTAATGCCTAATATGTTATGAATAGAGTGGTAAAATGATATTTATTAGAGACTATGTATTGGGATACATGAATAATGATTGTAAGAATCAATGATAAATGTTGGGCTTACATAAATATTAATATTCCCATGTCTAGAATTGAGGGTCGATATATGGACTTCTTTTATTCATTTCATGAATTTGGAGTTTTCATAATTGAATCTTTTAATATAGAGAAAAATTACACATGGGAAATCACCCTCATGGAAGATATTCTTATGAAGATGTAAAATATGGGATATTATAATGAACTACCACATAATATTTATAGTCTTAGATCCATTCTTATAAAAAGAATTTTATAATATTTTGAAATTTTATTTCTAAGGAGTGGGTATTGAATGATATAGAATTAACATTACTCCAATTCATTAAAGTTATTTAATGATATAATTTAAATAAAATTTCTCACATTTAAGAGTCTGTGGATGTTCTCTAATTGGGATTACAAGAGGTTTAGAATATGAAATTATCTAATTTCGGTTTCCAAGAATACATAAACATCTTGAATTAATATCCTAAATTGTTCATTGAGTAATATATTATAATTTCCCATCCATAAAAAATTACATAATATTGAATTATATAAATAATTCACATAAATCATCCTTACAAATTTAGAGTTTTAGAGATTTATGTCATAACATATACATAACAACATTAATTTATCAAGTAGTGACTTCTGCATAGTATCCATTTTTTTAATAAAATATAAAACTCTGGAAAAAACCAAGTCTATTTCTTTGTTTTTGACAGCATGACTTTTCCATGATCCCAACCTTGACCCTATTCATCTTTATGTCCTATGAAAAACAATTCCAAAAACATGGGATGAGCCGAAAAAGACAAATAAGGGTTATAAAATAATGAATGAAAAATTTAGTCCCTAAAAAATTAGTTTTTCACATTCCTCTTGAAATCAAATGATTTATGAATAACACACAAAACAATTTATTGGTAGCTTCTTTCATACATAACAGACTTACGTTGTATCTTACCCAACTACGTCGGGAGTCACATTTGGAATAATCATCATAAAATATTCCCAAATTCTATTAGGAGATTCATTAATGTTTTTCACTATCACATTACCCAATTCACTGGAGAGCTATCTCGGGTTCACCCGCCCTCATTTTTTCACGGAACCACCCGTATACATAAACAATTCCCAAGAATCATGAAATATTCAAAACTCATAAAACATACATAAGGGAAAGAAAATATGTCCACCTTTCAATCACAAAATATAATTTTAATATATCGACAGAACCAATATATTATAAAAACAATTTTCATTAAAAAAATTCATAAAAGAGAATATGGTATTTATTTTCCATTTAAAAACATTAAGGCACATTAATGAAGACAGAAAAATAACGCTCGTGGAAGTTAAAAGTACATTGTCACCATGTATGTAAAATAAGAAACATTTAATTTTTCATTTTTCTTAATATATAGAGGAAAAATATTCCCTTTCAGTGAAATTAAATGCCATATGGGTCAATACACCATATAAAATAATGCCAGGTATAAATAAAAATATGATTCAATGAAAGATTATTGAGATGAAGTCCCATAAAAAGGTCATTTTGTAAATAAAATATATTTGTTATGTGTATTCACTATAAGTAAACATAAATAATTTAAAAATACATGATAGAAATTTAAAATTTGTTTCTCACATAATCAAAAAACAATATAAACAAGAAAGAGAATATCAACATAAAGAATGGAAACTAGGTTATGATGATTCCTTACCTCATGTCCAACATGACTCGTTTGTTCATTAATCACATGAATAATAAAATAAAGTTAATTTATAATTTCATAAGAACATTTTCATGTTTATTATTGTTTTTATATCGCCTATTTCTATCTTATAGTCATTATGTAATCAATTATGTTAATAACTGTGGTTTGGTCGATATTTGGTACTTGAGTAAAAAATGATCGTCAAATAATTACATGTTGTTTATGTGGTAAAAGTTACATTATATCTAGAATTATATTAATGATTGAGATATCATATATATCATATATATCCAATATATATTTGTATTTATAAGAGTATATATCATTTGAAGGTAATAAAGGAAATGCACAGTTCGTGGAGACGGTAAGCCGTACATACGAATGAACGCTACTTTTATTTTTATTTCATATTTAATAGAAATGAAAACATGATGATGCATATTTATATTATAATTAAAGTATATTATTATATATTTTTATTTATTTACTCCATCGTTTATACATTTCACCTATGGAATGAATGAGCCATATCACTTTAACTGGCGGTAGTCTGCACTTTCTCAAATGAAATTATCGTGTTTACACACTATGGAAACCATAATGGTATTCTATAAATGAAAAATAAATGAATTATAGAGACAATATAAATATAATATATATCAAATATAAATAAATTTACATAATAATAGACACCATGATATGAGTTTGAGATATTTGAACAATCATCGTTTCGCGAGACATTAGTTCGTTGTCCACAGAAAGAGTATGATTTTATCTATTAGATAGAGTTTTAGAGATTTTTAGTTTAAATAATTATCATTAATACTAAAAATTATATTTTTTATACTAGTTTATTTAAAAATAAAGGAATAATGAGTTTTTAGGGTGTTGGATAAGTAAAATAAAATAATAGAACATAAGAGAAGATGTTACCTTTAAATTGGGTATCTCCAATTGGATGAAACAAAAAGGCTTATTTAAACAACATTTTGCCTTGAGGAAGGGTTCTAGTAAGAAAATATTGATTTAGGGAGCTTAATTTTCAGGAGTTTGGAAGAGAACTACTGATTGATAGGAGTGAGTAATGATTTAGAGGCGATGGCTTTTTATATGGAGGAGGAGGGGTTCTTTATGAATGTTTGAAAAACTTATTTTATTATATAATTATTTTTGGGTTATAAAGGTTCATAAAATATTAAAATAGAAGATAAGGTATATATAAGTCTAAATGTAATCATCCAATTGTAATTAGACATGTTTTGGATATTCTTATTAAATTTTATAATCTCATTTATTTAAATCATTCATTGATAACGTAATCACTACATCATAATTGTGTCATAAATAATTTTATTTATTTGATTTATAAAAAATTATATATAAAATACCATGATTTATGAAATCTTTTTATATTTCAAATGAATATTTATTTTATAAGATATAACTTATATAACTCCCTATAAAAATTTATTTACTAAAAGATATATGTTTATGTAAATTTTTTCTTTACATTTTATTAATTAATATAAAGTGTCATTATCACTCCAATGTGGATCCATTGGGTCATAAAATCGGCCTAAGGATGACCATGGTCAGGCATGTACCAACTAATAGTTTTAGGAAACATGTTACAATAATTTAATATTGTTAAAATAATAGTTTTTTATACATATTTACAAGATTTACCCTTCAACCATGGTCAATAAAATATCTACCGAAGCAAATATAAATAATGTCTAAAAATAAAAGTTTCATATTTAAATAATTTTTACCTCCCTAAATCATAATATTTATTCCATTTTCCAAATTCTAAACATAGTAGTGGTAGAAATTTATTTAAAATTAATTCTCATTGTCCTGAAAAAAAGCGTGTTTTTAAGAAAAAAAATAACTATCAAGAGATTGGAAATTGTTTATGTCCAATTTAAAAGTGAAATTAACTCCAATGACAAATAGTGGGTTAAATGTTAAAAATATAATCTAATTTGACTTTAAATACAATTAAAAAGATAATAAATCTATATAGATAAATAATAATAAAAATCTGTTTTGAATTAAAATACAATATTTTTCATTATTTCATTAAAAAATGATCGTTTTTATAAAAATACCAAAATTTCATACAATGTAAATTTTAATGCCCAGATTCTATATAATAATATTATATTATCCAATAGAACATATAAATGTTTGAAAAACTAAATTTAAAAATGTTTCTCCATCAAAATCCATTAAATATACCTTTTAAAGAATATTAGAGTGTTTATGGAAAAAATTGGACTCATTCATATTTTAAGCTTCTAAATTATATAGATAAATATAAAAAAATCTAGAAAAAATGTAAAATAATATTGTTGTTATTATTGTTAAATCCTACTAATACAACGAATATTATTTAACTACAATTTATAATATTATTACATTATTATTTTTCAGTATGACTCATCCTTGTGTGCAACATGAGATTTTTGAGAAACCAATTGTTGCATTTTGGGTATGCCATGAACATAGAATCTCGTTTAAAATAAAATTAATATATGATTAATAATTAAGAACATTTCATATTCATTATTTACCGTGTATGTTACAACCTTTTCTCTTTTGTAAATAACATACTCTCAATTTTATTCACATATCAAATAAATTGGTGTATTTATCCCTCATAAAATTCTAAAATTCCCTTGTTACCTATTCAACCATACTGGTTTTCCACCAAACCATTACCTGATTAATTACCTTATTCTGTGACACTATCTTTTTTCAGTCAAAAATCTTGACTATTAGTTCCTCATATTAGAGATTCTCTTCTAACTGTACTACCTCTAGACTAAAAACATGAGATGGATCCATCAAATACTTTCTCAAAATTGAAACCTAAAAACATTGTTTAAATGTGATAAACATAGTGGTAAAGAAACTTTGTATGTAACTAATTCAACCTTCTCCAATATTTCATAGGGTCCAGTGAACCTTGGACTCAACTTCCCATCTTACCGAATTTAATGACATTTTTCCTGGGAGAAACATTAGAAATACATGATCACCTACCTGAATTGGAATATCATTCCTCCAGTTATCTGCATAATGTTTCTACCAACTCTAAGTTGTTCTAATGTTCTTCTGAATCAAAATAACCTTTTCATCCATCTCATATTTCAATTATGGTCCCATCAACTACTTTTCACATACCATATACCAAAAAACTACAGTTCAACAACGCTTTCCATTCAATGACTCAAATGGAGCTGTCAGTATACTTGAATGAAAACTGTTATTATAGGAAAATTCCACCAATGAAATATATTGGTCCCAACATCCCTGGTAATCCATTAAACAATCACATAGGATATCCTCAAAGGTCTAATTTTTCATTCTTTCTACCCATATGATTGAGGATGGGAAGTTGTACCAAAATTTAATTCAGTACTCAATTAATTCTGAATGACTTTCCAAAAGTTGGAAGTAAATATGGGATAATGATCAGATACAATGGATAGGGGAACTCCATGTTACTTGAATATCTCTTTAACACTCATCCCAGAATGTGGATATACAATAAAAGTATATATAATAATAAGGAAATGAGAAAATTTATTCAATCAGTCAACAATAACCAATATTGCATTAATACCCTATGATGTGTCCAATAATCCCTCGACGAAGTCCATGGATATATTTTCTCAATTTCAATCAGTCGTTAGTAAAGGCTGAAGCAACCCTTTTGGTAACATCTGCTCTTCATTAACTTGTTGAAATGTAAGACACTTCCCAGTAATGTCAATAATATCTCTTTTCATTCCATCCCACCAGAAATACTCCCGAAGATCTCTATAAATCATAATACTTTCAGGATGAACTGAAAATAGGGAACTATGAGCTTGAAATAACAACTCTATCTATAGCTGTGAATCCCAATGCACACAAAATCTATTTGAAAATCTCAAAATACATTCATTATAGATATAACAGGGTTTATGGTTGAGGTTGAGCTGAATTATACTCTTGTTGAAAAGGTGAAGCTTTCAACTGATGATGATATAATTGAGTTGATGATAGTTTATGAAAAAATGATTAAATTTTCCGAAAACATAAATGTTATTGGTCATGACTTTTCATCTTGAATACATGATGTAATTTTCAACTTATGCACATTACGTGGTCATAATGTGAATAACTATCTCAAGAAGATAAAAAGTACCTATGCTATAAAAACTGACCCACAGTTGTTGTATACGGTTATCAGATCTTATGTTGGAGTATGGAAGATCCAGATACTGTTGCTAATCCAATATTGAATGAGACACAAGATGTTGCACAAAATGAGGCACCTAATGTTGACAAAAAGGTTGACTGCCCAGACTAACCCAAGGTATAGGCCCCCTCTGCTTATTACAAGAAGGAATCTTCGGTTGAAATTTGTATGGAAGAGGAAAATGTCAATCATGTTGTGGCTCCTAGCAATAGAATATAGAATGTTTATTAAGAAGAAGCATAACTTCAGGAAAATATGGTATCCTCAGTGAATCTAAAAGGTAAACAAACCTTAGATTCAACTCCACAATCATCTCTAAGACTTTTCATTTTGATTCAAAGTCATTTTTTTATAGTGAAGTCTTTCAGGTTGTTTCAGAAAAGAAAACACTCTCCCCTGTTGTTTCTCCAATAGTGGTTGAGCTGCCTATTAGTGAAGAATTGAAGATGTTAGTCACAAAAGCTGTTTCTCCTGAAAAATGCAAGGAAAAAACAAAGGACATCATGGATTCTGAGAACACTAAGGATGAGACAATTTATGGAAGACTGCAAGAGTTATCGAGTAGAGAATGTGCTAGTAGAGGGTGATAGAGAGGTCAGGGTTATCAGCATTGAAGAGCGGAGATGAATGAAATTAGAGATGAAGAATGAAGGATATCCGAGAGACTGCTGAAAAAGATAAGAATATAGTTTCTTTTGTTTTTTATTTTCTTTTTTTCCCATTTCTGATCCCCTTGGTTACTATATTTTAATTTCATTTAATAAAAGAGTCCTAGCCTCCTAATTTTTTTAAGAAAATAAAAATAAAAATCATTATCGAAGTTAAATTATTGAAATATACCATTCTGAACCAAATATACTTTTTTCTATAACTCACAGTCTTCCTTCTGCACATTCTTAATTCTATCTTATAAATATAAATTCATTGACACCTGAAACAAAACAAAGGAATTTCCTACACCAACATATTCTATTCAAAATTTCATAAAATTATTAATATAATGATCCTACTCCAAACATAATATGGTTAATGTAACATTACAATTTCAACTAAAAGCATCAGCCACATTGTTTGATTTTCCTAGATAGAAATGAATCAATCCATCATAATACTTTATTAATTATAGTCATATACCCTATCTCATATTCAATTAATTATATGTGAATATGCACTTCAAATTATTGTGGTCAGTATATATTTCAAATTTTACACCATAAAAATGACTCCTCAAAATTTTTAAATCCAAAATAACATATTCTAATTCCAAATCATCTGTTGGGTATTTTTACTCATGAGGTTTCAACTGACATGAATCTTAAGAAATTTTCTGACCATTATACATTAGGAAACAACCATGTCCTTAAACGAAGCATTACTGTAGATAATAAACTCACCATCTCTGGAAGTCATTTTGAAAACAAGAGCATTCACCGATCTTCTTTTCAATTCTTGAAAAAAATTATAACATTATTTTTTCCCAATGATCTTACTAATTTTTTTTGAGTTAACATATTAATTTTTCTAGATAAATATGAAAACATTTCAACATCCTCCAATAATAACCTTCCAATCCATGAAAACTATGGATCACAGTGATATTTGTGGGTCTTGGCCACTCTTCGACAACATTTATTTTAGCAAGATAAACTATTATTCCATTTTTTGAAGCAATGTAACCAGAGAATGAAATTTCTTGTAACCAAAAATCGTAGTTTCTGAATTTACCATACAGTTTCTTTTCTTTTGATGATTTCAAGACAACCTATAAAAGAATATAATGTTCCGCTCTAATTTTGGAATAAACCCAAATACCATCAATAATCCCAACCTCCCTTTATTACCTAATATAACTGATACATCACTAAAAAACCTGTTCTATTCTGATTTTTACCATCTCAGTATTCTTATTTGAAAGGTATTTTCCCTTTATATGCATTCCCATCTCATCTTCCTTGTTTCCTCTATATAAAAGCATTATGAAAACTATAATATCATAGGCAAATCAACATTGTAATCTCTAAATTATATATAATTTCAATATTACCAAAACTTAATTTATGGATATTAATATAACAATACCCTAACCTCTAAACTTGTCTAAACTGACCTCTAATACCAACTATAATGACCCGACCATTAACATATCACTATTTAGAATTATTTTAATAATTCACATCGAGGATATATTCAAGTATATAGATTTACTGAATTAGGTAATAACATTTACTTAATAACATGAATATTACATGTAGAAACTTTTAAAAATTTCAATTTTTCATAAAATAAAAAAAACATTAAAAAAGAGCATGTCTACTTCAATGTATTAAACAGCAAGAAATTTCCTTGATCCCCACCTTGACCTTATTTTCCCTTAAGTACTTGTTTCCTCACGGATTTCGGGTATGACCTCGTTGATTTGAGATTCAAACGTTCCGATCGGTTTCTAGCGGGTTTGTTCGTAGAACCGGAAACATCCAATGATTCCACATCCGTTTGGAACTACTTTCCAAAGTTAGGCGCTCATTAGCTTGTGGACTGATGAGGCTTAGGAATTTTCATTGGTCGAGAGGATGGGAGGTCGGACTCATCACACCTTTTTGAGGGGAATTATTGTCTACTCCGGGACTCTCTTTATAGATTTAAGTTATGTTCGTGAATCCTTATTACATTACCGAGTATAAAATCTGCTTTCCTTTAGTTTTAACAATCAATGATTAAATATCCAAGAAATTTAGAGAATCTTTTATATGTATTCGAGGTTCCTCATCAATAGAGAATCATCTATATCGGTTTAGTGATTCTTGGTCAATGGTATCCTTCAAAACATTTATATAAAAGTCTCTTGGTCATTATGATGACCATGCTGGTTTTAAAGCCACTCAGTGGGGCACTTGAAGTTTATCGTCATTTAGAAGGACATAGATTATTTCAAAGTTGGGATCGAACCCAAAAAATGGGCTACCTACGTATCCTTTGTTTTGGAAAAGGAATCATAACCCATGTAGTTCGAGTAATGGAGTATGATGTTTATGATTGATTGCTCAAAGAATAATTTCATAATTACTTTTACACTCTAAGCTCACGTGAGTCATGCTCGGTGTGAGAAACAAGTGGTATTGGTAAAAATTAGATAATTGTGCCATGAAAGATGAAATCATAAGAATTTGTTTGGGGCTTATGTATGTATGACTGCCCAGATAGATGAAGGTTTAGGATTTACTTTTAGGGAGAAAATCCAGGAACAGGGTCCATAAAGGTATATGTGCTTTAAGGAGATTTGAATACTCTAATCTTGGGGCTTGCTCCTAAGGAGGATTCCCAAGTTAGGAGGGGACTTATGATTGGGTTTTACTCCTGAAAAGGAAACCCAAATCAAGAGTAAATTAGGAATGGTTAAGAGAAATTTAAGGGGGCTTAGGGTTTACTCCTGAAAAAGGAAACCCAAGATTATGATTGGGACTTACTCCTAAAAAGGAGGCCCAGGTTAGGGGACTTGGGGCATACTCCTGAAAAGGAAGCCCAAGATTATGACTGAGTCTTATTCATGAAAAGGAGACCCAGGTTAGGGATTAAGGTTTGGGGCTTACTCCTGAGCAGGATGCCCAAATTTGAGGTTGGGGCTTACTCCTAAGAAGGATTCCCATAATTATGATTGGGGCTTAATCCTGAGGAGGATGCCCAAGTTAAAGTATTATGATTGGGGCTTACACCTGAGGAGGATGCCCAAGTTTAAGGAATTAAGGTTTGGGGCTTACTCCTGAGGAGGATGCCCATAACTTGAGATTGGGGCTTACTCCTGAAGAGGATGCCCAAGTTTGGGAACTTTAAGAATTTGGGGCTTACTCCTGAAGAAGATACCCATATTAAATGATTTATAACTGGGGATTATTCCTAAAAAAGGAGACCCAAGTTAAGGATTCTATCATCTTAAAGGATGAGGTTGAATGAATGAACTCTCCATATTTAGTGACATAAGGATATTTAAATCACTAGGTTTTGAGAGATATTCCACAGAATTCCTTTCAGATAAGGAAGTAAAATCAAGAAATCATGCCATAAATGGCTTTGAAGAGTGTCTTGAAGACTGAATATTGAAAAGGAAAGGTGTAATGGCTTAAGAGGGGTAAAAAGGGAAAGATAGGCACCCAAAAAGGTATGGGCGCGCAAGTCTTGAAAGGCGCGCAAGTATTGCGGCGGCGCACAAGTATTGGTCACGCAAGTATACCTGCACGACATGTGGGGTACCTTCACGATTTTCAACCAGTATTAGAATACATGAGCGACTCCTTTTAATCACTTTAGAATCCTCTTGAGTTTCTTCCAGAAAAGGGACGCGCAAGTTATATTGAAGGAAATAAGTCGGCGTTCAAGTGTTGATAAGTTTCAACACTTAGGCCTTCCTTCTTCTCTTTAGATCTTCCATTCTAGGTAAGAAATTACCTTAGAAGTGTTCCGGAAGCTTTGAGAAGTGACTTGGGCGTCGGGAGCTTCAATCCGAGTTTCTGAAAAAATATCCTCCCAAATGGGGGGCCCACAGGGTCTATTTATAGGCAAAAGAAGACCCCGGGCGGTTACCGGGCGGTTACCACATTAGGTCGCGCAAGTCACTTGCACGACCATAAGGCGTCGCGCAAGTAGACTTGAACGACCACTAGGCGGCGCGCAAGTGTACTTCCGCGACTGTGAGGGAACTTGCGCGACCTATGGGCAATGTTCTCCTTGTTCATCCCTTTGTCGATTTTTGATGTTTCTTCAAAGGATGAATCACTTTGGACTAAGGTATTTCCCTTTTTTCATTCGTTAGACTCTGTGACGGAAAGGAGCGTCAACAAAAGTCCCCCCTCAGAGTTGGATCCGGAGAGAAAAGAGGATTTGACTCTGAGGTGAAAAGAAAAAACAAGAAATCTGGCAGTTTAAAGTCATCCATGTCGGACATAAAGGGGCTAATGATTAAGGTCGAAATAGCTTTGACCAAAATGGATTAAAATTTATTCAATTCCTTGACAATTTATCTGAAAACATATTACCATACTCAAGTATGAGGGAAAATATGTAAACTATGGCTTAAGAATATTTGAATCTGAGGAATGATATGAAAAAGATCTAAAAGGCATTAGAAGAAGTAGTTTCCAAGAATGAAGTTACTATTATTTAACAAAACCTGTTATGGGGTTGAAATATGCAGGGCCACCTAAGGGCATTGGCTGCATGGTTAAATAAATAGCATCTTTCGGCTGACAAGTCTGTTATGTGGACTATTTATGCAAGGCCACCTATGGGCACGTGCTGCATAGTCAGGCAAAAGAACTCCCAGAAATTTACTTTCCTAGTGCTAAAAGCCAGTGAAAGTTTATGGAGATTCAAATTTTCTGAAGTATAGAGTTTTTTGTATAAAAAGAGGTACTTGAATATGGAGAAGATATTTCGGAACAAGAATATCGAAGAACTGGATGAATATCACTCCTACGAAGGTCTGACCAAAACGTAGGAAAGAAGAATAAACCATAGACTTGAATACTTTCAGATCATGAAAAAGGATATGGGACAAATATGTTAAGGATGGCTATTTTTTGCAGATCCCTACATACTGTCTTTTAAGACAAATAAGGACAAAAGAGGCATTCTTCCCAAGAATGAAGTTTCTATTATTTAACAAATCCCGTTAGGGGGTTGAAATATGCAGGGCCACCTAAGGGCATTGGCTGCATGGTCAAATAAATAGCATCTATTAGATGACAAGTCTGTTATGTGGACTGTTTATGCAAGGCCACCTATGGGCACGTGCTGCATAGTCAGGCAAAAGAATTCTCAGAAGTTTGACATTTTTGTGACTAAAAGTCATGAAAAGGGTTATGAAGATCTGAAAATATTTAAGGTTAGGATTATAACACATAATGATGGGTATTTTCCAATGTATATAGAGATACATAGGTCAATGAAAACCATAATCATGTTGTGGCTGGGTCCTGAATTGAAACTTGGACTTCACTACGTATCTTATAAGAATGAGAATCAAGCCATACGTAGTTCTTGAAATGCAGTTTAACGTCGTGCATGACGAAATTATGAGAAATATTTGTTTAGGGTCATAGAATTCGGACCATAATAATGAATACACAGTGTGTGTTTTCATGAGGACTTTTCAGCTAAGGGACTGAAAGAGAAATTTGGGGTTAGGCCCAAAAGTCTTGGGGATGGATTTGAGGGATACTCGAACGTTCCTACGTATCCCATAAGGATTGGAATTAAACCCATGTAGTTCTAGAACTACCCTTTGTACAAATTTGGTTCGTACATTTGAAGGGTGAAAGGGGACTTTAGTGCAATGATGGTATAACCTAAGATAAAAAGTTTAGACATTACCATGTATGCATGTAGTCTTTTGGAATGAAACATGATCAAACAATATTGTAGTTTATTGTCGTACCGGACAAAAGTGTTGTATAGTTTAACGTCATATAACAAGGATGAAAGTGAATCAATGTAAAAAAATATTGATTCTAGGGGCGGTTTCACAAATCAAAATCATATGAGATGGTAGTGAACCGATGTGAAGAGATTGTTTTTGGGCTTGAACCCTGGGAGGTTGCCTACATACCCAGCCTGGAGGGCAAGGATAAAAGTCCGTGTAGTTCAATTAAAGAATGAATTAATGATCAAGTTGTTCTTGGGGACAATGATCTAATAAAAAATGTTGTTGGGACTTACACATGGTTAGTGGCCCAAAGGGGGTATTATGGTTGATGTTCGCTCTAAGCTCATGTGATTCATACTCGGTGTGAGAAACAAGAGGTAACAATAACCTTAACGATGCACAGTTTAATGTCATGTGAGACATATAAAGGTACTATGCAGTTTAAAGTCTTGCAGTTAGGACTATTGGTGCTGCACAGTTTTAGTGTCATGTAGCAGGGACAAAATATAGTTTAATGTCATGTAGGACTTATCAGGGACTTTCTGTACAGTTTAGCGTCATGTAGTTAGGACGATGGGGACAATACAGTTTAACGTCATATTGGACGAAAGGGGGATTGTGCAGTTTATTGTCATGCAGTAAGGAAAAAAGAGTGTACCATTTTAACGTCATGTCAGACGAAAGTGCGAATAGTTTAAGGTCATATGCATGGACCGTGAATGGTGCAGTTTAATTTCATACTGGACCTTTGAGATTATATAGTTTAACGTCTTTCCGGACATAAGGGACTTTTATACAGTTTATCGTCATGTAGTTAGGATGTCACAGTTTAACGTCTTGCTGGACATAAGGGATTTGCAAATAGTTTATGGTCATATACATGGACCAGGGATGATGCAGTTTAAGGTCATGCTGGACGGTTTAGGGAACTTTTTCACAGTTTAATGTCGTGTGGGACGAAGTTGTATTTTAAATTCATACTGGACCATTGCTGTATAGTTTGACATCATATAGCATGGACGAACTGGTGCTGTACAGTTTAAAGTCATGTAGCTAGGTCTAAGGTGAACCAATACGAGGATATCAGTTCTGGGGACTTTTTACAGTTTATCGTCATGCTGGACGATGAAAGTGCCACACAGTTTAATGTCATGTTTCTAGGACACAATATCGTTTAATGTCATCTCAGACAAATAAGGAACTTCTATATAGTTTAATATCATGTAGATAGGACATAATATAGTTTAGTGTCATGTAAGACAATATCATCAACCAATGTGATTGTTTTGGATCTGGGAACAATATTATGTGTTTATACAAAATATTTCATCAGAAATCTGGCATTATTTGGAGTCGTGATGTGTTCTCCATCCATTGAGATTAGAGAATACGCTCTATTGGAGTAGACCTTATGTATTGAATAAGTTCCGTCCCATTTTGTTTCAAGCTTGGGAGGCTTCTTTCCTGGTATCATTTGTGCTCTGAGAACCAATACCAATAATCCCAGAATGAATGAACTAAGACGAACTTTTTTGTTAAAAGCTCGTGCTATTCGATTCTGATAGATTTCCAAGTGGTGAAAAGTGCACAATCTTTTCTCATCTAACTATTCCAATTCATTCAACCGCTTTTGGGATTGGTCATCTGTAGATAACTGATCAAAAACGGCTATTCTGAGTGAGGGCAATTGAACTTCAATTGGAAAGACTGCTTCTGTTCCATATACCAATGAATATGGAGTTGACCGCGTTTCATTGCGAGTGGTAGTCCGATAAGCCCATAAAGCATGAAAGAGTTTATCAGGCCATGACCTCTTATCTTTATCCACCATCTTTTGCAGTATATTTGAAAGAGTCTTGTTGAAGGCTTCTATCTGGCCATTAGCCGCTGCATGATATCGAGATGAATGGTTGGACTTAATGTTGAATTCTTGATACAATTTCTTTACCTCAGAAGAACAGAAGTTGGTGTCGTTGTCCGTCAATATGGTATTATGGACACCAAATATAGTAATGATGTTAGACTTGATGAAGCTAACAATGCATTTAGAACTGACTTCTTTGAGAGGTACTGCCTCTGCCCATTTGGAAAAGAAATCAGTAGCAGGAAGAATGTACTTAAACTGCTTGGTCGTAGCTGAAGGGTAAGGTCCCACCACATCCATTCCCCATGTGGAAAATGGCCATGAGGATTTAGCTGTATGAAGCAACTCTGGAGGTTTATGAATGAAGTTGGCATATACTTGGCATGAATGACACTTCTTTGTAAAATTAACACAATCTTGTATCATTGAAGGCCAAAAGTATCCAAGCCTTCGAATTTGATCAGACAGTCTATGTCCAGACTGGTGGGCACCACAAACTCCTGCATGCACTTCTTTTATGACAGCCATTGTCTCTTCACCATCAATACATCTGAAGAGAACTCCATCAAAACCATGTTTGTAGAGAATTTTCTCGAGGTGGTTTGGGGTATCATAAAGAGTAAAATTGACCACACGTCGCCGAATTTGTTCTTTCTCGGCTCTATGAGGTGGAAGTGTTACATTTTGAAGGTATTCCCTGATATGTGACATCCATTCTGTAGTATGACCATACAGTTCAGGAATGGGACTAATTTCATTAATTTCCTCTGTTCTGACTTGAACATAAGGTGAAATTGCACGACAGTGGGTAATACAGATGGTTGTCTCGTCCCGATTTGGATCTGCCAAAGCTGTGGCTATATTAGCCAGTGCATCAGCTTGAGCATTTTGTGATCTTGGGACATAAGAAAATGTCGGTTCTGAAGGTAATTCCGATATTAACTCTCTGACGTAATCATACAAAGGGATTAATTCTTCTTTTCTGATGGCATAATCCCCATTGACTTGTTTGATTACCAGGTCTGAATCACATTTCGCAATTAAGTGATTCACTTGTGCTTGAAGTGCTAATTCCAAGCCTGTAATGAGAGCTTGGTATTCAGCTTCATTATTGGTACCACCTTCCCACAACAAAAATGAATAAGGTAACACTGCCTTATCTGGAGAAATGAGCACAATTCCTAAACCAACATTGTTGAATTTAGGATTTTCCATTTTCTTCCCTATTGGACTTCTAGAAGCACCATCAAAATACATTTCCCATGTTTTAGGACTCTCTTGAATAGAGAAAACTTCCTCATTAGGGAGTTCAATATCTGAATATGTGTCTTCTACTGAAGGATGTTCAGCCAGGAAATCAGCCAGAGCTTGGCCCTTAATTGACTTTTGAGACACATACTGAATGTCGAACTGCTGTAGAATAACCGCCCACCTTGCTAGACGTCCTGTAAGCATTGGACTACTAAAGATGAATTTGAGCGGAGTATTACGAGATACCAATTGGACCTCATGATGTTGCAGGTAGTGTCTCAGTTTTTGAACTGCAAAGATTAATGCTAGGCAGCACATTTCAATACTTGAATACCAGTTTTCTTCTTCAAGAATAGTTCTACTGAGATAGTAGAGACTATTTTCATTCCCAGCATCATTTTTTTGTGCGATAAAGGCACCCAATGATCGCTCTAAAGCTGTCACATAGAGGATAAGCGGTCTACCCTCAAAAGGTGGCATTAGTACTGGTGGACTCAAGAGGTTTTTTTGAGAACATCAAATGCTTCTTGACATTCTTAAGTCCACTGGTAAGTGACTCCTTTCTTCTATAATTTGGTAAAGGGTAAACTTTTGCCTTCCAAATTAGCGATGAAACGCCGAATATAGGCTAAGTGTCCTTGAAGTCCTCTTAATTCTTTCAAATTCTGAGGAGGTGACATACCAAGGATTGATTTAGTCTTCTCAGGATCGACTTCAATACCACGATGGCGTACAAAAAAGCCAAGGAATATTCCTTAGGTTACCCCAAAAGCACATTTTAAGGGGTTCATCTTCAAATTATGTTGTCGAAGCTTGTGGAATATGACTTCCAAATCAGCTAAGTGATTAGAACGTTGTTTGGATTTAACCACAAAATCATCTACATAGAATTCAACAATCTTCCCTAAAAGAGGTTTGAAGATACGATGCATGACGCGTTGATATGTTGCACCTGCATTCTTTAAACCAAAGGGCATCACCTGGTAACAAAACACACCTTGAGGAGATCTGAAGGCTGTATATTCCTCATCTTCTGGGGCCATTCGGATCTGATTATATCCGGAATATCCATCCATGAAAGGAAGTACTTCATATCCAGCCGTCACATCAATTAAGAGTTCTGTAATCGGAACCGGGAAATCCTCTTTAGGACAATACCGATTAAGATCTCTGAAATCGATGCAAACCTAATTTGTCCATTCTTCTTCTTTACAGGGACAATATTAGCCAACCTCTAGGGATATTGAACTTCTATGACAAAGTTGGATTTGATCAGCTTATCCACTTCAGCTTCAATTTTGGAAGCATAGGTTGGGTGTGTTCTTCTCGCGGATTGCTTAAAACTTCGATGTTATTTTGGTAAACCCAAATGATGAGTAGCAAAATCATGATCAAGCCCAGGAATTTCTGTATTATTCCATTCAAAAATATCTTTATTTTTCTTTAGAAAATAAGTATACATATCTTGATCTTCAAGGGTCATGGCCGCACTAATTAAAGTGGGGCGTGGATCTTTCTATGTACCCAGATTTACTTCTCTGAGTTCATCCACAGTGGTAGAGATACCCTCGTCAAATGCTGGAGGTGAATCTCTAAGATCTTCCTCTTCCTCTTCATCATGTGTTATTTCTTCCATTTCTACTTGCAAAGTAGATGAAAAAAGAAAATTCTCATGATCATAAGGGATGTCAAAATTTTCACATTTTGAAGAAGAAGCTTCCATTTCCGACCCTATTGATGATAAAGGGTCTTCTTTGGGAAATAAAGAGGAGATGATGGATTGAGAATCGACATCATTATTCACCTCTGGTGTTGCTATAACTTCTTCTGGCCTGATTTGCGAAGTATAGACTTGTTGGACTTCATCACCAATTATTCTTTCATCACTGCTTGGTAGGTTACCAATTTATCCCATGTTGTCTGGCTCGATCGCCGTAATTGACATTATGGATATTTCCATAAGAGTATTTTGATTTGGGTCTATTTTGTCAATTTGACTGATAGGTAACACAAAATCTGTACTCACATGTGAAAATTGATTTATTGGAATTTTCTCCAAACCATATGGAGCATTAACTTTGGTAATTTCCTTCATTGTAGATTTTTCTATTCCTTTCATGTGATAAAATTCCACCTCAATGTATTGAGAGTCACATGTCTTGATCGGGGCTTTATCACCATACAATGTTCCAACTTGACCATTGAAACAGTATTTGAGACATTGATGGTATGATGAAGGAATAGCTGCATGCTGATGTAGCCAGGGTCTTCCAAGAATGATATTTAAAGCTGAGTCTTGATCAACAATCATGAAATCCGAATTGGATACAAGATCTCCAAACTGAGTTCTGAGTGTAACTTCTCCCAGTGGTTCTTGTTAATTTTTATCATATCCTTGTAACATCATGGTAGAAGGAGATAAATCAGATTCCATGAGGCCCAATCGACGAAGTGTACGAATGGGCATGAGGTTGACTCCTGAACCATTTTCAATGAAAGCTCTTCGAACATCTACACCATTGACTTTTCCAAATAAGTACAAAGGTTTTTTGTGCCCATGCACAACATCATCTTCATCTTTATCAGTAAAAGATATCACTACATGGCATTCTGCAGGATTATTCTCTATGTGATAGATTTCAACTGTAGCAATTTCTGCTTCAAACTCCTGAGGACTTGACAAAGCTTCGATGAGTGCTTCCCGAAGATCTTTTGACAGATTCAAAGCATCCAAAATTGATAACTTGGATGGTACTTGGGCCAAGTGTTTCAATATATCATACTTTTGATCTAGAGGTCTGTGTTTCCCAATAGGAATATGCGGTTTAGCAGGTACCTTGGAAGAAGATGCTTTGGAAGCTGATGCATCTAGTATTGAAGTTGGCAACATCCTTGGTTTTGGAAGATTAGACTGATTAGATCCATTTACTTGCTGATATAAAGAAGATGGAACCTTTAATCGGTCTTCCAAAATAATTGTGCCAAAACTGAGTTGGCCATTGGAAGAAGAACTTGCTTGTTCTTTTTGAGCTCGCTGAAGGGCTCTACCACGAGTTTCTGCTGCATATACAGTGCTAGCAGGGGAAAAATTAGAGTAGTGGCTTCGGAAAGATCCTTGTCTTCCCCTGTATCCTGAACCTCTAGAACCTCCTCGGATTCCCTTATTTGATACAGGGAATTCAGGCTCATCAAGACTGGAATATGGATCTGTTAATTTAATCATATTAACAGAACCAAAGATTAGCTCTTCATCTGATAAAGACTCTGCCTGGTTAGCTTGTTTAGGCTGTGCTGTTTGGTGGGACGGTGTCTGTGTCTTTGAAGTAGATGGCATGAAATCTGCCAGAGTCAAAGACAATTTAGGCTTTGATACATACTAATCTTCTCCTGATTCCTCTTTCTTCTTTGAATTGCGCTGCCCTTTTGAGGATTTATCTTTTGATGGAGGCTTTACAGCAGATTTTGTAGGAGGCACAATTGGATTCTTCAATTGTGTTCGCAAAATGGAATGGGTCCGATTGTTTGTCTTTCTGACCATCCAATCATCATATTTTTTCGCAGTTTTGCTTTTGACTTCCTGCCACTCGCCTCCTTCCTCTGGATATGTAGCAGTAATACACGCTACATGAGCTGAAGAACCCTTCAATTTGACTTGTCCCAAGTCGACCATCTTTTGCAGGAGGTCTTTAAAGACAAAACACTCCTTGATGGGATGCCCCAACATTTGATGAAAGGGACAGTAATTGGGACGGTCTTCATCTCCTTCCTTGTTTGGCCTCTTGGGAACTGGTAATTGAACCAAATTATTTTCCAGAGCTGAAATGAAGTAACCAGGAACTTGCTCACTTCGGAAAGAGTATGTTTTACTCTTAATATCCTCAAATTGTTTTTTTCGTTGATCTTTTTGATCATTTGGACGAAACAGCATTTGTTGTTGGCATTCAGGAGGTGGAGCCCTTCGAGAAGATGATGGTTTTGAAGTAGAAATAGGTACAGGTGCTTGTTTAAGCATAACTGTAGCAGTTTCCGCTTTACCCATTCTCCTTCCTGGAGCTGATGGAATTATACGGGATTTAACCTTAGCCTGTATAAGGGAATCTTCAATCTGTTGAGCGATTGAAGTAAGGTCTCGAAACCCTCCAGTGTATTTCACAGGGATCAATGGCGTGCGTAATTCGTCACGCAAATTTGCCACACAGATTGGCAAAAATTCCTCCTGAGGGAGTGCTAAACTCCGGGTATACGTTAATACCTTCCAAGGAGCAATGAAATCAGAGACTCTTTCATTATCCCTTTGTTTGCAGTTTGTAAGATCGAAAACTGTCGTTTTTTGCAAAGTTGAGCTAAACTGAAGAAGGAATTTTTGACGATGATCCTCCCATCCGATGACTGACCGGGATTGCAAGCTTGTATACCAGACAAATGCTGGCCCTTACAAGGTTCGCACGAAGCATATGAGTTTCACTGCTTCATGTTGCTCTGGAGTTCCCATCATAGGATCACAACAAGACACGTAATGCGTCAAATGTTGTTCAGGGTCGCCTGGTCCATTGAAAGTAGGGAAAATAGGGTTTCCAAAACAGGATGGAGGAAAAATTGAATCTACCCATTCAGGGTAATCCTTCTTTTCAGGTTGAACTTGCGCCCGTTTCCCTTCCATAGTTTCTAACCGAGATGTTAATGACTCAATAGTAGTTATTAACTTTTGAGAAACATCAGGTTGAACTTGGTTTTGGGTAGGTGCAATGAATGGAGCATGGACAGACGTGGTGGTTGGTGCTGCAACTGATGGTAGTGCTGCCAACCGTTGTTGTGTTTGACCCGTAGGATTAGACCTCTGAGGGTGTACTGATAAAGGAGGATATTCCTGATCCATATCAGTAGTTACAACAAATTCCTTCGGCTTTCGGACTTCAGAATTCTTAAGAAGAAGACTACTCCGAAGTAGTTCTGCATTCAACCTTCTTAATTATTTCATTTCTTCCTCCTGTTGTGCAAATCTTTGCTCTAATGAGAGCGATTGACCTCCTTGAGAGGAAGGGTGAGAAGTAACCTGATTCTTTCCTTTCCCCTTATTGGATCCTTTTCGGAGAGGGGGAAGTGGGTTACTTGAAGGAATACCCAGATTTTGGGTAAGCCTTTGATTACGTGTGCGCACACCTTCTTCATTTAGGTCTGTGTGAGCAACTTCTTGAGCAGGAACCTCTTCATCTGATCCCTCTTATTGAGCCTCATCTGGTGAATCAGCAGCAACATCATTGATGACATTAATGGATGCATATTGCAAGGAATCCTTTCTATCAGCATTTCTGTGATATTGTCTTCTTCCATGTCCATGATGAGACATGGAATTCCATTGACATGATCCCTCAGGAATTTCATGGAGAACCGTCACTTGGAGAGAATCTCTTGATAGCTTGGCTCTTCGTTCCTCTTGAGGATTATTCCCTAATCGAGAGAATACTGACTTTCTCTGAGGGAGGGATTGAGGATTTGAAAAAGTCCCCAGTCCGGTGGACTGGGGATGTACCTGCTGCTTCCGCTCAACTCCTCAAATCCCATTTGTTGACTCTGAGGGTTGGTTTAGAGATGTCCCCAGTCTAACAAGCTGGGGTGTCTCTTGACATGCTATGTCTGAGATCTTCTTAAAATCTCTCTTGATCTTACGAATCATAGTTCGGAAATTAGCTGGGTGCATTAACCTGTATCCACTTTTATCACCTGGTTCAACAGACCATTGGATGATTTCCGAAACTTCTGTCATTTGATGACTTGTTTGCTCCAGACGAGAGGCTTGTGCAATATTCTCGCCTGCTTTATGTAGGTGCAATTCAACAACTTGTTCTCTATATACTTGATTTTGAGAGGAACTAGTTGAAGCCTGTTCTTGATCATGCTTTTGGTTATGAACAAAGCCCATTGACTATGGCCGGCCATGGGCAATAACATTGCATGAGACCATTTTCGGCGGGCTTTGCTGACTGGAAAGCACTGTGAAATGTAGTGCTCCATGAACACCACATCCTCTGATATGAACATCAGATGGAGCATTGGCAATTAACTGACGCAATTTTCTTAGTGCGCCAAGGCATGAACGTTGAAGGGTTCTTTGTTGCTTTTCAGCCTTCGGATACCCAGAGACTGTTAGAGATGCCAAATCAATCTGGCGTTGTGACCCTTCTATTATCTTAATATGATTTTCATAATCACCGTAAGATAATACTTTCTTCTTCAATTGACAAAGAGTCTTCCATATGTTGAGACGAATATCATGGATTCCATCATCCGTCAACATCTTTGGAATGTCGTATTGGGAGTCATCCAAAGGCCAAAACATGAATGGTAATTCACCTTTTTCAAGTTTTTTCCTCATGTTCAACATTTCCTCATTATCATTAAATGAAGATTCTTCTACCTGTTTGGACCAGAGTTGGTGTTTCCTTGTTGCTTCATCGGATTCAACAAGATTGGTAGAGAGATCACTATTCATGCTGGAAGATGAATGACCCATGGATGGTTTGGAGAATAACCTGAACCTCAGTCTATCATCTGATGGAGAAAGAGTTTCACCTACCGATAGTAAAGCACCAGACATGACTGGTTTTACGTTTGCAAGTGCCTCGAGATAGGAGGGCTTTCTCGTCACTACATTGCCTTCTGATGAATTTTCGAGACAACTTGAATCACTACTACGGAGAGGACTTTCGCAGCGAATTTCATCACCATGGGGACGACCACCATAATGGGTTACAACAAAATATGAAATCTCTTTCTCCTTAGTCTTCTAACCACACAGAGGGTTCCTGAGGCTCTCATCTGAAGAGGAAACTTCATGATTGACCGAACTTTCATGAAGCAAGCCTTCATGAAGAAAGTGTCTGTTGAAGACCTTCAAAATTAATGTTCCCGTTATTGGGAACTGAGGGAGTAGAATCTTGATTTCTGACAGATAAATGTATGAGGGATTCAAGAACTCCAGCATCGAGCAAGGCTTGGTTACAGATTGGCCTTTGATCTCCTGACTGTGCTGGGTGGATCTTTTTCTTAGATGCCTTCTTACTCACTTTAGAAACCACTTGTTGACGAAAGTGGTTACTCTGAGCAGGTGTATGTGCCTGATTAGGAAAGATGGTCAGGTTAGGCTGACGATCTCCACTCAAATCAGGTGTATGTGCCTGACTTGGTTGTCCGTTTGATATGGGGGAGTATTCCCCATAACCCTCTTGGACTGGAACAGATGTGTCTGTATGTCCCGGAGTGAATCGTTGATGTGTCACTCCACTACTAGGGATAGATTTATGTGTCTATCCCTGAGATGATGCTGAAGCTGTTATGATATCCTGTCAAGCGTCCAGAATATGAGCAGGAATTTGCTTCTGCTCTTTCACCATTTACAAAATATGTTTTGTGACTTCAGCCGCCGGAACGGGGATATACGTCCATTCCGGGATTGGAGTAGGTGTATGTTCATGCTCTTGTCCTCCTTTTCCTGTCAGTGAATCCTGACAGTACTCAAGTGTGGAGGCAGAGAGTTGAGTCTGCCTTTTGTTTGTCGTCGGGGCTTTCCGACTGACTTCTCCATGCGCTACCAAGCGAGACTGTTGGTAGGCTTGATTAGTATTAGCAGGTGTATGTGCCTGCTGATTACACTTCGCCAAACGCGATTGACGAGATCCATCATATGTAGTCAGACGAGCCTGCTGACTAACTGGTGATTTATAAGCAGGTGTATGTTTCTGCCTATAGTACTCCGCCGGGATTGCCTGGCGGGATTGGCTTGATGCTGCCAGACAAGTTTGCTGGACAGCGGAATTAAAACGGGCAGGTGTGTATGCCTGCTCGTTATTTTCCACCATGTTAGGTTGGTAGACTTCTCCGGAGATGTCAGGGATGACAACCTGCCTATTGTTAACCGGATTCCGTCTCTGGTGGTTCATCTTTCCTGCTCGGGTTCGAGGAACCTGAGCTGAATGCCTTGAGTCGGTACCCTCATCATGTTGAGGGCGCACTACCGCACGAGTCTGGCGGCGATTGTTGACGGGAGTCCTTGAGAAGGACTCCTGTCTTTTTGAATTAAGGTCCTGCGGGACCTGCTCATTCACTTCCTCTGAGTAAGGGAGTGAATGGAAATTGTGTTCCGGGGATAACGACCCGAAACGGTTGGAGACGGTAGTCAGCACCGCCTGCTTCTTGATCGCTGGCCGCCGTTGTCCGGACGACCAGGTAGAGTTGTTAAATTGGAGGGCTTGACGAGCGGCCTCCATAGTTGGGATAGTACCGTTGCGATGGCACTCCTTAACCAGCGCATTAGAAACCCAGCGTTGAAGACGCTGAGTTGGTGATGTCATCCTCAGAGTGGACGACGTTCCAGCAGGAGTAGTAGCATTGGTTTTCACAGTAGCAGACCTCACAGTAGAGGTGTTCACAGCAGCAGTATTCACAGGGGTGAATTTAAGGAAATCCATTTTGCAGAAGTTCTTGAGAAAAGAGTGACTTTTCCATATAACAGACATAATCAAGATGAATTTGGCCACTGCATCTTTTGGATGAGCACATGTCAATGATTGCTTTGTTGGCCCAAGGGGCCTAACAAATAAGAATAATATCACTTTAACATTGTTAAAGATTCACGTCGAGTTCACCATTTTTTGTTTCTTCACGGATTTCGGGTATGACCTCGTTGATTTGAGATTCAAACATTCCGATCGGTTTCTAGCGTGTTAGTTCGTAGAACCGGAATCATCCAATGATTCCACATCTGTTTGGACCTACTTTCCAAAGGTAGGCGCTCATTAGCTTGTGGACTGATGAGGCTTAGGAATTTGCATTGGGCGAGAGGATAGGAGGTCAGACTCATCACACCTTTTTGAGGGGAATTATAGTCTACTCCGGGACTCTCTTTATAGATTTAAGTTATGTTCGTGAATCCTTATAACATTACCGAGTATAAAATGTGATTTCCTTTAGTTTTAACAATCAATGATTAAATATGAAAGAAATTTAGAGAATCTTTTATATGTATTCGAGGTTTTTTCATCAATAGAGAATCATCTATATCTGTTTAGAGATTCTTGGTCAATGGTATCCTTCAAAACATTTATATAAAATTCTCTTGGTCATTATGATGACCAGACTGGTTTTAAAGCCACTCAGTGGGGTACTTGAAGTTTATCGTCATTCAGAAGGAAAGGGATTATTTCAAAGTTTGGATCGAACCCAAAAAATGGGCTACCTACATATCCTTTTTTTGGAAAAGGAATCAGAACCCACGTAGTTCGAGTAATGGAGTATGATGTTTATGATTGATGGCTCAAAGAAGAATGTCATAATTACTTTTACACTCTAAGCTCACGTGAGTCATGCTCGGTGTGAGAAACAAGAGGTATTGGTAAAAATTAGACAATTGTGCCATGAAAGATGCAATCATAAGAATTTGTTTGGGGCTTATGTATGTATGACTGCCCAGATAGATGAAGGTTTAGGATTTACTTTTAGGGAGAAAATACAGGAACATGGTCCATAAAGGTATATGTGCTTTATGTATATTTGAATACTCTAATCTTGGGGCTTGCTCCTAAGGAGGATGACCATGTTAGGAGGGGACTTATGATTGGGTTTTACTCCTGAAAAGGAAACCCAAATCAAGAGTAAATTAGGACTGGTTAAGAGAAATTTAAGGGGGCTTGGGGTTTACTCTTGAAAAAGGAAACCCAAGATTATTACTGGGACTTACTCCTAAAAAGGAGGCCCAGGTTACGGGACTTGGGGCTTACTCCTGAAAAGGAAGCCCAATATTATGACTGAGTCTTATTCCTGAAAAGGAGACCCAGGTTAGGGATTAAGGTTTGGTGCTTACTCTTGAAGAGGATGCCCAAATTTGAGGTTAGGGCTTACTCCTAAGAAGGATGCCCATAATTATGATTGGGGCTTACTCCTGAGGAGGATGCCCAAGTTAAAGGATTATGATTGGGGCTTACTCCTGAGGAGGATGCCCAAGTTTAATGAATTAAGGTTTGGGGCTTACTCCTGAGGAGGATGCCCAGTACTTGAGATTGGGGCTTACTCCTGAAGAGGATGCCCAAGTTTGGGAACATTAAGAATTTGGGGCTTACTCCTTAGGAAGATGCCCATATTAAAGGATTTATAATTGGGGATTATTCCTAAAAAAGGAGACCCAAGTTAAGGATTCTCTCATCATAAAGGATGAGGTTGAATGAATGAACTCTCCATATTTAGTGACATAAGGATATTTAAATCACTAGGTTTTGAGAGATATTCCACAGAATTCCTTTCAGATAAGGAAGTCAAATCATGAAATCATGCCATAAATGGATTTGAATAGTGTCTTGAAGACTGAATCTTGAAAAGGAAAGGTGTAATGGCTTAAGAGGGGTAAAAAGGGCAAGATAGGCACCCAAAAAGGTAGGGGCGCGCAAGTCTTGAAAGGAACGCATGTATTGCGGCGGCGTGCAAGTATTGGTCGCACAAGTATACCTGCGCGACATGTGGGGTACTTGCGCGATTTTCAACCAGTATTAGAATACTTGAGCGAATCCTTTTAATCACTTTATAATCTTATTGAGGTTCTTCCAGAAAAGGGACACGCAAGTTATATTGAAGGAAATAAGTCGGCGTGCAAGTGTTGATATGTTTCAACACTTAGTCCTTCCTTCTTCTCTTTAGATATTCCGTTCTAGGTAAGAAATTACATTAGAAGTGTTCCGGATGCTTTGAGAAGTGACTTGGGCGTCGAGAGCTTCAATCCGAGTTTCTGAAAAAATATCCTCCCAAATGGGGGGCCCACAGGGTCTATTTATAGGCAAAAGAAGACCCCGGGCGGTTACCAGGCGGTTACCACTTTAGGTCGCGCAAGTCACTTGCACGACCATAAGGCGTCGCACAAGTAGACTTGCACGACCACTAGGCGGCGCACAAGTGTACTTGCGCGACCATGAGGGCACTTGTGCGACCTATGGGCAATTTTCTCCTTGTTCATCCCTTTGTCGATTTTTGATGTTTCTTCAAAGGATGAATCACTTTGGACTAAGGTATATCTCTTTTTTCATTCGTTAGACTCTGTGACGGAAAGGAGCGTCAATAGTACTGTAAAAAACATTTTAAAAAAACATGGGATGATCTTAAAATGCTCAATAAGGGCTATAAAATAATGAATGAAAACAATGGTCCATCAAATCATATTTTTTTAACATAACTGAAAAATTCATAATTAGTTTGAATAACACATATAAAAGATAAATATTAACGGTAACTTGTGGATCCATTACATACTTATGTTATAGGTTTACCAGCTATGCATGGTGCTACATTTGGAATACCCATCACAGTATATTCCCTAAATATGATAGTAGAAACATTAATGTTTACCTTTTTCATGTTAACTAATTCATTGGATTTCTATCTCGGGCTCCCTGCACTAGGATTTTCCTAGAACCACCCGTATACAAAAAAATGACCATGAACTATGACATATTCCTTACATATATAACAAAAATAACTGGATTTTAAAATTTCCACATTTCAATCACTAAATATCATTTCTATATATTAACATAACCAATCCATTATCAATACCAATTTCAATACCAAAATATGTAAATGATTATTTGGTATTTAATTTCCAATTAAATAATTACGACAAGTTAATGGAGCCCAAAATCAAATATCGTTTGCGGGGGTGGAAAATTCGTTGTCAAAACAAACGTTAAAAGAATCAACATTCCCTTTTAAATTTTTTAAAACTCATTGTAGAAACATTATTCCCATTGAATTAAATTAATAGTCAAAGGGGGTTATAGATAATATAAAATAAAGTCATTTATAAATCAAAATATGCCTCAATGAAAGGTGATTGAGACGAAGTCCCTTAAAAAAATATTTTGTAAATTAAATAGATCATTTATGTGTATTCACTATAAGTATACACATATAATGTATAAATGCATGATAATATATAAAAAATAAATTCTCACATAACCAAAGAACTACATATACAAGAAAGGGAACATCAAGAAAAACAAAAGAAATTTGGTTGAAAAGTTTTCTTACCTCAAGTCCGAATTGAATCGTTCTTTATTTAATGTCATGAATAATAAAAAAAAATTAATTTCTACTTGCGTAGAAACCATTTCATGTTTATTATTATTATTATTTCACTTATTTCTATTTTATAAACATTATGTAATCATTTAAGTTAATAATGGTCATTTTGTTGATATTTGGTACCTGAGCAAAAAATGGACTTCTTATTATTAAATGTTCTTTGTGTGGTAAAAAGTACATTATCTCCAAAATGATATTCATGATTTAAATGTAATATATATCGTATATATCTTATATATATATATATATATTTATAATAGTACATAACATTTGGAGGTATGAAATGAAATGGACCATTCATGGAGAATGTAAGGCATACATACGCATGAACGCTACTTCCATTTCAATTTAGTATTTAATGGAATGAAAACATAACGATAGATAGATATATTATAATTCATGTATAATATAATATATTTAATTTCAGTAACTCAATCCTTTATACGTTTTATATATGGTGTGAATGAGTCATATTACTTTGAGAGGCAGTAGTTCACACTTACTCAAATGAAATTATCATGTTAACCCATTATTGAAACAATAATAGTGTTTTATAAATGAAATATAGAGAAGTATAGAAATAATAGAAATATATTAGATATTCCAAATATAAATAAAGTTCCATCATAATGGATGCCATGATAGGCGGTTGAAGATAATTTTTCAATCATAATTTCGTGAGGTATTAGTTTGTCGTCTATAAAAACAGTTTGTTCGTATCCATTATATAGAGGTGTGTAAAAGTACAAGTAAAATTATAATCATAAAATATGTAGTATATTTAGGATAATTGTGTTGATATAAAAGAAATTAATAATGATTTTTTACTGTATTGGATATGTAAAATAAAAGAAAAAAACATAAGAGATTATTTTACCTTTAAATTGGGTATCTCCCTTTAGTTTGAACAAAAAGATTTACTCGAATTTACATCTACATAGAGGAAGGCTTATAGAAGATAGGGATGGATTTAGGAAGATAAATTTTATAGAGGCTAGATAAGACATGGGGCTTGAGAGGTCTGAGTAATGGTTTAGAGGTGATGGCTTTTTTATTAGGGGGAGGAGGGGCACTTTAGGAATATTTCAAAATATTATTTTATTTTAAAATTATTTTCTGTTTATAAAGGTCTAATAAATATTAAATTCCTATACTAGGTGTATATAAGTCAAAATAAAATTATTCAATAAGAATTAGAAAGGTTTTGGATGTATATTTTCCAAATTTTATACTCTCATATGTTTAAATCATTCATTAATATGGTAATCACTGCATCTTTGTTATGTCACAAATAATTTTATTTATTTGATTTATTAAAATAATAATAATACTACGATGATGTAGGAAATATTTTTACCTTTCAAATTAATATTTATGGTTGAAGAGATATCTCATATAACGACATGTAAAAATAAATTTACCAAATGATATATATTTATGTCATTTTTGTCATTAGATTAAATTAATTAATATAATGTGTCATTACCACTCTTATGTGGTTCCATGGGGTCCCATAATCTACCTGAGGATGCCCATGGTCGGACATGTATCATCAATTTTATTAGGATGCATTTTAATATAATTTAATAATTTTATAATAATATTTGTTTAACCTTATTTAATAGATTTACCCATAAACCATGGAAAATAAAATATTTACCGAAGTAAATATTAATAATATATAAAAATAAATGCTACCTATTTACACAATTTGACCCTCCTGATTCGAAATATGGATTCCAATTTTAAAAATTAAGATCACTGAAGTGGTTGAAATTAATTTAAAATAAAATCACGTTGTCAAAATATAAATCTGGTTTTGAAGATAAAATAATAATCAAAATATTAACACATGTTTATGTCCATTATCAAAGTGAAATTACATCCAAAGACAGAAATTTAATTAAATGGTAAAACTATAATATATTTACACATTAAAACCAATTACAATGTTAAAATAACCTTAGAAATAAATTATATTAAAAGGCATTTTTTGTTTACAATACAGTATTATTCACTACTTCATTATAAAATTATTAATTATCCGAAAAATAAAAAAAATTCGTCCAAGATAAATTTTGATTTCCTGATTCTAATAAAAAATATTATTTTTTCAAAAAGAAAAATTTAATGTTACAAAAAATAGAATTAAAAAGGGTTCCCCATCAAAATGTCGTAAATTTACTTTTTTAAAGAGTATTAGTGTGTATATGACTAAAATTGGATTCATTCACATTTTATAGATTTATCATTTAATTGATAAATATAAAAACATTTAACAAACATATATGATCATATTGTAGTTATTCATGTTCATTACCGCAAATACAGTGGCTACGTGTTAACTACCATTTAAAATAATATTATATTATGATTTTTCGGTATGAATCAACGTTGATTGCAACAAGATATTAAAAAGAAACCAGTTATTGCATGTCGGGTACTCCATCAAACATATTATCCCCTTGAAAGTAAAACTAATATTTAATTAATAAATTGGAAAATGTTATATACTTTATTTACGTGGGTTGTTTCATATATATAGGAATATAGGCTCATTGAAGAGATTTTGGTTAAGGATCATGAATATATAGCTTGTGAAATAATGGAGTCCAAGAATATAGGTTTACTATTATATATAAAATCCCAAAAGTCTATGGTATTATGAGAATCTCTTTTATTATCACAAATATCATTCATAAATCATCTTTCATCAATGATCTAACCATGGTATGTTTATTGCTATCAAAAAAATCCCATGAATTGCCACTCTAAATTGGTTCTGGAGGAATAAAAGACATTTGAATTATCTATAACATTTTTATGTTTTAATTTTTAATCCCCATTCACTAGCCACTTGGCTATACTAATGTTATCTAATGAAGTTATTAATACGGTTGAAGGGCCTAGTGGGGACCTCTAATTTTATTGGATAATATATTACACAAACTAGACATTAAATGGTTTTCTCAATATCAGTAGATGTTTTAAATGTATTCTATAGCTACTACAGTTACCACTTAATGGATGTAGTGGATGATAAGATATTCTGGATTTATTCATAATAATTTGTTTAAATAAAATTATTATATGATAGAAAATCAGGTCATGAAATATTTGAGCGACTATATGTTATCACAGAAACTTCCATGGAAGGGTTCCATGATAATGGAAAAAATATTGATCACAGATGACAATATCACTTATATAGTCTATGGGTTGAAAATATCACCATGGTATTTAATGGAAAATTTCTCAACTAAAGCTCCTTTTACGAGGGATCATAACATAATTATTCCCTACAACCTATGTATCACAAGATATATTTTCCAAAATGAGGATCAAACATCTTAATGATAACCTCTTAATTACTCCCAGAAATTCCAATCCATTATTTCATATATTTATTAATTATATAGTAATGTGTAAGGTTTATTCCCATGAAAGAACATTACAAAATACTATGTGGGAATTTATTTTTTTATGATTTATTGTGATGAGTTTCTTAATGTCCTTCATGGGATTGAAATACAAGAAATATTCTGAATATCATACTCCCATGCCAACCTCCATCAGGATAACATTATTAATAATATATTTAGTTGGTTAGAATATATAAATATTTTTCATCACCAGTATGAAGATATCAAGATAAGATTATGGGATCTCAAAAAGATGATATAAAACTCAAATATCATTGAAATTAATGATGTGTTTATAATAGAAAAAACTCTTATGAGACACATAATTTAACTATGTGGTTGTTAAGGAAATTCTATTGTAATAAAGTGAATAAACATATAGGGGATTGCGATTTATATTTGTAATACTATCAAATATTAATTTAGATATGTTCATTGACAATCTATGTTTGATAATTGTATAGAGGCCCAAACTACACCCTTCACATCATTTGGGTTGATATACTAGGACGTACGTGTTTATTTTAAATTAGGTGAGCTACATAGAGTTGTAATTCATTATAAATTAGAATATAAATTGAAATATATGATTAAAAATATTTTTCATATTCATTATTAATGGGTTTTTAGCATCTTTCATGGTCACCAATATGGGGGTGAGATTAGTAACCTTCACAAAGGTGTTCTGACTAGTATGAAATATATGAGAAATATAATTACACCTAATTTAGATAAGATATATTATCTACAAGTTGATTTAATCTTTATGAAAAAATTCCATATTCCATCACATGACCATTATCATTTTTTTATGAATGTGTCATAAAGTATATAAGAGGATATGAGTCACCAAACCATATAATCCATTCATAAATTTTCTTTCTATCATCAATATTTAATATTTTCCTATTTGACCCAATGTGTATTGATAATACAATGATGAAAAAACACATGTTTGTTTGAGACATTTACTTTTTTACCACCATTTCTAAGACCAAGATGACATTGGATGATACAAAGAATAATATTAAAGATAAGTCACTTCCAGTTTCCATTAAATTATATCCTTTTCTACTTGAATCAATAAAAACATTATCTATGAGTTATAAACCATATTTCAACTCATTATATAATTATACTACCGATAGTGGATCATTCCATGGGTATACACCATTGCATTTTGTGAGAAGTTCCTAAGGATCATCCAGAAGCTGAAGGGGATGCATAGTTGGTGGACATTTGTACTGCGATCAGATTACCAATAAATTATTCCCCAATATAATTTATATAATACTCCTAGTATAATAGCATAATAACATATCAATGGATAATACATTAGTTTCTATCATTATTGGTGTGAGAAAAAGAATTTGTTCGATGGTATTAGTCTAGAGGAACAGCCACCATCCTTGAACCTTCCAACCAACGTGGAATGATTCTATAGATGTTTTGGATTATAAAAAGTAACATATAATTCCTCTAACTCAACATCTATATAGAGACCCTCACTTTTCATACATTTACAATATGTAACTTATGAAGAATACATAAAACCATATACAGATAGATGCCCAAATACCTTACTAGACTAGTGCCTTAGGGAACATGGAAACATAAACACTTGTTCATAAATAAGCTACATCATCTCCAACTATTTTCATCATGAATATAACCCTTACTAGAGATATCAAATAAAATACATATCTTCCAAAACATAGGAAGGAAAAATCAAATGGTTTGAAATTAGATGCTCAATAAAGGGGAACAAAGGAGATACATATACATAATCATGATCATAAGCGTATGAGAACCATATCATAAAATTAGTAGATCAAAACATGCATATCAAAGATGATAAACATGAATCATGGAATAAATCATGGACATTATTAATACACTAATATAAAGGAAATGAAAAACATTATTCATGAAATAATATCATAAGACAAAAACATAGAATTGTGGATGACAGCTAATCATATATAATAATTTTTCTTGTATTCTATCCATTATTACTAATGTCATCATAGTGTATAATATCTTTTAATAAAACAAGATCACACCCTCTTCTAGCCCTGTATTATTGAACCGACTTCACGCCTCTTTCCAAAAGTGTAATACTGAACTGAATTTATTTCTCAATCCATCCATGTCTATATCAAAAGAAATAAATCTATACCCAATGAAATGGTGAGTGATATTGGTAATATGAATCTTATAATGAAATAATACATATATGTGTCACAAAATCATAAAACAACAGTATCTTAACAGATGATAATAAAGGGGTATCATAAAAATGTAGTCATTTCATAAGCTCTGGAAAAAGATAGAGGGTTCATAATATTTTCATCAAAAACATAACCATTGAAAATAAGTGCATTTTAAAATCATATAAATTGTGAAAGAGAAAAAGATGTCATAACCACCATTATATCAAAACATAATCCATTAAATAATTAATACGATTAGAACATATTCATTAATTTTTATAATTGAATGAATATGATCAAAAAATTTCACCTTGTATGGAAAATAACTTTGAACGATATAATGAATACTTTTCTTGTGGAAAATATACAAATTTGAACTATTCTCTATAAAACATAAAACCTTTTTGAAAGCCATTTCCTTTTAAACAATTTTTAATGCAATAAATAATTGATTTAATACATTTGGAAAACCTTTTTCCATGAATATTTATCAAATAATTTGGAAAACATGTTAAAGACCATTTTCCTTGAAATATTATAAAATAAGCATGAAAATAATTTGAAAAACAAATTCCTTGAAAAATAATAAAATAACATTTAAAAAATCATGTAAAACAATTTCCTTGCAAACATATAAAATAAGGTATGAAATATTTCAAATACATTTTCCATGAAGATATAAAAAATAGTTTTTAATATTTCTAAATCCATTTTTAAAAATATATTTAACGTAATATTATAAAATCAATAATAAATCTATGAAATCTTTTTTCCTTGAAAATTATATTAACGGATAATTTGAATCATTTTTTAAAATCATTTTTGAGAAATTGTTTTTAGTAATTGAATATATTTACAAATAAATGGAAACATACAATCATATTTCCTTAATAATTTTAAGTACCAATTAGTGAAAAAATTATTCAAATACATGGATATATTTTGAATAAATAGTGGATAATGAAAACCATGAGGATTCTGGGGAGATGATTCATAATATTTAATCAAATGAGAACATTCATTAAAAATCTAGAAATGAGATGAGATTGTAGTAATATCCTATTATCACTTTGTAATATGGGATCAAAATATAATGTAAGAAACATTAGTTATATTAAGTAGAAAATAAATTTAAAATAGAGAAATTCATTATATCACATGTAAAATGGAAGTATATACACACTGAAAATTATTTTTTTCTGTATAACAAAACATTAGTCACTTAGACAGAATATATCCATGTACAGTATACATATCACAAAAAAGAAATGGGTGATGAATAAATCATGTATCTCCTAAAAATAAAATGTGGTATGAAATCCCATTAACATATATCATGAATGTCATTGTACTAAGTAAATCATCATATATATTAAACATAAATTTTTTATAAATATATCAAAATACTATATATTAAAATATAATAACTTATATGGTTTAATTATGACTTCGTGTTACCTGCATGTTTATAATTATCTATTAAGGTTTCACTTTGGGTAATATTTGTTTTGTTTTTAAAACGTGTTTTAATTTTGTATATCTTTTTCTTTTATACATATATCATTATTTCTAAAATATAAAACATGATATAATGATATTTTTTAAAAAGGATTGTATAATGATGGATGATGTGGGGTTGGATTTCCACACATCCTCAAACAAAAATATCGTATTTACACCCAATAATAATTATAAAGATATGTGATAAAAACTGAATAAAGGGGATTAAATATATATTTAATTAAAATATAAAAAATATTAACATATTATTGATCATTGTTTCCAACATCAGAGTCTATAAAATAAAAATGAACATTCATTGTTTAGTGAGTTAGTATTTCTCTAAACACATAAACAATATGTTTGTTACCCATTATATGGATTTATGTGTAAGTGTAGGTAGAAAACTTATCCTAAAAACATCATAGTATATTTATGATATTGTTGTTGTTATACAAGAGTGGAATAAGAATATATTAGGTATTGTAAAATGAACATAATTGAGAGGAGTTTGAGAGAATTTTTTACCTATTTATTGTTGTTGGCACCAAAATATTGGACAAAAAGAACGAAGAAAAACAAGCCTTGTGCCCTACCTCGCGAAGCCCCGATGTGAATCCCCCCACACATCGTGGCCACCGAGAAGAAAATGAGGCGGTACTGCTCTACGAACGCCTTTAACATCTCGAACCCTCCGCGAAGCCCCAGAGGCGCTAACCCTCTACGAACTCCCTGACGTTTGCGAACCCACCGCAGAGTAGAAGAGGCGGTACCACTCGACAAATCCGGTTGACGTTTGAAACCTTCCGCAAAGCCACTGAATCCCCATTCATGTCGTGTGAGCTCTACTTCATGGCGCCCCATGCCGATAAATAAAAATCCCCCCCTGAGCTCTCTGGACTGACATTCTGTCCTTACGGCTTCTCAACTCCCAAATCGCAAAGCACCCTTCACTCTAGGAATCATGAGCTCCGCGATGTATTTTTGCTTCGTGAGACGCCACCTTCTTGTATCTTTTTGAGCCCCTCTTCCTATAGGTATTCCCTTAGTGAAGACTTAGGGCATACGTTATGGAAGGGGATCCCCAAGGGTACTTGAGCAGTTGTAGAGCATTTATGCTTTGCGAAACACCAACCCTGTGCACGTGATCCACATGCCAAGGGTGGGTCACTATACTTCACGAAGCGCACTACTACACGGCACCTTGCTTCGCAAGGAACCTCTGTGTTGCGAGGCAGTGCTCCACGAACACCATTACACTTCGCGATGCTCCTTCCACTCGCACCTATGCCCCATTCTAAGGCCAAGGAACTCCACTTCGCGAAGCACACCCCTTCACAAGTGCCCTCCACTACGGAAAGCAATAGAGCTCCACAAGTCTCCTGCTTGTAGACCCCTTTCTTGGAAATTACTATTCCTGTGTGACCCTCCAGGTTTGCACGATATCATTTCAAAGTCTCCTGGCCGACACAACCCGTATCGTTGCTTCGCCTAATGATTCCTCTCATAGTCATGCTAATATCTATTGCTTCTTCGCAGAGCCATGCTAACGTGGACCCCTCGATGGTTTGCTCTATGACCCCCTACTACACGGCCTTGCCGATGCCTTCCCTCCCACAAGGAGTAGAGGGTAGCAATCATGTAATCCCTAGGGGTGTGGAGTAAACCCACCTCATCCGAGCGGCAGATCGTTAAACTACAAAGCACCTCATCCTTAACTCATGACGTGAAACTGTGACCCATCCTCATGCCTCGGGCACAAGGTCCCCCCCAGCTTAGACATTCTATATTCCACCTGGTCCCCATAGGGGATGATATCCTCTTTATGGGAGTGGATTTTGTCCACGGGGATGGGATTCCACCTTGGTGTAATCCCCCAAGCTCCTCTTGCATAAGGTATCACCCATGCAACTCCAAACATCCTCACCGCTAGGGCCAACAAGGGGAGTGATAGGGAATGAGGAACCTCCTTTCTTCGGTCCCAAATCCCTCTCCCTTGGAGATTTGTCGCACATTGGGCCTCCATCCTGGAGTAATTCCCAACAACATGGGCTGCCTAACGTGTAATCCCCTCTTTGCTTATCACAAACGCATGCTTCATGATGTGACAATAAGGTCCCTACTGCCTCTTATTTCTCACACCGAGCATGACTCACGTGGGCTTAGAGTAGGCATCATCCATGACAATGCCCTCATCCAACATGATATTATGCTGTATTCCCTCATCTAGCATGACGTTAAACTATATTCCCTCATGCAGCATTATGTTATACTGTATTCCCTCGTCCATCATGACATTTAACAGAACACCAGAACTATGAGGACTTTGATCCATGTCAAGGCATGGTACGTTGGAAGCCCCACAAGGTTTAAGCCCACCACCAATGAACCCCCTGGTTCACCTCCACATCATTTCGTCAACTAAAACAACACCCGAACTACAAGGACTTTGATCCATGTCAAGGAATGGAACGTAAGAAGCCTCCCTGAGGTTCAAGCCACATTACCCATCGGACCAAGGTCTTTCTTCACGTCAGTTCACCGACACCCAAATTCATATCCGAACTATGGGGACTTTGATCCATGTCAAGGCATGGTATGTAGGAAGCCTCCCTAAGGGTCAAGCCCAAAAATCATTGGCCCCGACCGTCTCCATGTCGGTGTTTCAAGCCCCCATTTTTACCAGAACTATGTGGTATTTCATCCATGTCAAGGCATGGTATGTAGGAAGCCATCACGAGCTTCAATCCCGCCGTCCAATTGGACCAAGTTCCTTTTTCACGTCGGTTCTCTGACAGGCCCACATCCTACATGATGTTAAACTGCATCATAATCTAGAAGTAATCCATTGTGACCCCACCATCCATTTGTTCTGACACCCCCTTCATGTCAGTTCTGAAGACCCTTCCCGAACTACGTGGACTTTGATCCATGCCAAGGCATGGTACGTAGGAAGCCTCATGAGGTTCAAGCCCACCACCCATTGGACCAAGGTCCTTCTTCACGCCGGTTCTTCGGCGTCCAACCCAAACTATGTTGTCTTTGATCCATGCTAATTCATGGTACGTAGGAAGCCTCACATGGTTCAATCCCACCACCTTATCATTCTGACCTCATTCAGATCAGTTCTCCCACCACCTTGGGTGGCCTATAGTGTAAGCCCCACATATTCATTCGGAACTCCGTGGACATTTATTCCCTGCCACATGGATATGTAGGAAGTCTCTTCGAGACTCAGTCCAAACACCACCATCATCTCCACGATGACTCCATATCATTCCCCCCTCCACTTCACGTAGTTTTCTATCATCCATCCTGATCCTTACACGGACCGCCACATCCCGGTGAGATCATGCCACCCCATTCTACTCCACTGCATTTGCGAAGCCACCCACCGGCTGGCTCCCGATATTGGTGTTCCCTCAAGAGGGGTTCCTCAATCTGATCCACTCATGCTAGGGTTCTGATTAGGCCGATCTGTCTCTGTTATATGTTAAACTTGCAACATACCCTGTGTCAAACATGGGAAGCTGAGGAAATCAACAGATACATGTCTATTGAATAAGATTCCTTGCACTCGATGTGGGATGCTCCGGGATTCTGCGCCCTCGAGAAGCCCTATAATAAGGGACAATAGACATAGACACTAATTCCTCATCGTTCGGACATGTTAACGATGCCTCGATGTGACTACTCACCCAACTGAAGGTTTTTGCCCTGACCGGACCCCTTGGAATGTACTGACATAAGCAGGGTAATTAACCGGCTTCCATGGAAACATGGCACTGGGATGAGTTTCACGAACAACATATTAAATCTATGAGGGAGCCCCAGACTAGTTGACGAGTTCTGAGGAGAAATCCACGGAAGGAGGAACCAACATCCCATCATCCTGTTTCGATCAAGGAGAAGACGTCCCTGAATAAGGAATGGATGTTGCCCGCCTTTGGAATGTGGTAACGCGGGGAGAAAAAGCCACGCATGTCTCACCCGAAGAAGAAGTATGCACGCACACCGACAAAAGTGTTGGACACAGAAATCGTGAATCTAACATGAATCACTTCTCCTCAATGTGGTGATTAGTAGCACTTGAGACATCAGTAGATTTATGTGTCACCAGATCCAGATATTTGGTGACAGGTCCCTCCAAGAAAATAGGGGGCCTGACGTGAAAATCTCCATGATTTGGGGTAGTATAACATGGGGTATTCCATTCTGCAACGTTTTTCAGCGTGGATACCTCATACCGTCTAAGGAATATGGAATGGAGTTGGGGCACTGGTTGTTGATTTATTTTCCTCACAGTGCTGACGAGTCAATATCCATGCTTCTCAGGAATTAGGTTGCTGCTACATGGACATGATCACTACCCACCCGCCGACGCAGGGGCAGGGGGAATACCAGCACAACTGCTCTGTGTGGATTTACTACTGCCACAACGGCGTCTGCATCCACGAGCATGGGGAACCCACACCCCCTCTCCCACTTAGAAGTCATCCAATGAAGGGTGATTAACGACCTCATACACCATTACGAGGAGGAGGGCATAATCCCAACTTGGGATCTAGCCCGCCTGGACCTGGTGGCATCCAGGCCTCATCGTCAATACCACCCTCGAGGGCCACACAGGGAGCCCCTGCTCCCCACTGCAACATTCAACCGTTTCGGGAGCGTGTCCCTAGAACGCCTTGACAACTCCCTTTCTTATGTTGATAAGGTGGGTGATGTCCAGCTCAGCCCAGTGAGAGTCTCGATCCAAGGACTCCAAGAAATGTCCCCCACCTGGCCACGTCAGCGCCGCTGTCCAACCATTATAGAGAAGCAGGTAGGCTCTACCCGTACACCACCCCGCCAGTTTGCCTGACCCGACACCCGCGTTGGGCCCATGCTGAGGACGCCTGCCAAGGGGAATCAATGTTGACAGCTACTGTGGCCTGATCCACGGCCGACGCATATCACAAATTCCCTAAACACGCTGAGCAGGGTCACTCCTATACACAACCGGGATTGAGGCCCCAACCGCCCCATGGGTAGGCTGGGTTGACTCTCCGGGTCGCAGGCCTGAGTGGTGTTCACCGCGAACCAACCTACTGTGATGTCACCCCATACGGGGGTCCTCCCCATTACACTACTCCACAGAGTGTGGGCCTTCCCCGCTCTGAAACACATCATGGAGGTATGCCATGTGCATCCCCCAACCCGAATTAAGACATGCCCCACGGCAGTGACACTCGGTGTCAAATCCTCTACCGTTCCCACCACACTATGTATAGAGTCCCTCCTCATGCCCCCGACCGTCGATATGAAGGAATTTCCCATCCGGTCCCTCTCTAGCATGGGGATCCTCCCTACATTCTCTCCACAACTGGTGAAGGTTCTCCTCACCCTGGAAACCAACAGGGTAAAGGTCAACCTCGGTACACCCGCACTAAGCATGGAGGTCCTCTCTATGCTCCCGCCAGTTCCAACGGAGGTTTTGCCTTCTCAGGTTCTGTTCCTGGAGCTGCTCCCCATGTCCCCTTCGACATTTTCCCCAGTTCCCCTCGCACCCTGGTTGTCTCAAGCTGATGTCCTCTCCGCCCTGGCACCAGCACGGCCCCAAGATTACATGTGGGGAATCAGCCTTGTCCTGATGAGCCATATAGGGTTAGGAGGGCGGGCCATCACCACCACAAGAAGAATCCTGCGATGGCCCGGGCAGAGATCAAACCGGCCTGCTTCCCGAATTCTAATCCAGAATGTGACTTAGCAGTGGAACCCTCCCCTAGGTCCTCTCTGTCTAGGACCTGGCCAGGAAAAAGGCGTTTCAGCCTCATCCTTCTGGAATGTGAATTCCACAGGATTCATACCTATCTTCGAAGGTACATCTAGGAGGATGAAATTCTGGGAATCTTATAGGATCTGACCATGTAGTCACCACTGTCCCCACCAGAATTTCCCTCTACCTCGACCAGAGATCACAGAGAGCTATTTTGGTGACCGATTATGGTTGAGAAATAGTGTGACCCATCGTCGGTAACCACAATCCCTGAACCAGAGGCTATGGCTATCAGCCCGTCGTATCTTTACATTGTGGTCAGGTCACCACACTCTTCGGGGGATGGCCCAGAATTCGGTGGTTAGTTGGCTCGTTCATCGTATTCTCTGCCACCTAGTTTATTGTCCCAGCGGTCCACCTCAGAACAGCTACTGGTTCCTCACCCACCATTGGTTGATGAGTGGGGAAATACAGGGCCAGACCATGAATCCAATCCCAGGATCTTCAGGAACATTCTCGTAGTGGATCACTTCCCATAGAAGTTATGGGCGGCGTCAGCGTCGAACTTTTTTGCTCCGAAATACCTCACCCCAGAGGAAGTCAAGTGCTTCCGTCAAACCCTATGGGTGACACACTTACGTCATCGCTATCATCGGGTGTTGTACCCTAGGAGCCAAGTTCACAAAGAGGAAATCGTAGATCAATGTCGTCTGGTCTATTTGGAAGCATTCCCCATGGCCTAGCGCCCTGATTCACCGGGTCGCGAGAGCGCCATCCAATAGAAATGCATTCAGAATTTGTATGTACTCCAAAAAATCATCAGGGATGCTACCCCCCATGTGCAAGTCTGTGGATGGAGATAGTATTGCGCCCTCCTCTTCAGTCCTATCTAGTGGAAGCCTGATTCATTATGAGACATTGAGGACATTCCCCCATGAAGGGGTGTGGTCCACATGGCTGACATAGTGGACAAGGAAGATGAGGTGGAGTTCCACGATGGAGACTTACCCACTGAGGGTGTACCACCACTTGTGGATCCATCAGGGAGGATTACTCGTCAGTATTGGAACCTTCTAGGCCACCATGGTCCCATAGAGTCGCTGGTACTCAGTCGGAATTCCGGTAAGGGTATAGAACATGTCGGAACTTTCAAGCACTCTGACATGTCCTCCACATTATAGAAGAAGGACAAAGGCCTCGAAAAGGATGTGTTGTGCCAACAACCTATTGAGAAGAAGAGGACGGTCGATGAACTCCTGGTCGAGCGCACTATCGAGAGGCGACCCGACTATGTTAATCCCATGCCAGGGTAGTAGGGACAGGAAAAACTTCTCCCCGGCGAGCTGCCTCCTAGAAACCCAGATCATTCTACTCCCGCAGAAAGGGCAGAACCCAGAACTCACAGAAAGAGAGCACGATATGTCTCACCAAACCCTCTTAAATGGTGAGGAAATATGAGGAATCCAGCATGGGTTCCCCCAGCTGCAGCAAGGGCCATTCCCTCAGTCACTCCATGATTCTCTGAAGCCATCTACCATGTTGAAGTGGCGTGCAATGCACTCGTGGTTAGGGATCCCCGCCAATACAGGGACCCAGCCTGGATGATTCTATAGCGGCACTAATCTCCTGCCTTAAGGCGTTGGAAATGCGGTAGGTGGTAGTCCCACCAGATGAAAAGCCATATCATGCATGTTTGTATGATATTCCCACTCCTCAAGGTTTTGGGATTCCCACTTTCTCGTACATTAACGAGACAGGGGACCCGCCGCAGCACCTGGCCCACTATTCCTCCAACTATGGCCCCATGTTGGGGACCCCGGAACATCAGGATGCAACCAAATTCCGATGTTTTGTGCAAACAATTTAGGGCCCTGCATTTGTCTAGTTCAGCCAGCTCCCTATTTGATCAGTGACCGGATGCGAGGATCTTCTCCGACAGTTCCTATACCAGTTCAGCTCCACCACACGAATGGCCAGCATCGCAGACCTCTTCAAGTGCAAACAAAGACCTGATGAGCGAGTCGCGGACTTCATCACCTAGTGGAAGGAGCTTACATACTCCCTCGACATGCCACTGACTCAAGAGAAATTACTGACGATTTGTGTAGGGAATGATAAAACATAACTGGTTCATTACCTGATCACCCAGATCTACCCTAGAGGGTTTCGGGACATCTCATATAAGGCTCAGTCCCATAAGAAAGCTCTGCGACAGGATAGTCAGGCACGTCAGCTTCCCCCTATGATCCCAGCAAGGAGGGATGCGAGAGCTGAGCCCGCCACGGTGGCCCAAAAAGAAGCCCCCCCCAGGCAGCAAGAATTGATGCTAGTAGTACTAGCTCCACAACCCTATAGAGGCCCTCCACCTCAGGCACATGCTCCAGTCCATCAAAAACTAACTCAGAACATACAGGTTCCCCCGCCCAATGCGCCACCACCACCTAGGCGGGACAATCAGGCTTCACCTCCTCGGTAGTCCCCTCTGGCCCCTCATCAGGGCGAGGATCCCAGAGCCCCCTATCTAGAAAGAAGGAACCAAAATTACTAGTTCATATACAATTAGGTCCACAGTTACTTTCATAGCACCCTAGAGCAGGGGATTATGCGCTTACCCAAGTGCAGAAGGACAACATAGGCGAATCTCACCAATCGACCCAACTACTTCCCATATCATCGGATCCAGAGGAACACCCTCATGCAGTGCTATGGGTTTAAAGACTGGCTCAAAGACTGTGTCCATAAAAACGTAGTAAGGTTTGGCCCAGCCCCGAAACAAGTGGCGGGTGTCTTTGTAAGGTCATAATGTTGTAGCGATGATGAAGGCGAGTGGCAGTCGGTTCCCAGCTATGTGTCCCAGAAGGACGATGACTGGATGGCCCATAAAACTGTCAGCCACACCCATGATATTATTCAGGCACACCTGAATCAGCCGGAGCCTTCAGAAGATGCGATTAGTACCTCTATTTCATCATCTCAGCGAACCTCTTCCGAGAAGGGCAAGCAACGGCGACCCAATAAAATGCAATGAACTCCACCACTATCATCATCATCCCACACACTTGGTGATTTAATACCCCCTGATCTGGGGATTCCCCCCAGAATCCACCCAGTGGTGGATGATTTATCAAGCGACAGTTAGGGGTATGCTTTGGTTAATACCGTGGAGCTGGTAAATCCATATATGACTCTCGATGAGGGGGAACACTAGGTGATCCTCCCCAACGTCCCCAGAAAATGTCAACATCAGCGGAACCGTGACCATGTGGGTCATCAAAGAACATCAGTGGGTGATTTCAGCCAAGACGTGCACACTACTGTAACCAGAAAGCAGGCCCAGTACAGAGATCAGCATGCACAACCTCATCTGGTGCCCTCAGATCTACCTCCACCACTGTTTGTGCTACGAGATATGGCAGAGCTGCCTCGTCTGTACCACGGCCAGTCTTGACCTGCAATAGGCCAATCGTAGTTATCCAGTCCTCATGGATATGCTACTCTTCGGGCCTCAACTAGCATGCACCGTGATGTACCCAGCACCAGCCAGCCGCCAGCCCAGCCGATAGGGCACACCATGCCTCCAATTGCAGAGCGACCTCCTGTAAGCAGAGGTTCGCGTTTGGCATAGAAGTATGCTGTTCTGAAGGACCTTGTAGGAATTCCAGCGAGAACTTCTATTCTTGAGGCTCTTCTCCTATCGTCTGAAATGTGTGAGTCACTTGCCGAGGCCCTAAGGAGCCCCATCCAGTTTGAGATAGAAGTAGAAGTTGCATAAGACTTCCACACTGAGGTGATTGATAATGCCGAATGTCAAGAAGTTATCTCATTCTATGATGAAGATGAAGACCCTCCCATATAGGGGCACATTCTCCCACTGTACGTCACTGGTCAGTTCAATGGTGTGGCAGTCCGCCACTGCCTTGTTGACATGGGTTCTGGGATTAACCTAATCCCGACTTGAACACTACAGAAGTTGGGTCTGTCTAAGTATGATGAAACTCCCTCTAACCTCAGAATCCATGGATATGATAGGACCCATCAAACCCCGGTCAGCAAGATATGCTTGAAAACCCAGTTGAGTGGCCTAATTGCCAACACTGAGTTCATGGAAGTCTTCCAGGACACCGCATACAATGCATTTATGGGTAGGCTATGGCTCTATCTACATGAAACAGTCCCTTCGTCGTATCAACAGTGCCTCAAATACTCCCTCAATTGTCGAGTAGGCATGCTCCATGGGGATGTGTCTCCTTTTTTCTCTTGTAAATCCCACTATCGGGACACTAACTATTACAAGAGCAATGATAAACAAATCCACTCAAGTGAGGATGAACCCGCCCCAGTCACAAGTGATCCTTGGGTAGGTCAGGAAAAAGCCGACTTCATATGGATCCATTAGATATAGGCCACAACCCTCGAAATGGGGCAGTGTTTTGTTGTTTCAGGTACAAGAGGAAGGCATATTCTTAGGTCCATGAAACTGCGAAAAATCACCTCTTACTCCGACACCAACCAGGCTCAAGTGAACGTAAAACCTCCTACCCCTGGAAGGTATCAGAATGTATGGATCATGGAAATGGTAGTACATCATATGTTTCTCTTCCTCCGGGCTAGAATCAACCGCCTCAGGCAGACACATCACTACTACTTTGATGTCATCATGTGTGGCCCCTTGGGCCGATGACCAAATGAGATTGGATTGACTGCCTTTATCGCTATGGACTTAGTGGGACATGAGTCTCCTGATGTGATGAACACTGCCGCTCAGGCCAGCACCATCCTCCCATCAGAGTTTGGTGGCTCAGAAACGACTCCCCAATGGAAGATCCCTCCATATGAGGAGAAGAGGATCTGGAGGATGCTCCCTGTGCCATTAAAGAAGGCGTCTCTAACATGGTCGATTAACTGGTATTGGTGATCCTTGGTAGCAATGAAGATCCGAGACCCACATTGATTAGTGCCTTCATGCCTCTCAATGAGAAGAAATAGTACATGGACATTCTCAAACAACACCATGATATGTTTCCCTGGAGATACGACGATATGCCAGGACTAGATCCCGAGGTTGTCTTCCACCACCTTGGTCTCCCAACTAACAATTGTGGGTTCGAGTAGCCTCCCAGAAAGATGTACCATTTTCACAGTGCCATGGATGAGGAAAAAGTTGATAATCTCATAAAATCCAACTTCATCAAGGAGGTACTGTACCCCAGGTGGCTAGCCATCATTGTGCCAGTCTTGGAGAAGAAGGGGCAGATCAGAGTCTGCATCGACTTATGCGGTCTCAACCTCCATTACCGAAATGATGATTTTCCACTCCTAGTGAGAGAGTTGTTGATTGATTCCACGGCCAGGTTCCAAGCCCTCTCCATTATGGATGGGTATTATGGGTACAACCAGATCTGGATGGCCCCCAAGGACGAGGAGTCCACAGACTTCAAGGCTCCCCAAGGTACTTTTTGTTACCAGGTTATGCCCTTCGGCCTGAAAAATGTGGCTGCCACTTATTAGTGGGCCATGCATCGAATATTCAAGTCGATTCTTCAAACACTGGTGGAATGCTACATGGATGATCTGGTGGTCAAATCTCGCCAGTGCCTGGACCATCTCAATGTCTTTGAGAAAGTGATTGACTTCTTCTGTTCCTGCCACTTGAAGATGAACCCACTAAAGTGTGCCGTCGGGGTCACCTCCAGGAAGTTTTTGGATTGGTTTTTGGATACCTAGGCATCGACATCGACCAGGATAAGATCATTTCCATCATCCAAATGCCTCCCTTGAGCAATATTCGGGAGCTTTGAGGCCTCCAATGCCACTGAGCCTACATACGTTGATTCATTGCGAATCTAGCTGTCAATTGTAATCCCTTTGCATGGATTATGAAGAAAGGATACACCTATTAATGGGATTAAGTGTGTCAGACATCCTTCGAGGAAATCATACAGTATTTGCTCCAACCACCGGTTTAGATGCCACCCGTCTACGAAATGTCGATGGTCCTTTACGAAACCACCCTGGAATGGTCCCTGGACGCACTTCTCATCCAGAAGAACAATGAAGGGATTGAGGACAACCTCTACAACCTCAGCCACATGCTCCTTGATTCAGAAACCAGATACTCCCTCATCAAAAAGAGCTTCCTTGATCTTGTGTTCACCGTACAGAAATTGTGGCATTAACTACAGCACCATGAAGTAAGGTTGATCTCTCGGGTATACCAATAGAAGTACATTCAAAACTGCCCCATGTTGAATGGACGAATAGCGTGGTGGGTGGTGATACTCCAGTATTTCGACATCAGGTTCGTGCCTCATAAGGATATCAAAGGACATGCATTGGAATACTTCTTTGCTATCCATCCAACTTCCGCAGGTCAATCCATGGATGAGGATTTTAATGATGAGGCAAACCTCTCTGTCAATCATGCCATCTCGTGTTAGAAAATCCACTTCGATGGTGCCTCCTAGAGCCCCACCGACAGGAGGCTCAACGATCCTAAGCTCAACATAGTGGTTTTGGGTATCATATTCATCACCTAGGCGCAAGCTATTCTGCCATACTCATTCTTATTGACATAAGGCTACACCAACAATGATGCACTGTATCAGGCTCTCATCACCGTTCTCGAGCTGGCCCTTGAGATCGATGTACCCCACCTGCATGTGAAAGCGGATTCTGAACTAGTTATCATGCAGGTCAATGGCGACTATTTTGTCAGGAAGCCAAAGCTCGTACCATTATTGGAGTTCACCCTCTATCTACTGGCCCCGTTCCCTTTTCGACCAGAGGATACCCATGTCCCTCGGTCAGAGAACGGTCAAGTAGACACTTGGTCCGGCCTAGCTGCGTCACTCGCAGATCCCGAGCAGGATGATTTGATCATACATGAGGCACACTAGAGATTCATCACCCCCGTCAGCCCAAAGGATGACGACGACCGATGGTTAACCCATCATACCGCTAGACCCTCCTCATCAGGTTTCCCGGGTTCTTCAGATGCAGTGGTTGAGGCCACTCCAAACTATAGGGTACCTTTTTTGACTATCTCCAAAATGGTTGCCTCCTAGATGATCAGTCCGAGCACAATCGAATCTGATGCCACACAATGCAATTTACTCTCCAGAGTGGTCCTTATCTTGAGAATATCCTCTATAAGTGGGGATTCAATGGTGTTCTCCTCCGTTGCATTCAAGGAGTTGAGATTTATCATGTTATTCAAGAGGTTCATGCCGGTTCTTGCGGTGCCCACCAGGCTGGGCCCAAGCTGTCCCATCAGATCTAGAGATTGGGGTACATCTGGCCATCTATGATCCATGATTGTAATGAGTTTTCCAAGAGATTCCATGTTTTCCATGTCCATTCTAACTTCTTTCATTGGCATCCATAGCCTATCCACTCCACCAAGTACTTTAGGCCATTTGCGGTGTGGGGACTCCATGTCGTGAGACCATATCCACCGGTGATAGCTCGTCAGTGTATGTTTATCCTGACTGCTACAGATTTCTTCTCCAAGTGTGTGGATGTAGTTCCACTAAAACAGGTCAAGGCCTCTTCCATCATTGACTACAGGAGATCCAATATCATCCACCGGTTTGGAGTCCCTAACGCTGTCCTCGCTGATAACGACACCAACTTCCGAGAAGCTGAGCTGAAGAAATTGTACGCCATGTACAATATCTGTTTGAACCATCCCACTCGCTATCATGCACATAAAAATGGATAGATCGAGGCATTCAACAAAGCTATCTGTAACATTATGTAGATAATGGTTGGTCAGAACATGAAAAGTTGTCTAGAAAATCTCCCCAACACCTTGTGGGTGTATCGGATGACGACTCGCAATTCCACCCAGGTGACCCCGTATTCCCTTGTGTATGGGGTTGAGGCCATCCTTCCCATCGGGATCCAACCACCTTCGTTACGCACTGCAGTATATGACCAGGAGGCACCATATAAGGTGGCTGGAATCAGTCTAGCAGAATTGGAAGCATTGGACGAAAAACGGATTCACGCCCTGCACAATCTGGAATGGCATCAGAATAAGATAGCTAGATCCTTCCACAAGAATGTTCGCCTTCACTCTTTTCTGCACAACGACCTGGTGTTGGCCCTCCAAGTGCCAATGTTCCCTGGCAGGAAACCACCCAAGATAGAGCCCAAATGGGAAGGACCTTACATAATTCATAAGATTTACCCCCATTGAAGCATACTCCTTGGTGACCATGGATGGTGAGCGCGTAACTCCTCCCACTAATGCCATGTTCCTCAAGAAATGATTTCCCTAAGCCCCAGGGTGCTGCACGACCTTAAAATATACGATCCCGTATGATCGTAAACAGAACATTATGGTCTCGCATTACCATAAAATGCACCACCATCCTTAATGACATTATACTGCTCATCTCCATCTCGCATCACATTAAACTGCTCATTATGGTCATGCACAACCTTAAACTGTATGGTCCTGCATGACCTCTGCTCCCAGTCCTACATGACTTTAAACTCAAACATCGTCCTGCACGATGTGAATTTACATCATCGTCTGTCATGACATTAAACTACTCAGTATCGTCCTGCATGACAACAAACTGCAAAATGGTCCGAGCTCTATGACATTAAACTAAGATCTCCTTCATTCTCATTACATGTTGGCCGGGACTTCCTAACCGAGGCCCCTTGGCCTCTTCGCGCCCCTAGACCTCATCCTCAGTACAATACATTAAACTGAATGTTGGTCGGGCATTCCTCACCAAGGCCCCTTGGCCTCTTCGGGCCCCTGGACCTCATCCTCACTACAGTACATTAAACAGCAAGATGGTCAGGCCTTCCTCAGTGAGGCCCCATGGCCTCTAAAGGCCCATGGCCCTTGTCATCATTGTAATAAATTATACTGCAAGCTGGTCGATCCTTCTAGTCTGAGGCCCCTTGGCCTCTTCGGGCCCCTGGCCCTCATCCTTACAACAAGATGTTAAACTGTAGGTTGTTCAGGCCTTCCTGACTGAGGCCCAGCCTCAGGCCCCTTGGCATTCCATGACTCATGCTCTCTTGCGTGATTGTATGGTGTGGCATGGTATTATGTCCTCATTCACGTTGGGTTACTCATCGGACCATACATATCCCCAGATGAGACGCGCCATCATCCCGCATGACGATAAACAACATTTCTTCGTGCATGACGTTAAACTGCGTTTATAGAACTACATCTGTCTTGATTCCAATCCTAATGGGATACATAAGAATGCTTAGACGTATCGTCATCAGCCCATCCCTGAGATTTTAAATTTGACTGTCCCCCCTGGGTATAGTTTCCTCAGAGGGTCCTCGCATGATGAGGAGCAAGCTTCCTTAGCCCCAGTCAAACGACGATTATAATGGTCGCAAGTTGTGCCTACTCCCATTGTTCTATCATCCAATATCGTCAACGCACGACTCTAAACTACATGGACTTCAAGAACAACGTATGTCTTGATTCCCAACCTCATGGGATATGTAGGAACGCCCAGACATTTCATATGTCGGCCCATCCCAAAAGCCAGAATTCTTCCCCTTAGGTCCGGACATTTGGAAGGGAGCATATTTTTTAGACAATTCACATCGAGAAAGCATCGATCCGGTCGTATTCCCCATTCTCTATGGGCGTCCGCCTCTCTCACAGATGGGTATAGCCATACTTCACCCACTCCTTGACTGGGATTCCATCACATTCCTCATCCGGAAGGGCACCTAAATTGTATGGATGCTCAGCCTAAGGGCCCTCTTACAACTTCAGGCCAACGCCATTGAGGGTGTTGTGCAACAAGCAGATACATGTACCGAATTTCGAATTCAGTCAGTGGTAGGTTCTCATTTATTGTTCCCATATCAGGACACCTATGGGATGCTATGTTTCGAACATGGTTAATAGATGTCCTGGATCTTCGAGTCCACCCCAAGATGTCCCAAAGATCGAGTGTAGTGATTATTTCTGCCCCATTCCCAAGTGAAAAACTCCCCTCGGGCAATGCCAGCTATCATGCCCCTTAGCCTTTCGGGCCCCAACCCAGGTTCTCTCAGATAGGACTGTACAGAATGATGTTTGATTATGTCTTCATTCATGATGGGTTAATCATCATACTCTACATGTCCCGGGATGAGGCCTTCCCATTTTCCCTCGTCATTACTGCAAGACATTAAAGTGCAGGCTAGTCAGGCCCTCTTGACCGAGGCCTAGCCTCAGGCCCCGTAGCCCAAGTCCTTACCCAAAGCGTGTGGTGTGATGTGGGATTATGTCCTCATTCAAATCAGGTTACTTTTCATGCCGTACACCTCATTTTTCCTAGGAGTTATATTCTATGACCTTCATCCTAACTGCAAGACATTAAACTACATGTTCGCCAGGCCTTCCTGACCGATTTCAACTATTAGGCCCATTGGACATTTGGCCCCTGGCATAGGTTCTTTCCTACGCGACTTTGTGGTGTGGTGTGGGATTACGTCCCTATTCTCGTTGGGTTACTCACCACACCTTACAACTCTTCGTTAGGGTATCCTACCCCCCAGGTATCTATGAGAACTACATGTTATTTGATTCCCATCTTTATGTGATACGTAGGACCACTTGAATGTCTAGGATTCGGGTCCAACCCCATCTTCCGAAAATCTGCATCCCACCTTGGCCCCTTGGCCTACCCTTCCCCGAAGAGGGGAGTATATAATGTGTTTCGGGGATATGTCCTCATTCACATCAGGATTGTAATGACCAGTCCATGTACCTATCCCACTTGAGACAGTTTTTCGACCCTTTTTGGTGGTTCATCAATGTGCCTAAGCATACTCTAGTTTAGTTACCTAGAATGTCAGACTGCACTTGGACATGTTCGCACCCGATTTTCAGGAATTATGTTCCTCTTTATCAGATCTTTCATCAACTTTCACAACCTAGGGGACCCCAAGAATGGCCTGGTTACCATGCCCAAGGGCTCTTCTACCGTTATGGGCCAAGGCCCTGAGGGTTTCGGGCAACAAATCGATAAAAATCCGGCATTGCGAATATGGTCAGTGGTTGATGCTCATTTTTTGTTCCCATTTCAGGCTAATGCGATTTAGATACATATTTTTTGACATGGTCAGCATTAATCCTCCATCACCACACCAACCCCATTATTCAAAAAATTTCATTTACACGATTCACATCCTTCTCTATCCCCATCATTTTGAAGTACAACATCAAAACTCTTGATACTATTCCTCATTGTGCATCTATGTGTTAGGGGAACAAAGCTGAACTAATGGTATCCTTTGGGGCACTTCACTGACTTCCCCTCGATGGACGTTTTGTGTATTGCGATAAAAATATTCCTCCCTTGTTTCCCACAATGAGTTTAACTGACGTGGGTTTAGGGACCTTGTCGAGGTCCGTGCTTTCTTGGAAAATTTCCATCCACCCAAGGTTTGATCTCTAAGTCCACAAACTAAGATATCTTAAGAAACACGTCTGGCATGATTCCCATGCTCATGAGATACGTAGGAACGCACATACCTCCTGTCTTTTGATCCATCATGAGGTCAACTAATTTGTCTCCTCTATCCCGCCTTTAGGACCATAACTACGGGACATCGTCTTGTGATGTGGGATTACATCCTCATTCACATCTGGTTTGAAATAGCCTCACCACACGCACCCCATTCTAAGAATTAACCCTCCTATCTCCTATCATGCATGACATTAAATGGCACCCACCAGAACTGCATGTGGCTTGATTCCCATCTTTATGGGATACGTAGGACCAACCAAATATCTAGACTTCAGGTCCATCCCCACTTATTAGATATCTCGCAATATCCCAGTCACCTAGGCCCCTTGACCTGTCCCTCTCTAAGAGGGGGATACATGGGTGTGGTACATGGTTTTTGGCACTATGCACCTCTTTTCTTGGGAATCCTCCTTCTCATGGCCACCATCAAGTTGAGTCCCTCGACCCCTTTTAGTGGTTCTCCCATTTGTTAAGAGTACTCTGGTCTATGATCAAGAGTGAAAGATTGAACTTGGTTAAGTTCCTTCCACTTTCCAAGATTAGGTGTTTCCCTTCATTCGGTCTTTCATCACCTTTCACACCCAAAGGGACCCCAAGAACGGCTTGGATACCACGCCCAAGGGCTCTAATTTCATTACGGGCCAACACCCTGAGGGTTTTAGACAAAAAATTGATACAAATTCCGTGTTGAGAACAAGGTTGTTGGTTGAGGCTCATTTGTTTGTCCCCATTTCAGGCTAATGCGACAAGATGTTGTGTTGTGAACATAGTCACCAGTAATCCTCCATCGTCATACCAGCCCATTCAGGCCTTGAATGTTGGTTGCATGAATAATGTTATGTTCCACACCATCATGTCCATGTGGAATCTCGAAACTCTTGGCACTATCCCTCAGTGCACCTTTTCACGTCAGGGGGATAAGACTACAAAATGGTGTCCTTCAGGTCTCCCACTGTTCGAGCTCTAGGACCATAAAATAAGATCGTCATTAAGGGCTAGGTGAAGCTCGATCCTCATCCCCATGGGAAAATTAGGGTCACTCGGACGTCTCTTTTTCAGGTCCAGCTCTGTTTGGAGATAGTTTTTCCTGCCCCTTTCTTTCTTACCCCAATTTGGGCCCCCTTGGCCCAAGGTTCTTATCTTGTAACTGCGTACGGTTTGATGTGGGATCATGTCCCCATCCACGTCGGTCATGTCGCATGACACCATACACATTCTACGCCTAGAATCGTCTCTGCTACGTCTTCACTGCGTGACGTTAAAATGTATGCTTGGTCCTATCACACGACCATAAACTGTGAAATTATTTTCCTTGCTGCACGAAGAAAAATGGCACTTCATTGTGGAGGAGTCATCATATAAGACCTCACATTGGGGTTTGGTCATGTGCCATACCATTTGTCAACGCCTACTATGGCTTGATTCTTGTGGCGACACCAGGGATTGCTACCCTCGTCCTGTTGCTTCACAAAAAAAATACAACTCACCTTAAAGGACAAACAATATCTATCAAATACTGATCCTCTTGGTGAGAGGGCTAGACCCTCACACCCCCACCCTCATCTTTTGCACTGGTACCTTACCGCGTTGTTCCACCCACAAGAACTATGTGTAACTTGATTCTAATCCTCATGGGATACGTAGGAACAATTTTTCAATTTTACCCAGGCCTAGCTCAACTCTCGTTTTTGTTCTCTGGTCCTAAAACCTATTTTATGGGGGATGTGTGGTGTGGTATGTGATTATTTCCTCATCCACGTTGGGTTGTTCACCATGTCATACACATCCCCGGTCCCCATCCGCGTTGTGTTTTTTGTAATTACCCACCTTGTGCGTCCTTTTTTTCCTTCCATCCATCTTCCAAAGTATACAACCCTAAACTATGATCTCCCTATGGGAATGGACTAAGTTTCCTCTATCTAACATATCTTGTTAATGTATCCAGATTCGTTTTGAAAAAGAGCCCGAAGTGTGGAATTTTCATGGGTAAATCCCCTCATCCCATGTCCAAGATTTGTGTGCTCTCAATTTGGATCCGCATCCACTTCCACATCCAAAAGGACCCTCAGACGACATGGATGCTAGGTTTAAGGGATCTCCTTGGATGTTGGGCCTAAGGGCTCTCCTATCGTTTCGGGCCAACATCTCTAAGGATCTCAGATGACATTTTCAACAGATCTCATGTTTCAAACATGGTCAATGGTCGACCCTCATTTGTATTTTCCCATTCTAGGATAATGGGATACAGATGCTGCATTTCCGCCACGGTCAATAGTTATTCTCTATCGTCATGCCACCATCATTGTGATCCAAATCTCGAGCATCATGATTCACACATTTCCACATCCACTTGTTCATGTGGAATTCCAACATACTCGGCTCTACCTCTTCACACATCTAGGTGCGCCACATGGATGTGTTAGCGTCATTGGGCCAGTATTCACCGAGTGTCCCTTCACCATAACATGCCCCGTCTTAGGTCGGGAATGTTCTCCATTACATATTGTTTCCCACATTGAGAATGACTCATGTGGGATTTGTATTTTTGTTTGGATGTTTATTAGTGCAACCATGCTTCTCTTCGTCCCTAATGATGTTAATGTGTGCCTCTAGAACTACGTGTGGCTTGATTCCCATCCTCATTGGATATGTAGGGACACACTGGTATTTTGCCTAGGGTCTAGCCCCTAGGAGTTATAAAACTTGTTCTTCCCCTTTCTGGCCCCCTGGACGGACCCTCGTAGGGAACCGTACCACAATAACTCTACCTTGGACAAGTTCAAGATTCCCCAAGATGACATTGGGAAGCGATAGACCCCCTCGCCAGAGAGTCCCTGTCTGAAAAAAAAATAATGATCCCTGATCAAATCAATGTACCCATCTGGCGTACTCCCACCCCGATGGTGTAATCTCATGAGTGTTGGATTCTGTTCGAACAAACCCTCACTCTATATCCCACTCTTTTCGTGCATTTTTATTCGGACACTCATCCCCTTTCATGTCGGGAGAAACCCCATAACAGTATGGATGCTCGACCTATGGTCCGCCCGATGTCTTGGGCGAACGTTCCGGAAGACTTGTCATTTTTTGAGGGACCCCCTAACGGTTTGGATTCTCGACCTATGGTCCACCTGCTATCCTAAGCCAACGGCCCGGAAGACTGATCGATGATATTTGAGTTAGGCCCCGTGTTGCGATCATGGTCAACGGTCAGCCCCCATTTGTTGTCCCCATTTCAGGATAACGCAGTAAGGATACCATTTTTCGGCCAAGGTTAACACTTTTCATTTATTGTCACACCACCCTCACAATGTTCGGAATCTTGGGTATCATGATTCACACTTCCCATTCCCACCTGTTCAGAATGATTTCAGTGCCCCTAGCGTTGCACCATTCATGTTCAAGAGCACGTTGGAAAAACAGTAATTCTGCTCTTATGAGAACTTCCTTCTCCAGCCAGGTCTCTCCTATTTTTTGGAAATCCGGATTGGTTATCCAAACCATGGATGCCTGAAGCTTGGTTTACACGCCTATATTGGGATGAGATGATGAGGCAACTCTCTCTTGTTTCATACATCGGGCCCAACCCACGTGAGCTTAGGGAATTGTCACTAGACGCCCCACAAATATTTTAAGCATAAAAAATGAACCAGTGTGAAAAAAAGAACTCGTTCCAGCTAGGACATTCAAAAAATTTAATGCATGAATGTACATTTAAGGTTTTGTAATAATTACAGTACCCGGGGTCAACTCCTCCGTGGACGGATTGACCCCATAAAAAGAGAATTCCAGCTTTGCCACCCATTGACTTGTTGTGTCCAGGAATTGCTGCCGCCGACTCATCTCACTCTCCTCCTCAGTAGCGATGGGGCGCAGTTCACAAGCTCTATCTATGTCAGCCTGATTGGAAGCCATCTCTCTGGAATCATGCATCACAAGCTCTTCTTCCTCTTCCGGCTAGGCCTTCAATCACGAGATCATCTCAGATTGTGCATTGAGAGAGGCTGAGTGATCATCCACCCAGATCTGTAGGTGTTGGACTTCGTTTTAAGCCTCCTGGAGCTTCTTGAATTTCGTCACCTTCATTCGCTGCCATCCCATGCTGATCCTGCAATCATAATCCCTGAGAATCTCTTCCAGGAGATCTTGGATGAACGCATGAGGGCGTTGGGCATCCACTCCCCCAAACCATAGTTTGCGCAGTCACGAGAAAATTCTATCCATATCATTCAACCACAACGCTTGGGGGTGTCATTGTTGAAGTTCGTGATCAACATCCATGATCGGCGGAAGACTCTTTTGATATCCTCTTAATCGAAGGACATTTCATCCCAGTCCATGGTATTGTCGGGCTCGAATGAAGGAGACGCCCTTCAAGAAATCATTAGCTAGATCTGCATTTGACATTGAATCTGACATGACATCTGGTGCCGGAGTAGGCGCGTCAGGAATTAGGTCGACTGACCGATCGTCATCCTCAGACTCAACCTCAATAATCTTGGGCACGACCATGCTGGTGGTCCCGCCAATGATAGGAAGTTCTGCAGCTCGAGTAGGTGGGGTTACGAACTCCATGATCATCGACATTCCCCTAGGATGGAAGCCACCAGAAATCCCGACCAGCCTCACCGCAACGTCCCATGCTAGTTGTAGACCTGTATGCGACATGGAAGGGCATGGACGTCATATGGCACTATCTACATACACCAAGCAATGAATTTAGTGGAAAATAGTTACAGGGATTGAACTCCTGGTGCTGCTCCTGAGTTGATGTTGACGGAAACCCAAGGCGTGGCCCTCGGTATATTGTCGGAAGGTCTGGATATTCTGGAGGAGCCACTGCGGGTGCTATAGCCCTGCCAGACATAGAACTGGACACAGCCACAGGCGCTGGTTCTGAAGTTCCTTCATCACCCGCTATGGGGCGAGAGTGAGGTCTATGTACAAGTTCCTCCTAAATGGTTCAGATCTCCATAAGAGGTCCATAATGTCTTGAGAGCGGACCCTGAGGAAAGAAACTTGGAATGATACCTCGAGAACCTCTACAAAATCATTGGAACCTGAGTCTTGATCTTCGACTTTGACTTCCTCCTACAGGATCTCTCCAACGACCTCGTATTCCCCCAAGGATTCATCTGACTTTTCCGGCAGGGGAAAGCGCTCACTGAGTTCGGCGGCCGACAACTGTGGGGGAACCGTATTATCCAGTAGTACCCTAACCAGGTTTGTCATTGGAATTAAGACACCACAGGGATGGACAAAGTCCTCCAGCTCATCGACATACTGATCCGCCTCCGCCAAAGACATTGTGAAACTGGCTCGGAGAGGGCATGTACCTAGTAAGACCATCCCGAGATGGTTTAGGTGTTCCCAGATCTCGGGCAGACAAAGGTGTTTCCTGTTGATGTCCCAAATGTCCCTGGCCTTTGGGAAAACAACATTATATGGCATGTCGATATGGCGCAACCGCTTCCCCGGAGCCTGAGTGGATATCCTATGGAATCCCCTCGTTGGCCGCCCCTCTAGATGGATCTGTTATTCCCGTAACATTGGATATGTATTTGCTCCCTCATCCTCAGCTGGTGTAGGTCATTCCAGCATGGTATCCCCACCATTTTGAGCGGCCCTTAATGCCCTCCGACCCTGACCTTGGGATAGGGGAGGCCCATTGTCACCAGCCCAAACGGTTGGCTGCTTCAGCATTTCCCCCAGATAAGCCACCACCCAGCTGATGGAATACTCCTTCACCAGTCCAAATGCTTTAGTGAATGGAAGAAATGCATTTCGCATTTTCCCATCTTCCCATGTGAACATGAGCCACAATTGCTTCATTACAGACGGGTTCTCCGTATGGCGCACCTCCTAGAATACCTTCGGGGTCAGCCGCTGTAGGCACCATAATTGCCTCATGAACCGATGCTGGGTGTATGGATCACAGAGCTGCTCATGGTCCACCCGCCCCACTAAAAACCCACCTCGAGAGGCCATGATATAATCCCAGTTCTCTTCTATTACATTACCATCGTCAGTGAGTACCCCCATCGGCAATGGAAATGGGTGGAAGTTAAACTCATCGGCCATCCACACCCGATTCCGCACCATCGAGACAGTTAATTTGACTGGGAAGCTCCCAACTGTATTCAGAATGGAGGGGTTGATGTTTTACCCTGGTTGAGAGATGGTGTTTTGGTATTCATAAACCCCCTGACATGCGTCACGATCCACCAATACAGAAGGTGGAAGGGCCCGTATATCCTCAGTGACTTCTTGCCCTCGCTAATGTGTCATAGCATCTTGTACAATCTGGTAAGCATTGGAATCCCCATATTGACCCCCCGGCTTGTGGCCAGCATTGATTCCATGATGAATGACATGATTTGCACCCCCCATGTTCGTATCCTTCACTGGTAGGATCCAACCACAGAAAAATGGCCATGATAAATGCCGCTGGCCAGACTATCAGCTTCCTGTTCAGTGCTGACACTGAAACCCCAGGTCTTCCTTTGGTTTTCCTCCAAGAGATGCCAATACGAGTGATCCTTGCCTCTTTGAGACCCCTTAGGACAATTTTTAGGCCTTAGAGGGAACTCTATATCCTCTAGGAAGTTCAAGAACTACTTGAACCACTTCTTAAAGTGGACATCTTTCACCGCCTCCTTGTCCTCTCCGGGGACCAGTCCCATCAGTGCCAGTGCAAGCCGCGACATCTGCTCCAGATCCTCCGATGCACTCATGACGGGGAGGAACTCATCATACTTGTCACCCATGATCGGGACCCCCCGAGATATGCTGGACATCGCACATACTGATGTAAACCTCCCCATGGTGCAGGTGAAACGTGTTGGTCCTAGATGACCATCTACTCATCAGCTCCGACATCAGCTGTTTCGGTTGATAAATGTGGAATTGGGAGGAACATTCCGCCTTATACAAGCCCACTCTCCTCAGATCGGCCCCAAACTCCTCATATGAGGCACCTACCCAGTAATTCCATGCCTAGTCATTGGGGAAGTTTCTGCCCAGGCGCAAGTCCCACTCATCGGACCACCCCTTCATCGAATCCTGTAAAGCTGCCTTCAGTATGGTGCGGTACATGGGAGGGGAAATCTCTGGTAGCAGTGGCGTCCCATAGATGTTGTTTAGATGGTTGTACAGGCAGTCGACAGTGACACGTGTGGAGTCCTCTCATGCATGACAATCATCTTCCTTGAACAATTGACGCTGGCATGGCGTGGTTCTAAACTGGAAAGCTTGTTTGTCCCTACTCGCCACAAGAATGAAGACATCATCCCTCAGCCTGAAGCCATACTAGGGCAGCTTCTTGCATAGCGGATAGTTCTTTTGGATCTATGATAGCAGTTATGTTATGGAATTATGGACAGTGTGGCTTTATACCAGCTCCCCTAGTCCCAGACGGTTTTCCATAACATCCCTCCAGGCGTCGTCTACGAGCACCCCCAGCTCAGCTTCTTGATGGGCCATTATGGTTCCAAAACATGGAAAAATATCAACTTTGGGTGTGATGATTGTTCGGAGTGCTTTATCGCGTAGCTCATTCGCAAATCCAAGATGCGGGACCTGGCCTCGGCATGTAAGAAGACATTCTCTTGGCGCAGTCGCGGAGTCTAAGAGTCACGGTTCACCGCGATGAGCAATTCGCGGTGAGCAGATGCGGAGTACACGAAGCTTCTCGAATCGAGAACACAAAAGGAAAAAAGTTATGGAGAAGGTAAAGGAAAAAATAGAGGTCATCTCCCTATTTATTGGCATCGACCCTGGAGCTTCGTGGCACGTCCAACCCACGCGATGCTTCACGGAACGTCCAGACCACGCGGCCCCCGTCCGCCTCGCGTTCCCTCTTGTCGAGTCACCACCATGAACTGCCGATAATTTTGGCGATTTCCCATAGAATTTGACCATTGATCCCTCTGCGGATCCAAGTCTGAGGGGGTCATTTGTTGGAAAAAAAATATTGTATGAAAAGAATGAAGAAATAGAGGCCAAACGCCCTGCCTCGCGAAGCCCCGACGCGGAGCCCCCCAAGCTGCACGACCGCCACTAAGAAAATGATGTGGTACTACTCCGCAAACGCCCTAACATCCGCGAAACCGACATGAAGCATCAGAGGCGGTAACATTCCGTGAATTCCCTAACATTCACGCACCACTCACGGAGAAAAAGTGGTGTTACCGCTCCACGAATCTGGTTGACATTACCGACCCACTGCAAAGCAACCAAAGCCCCCTTCGCGCTTCGTGAGCTCTGATTCACGACACCCCTTGCCTATAAATCTCGAGCTCCCCTTGAGCTATTCGGACGGAAAATCCGGCCTTTTTGCTTATTAAATCCCAAATCACGAAGCACCCGTCGCTCTAGAAATCATGAGCTTCGTGAGGTATTTTTTCATCGTGAGAGGCCTCCGTCTTGTCTCGTTTTGAGCCCCTCTTCCAAGAGGGATGCCCTTCATGATGCCTAAGCACATAAAAGAAGGAAGGGGATCCGCAAGGGGACTCGAGAAGTTTTGGAGCATTTATGATTCGTGAAACGCCCACCATGTACACGTGATTCACATGCCAAGGAAGGGTCACTATACTTCGCGAAGCAAACTGCTTCACGGAACCTTGCGTCGTGAGGAAACTCTTCATCGCGAGGTGGTGCTTTGAAAACACACTTCCACTTTGCAAAGAACCTCCCACTCGCACCTATTACCCATTCTAAGTCCCGGGAACTCCACTTCGCGAAGCACAACCCTTCACAAGTGCCCCCACTATGTAATGAAATTGATCACCGCAAGGCCCCTACTTGTGGACCCCTCTACTTGGAAATTCCTCTTCCTGTGCGACCCTCTAGGTTTGCACGATGTGATTTCAAAGTCCCCTGGACAACACCACCCATAGTGTATCTTATCCTAAAGCTTCGTTTCGTAGGCACGCTAACGGCTATGCATTCTTCACATAGCCACACTAACGTGGACCCCTCGATGGTTCGCTCTATGACCCCCCTTCTACACAGGCTTGCCGATGCCTTCCCTACAACAAGGAGCGGAGGGTACCAGTCATGTCAGCCATAGGGGTGCGGAGTAATCCCACCTCATCCGAGCTAAAGGATGTTAAACTGCCAAGAACACCGTCCTTAACTCATGACGTTAAACTATGACCCGACCTTGTGCATCGCGGACAGGGTCCCCCCAGCTTAGACATTATTTATGCCCCCTGGTCCCCACAGGGGATGATATCCTCTTTCTGGGAGTGGCGTTTGTCTGCATGGAAGGGAATCCACCTTCGTGTAAGCCCCCTAGCCCCTCTTTCCGAAGGTAGCAACCATGCACCTCCGTACTTCCTCACCGCCAGGGCCAGCCGGTGCTTGATAAGGAATGAGGCACCGCTTTTCTTCGGTCCCAAATCCCTCTCCCTCAGCGCTATTTCACACATTGGGCCTCCATCCTGGTGTATGTCCCAGTACCATAGGCCGCCTAATGCTTAAGAACCTCTTCGCTTCTCACGGACACACACTTCATGACGTGATCGTCAGGTCCCTATTGCCTCTTGTTTCTCACACAGAGCATGACTCAGATGGGCTTAGAGTAGGCATCGACCATAATAATGCCCTCGTCCAGCATGACATTAAACTGTATGCCCTCGTCCAACATGACATTAAATTGTATGCCCTCGTCCTGCAGGACGTTAAACTGTATTCCCTTGTCTAGCATGACGTTAAGATGGACACCCAAACTAAGAGGACTTTGATCCATGCAAGGCATGGTACGTAGGAAGCCCCAAGAGGTTCAAACCCACCACTAGTGGACCCCTGTGTTCACCTTCATTACAGTTCGCTGATGAAAATGACACCCGAACTACGAGGACTTTGATCCATGTCACGGCATGGCATGTTGGAATCCTTTCTGAGGTTCACGCCCCGTTACCCATCATACCAAGGTCTTTCTTCACGTCGGTTCACCAACACCCACATTCATATCTGAACTATGAGGACTTTGATCCATGTCAAGGAATGGTACGTAGAAATCCTCCCTGAGGTTGAAGCCGAATAATCATTGGCCCCGACCTTCTCTGTGTTGGTGTTCCATGCCCCCATTTTCACCTGGACTATGTGGTATTTGATCCATGTCCAGGCGTGTTACGTAGGATGCCTTCACGACATTCAATCCCACCATCCACCTGGACCAAGGAAATTTTTCACTCCGTTTCTCTGACACGCCCCCATCTCACGTGACATTAAACTACATCCTAATCTTGGGGTAAGCCGTTGTGACCCCACCATCTACTTGTTCCGACACCCCTTCGTGTCAGTTCAGTAGCCCCTTCTACGTGGACATTAATCCATGGCATGGCATGGTACATAGGGAGCCTCAAGAGGTTCAAACCCACCACCCATTGGACCAAGGTCCTTCTTCACGTCGGTTCTCCGGTATCCATCATAAATTATGTGGAATTTGATCCATACTAAGGCATGGTACGTAGGAAGCCTCACAAGGTTCAAGCCCACTACCTGATCATTCTGACCTCATTCACGTCGGTTCTCCCAACACATTGGGTGACCTAGAGTGTAATCCCCACACATTCATTCTTAACTACGCAGACTTTGATTCCCTTCCACGGGGATACATATGAAGTCACTTCGAGACTCAAGCCCAACACCACCGTCATCACCATGATAGCTCCATTTCATTCCCCCCTCCAATTCGCTTTGTTTTCCATCATCCATATCAATCCTTACCCAGGCCGGGCCATCCCAGTGAGATCATGCCACCCCATTCCACTCCACATCATTCACGAATCCAACCAAAGTGGCTTGAGATGGTCGATCAATGGGTTGATTGCTTTCCAGTTTACAGTGTAGGGGAAGTGGCACTCTTTTAAAGACCAAAAGGTATTCAATAATGGAAGTTCCACTTTACCTAATGTTCTTAAAAAGTGAAAACTAATGTATTAATTTTAATTTATGGTCTATAAAATTAATAAATCACAAAAAAATGTTAATTTTAATAATTTTGTTTTATAACTTATATGATTTCCCAATTTTATTGTTATAGTTCTTATTACAACATATTGTTTTCATGCCTATGTAATTTAACCAATAATACTAAAATAATGTGATATTTAGTATGTAATATAGATTCTATAAAATATACATACTTTACATAATATACAAAATAAATATCTCATGTGTTATAGAAATAATATTTTAAGACAAGCATATGTAACGTGCAAAACACTACTTAAACCCGAATTGTTCTAATTTTATTATGAATGGATAAATATATTAAATATAAAAGATTAATTTGTCCATTAATATATCATTATTAATAATTTTTAACCCTTAAAATACAGTTTTACTAATATTTTATTTTTAAAAATTGGAAGTCTTTTAATAAAATATCATTTGTTTTAAAATAAAAAAATATTAATTTTTACATTATTGATTTAATTTTAATTTTAAAATCGAAAAATAACATTGGAATTAAACATAATTATATTTTAAGAAGTAAAAAATTATATATTAATAATAATGATAATTAAATATAATAACTCAATCAATTCACTACCCTTTTAACATATTTAATATCATTTATTTTACAAATTTATTTACTATATATTCTCCTGATTGGCGTTTCATAAATATTTTATGTAACTAAATCATCCAAAAAAATTATTAATAATTTATAATGATAAAAATAACCCATTTACCTTCAAAAATTATATCTATGACCGATAATTTGATGTTTTTTACATATCTCAATGTTTTATATATGTTAATGGTATGGAATGTTCCCTTTGTGTCTTATTATTTAACATTTTCTTTAGGTAAATCACATTTAATATTATCATAATAATCAATAAAATAAAAAATAAAAGGTTATATGATCTAATTATATACCCCCATGGATTAGTCCTTAATTAGGCTTAATCTTACCTTAATCACTGTGATTAATTTTAATCACTTTCCCTAATATTTTAGTTCAAAATTTAAAATTATCTAGATAGAATGAAAATATCATTATTAATAAAAAAATTATGTTCATTTTTGAGAAATAAAATCACATTGTTGGAAAAAAAAATTTCAACGCTATTCTTATAGTTGTTGAGAGAAAGCATGGTTTTAATGTAAAAACAATCAATAGTTAGATATGTTTATATGTCTATTTACAAAATAAAAAAAAGAATCAAATGACATAAATTTCATTAATATATTCATAATTTATATATAGTCAAATTAAAACCCAATTAAAAATATAATTTTTCACAAATTATTATTTAAACAAAAACGTTTTTTTCAATAAATTGTAGTAATTTTTCATATTCATCCAAAAATGTTTTTCCATGAAAAATTGCTAAAAATTACCCCAATATAATTTCAGAATTCTTAATTCAAAACTGATGTTCATTTTATCAAATTTAATTATTATTATTGTATGATTAATTTTTCTATTTTTCATATAATGACATAAAAGTAGTTTTTTTAAGAAATTTTAATTTTAAAATAGGTAATGACTTAACAAAAAATTATATATTTTATTATCATTATATTTTATTAATGTTGAAATAGAATAAATAATAAATGGAATGCATTTATATCTCATCATGTTATTAATTTTGACATATAGTTTATAATTATCACATTTAAATAAATATATCCACAAAATAATTCTTCATAGAAACTATGTGTTGCGTAAAACGCATGCTAAGTCTATGTTCTGTGTTGCACATGCAAAGTCAATTTCATGTGGAATGAATATTATCCTTTTTAAAATGAAATAAATCAATTAAAATTTATTCATTCGAAGAGAAAAAAACATTCATTAAACCATGTGGTGTAACATTATACTCCTCTTAAAATGAATATCACCCTCGATATAATTCTAGGTTAAAATGTATTAATACATGAGATTTCCTTTCATAGATATTTAAACTATAAAAATACATACTATAATATCTTGTAAAAATAAATTTTGGAATCATAAAAGTTTCCTGGAATAACACAAAACAATGTTTCCACATAGTATAACATAGGTGGTATGTCATAAAATGGACATGCAAGATAATTATTTCTATCTTGTTATAATATAGAGTGATAGAGAACATGGTTTGGGAAATTATAACTACCAAAAAACCATAAATCTATCATTATCTAAAGAACCATTTTATTCATTAGAAGTAGAGGTACTAAGATTAATTTTTTGGTCTCTATATCCATTTTCCAAAAGTTGAATATTTTTCATGAAAAGATATAGTTGTATGATTTAACGATAACAACACCATTTTTTCATTGATCCACTTCACCACTTTCTCTAAAAAGGAAGGAGATATTTTTGTTCCTAAATTACTAACAGGTCATGATATCCATGTTATGCCATCATATTTTTCATCAGTTATCAACAATATAATGTAGTTTGAATATGGTATCCAATATGAATAAATCATCATATAGAGGGAAAATACATTAGGAATATTTACTTCATCTGAAGATTACCAAAAAATTTCCATAAATGGTTATCCATATAATACTTCTAAAAGATGAAAATTTAATGTTTTGGAAATAATTTCATGAAATTAGATTACCATTGATCCCCCATATATATCTAGGTATTACATGGTTGTCACATTCGAAACATATGAATAAAAACATATTATATTCCTTAACTACTATAAATCATTTTAAAAAACATGCATGATTACTAATTAAATGATTATTGGGTATATTCATTAAATCTATTAATATGTAAACATTATCATTGATTACATAGAATACTATTTCAAAAATCAGTTCTATGGTAATACTTACTAACTATTTTGCATATTCATATCCACCATATCATTATCCAAGCATAAATATCAAAACATTATGAATTAATTAAGGGTTACTATCCAATAATTAAAATATCACCTTTCCATGAAATTAATTGTCCATCTATTCATCAACATTCATAATTTCCATTTCAATCCATAATGATAAAAAATACCAAATATAATTATAAATTTTACAGTTCATATGACATAATCATTTAATTGAAAAACACAAATACTTCATTCATCCAAATTTATTCCTATACTAAGTGTCATGATTTATTATCATATTCCATAATAACTCATTAATATTAAATGATAAATGAATCATTAATTTAGTATACTTAACCTCAATCTAATAATTATTTTATGTTCAATGTAAAAAATATTACAAGAGCCTCACAATCCTTTTACATGTCATTTGGGGTATCTTTATCTTTATAAGTATAACCCTTACTAATACCAAATTCTTGAAAATATTTATCATATTTCCACATGGAATATTAATTCACATCATTCCCAAAATTTCCAAATTTTAATCAATAACTGTTAAACATGTTCAATCTAGTTCTATCTATTGACTATAATCATATATCTTAGTGTGAGAAACATTATCATTTTAGGATACCATAACATCATGAAAAATTAATTATAGGGTTCATAAATTATGGATCATCCTCCATTAATCTATGACACATTAACTTTATCCTATTTTGTTCATTTTTATCCTCTATTTAAATCCTTCTTATTTTTTGTAAAGCATTTGTGAATTTCCAATGAAAGTCCCATATGAGTTTCAAATAAGTTGTTCATTATGGAATGTTTTCATGTACCAGATTACCCTGAGTTAGGACTAGGAAATCTTTTCTGAGTTGTTACACCAAGGTACATATGTTCCCAAGCCACATCTACTTATATTATCCATATATTGATGTATTTCTAGGAAATCACACACTCTATCCTTTATCCAAATTCTTGGATATTTTCCAAAAAGTTCACTCATACATATACTTATCCTTAGAGACATCTATAAAAATACCCTTAAAAATATACCTTGGGGAATCACTAAATATTTCTCATCATTTTTTCAACCAATAAGTAAAAATTTTCTATAATACAAAATATAGATACCCTCACCATTAATACATTAACATCCCGTAAAATTTGAATAATTTTTAAAATATTATACAAACCGACTCCTATGACTGTACTGGTCTAGTTCCTTTGGAATCATGTAAATATAAACACTAGTACAATAATTAGATATATCATATCCCACTCTTTCATTATTTACTAGAACCACTATTATACAAATCAATGAAAATTCATATATTAATAAAATGGGAGAAGGATTCATAATAAGGGCGATATCAGATTCCCAGTAAGGGTAAACAAGGGATATACATAAGCCTAATAATGAGTTTATGTGTATGAAAATATGATCATAAATATAAAAGATCATAGCATAAATATCAATGATACTAAACATGAATAATGGAATAATTATTAGTAGTTCCTAATATATGAAACAAAATTAAATAGAGAACATAATCCATGAAATAATAAAAAAAGAATAAAACATTAATATAGGGTTCAAACATAATAATATATAATGATTTCCAGGGTATTTAAAGAATTGTTTTTAGACCATATTAGGGGATATATTCCATTACCAAATTGGGATTATTCCTCGTTCAATCCTTGTATTAGTGAACCCAATTCACTCCACGTTCCATCCATGTAATAGTGATCCATGTTCATTTATCATTACCTAAATGTCTATCACATGAGACATAAACCATTACACAATGAAATGGTTGGAGATGTAGTTAGCACAAATCTCATAATGAAATCATTCATTCATGTGCCATAAAATCTAACATCATTCATATCTTGAAACAAATATATTAATTGGTATCATAAACATGTATTCATGTAATAACCTATGAAAAAACATACATGTGCTATAAACATTTCATCATTAATATAACCCATTAAATGAAGTGGGTTTTAATAGAATATAAATAATGAAGGAGAAATTAATGTCATAATCATAATTAAATTAAATCATAAACCATTCAAGAATTAATAAGAATTGAAACATTAGATTATTTCCAATAATAGAATAAGTAACTTTAAAGTATTTCATCTTAGATGAAAAATAACATGAAGAATATTTTGGAAATATTTTAGGAGGAAAATATCCAATCGTATTTGAAAATGATATTTTGAACATAAATCCTTTTGAAACACATTTCCATTGAATATACATTTAAAAATTAAAAATAATTCATAATTTTTTTTAAAATCACGTTTCAATGAAAAAATATAAAATACATTTGAAAAATATTGAAAACCCTTTTCCTCGAAACCGAATAAAATAAGATTGAAAAAATATTGAAAACCATTTTCACTGAAAACATATAAAGTAATATTTAAAACATTTTAAAAACCATTTTCCTTGAAAATATATTAAATAGCATCAATTTATGGTAAATTATTTTTTGTAGAAAATATCAATGAAAACATATAAATGAGGAATTGAAAACAATAAAAGCTTTTATGAAATCCTTTTCCACAAAAAATGACTTCACGGATAATTTGAATGAATTTTTAAAAACCTTTTTTGAAAATATGGTTTATATAATAGAACATTTTTCAACATAAGAGTGATATAATAGAAACTTTTCTAAAATACATTTTCCTAATTATCTAAAGTAAAAAAGAGTTTATATATGTTACTAACACAAATATATATCTAGAATAATCATAGGATAATAAAAAATACAGTTTTTCTTTATTTATAGATACTAATATCTCATCAATGAATCATAATCATTAATAATCCTGAAAAGCAATGATATTGGTTCAATATACTGTTATCACTTGGAAACATTGGATAATACTATTCATGTAAGAACCTAAAAATAAATAATTATAAAAATATCATTAATAGAATGTTATTCATGATATAACATATAAAATGTTTGTATATTCACCAATAAAATTAATTTATTTCTCTAAAAAATATGAGTCGCAAAGAAGGAAAGTTGTGACAAAAACAATTTTACTGATTTGGTAATTTTTTAATCATAAACCCCAAGAAAGAACGATGATAAAATGGATATTTAAATAACTATATATATATATATACTAATCAATGAATAAATCCATGGGCCTTATAAACAACACACAAATTAAATGGTTGGTGAATAAATAATGTTTCTCATGGAAATGAATAGTGATATAAAATCCTCTTACATTGTTTCTTGACTCTTGTCATACTCAGTCCATACTCCTTTAAAATAAATTTATTTTTAATATATATATACCACATAAAATTATTTTTATAACTAATACCATTTATGGGTTTATTAGGACTTTATAATACCTTCTTGTTATCAATTTTATATGAAGCTTTCACTTCAGGTAAAAATCTCATTATTTTTATCATATTTCATAATTTGTTATTTCTTTGGTATTTATAATTATATAATGATATAAAGAATATAAAACTTTTTATAATTATGATTTGAATCCATTTTAGGTTTACTATAATAATCCATGTAATTTAGATTTATGAAATGTATTACTGTATTCATTGAGACGATATGTCATATGTATGCATAAACATTGTTTCCAGTTAATTGTCGTATTTAATAAAAGACCATAAATGTAATATATATATATATATAATTATAATTATTATATTAGAATTATTATATCATATATAATAAGTAATTTCACAAATTATATCCTTAATAACTTCCATTTAGTGAGTGAATGAGTCATATTGGTCTTAGGGGGATAAAGTCCTACCTTCCTCAAATGAAATTTTGATATTCACCAAAAATGGAAAGTATAATGATATGTATAAAAAAATTAAAAAAATTAAATAAATAATATATATAATATATAACATTTATAAACATAGTTTCTTTCATAATTTCTACCATGAGATGCAGTAGATGAAAATTGAACATTCATTGTATTGTGAGGTGGTAGTTTTACGTACACATAAACAACATGTTTGCTACAAATTAGACTGATGTGTGAATAATATTAGTTCAAAAATTTATCATAAAACATACTAGTATAGGTAAGATATTATTATTGTTATACATGAATGTAATATGAAGATATAAGGGAGTGGAGAAATAAAAAAAGGAGCACGAGAGAAGTCATCAACTCCTAATCGGGTATCTCCTTTTGGATTGCACCAATTGGATTTTATGGAATGATTTATTACCAAATGGAGTATTATTAGAAGAATTTGGTGATTTATGGAGAGTATTTGGATATAATTTTGATGATACAAAGTGGATTGAGGGGTGTGAATAATTGGTAGAGTGATTTTCTTTTTATAGTGGAGGGGGAGTGAAACTCTTGTAAGTACCAAAGGTTATAAAAATGATGGCAGGAATAAATTTATCAATGTGACTCCACAATGTACAAAAAATCTATTACGGTAAAATTATGTTATATCCAAATCTACACCACAAATAAATAAATTCATTTTAATAATTTTATTCAGTAAAATCAACGATTCCGCAATTTTATTATTTTGGGTTTTATTCATGTATAAAGTAATATATCATATGTAATTTGAAAAGTAAGACTAAAATGAAATGATATGTATATTATAAATATAAATTTTATAAAAAATATGATATCTAATTTACCAAATAATAATCCTATATGTATAGAAGTTAATTTTTATAACAAGCGTTTATGAAACGCAAAACACTACATAATCTTAGACCGTGCTAACAGTGTTTTTACCATCTATGGGTCAATGTATTATTTATAGATGATATAAAAGACCATTCATATACAATATTTTGTATTTTGTAACCCTTATTAATTACTTATAACTATATAATATTTTTACTAATTTTAAATCATTTATAAAAATATCATTTATTATAAAATAAAAATAATGTTAATTTGGACAATATTTATTTAATTTAATTTTAAATTAAATAATAACCATTGAATTAAAATAAATAAATTTTAATGATTATTAAAATGATATATTAGTCTTCAAAAAAATATAAGAGATAATAATTCAATCAATTGCCATAACATTTTACATTTAGAGTATCATCTATTTTTGTTAATTATTAACTAAATAATCACTATGATGAAAGTTAATTTATTTTTCTATGTGAATTAATCATCAATAAAAATTATTTATAATTTATAATGATAAAAATAACCCATTTCTCTTTCATAATGATATCTATAACCGAAAATATAACTATTTTTACATATCACGATGTTTTAAAAATGTTAAAGTTAATGAAAGTTCAGGTTTGACATTTTTTATTTCTAAAAATTGTATATAGGGAACTTCCATTTAATAATATCCAAATATCCCATGAAATTAAATATATAGTGTATATGGTGGAATTATTTGTAGTAAATGTATATTGGAAAAGCCTCAATCTCATTTTCTTCCTTAATTTTAAGGTTTAATTCTTAATTATGATTTATCTTACATTAACCATTGTTATTAATATTAATCAATTTCACTAGTCTTTCTAGTAAAAATTTATTTTTATATTATTATACTAAAAATGAAACATTGAGTTCAATTTTTTGTGTTTTTTTAATGTATAATCACATAATTGGAAAATTTATGTTTAATTATAATCATGTAAATGCGGTGAGAAAGTGGGTTTGTAAGGTAAAAAAATTCCAAAATTATACAAGTTATTATATCTAATTTCAAAAAAAAAAATTACACAAAATGACCGTAAATGTATTATCATATTCATAATTGATATATTTTGAAATTAAAAAAATTAAAATATTACATAACCCTAATCATAAATTAAACAAAAATAATGTTTTAAGTAAATTGGATGAATGATTACTTTTCACCTGAAAATGTTGATTCTCATAATTCTCCCAAAAACATACCAAAATATATTTTCAATATTTTGAATTTAAATATTATTTAAACTTTATGAAATTTGGTTTTTATTAGTTTCTCAAATTAATTTTAATACTATTCACAAAAGGACCTAAAAACCATTTAATTATGATAATATTAACATAAAACATATAAAATTTTTCCAAATTTTAAAATTTTCATAATCAATATGTTTTATTTATGTGAAAATATTTTAAATAATATTTTAATGTTATTAATAATAATCATATTTCAAAATTGAACAATTAAATAATAATTATCTCATTTAAATAAATATAAAAATAAAATTATGTTTCGTAGAAACTCTGTGTTGCATATAACGCAAAACTAGTCATTATTTCATGTATAGAAATCCAATTTGGTTCCTTGTGAAAGGAATATTTGACTTTGTGAAATGCCAGAAATTAATGAAAATTATTTAGTTCAATGAAAAAATAATATTAACAAAATCTCACGGTGTTATAATCTTGGTTAAACATTAGGGCCATGGATATATTATATTGATGAACTCCAAAGGTTAGGGTTATAACTGGTAATAATATATTTTAAGACAATAATATTATCCATGAATTTATATAATGTCACATTTTTAATTAATTAGGCGGATAAAAAATTTCATATACATCATTGAAATATAGAAGGCATGTGATCAAAAATGGATTTTATACACGTAGATGAGGTTGTATTGGTGAATTCAAATGATTGAAATATTCGTTATTAGAATATTTCTCTTCAACGATAAAATTATTATCCCCAAAATATGATAATACAATAATGATAAAAATCCTTTTGTGTAAACACATTATTGGATAAATCATCTCGAATCTAGTGATTACTATTTCAGACTAATATACAGAGGATGGATCTAAAAAATTGGAGACATTAAAAGATATGAAGTCATAAACAGTCTTAGGTATGTTATTGAAGTCATTTATAGGCTCTTGGGGGTATTTATTTATTTTATTCCAATGAGTAAAGATATATATCACTATAGTGACTCATAGATCCTTAAAACTATTATAGAATCATTTCATTAAGAGTAGAACTACAATTTTTATTATAACTTATGTTTGAGTTAGTGACTGAAGATGCTCTAGAATAGCCACAATATCATGTATGGATAAAAAATTAACAGTTACACATGAGTGGCCAATATGAGGGAGTGGTAGCCCCAAACTAAATTTACTTCCTAGTTGTAATATGGATTCCATATCCATACTAATTTGGGGTATTATTGAACACTAATAATTTGGAATTAAAATATAATATGAGGATTCGGAAAATTTTGCTACCCTGTGAAAGAAAAATTCAAACTCAAAACCGAGTTTCTTCTTCTTTAATATTCATGGAATCTTTTTATTGTAAATATAATAATATTAATTATATATAAAAAACCATTTCATTTATAATATTATGGTGTTCTCTAGGTAAAACTTAGATATTGACGGGTGATCAATAGTATAGTATAACTCTATTTCCATTTTACTTTATATTTAGGTCAGAATAGAATCTCAGATAGTCCATAAGAACAAGGACCATATAAATCGAATAGATATTATAGAAAATATTTCCCTAGATTTTATGGTATGAATTACATCATTCCATATATCATTATTAATTTTATTTCCATTTCTTTGTGTAACCCTATATTTATAGATGCAATTTTCAGAGCCATGGTGGAGTAGATGTTGAATAATCTAATAGGTAATGAATAAACCATCACATACCTAATGGGTAATAGGTTAGAGTTGGAAAAAAGAAGATCACCATAAACATAGAGAGGAAGCTTAGACAATGGTAGTGGTGTAATGGTTACCTGATATTCTCATATCCCATGAAAATCATTCTATTATTCCAAGGATGAATTATTGGGTGATGGTTACTAAAAATGCATGTCTCCTTCAAAATTCATTCTCATTAAGCTGGATGGGGACAATATTCATGTTTACATATATATTACTAAATTAATTACATAGAGATGATTCCACCTTTAAGGATAATGTTGAATTATGTTCTAAAATGGTTGAAAATAATATGTTAGTCAAATTAAGGGAATAGATGGATATTATTTCTAGGCCACCTACGCTCTATTTGGTTTGACGACAAGCCCGAACAGAAATCTATCCCTCATCCTAGAAAACATATATTCTAGTTAGGTCAACTATAATAACCTTAATTATAAGACACATGAATTCTGAGAGGATTTAAAGTATATAGAGACATGATCAGATAACTCTACAATGTTGTAACCTGGGGACCATTTTATAAAGGCTATATAAAAAATTCATTGTGAAATTACTTAGAATTATTATGAAGAGGAGGGATAATTGTAGGTAATTTATATTATGTGTTAAGTGGCCTTTACTCATCAAGGGACCCATTTAGTATTCATTGAGGTATATTTGATCCAAGAGATGAACCAATTAGAATAGTGTAAGTCTTAATAATATTAGATTAATGTGAAAGTAGTCATGTTTCATCTATTAGTAGATACTAAGAAGGAGGATAATACAATGATGTTGTTCGATAACAGACCCTTCATTAAAATGGTTTACCAATATCAAGTAATCCATAACTAGGTAGTTATTTTAAAAATACATCCACTTAAGGAGATGATTCATATTTTTATGGCCCTCATACCTTTTAACATGTAATAACATATTACTTAATTCAACTCCATGATTTTGAAATATTATTACTTATCAATCAGAACAATAAAATAATAATTTCAAACATCTAATCCCATTTTTTTCATGACCAATGTGAGAAAAAATCTGAAATGGTAGAACATTCATATACCATGATAGTTCAAAATAGAGGTAGATTGGTCAATGTTGTAATATATCATCAACCACTCTATATGAACACTTAATTATTCGTGAAATAGGTTGGGGGAAATTCCAAAAGTTTGGCTGTCCAATCCATATTATTGAGATGCATAAAAGAACAATTTAAACGGTCTTTTAAATCAACAAGATCATATAGAATTGGTATAAATGTAATTAATTATATCTATGTATTTGAAATGTTGGATAATTTATATTTCAATTAATTTTCACCATTATGAAATTGTTTGGACTGTGGTGTACTCCACCATACCATTGGTAATGTTGTTAAAATTGAGGATAACCATTGAGTAATTGTTCAACGGAAAGAATTATTAATGTTACTACAAAATGTGTTCCCTTTGAGATATGTTCCTAGAACGGTATTAGAAAACAGAGGATAAGGAACATGTGTCTCTTCTATAATATGATGTGACATCATTCAAAAATAAATTATTTAGGGTTATTCAAATTCTAATGATACAAAATTCTAGAGTTATAATGTGTGTTTTTGGTTTAAAAGGATATTAACATGAATAATTAAATGCAAACATGTCACATTATCATGTATTGGTCATATCTATAATGAATACTAAAAAATATTAAAAGAATGAAAGCCTGTGTGATATTATTACAAAATATATTAACCCCATATGAGACTTTAAAATTAGTTTTCCTGATTTTATAAGATGGGAGATATTGTGAACCCTAAGTTACCATTTTTTAATTACACCTTATTTATACCAAAAGGTTTGGGATTTCAACATTATAAATATTTCATTATGGAGTATGGATACTATATTATGGTTTTATATCATCAAATTTATGGTTGTTTCCTATTTAAAATTCATAAAAAATGAAATGCATGTTTTAAGGATATAGATTCATATATAACTGAGTAAATTATTTGAAATTATATATTGAAAAATGATAAGGATACAACAAAATTTTAATTTAGATCCCAATATTAATATAGAAAAAATAATGTAAAATTTAATTTTTTTTAATAATATATTGTTCGTACAAAATATGGGCAAAGGATTTTTGTCCAATTGGATGGACCAAATGGGGAGATATAATTTTTGTTCATGTAACTTATACTATGTATGAGGATAATTATTTATGGTCATATATATTAGAAAACAATCAGATCTTATTTTAAGCTCCCATGAATCAAAACATCTCCTTTTAGAATAACATCATCTTGATCACATGTTTGATTTTGTAATATGGTGGAGCGGTGGTGAAAACAAATACGGTAGAGAGTATATATGTTACTTTTTCATAGGTTGAAGATAAGAAATATAAAAATTAGTATATATCCTATAAATTGATAATATGAAATTTTTATTTTATAGAAGTGTGAATCTATAAATATATAGATCATGTAAATGAAGTATATAGATAAATTTATGTTTTCCTTTCTAAGAAAAGGATGACTAAAACCTTATGTGATGTTGTAAAAATATCATAGTCAGGGGAATAATTGTGCATAAAATTAGGTTTTGGTTATAGTTAAAATATGGGAGATATATGAATCACTTTAATTGTAATGGTAAGGGTACTCATTATTCAAGGTGTTCCTATTTTTGAATCCATTGCACTGATCATGTTTGTACATAGAATAATGTTAAACATGTGGATTTTATATGGGATATGATGAGGAAAGGGGATCAAGATTAGTAAATAATTCAGTAAAAACTCCAAGATATATTGGTAATGGTAATTTATTATTATCCTTGGATTGTTTTATAAATCTTCACTATGTATCATGTGTCATATGAATGAAACTAGTCATAGTTATTTGGGGTCAAATTGTAGTTGTCCCAAACAAAAAATTGCTAGTGGTTGTATTCTAACAACAAAATAAACGGTTTGAAATCTCAGGTATGTACTATTGAAAAGCACATTAGATTTCAACATTTAAGAATTTTATTATATTGTTTACAATTTTATAGGAATGATGAATAATACTATAATAAACATCATGGAATCGTGAATGTGGCCATGAACATTTACACCATTTGAAAATTATTTACATAGAGTAGTTTAATACCTTGTAATAATGAATCATAATTTTTAGTTTAGCATTATAATTTATGGATATTTATTTCATAGTTTAATCATGTATGAAAATGGTGTTTGATTTAAATTATGGAATACAATTTTCAATTATTAAATCCATTCATTATTGGGTGGTGAAATTTGATAATCAAATATAGTGACTAGTGATTATGAACCATTATAGTAATACATGTGAATAATAAATAGGTCTTCCCATTTGGCAACAAACGTTGATAATTTTATCATTGGTATCATTGGCATTTTTTATGCAATCTACTATTTAACCAAGATAAAAAATAAATGGAAGACGATATTATTAAATATACATTATGATCATATCTAATGGTGTTAGGGATTATGAGTCACATATATCATACATTCATTATAGAGTTCTATGTAATGTCATTGGTATTTTAAAAAAACATCCAACATCAAATGGCCATTGATGAATATGTAGGGAGATGGTATTAAAAAATTGATAAGAAACACATATTATATTTAATACACCATGGAGTTGTGGTCACATTGTAAGATGTTTGATCCATGGAATTATATATAAAAAACATGTAAGAGATTTTTTCTAGATTGATCTTATTATTTTCATCAACTATATTTGTATGTTTTGGGAAATGTAATTTACTGAAATCATTATTCATCCAAATCATTGGTCAATTGTAATGGAATATTTGATTAGACATAAAATATTACATTCCTCCAAACATCATTATTTCATAGATTCATAAATTGGAATATTATTTCCATGAGAATTTATTTTAATTCAAAACAATTAAATAATATGGGAATTATTGAACATGATCAAATACATAGTCTCTACTTATCACCCTAAACATTTTATGGTATATTCTCTTAAATATAGTGTATTAATTAGATAGCCAATATTTAATGAATCACTGAGCCTCTAGGGAACAAAACATGTTTATTTATAATAAATATTCATAACCTAAGAATTAAACATATATTTTCCAGCTTTGTGAGTTGAATTTTTAAAATCTGACATACATAGTTGTGTTCATGGTGATATTTAGAGTCTGATAGAATTACCATAATCTTTGGTGAATAGTAAATTACCCTTATGAATAATAACCTAGCCTTATGAATAGTAACTAACACTTATGAATAGTAATATATCTATTATAAATCGTATCCATAACATTGAATGTATAAATAAATTTAGTCACCTTAAAAATAAAGATGAATATTTTAAGTGGTTATACTTTTCAATTAGTCAATGATTTTAATTAAAAAATAAATTTATCATATTAATAAAATTATTTTTGTAACACCCCAAGATTCAACGGTACGTTTCTCTTTGGATAATATAGTATTGTGTGTTGTATGCAACTTCAAGTTCTAACACACCATAACCAATCAAACTAGCTGTTATGAATTGTAATATCCACTTTTTGAAATTTTAAAAATTGTATCTTTCAAAATGTACTTCATTTTTTGATATGGAATATCTAAATTAGCTTAGGGTGATTTTTTTGTATTTTTTAGAAAACATTCAATACTTGATGAATAGTGAAAAATAATGACTTATAGTTTAAAACCGAATTGTTAAGTAAATAATTATATATTCAATTTAAATTTATTTCAAGATAAAATAGACACATAATACCTATATAAGTTAAATGTAATTCATTGGAGTTAGATTATAATAGTTTCAGATATATAAAAATTTTATTGAACTTTTAACCGTCTTTTACCCACATCCTCAGAGAATTTTCAAATTCACATAAAACATAATTTTACCACTTCTATGAGTGGAATTTCAAAATTCTGGGCGACACTATTGATATGTTTAAGTAAAATGTGGATCAATAAGATGAAAATAATTTATTGTGAATAGTAAATTTTTTACTTTTATTTTCCACGATTAAAACTACATAGTGTAATTAAGGGTTAAATGATATTATTATTACCCTAACACATGTCCATATTCTATTGGATAAGTATAATTTTACCAAAAAAAACCTTAGAAATAACATATGAACCTCTTTGGACCACATGGTTTAGATTAGGACTTTTATTATTATTTAATTCAAAGAAGAGTTAAAAGAGATAAAATCAATGATTAATAACTAAAACTTTTTTAATATATGGATATACATAAGATAAATTCTAAAATAAATATTTATTATAAATCTAATAATATTTCCTACATAATGGTATATTATTTATGTTTTAAAACCTTAAATAATTTAATTTATTTATGACACAATGATGATGTAGTAATTACATAATTAATGAAATTTTAAAATAATTGATATTATAAATATATAAATAAATGTAATTTGAGACTTTTTTGAGTTAAAATAATTTTCAGGGTTAATATGACTTGTTAGGGTTGGTTAAATGAATTTTTTTATATGTAATAATGCTCTTATGAATTTAGAAAAAAAATTCCAAATAGGGTCAAAATTGACATAAAAGAGATTTTAAAACAAATATTATATTATTAATTGATTTTCTATTCAAAAAAAATATATGTTTCGGCCAAAGTACTTATATAATTATATTTGTATCATTAATGAACTACTTGTGTTTCTCTTGGACGTATATAGTATGTTTATTAACCATATAATATAAAAATACAATGAGACGTGGTAAATCTCAAACTATTTAACTAAGAGTATAATTTAAATGATAAGGTTAATATTGTAACCCAAACCAGTCTAAAATATACTATTTGAGTGGATTTCGACCCATCCCCACATTAGCCTTCAAATAATCCCTTTTGGAGCAACTGGAAAAAGAAAATTATTTTATTATAAATAATATTTCTAGCTTTTCCTATGTTGCCCCTCACCCCTCTTAAAAAGGGCACCCCCCTTCTCTAAAATTCACACATTCAAAGCCATTTGGCTCAGTCAACCACTACCCAAATACACTATAAAATATCATCCCTACATCCTAGAGGAATCCTTTCATCAGAAATACAACTTAAGGATCCCTTTTGATCAAATCAATAGGAAGAACTTGAAGAAGAGGTAAATATTCCATCACCTCTTTCAAGTTCATTTCTTCTTCCACATCCTTTTTCATTGTTGTTTCCATTGTAAAATAATAATTGTAGTATCTTCTATATACAGTGATATTATTATAAATACGATACAACCAGATTCATTATTCAATCCATCTTTTGAATGATACGTCAGTATACGGGCGTACGTACGGCTTACCATCTCCACATCAGGGTACAATTGTTATTCAATACATTATTATTTTGATGGGTATAACAATAATATGTAATTGATTTAAATAATAATTATAACATGATATTGATTCATTATATATTATATATCATGCAATTATATATTATTTTAATATCAAAATAATGATATTGTCGCTCGTGTGTTTGTACGGATTACCGTCTCCACGAACGCGATTAGAATTATTCCCCATCATATACATTCAAGAATAATGTACATTAGATGATTAAAAATTATGTTTAATGAAATGATATAATTCTTAATATTAATATGATACATCCCATCCATAACAAATATGACTCACATAACAATGAATATAATCGAAAACGAATCTATTAACACCCGAAACAACGATAATACTAAGATATTATTAACAAAGCAATGTTAAAAGATAATATATGATATCATATTAATGTATATGATTCTATGATAATTTAATAAAAATTATTTCTCCATTATACAGGAGGATAAACTACCCTCAACCAAGGAAAAGTACAAGGTAAGGGTTAATTTCACAATCTCTTTATTATCCGAGGTTGTTTTACGTAAGTATCTACTGAGACCTCTTTATCATCCACATCCTTGTTTTATTAAAAATATATTTCAAAACATTCTTGAAATTTTATAGACTATGGGTTAATGTAATTTATAACCTTTTTTTACTTTTTATAATATGTTTATAAAGGAATATTTCTGTCATTTTCCAAACAATGTCTTTTTTAACCTTTTCAAAAAAAACTACGGTAAGAATGTATTTGTTTAAATTATATAGCGGGTGCGGCTATTTTACGCTGTTACAATGTCGTCGAAGCTTCCCATACAAGCTTATAAGAATATTCTCGAATAGAAATGTTTTCTTTTATAATTACGTGACTTTTAAATGATTTCAAAATAGAAAGTGATATTTCTCTAAAAAAAGGTTTTGCATTCATCTATGTCAAATTATTTGATGGATTTTAAGATTATATGAAGTTGATTTTATATAATAAAAATCATATATATTTTATTGATGGTTTTGTGATATGTTTGACTATTGATGTGTTATTTTTATATCATTCATGGTTTATAGATAATGTATTTAAATCTCGTATGCCAATTTTAATACGAATGTTTATGTTATTTAAAATCTATTCATATGTGAATGAATTGGACTTAATAAGTGACGGGTGGAGCCAACTATTGCTCCTTGATGCATCAATTGGTCACATGAAAAAACTAGTTTCTTAGAAAAAGGCTTTGACAAAATCTTATTTGTAGTTTTGGCACAAGTCCTTGACTATGTGGTTATGAAAGTCTGACATTATGTATTCCATCATTATGAAAGTGGGAACTGATATTGCATGTGATTATTCGACTAGTACAATATGTATGTGAATAAGTAAATGGAATTATTTGACTTTTATCTTTACCTTATTATGCCGAAGTTCATTTTTAAAAGTCTTATGTTTTAGTCTCATACATTTCCTTAAATTTTTTTGTTTATTTATGAAATTTTCCGCTATATTGTTATCCTTAATGAGAATCTGAGCTCACCCCCTTCTATGAATTATTTTTCTAAGGATGCGATGATTTATATTATGACTGACCTGAACAGATAGTCTATGGGATCTCAGTGTTGTCCATGGAAATAATGTTGTTGTAGTTTTTCATTTTATGAACTAATTTAAACCATATAAATGTATCTAGTACTTCTAAGGCTACTAAATTAATCTGTCTTTCGAGACTTGATCTTTTGGGATCATACCAATGATATGTAATAAAGCACAGAATCATGGTAACTAGGGTCAAGGTGATAAAATTTTAGAAAAAATGGAGTTAATTTTTGGAATATACATTACAAAAAATGGATAAGGTGATTTTTTTGGATTTTTCTGAAATACATGGATTTTTTATGAATAGTGAAATACAACAAATTACGATAAATGCTAAATATTAGATTTAAAATATCGTAGATGGTGAAAGTATGATGTAATCCTACATGGTTAGAACTCATATTATATTATTACAATTGTAGTTCAAGGAATGCTCACTATTTCTTGTCATGAAAAATAAATAATAAATTAATGATAACAATATTAATAAACTTTCACCCCTCCACTTTATAAACCCCCCCTCTTCCTTCTACACCACTCAAGCTTGAATAATTTCCTAAATTCTTCCAAATAATCTTCTCAAGCCCTCTCCAAAAGTCCAATACCTACTTGTCTCACCAAAATTCCAAAAACAAAGGACATTAGTAGTTTCTCAAGGAGGAGTACACAAGAGGTGAACCTCTCTTCTCTTTTCTTTCAAATTATTTTACAAGTTTTATTATTTTCATGATCTCTTCTCACATCACCTCATACAAATTCCATGAAAATTATAGTAACTTAAATTTTATCAATTTTAATTATTCTAATTGAATATTTCATCATCATATCTCTTTTCCCCCTCCTTTTATACTATAAATGCAAACACCGTCAGAGATGTGTTAATTTATCACACTCAAAGAAGACTGGTTTTCAATTATCATTACTATATACAAGACTGGCCATGAATTACTTTAATTGGTTGAAAGAAGTCATAATATATGTTTTTAATGATGTTTAATGTTCTTAAGTCTTTATAGACTCACAATATGGAATAATAATACAAAACAATTTCATTTCGGACAAAACATCCATGCCAAATCCAAGCATTTATCATTAACTCATCGAATGTATCATCCACATGGTATATAAAAAGAATAATTATAAGAAAATAAATGTATATTTAATGCCTAAAATATTATATATTAATAATTATTCATATTTCCCCACATTTAAACAAACTTCCATTCATGAATACAAGTAAACATAACATGAAAACTATGGGATGTAATGCTTCAAAAACAATAAAATTGGATCCCATAAAACCCATAAAAAGATCATGAATGAACTTAATAAGGTTATAAAATATCAATTCCATGTTTATTAGGTTCTTTATTTATTAATTAATGAAGCTAAATTTGATTATTCAGGTACTTAAGAATAATCAAGTACACCATCGAGCATACAGTAAGGGATATCTTAACTAAATTTCCATACATTGAGTTAAACATCAAAGTCATTGGTTTTGTATTTTCTTGGAATATTTGTGACTGATATATGATTGTTTTATTCTGTATATCCAATTTTATTGTGTGGGTTTATGTTTGTCACACAGAATTATGTCATTGTTCTATCCTCAATCTAATGATACGTTTTTGTTAAGGGATCCTCTCTCTCCATTTTATTAAATAATTTCCCCTATGTTGTGTCCATTATTTTTTAATTACTAATGATGGGGTATGCTTTTTCACCTCCCACATACATATCTATTTATATATAAATAATTTGATACCCCTTTACATCTCATTTTTTCCACTCAAGAACACTTGTTACTATGCCAAAATGATTGTAATGGTTTCTCTCCTCTGACATTCAATTCTATGGGATTTCCATTGATCAACTCATATTTTATATTTGTGGTATATGTGTACTGTCATTAAATATATTGTATAAGGATTCTATTTATTTTTATGGTAATAACAAATTCATTTGATGAATATTTAATCTTGGTCACACGAAATGACTGATTACTATGTGGTAATGGGATCCTTCTATGTTTTCAATTTCGTTGTGACTTACTTTATATTGTGTGCCTAATAATTCTAATGTGGTGTCATTACTGCCCATTTTAGTTCACATTTCATTTGAAAGTATATTTCTATTAAATATCCATATTCTCATATCTTCGACATGTTTATTATCTAAACTGTATAACATTTTACATAAGGTGTTTATTTGGAATATTGTTTTAATTATGGAAATATTGAAAAATATGTATCCTCTACTCTATGTGGATATTGAGAAGAAATATTTCTCATGTATTAACTGAATGTATAAATAATTATTTGGTCATGCATCAGTGGGTGGGGCCAGTTATATCCCCTAAATGAATCGACAGGTCCCATGAGACAATCAATTTGGCGACAAACCCTTTGAGTTTCTTTCCAAAAACCAAACGGGTTTATACCTACAGGACTAAACCGTCTTATCAGTATTATGGTATCATGTTCCAAATACATTATTTCCAATTTATAATAATTCTCTTTATTCATTTTGTGTTATTACTATCCAAAATATTTTCAATATGATAAAATCTATTGATTATGTTTCATTCTTAGTTATTAGTTTTGTGAGATTTTCATTTATTTACCATGAAATATTGACTATTCCATGTTAGTTATGATTCAGTTATTATTGATTCATGCTTCCTGTAGGATTGAAATAATGATGTAGATGCTCAATATACAAGGGGGGGCGGGGGTGAATTGTACACTTTAAAAATTTCCTTAGACAATGAAAAATCAATGTTTAGAAAAGTTAAAATAAGAAAATTCACAACACCTCTAACCACCAACTAGAGATTTAGAACCAAGGTTTACAATATAAGATTCTACCTTAAAGCGTATAGAATCTAAACTAATCAGAGTACAAGTGTAAGGAAATATAAGAGAGTTATACTTTCCTTACAATACAATATTCCAACAGAAAACACAAGTAGTATAACTACATGGATCAAGATATAAGTCTTTTGACCCAAAGAGAAGGGTATCCAACAACCTTGGATAAAGGTACCTTAATTTATACTTTCAAGCAAGTATGTTTTACCCACACTAGGATAATCCCTCTATATGAATATCAGAATCTCTGCCTTACTATCCCCGAAAGGCCTCAACTTTAAGGTAGTTGGAACCTCTGTCATCCTCAACAAGGAATCCCTCAAACTTCAAGATAGTCGGACCCTCTGTCTTCCAATCCCCGGAAGTCCTCGAATGTTTTTTCCAACATTCGGAGTCACACGAAGAAATCTGAACGAGCAGTTTAGTACCCACAAGGAATGAAAATATTCTATCTCTAGTAATCAACTTAACAGTGTGTAGTCTCTAGATCGATCAACTTCCTTGAGCACTTTCAAATTAGCTCCTATTTATAGGCACATTTTCAACGGTCAGCTCCCTCCTCCAACGGTCATATTATCCATGACATTCGGAAGGACCTGTACATGTGTACCTCAACCAAAAGTTAATTAGAAATAGAATGGATGACATCATTTAATAATAAATCATTTATAACTGAATGGATGACATTGTTTTGAAATAGAGCAAATGTAAGTAAAAGCCATTCAAAATTTCAGAGTGTACGCAGAATAAAAGTTCAGAGTCTAACCAAAATGATATTCGGAGTCTATGTTAAGAAATTTTTGGATTCTGTTTTATAGGAATTCGGAGTCTGGATTAACCATAGATTGGAATCTGAACATGCAGAGTTCAAAGTCGAACTAGTAATTAGTTCGGAGTTGAACTTCATAAGAGATCAGAGTTGAGCTCATGAATGTTCGGAGTCGAACTTCATAAGAGTTCGGAGTCGAACTCATGAATTTTTGGAGTGAAACTTCATAATAGTTCAGAGTTGAACTCATGAATGTTCAGAGTTGAACATCATAAGAGTTCGGAGTCGAATGCATGAAAGCTCGGAGTCGAACTTCATAAGAGTTCGGAGTCGCACTCATGAATGTTCGGAGTCGAAATTCATAAGTGTTTGGAGTCGAACTCATGAATGTTTGGAGTGAAACTTTATAAGAGTTCAGAGTCGAACACATGAATGTTAAGAGTCGAACATTATCAGAGTTCATAGTCGATCTCATGAACGTTCGGAGTCGAACTTTATAAGAGTTCAGATTCCATAATTTGGATTGGAACTTCATTTTAGTTCACATCCAAAATTTGGATCCTAAAATCAGAATGCCCCAAATCTTTACATTTTATGACTTCTGGGGTTTTGGGTATAAATCTGATTTTTGTACTTAAGAAAAATATTTCTATGTATAAGAAAATCTTGGTTAGAGTAAATTTCCTTAAAGAAGTAAATTTTCCTTATGGAGGTGAAATTTATATTTTCTTAAGTATAAGGTGTTTGTGAATTTCAAACAAATAAGGAATTGATATGTCCTAAGGAAAACCTTATTGACTCAACAATCTACCCCTTTTTGGAATGAACAAACATCCTTACGAAAAAGAATATAAGGACTTGGAAAAACTTCATTAGACTTTGAATTAAAAACTTATCTCCCTTTGTTCATGGATGAAAGTGAAAACAACTAACTCCCCCATAGACATTGAATCTCTAAGGATTATATTATGAGTTTTTTCATTACCATGGGAATGAAAAACATCGTAGAGAGCAACTCCCCCTTACTTTAAGGATATTATAAATTTTTATTTCTCCCCTTTTTAGTGGTTCTTTTTCCATCTCCCCCTTGGGAGTAGTTCTTTTTCCTTCTCCCCCTTTGTGATTTTCAAAAAGAATTGAAGGGAATGTAAAAGAATGGTACCTGAATGATTAGTAATAATACTACAATATATAATTATCCAAACAACAATTCATTAGAGCTTTTCAAAAAAAACAAAGAAAGACAAATACAAAAAAAGGATCAGAGTGAGTTCATTTGTCCTCCTTTTCCTTTGGTATGAGCTTATTTAACAAGGTTTGGAGTTTCTTTAAGTCTCTTTGGTCTTCCTAAACTTGCCTCTCCAAGTATTTTACCTTTTCTCCATGGAATTTTAAAGCTTGTTCCTGAGCCTCCACGGCCCCTTTCTGCATCTTTATTATTTCATCATGATTTTCCAACTTCTCCTTAAACTCAATCCAGAAATATCTTTCACTTTTCCACTTCTGAGATATTGAGTTAAGCTTCCCATTCAGGTCCCTGACATGTTGATTCCGAGAATTTTTATCTTGGGTCAGATTTTCATAAATATCCTTATCCTTTTTATCCTCCATGTCAAAAGAATGTTGAACTTCAGCCTGAAATATTTCAAACTGAACTAAATCTTCATCAACTCTCTTAGACCACTTTGTTACCTTACTGCATGACTTTCTATGCACATCATAATCGATAAGAAAACTTTTATGTTCACCTTCGATCTTCACAAACTTATCCATGACCATGGATAAGGAATCCGATTTCTGAGTCATACTTTTTTGCATCATCTGGCATCTGGATTATATAGTTGGAAAAATCATATTGGTGTCCACCAGCTTCTTCAAAGAATTAACCACACAATCATGCCCATGAGATGATGACTCCAAATCAGATAAATCTATTTGAGATTTCTCTTCTTCAATTTGCACTAGTTTTCTCTTAGAAGAATCACCAACCTCCTTCATCATGATGAATTCATATGTTGGAGTGTCCATGAGAACTTTCTTTCCCTTATCATACATTGGAATAGGTTCCCTATTAGGAGATACATCCTTGGATTCATGAAACATGAATAATCAAGTTTTCATCTAGTTTCGGTTATTCTTGTCCTTACTCAAGAAAATTCCTCTCACAGGATTCTTTGTTATCATAGAAGACATTTTCTTCTTCTTCATCTTGCTGTTGCTTATCATCATTCTTACTGGCTTCCTCATATCCATTTCCTGGAGTAGTTAACTTAGCGGATTATGCCTTATCATTATAAACCTCTACTTTCTTGATCAAGGCATCTAAATCATCACTTCCTTCCTTCCTTCTTCTTCTTCTTCTTCTTCTTCAACCTCTTCCCCTACTTCTTCCAAAGCTTATTTTTTAGCTTCTTTTTCAGCTTCCTCTTCAGCTTCTTCAACTACTTCATTACCCTTGGATTTTTCCGGAGTGAAATAATTTTTAGCTGGAGTTTCTGGTTAAGAAGGTTCTGTAAGGAAAGACTTCAGAGCCTGAATCAACTCAGAAGCTAACTCTGTAGCTCTCAGCAAGGATTGCACCACTTCAGCCACAAACACTTTCTTTTTCATTTTCTTCTCTTTATCATGTTTCTGTAAATCATTTGCAGCTCTTTATTTTAAGGCCTCAGCCTATACAGGGTCAAATCCAAATTGTGGATCCCCTTCTTTCATCTTCTCTTTGTCTTCCCTCCACCTGGCTTCCACTTCATCTGTATATGTTTTCTGCTTATTTGGATTGGGGGGAGCAGACTGAGTTTCCTTAGCCTGGGGATTTTCATTACCAACACCCACTTCCTTAACCTTTCTCTTCTTCCTTGTCATTTTGGCTAGTTCCGGATTCTATGATTCATTATGTGTTGCTTCAACGTATTCCACAAATAGAGGGTAAAAATCTACGGATTTTCTAGGAAAACCCATCTTAATCATCTTCAAGGTATCATCACTAACCAGCAAAAACTAGAAATTTCAAACTTTTGATTTTCATGCCACCTTGAAGGATTCTAAGCACCGAACTATCAACCTAGATAGTAAGGTAAGGTACATGATTATTTGAGCTCTTAGATTCCCTTCTTCGATGTTCTTGATCATAATCAAGACATGCCTCATTAAATTTATCATTATTAGATTCACCAAAAAATCTAAAACATAGATATCACTTTTCTTCAAATTATCCTTGTCGCCTCTTCTTGGTATGAGAAAAACTTGTACCCAGAGCTGAAGATTATAATTGTTCCGAGTGAGATGAGCAATCTTAGCGGTCGTAGCATCCTTAAGTCCAAGGCATTTTAAATCCTTCGCCTTGTTGAAAATCCCTTGCTCATCTGGAAGCTTATGTGAGAAAGAATCATCTTCCCCCTCATAGGGAAAACCAACCATGCTCGCAGCCTTGGTGTAGGAAATCTTATAAGTATTCACATAAGACATGAAAGAAAACCGCTCTCTTCCATCTTCCATCTGGAAGAAAACAGACTCATAGAACTCGATAAAAAAATCAGTAAAAATTGGATCCTGTTTTTCAGACTTGAACATGCATATATCTTCCCAACCATTCAACTTTATATACATTGTTATAATAGAATCAAGCTTGTAGAAATCTGGATAAACTAACCTTTCCCTAAAGACTATCCACTTCGATATTTGTTTAGTAGTTGACATATCTTGAAATGTAGCTTCAACAGACATTCAGAGTGAATAATTCTGAATGATTCAGAACGACATTGAAATGTTCAGAACATTTTTTAAGAAGATAAGTAGGGATTTGAGACATGAAGGCTTTCAATACCGATGTGGGATGTGTCTTGGGGTCCCATTTATATAGGCGATGGATGTGACCTTTGGTCTTCCAATGTACATCTAACGGTTGAAAATGTTTTGATCTGATCTGACAGTTGAAAGCACTCTCGCAAGGAAAACATGACTACAATCATTTTAGGATTTAAGGAAAACATCTGAAGTTGAGGAAAACTAGAATCCGATCTTTTTAAAAAAAACTCAGGAAAATACCAGGAAGCAAAATATGATTACGAAACTATAAGTAAGGAAATCATAGCTCTCAGATTGGCTAGAAAAATTGTTCATAATTGGTAATATTCTTCTTGAAGAAATAAAATTACAAACAAACTTATATTGAATGTTCAAGTACGAAAATATCGTTACGAAAACTCCATTACGAAAATCTAATTACGAAAACTCCAGTACAAAAATCTCCATTCCTGAAGTTCTCATTCAAAGAATTTCAATCCAGAAAATTACAGTTCCATAAATTCTAAATCCGGAAATTTTAGTTTCAGAAATCTCCATTCCGGGAACTTCAGTTCCAAAATGTTTGAAAAACTAAATACGAAAATTTTAGTTACACTATGTTTTTATTAAAAAAACAGATTACGAAAATTTTAGTTACCCAAAAAATCAAATGTACTCCCCCTATGAAAAGGAGTTTATTAATGTTAGGAGAATTGTTCAACAAAAAGTTAATGAAGAATGATTACCTTACGGTTATCATTCCTAAATTTTGTTTAATGTATTAAAATCTATCATAGGGTAATGATTTTGTGAAAATATCATCAAGTTGATCTTGCGTTCTGATAAACTGAATAATTTTATCTCCTTTCAGTGTGTGATCCATAAGAAAGTGATGCCTAATCTATATGTGTTTTGCACTAGAGTGATGTGAGTTTTTCTTACTTAGGGAAATGAAACTTGTGTTATCACACAAAATTTGAGTCTTAGTAAAACTCAGTCCATAATCCTTGAGTGTGTGTTGCATCCACAACACTTGATCACAACAACTTCCAGCTTCTACATATTCAGCTTTAGGAGTGGAAAGTTCTACAAAATATTGCTTCTTGTAGGACCAAGAAACTAATAAATCTCCTAAGAAAAGAAACGTTCTGGATGTAATCTTTCTATCCATTCTACATCAACCAAAGTCAGCAACTAAAAAAAATTTAGAATAAAATAATTTCCAGAAGTATAAAATAATCCTAGATCCATGGTTCCCTTTACGTAGCGAAAAATTCCTTTTACCACCTTTAAGTGAGATTCCAAAGGATTGGATTTATATCATGCACATTACCATACTAAAACAATAAAGTCCGGTCGACTAGATATTATGTAATATAGACTCCTTATGATACCCCTAAAATAGGTTTGATCTAACGGATTCCCAGCTTCATCAAGATCTATGGAGTTTGAGGTACCGATTGGAGTACTTATACTATAGTGTTTCCATAACCATTATTTTTGAGAAGATATTTAATATACTTATGTTGAGATATATAGGTTCCTTCTGGTCGTTGAGAAATTTTAAAACCAAGGTAAAAAGTTAACTCACCCATCATACTCATTTCAAACTCATATTTCATTAGAGATGCAAATGAATCATTTAATTATTGCTGAGTTGAACCAAATATGATGTCATCAACATAAATTTGAACAATGAAAACATTTTTCTTATCATTCTTTATAAAAAGGGTTGGATCTAAATTTCCCTTAACATAGTTATTTTGAAGCAAAACCCCTCTGAGTCTATCATACCTGGCTCACGGGGCTTGCTTTAAACCATACAAAGCATTGTTAAGTCTAAAAAAATGATCATGATGTTTTGTATCTTCAATTCCAGGAGGTTGTTCAACAAAAACATCCTCTTGAACATAACCATTAAGAAAAGCACATTTTGCATCCATTTGAAAAAGTTTAAAATTGAAGAATGCTGTGAAGGCAAGTAAATTACTAATAGTTTCAAGTCTAGATAATGGAGCATAGGTTTCTTCATAGACTATTCCCTCTTGCTGGTTATAGCCTTTAGAAACTATTCTAGCTTTATTTCTTACTATGACTCCATTTTCATCACACTTGTTTCTGAATACCCATTTGACTCCAATGACAGAAGTTTCCTTAGGTCTTTCAACCAAAGTCCAGACTTTATTCCACTCAAATTCATTTAGTTCATCTTGCGTGGCTTTGATCCAATCATCATCACATAATGCTTCATTAGTGCTTTTGGTTCTAATTGGGAAAGAAATTCTAGATGTTATACTTAATTTCTTAAGGAACATCTAGTCCATAAAGGTTGATTTACATCCCCAATGATTCTATCACAGGGATAATTTTTAAGAAACACCTGATTTGGGTTTCGTAAAACCTATTCATCAAAATAGGGTAGAAAGTATTCTAGGGTAAATGTTTTAGAAGTACCTTCTTAAACATTTTCCTTATCTGACAGATCTTCTATCTAAGGTTGAAAATCAGTTCTTGTAAACACATCTGAGGATGTTGGTTGGAATGGTTTAAAAACAAAAGGATCAGTTTAATCAAATTTTACATGCACTATTTCTTCAATAGTAGAAGTATTTTTATTGAAAACTCTATATGCCTTAGAAGTTGTGGAGTAGCCTAAGAAAATTCTTTCATCAGATTTTGGTGTGAATTTATGTAAACTATATTTAGTATTCAGAATGAATACTTTGCAACCAAAAACATTGATGTAGTATATTCTTGGTTTTCTACCGTTCCATAACTCATAAGATGTTTTATTAAGAAAAATTCTAATCAAAACTCAATTTATTGTATAACAAGCATAACTTACAGCTTCCACCAAGAAATATCTAGCTATAACATATTCACTCATCATGGTTCTAGTTATCTCTTGAATAATTCTATTTCTTCTTTCAACTACACCATTTGGATGAGGATTTATGGGTGGTGAAAAATTCTGAGTAATATATTTTCTACTACAAAAAGTTTCAAAATCAGAATTTTGAAATTCGCCTCCATGATCACTATGAATAGTTTTCAGTGGAAGATTTTTCTTATTTTAAATTTATTCTCTGAAACTTTTTAAATAAGAAATAACGTCACACTAATTTTCTAGAAAATAGTCACAAGTAAATCTTGTGTAATCATCAACTAGAACAGACACATAGTATTTGCCTCCAATACTTCATGTTTGTGTTGGACCAAAAAGATCCATTTTCACTAACTGTAATTCATCAGTCGGTGAGACTTCACCGATTGATTTAAAACTAGATTTATGTTTCTTTTCATATTGACAAGGATCAAAAACTCTAGATGAATCAAATCTATGATCTGGTAGATCCTTAACTAGTTTCTTCTTAGATAGTTTACATAAGTTTATAAGGTTACTGTGACCTAGTCTTCTATTCCATAACCATGAATGATCTTCCATTGCACTTAGGCAAGGTAGGTCTTGGATCCTGAGGACTTCTACGTTCAATGTGTAAACATTCTCTTGCCTATTGGATGAAAGAATAAATTCTTTCTTGGAATTGTGTACTAAGAACATATCATTCCTTAATTTCACAAGGTATCCATCATCACATAGCTGACTTATGATAATGAGGTTGTGATTAAGAACCTTAACAAATAATACATTTTTAATCAATGTTTTACCAAGAAGAAAAATATTACCTATACCAACAATTTCTCCCAGAGTATTATCTCTGAAAGATTCCATTACTCCTTTTGTTTTGATAATCTTTTCCAAATTTCTTTTATTACCAGTCATGTGTCGGGAACATCCAATATCCATGTACAATGTATTTTTGTTGGTACTCCAACCATCTTCCTGAAAATAAGAAAAGAATTAGACTTTTGGAATCCTAACTTGTTTGGATCCAAGATTTCTAGACAACAAAATTTTAGGCAGCCACACTTTTATAGAAAAATATACTTTATGAAAACCTAGAGAATGGGTTTTATTTAATGAAAAATTATTTGCCCAGTGAACACCACATTGACACTTGGTGCAAAATGGGGCAGTTTGTGGAACAAAATAGTTGGTACTAAAAGTTGGTTTTTCATGGGTATAACCAAATCCGGATTTGTTTCTTAAATGTCATATTTGTGAATACATTTTATGAAAATGTTCTTTACCATGGGTAAAGTTTGATAAACACTTATTTAAGGAAAAAATTTCAGACTAGAGTACAATAACCAGGTTTTTATCTCCAAAATCATTTGATTATGAACTAGAGCTAGGCTCGAAAACACTTTTATTGGAAATTACTTGTTCTAAATCAATAAAAAGATTGTTCTTATCAGAACATACTTCCTCAATATTTTTTGAAATACTTATAAATTTATAATTTTTTCTATCATGATCTTTAGAAAGATCTTATATTTATTTTTTAAGAATAAAATTTCTAGAGTTTTCCTAATCATGTTTTTGATTGTGTTTAGAATTTTTAATCTCAAGAAGTTCAACAAACCGAGAAACTTCTTCATAGGTAGGTGAAATATTTTCTTCATTAGAAAAGGATTCTTCATTTGAAGAGTTATAATACATACTATCATTATAATTTAAACATACATTGGTCAATGACTTAGCATTTCGTACCTTAGCCATAAAGCAGTGATTTTTAATGGGTAATCTGGTTATAAGACCAAGATTCTTTTGTCCTAAAGATTCATAATCAGAAGAGTCATTTGATAAGTCACCACCACTAGCACTCCATGTGTAATTTTCATTCAAAACTTTCTTATATTTGATATTGTAATAATTCTTTCTATTCCTTTCAGAATGCCTTTCTTTTCTTTCTTTATTTTTTACCAAAGGGAAATATTGTCTAATATGTCCAGTACTCTTGAATTTGTAACAAGTAACTTCTCCATCCTTCCTGTCTTTCCTTTCCTTTTTCTTATATTTGGATTATAAATTTCTCTAGACAGATATCTTTTCATTCTTTGAGAATGATTTGCTAAATCATTTTTGAGACTTCACATTCACTAGATTCTGATTGAATAACCACCTTCTTAGACATGGATCTGGTTACTCTCTCAGGAGTCTTAGCTTTCATATGATTTTCTGTTGTTGTAAAAGAAACAGTACCATTCCCATTCTTCTGTTTGATGTTGTCAGGATCTCACTTCATTCTTGTTTCATGTTGAAGAAGAGTTACAAATAGTTCATCTAGAGAAATTTGAGTGACCATAATGTTCTCATCAATAGTTGTTCTTTATGATTCCCACTCATTAGGAATAATATTAATTATCTTATCCACAAGGGCTTCATCATCTAATCCTTTTTCTCCCATAGACTGTAAGATGTTGACTATTGTCATAAATCTCTGTTGAACTTTACAGATTTGTTCTCCATACAGAAAATTAAATCCATGGTATTCTGCTCTAAGCATAGCTCTCCTAGTTTCAATCACTTTAGAAGTGCCAAAGTGTGTAAATTATAACTTCTTCCAGATAAAATTAGCTGCTTCACAAGAAGAAATTTGGCTATTATTATTTCTAGTCATTGAACATTGTAAAGTATTGTGTACCTTATAATTGACTTGATACTCTTTCTTTTTCTTGGTTATTGAAAGTTCAAACTTCCTTATAAGGAATTTTATAATCACTAGTAAGTATAATGAAATTATCCACTCCAGTATTGATAACAAAAGTCTTTATTTTATCTCTACAATAATCATAGTCATTACCATAAAATATTGGCAGTCTTATAGGGTTTAGATTGTCAATAGAACCAACATTGACTCCTGCCATTCAAAAAAAACTTTGGCAACCAAACTAGTTAGTAGAAGAAATTCGTAACCACAATGTTCGGAATGAAAATTCGGAATGATAATTCTGAATGACAATGTTCGGAATGAGAATTTGTAATGAAAAAGAAACTTACTATGCAAGGATGAATAACAATGGAAAAATGAGCAAGAAAAACATATATGTGAATATAAGTATTTCAGAGACCTCCTCTGATAACAATTGTCTGATAGAAATAATGATGTAGATGCTCAATATTCAAGAGGGGGGGTGTGAATTGTACACTTTAAAAATTTCCTTAGACAAGGAAAAATCTACATTTATCAAAGTTAAACTAAGAAAATTCACAACTCCTATAACCACCAACTAGTGAATTGGAATCAAGGTTTACAATATGTGATTCTACCTTAAAGAATATGAAATCTAAACTAATCAGAGTATAAGTGTAAAGAAATATAAGACAGTTATACTATCCTTACAATAAAAAGTTTCAGTGGAAAACACATGTAGTATAACTACAAGTAACAAGATATAAGTCTTTTAACTGAAAGAGAAGGTTATGCAACAAATTTGGATAAAGGTCCCCTGAATTATACTTTGAAGCATGTCTGTCTTACCCACACCAGGATAATCCCCTGATATGAAGATCAAAATCTTTGTCTTTCTATCCCCACAAGCCCTCAACATTAAGGTAGTTGGAATATCTGTATTCCATAGCAAGGAAGCCCTCAAACTTTAAGGTAGTCACCACCTCTGTCATCCTAACCCCAGAAGTCCTCGAATGTAATCACCAACATTCGGAGTCGCACGAATCAATCTGAACGAGCAGTTCAGTACACACAAGGAATGAAAAGCTTCTCTCTCTAGAAATCACCTTAACAACGTGTGGTCTCTAGATCGATCAACTTCCTTGAGCTCTTTTATATGAGCTCCTATTTATAGGAAAATTTCCAATGGTCGGCTCCCTCCTGTAACAGTCATATTTTCCATGAAATTTGGAGGGACCTGTACGTGTGTAACTCAACGAACGGTTAATTAGAAATAGAATGGACGACATCGTTTAATAATAAATCATGTATAACTGAATTCACAACATCATTTTTAAATGGAGAAAATGTAAGCAAAATCCATACAAAATTTCAGAGTATAAGCAAATTAAAAGATCGGAGTCTAACCAAAATGAAATTCGGAGTCTATGTTAAGAAATGTTCAGATTCTGTTTTATAGGAATTCAGAGTCTGGTTTCACCAGTGATCGGAATCTGAACTTGCAGAGTTTGAAGTCGAACTAGTAAAAAGTTTGGAGTCGAACTTCATAATAGTTTGGAGTCGAGCTCTTGAATGTTTGGAGTCGAACTTCATAAGAGTTCGGAGTCCAACTTATGAATGTTCAGAGTCGAACTTCATAAGAGTTCGGAGTCAAACTCATGAAAGTTCATAGTCGAACTTCATAAGAGTTCGGAGTCGAACTCATGAATGTTCGGAGTTGAACGTCAAAAGATTTTGGAGTCGAACTCATGAGTTTCTGGAGTCGGACATCATAAGAGTTCGAAGTCTAACTCATGGAAGATCAGAGTCGAACATAATAAGAGTTTAGAGTTGAACTCATTAAAGTTCAGAGTCGAACTTCATAAGAGTTCGGAGTCGAACTCATGAATGTTCAGAGTTGATATTTATAAGTGTTCGGAGTTCAGAATTTGGATTGGAACTTTATTTCAGTTCACATACAGAATTCGGATCCTAAAAATAGAATGCTACAAATATTTACATTTTAGGACATCTGGGGTTTTCGGTATGAATCCAATTTTTGTACTTAAGAAAAATATTACTATGTATAAGAAAATATAGGTTAGGGAAAATTTCCTTAAAGAAGTAAATTTTCCTTATGGAGGTAAAATTTATATTTTCTTATGTATAAGGTGTTTGTGATTTTCAAAAGAAGAAGGAATGGAAAAGTCATAAGGAAAACCTTATTGACTCAATACTTCTTCTATTTGTAACCCTAACTGAGAATTTTATGTCACCACTTTTGTTTGTTTACCTTCAACATGTTTTGAAGAACGGATCATTAATTCATTTTTTGTGGATGATGTTTGTAGTTTTTGTTATATATTGTATCATTTTACCTTTCCCAATGTAATTTGAGTTAAATATATGTATCTAGTTTCATCAAGAATAATAAAATAATCATTCCTTCTGGATTTCATTCCTTCTTACCATGAAAATGTAATTAGAAACGCACCGAATTTTGTTTAGAGGGGTCATGGCATTACAGTTCGTATCAAAGGAAGTTTATAAGGAACCTTAGATACTAGAATATATACATAAATTAAGGAACAAAGCACTGGGTTATTTTAGAAAGACAAAAAAATAAGAATGACATGGAATTTTCGTTACAAATAGATTATATGGATTTTTATAGCATATATATCCTTTTTTGGTTGCAAATACATAGTGGTTGATATGTCACAAATGTACTTTGGAGTGAAAACTGTGACACAGTGTTTCGGGCATGACCTATGGTATCCTGGTTTATGACAATAGGCATTGCTACACTTTTGTTATTAACTCTCCCAACAGATTTTTTAAGGATAATTCACATATTCATTACAATCCATTATGATGTAGTTTAATGTAAATATTTCCTCAAGAAACAACGTTTATGAGATTATCTAGGCATAAAATTTTAATCTATGTTTATGTTTTTCTTTCTATTTTAGAATCATAAACTATTCTAGTGAATTTCATTATTTAAAAATGGAACCTAATGTAAGAAGGGGAATCAATACTCATAGACAATGAAGGGATTTCCCTACTGAGAATGTCAACATAGTAAATGTCAGACCACATCAGATTATGAGAATATTGGGACAACATAATCTGGTGATGAAAAATAACCATGCTATGCCAACACTGGATTATTTTATGTGGCAGATGCCCCCATCATTTCATGGGACTACGAATCTGATAGTAGTTGTGTAGTGGATCAGGTTCTTTGAAATGATATTTTGGGAATTAAGGTAAAACGGAAATGGGAGGGTAGCGATGGAAGTATATTTTCTCAAGGGTGACACATATCTATAGTGTTCTTTGAGCCCGAATACCTTGGGGGAAGAAGAAATTAAAGATGTGGAATAAAATAATTTTAAGGAAATATACTTCAAAAAATATTTACCTTGTGAGAAATGAACTGATGTGATGAGGAAATTCCTTTGCTTATGGAAATGGGAATAAGAGAGTGTTTCATATTTTAAGGCTACCTTCCCATGTGTCTCCATGTTTTCCATACATTATGTACATGACATGGAAGACATGATTGATCATTTATTTGAAGGTCTTAAGCCATGTATTTGAATGACATTGGATTCTCATATATTTTAATCAGATGATGAAATTGTATCAAGTGAAATCAAAAGAAAGAAGAAATTTTCAAGATCAAATATATTCAATGGAAACCAAGATAAGAAGTGATACTCTGATAACCACAGAAACAATGAAGAACCAATGAAGAACAAGGGAATGATGTAATTACCATTGTGTATGATTTGTGGAAAGAAGCATCTCGAGAAATTATTGAAAGGAATCAGAGTATGCTATATGTGTGGAAAAGGGTTCATCAATATAATGAATTCAAGTGGAAGAAACAGGTCAATGATATTCAATTCAACAATTGTGTTGAGTTGGGAAACATTTCAATTGAGTGTCATAAGCACCAAGGAATCTTGCCTTAGAAAAATACATAAGAGCAAGGAAAAACTTATGCAATTACAAACATGGACATTGAAGTTCCTAATGATGTGGTGGCCAGTAATTTAATTATTTCTCCAAACATAGACAACACTATTTTTGATTATGGATCATTGATTTCATTTATATCTTCCCAATTTTTCATGAAAATTAGTCATGAACAATTTTATTTAATGAAGGAGTTTCTGGTCAAAACTGATAGGGGATGTATCATTACAACAAAGGCATGTTGATTAGTACTCCATAAGACACACAAACATGGTTTAGTTGATAACCATTTCATCATACCAATGAATGACTTCGATATAATTCTCGGTATGAATTGGTAGTAAAATTATGATGTGAATATTTATTTTAAGAAGATGGAAGTTACAATCATTGTAAATGGTGTATAATATCATATTTTCAAAGTATAAACCTCTCCATATGATTCTTATCTAGATCAACCCTCTGTAGCTCTATTGAAAGAAATTATTGGAGAGGAAGAGATCCCAATATCTATTAGGGAGTAATTTTTTTTCAAATTGAAGATGTACATATTGTGCAAGATTATATTGATGTATTTCAATAGGATTTATTTATAAATCCTCCAGAGCATGAAGTTGAGTTCACTATAGATTTAATTCCTATAGTAAGAACTATATCGATGGATACCTATATAGTGGACATTGTGGAGTTAGTGGAGATAAAGAATCAATTGGAGAAATTGAGTTACAAAGGATTTATTCAACCTCATGATTCTCCCTAGGGAGCCCCTATCCTCTTTTTCAAGATGAAATATTGATCCATGAGGATATGCATTGTTAATAGTGAAATCAATTATATTATAATAAATAATAAATATCATATTCCATGAATTGATTATTTATTTGATCAGCATCATGGAAAACTATTCTTTTCAATGAATGAAATTTGATCTGGATATCATCATCTACGTGAGATAACGTAAGATATTCCAAATGAAGATTTAAAACTAGGTATGAGAATTATATGTTTAAAGTGATTCCTTTTGGACTGACTAATCCACCATCTGTTTTCAGGGATTTAATAAATTGAGTTTCTTTGTAATATCTTGATAACATTAATGTGGTATTCATCGATTTCATCCAAGTATACTACAAAATATATGAAGACCATGATAATCACTACCAGATTATTCTAAAAACTCTCAAAAAAAATGAATCATATGGGATGTTTAGCAGGTGAGAATTCTAGAATCTATCAGTTTATTTTCTAGGTCATATTATTTTTAAGGATGAAATCCTAGTTTATCCTGTTAAGGAAATGTCAATCCAAGAAAAGACCAAGATGACGAATATAACCGAGGTACACATTTTTATTGGCTTAGCCAGTTACTAATGGTGTTTCAATCAAAAGGAATCTTGACTGGATAACCCATTATACATGCTCAAACATAATGGAGATAAGTTTGTATGGACTAAAGAATGTACAAGATACTTTTATGAATTGAAAAGAATATTGTTCAATGCTCCATTTTGACTCATCCATCTTGAAGTGATGAATTTGTAATATACAGTGATGCATCAAATAAGGGGAATGTTAGCATCCTTATAAAAAATGATGAAGTTATGTGTTTTGCAACAAGGAAGTTGGAGACCCATGAGAAAAATTATCCAATTCATGATCATGAGTTAGCTGCTATAATCATTGCTCTCAAAATATACAGGAATTATCTTTAAGGTAAAAAAAATGTGAGATAGACATAGACCACAAGAGTTTGAAATATGCTTGCACACAGAAAGGACACGACATGAGGAAGATGAGATGGATTGAGTTACTAAAATATTAGGATTGTTGAATACACTACCACCCAGGAAAGGGAAATAAGGTGGAAAATGCATTATGTAGGAAATATCATAGACTCATCAGCCAAATGATAATTGAAGGAGATATTATATTCAATGATCTACTAAATATGGCTATGGGAATTGTATAGGAAAGAGAAACATATTTCCAATTTCATATGATTGCAAAACCATCATTACTAGAGAAGAAAAAACGATCTCAATATGATGATAAAAATCTGCACAAGTAAATTTATGCTCTCAATGATGGGATATTGGAAGACTTTGTATATGAAGAAGGAGTTTTGAAATTTTGGAAGAGGATATGTGTTCCATCAGTTTAGGATCTAAAAAGGGAACTTTTAGAAAACTATCATAGATCAAAGTTTTCTATACTCTTGGGTAGCAAAAATATTCCTAGAGATCTGAAGGAATAATTTTGGAGGGATAATATGAAGTGAGAGATTACTGACTGCGTGCCAAGGTGCCTAGTTTGTAAACAAGTGATGGGAGATAAATGGAATTTTAGAGGGGAGATGAAACCTCTACCTATTTATATGATTAAGTGGGATGACATTATGATGAATTTAGCCACTATACTACCATGGAATCCTAGAAGGAATGATTCATTATGGGTAATTTTTGATCATCTCAAAAAATGTTCACATTTCCTTGTAATAAGAGAGGATTTACCACTAGAGAACGTAGAAATACATTATATTAATGATGTTATTAGATTTCGTGGTGTACCTATATCGATTGGGTCCGATCAAGACCCGTGGTTTACATCATAATTTTGGAAAAGAATCTAGAAGGATTTTGATACTGAGCATCATATGAGTATGGCTTATCACCCCCAAACTGACGAACAGTCTGAAAGGAATATTCAAACACTGGAAGACATGTTGAACTCATTATCTCTTGACACTCAAGAAATGTGGGATCAATACATTCCTTTAATGGAATTTTCCAACAATAATAGTTTCCATTCTAGTATTCAGACGACTTCAAAAGATGAATAATATGAAAAGATATGTTAAACTCCAACATTTTGGGATGAAGTTGGTGACATGAAACATATTGGGCCATAACTTATTGAAGATACGATGACAAAGGTAATGACAATTCCATCCCATATTAAAGATTCCAAAATTAGGCATAGGAGTAATGCAGAAACCATTGAATGGATTTCGAATTTGAAGAGGGAGATCTTTTCTTTATCAAAGTATCTCTATGGAAGGGTGTCTTAAGGTTTGGAACAAATGGGAAACTGAGCCCTAGGAACATCAGACCATTTTAAATTCTTGAAATAATAAGAGATCTTTCTTACTGTTTATCAATGCCACCAAGTCTCTCTAATGATCATGAAGTGTTCCAAGTTTCGTTGTTATTGAAATACATTCCAGTCCCAATACATGTAGTCACCCATGACGAAATATAATTTGAACCTAATTTTTTATATGGTGAAAAGTCTATCGGGATTCTTGACACAAGGGAGCAGGAATCGAGAAATCACAAAACTCATCAAGTAATGGTTTTTTTGGAGAAAACAATATATGGAGGAAGCAATGTGGGACCCTTAGGCCGTTATGAAGAAGAACCACTCACATATTATTTAAGTGCTTCATAAATGAAAAATTCAGAGGAAGAATTTTCTGAAGCAGGGAATAATGTAGCACCATAAAATTTTGATGGTATGTTTCACTTAAATACATTGTAATCATTAGATATACTATATTTCATGAATAAAGTAACACTTATGGAAAAAAAATTGATATTTATATTATATAGTCAAAACAATGCGATGAATCATAAATTTTCTAGTTCTGTGATTTGTATTTTGAAAATAAGATATATCAGGTTGTATTCATGTTGATATTTAGAGTCTGATAGAGTTAAAATAATTTTTATTGAATAGTAACCTACCATATTGAATAGTAAAATACTATTATTAATAGTAACATCCCCCTATGAATAACAATATAACTCTTCTAAATCGTATCCATACCTTGGAATGTGTAAATAAATTTACGTACCATAATAATAATGATGAATATTTTCAATGGATGTACATTTCAATCAAATAATAATTTTAATTAAAAATTAAATTGATCATATTTAAAAAATTATTTGATAAAAATGGATTTCATTATTGGATTCTAAACATCATTAAAAGGATATGGTTAATTTTTGTTATTTTTATCAAATACTTGAATTTTTATGAATAGTAAAATAGTATAAATTATGATAATGTTAAATATTTGATTTACTCCATCATAGGAGACCCAAGGCTAGTGTAAGAGCACTTGGTTTGAACTCACATGATATTAATAATATTATAGGTCATGTAATACTCATTATTTCCATCTTGAGAATAAAATAATAAATTAATTATTATAATATTATGAAATCTCTCTTCCCCTCGACTATATAAACCACCCCTCCCCCACTCTTTCTCTCACACCACTCAAGCATCAAACCTTTCCTAAATTCGTCCAAATACTCTTTTCAAGACATCTTCCCACGTACAATACCTTCCTATCTCACCTAAAGGCCAAAGACAATGTCCTCTAGGAGTTTCTATAGGTGGAGTACTCAAAAGGTGAAACTCTCTTCTCTTTTCTTTCAAATTCTTATACATGTTTTATTATTTTGTTCTTCTCTTCTCACCTCACCGAATCAAAATACCATGATAATTCCATTACCTTTCACGGTATACATTATCATTATGATAATGGAATATTTCATAAAAAACTTAATTTCCCCCCTCCTTTTATACTACCAATGCAAACACCATCTGAGATGTGTTAATTTATCACACTCAAGGAAGACATGTTTTCTATTTGCATTAATATCATTATGTATGGACATGGAAATTTTTTATTGGTTTCAAGAGATCATAATATATGTATGTTATCTTGTTTAATGTTATTTAATCCTTACACAATCATAATATGGAATAATAATACAAAACAAGTACATTTTTCACAAAACTACCAAGCTGATTGCAAGCGTTTATCTTTAGATTATCTAATGAGTCAACCTCATGGTATATAAATAGAATTATTATAAGGTCATTTATGTATATTTTATGTTATTAATATTATATATTAAAAATTATTGATGTTTAAAAACATTTTAAATGATCTTCTGTTAATGAATACAAGTAAACTGATCTTGAAAACCAAGGGAGATAATGCTTCCAAAACAATAAAATTGATTCTCTTAAAACCCATAAAAAATCATGAATGAACCAAATAAATTTATACCATATCATTTATATTTTTATGAGGTTCTGGAGTTATTAATTTTTCAAGCTATATTTGATTATTACGCTCATTAGGAACAATCAAGTTCACCATCGATCTTATGGTAAGGGATATATTAACTCAATTTCCATTTGTTGAGTTAAACAAAAATGCCATTGGACTTGTATTTTAACAGAATATGTGTGAAAGATCTATGATAGATTGATTATGTATATCCAATTTTATTTTGTGGGTTTATTTTTATCACACATAATTATGACTTTGATTTTCCTTAATCTAATGATAAGTTCTTGGAAAGGGATCATATCTCTCACTTTTTTTCATGAATTACTCCAATGATGAGTCAATTTATATTTAATTCCTAAAGACGGGGTATTTTTTTTCTCCTCCCACATACTGATGTTATGATATAAAAATAATGGATACCCATTTACCTCTCATTAATCCGTCATAATAACCCTTGTTACCATGATGAAATGTTTGTAAGGGGTTTTCTCATCTCACATTCAATTCCATGCAATTTCCATTATTCACCTCTAATTTCTTATATGTTGTAAATGTTTAAAATCATTAAATATATAATATAATGATTCTATTTATGTTCACTGTATTCATGGACTCATTTTAGGATTATTAAATCTTGGATACATGAAATTATTGATTACAATGTGGTAATGAGCTCTATCTCAATTTTCCATTTCCTTGTAAATTACATTGTATAATGCACCGAATAATTCTTATGTGGGGTACCTATATCCAATTTTCAATCACTTCTCATTTGAATTTATATTTATATTAAATATCAATATTACCCTATCATTTAAATATTTATTGTCTAAATTATATACCATTTTACACACAGTGTTTATTAGGAATGTTGTTTTAATTTTGGAAATATTGATGAATATTTATCCTCTACTCTATCCGGAAAAGGAAATGGAATATTTATATTTTATTAAATAAATTTATAAAGATTTAATTAGGAATGAATCAGTGGGTGGGGCCTGCTATAGCCCATCGATGCATCGACAAATCTCAGGAAACAGTCAGTTTGGTGACAATCCCATTGAGTTTGTTTCCAAAAATCAGGCAGGTTTCTACCCACATAACTAAACTGTTTTGTCAGTATTATGGTATCATGATCTATATACATAATGTCCAATTAATAATCATTTTTATTATTTATTATTATATATTATTATTCATGATTTTCCACTATGATGAAATCTATGGATGCAGTTTCATTCATAGTTATTAATGGTGTACGTTTTTTAATTGTTTTCCTTCCCATATTTACAATGCCATGTGGTTTATGATTCAGTTATTATTGATTCATGATTCTGCTATTTTTAACCCTTAATATGCATTTTATCTCTCCCATTTCATTTGTTTACCTTCAATAGGTTAAGAAGATAATATCAATTAGGATTTTCTATGGATTTATTTTTTAGTTTCTGTTTAGTATTTTAATTGTTTACCATTCACAATGCATTTTGAGTTAAATATATGTATCTAGTTTTATCAAGAATAATAAAATGATTTTCCCTCCATGATTTCATTCTTTCTAACCAAAAAAATGTAATTAGTAATGCTCTGACTCTGATTTAGATGGTATGGGGTTTTACAGTTGGTATTAGAGGATGTTCGGTAGGAACCTTGGAAACTGGATTAGAAAATATATATTATGGAACAAAGCCCAAATGTATTATATGAAGAAACATACAAGAACATCCTGGTATTTTGGTAAGGAATTGGATATGTGGATTTTTCTACCAAATACAACCATGGCTGGATACAAATAGGTAGAGGGGAATCTTGCATTGATGTACCTAGGATTGAAAACACCGAGAATGTGTTTTGGGCTGGAACCAATGTATCTAATTACATGACAACGGGCCTTACTGCACTCCTGGTGTTGTCACTCCATGTTGAAATGATTTGGATAACTCACCTCTTCTTTACAAGACATTACGATGGAGTTTATTGTATATTTTACCTCATAGAAACCATGTTTATGAGATTAGATATGCATATAATTTTAATCATTGTTAATTTCATTTCTATTGCAGATTCATAAACTGATATATTGAAGGTCATTGAATAGAAATTTCACCTAATGGAAGATAGGGAATCAATACTCGTGGATAATTTAGAGATTTCCCCATTGAGAAGGTCAATATATTCTATATGGGAGTAGACCAGATTATGACCATATTGGGACAACGTAATTAGGTCATGAAGAATAACAATGCTAAATATCTGTTTGATCGTTTCATGTGGCAGAAGCCCCCATATTTTAGCAGGTCCACTAATCTGATGGTAGCTGAGCAGTAGATCATGTCATATGAAATGATATTCATGGAATTAAGATGCATTGAAACTGAGATGGTAGTGTTGGATGGATATTGTCTCAAGGGTGACACAAATCAATGGTGGTCTTTGATCCAAAATACCATGGATTAAAGAAAAATAAAATTTAATGAATCAAAGAGTTTTCAAGAATTATTCTTTGAAAAATATTTAACTTGTGAGCAATGACCTGAAATGAAGAAGAAATCCCATGTCTTATGTGAAAGGGATGAAGATAGTGTTGCAGAGTATCCAGATACCTTCGCATGGCTAGCTAGGAATATCATAGATTATTTATGTGACTTGGAAGACAAGATTGGTCATTTATTTGAAGGTATTAATCCATGTCATTGAAAGGAAATGGCTTCTCAATCATTTTCATCATATGATGAAATTGAATCAGGTTCAGTAAAAAAGAGAAGTAATTTTCATGATCAAATCTGTTTAATGGAATCCATGATAATAAGTGGTACTTTGATAACCAATGAAATGGTGAAGCACTAAATAATAACAAGGGAATGGAGCAATTCCCATTATGTGAGATCTTTGGAAATAATTATCTCATTAAATTCATAAAATGTCATGGGAGTCTTCTATAAATTTTGAAAAAAGGGTCATCGATCTAATGAAGACATGGAGAAGAAACAAGTAAATGATATTCAATGCTAAAATTTTATAGAGTTGGGTCACTATTAAAACGAATTTCCTAAGAGCCAAGGAAACATGCTAAGGAAAGGCCACACGATAAATGGAAATCATATGCAATTACAATGCCCTAGGTTACTGTTGATTATGATGTGGTGGCAGGTACTTTAATTGTTTCATCAAATATATCAAACACTTTATTTGATCCTGGGTCATCGAATTAATTTATATCTTCCTAGTTATCCATGAAAATTATTCAAGTACAATTTGATTTAATAAAGGAGTTATTAGTAAAAACTCTTAGATGATGTATCATTGCAATAATGGTATGTCGATTAGTACCCCTCTAGACATACAATCCTACATTATTTTCAATCCTTATCATCATACCAATGGATAACTTTAATATAATTCTCATGATGAATTTCCTGTCAATTTATGATGTGAATATTTATTACCAAAAGAATAAATTTACAATCTTTGATAATGGTGTGCAATAACTTATTTTTAGAGAAAAAACTAGTCTATGTGATTCTTATGTAGATCCACCCCTAATAGCGTTATTGAATACAATTCTTGGAGAGGAATAGAACCCAATACCTATGGATGGGGAATAAATTTTTAAATTAAAGATGTACTCGTAGGGAAAGAGTACATTGTAGTATATCTATAGGATTTACCTGGAAATTATCCAGATCGGGAAATTGAGTTCTCAATATATTTAATACCTAGAGAAAGACCTATATCAAAGACTCCCTATAAAATGGACATTGTTGAGATAGTGCAGATAAATAAACAACCAGAATAATAAAGTGAAAAAAGTATTTATTTGACCTATATTTTCTCCATAGGGATCCCCTATCCTATTTTTTAAGAAGAAAGATGGATCAATGAGGCTATGCACTGATTATAGGGAAATTAATAATACTACTATAGAATATAAGTATCCTCTCCCATGAATTTAGAATTTATTTGATAAACATCTTGGGGCACAATACATTCAATGATTGACCTTTGATCTGGGTATCATCAACTACATTAGAGGAAGGAAGATATTCCATATACAGTGTTTCAAACAATGTTTGGGAATTATGAGTTTACAGTGATGCCTTTGGGACTTTCTAATGCACCATATATTTTCATGGATTTAGGGAATATATTTTTCAAATAATATCTTGATATCATTATTGTTGTATTCATTGATGACATGTTTGTATACTCCAAATGTTATGAAGAAAACGATAATCACTTTAAGATTATTCTTAAAACTCTCAGAATAAATGAATTATATGCGAAGTTTAGAAATTGATAATTCTAGCTTCAATCTGTTTCTTTTCTATGAAATATTGTCTCCCTAGATGGAATCATACTTGATCCTGCCAAGAGAAAGGTAATCCAAGAATGGCCCAATCAGACAAATATAGCTGAGGAACACAATTTTGAAGTCATTACATATTACTATCTGCATTTCGTTCATAACATCCCCGAAATGGAAAACCAGTTATCCAAGGTCACATGTAAATGATTTAATTTTGTGTGGATGAAATAATGAATAGAATTATTTGAAAAATTAAAAAATAAGGTAGGTCAATGCTATAATTTTGAATCTTCCATCTGGCAGAGTTGGATTTGTAATGTACAGTGATGTATCAAAGAATGGGCTAGGTCACATCCTAATGAAAAATGATAATGTTATTACTTGTGTGTCAAGGAATTTAATGAATCTTGAGAAATATTATTGAACTCATGATCTTCAGTTAGTAGTAGTAATATTTAACTTGTAAATATGGTGGAATTGGAATTACGGTGAAAATTTTAAGATATACACTGACTAAAATAGTTTGAAATAAATTTTCACACAAAAAGAACTCAACATGAGGAATTTGAGATAGATAGAGTAACTCAAAGATTACTATTGGCCAATACACTACCACCTAGGAAAGGAAAATAAAGTGGTAGATGCATTAGGAAGGAAAGTTCACGGACTCTGAAACCAAATGAACATTGAAAGAGATCTTATATTCATGGATCTACTAATGTTGGATAAGTTAATTATTAAGGAAGGGTAAAAATATTACCAATTTAAAATTATTGCTAAAAAATATTTACTAGAGAAGATAAAAATCACTCAATCTAATGATGAAAATCTGCAAAAGAAAATTAATGTTGTCCAGAAAGGGAGATTATAAGAATTCATGTATAAAGAAGGAGTTCTGAAATTTGGAAAGATTTTATGTGTTCCATCAGTACTTGAGCATAAAATGGAACTATTTGAGGATTATCACATCTCAAATTTCTCTATACACTAATAGTAACACAATGATTTATAGAGATATGAATAAATATTTTTGGTGGGATAATATAGATTGGGAGATTGATGACTATGTGCTAAGGTGCCTAGTTTGTAAACATGTGAATGTAGAGGGAAAAATCATAGAGTGATGATGCAACCTATACCTATTTTTATGTGTATGTAAGAAGAAAGTATGATGGATTTTGTCACCGGATTACTGAGGACTCCTAGAAGGAATGAGTCAATATGGGTAATTGTATATTGTCTTACAAAATATGCTCATTTTTTCTTAATAAGGGATGATTTTCCCCTTGAGAAGCTGCATACAATTTATATTAATGAAGTTGTAAGACATAATGGTGCACCTCTATCAATTGTGACTGATCAAGACCACATGTTTACATCTAAATGTTAGATAATTCACCAAAAGGCTTTGGATACTGAGCTTCAAATGAGTACTTCTTATCACCCCCAAACTGACAGACTGTCTGAAATGACTATTAAAACACTGGAAGACATGTAGATATCATACTCTCTTGAAATTCATTGTATGTGGGATCAATACATAGTAATGGAGGAATTTTCCTACAATAATTTCTATTATAGTTTTTAGATGGCTCCATAAGATGTATTATATGGAAAGTAATTTCAAACTTCCACGTGTTGGGACGATGTTTGTTAGAAGAATGTTTTAGGCGCAAAACATATTAAGGAACCCATGAAAAATGTAAAGACAATTCAATCTAACATTAAAGAATCCCAAAGTAGGTAAATGTGTTATGATTAAAAACATATAAATTATGTGGAATTCCATGTGGGAGTTCATGTCATTCTGAATTTACCTCCAATGAAGGGTGTCATAAGGTTCGGAAAGAAAGGGAAACTGAGCCCTTGGTACATCAGATCATTTGAAATTCTAGAATGAATCTAAGATTTAGCTTACCATTTAGTGATGTCTGCAAGTCTCTTCAATGTTCATGATGTGTTCCAAGTGTCATTGTTAAGGAAATAAATTTCAGACCCAACACATGTACTCACCTTTGATGAAATAGAACTAGAACCTGATTTGTCATACTATGAAGTGCTAATCATTATTCAATACACATGGGAGATAGTATTGAGAAATCAGGAAACTTTCCTATTAAAGGTTCTTTAGAGAAACCAAAAAATGGAGGAAGAAATGTGTGAACCATAGGATGTTATGAAGAAGAACTACCAATATATTATTTAAGGGCTTTTTAAATGGAAAATGTAGAGGTCAGAATTTCCGAAGGAGGGAATAATGTTGCACCCCAAACATTTCTTTGCATATCTCATTTAAATACCCAATATTTATTTGATAACATATTTTTCGTGAATCACTGAGCCACTATGGAACAAAACATGGATATATATATGAGATAGTCATAAACTAGCCATTAAACAAAAATTTTCTAGCTCATTGATTTGAATATTGAAAATCTGACATACACTGTTGTGTTGAGGATGATATTTAGAGTCTAATAGAATTTACCTAATTTTTGGTGAATTGTTTTCAACTTGTATGAATAGTAACCTACCCTTTTGAATAGTAATATTCCCTTAAGAATTGTAATATAACTCTTATCAATGTTATTTATACCACTAAATGTGTAAATAAATTTAGGCAACCTAAAAATGATGATGAATATTTTAAGTGGTTGTACTTTTCGATTAAATAATAATTTTAATTAAAAAATAAATTTATCATATGTATAAATTTATTTTAGAAAAATAGAGCCCTTGTTTGTCTTCAGAACATCAAAAAATGCTTAGGGTGAATTTTTTGGAATTTTATGAAATACATTAATTTTTTATGAATAGTTAAATATGATAAATTACGATAAATGCTAAATATTTTATTTACTGTGTCATAGGTGATTCCATGATGATGTAAACTCACTTGGATAGAATTAAAATGATATTATTACTATTCTAAGTCAACGAATACTCTCTATTACTTGACTTGAGAATGAAATATTAAATTTACAATTTTAATATTATGAAAACGCTCTGCCCCTCCACTATATAAAACACCCCTCACCCCACATCCTCCCACACTACAAAAGCCTAAAAAATTGCCTAAATTCTATCAAATTTTAATCCAAATCCCTATCCACATGTCCAATACCTACTGGTCCCACCAAAATGAAAAAAACAAAGCCCTTAAAGAGATTATCAACGAAGAGTACTCCGGACATGAATATCTCCTCTCTTTTCATTCAAATTGTTTTAGATATTTTTTTATTTTTTTGAACTCTTCTCACCTAATTTCATCCAAATTCCATAAAAATTCTAGTACCATAAATGTTATTTATTTTAATTATGGTAATGGAATATTTAATCATCATCTCTCTTTCCCCCTCCTTTTATACAATAAAGGAAAACATCGTCCGAGAAGTATTAATTTATCACACTCAAGGAAGACGGATTGTCAATTTTCATTATGATCTTCAATACTAATCATGAAAAATATTAAATGGTTGAACCAGATCAAAATATTTTTATTTTATCTTTATTAATGTTCTGGAATACTTTCAGACTCATAATATAGAATAATTATTCAAAACAAGTTCATCTTGCACAAAATCGCCAAGCCAAATCCAAGCATTTGTCATTAACACATAAAATAAGTCATCCTTATGGTATATAACTAGAATAATTATATGATAATTTATATCTATTTAACTTCACTAATATTATATATTAAAAATAATTTATGATTAACCACATTTCAAAAGTACTTCAATTCAAGAATACAAGAAAATGGATATTGAAACCCAATGGTGAAAATGCTTCCAAAAAAATAAACATGAATCTCATCAATCCCATCAATAAGTTTCTGAATGAACCTAATAAGGTTATACCATATCAATTACATGTATAAGAGGTTTGGGAATTATTAATTAATGATGATAAATTTGATTATTCTGGTCATTAAGAGCAATCAAAAACACATTTGAGCATACGAAAAAGGATATCTAAATTAAATTTCCAGTCATTGAGTTAAAAATCAATGTCATTGGTTTTGTATTTTCCCAGAATATTTTTCAATGATAAATAATAGTTTTATTATGTATATAAAAATTTCTTGTGTGGGTTTATTATTGTACCACTTAATTATGTCATTGATTTGTCCTCAATCTATTGTCATGTTCTTGTTATGGTATCCCCTCTCTCACTTTTATTCTAGAATCCCCCCAATGTTGTGTCCTTTTATTTTAATTCCTAATTATGTGGTATGTTTTATCACCTACCCCATATTTCCCTTATTATGTATAAATAATTTTATACCCATTTACCTCTCATTAATCTCTCAAAAGAACTTCTGTTACCAAGTCAAAATGTTTGTAAAGATTTTTCTCATCTCACTAAAAATTCTATGTCATTTCCAATGTTCACCTTTTATTTCATATATTTTGTATCTATGTACTATCATTAATTATTTAATATCATTATTTTTTTTATGTTCATGGTATTCAAAGATTCATTTTATGATTATTGAATCATGGTCACATGAAATGATTTATTACAATATAGTAACGTGCTCTATCACAATTTTCCAATTCGTTTTGACTTAATTTGTATTGTGATCCTAATAATTCTTATGTGGTGTACCTAATACCCATTTGAGATAAATTTTCATATGAAATTATATTTCTATTAAATATCTAAATTCTCATACAATGAACATGTCTATTTTCTAAATCGATTAACAATTTACAAAAGCTGTTTATTTGGAATATTGTTTTAACTGTGGAAATAATGATGAATCTGTATCCACTACTCAATATGGATATTGGAATGACATATTTATCAATTACTAAATCGATTTATAAATTTTTTATATGGACACTAAGAAATGTCTGGGGCCCTCTATATCCCCTATATGCATCAAAAGGTCTCATGAGACAATCAGTTTGGTGAAGAATCCATCGAGTTTGTTTCAAAAAATCAGACGAGTTTCTACCCACATAACATAATAGTTTTATCAGTATTATGGTATCATGTTACGTATAAATTATCTCTATTTAATAATAATTATCTTTATTCATTATTATTTATTATTATCCATGATATTTTCACTACGAAAAAATATATGGATGCAGTTTCATTCTATTTTATTAATAGTGTGAGTTTTTCATTTATATACATTAACATATTGAATATGCCATGTTGTTTTGGATTCAGTTATTATTTATTCGTGATATTTCTATTTTCAACCCTTACGAAGCATTTGATCTCACTTTTTTCATGTAACACATCATGATTTCATCATAAGTTTTCTTCATTAAAGTAATTCAATAGCTTTCGTTATACACAACACCGAGTTTGAATGCAACACGACTTACCAAACTAGCTGTTCAAAAAGCTGTTATGAATAGTATTAACTGAATTTTGAATTTTTTATATTCCGAATAATTTTAGAATGCATGTTATGAGTTTCTTTAGACATTATATAGGAACTAATTTAATTTTTTATTTAAAAAATTAGTTTCCCAAAAATGAAAATTTACAGCATTTTAATGGCGAAACTGTTTTAAATACAATATTTGACACTTTTTTCATGTATTAAATTTTACAAAATAAACTTATTTTTTATAATTGGGAAATAAAAATTTTGTCTGTATAAATTTTTTTTGTTTTTCTGATAATATTAAAATTATTATGAATAGTGAAAAATTCATAATTTTAATTGAAAACAATGTTTTAAATTAAAATAATTTATATTGCTATATTATAAATTGAATGGTTTTTAAGTATAATTTGATTATATTTTAACCATTTAATCTGATTTTTGTCCTTGTGTGTAATTTCACTTAGTAATTGGACACAATCAAGTGCTAATCTTTTGATTGTTATTATTTATTAAATTTAGGTTTTTTGTTTTGATAATAGAAATTAATTTTAAATTAATTTCTACAACTTCTCTGTTTTAAATTTGGAAAAATGGATTAAATATTTAGAATAGGGGGGTCCAAATTGGGTAAATAGTTATCATATATTTTTAGACATTATGAATTTTAACTTCAGTAAATATCTTCATTACCATTGTTATAGGGGTAAATCGGTTAAATAATGGTAAATAAAATACTATAATAATTATAAATTACCCTAACATGAATCCTATTCAAATTGGTCGATACATATCCAACCATGGTCATCATTGGGTAGATTTCGGGACCCCATGGAGCCCCATCATTGTGATAATGACACTTTATATAAATTATTTTAATGTAAAGACAAAAATGACATAAACCATATATCATTAATTAAAACAATTTTACATGGGGTTATATTATTTATCATTTCGAATATAAATATTAATTTGAAAGATAAAACGATTTCCTATATCATGGTACTTATTTATAATTTTATTGAATCAAATAAAAAAATAGTGTAATTACAAAATAATGATGCAATGTTTAACTAATTAACAAATGATTTAATTTAATAAGATTATAAAAATTAAAACAATATCCAAAACGTGTCAAATTCTTATAAGATTATTTTAATTCAAATATTAGTCTTCTTATATTCGAATTTAATGAGCTTTTGAACATTAAAAACCTAAGATTATTATATAATAAAATAATATTTTCAAAAATTCTTAAAGATACCCTCCCCCACTTAGAAAAATCCCTCACTTCTAACCCATCTGTCACACCTCTCATGCCCCTTGGCTCATCTAAAAAATACTATAATAAGATAATTACATCCCCATATTCCTTTTATAATCCTTACCTTAGGAATAAATAACTTCAAGGATGTATTTTGGATCAATCCAAAGAGAGTTACCCGATTTATAGGTAACATCCCCTCTTTAGTTCCTTTATTTTAATACACTCAAACTACCTAAAATCTTTTTATTCATTTATTTTATAACAAAAACAATATCATAAAAGTACTAGGTTGTATTTATGAAATGTATTTGAACTACAAAAACACACACCTCCATCTGATGGGTATAGAACATAAACGTTTCTATGGACAATGAACTAATGCCTCAAGAAATGATGGTTGACCAATATTCTTCTAAAAACTCATATGTGGCCATTATGATGGCACTGTAATCTTATATGATATTTATTTCATCTATAATTTAATGAAAATCCATATTATAGCATACTCTTATACTTTTCATGTTGTATATATACGATAATTTCATTTGAGGAAGTGTGGACTACCGCCCCCTCAAAGTGATATGACTCGTTAGTACCATATATAGATCGTATAAACGATGTTATTAATTAACATAAATAACATTTATAAAATATTATATAATACTGGAATAAAAATATACCAATGTGTCATTTGGTTTTCATTCCGTTTGATATTAAAAATGGAAGTACTGTTCGTACGTACGTACGGATTACTGTCTCCATGAACATGATGAGATTAATTCCCCATCCTAACCATTCAAGAATAATATTTTTTGATTATTGAAAATAATATTCAATAACCTAGTATCTTTTTGGATATGAATAAAATAAATCTTATCCATAAAAAACTTGAATGACATAACAAAACATATAAATCAAAACGATTCATTTAACACCCGAAACAATGATACTACTAAAATATTATTAACAAAACAATATTGGATGATCATATATGATATCATATTTTTGTATGTATTTCATGTATAATTTAATAACAACTATTTAACTATTATACAGGAGGTTAAAGTACCCTAGACCATGGAAAAGTACAAGGTATGGGATTTTATATCTCTCTTTAAATATCAAGAGACTTCCATTATTTGTCACTTATTTATTTCATGTGGTGTATTGGGAACTACCATTTAATATATTTTATCATGAATCTATTTATATTCATGGTATTTTGGGATTTATTTGGTGGTTATTAACTTTTTATCACATGAATCGTTTAATTACAACGTGGAAAGGGTTTTTCATTCCACTTTTGTTCATGTGAGATTCATGCAATATTTTCCACTATCACCTTTTGTGTGATGTATGTACTGCCAATGATTATATTGTTGGCATAATATAAATTATCATATGGGTAGTTACATCATCCTTGGATGATCCTTCATTCCTATGTTATATGTTTCATATGTTACCAAATAAGTAAGGGATTTCCAAATTTCAATTTCCACTCATTTGTTTTTACACAAACATCATTGATTACTTTAGTCCATGATTATGTGTTAAATAAATATTTATTTAATTATATAGTAATTTTTACTCCAATTTGTGTGGATGTAATTTTCATACACATAATCACTCCATTGATAAATTTTCATGTCACTGATACAAACATGATAAGATAAATTGTAAGTTTATTTCAACTCATTGAGTTAAACATCCATGTAATTGGTGTTGTTTTTACATGAATATATGTAAAAGTACTCTGATATATTTACACAGAATATCCAATAATATTGAGGGTATTTATATTTTTCACACATAATTATGTGATAGATTTATCCTTAACCAATGGAAAAATTCATTATAATTGAATTCATCTCAACTTACATTCCATTGAGACATATTTGTTGTTATGCTCCAATTTAATTTTATTTTGTGTATATACTGTACTAAGGAATAGTATGTTTGCAATACCTTTAATCTCATGTAATTATAATTTTTTTATTACCTCAGTTTTTTTTCAATCGTCTCTCACTTGGTTAGGAACTCTAACTAAAATATTGTTTTAAATGTTTTAAATATTTATTCATCAAAATCATTCTCATTAATGTCCATGTCTTAAAAATGTTTTTATGTATTTATTTATATGGAAATAAATGTTTTGAAATTAAAATTTCCTTTAAAATTTTCTATGTGGTATGGGACACTTTTATTCAAAAATATTTTCTTAAATGACTTCTTTGATTAATTGTGGGATTTTTATATGTTTTCAAGAAAAAGCGGATATTTCTCTCAATTAGTTTTAATGCCTCTTTTCATCTATGTAAATATCCATTTCTGTATTTTATTCTTTATTGAGGTTTATTTACCACAATAAAATCATACAAATTGTATTAAATGAGTTATGTTTGACCATGGATGTGCTATTTTTATGCCATTCATGGTTTGTGGTTAAATTATTGAAATTTCATATGCTATTTTTAATATGAATGTTTAGATTATGTTTTACCCTTTCATATTAATAATTAATTGGACATAGTAAGTGATGGGGGGATCACACTATAGATCCTCAATGCATCGGTAGGTCTCACGAGACAACTAGAGGTCGAATTGGCTGAGGCCTATCCAAATTTTTGATATATGGTTTTCGCCGATGCCTTAATCATTTTTAGACGTCTTGGACGAGGCCTAGAAAAAAAAATTCAGAATGTCTAGCATTATAAATTCCATCATTATGAAAATAATATTGACGGATCATGTGGTTATTCGATTAGTATAATCCCCATGACTATGTTTTATTATGGAATTATTTACTCAACTCATATTACTACCATAATGTATTCATGTTTATTATTTTTAATGGCAGGTGTTTTCTATTATTCACCATGCCTAATGATCATGTCTTATTCCGATCTATTGATTACTCTTACTGAGCATTTCATCTCACCCCATTCAAATGTTTCATCTCCCCAGAATATGAAGAGATTTAGTTCTGAGTGTCTTCTAGGAATATCTAGGAGGCTTGGATGCTTTTAATGAACAAAATTAGTGTCGTGTTTCTTTTCAAGTTGTAATGTTGAATTTATGTATGTGTCTTGTTTCCACAAATATTAAACTGATTGGTCCTTTGGCACATGATTCCTTGTAATCATGAGAATGTATTAATATAATGCACCGGCTCTGAGCTTCTGGGGTCAGGGCTTTACAGTTTGTATCAGAGTAAGGTTAGTACAATCCTTGGAAGATAGATTTAGAAAAAAAACTCTAAATAGTAAAAACAACCCTAAGATAGACATTGATGATTACTATAGACTAACATCCAAAAATTTTGTTAATGTAAATGTTTTTTGGGGTTTCCAAGCAATACATATCTCTCAAGATACGAACATGTAGAGGCATCTCTGGAACATATGTTCCTAGGAGTGAAAACTCGGACAACGTGTTTCAGCCTTGACCTGGGGTATCCTTTTACAAGAAAACATGCCTTGTTTCACTAATGGTTACGACACTCATAGAGTATATGATTGGGATAATTCACAATTTCATTACAAACTTATTTGACGGATTTTAATATAAGATGAGAATAAATAAACGTTGTTAATCCTAAGGTGTATTTGATTAAAAGATAGGTGATATGATATTCTCTAAATGATTTTATGACTCTTAGTATAACTTGTTGTTTATGTTAATTGATGGATTCCAAGAATTTCATAGTAACCTTGAACATGATGTACAAGGTGGGAACAATGGTCGAAATGAGAAACTATATTGAATGTTGATAGGTTTAAAAGATATCATATCATGAAAAATAAATTTTCCCAAAATAGGATCAAAAATATATATATTAACCAACTCCTGGACTCAACAATAAAGGGAAATGTGGTGGATGAAAAGAGCTCCAACAGTGTAGACTAAGGAGAAAAGAAATCGCAATTTCCATCATGTTGGAAATGTGGTAGGAGACACCTTAGAAAGTGTCACAATGGGCCAAAGAAATGCTTTATGTGTGGGAAATAAGTATATATAAAAAATAATTTCCTTGGAAAAATAAAGAGTAATATGGAATAAAATAACAAATATCCCATGAATCCATTTACAAAAATTTTCCGTAAATGTTGGCAACCAGGGCATTACCCGAGTAAATGCCCTATTTTATTGGATAAACTCTTGTTCAAGGAAGAACCAATGTGGAAATAAATGTATGGGGAATTGTTTAAAAGTATTATTTATCTTTGTTGATGTGATTACTTTGTTATACATTTCTCTTGTTTGTGTAACCCTACCATTTGTTATGTAAAAATTAAATTTTAGTACGAATTATCTTTTTTATTGTTGATATAGTTATAAATAAAAATTTGGTTTATATGATCCTTGAATTTGAGGCAATAACATTTTATTAAATTTTATGATGAATATCTGAGTTATGAGATAAAATTTGTGGAGAAATTATGTTATGGTTATTTTGATGTATTTATCTCATTTTGGGAATATTTTAAAATATTGTTTTTGAAAACTAAAAACACGCAGACCATGTGACAACCTGTCGTGTCGACCAATGCTACGTGAATCAATCCCACAAACAGTGTGTGATTGACTTTATTTCCTACCACTAGAATGTATGAAGTCCCTAGTTAGTGTGAATATTTATTTTTAGATAAATGAATTTATTGATCAATATTAAGTTTACTTGGTATCTTATGTCTTATCAAATTCATATCCTTAGTATAGTATATTGATTTGGTTATTAAGGGATAAATGATATTTTTTAAGACATTCACTATGTTGGGAACACTATATGCCTACGGAAAATAAAATACAATGGGATTTCCTTTGAGAATTAATTGTGAATTTTTATCTATGTTCCTATTGTGGATTTGTATCTATTTTGGTTATTTCTGGAAATGATTTACCTATCATAGAGAATGTATGATTTGGTTAATTACTTTTAATTATGTATCTTTAAGAGTAGTTGATGTTATTTGGGATACAATTTAACGTGGAAGACTACGTAATCAAATTCTACTATTTTTTGGTTTTCAATATTTGATTGTAATATTTTGAATTATTATAAGGACAATAGTTTATTGAATTGTATTTATTGAACTTTTTGTATTATTGGTTTAATTTTAAAAATTAAGATTAGTATTTCATTCCCTAAATGATTATCCTTTTTGGGGATCATCTAGTCTTATACCAACCATTTTGGTTTAGGTTATTATTTAATTTCAAGGTAAATATATAGTATATCCATTTTAAATCATGTGACTTTCTAGAAGTAGTTTCTAGCACTTCAGGCATGACCAAGCCATCTTGAATACTCATCGTTTGAAAAAAAGATGAGTTAGTGGTAGAAATTTAATAAAGGATGAAACTATACATAAATAATTATGTATATCTCTTTATGTTTTTATTAAATCTCATAAATAAATTCCTCAACATTATTAAATGAAACATAAAACAAAGAAACATTATCTGTTAATTTTTATTACTGGGAAACTAATGACCGATTATCAAATCACTAGTTTTTCACTTTATTGTTGTTAACTTTCTCCAGATCATGTTTTCTGTCCCTCTCCATCAGAACTGGACACTTAGTTTATCTTCCATATCCATTTTTTCCAACAAGGAATCCTATGATGTGTTATCTTGGGTGACCTTTGTAAGTCTCTTTCTTTCTTTTTAAGTGATAGTTTTCGGGACTCTTTTTCCAATGTGAGACATTCAATAAAGTTCCCAAGACCAATTTTAAAAATTGAGAGGATGAAATTTGAAAATTTGGATATAATATAACACCCCAAGATTTTGTAGTTAGTTATCCTCTTTAATGTAATTCAATATCTTACGCTACACGCAACATCGAGTTTGAGTGCACCACGACTTACCAAACTAGCAGTTATAAAAGAAATTATGTATAGAATTAACTGAATTTAGATTTTTATATATTCCATATAATTTTAGAATCCATATTACGTGTTTTCTATACATAATATAATAAAAAATTCAATTTTTCAGATAAAATAAGTATTTTTCAAAAAATGCAATTTGACAACTTTTTAATGGAGAAACCTTTTAAAATACAATATTTTAAAAAAAAATTATATATTTAATATTTCAAAATAATATTTTTCTTTAGAATTAGGACATAAAAATTTATATAGGATAAAACGTTGGTGGTTTTCTAAAAACATTCATATTTTGATGAATAGTGAAAAATACTAAATTTTAATTGAAATAAACTATTATAATTAAAATAATTCATAGAGATAAATTATAAATTTGAATGGTTTTGAAGAATAATTATATTATATTTCTACCTTTCAATCTCATTTTGGTCATTGGAAGTAATTTCACTTTGAAATTGGACACAAACAAGTGCCAATATTTTGATCATTATTATTTCTTAAAGAAACGTTCTTTGTTTTGAGAACATGAATTAATTTCAAAATAATTTCCGCCACTTTTGTGTTTTTATTTTGGAAAAAATTGATTCTTCATTTGGAATCAGGATTTCTAAATTGTTTAAATAGGTATATTTTATTTTTAGACATTATAAATATTTACATCAGTAAATATTTTATTAACTGTGGTTAAAGGGTTAAATCTCATAAATAAGGGTAAAAATAATATTGCAACAATATTAAATTACCCTAAAATGTTTCATATTCATATTGGTTGGTACATATCCGACCATGGACATCTTTGGTTAAATTTTGGGACCCCATGGAGTCATTTTATAGTGATAATGATACTTTATATTAATTATTTTAAAGAATAGGAAAAAATGACAAAACCATATATCTTTTAGTAAAACAATTTTTACATGGGGTAACATAAGTTATCTTTTATAATATAAATATAAAAATATTTCATAAATCATGGTATTTCTTTATAATTTATTATACAACAAATAAATAATATTATTTATGACACAATAATGATGCATTGTTTACCTCATTAATAAATGATATAAATAAATAAGATTATTAAAAATAAAACAATATCCAAGACCTATCAAATAATTATTGGAAGATTAAATTTTGAATATGAGTCATCATATCATATACTTTAATAACATTTAGACAATTAGAAACCGAAAATCATTATGTAATAAAATAATATTTTCAAACTTATTTAAAGATCCCCCCTTATTAAAACCCTCCTTCTAACCCATCTCTCACACCTATCAGGAATGTTACCTCATAAAACCTCAGCAATAATTAGATCCTTATATCCATATCTTCATCTTAGAAGCCATACCTTATACCAAAGGCACTTTAATAAGCCTTTTGTTTCAAACCAAAGGGAGTTACCCGATTAAAAGGTAACATATCCTCTTGAGTTCTTTTCTATTATTTTACTTCTCCAACCCCATAAATTCCCTATAATATCAATTTTACAACAAAAACAGTATCCAAAATATAATATTTTCCGGGTATGATATGTATTTGAACTAAAATTACACATGCCTCTATCTAGTGGATAGAGAACATAATGTTTTTGTAGACATCGAACTATTATCTCACGAATCGATGATTCTTCAATCTTATACAACCACCTATTATGGTAGATATTATGATGTCAATAAAATCATATATTATGTTTTTAATATTTATTTAATATATAAGATTCTGTTATTCTCTTTTATATCATACCCTTGTTCTTTTCATGTTGTATATACGATAATTTAATTTGAGGAAGTGAGGACTACCGCCCACTCAAGGTGATATGACTCGTTCATCCCTTACATGGAATGAATAAAGGATGGTGTTAATGATCATACATAACATAGATAAAATATTATTTTATATGGTATAATGAAATACCTTTGTATGTTTTGGTTTTATTTCCTTTTAATATAATAAAATGGAAGAAGCGTACGTACGTATGTACAAGATTACCGTCTCCACGAATGCGATGAGATTCATTCCCCATATTAACCATTAAAGAATAATTATCATTTGATTATTAAAAATAATATTTAATAACATAATATCATTCTTCATATTAATCAAATAATTCCTATCCATAACAAACATGACCTACGTAAGAAAACATATAAATGAAAACGAATCAATTAACACCAGAAACAATGATACTACTAAAATATTATTAACAAATTAATATTAGAATATCCAACATGATATAATATTTATATATTTAGTTCTCGTATAATTGAATTACAATTATTTAATTATTATAATGGAGGTTAATGTACCATCGACCAAGGAAAAGTACAAGGTTAGTGATTTCATATCTCACATTCAATTATATGAGAATTACATTGTTAGCCACTTATTTATTGCATGTGGTGTATTGGGTACTGAAATTTGATATAAATTATCATTATTTTCTTTATATTAATGGTATTCTGTGAGTAATTTTGTGGCTATTATCTTTTGTTTATATGACTCGATTGATTACAATGTGGTCATGGGTTTTCCACTCACTTTTATTCCCGTGAGATTAATACAATATTTTCCAATATCACCATTTGTGTGGTGTATGTACTGCCCATGATTATATTATTTGAATAATATAAATTATTTTATGGGTATTTATATCATCATTGGATGATCCTTCATTCATAGGGCATATGATTCGTTGTATTCCAAATCGATAAGGGAATTTCAAATTTCAATTTCCCCTCATACGGTTTCACACAAACTTCATTGATTACATTAATCCAATATTATGTGTGAAATCACTATTTATTTACTTATATTGTAATTTTCCCCCACTTTGTGGGGATATAAATTTGATACACATAATCACTCCATTAAAAAATTCTCATGTCATCAATATAAACTTGATAGGACAAATTTTAACTCAATTTCAATTCATTTAGTTTAACATCCAAGTCATTGGTGTTGTTTTTACAAGAATATGTGCCAATATACTAGGATTTTTTACACTGAATATCCAATCATATTGAGTTTATTTATATTTTCCAAAAATACTTATTTCAATTATTTATCATTAACCAAATGATATAGTATTTATAATGGAATTCATCTCAACCTACATTCCATTGAGACTTCACTGTTGTTATGCACCAATTCACTTTTATTTGGTGTATATACTATACTTTGACATAGTATATCATGAATCCCTTTAATATGAGGATATTATAATATTTTTATTACCTCAATTATTTTTATTCATGCTTCACTCATTTGGTTTGGAACTCAAACTAAAATATTGTTTTAAATGTTTTAAATATTTATTTTTCTTAATCATTCTCAGTAATGTACATGATTTAAAAATGGTTTTAAGTATTATTTTTGTACGAAAAAAAATGTCTTGAAATTAAAATTAATTTTAAAAGACTCAATGTTGTATGAGAAACTATTATTCAAAAATCATCGTTAATTGACTTCTTTGATAAATAGTGAAATATTTAAATGTTTTCCTGAAAAAATGGGATATTTCAATCAAATAGTTTTAATGAGTATTTTCTTCTATGAAAATATCCTTAAGTGAATTTTATTCTTTATTGAGGTTGACTTATCATAATAAAATGATCTATATTGTATTGAATGAGTTATGTTATACTTTGTTTGTGCTATTTTTATGCCATTCATGGTTTGTGGTAAACATATTGACATTTCATCTCCTAGTTTTAATACAATTTTTTTGATTAAGTCTCACCCATTCATATGAGGAATGAAATGGACTTAGTAAGTGATGGGTGGAGCCCACTATAGCTCCTTGATTCACTGATAGTTCTCATGAGAAAATTATATGTGGAATTGGATAAGGCCATTCCCAATTGTAGATATAAGGTTTTGGCCAAGGGCTTAATCATTTTTAGATGTCTTGGCTGAGGACTTGATAAAATGTATCAGAATGTGCAGAATTATACATTCCCTCATTACGAAAATAATATTAATGGATCATGTGATTATTCAATTAGTAGAATACACATGAATATGTTTTATTATGGCATTATTTACTCAGCTAATATTCCCACATTAATGTATTCATGTTTATTATTTGTAAAGGAATGCATTTTTAATTATTCACCACGCCTATTGTTTATGTTTTCTCTTAATGTATTGCATACTCTTACTGAGTTTTTGAGCTCATCCCTTTCTTATGTTTCATTTTCCCAGCATATGAAGAAGTCATTCATGAGTGACTTACAAGCATATCAATGAGGCTTGGATGTTTCTAATGAAATATATTAGTGTTGTTTTTGTTCAAGGTGTAATGTTGATCTTATTTATGTATCTTTTTTACAATAATACTAAAAAGATTGGTTCTTTGGAACATGATTCCTTATTATCAGGAAAATGTATTAAAATAATGCATCATCTTCATGTTTCTAGGGTCGGGGCATTACAGTTGGTATCACAAGAATTTTAGTGAAAACATTGGATGATAGATTAAAAAAACACGAATTAGGAAACACTATCCTAAGAGAGACATTTATGATTAGTATAGGGGAAATCCAAAATTTTGGTAATGTAAATGTTATGTGTTCTTTTCATGAAATAAGTCTTTGTTTGGATACGAGCTGGTAGAGGCGGCTCTGGCATAGATGTTCCTAGTAGTGAAAACTCAGACATGGAGTTTTGGGGTTGACCCTGGGTATCCTAGTACATGATAACATGCCTTGATTCACTCTTGGTTATGACACCCCTCATGTATATGCATTGGATAATTCACATTTTCTTTACAAACCGATTTGAAGTATTTTAATATAAGATGAGGATAAATAACATCGTTTAATCTTATGGTGCTTTAGATGGAAAATAAGGTGTTATTATATTCTCTAATTGATTTTATTACTCACTCTATGATTTATTATGTTAGTCATTGTCGAGAATCGAAGGAGGTCAAGTAACACAAAACATGATGTACAAGGTGGACATTTTGGTGGAAATGAGCAACGAAATGGAAAGTTGATATGTGAAAAAGATATTATGTTCATCCCAAATCAGTTTTCAAAAAATATGATCAACAAGATATATATTAACAAACTCCTAGACTCAATAAATATGTGAATGGTGTTGGACGATAAGAGCTCCTACAGTGTAGTCCATGGAGAGAAAAGAAAGATTAATTTCCATCACACAGGAAATGTGGAAGGAGACACCTAGGAAAGTGATATAATGGAACAAAGAAGTTATTTATTTGTTGCAAAGAAGGACCTAATGTAAAGAATTTCAAAGAAAAATGAAGAGTACTATAGAAAAAAAAATTACCCAAGAATACATTTACATTAATTTTTCATAAATGTAAGGGACATGTGCATTGCCTGAGTGATTTCCCTATTCTATAGGATAACCTCTTATTCATGGAAGTACCTATGTGGAAATACATGGATGAAGATATTTTTAAATGTATTAGTGCTATTTGATGGTTGTATTACATTGGAATACATTTCTCTTGTATGAGTAACCATACTGTTTGTTATGTGAACATGCTATTTTTGGAAGAATAATCATTTATATTGTTGATATAGTTATAAATAACCATTTTTGTTTATATGATCCTTGTATTTTAGGCAATTACAAGTTAATAAATTTTGGAATGAAAATGCGATGTATGAGATAAAATTTGTGGTGAAATTAATATATTATAATTTTGATGACTTTATATCATTTTTAGAATTTTATAAAATATAGTTTTTTAAAAAGAACAACAGACAAACTGTGTGAAAACCCGTCATATCAGAAAGGGCTGTGGGAATCGAACACAAAACCAGAGTGCGATTGGGATTTATGCCCTATAAGTATACTACATGAAGTCCTTAGTTATTGCGGCTAATTATTTTTTGTTAAAATATTTTATTGATCAATAATAAGTGGATTTGGGATCTTATGTCTTATCAGTTAGATATCCATAGTATAAGAAAATGGTTTGGGGATTAATGGATAAATGTTATTTTTGAAGACATTCACTCTTTTGGGAACACTATATGACTAAGGAATATAGAATAGTATGGGATTTAATTTGGGAATTAATGGTGAATTCTTATCTATGTTCTTCTTGTGGATTTATAGTGATTTGGGTAATCTATGGAAATCATTAACCTATCAAAGAGAATATGTGATTGGGGTAATTACTTTTTAGTATGTTACTTTAAGTATAGTCTATTGTATTTGGAGATACAATTTATTGTGGAAGACTACACAATCAAATTCTTCTATGTTTAGTGTTTCAATATTAGTTTTGATTATATTGAATGATTTTAAGGAGAATTTTTTATTTAATGGAATTTAAAGTACTTTGCGTATTTTTGGTTTTATTTTTGAAATTAAGATTAATATTTCTTTCTCTAATGGATTATAAATTTTGGGGATCATCTGATCTTATGATTATAATTTTTCTTTTGGTTAATCTCTAATGGCAAGGTATATATATAGTTTATCCTTTTTGGATCATTTTATTTTCTAGAAGTTGATTCTAGTGCTTCAGGTGTGACCAAGTAATCTTGAATACTCATCATTTTAAAAAATGATGTGTTAGTGGTAGAAATTTAATAATGATGAAACTCTACATAAAAGGTAAGTATATATGTTTATTTTATTATTGTATATCGTAAATAAATTTCTCAACATATTGAAATGGAACATAAAACAAAATAAAATTCCATCTGTTTACTTTTCCTACTAGGAATCAAATGACCGATTATCCCAGCACCACTTTGTGCCTTTCTTATTGTTATCCTTGTCATGATCATGTTTTTTATCTCTCTATATCAGAACATGAAACTTATATTATCTTCCATATCCATGTTTTCCTACCATGAATCCTATTATGGGTTATCTCAGATGACCATTTTACTTCCCTTTCTTTCCTTTAAAGTTATAGTTTACACCCCATGATTTTATAGAATGTTATCTCTTTTAATGTAATTCAATAGCATGTGCTACACGCAACACCAAGTTTTAGCGCATCTTGACTTACCAAACAAGTAGTTAAAAAAGTAGTTATGAATAGTATGAACTGAATTTGGAATTTTATACTCTCCATTTATTTTTATAATCCATATTATTTTTTTGACATAATATAAGATCAAATTTAATTTTTTAGAAAATAGAAGTATTTTTTAAAAATGCAATTTTACCATCTTTTAATAGAGAATCATTTTTAAATACAATATTTGACAATTTTTTTATATATTAAAGTTAAAAATATATAATTATTATTTATAATTGGGACATAAAAATTTATTTTTGATAAAACTTTCGTGTTTTTCTGATAACATCGATATTTTGATGAATAGTGAAAAATAATAATTTTTTGTTGAAAACAAATCTTTTAAATAATCTAATTTTTATTATTAAATTATAATTTTGAATGGGTTTGAAGTATGAATTGATTATATATTTACCATTTAGTATAATTTTTGACATTTTATTTAATTTTACTTTGAAATTGGAAACCAAAAGTGCCAATATTTTGATAGTTTTTATTTCTAAAAATCACACCCTTTGTTTTGACAAAGAGAATTATTTTTAAATTAATTTCGTCCACTTATGTGTTTTGAATTTGGAATAATTGATTCCATATTTGCAATAAGGAGGTCCAAATTGTGTAAAAATGTAACTTTTATTTTTAGACAATATGAATATTTACTTCAGTAAATATTTTATTTACTATTGTTAAATGGGTAAATCAGGTACATAAGAGTTACAAAAAAAATATTATAATAATATTAAATTTTCAAAATATTAATTACCCTAATATGTTTACTATTTATATTTTTTGTTACATATCATTCCATGGTCATCCTTAGGTCGATTTTGGGACCCCATAGAGCCACTTGATAGTGATAATGACACCTTATATCAATTATTTTTAATTAAAGAAAGAAATAACATAACCATATATCATTTAGAGAAAAAAAACTATTACATGGGGTTATATAATTTATCATTCCGAATATAAATATTTTTTTGAGATATAAAAAGATTTCCTACATCATGTTATTTTTTTTATAATTTTTTAAAAGTCAAATAAATATAATTATTTATGACATAATAATGATGCATTGTTTACCTCACTAATAAATGATTTAAATAAATAAGATTATAAAAAAACAATAGCCAAAACCAGTCAAATTCATATTGGAAGACTTTATTTATAATAATAGTCATCTTATATTTTACGTTAATGATTGTTTGACCCATAGAAACTGAAAATCATTATATAATAAAATAAAAAATTCCAAATTTTATAAAGATACACAGCCCAGTATAAAAAGCCCTCATTTCTAACCCATACCTCACACCTCTCAAGGCCCTTGTCTCATTCAATATCTACCCAAAAAGATACTTACATACCTATAATACTCTTAGAAACCTAATCTTATGAGGATGTCACTTCAAGGAACCCTATTAATTCAAACCATTGGGAGTTACCTGATTTATAGGTAACATCTCCTCTTAAGCTCTTTTCTTTTATTTTACTTTTACAAACCACTAAAATATCATTATTCCTTTATTTTATAAAAAAAACATAATAATAAATATACTAGTATTTTGTTATGACATGTATTTTAACTACATTTACAGACACTTCCATCTAATGGGCATGGAACATAATGTTTCTGTGGACAGCAAAGTACTGCATCACGAAACGATGAATGTTCAATCTTCTACTACCACCCCTTATAGTGGCCATTATGATAGAACTATAATCGTATAAGATATTTATGATATTTATTTTATCTATAATCTTCTATAATTATATTATATAGAAAATCCTTATTCTTTTCGTGTTGTATATATACGATTATTTAATTTCAGGAAGTGCGGACTACCGCCCCCTAAAAGTGATATGACTTGTTCATAAAATTCATGGAAGGTATAAATTATGGCATTATTGAAAATAAATAACATATATAAAATATTATATTTTAGTTTAATAATAATATACATATGTTTCATTTTGGTTTCTTTGTTTTTAAAATAAAAAATGGACGTAGTGTTCGTACCTACATACTGATTACCATCTCCACAAACGCGATGAGATTCATTCCCCATCATAACCATTCATGAATAATATAAATTTTATTATTAAAAATAATATTTAATAACAAAATATATTTCTGTAAATTAATCAAATTCATCTTCTCCATAACAAACATTATTAACGTAACAAAACATATATATGAAAATGAACCAATTAACACTCAAAACAATGATACTACTAAAATATTACAAACAATCAATTATATGATGATCATATATATTATAATATTTATGTGTTTAGTTCTTGTATAACATAATAACAATGATTTAACTATAATATAAGAGGATAATGTACCCTCGACCAAGGAAAAGTACAAGGAATGCTATTTCTTATCTCATTTTAAATTCCATGAGCTTTCAATTAATCGCCACTTAGTTATTTGATGTGTTTTTTTGGTACTTACATTTGATATATATTATAATGATTCTATTTATATTCATTGTATTCTATGATTTATTTGGTGGTTAATACATTTTGTTAATAACACTTGATTGATTACAAAATGGTAAGGGGTTTTCATGTCACTTTTATTATAGTGAACTCATGCTATATTTGCCATTATCTCTATTTTGGTGGTGTATCCACTGCCCATGATTATTTTTTTTTTGCATAATATACTTCAATTTATGTGTATTTATAGCATCATTATAGGATCCTTCTTTTAATAGGAGTATGTTTTTTATGTTACCAAATCGGTAAGGTAATTTCAAATTTCCATTTCCACTCGTTCAGTTTTACGCAAACATTATTGATTACATTAGTCCAATTTTATGTGTGATATCACTATTTATTTACAAATGTAGTAATTTCCACTCTCGTTTTTGTGGATATAATTTTTATAGATTTAATCACTCCATTGATAAATTCTCAATTCATCGATATAAACTTGATAAGAGAAATTTTATCTCAATTTGAATTCTTTGAGTAAAACATCCAAGTCAATGGTTTTGTTTTTACAAGAATATGTGTGAATGACATATGACTGAATTACAATGAATATCCACTAATATTGGGTGTATATATATTTTTGACACATAATTATGTCATTTATTTATCTTTAACCAAAGGATATGGTCTTTATATTTGAATTCATCTCATCATACATTCCATTATGACTTCTTTGCTGTTATGTTCCAATTACCTTTTATTTGATGTATATACTGTACTTTGACATAGTATATCATGAATCCCTTTAGTCTCAATTAATTATAAAGTATTTATTTCATCAATTAATTGTATTAAAGCATCTCTCGTTTGGTTAGGAAGTCTATCTAAAATATTGTTTTAAATGTTTTAAATACTTATTCTTCTAAATATTTCTCATTAATGTCCATTTTTTAGAAATGTTTTTAAGTATTTATTTATATGGACATATATTTTTTGAAATTAATATTCTTTTTGAACGTTTAAATGTGGTATGAGAAACTTTTAGTGAAAAATATTTTTTAAATGACTTCATTGATAAATAGTGTGACATTTTAATTTTTTCAAGAAAAAGGGACATTTCTCTCAAATAGTTTTAATGAATATTTCCACCTATGTCAATATCCTTCAGTGTATTTTATTCTTTATTGAGGTTGATTTATCAAAATAAAATCATCCATATGGTATTTCATGAGTTTTGTTTGACTATGTATTTGTTATTTTTATTCCATTCATGGGTTGTGGTTAATATATTCACATTTCGTATGTTAGTTTTCAAATGATTGATTAGATTATGTTTCACTCATTCATATGAGGAATGAATTGGACTTAGTAATTGATGGTTGGAGACCGATATATCTCATCGATGCATCGGTATGTCTAATGAGACAATTAGATGAGGAATTGGCTAAGGCCATTCACAATTATTGATATATGATTTTGGTCGAGGCCATAATCATTTGCAAACATCTTGGCAAAGGCCTTGAAAAAATGTTTTAGAATTTCTGGAATTATACATTCCCCCATTCTGAAAATAATATTGATGGATCATGTGGTTATTTAATTAGTAGAATACATGTGACTATGTTTTCTAATGGGATTATTTACTCAGATCATATTCCTACAATAAATTATTCCTTTTTATTAATTTTAAAGTAATGTGGTTTCAATTATTCACCATGCCTAATGTTTATGTTATCTTCCACTGTATTTCTTACACTTACTAAGCATTTGAGATCACCCCTTTCTTATGTTTCATTTTCCCAGGATATGAAAATGTTAGTTATGAGTGACTTTCAGTCATATCTAGGAGGCTTGGATTCTTCTAATGAAAAAAATAGTGTTGTATTTCTCTTCACGTTATAATGTTGAATTTATGTATGTATCATGATTCCAAGAATACTAAACTATTCGGTCCTTCGGGACTTGATTTCATGTAAACAGGAATATGAATTAAAATTATATACTATCTTTGGGCTTCTAGGGTCAGGGTGTTACATTTCATTTTATTAGCATAAAAAAGTATTTGAAGAGGAGATCGTTTATTGAGTTTCTATGGATTCTTTTTTTTAGTTTTTGTTTTGGATTGTTATTTGTTACCATTCCCAATGTAATTTGAGTTACCTCTATATATATAGTTTCATCAAGAATACTAAGCTAATTGTTCCTTTTGGATTTCATTCCTTTTGACCATTCCAATGTAATTAGTTATGCACCAACATCGGTTAATATGGGTCGAGGCGTTACATTACCACCTTTGATTAGTGTAATGTTGACCATTTATATAACAAATTGTTAATAATATGAATAAACATGATCTGTTGCATTATTACCAATTGGTAGCGACACATAGAATTTTTTCCACAATGTTAAAGGGTATTAATATTTTCTGTTTTTGAGAAGATATTGTTATTAATGGATGAATATTAATTTAAACTAGAATGATTTAGACCTATTTGTAAACCGCAAACAATCATGAATCAAGGTTGGATAAAAGTAGATCATCCTTTGGATCTCATGGTTCAACATCAATATTGCCTGATGATCTTTGAATTCCAAAACATACAGCCGATATAATACCTAAAGAATGTATTATCCCATGATGAAACATACGATGGTTCTATTAAAGCCACATATACTGAGGAATTAATCTATTTCTGGGCTATCAAAATATATAAAATACATTTCAAAACATCAAATCTATTCACTCAAATCCCATCATGATGAAATATACCATTAATTTCCTTATTCAAATAATGGAATATCCATATTAAATATTATCATATAATTGGGGAATTTAATTTATATTCCTATAAGGATTCAATGGTGAGTTGGTTCACCTCTTTTTGTTGTTTATTAAGAGACTAATTTGAGATCACACTTCTATGTTCCACAATTGTGACCTTTCCCTCAACATCAGGGTCAGCAAGGGCCACCCCTATGATTCTCAAAAAATCCATAAGATCATTATTATATCATTTGAAATGATATACCATTAAATTAAAGTTATGTTGATCCATAGACTGATGTGTATTCTTGAGAAAATAGGGGAGCTCTAGTATTTTGATATCATATTCAAAATTGATTTTCAAGATTTCAATATCAGAGTAACCCTTCATATATTTCTAGCGAACATGGATCTATAGGGAAAAATTGAGTCTACTGATGGGTTCTTGGTATTCAACCATATTTTTGGTTCACCCCCTTTAATGGAGTAACAAGTACAACATGAGGGCCATTGGGGGACAGTCTATAAAAAAACCAATGCAAACATTATTAATCATAGGGATGTCCATCCTCTTTCCAATGGTAATTCAAGAAGTATCATAAAATTTATTGCATTCCAACCATTCCATATGTCTATAATATATCATTTTAAATTAATAATCATTTCATTTCACAATTAATCTCACCCTAGAATCCAATGTTTATGTTTATTTTATTTCTTGTTATAAAATCATCTAATTTGGAAATATTGACAATATATTCCATAAGATAGTTTTTAAATGATTTCCCTAATAAATATCCTATATAATAATATACTTCACAACATTAGTAAAGGATCAATAATAAACAGTGATATCATATCATTTATAAGGGTTAAAATTCAGAATAAAAATCACAATAAATAATTTGATTATAATTTTTGAATGAGAGTATAATATAAATAATATACAAATAGGATATCATAGAAAAGATAAAATTAATCATTAATAACAAGTAAATGTCCAAGTATATCATTAAATATAATCCATAACAAAATGATATCATTTTATGAAATATGAATTTGAAAAAAAACATAATCATAGATATCAATACACAGTGCATCATGGATAATGATCCTACCTACAAACCCATAGTTCATTATGAATAATGATCATTCCTAGCATAAAATAGTCCATTTAGAATAATTCATTTTAGAGGTCTTCCCTTCATCCAAATCTATATGAATGAATGTCCTCCCTTTCACCATCATCATTAATTATAGAGGTCAACCTCATACAACCATTATCCAACACAAAGATCCTATGCATCTCTTTTATAAAAAAATTGTGGGGTTTATCCCCACATTTCCATAAACTAACCCAAATGTTATCCCAATCACCATTATAAATAATTATGGAGGTCCTCCCCACACTAACATCAATTGGTAGATAGATCCTCTTCAGGGCTATAATAATCCATTTCATTAGACATCCCTGCACTACCATCAACCCTCACAAAGGTCTTCTGCATCAACATCAATGGTAATTGCATGGTCCTCCCCACACTTCCTTCAACTATAAAAGAGGTCCTCCTTATCACTATAAATAGAAATTATGGAGGTCCTCCTAGAACATCCATCAATTGAAATGAAGGTCCACCCTACCTCCATCATCAGAAATTTCAGAGGTCCTCCCTAAACTACCATCAATAGGTATAGATTTCCTTCCCATATTTATCATTATCAACTGATGTGGTTCTCCTTGAACTACCATGAACCAATATGGTGGCCCTTCACTATAACCATATTCATAAATATTGGATATCCACCCCACACTACAATTAATCTACATTGATGTCCCGACCCCCATCACCATCATCAGAAAATATGGAGGTCATCCCCACACATCCATTAATGACATGGATTTCATCCCCTTATCCATCATTATCCATTATGGAGGTCCTTCCAATACATCCAAAAAATGGAATATATGTACTACCAATCATCATCATCAGCCATTTTGGAGGTCCTACAAAAATTTACATGAAATGAAACTGATTTATACCTCTTCTCAATCATCAAAAATTATAGACTTCCTCCTATAACATATATCAAATGACAAATAGGTCCTCCTCATATCCATTAAAAACCACTTTGGAGGTCATCCTCACACATTCATTAAATGGATTAAATGTCATCTTCATTTCCATCATCAGTAATTTTATAGGTCCTAACCACACCACCATCACCAAGAACAGAAGTCCACCCCTTTGCAAACATGTACCATTTTTTCGAGGCCCTCCCTGCACCACCATCACCAAACATTAATTTCCTCTTCATTTCCAAAATCTTCCAGGGTAGAGGTCCTCCCTGCACTCCCATCAAGTAGAAATTAGGACATCATTTCCTCTATCATCACATATTGTTGCGGTCATCCACACACATAATGATACAACATGGTGGTACTCTCCATTCCACTACCAACCCATATAGAGTCCCCCCCATACAATTATCAATAAGCGTGGATTTCCTCCACATCTGGCTACTGTACCTACAAATTTCTTCCCTAAACTGATATTATCCATCATAGAGGTCCTTAAATTTCCTTTATAAAACAACAAATTGGTCCTACCCACTCTACCATGAGCCATCATTAAGGTTATATGCATTCTAAATATATCCCTTTATTTAAATAACCAATGTCGAGGGAAGGCCGATCAAATAAATACTATGTTTTTTGTACATAGGGTTAAAAAAGTCAAGGTCTGTATGTTTCATGGGATCCATATCCCCATATAACTAATGTTCAATGCTCCCATTACTCCTAGGGAACTATCGACCCATTGAACCAATGATATAGCTGTCCACTCCTTTCGTGAACAAACAACTTGTTGATCCAACATTTCATGATTCCATAACTCCAGAGCTCCATTATCCCATTGATCCAACAGTACATGATTACATGTCTCTTGGTATACATCACCCTATCTATATGACATTAATGGATTACATTACACACTAGCACCATCTCCCCCATTGAACTGAATATCAAGGAATCCACACCTCTTATGCTCTATAACATCTTTGAAATGAAGATTCAGGATTCCACGCCTCCTAGTTGACATCGCCCCATCAATCCAAAATTCAAGTATCCAACACTTCCAGGGTTACATCAAAATTTTTTATCAACATTCCAAAAATCCAAGCCTCCATGGTCTCACCACCACATTATATAGACATTCTATGAATCTAGGTCTCGAGGGTTCCATCTCCCCATTAAACTGATGATCCGGGCGTCCATGGCTCGAAATCTTCATCTCCATATCGAACTGGAATTCTATGATTCCATGAATCCTGGGATTTATTCCCCTTAAATCCTGAATTATATGATTAAAGGAATACATTGATCAGTCACTTCATCATGCCGCTGTTCCGGGATTCGAAACCACTTTGGTTCCATCTTCCGATAAAAATGATGTTCCAAGATTACATGCCCATGAGAGATATCACCAAACTAGAGTAAGGGTATGATTTCATATGTACTATAGTTTTCCCCACATAATTAGATCTTGTGGCCCATTTCAACCTATATGTGCCCCATTTCACCCATATTTCAACATAGGGAACTATGCATATCTGAACTGTATAAGATCGAGATGTCATTCTGCCATCTATAATGTCAGTATGACTCAACCAAATACATGTTCCCATAAAATTGACCTTGGTCCCCCCTACAGACCTGACACCAGCACATGAAAATATTAAATTGAAATATCCCATGTCACAATTGGATATCATCAGCCTGTACGCTATGATAACATTAGTGTAATCCAATGTATAGGTTATCCTTGATCCTAATGGAAACCAAACCATCACAATGGGTATGAAATGACCATCCCATTACTAACACAATCCATGGGTTCAGGTTTCCTAGTTTTATGACAGAAAACTATATAAAAATAAAAATATTTGTTTCATGATGTTAAACTACTTTAAAACATATTTAATATGTGGAATTAAATTATATGTTGTTTTGGTGGATATTATTTCACCTTAAATGACATATAGTACTTGTACTAATCACAAGATGTTAAACTCTACGATTCAACTTTCATACCATATGTTGTTAAAAAACATGTTTGTAGTCCTCAACACATGATGTTAAAAAACTTCCTTACCACATTTTGGGATCACACGATGCCTCATACACTAATCATTAGATGGACCTACATCTATTTCTCGTGTTGTAAAACATTATAATTCAATGAGTCCCTATTAGAGAGAGCACACTAAATTCATTAATGGTTCACTTCCATACCGCATCCAGGATATACCTTAGGAACCCAACCTTGATAATGGGTTCAAATCCATATTTCATATATTCCCTAATGACATGATAAAATGTAAAATGAAATAGTTACTTGATTGTTGGATTCCACATGGACATTCTCTCAATCCAAATACATTCTCCACATGTCACATTCTATAGATACAAACACTCTTAGTAATTTTAGGGGACCCCTTAATAGCATGTTTCCTGACCATAATGGCCCACCTAACAATATGGGCAAATACCATAGAAGACATTCGATGAAATTTTCAGAAATGTACCACATTTCATTCATGTCTAGTTGCCGAACTGTGTTTTGTATTCCCCATTCAAGGTGTCATGATATGTATTCTATATTTTGAGTAGTAGAGAATATACTATATCATATGTATATAACTACTACCCCATTCAATAACGAGTGTATTTGAAGAACCACATAAGGAGGGGTGGTCATTGATGAATAAATTACTCCATAACAACATGCTTTATCATTTCTACAATTAGTAGTTTGTATGAATAATTTTTTTAATTCTATGGATAGATGATTTGGAGTATTCATAATATTTTTTATCTATCCCCAATCTTAAATAGGGTTCCCATTTAGAAAATCATCACATTTCCCAATGTATCAATCTTTATCTCTTTTTCCCCATTCTAAAGCTGCTTCATTAATTATGAATAGTTATTAATGAAAATAAATACATCAATACATGCATTGGAAGAAGAATATAAATATATATGAATTAACTCAAAAATAATGTCTATCTACTAACAAGTGAATTTATAGGATTTAAATATAAATCATCATTTATCATTTCCTATTAGGGTTTTTAACAATATTATTTTCGAATCCTAGATAATGGTATAATAATTGGAAAGTAACACCAAAACTTAAATCCCACTATAGTTTCAAATTGTGTGTACATTTAGTATTCTTAGTAAAGAAATAGGTAATAGTTGAGTTAATAATCATAAAGAATTTTGGAGGATAGTTCTCCATGGAAATTCATTCCAGATATTCTATCAACACCAATCTATTCGTAATGAATATTGTTGTTCCTAAATCCATGTTTGTTAAAAAGAGATTAAAAAAATTCAATAGTCCAAATCCACTTGACTATCTAAACCCCTCATTGATACCAACTATAAAAACAAATTAATTACCTGAATTGCCACTTCAGATGAAAATTAATCACATGAAAATAACAAAAGGGATTATTATATGTAGATATTTTCTAAAAAATTATATATTTCTTCAGTGTCTTCAAAAACATCCTTTAAAATAATTTTTTCACCGTATCATAATGTTATTACTTATATAATGATTATTCTGATAACTAATTCAATGGAATTATAATATAAAATGTTATCGAAGTCATAGTAAGGTTAAACATTAGGTGTAACAATCATAAGTGGGAATATGAAAGCATGTGGTTATGAGAACATAATCAAAATCAAATATCATTAAGTGATTATACCCATGGAAACATGATTTTTAAATCATAAATAAATTATCTGACCAAATAATTAAATGTTATTCATCATAAAATGAGTTTTTTGTAAAATGATTGACTGCGATTGAAATATAAAAATAGAAATTATAACCTATTATATCAGGAATAATGTTACTTCCTACTACATAATAGTGAACCATGTATTACATTACACATTACAATACATATTTTATCATGAATGAAATTCCTACATACAATAATAATATAATGATAAATTTTACATTAATGAATCTAATAATGGCATATATAACCATGATACCACCTTCCACATAATTATAACTATCCATATGTGTGTTACCACAGAACATGGAGGCATTCATTATCCATTTATCACATAATCAACCCATGTAAAATGTTTGGGAGTCAGGAATATTTATGTATAATATTTCAAAATATATTCATAAAAACATATCCATGGTGAAACATAGGTAAAAATCGTCGATTTTTATATTGATAAATTATACATTCATTAAAACATAAAAATTTACCTATAGAAATGTGGAGAAATACACCTATAAATTTCAATTACATTTAACGAGGTACGATTAAAAATAAATTTAATAGGATAATATTTGATAGAAAATTTTGATATTGTGAATTGTCTTCCTAAACAACAAATATTATAGTGTTGAAATATTATTTAGTATATGTATCATTTAAAATAAAATTCCTTTCACTTTTTTCATAAAACACCTATACTAGTAATTTTTTGGTAGAAAGTGTTAAAAATGGTTTATTTTAAAAAATAAAATAAAAAACATTTTTAAAAATAATAAATATAACAAGTTGATATAAGTATACATAAAAATTAAAGAACAAAAAACATGTATGAAAGGAGTTATTAGTGAAGAGAAAAAGTATGGTTATATTCTATTAAAAGGATCATTGTTAATGAATTAAGAACCAAAATGGGTTGTGAAATACTAGAATCCATTTAAAACAAATTTAAATGATATGTATTTGAGTAAATTAAATTATTTAATAGATTAATATCATAATTTTCTCCAAATTAAAAATTAACATATCAATATCATATTTAATATAATATTCCATGGGAAACCCTTACTTAAATTATCAAAATCAACATTCATGATTGAACATCCTATGTAGAAAATAAAATAATATGAATTACAGTTTTGATAGTATTATTCTATATACTATTTCATATACACTTTAATTTCTATAATTCTATTATATTTAATAGATAATTGTTGTTTATTTTCACTGTCTGTTGATAAAATTTTTGACAGATTAATATTATTTTATAGTAGTTATATTTTACCCCACACTCTGAAACCATGTTCATAATTCTCTAATAATAGTTGTTATTAAAATATATATTTTTCAATGATTTATGCAGCCCCATTTTATTTGGTAGAATAAATTGGAATTGATTTGTAGAATGGATTCACTAAAAATCATGTTCTGGTTAATCAGATGATATAAATGGATTAATTTACACAAATCATGAATTTTTATGTTATCCATTCCTAAAAAAATTAATTAAATATATTAATAATTAATATAATATATATTAATAAAATAAATATTATAACCATCCATGTATGGAAATGATAAAAAATTCAACATGTCACTTCATAGTGGTGGTGGTTTACACATATAGATGGATGGTGTTTCCCTGTTCCACATAATGCTCAAAAGAATTAAGGATAACTCATTTCCAAATTTTAATAATATTATTAATTTTATGTTTATCCATCATCTAACACATTTAAATATGTAATGTATTTTTCTACGGGAAAACGAACACATTGCTATGTGGATGATGTTGTCTGAAAGTATACACAATTGATATTTTTAGTCATTTATATAGTAAAAGGTTAAATTTGAAAATAAAATTTAATAATACGTTTAATTATAGAAATTATTCTTTTTTCATTATATTTAAATTCTAAAATTTGATTTTGATGTTAAATATATAATGTAAAATAAATTATCAAGTAATTAGAACTCTCATTGAATAGTAAATATTTTCCATGTATAAATTCTATGAAATAGAGGACATGGGGAAATATATTGTCACCAAAAGATTTTATTAATGTATGTGGACTCTAGGGAATGTATAGTTGGTATACATTATATATGTAATTTGATTTTTAGGGTGACCTTAAAGGGGTGGTGTGATACCCCAAGAACAAGTGAAGTAGTAGATGTTTTAAAAAAGAAAACTACCTAATATAAAATAAGAACTAGTTTCATATAGAATGATGTATCAAATAGTAAATTATGGGGAGGAGATATGTATAGTTCAATCCAAACAAAAATTACTCATTTGGAAAGATTTTAAAAAAAAATTATTTTAAATGAATTTATTATATTTTGGAATAAATTTATATTTTTACATTAACTCTATTTTTAAACATGGTAATTTTTTTTTGGAATAATAATTAAAATATTCTACATTAGATAATATGTTATTATTAATATAATGATCAACTCTTTATAATATTAATTTTCTATATTTTATAAAACATTATAATTTTATGGCATGAAAATTTATTTCAGAGAAAAATATTTCTTCGGTTCTCATATGTGAAAAATATGATTGTTTATTAATAAAAATATTTTTAAATGTATAACTTGTATATAAAATAAAAAAAATTTCATAAAAAGGTATTCATGAATTTTATGTTATGCTTAAACAAAAATGATGTCATAAAATTAATAGTATATATGAAAATGATATTTTATACTACTCATAAAAAATTAATATTTTTAAAAAATATCTATATTTCAAACATAGTTATTATTTTTATTCTGAATCAACAAATTATGATATATTATTCGTATTAAAATTGAAAAATTTAATAATTTTACATATAAATTAAAAATAAAATGTTACGAAAAATATTTCTCTTACAAAATAAATTCCTATTTATAATGTTTGTTGTCCATTTTCATATTTTTTTATTGAAAATTTATATTTGAATTAATATATTGTTAATATGATAATTAAATTTTATCCTTATTTTAAAATAGAATATTTTTAATTTTTTTTATTTTGTAAATAATATATTTTAAAGCACAAATGATTGTATTCGTTATGTATAAATACTAACTAAATTTTATCACTGAATTATTATTAAAAAACTAATATATTAATATTTATTCATATATTTAATATTTTCATTTCCTCATTTCATAGACTCGTGTATAATTGGTTATTAATACTACATGAACTTTTATCTTACCAATACATACTATTTATCGTATAGTTTAATGTGGCTTCTAAAAAAATCTATCAATCCCAAACATTATTAACATACAATATATTATAAAATAATGAGATATTACAACTTCTTTCGATAGAATGGTTAATTATCATCTATCAAGATAATAGAGTCATCATTAAATTAAACATATAAGTTAGAATATAATACTTTTTCTACATTAAAATAAAATATATAAATTCATTTCCTTTTACAACCTTCGATCGAATGGAAATGTTATAAATTTATTTGAAAAACACTAAAAATAATTCGATTCATCCCATAATTATGGGATATTTGAGCATATTGATTAATGTGTTGAAGTGTTAGACCAATTTTTCCTCATATTATTAAATATAAAGATACACATATCAGATCATTGAGACCTAGGGAAGGAAATTATTGTCAATAATAGAATATATTAAATTGGTCTCTATCATAATCTAATTATGTTAGTAATGTATGTCCCCTTTACCCTAGATATTCTTTTAATCCATGTTGTTTTTTTGTTATTTCTCCATTGCTTTAATAATGAATATTAAGGGCATCTTGAATACTATAAGCATAAAAAAATATAAGGTGCTGAAATTAATTCTTTATTTCATTCTACGTTACTTTTAATTATTCATCTCACTTGAATGAAGATCCTTTTTTTATAAACAATATTAATAAAATACTCATTCATTATTGATATTTCAATGAAACTTTATATAATCCACACACCATTATAAAAATCGTAGTTCATAAAAATTTCATGTATAAGAAATCTTAATGATGTCCTTGATATTTTTTAGTTCCTCATTGATGTATTTATATTAGTTAAAAATTTAGGGGTTGCAAATAAGGGACAATAAATTAAAAATTTACTGGTTCTATCATCAAAATATAGGTTTTTTATAATAAATATAAAATTTAAATAACACCATATGGACCAACATCACATGTACAAGTAAAAATATATTTTTATGATCATTTTTTCTTCAGATCATGATGATTTCCAACCTTAGTGACATAACAAATATGTTAGAATAATTTCCAAATTCATTTAAGATAAAACATCTCACAGTTTACTAGATGTATTTTTTTCACTATAGTATTATTTAGACCTCTTTTCATTGTTTTCATGAACCTTTAGACCAAACATTCAACATTGTTAACATTTATGAAATATTAAAATAAAATTCCAAAAATATTTTTAAAAATAGTTGTAACATTTTGCGGGCTTTCATATATGATTATTATCTGGTTTCTTCTATATTTCATACCCTTTGAAAAATTTCTTACTCTATTCCTCTAGGGAATCATAATTGTTGTAAAACACAATCTCAGATTTAATCACATAGTGAATGTTTTTCATGGATTTTAAATTTTTCTATGGTCAAATAACATTACAATAATGTTTTTAATACTGAGTAAAATAGAACAATTTTACTATAATTGTCTCAAAAATATAAGGTTCTTACCTGGACACCTATATAAAATTTTCATCAGATGAGGACACAAAATCATTATCCTTTTTCCTTAATTTCATGAATTGAGTATCCATATTTTGGTGAAAAACATTAATTAAATATTTACAAGGAAAATATTCATAGATTTTCTCCATTACAGTGTGTTGAGATCACTATTAAATCTGGTATTATTAACAAAATTCCACCGAAAACCAGCTTCATATTCCAAATGTTATGTTAAAAGAGTTACATTTTGATGTTCTAAACATCCTATAGCAGCAAATTACATTTCCAATTAATTGATCCCTTATTAATTTATAACTGGATCAGGTGATACACTAATATATTGTGGATGTTATCTCATTAAATATAATAATATTAATATTGTTTTTCATGGCAGAATAGGTACCTCACTATCAAAGATACCACCCCCATTTATAGATTCTCTCAAATAATCTATCACTATAAAAATTATTCTTTTCTAATTCGAACCATATTGGGATGCTGGTATAGAATGATTTTTTCCACTTAGTGCCTTCCCACTACCACTTCCTTATTTCCTCTAAAACAACCGTTCAAAACTTACATAAATTTTATGAATAAAAATCATATTATCAGAGACTATATGATTTCAACATAACCAAAATGTGGAATATTCCAAATGAATTCAATTAAACCTATTAAAACATTTAATGTTTCATAAAATGACTTTTAATACAAACAATAAGCACTTGACCGTAAACGCTACACAGATTCGAGTTTTATTCAAAAAATTAATTTATTTTACTTTGAGGATCATTTTAGGTAATGAGTTTTTTATAATTATTCCATAAAATATACAATAAAAACCATATAATATAATGATTTCACATTTAATTAGTATTCATTTTTACTATAGTATAAACCATTTAGAATAATGAATGTTTTATTTTAATTTAATTTATCCATGAATTTTAATATTGTATATTTTATTCCATTACCCATCCTTAAAAATTGTGAAAAAAATTTTAATACATCAAATGAATATAAAATATTATTATGTTATAGAATAAAATGAAACCATTAGTTTAGTAAATACATGAAAAATAATATAAATATCACATTTACATTAAATATTCATTAAGTGTATAAAATAAAACATTTTCAAAATTTAAAATACTTTTTTTCTCAACAAAATTAATTACACTAATAACTAGTAAATAAAACTTCCTTTTAGTGACATAGAGGTAAATATTTAGAAAACCATGTTAGAAACCATTTAATTTTAGTGAACATATACATGGATTTTAATATATTAATTACCCAATTAATTGGAGGGATATAATTGGTATAACCATTCATTTATGGTATATTAGGTGCACACATTTCTCATGATCTATAATGGGGATCAAAACCTCAGATAAACTCTATCAGGCTCACATATGAGGACTCGGTAGGTGAATCCAAGTGAACTGATATCAAATCCGGGTGGAGGATTATTTCCGGGGTACCGTAGCTGTACTGTAACAGGCACTGTTCGGTACTATTCTGGTTACTGTAGCAAACATTGTTCGGAACTGTAGTAGCCGGATCTATTCATCCATCTGATCCTTTGGGCCACCGGTTTGGTCCTCCGGTCCTGTAAGGCATTCGGGCCACCCTAGGACTTTGGGTCAGTTGATTCTCAAGGCCTTCGGGCCACCTTAAGGCTTTTGGGCCACCCCAAGGCCTTTAGGCCACATGAATGGAGATGTACCAGTCAAAATACATGGGACAAGGCTTCATAGGAGGATTCAGGACAAGAGCATTCACTAGATCAGACTTAAGCAGGATTGGAAGAATTTGAGGGTATGACTTTTCCACCGGTACCGGGCCAGTGCAGCTTTGCATAGGACAGCTAGCCGACCAGCCCTACAAAGATGTAGTGTTGATATCATGACACATGATTGGGAGGAGTAGTTCCAAGTTGTCTTTTCTGGGTGATTCCCTCTACGACCTATGAGTCATGTAATTGACTCTGGGCCTTCAGGCCTTGTAAGGGTTCCCCCTCATCCCTTAAAAGGTGGTTTATCAAAAATATAAAAAAATGAAGGCCTTCGGGCCATTCCTACTATCTCACCCATGAGTATAATGGGGATCAAACAATCATGTAAGCTATATCAAGATCACACATATCATATAATTCACAATAAAAATTTCTTTAATAAAACACTATCATCATACAACCATTTGAAATACTATTTTAAATCCTTTTGAATATCATTTAAATATAAATACAAATTTGTTTTTAAAACCCATATTCCAAACCAAAATACATTTTTAATTGAAACCCCATTTTCAATAACAAAATAGCCTAAAATAGATAATGGGGTTTGTATTTAACTATAAGTGAAACCATCAAAAGTAACATAGAAATCAAATAACATTCATAGGTTTGTATAATTACTTTTCACTATGTATGTAAAGCGTAGAAAATTGAATTTATAATTGTAAAAAAAATAAATTTAAAACACATAAAATAATTACATTAGAAAACATTTAAAATAATGTAAAAATAATTTCCTAAATATTATATTTCCATATAATTATATTTGATTTATATTTTAAAACATGTAAATAGAATTAAATGATTGTTTTATTGGTAACAATAAAAGAAATTTTATTTGTTATAAATTTACCATATTTATTTGTAAATTTTTAGATCATAAAATCAATTAAAGAATAAAAAAAATACTATATACCATGTTAATAGATAAATTCATTATAAAAAATATGTAATGGTATTTATATAAACCATACAAAATAATATAGATTCATAACATAAAAAATGGCTCAAGGATGGGTATTTGGGACAAAATCTGAAACATTGAGACTGAATTGTTGTGTCTGTCATAAAATTCATAAATAATAAACTTATGTTAATTTATTTATATATTAATATTCTTTATCATTTCAATTATTATTATTATTATTTTACTTATTTTTTGGTTACATAAATGTTCTGAATAGAATATGTTTACATTGGATGTTTTGAAAATATATTAGATTTATGTCAAAATTAACATTGTAGGTTGAGTATTATAAAAGTGATGATTATTTAAAAATATCTTGAATAATAATTATTAAATAATTTTAATATAAATAAATTATACTTTTAATACCAACAACTATTTTTTTGTGAAATGAAGTATACTCGGACCATGGACACTATATATTGTACATATAAATGAGTAACATTCCATTCCTTTATGATAATTATAGAAATAATGAATTCACATTTATCATTCATGAATTTTAAAAAAACCGTAAATAATATATTTTATAATTAGATATACTTATATATATAATTTATTTAATGGGGTAATGAAAAAAGGCATTGCATTTCATTGAGGAGGTGGTAGTCCACATGTCCACAAATGATATAATAACATTATCAGTGTAAAATAAATAATAATAAAAATGAAATATTATATTACAATAATGATAAATATTACTGGAATATCATAAATATGTCAGGAATATAATATATATTTTTTATCATTTCCCTTATTACATTTTATATAATGTTTTTGTGACAAATGAATCACATCACGTTGTGAGGAGTTAGTTTGTCATACACACGAGCTATGTTATCGAATTCCATAAGGTATAGAATGTAAACAAATTATATATATTCTCTTATCACAGATAGGGATCATTATTTTATAAATATTCAATATTAACATTACATATATCATCATACCGAACCATGAGAGGTATTAATGGATAAATTAATTCCATCATTTCGTGAGGTAGAGCCTCCTATAAACATGAATGATGATTGAAAACCATATTTGACAGAATAGGTAAACGTGGTAGGTTATTAAATTAATATGTAAACATCTCAATATATGTAATATAGTTAGATTATAATATATTAATGGTTTAAAAAGAATTTAAGGGATAGAGAATGAAATAAAATAAAAATTATCATTATAGAACGTTACCACTTCTTCAGGTATTCTATATAAGATTATAAAAAAATCCTTATGTGGATGAATTTGTGACCAAAATAAGAATTCAATTATATGGAAATGGACTTTGGGATGTATTTTTTATAGGGTTTTTTCGATACAAATGGCTTGAAATGTGAAAAGAACAACAAGGAGTGAATTATATTTTACAACGTAGGAGGGTGGGATTCTATTAAATAATAAAAAGATTTCACTATTGGGAGGTATCCCTTATACAATCTGTAACATCCTAGCCCAACATAACACCAAAATTGTAGTATTATCATTCACCACATGACCCCAAGTGTGTTTCCCCATTTTAGAGAGGCTAATGAATAGAAGATTTGGAGTAAAAGTTGTTCAGTGGGGATATTATACCCTCATACTCAGAGTAAATACAGGTAAACTGATAGTAAACATCATATATATGTGGAATCAGTATAAATAAATAATCAAATAAGTGTAAGAAAACTGTAATAACAATTGAATATATGATATTTCAAACATTGGTTTATACATTTCATGCATGCCAGATGATGGCACATTAGATAAAATAGTAACATAAATCTTGATTTAAATTTAAATAATGAAATAATGAAATTAAATCAAATATCATTGGGAAATTTATATGATCATCCTAATCTCTTGATATTTACATTTCACTTTACTACTATGTATGTGAAATAAGAACATATTCATGTCCATAGCTTGCAAACATAATGATTTCAATCGAACACCTATTTTACATGAGTATTGTGTGGGATAATATCATAGTAGGTTTTTACCCATTTTGTCAATACCATCCAATTCGTCAAATACAAAAAATAAGGATTGTGAAGGTAAATATGTTAGTCATTAATAAAATTAAGAAATTGCCATAGAAATTAAATTGCTAAAATATTGTTTCCAAAATAGCAGCTCTTGGATTCCGGCACAAAATAGTGAAAATCCTATAACAAGGAAGGTGAAATAAAGTAAAAATAAACATCACAACCTTTCTGTTCTACCAAACATGTCATAACATTATTTCCTTCTCATATACATCATTTTCATATCAGTCACGACCTTTACATAAATCTAGAAGAGTCAGAGTATCCACAACAATTCTGTTTAATGTCATGTCACAACTACCAATGCCAATCTTTATATTCAAGTGTATCATATACCTCATGGACATGACATACATCAAGAGTCAAACCACCACGTGCAAGATCTATGGTGTCAAAGGCCATGGAATCCTCATAGAGTCCCATGTGCATCTTGATGGAACCCCCCAAAAGGCACTGCTTGGAGTCCTAGGGGAAAATGTACCATAATTTCTTATACAAGTACAAGAATACCGAATATAAGGGGTAGTAATGCACAAGGAATCCCATGGAATCAAAACCAAAGGGGAATATTCACCCCAATGAATCCACTACCTTGTTCAAGATCCATGTAGATCCATCCATGACATATATAATCACATACATTGATTTCATATAAGTTAATGCTCATTTTCATATGAGTTTACCCACTCATATATAAACATTTACATTTAAATCATACAATGAGTAAACCCACTCATTAATCAAACGTCATAACCAAACACACCACATCAGTTTACCCAATCATGATTTCAAATTCTTAAATAAACACATTCTATGTCCACTAATATTCATAGCCTCTCAAGATGAAATATCCATTTTAATAACATCATTCATGTACAACCTGTGCGACTGCTCATGCCCACCAAAAATAGGTTACATGGTTACCTTCTATGGGCCGCATAGTATTTTAAAAACCTTGGGATCTCTATATGTCCTTAAAACATACATATTCTAGCCCTAAACACTCTAAACTCATCGATTCACCTGGGAATCTCATTGATCGATATTTGAGTCCATAAAAATCACTTTAAAGTGTTCCAACTCTCACAAAATAATTCGAATTATTTATTTTAATTTCTTCAAATCTTGTTATTTCCAGAAATTAAAAAACCTGAAGAAAAACCACCCACTTCGAAAAATGAGATTCTATAATATTACAATATAAAAATAATCATCCCTTAAAGGCCATTGGAATGTGAAAATATATCACCCTACCAACAAATTTTTTTATGTTTTGTTCAGACTGACAAGTTGTGTTACCAAACACCAACCGCACATTAAAATGCTATAAAAGACAAAAGCGCTTCAACCATTCAAACTCATGACAAATCTTAATTTTTAAATGACACATTGAAAAAATGCATAACCAATACCATTTTTTCAAGAAAAATGATCTTCTAGTTTTCTCATTAACCATCCATCTCATGGTGATTTCCAAAAAGGGTCATAGAATTTAATAGCAAATATGATACCATGGTTCTTCCACCATTGGAATTTCCAACAACAACATGTCCTATGAATTATAGAGATGGTTCTCATGTAATTTCATTAAATTGGGGAGCCCAATTACATTTGAGTCTACAATGGAAGCCTCTTTTATGGATACATTCGATTCTCAATTGACACAAAAGATCTAGCGGTGCATTATTTCCTCGAAAGACATCATCCGCCCAGAAACAACACTCACCCTAAAACTGGAAACATGATTTTAGAACTGTATCATCACCAGCCATATATAATTATATATAAGAGAAACAAGTCATGTCACTACTGAATAACTATTATCATGTATGACTGGCATAGATGGCAGACACATCCCAAATTAATCCTCAATGCCTTTCTCCCTAAGGCATTCACAATTTATCACAAGCACATACATTGAAGACATTAATTGACTTACAATGACATCCCCAAATCAAGCCATCACCATGCCATTTTAAAATAGTCATGCCTTAGTATAAATAAATGTGTTACCCAAATCCAGAACATTGTAATTCATTACCCTTTTTAAACACACCTCCAAAACTATCTAAATACTAGTGCAACTTCAAAAGAACCTTTTATTTCATATACAACATAGATATTAACCACCTTTCGAGCCAAAAAACAATTATACATTATAGAATCATAACACCAAAACAATATTACTGCATCAAGGTTAAGTTCAAGATAAGGGACATGATCATATTATCAAAAATAGTAATATAAATCTATACTGGAGGTCACTATGAATATTAGTCAAATGACAACCAGTTTACTCTTTATAAAAAGCTCGGTGTCACCTGACGACACATCATCAACTGAACCATGATGCCTACAACACCTATGGAATTCATGATATTTCAAACCATACAATTTAAATCATCCATGAATAATTGAGTTTCTAAACTATTTCACATACCTCCAATGTCAGGAAATTCGAGATTCCAATAAATCATTGACACATACACCAGAACCAATGTCATGCTCCCCACCTTATGAGTGTCTAAGTCCTCGGATGGAATGACCATCTGATCACCTGAATTCTAGTTTAGAATCAAATTAAACACAATTGCGATGTTCTAAAAACCATCTTCACCTTGTAATAGATTTTGGAATAAAATATGAAACAAACCCTACTGGTATGTCAAATCACATGAATCCGAAAAAGTCATCCCATGTAGTTGGACAAACCTATTCCATAAAATCCTAGTCACACTACTCTTTAATTGACCTAATAAAATCCTAAACATCATAAGCATCATCAATCACATAAAAATAAAAGGGTTGTTACACTATTTAACACTAGATAAGTATCTCATATGTCAACACATAATACCATGAGTTTATAAGGGAAACATCACAACTTACATACTATCCATAGAATTTCTTCCAAATGCAATCAATTATCAGATGGATCACATAGAAATTCGATCAATAGATTGTCATCTCAAAAAATCATTTCATGGATGATGATGTACTGAGTCATCCATGACTCATGAAAATATATGTTTATAAGACATCCTTAGAAGCTAACCATGATTGAGACATTATGGCCAACCATACAAAAAAAATTCTCAAATTTTTTAATCCAAGCATCCTGCTATGTATAATAGAACACATAAGACACCAAACATCTATAAGAGCATAAGAAAAAATTGTGAAATATGATCTAAGGGTGATACATACCACGATCTACCCCTTGCGAAGAACACACATCCACCCCATAACAAGGTCAAGAAAAACAAAATTTCACTGGACTTTAGAGCACCATTCATTAAATCCATTTCTAAAAGAAACTAACTACAGATAAATTATAACATATTCATTCCAAGGAATACCACATGAAACATTTAAAAAAACCATAAAAAGGGGATCAATATGGAAACCACTTCCGGTTCCAATTTCTTGTTATTTAATTAATTCACTTCGACCTTTAAACATTTGAAGTAATTTTAAAAAAAACATCAAGAATTTTTTTACAACAAGAAACTTGGTTTAACCAACAGCCCACTACAAAAAAAATCATGTTATATCAAACTTATTCTTCAACCATTTATCATTCATTGGAATTCCATCATAAATAGTAAATTTATCATATAAATTCCTTTTAGCCATATAGAATACCATTGGGTCCTCTTTATTCAATCGAGGTTCTTCAAAAAGAAACCCTGATAGTTTTGTTTTCAAAAAAATTCTCTAACTAACCTACCTTTTCCAAATTGAGAAGTTTAAAAAGTAACAAACCCATTTCATATAGAAGATGAATATCGAATTACATTAATGGTCATTTCAAAATATAACATGCCCATATACATAATAGTCCAGTGACATGAGTGACCATCAATCAACCCATAAAGTCGCCACACACTTTATAAGATTAATTTGACAACTATTTAATCAAATCAATTTACATTAAAATTTCATCCTTAATGTCTATTTTTCTATTTGTTTGAGAACATTAGTTGCCTTTTTCAGTTACACAGTGCCCCAACACCATACAAATAAAATTGGATCTCGTAGTTAACAAAATCAATAAATTTAAGCCCACACAACCCTTGATACATCAAAACAACACTGGCATATTATCATATTACATTACACACAAGAATTTTAAAGAAAATAATAATTTAATAATATAAAAACATGATAAAAGTAGTGAAAACATGTCATATTGTCATCTAAACATGTTATACAAGAAGGTATGCTATGGAAAATCAAAGGCATGTCATTACTCCCAATGCAAAAAACCAAAATTAATAGGTATCCTTCTAATTAATCTCAATGGAATGTCATAAACATAACATATGAATTTATAAGTTCATAAAAAACGCATTTAATTATCCATCCTTTACATACCAAACCAAGGGAAAATATTCAAAATTCACACAAACAACAATAAGAACAAAAATACACCAGTCACCCAAGCTGAAATCATATCAACTGGACAATCAAACAATATAAAAAATAATTCAAATCCCAAGCTACATGTAAATTTACCATATGTGTGGAGATCAATCCTAAGAATGAATATCTACCAAGATCCTATAAATCCCTATTGTCATGTCTAACATCCCAAAAAAATAAGACAAAGGTAAAAAAACATTTGATTCCACTTTGAAATGTTCTGACCAAACATACCACAAATCCAGTATCCAGACTAGTTTCCATATGACCTCGACCGTATCTACCAGTATTCCAATGATTACCGACTGGAAATGAGGGTTAAAAGATAGTTCAGTGGAGAGACTGTACCCTTATACATAGAGTTTATGGGGGGAAACATATGGTAATGCTCAGATATGGGTAGATGTTGTATAAATAAATTATCTATGAAACATATGATAATTGTGATCATAAATCAAAATAATATATGAAAAATGAATTTTTATACATTTTCATGAATACCATATGATGATACATAATCAAAATGAGAAACATAAAAATTTCTACTCATTTTATTACATAAATAATATATTGATATCAAAGCCATAATGGTGTTATCTACAAGAATCCCAATCTCATATTCAGTTCTTTTATCCTAACTCCTTTGTATAGAAAAAAAATAAATTGTATGCATCCTATAATTAAGAGGGTTCTACTCATGCACCAATTGTACCGTAGTAGGGTGTGAGATAGCATCTCTGTAGGATGGCAGACATGGTGTCAAGCCCATCCATTTTTTGAAAAATATAAAATAGGATGTGTGTAGGTAAATACATAAGTTTCAAATACATGTAATAAATCTCATGGCATGTAAATAACAAATCACATGGCATGTAAACTACTAAATATGAGTTACCAAAATAGCCCATCAAGTTTCCCAATACAAAATAGTCATATATATATAAAATAAAGTTACAATAATTCACAAAAAAACCATTATGACCATTCATTCATCTAAACATTTCATACCATCATGGAAACTCCTATATACCAAACATGCAACGTCAATCACATCCTTGCTATTGAACTATAAGAGTAAAAACATCCATGGTAGGGTCGTTTAATCTCATGTAACAATTTCCACCACCAATCCATATATTCATGTGTATCATATTCCTCATGTTTGTGACATAAATCAACAGTTAGAAAATGAAGGGAATAATCCAATGAGTCTAAGACTACGACATCCTAATCGAGTCACATGAGCATCTCATTGGAAACCTGTTAAATGGATCGATGGTCTTCCTAGGATCATGTATACAAACATGTCTATCAAGAGACCATTAAAGCCAGATCCAAGGGGTTTCAAGTCCCAAGGCATCCCACAGAAACAATAACCAGGGGGAATACTCAAGATAAGGAATCCACTAACCCATTCATGATCCAAGGAGAGTTGCCCATGGAATATATTCAAACATTAATTAATTTCATATCAGTTAAAAATAATTTCTATATGTGTCTACACCCTAATATATAAACATTTACATTAAGTTAATACAAAGTGTATATCCACTCATTAATCACTTTTCATAACAAAAAAAAACACCTATGAGTACACCCACTCTAGTATTACAATTCATAAATAAATACATCCTAGGTCAAATAATGAAAATACACTATCATTTATATAATTCACAATTAAAAACATCATAAGAGTTTACCCCCTCTTTGTAAATTTATTATTCAATGAATATAATGAGCATACTCACTTATTGTACTTCATTTGTATTGAAGTAAATTCTTTTCATATAATGAGTATACCCACTCATTGATCCATGTAAACAATTCAAACCATCCAAATGATTATTCACACTCATGTAACAGATTACCCTCAACAATGTCACATGGGTATACCCAACTATTTATTACCAAATAAATTTATTCATCTAACATAGGTATACCTACCCATTTATTATACTTCATGTTCAATAGGTCCATCTAACCCAAGAGCATCAACATAAAAGGGAGAGAAAACATATCATAACTAAACAAACCATTTACATTTAGTCTAATCAAGCCTCGTCTAAATAATAACTCATAAGAAAACAAAAAATCATAACCACCAAAATGAATTAAACATAAAATAATTAATTTTTGTCTTGATGGTAGTGCACCTTCATTGAAGGGGTTTTATTATAAAATCATGACTTCTAAAAAAATATATATCTCAAATAAGAAGTTCATTCCTGAATTTTATTTCTTTATATCAAGAAGCATTAAATAAGAAGTTAACACATTATTAAAATAGATAAAAGATAGGGACCCTACCTCAAAATGATACGAGGACAATATATTGGAACTTGACTCTTTCTAACATGATGCTATCATCCACTCACATGTATGTACATCCACACACACCCACACACACACGCACACAGACATATATCCTTAACTCAATTCACGCAATCCCCACACCATGAAGGAAGACGTACAAGGAATTTATATTTATATACCTAGGTATCTGAGTGGGGACATGAAAGGATGATCAAAACTATATAAAAAATAACATGAATCCTAAACACATTAAGACCCCCAAATAAGGGGTTAAACCCAAAGATAAGATTTAGAAACTCACTGAAATTAGCATCATGGAGCCAAATCAATCACATTCACCTTAAATTTGGATTTGGATGCCAGAATATGAACCCACGTGTCTCAAAGAAAACTTTTGACCCCTGAAAATAATAATAACTAAAAAATCTAGATCAAGTCCCATTCTAGGGTTTTGGCTGAGCTACATCAAGTGACGTTTTTAGCCAAAATCATCAATGAAATGGAGTGGAGAGGTAGGATAAGTAATAAATTTGAAAAACAAACAATGATACCCAATAAAATCAATATAAATCATCATAAGAGGATATTTCTATGATGATGGGGTGTTATGTGACGAGATGGAGAAGGAGAGGCAGGTGCATCGTGCGACCCAAACAAGGGAGGTGGAACCCCTTTATCCAATCTGAAATTTTATTTAAATGTTTTTCAAATTATTTCATTTTTAACATAGGGTATCATCACCTGGTTTATGCTATATGGTTTAACAAACTATATGTCACCCATGATCCCCATTATAGGGAATCATGTCACCCCACATAGTAGGCCCTAGATGTTTTAGAAATCCTGAGCCAACTGTGTGAAGAGAAGTGTTTATCTACTACTCAAACCACTAACAGTGAAGGTTATATGCCCAATTAGGAAATCCAAGCACATTCTGTGTGAAAATGACTAACCACGAGAAATAGGCCGCACGTTTACTAGTTATGGGCAGAACAGTTTTAGACTAGCTGGGCGCCCTTTGTAGGTTCTTAAAAACATAATTTTTGAAGTTCCACACTATAAAGAAGTAATTGTGGATCATAAGAATATTATCAAGCCTTTACATAGCCCAAAAAACGTAACTTTAAAAGGTTCAAACTCTTGTAACGTCTATATTAACTTCATTTTTCAATTCGGAAAATCCAGTAAACTACCAACAATTTAAAAGCCCTCTAAAACCCACACGGTCCAAAACACAACATTCTACATCCTGTTTCTCAATATTTGAATAATAATGTAGGTTATGGATTTTATTTTCATAGTACACCTCAAGTACACACAATTAAACACATTTTATCTGGTTATTATTTATTCTGTAAGATTACTAAATTTTAGCCATTTAGTTTGTACCACAATATTTTGTATCTTTTTATTTACCTATGTTATTTATCCTTAAATATATCATCAAAGATGATATTTATATTATAATTTAATATTATTAATCCAAAATGTTAATAATAATTTTAAATTAAATATCCTATGTGTTTGTATATTTAATTTTAATACAAATGCAGGTCATGTAGAAAACCATATTTTATCCTTAATGAATGTAATTAATATAAAATCTTCTCACTAATATTTATGTTCCAAAATTAGGTTGTACTTATTAGTCAATAAAAAATACTTTCATTCAGTATATTTAATCTATTTCTCCAAATTATACGAACATACATTTGATAATATATTTTAAAATTATTCATGTGTACACGATGATAATGACTATTTTTATGATAAAATATAAGAATGATTATATTGTTATTAAATAAATATTCATCATGAAGATTATTGCAATGACATAAATTGGATTAAATTGTATAAAATTGATCTAATAATAATTTAAGAATAATTCTAAATATAATTTAATAATATAAATTATATAAATAGAAATGATGTTTTCAATTGAAATTTATTAATTTTTACATTTAATTTAAAATTTAAAATTCCATGAAAAGTCTCAAAAAAATTACCCTAATATAATTCCAGTATTATTATTTCAAAATTGTAATTAAATTGTTAAAATAAATTTTCTAAAATTGATAAAAAATAAATTTAAATTATTTTGAAAAAGTGTGATTGAACAATATTTTAATATGGATAATGTAGAGACCCAAAACTTAACGTACATTAAAATTACATTACATTTGTGTAATACTTAGTACATAACAAAAACCCACACACAAGGATCGTAATAGTTTTGTGTCTTTGGAAACTCGGAACGTAATCTTCTAATCGTTGTGAAAGATCTTCAACATCTCTTATAAAGATCTTCCCTTTTTTTACCTAAAACATTTCTTTATATCCTGGGGAAAAGAAAACATAAAAGGGTGAGCTCAAATCCTCAGTAAGTGAAAACAAAAGAAATATCAATCACATCGTATTCATAAGAACTTGACATTTTGGAAATATTAATCTTTCAAAGGACATCATAATTTCATAACATGGGATAAATCATGGTAGTGAAATGTAATCACAATAATCATAAATTAAAACATGAAACTTTGTGGAATTCACACATAATCATAGAGAATTATTTCTTGTTAGTCAAAACTCATTGCCAAGACTATCCTAGTGGACAAAGTCCCTTTCTGAATCGAGTAACCCTCGTTTCAGTCCTGTTTCACTGAACCGGTATAACCTACCGTTCCAGCCCTGTCTATCTCCTGAGATATAAAATCTTTACCCAATGCATTGGAGGGAGATATAGGTCCCACCCATCTTATAATGAATCCTTTCTTATATGTGCCACATAATCATATACCATACATCATAGCGTAACCCATGTAATAAAAATGGGATTCTTAAACAACGTGAAATCATAAAACAATTCATATAAGATAAAGGAATTCATAAAAATATTTCCATCACAACATAATCAAACCAATGTAATAATAGGGATAAAAACAGAAACCTTTTATTATCTTAGATGGAAAATAATTTTGATAAAATACTTGAACACCATTCTTGAGGAAAATATCCTTTCTACTTCAAAAACATTTTTCATTTCATAACAGGTCATACAACTTTAAAATAAAAGAAGTTGATTAAAAATAAACTTGAAAACTTGTAAAGTATGTTTCTTGGAAATAATTTTTTAAAAATCCATTAATGCCGTATAAGTTAAAAAAAACATTCTTCGTACTTTTGTCGGAAAAGTCAAAAACTACCTCGTACGAAAAACGACAAAAGATTCCTTACATACATATTACTAAAAACGCACCGAAGGGTAAAAATGGATTTAAACAATTGTATGTGGATGGAAATAATATTACATATTGATGAAACATGGATGTGGATGATAAAATACAACCCAGAAAATACTTACGAATAAACAATCTCAGATAAAAATGAGATTGTGATATTTCCCTTACCTTAGGTCCGACTTGCTTTGTAAGTGTCCGGACCTCCTGTATAATGATTTAAATCATGTAATTGACTTATTCCAGAATCATATTCATTGTTATTATATCATATATGGTCCACTTATGACTTTATATTACCCGTTCTTTTGTAAATTCTTGTTAAAGTAGTGTTTTGGGTAGAATCGTCTCATTTGTCGTTCATGTTTTTAACTTGTAATTATTCATATGATTAATTAGATCATGATTACATAATTTCAGAATATAAAACATGATATATATATAATATATATTCAGAATATACATATATAATAAATCAGTAAATGGAACGAAATACACCGTTCATGGAGACAGTAGTCCGTACGTACGCATGAACGCTGTTTTCGTTTCCTTATTGAATTGAATGGAATTAAGTAGATGACATACATATAAATATAAATAATTCCAGTATCATTATAAGGTCATATATTTCATTATTACTTATTATATATACTTTATAATCATTCATGAATGGTTAATCATTGAGAATGAATCTCATCGCGTCGTGGAGACGGTAGTCCGTACGTACGCACGAGCGATGATATCGTTCCCATGGTCGTGGAATTGTGTTGAAGTGTATGTATACTATTTCAGTATCAATATCACATTATAATAATCATATATAGTTACTCATTAAACCACTATACCCATCCAATTAAGGAGGTGGCAGAAAATAGATTACACCACGGCGTGGAGACGGTATTCCGTACGTACGCACGTGCGGTGATTTCCTTTTTCCGTAGGACGGATAGAAGGCTAATTAGAGTTGTTTCATATTTATAATAACATATCAGTATGTAAGTAATACTTATGTTATTACTTTATCATGAAACAACTAAATAAGAAGAAGTTGAAGAAGAAATAAATTGAAAATATCGGTAATGGATATTACCTCTTCTTTGAAACACCTCTTTGAGTCCTTCACTTAGGGAACTAAGATTGTTCTTTGAAGAAGACCAGGACCTCTAGGATTATTCTAGGAATGTGGAGAAGGGATTTTGGCAGGGGTTGGCCGAGCTTGAAGGCCCAAAGTTGTGTGAGAAGGAGGGGGAGGAGGTGCCCTTTTATAAGGGAGGAGAGGGGCACCTTAAGAATATCTCAAAATATTATTTATATTAAAGTAAAAATCGGTTTATAATGGTTCCAAAGGGTCTTATTTCGAAGCTAAAGTGGGGATGGGTCGAAATCCTATCAACCAATAGGATTTAGACAGGTTTAGGTTATTATGTTAACCTTATCAATTAGATTTAACTCTAAGTTAAATAATTTAACTTTTACCGTGTCTTTTTGTTTTCTTACACTATATGGTTAATACACATACTATAACATGCCAACCGAACCCCAAATTGTTTATTATTAATATATATATCCTTATCTAATTCATTTGGCTGAACCTTAGATTTTTAGGAATAAAATAACATTTAATAATATAATATTTGATTTAAAAACTATTTTGTGTCAATTTTGAAACTATTTGATATATGATTTTTGTGAAAGTCATAACGGAATTATATATTCTATACAAGTTTATTAAATCAACACTAATATATCATAGTAACCGAGAAAATTAGCGGAATTCATAAAAAGTCTCAAATTTCATTTATTTGAGAATTTATAACATCAATTATGTTAACATTTCCTTAAAAGGGTAATTACTGCATCATCGTTGTGTCATAAATAAATTAATTTTTTTGAAGTCTAAAAATTACAAATAAAATATCATTATGTTAGAAATATTTTTAGATTTATAATGAATATTTATAATCGAATTTATCTTATGTATAAACCGATATTAAAAATGATTTAGTAAATAAACTTTGATTTTAACTCTTTTAACTCTTCTTTGAATTAAATAATAATAAATGTCCTAATCTAATCCAAGTGGGCCTAAATGATAATATTTTACACTTAAGTTTGTTTTTGGTCGAGATACACCTGTCCAATTGGATTAGGACATGTGTTAGGATAATATTAATATCATTTTTACCCTTAATTATCCTATTTACTTTTAACCGTGGTAAATAAAAGTAAAAAGTTACTATTCACCAAAAATTATTTTCATTTCATGGAACCACATTTTACTTACTGACATCAACCGTGTCTCTCGGATTTTTGAAATTCCATTCACAAAAGCGGTAAAATTAAGATTTATGAAAAAATTAATTTTTTTAACTACCACTTAGTAGTTTCACTATTCATCAAAAATTGATGTTTTTCAGAACAATGACAAAATTTCATCCTAAGCTATATTTCATATTCCGAATTCAAAAAATGAAGTCTATTTTACCAAATTCATAACATAGAAGTTGCATTAATTAATTTTATAATTAAATCTCACTGTTAAAACAAATAGCGTGTTTTTAAGAAACAATTTCTATCAAAAGATTGACACTTGTTTATGTCTGGTGTAAATGTGAAATTACATCCAAAGACCAACATTGTATTGAATTGTAGAAATATATTCTAAATATACTTTAAAAACAGTCAAATTAATAATTTATCACTATTAATTATTTCGATTAAAAATGGTGTTTTTAATTAAAATTTAGTAATTTTCACTATTCATCAGAATATGAAAGTTATCCGAAAAGTACCAAAATTTCACCTTAGGCTAAATTCGATACTCCGAATCCAAAAATGAAATCCATTTTGAAAAATAAAATTTAATATATTTCAAAAATTGGTTATTAGTATTCATAACGGCTAGTTTTAATAACATTTTAATAGCATATCGCTGTTTAGTGAAACTCGTTATTGCGTACTACACACGCTATAGAGGAAGGTCGCGATTACGTGTAATGCAAGGCAAGTCAAGGATGCGTGTTGTGAAAGATCCTTTTGGTGTATCGTACAACAGATGACATTAGTGAAATAAAAAAGAATATTTTTCATAAAATCTCGGGTTGTTACATTCTACCCCCCTTAAAATGAATTTCTGCCTCAAAATTCGTCGAGGTTATAAATGGTTTACTATTCGAAATTTTCTTTAATAGAAACCCACATCATAAAAAGGATTACCAAAACATGGATTTAAAAACTAAAGTATGAAATGTAACGATTACCCAAATAAACTAATCGCTGGGTTTCCACATAGGTAAAAATATGGATATGGAAGAGAAATCTAACCATCATGTTCTAATGGAGAGTGGTAGAGAACATGGCTATGGAAAAGCCAGTAATCACAAATCCATAGATTTGTGATGATATGAGGTACCATCTGATTCATCAGGTATAAGATCACTAGGACAACATTTTTTTTGGTTTTCAATATCGTTTCCCTAAAGTTAAAGAATTTGAATTAGAATAAATACTTACTTTATTTTGGTACAGTCGCACTATTGTTCGTGCCTTGAACAATTTACACTTCATCTCTTAAATAAATGAAGTTGAATTTGTTATTCGTGAAGTGTTAGCAGATCATGTAATAGAATGACGGGTCATTCCATCTGTCTCAAACAAAAGGTTAGCAAGAATTATATACATAAGTCGATCTATAGTGAGATTAATCATATATGGTTCCTAAAGTGGACTTATACTTCATATATCATACTGCTTAATATAATAAAACTAGTTTCTACTAAACAGGGACTTCCTGTAGGCCAGTGGTAGGTGATAAAGGCCAGTCGCACTTCAGTTGTGGGTTCGATTCCCACAGCCTTGTCCGAAGCGATGGGCTGTCGCCCATCCTGCAGGTTGTCCTTTTTCTAAAACTAAATTACTATAACATCCCATCAATAATATCTAGAAAACTTCTATCCTTATACAATACTAACTTATGTCCAACATAATCCATTCCAATCTTTAGGCTTATCCATAATACTGCAGTCCACTCTCATAACATAGTGAAAACAATTACCAGAGATTTAACACCATCGTAGATCCCCATATATCATAAGATATGTTTTGTTGGTCACATTCCAAACATTCAAAGGCCTTAATAATGTATTCTCTTGAATACCCATTGAACCTTAGTGAAAACATGAATGCAGTTAAAAGTTAACTCTTTCCACATACCAAAATCCAAAAATTCTCTATACTCAAACCATGATATAACCTTCTCCTTATATCAGTCATGAGCTCATGAATAAAATCAAACACCTCATTATCATATTATTCCTTCATTATGCGCATATCATCTTAATTCTAAAAATATCTGAATAACCTTTCATGGATAGTGGTACCATTAATCATACACTTTCATAACTCAAGGAAAGACAACAGTGTAACCATCCTTAGATGTCTCTTTATTCCATAGTACCATTAAATTTCTTATACAACATTACACATGATAAACATGTAATCATTCCACTACATTCTTAAACCATTGACCGAGCTTCAACAATTCTTTCATCTCACATATCATTTGTAGTCTCTTCATCATCATCAACATAAATACTTTCCATACGACCATACTGATTATCGTCATGAGACTTTCCCTTAGGGAATTGGTTTTCATAATTCCCGTACATTCCACATTTAAAACATTTAACCATTGTTGATGTCGTAGCAATACCATTATCCTCATCCATGGTGTCAACTGAACCTTTTCCTTTGCACTTACTTGATTTATGTCCTTCTTTTCCACACCCAAAGCATCTTCCAGTTCCTTTGAAACATTCTCCTTGATGCCTCTACCCACATGATTTACATAGGGGAAATTGAACTTTCTTTCCTCTAGGTTCATCATGAAACTCCATCTTTCTCTTATTAGCCGAGTCAGGAATCGTACCAAATTTTACTATATTGATCATATTATGAGATTGCTGATTCGGCATAATAATGATGTTTGGACTTCCAAATCCCATTTCATTATGAAGAATATCATTCCATTGTCCATCATATCCTCCATTATCGTGAATCATCTTGTTTCCAACCATTTTCTAAAACCCAAAAAAAATAATAGTGTGAGAGGAAAAATCATGCTTGGGAAAACAACATAATAAAGGTGGAGTATCCTCAATATCTAACATCTTAGGTTAAATTCTATGATTGTTACCTTAGTTCTAGGACTGTATCCTATACGTATACTTATCCTTAGGGACATCCCTAGACATACCTTATAAATATCTCTAGGGATCTCACTAAAGTTCTCGTATCCTAGTTTCCAAAGGTTGACTAAACCTTTCCTCTGATACCAACTATAGAGAACCAAAGCTTAACGTACATTGAAATTACATTACATTTGCGGAATACTTAGTACAAAACAAAAACACACACACAAGGATCGTAATAGTTTAGTGTCTTTGGAAACTCGGAACGTAATCTTCTAATCGTGGTGAAAGATCTTCAACATCTCCTATAAAGATCTTCCCTTTTTTACCTAAAACCTTTCTTTATATCCTGGGGAAAAGAAAACATAAAGGGTGAGCTCAAATGCTCAGTAAGGGTAAACAAAAGAAATATCAATCACATCGTATTCATAAGAACATAACATTTTGGAAATCTTAATCCTGCAAAAGAGAGCATAATTTCATAACATGGGATAAATCATGGCAGTGAAATGTAATCACGATAATCATAACATAAAACACGAAACGTTGTGGCATTCACACATAATCATAGAGAATCATTTCTTGTTAGTCAAAACTCATTGCCAAGACTATCCTAGTGGACAAAGTCCCTTTCTGAATCGAGTAACCCTCGTTTCAGTCCTGTTTCACTGAACCGGTATAACCTACCGTTCCAGCCCTGTCTATCTCATGAGATATAAAATCTTTACCCAATGCATTGGAGGGAGATATAGGTCCCATCCATCTTATAATTAATCCTTTCTTATGTGTTCCACATAATCATAAACCATACATCATAGCGTAACCCATGTAATAAAAATGGGATTCTTAAACAACGTGACATCATAAAACAATTCATATAAAATAAAGGAATTCATAAAAATATTTCCATCACAACATAATCAAACCAATGTAATAATAGGGATAAAAACAGAACCCTTTTATTATCTTAGATGGAAAATAATTTTGATAAAATACTTGAACACCATTCTTGAGAAAAATATCCTTTCTACTTCAAAAAAGTTTTTCTTTTCATAACATGTCATACAACATTAAAATAAAAGAAGTTGATTAAAAATAAACTTGAACACTTGTAAAATAAGTTTCTTGGAAATAATGTTTTAAAAATCCATTCATGCTGTATAAGTTAAAAAAACATTCTTTGTACTTTTGTCGGAAAAGTCAAAAAGTACCTCGTACGAAAAACGACAAAAGATTCCTTTCATACATATTACTAAAAACTCACCGAAGGGTAAAAATGGATTTAAACAATTGTAGGTGGATGGAAATAATATTAAATATTTATGAAACATGTATGTGGATGATAAAATACACCCCAGTAAATACTTACGAATAAACAATCTCGGATAAAAATGAGATTGTGATATTTCCCTTACCTTAGGTCCGACTTGCTTTGTAAGTGTCCGAACCTCCTGTATAATGATTTAAATCATGTTATTGACTTATTCCAGAATCATATTCATTGTTATTATATAATATATGGTCCACTTATGACTTTATATTACCCGTTCTTTTTTAAATTCATGTTAAAGTAGCGTTTTGGGTAGAATCGTCTCATTTGTCGTTCGTGTTTTTAACTTGTAATTGTTAATATGATTACTTAGATCATGATTACTTAATTCCAGAATATAATACATGATTTATATATAATATATATTCAGAATATACATATATAATAAATCAGTAAATGGAAAGAAATACACCGTTCATGGAGACGGTAGTCCGTACGTACGCATGAACGCTGTTTTCGTTTCCTTATTGAATTTAATGGAATTAAGTAGATGACATACATATAAATATAAATAATTCCACTATCATTATAAGTTAATATATTTCATTAGTACTTATTATATATACTTTATAATCATTCATGAATGGCTAATCATTGAGAATGAATCTTATCGCGTCGTGGAGACGGTAGTCTGTACGTACGCACGAGCGATGATATTGTTCCCATGGTCGTGGAATTGTGTTGAAGTGTATGTATACTATTTCAGTATCAATATCACATTATAATAATAATATATAGGTACTCATTAAACCATTATACCCATCCAATTAAGGTGGTGGCGGAAAATAGTTTACACCACGGCGTGGAGACGGTATTCTGTACGTACGCACGCGCGATGATTTCCTTTTTCCGTAGGATGGATAGAAGGTTAATTAGAGTTGTTTCATATTTATAATAACATATCAGTATGTAAGTAATACTGATGTTATTACTTTATCATGAAACAACTAAATAATAACAAGTTGAAGAAGAACGAAATTGAAAAGATCGGTAATGGATATTACCTCTTCTTTGAAACGCCTCTTTGAATCCTTCACTTAGGGAACTAAGATTGGTCTTTGAAGAAGACCAGGACCTCTAGGATTATTCTAGGAAAGTGGAGAAGGGATTTGGGCAGGGGTTGGCCGAGCTTGAAGGCTCAATGCTGTGTGAGGAGGAGGGGGAGGAGGTGCCCTTTTATAAGGGAGGAGATGGGCACCTTACGAATATCTCAAAATATTATTTATATTAAAGTCAAAATCGGTTTATAATGGTTCCAAAGGGTCTTATTTCGAAGCTAAAGTGGGGATGGGTCGAAATACTATCAACCAATAGGATTTATAGAGGTTTAGGTTATTATTTTAACCTTATCAATTAAATTTAACTCTAGGTTAAATAATTTAACTTTTACCGTGTCTTTTTGTTTTCTTACACTATATGGTTAATACACTTACTATAACATGCCAAAAGAACCCCAAATTGTTTATTATTAATATATATATCCTTATCTAAGTCATTTGGCCGAACCATAGATTTTTAGGAATAAAATAACAATTAATAATATAATATTTGATTTAAAAACTATTTTGTGTCAATTTTGACACTATTTGATATATGAATTTTGTGAAAGTCATAACAGAATTATATGTTCTAACAAAGTTTATTAAATCAACACTAATATATCTCAGTAACCTAAAAAATTAGTGGAATTCATAAAAAGTCTCAAATTTCATTTATTTGATCATTTATAACATCAATTATGTTAACATTTCCTTAAAAGGGTAATTACTGCATCATCGTTGTGTCATAAATAAATTAATTTATTTGAAGTCTAAAAATTATAAATAAAATATCATTATGTAGGAAATCTTTTGAGATTTCTAATGAATATTTATAATCGAATTTATCTTATGTATAAACCATATTAAGAATGTTTTAGTAAATAAACATTGATTTTAACTCTTTTAACTCTTCTTTGAATTAAATAATAATAAATGTCCTAATATAATCCAAGTGGGCCTAAATGATAATATTTTACACTTAAGGTTGTTTTTGGTCGAGATAAAATTTTCCAATAGGATTAGGACATGTGTTAGGGTAATATTAATATCATTTTTACGCTTAATTATCCTATTTACTTTTAACCGTGGTAAATAAAAGTAAAAAGTTACTATTCACCAAAAATTATTTTCATCTCATTGAACCAAATTTTACTTACTGACATCAATCGTGTCTCTCGGATTTTTGAAATTCCATTCACAGAAGCGGTATAATTAAGATTTATGAAGAAATTAATTTTTTTAACTACCACTTAGTAGTTTCACTATTCATCAAAAATTGATGTTTTTCAGAACAATGCCATAATTTCATCCTAAGCTATATTTCATATTCCGAATTCAAAAATTAAGTCTATTTTACCAAATTCATAACAGAGATGTTGCATTAATTAATTTTATAATTAAATCATGCTGTTAAAACAAATAGCGTGTTTTTAAGAAACAATTTCTATCAAAAGATTGACACTTGTTTATGTCTGGTGTAAATGTGAAATTACATCCAAAGACCAACATTGTATTGAATTGTAAAAATATATTCTAAATATACATTAAAACCAGTCAAATTAATAATTTATCACTATTAATTATTTCGATTAAAAAAGTTGTTTTAAATTAAAATTTAGTAATTTTCACTATTCATCAGAATATGAAAGTTATCCAAAAAGTACCAAAATTTCACCTTAGGCTAAATTCGATACTCTGAATCCAAAAATGAAATCCATTTTGAAAAATGAAATTTACAAAATTTCAAAAAGTGGTTATTACTATTCATAACGGCTAGTTTTAATAACATTTTAATAGCATATCGTTGTTTAGTGAAACTCGTTATTGTGTACTACACACGCTATCGAGGAAGGTCGCGATTACGTGTAATGCAAGGCAAGTCAAGGATGCATGTTGTGCAAGCTCTTCTTGGTGTAGTGTACAACACAAGACATTAGTGAAATAAAAAAGAATATTTTTCATAAAATTTCGGGTTGTTACATATAACCTTTAATATAATATATATCTAGATAACATATTTCTCAAGATCTATAATGGGGCCCAAGCCTTCATATAAGCTATATCAGGTTTACATATGAGCTATTATGTGGCTTATTATTTAATATTAGGTGTATCAATCTAACCCATATATTATAATTCAATAGACCATATCATGAATAAAACACTATTATCATAAAACCATTTGAAATACTATTTTAAACCCATATGAAAAAACAGTAAGATAAAAATAATATTTTCTTTTAAAATGCATTTTCAAGACTAAAACACCATTTTCATTGAAAACACATTTTCAATAATAAATGAACCAAAACAATAGATTGATTTTATTGTATTGAATTAAATGTTTGATCATGAAAATAAATGTAGAAATCAAAAAAAATTCATAGTGGTGTAAAATTATTTTACGTCATTTTAGGTAAGAGTAAAATATTAAATTTTTTGTTTTTTAAATCAATCCATTTAAAACACATAAAAAATTACATTTTAAAACATATAAAAAGGTAAAATGAATTTATAAATATTTTATATTATATATAATATGTAACTAATACATTTTAAAACATGTACATATAATAGAATTATGGTATGAAGGAAAACTATAAAATCATATTTATTGAAGAAAAAGTAAATTTTTAATTTTGAAAAAAATTAATTTTAAGATCCATAAAATAATAAAATTAAGAAATATTAAATATCAAGATAATAGATAAATTCATGAAATAATAAATCAAAAGGACTTTATATAATCCATATAAAATAATATAGCTGCAAAACATAAAAAATGCCCCATGGATGGAAAATTTAGGCGAGATATGTTCCCATGAGTTTGAGTTATTGTGTGTGACATTATCTTCCTGAATAATACAATAATGTTATTAATTAAATTATTGAGAACTCCTCTCAATATTAGTTTTAATTTTTACATATATATTTTCATGTTAAATATAATTACTTAATCGTTTAATATTATTAATTTTTGCATAGATATCTTCCTCGATGGTCCTTATGGAAATATGGTAAGTAACATTTCCATTAAAATAATTAAAATAATATTAAAACTAATTACTATTTATTTATATATACTTATATATTTAATTATTTTGATGGGGTGATGAAGAAATGAATCAGATTGTATCAAAGAGGTGGTAGTGCACTAGCCCACGAACGATGATATCACTTTTTCAGTGAGTTAAAAAATCAGGATGAAATTTATATATTACATTTCAATAAATATAAATATGTCTTGATTATTATAAATAATTCCTCGATATCTCATATATTTATAATCATTACACTACATACCTTCTATATAATTTTTTACTGATAAATTAATTGCAATTAATTGCAAGGATGTAGTCTTCCATACAAATTATTGATGTAATATTATCTGATGTGATATAGAATATAATAATGGTATATATATTTTATTATTACACCATAGGTATAATTATTATATAAATATCCTTTATTAAAATTACATATATCATTATTCCAAACAATGAGATTTAGAATTTGAAAAATGAAATCCATTATTTCATGAGGCAATAGTCTATCGTACAAATAAATGATGATTGAAAACATCATTTGATAGAATATGAAAATGACATAGATTATTAAATTAAAATAATAAAATATAAGTATATGGAATATACTGAGGTTATTATTTAATATTGGTTTAAGAATAATTGTATGGGGTTTAGATTGAAATAAATTAAATACTTGAAGATGAACGTTACCTCTTCTACGGGTATCCTCCTTAGGATTGTAATGAAAGAATTTCTTGGATGGATTTATGACCAAAATATGAATAATATATTGAGCATAGGGAATTTGAGTTGTGATTATGGAAGTGTTTTGTCTATCCAAATGGATTGATATATTTGATGAACTGTGTTGTTTGAATTCTTTTTTCTAATGCAGACGGAGGGCACTCTTTTAAATAACCAAAAGTATTCAATATTGGGAGGTCTCCCATACCTCATGTTCTTCAAAAATTAAATAATAATGTTTGATAAGGTTTATATTGTTGTGATACAACTCTACCACAAAAAATGAAACGTATTTGTATATTGTTATTCATTATTGACAAAGTTTACACAATTTTACCGATTTATTTTTTACTAGAGTAACTTATATCATGTTATTTATGTTGGTGATTAATCATTTAATACTATAATTAAAATGATATATATAATATAATTTATAAATATTATTTTAAAATATTGAATCAAATTTATTAAATTGAAAAACTATGTGTGTGTAAAAATAATTTTAATACAACCTCATGTAATGAAAAAAAAATCCTATTTAAACATAAATTACAATAATTAATTTTAAATGTTTTTATTAACAATCATGTTATTTTTTAAAATTATTTGATAGTATAAAATATTCTTATTCCATATATTTAATTAATTTTTCCAATTTTAACTCACCTAAGTCATATAATTGTTTTCAAATTAACATTGTGGACGCGATGAGAATAACAGTTATTAATGTTAGAAGGTTAAATAAATTATAATGTTTTTAAGTTAGCATTCAACATCATAATTATTACAATGACATAAATTATACAAAATGATATAAAATTGATATAATTTTTCCATAATAACAACTCTAAATATAATTTTACATTATAAATTATTTAAATAAAAAAGGAATTTATAATTGAAATTCAATATTTATCTTTATAATTTAAATATTAATAATTCTTAAAAAAATCCAAAACATTCACCATAATGTAATTATGGTATTATTATTTGGAAAGATATTTTAATTAATTATACTAAATTTTCTAAAAGTTGTCATAATTAAATTTAAATTATGTGTATAATGCATGATTAAAACATCTTTTAGAAATATTTTTTTTTTCAAAAACATTTATTTTAATTTTAAATGATTATTCATTTATATATATAAAATAGAAATTCCTAATTATAATAATTATGTTATTTATATTTATACCTATCATTATATTGACTAGTTTATAAATATGATATGATATGACAATATTTTATAAATTTTTCACATTTTGATTAACCATGTGATTTCATGTCATATATGATATCAATAACAAAAAACTCTGGGTTTGAGTTACTAATAAATTTTAAAGGGATTAATGTTTTTCAAAAATAATTATATAATAATGCCAAGGGATTTCAAAATCTATTTTATTGATTTTTTTTCATGTCGTTTAGCTATTAAAAATTGTTTAATTATTTCATAATTATAGGGTGTTACAAGGTTTAGAGTCTAGTATTGGAAAAACTATATCTATAATAGATCATTTAGAATCCAAAATAACATAGTGGATAAGAATATAAATATTGAATATAGAAATTCGAATAAATTCACTCTCTCAAACAAGTTATTACTTTAATAAGAATGTAAATTCAGATCAATAATATCAATATATAGTAGATATAAAAAAATTAAACTGAAGTACATATGGTTTTAAATTTGGGAATATTATTCCAAAAATGAATAGGCTCTTACAAAGTTTAACCTATATAATTTTTCATATTTTTTACAAATTATATTAACATAAACATAACAAAAACAATTCATAGATAAAAATTACCCAATGACTTGTTGATAATTTATTTATTGCATCTAGTTTCTCAATACAGTTCAGTACAACCTCAAAATCATCAAAAGTTGTTTTTTTATGGAATGCAGTTTTCATTTATCTCCTTCACATTATCATCCGTTGTAATAAATACTATGTCATAATGTAAATTCTATTACTTTTAAACCAAATGAATCATAATCATTGTTTCATTAATGAAATTTATATTATTTTACTTTAACTTCCAATATAAGGGTATAGATTTTTAGTCACATCACCATGTTACCATATATATCATTTCACTCAAAAATAAAATTAATTAAAAAATTTGAGTCGTAATTATATTGTTAATAATTGTAACTAACAACATTTACATATTCCATCAATCATAGTTTGATAGATTTATATCTATATAGAAATCATCACTTGAATCAGACACCCAACTATAGATCCATGATATAATCAATGATCTTTTAAAAATTTATTAGTCTGAATTATATTTTAAATAATTTTTATAACTTATTATGTTATTTTTTATATGAAAAATAATTATATATTGGATGTATGTGAAATTTTATGTTTTCAATTAATGTATTAGAAAAACCAATCATATACCTTATTTTATAATTATTTTAGTTGACCATTCTTTAAGGATCCATATGTCCTCTTATATCCCCCTTTCTCAATGCACAATGTTTACTATTTATTTTGATACATCATTGTTATTATTAATTGTATCATCAAAATAATAACATTATGATGTAACTAAAAATTTAGAAGAAATAGTAGTATTTTTTTACTGTTTCTTGATTAATATTTTATAATTCAACACAATAGTTTAAATGTTAACCAACAATTTCATCAACAGTATACTGAATAAAATACTTATCTTTTCCCATTACTACATTCTCTTAATTCGACTTCAATGAATGTATTCTTGTAATCCATTGAATATTGACATCATTCATTATGATTTTCCCATGTGTAGTTATATTGTTTACAGTTATTGTAAAATAATAATACATTACATTAACACATTATTTCATGAATATCATAAATAATTTATACTCCTCCATATACATTCTTAGATTTTGTATCTATAAATTTTATTTCCATAATGATTGAAATGTAACTTCTTCTAAATGAACCATATATATATATAAACATTCATAGTACTTAAAAATTAAATATAATACAAAAAAATTAAATAAAAATGAATTGAAAAAAAATTATTAGCAACCAAATTTTATAAATAACATCTTTATAGCATATAGGAACGTAAAATAGTAGTACAATATTCAATTACTATTTATTGAGAAAAAAAATTCACATCCTCCTCACGTACATAGTCAGTACCATTAAAAAGTGGTTCTATCAATAAATTATAAATAATAATAACATAACTATCATAGTTGTGTTACCCACTATGTAGTATGTTAAATTATATGGGTATACTATTAATTTTCTTTTTAAAGGGTAAAATAATAATATTGGACTAAATCATAATCATAGATAAGGCAATTGATCAATTCATTGATCGTAAAATAGTTCCTTTTCCTATATTTATGATTACATATATACTATGAAGAAGTTGAACTTACAAATCCTATATATGATTGAATTAAAATTAAATAATATACTAATAATGAATATTATAATGGTTTTTTTCTATAAAAAATTTATAATTTATTTAGATGACTGATATTTTATAAATACTATTTATTCTAAATTATTTTCCAAACATGAGGGTTAATTCTATTAAAAAATTTATAGGATATAAATTTAAACAAATTCAACATATGATCATAGTGATACTGAAAATGATTTTTAAATGTATATAAATTAATAAATATATAAAATTTATAAATATAAACAATAAAAACATAACTTAATTTTTATATAACAACATTTGTTGTAGTTAAAATATGATAGGGAGATTTTATTGAATTTACATGAACGAATTTATGAACATGTGGTTTCAAGGATATACATGTTGAGTTAAAAAAAATTGATATTAACTTATAATTAAAAAAGATTTAAATTTTGGGGATGTTATCAAGATATATAATTTAATTAAATAAATATTTTAATAAATAAACAATAATATATATATATATATATATTATCAATCCAATTTTTTCATATGATACTCTGAAAGAGTACACATTGAGATATTCAATCTCAAACATAATAGTTCAAATCACAGAACAAAATAAGTACGTGAAAAAATTATAAATATATGTACTCATTTTTATATCAAAATATTTCTTATTATGTGAATAAATTATTCTAATTAAATATATATTTTAATTCACATATACATATCCAAAAAATGCATCTTGAATTTGAAGTGAGAAAACATTAAAAATTTATCCATGATTCATTATAAATCATTAAATAAAAAAATTATATTTTATTTATACTCACAATCCCACGAATTGAAATCAAATTTGTAGTTGATTTATCAAAAAATAAAATAATTTATATTATTGATTTTTTATTATATTTTCTGTAATATTATAGAATCCATGTATATGAATAGTTTGATTTTATTCTATCTACAGTATTAGTACTTCATCCAATTCCAAAATGATTCCCAAAAATTAATGTATAATAGAATGTTAATTATATATGATTAAATTTAGAACATGAATGGGTGTATTTTATTTATTAATTAGAATTATGTTATTTAAAGTTTTTTATTGATGGTTATTCTTGGTGATTGAAGTATTAAAAAAATAGAAGGTTGTCCATAAGAAATATAAAAGAGGCCATTTTCATATAAAGAGGACATAAATAGTATATATAATAACTAATGATGTGATGGAATAACATTAGAGGAATTTATGTTTAGGAAACACCATTATACAAAGATGTTTTTTCTATTCACAAAATGGGCAACCTGAAACCGAATAATGAATTTAATTTCATAAGAGTGTAAAACGAAAAAAAATTTAATATTAATACTTGTTTGGAGGTACTAATAAATTTAAAAGATGATAAAGAGGAAGGATCTCTGGATCTAGTGTGAATGTGAAATGTAATTTTATATGGAGACTACTAGGTTGATAGAAATAAAAAAAGTAATATAGGATGCATATAATATATGGGTGGGAGTATGGAATTCTATAATACATGGTATTTTGTATTAGAGGTTCTAAAAATGGGTAACCTCTAAAGGAACGTTCCACAGTAATACCAATGATGGATTTTAAATTCACCCTACCAAAAAATTGAATCCTATATATGGTTGTTTTTGTCCCCATATTAATGATGATGAACCGTGCTGAAGATCTTGTTTTTTATATCAAAAATGTAAAAGTAAATAAGGAACAATTTTTATCAATTCATCTTTTTAATTCAATATGGATTGGGTTTTTTAGCATTCTATATCACATGATGTTCTGAATATGTTTTCCACCTAAGAGAAATGATGATTTGAAAATTGGAATGGTGAATGTTATGAAAAAATAAATTGATGTACGCGACTAAATAATATCTCTATAAAATTGTGATATTAGTTCAAGATTGTCAGTATAAATTTTGATTTTAAATTCAAAATTGGAAATATTGTGAACCAAAAATGGTTTTGGTGGTGTGTGTGATATAATTTTTTTATGGATATCAAAAAATTATATTTGAGTTATATAACTAAAATATAAATTTCCAAAAAAACCATGTATATGTGAATTTATATTAAATAGTTTCATATAAATATATATTATACACCATGGTGTCATGAAGAATTAACATTTTGTGCATAATTCGGTGTGATATGTGCCTTCATCTATGATCATAAAAAAGATGATTCATGAAACAAGTGTATATTATATCAAAACCATGTTCATAGATTTTAGACAAAGATTCACATTAAGACTTGACTGATTTTTATCATTTATGAAAAGGATTAAGTGAAATTTATTATATTTTACAATGTAGTGTAGAAAAGGACCATAAAGAAGTTAATTTTTATTGAAAATGTTGGAGGATACCGTGGTGGTTTTTTCGGTCATTTTAAATATTCATTATAGTGAAATATATGGGTTACATTAATTTCATAAGATGTATTTATTTTATAAAAGGATATTAGTATCTTTTTAAAGGTTAATATATATAGAAATAAATTTATATTTTTTGAGGAAAATATAGGGGAATTATTAAATTTGGAATCATATGTAAAAGGAAGAAAAGGTCTCCACTCATTGAACATATTTTCAACGAATAATATTTGGAATCTATTGTGAAACATCAATGTGAGAAGAAGTTATTGGAACTAAACTGTTATTTTTTAAACACATTAATTACTGATAATGAATTAGAAGAATTTTTTATCAAATATGTTATCATAATTAAATGATAATATATGAATATAATGAAGAATTTAAAACTAAAAATTATGCTAATTGGAAAATAAATATATTTTTCAATAAAGTTTATGTTCAATAATAGATTATGGATAAAGGAAATAAAAATATTATCGTAGTTGAAATAATATTTATTTTCCTATGGATATCACAACCTTTCTATGATGGGAAACCAAAAGACAAAAACATATTATATATATATATATATATTCATGAATGAAATCAAAATAAGTGATGTTATTAAAGGGTAATAAAATTCCATAATCTAGGTTAAGGTGATCCTTTATATAGAAGAAATATAGAGGAAGTATGTTTGATGGATTCACCCATGGGAAGTAGTGAGCTATCCATAAACATGTAAAGGGGGTCCTCCGATAGGATTGACATGTCATAACCCCATTGTAGTTTAGTGATATTTATCACTACTTGGTGCATTGACAAATCATCAAATTCATAGTCCTATGATCATAAAAATATATGTAACCCATATAAATTCCCCTCATTCATTTTTAACCATGTATTCACGAAAAAAATAACCATCCAACAAACATTATATTTTATAAAAATAGTACTTTAAGTTAAATAAATCAAATAAACATTTATTTTAAAAACATAGCGAAAAAATTACCTTCATGTTTTAAAAGTCATGATTTGTTAGGTAAGTAAGACATAAAAGAAAAAGGAGTCTATATTCCTTATGAATATCAATATATAATCCACACCAATGATCTTATATCACACTAATAAACATTGGGACTAATATGGTTTATTAGACCAACAATATTCTTTGTTGTGATTTGTTCTTTCTTTTAACTAAAATGATGATGAATAAAAGAAATGGAATCTAATGTGATGTTCGTATAGATTAATGGGATTCATTTCCTAACATATCAACACGATTTCATTGAAATCGTGGATGTTTCTTTTGATCTTCATTGATAAGTTTTACAATATGGAATTATTATATATATATATGGGAGAGTGTTTTCATTGATATATATATCAAATAAATATTAACATTGATTCCCCAATAAAAGATTCATTATATTATTCTCGGGTTTTAATTGTATATAGAGATATTTATAATAAAAAATTATCTAATGTAATGTTGTTGATTTTTCAATATTCACATAAGAAGAATATAATCTAAAAATAAAATTCAATTTATCATATTAAAAATAGAAATAAAATTATAATTTCAATAGAATGGTCTCTCTAGACAATGGAAGAAAATTACTTTCTAAATATAATTATTACACTATTTTATATACACAATATGGTTTTCCAAACGTTATTATGAAACTGAACAAAATATTTGATTGGAAGGTGAATGCATTGTGTCTTTATGAATGGTACATATCATGAAATGTATAATAGGACATAAAAAATATACAAACGATGGTCGAACAAGGGAAAATCATGTATGATGTTCATTTCTCATAGATTGAGTATTCAGTTTTACAAAAATATATTATAGTGGAATTAGAAGTGACCTTGAATTCTAATATGATATTAGTGGGAGAAAAGAAGAATAATAAATGTGACATGATTGAATACATGTTCCATGATTTCATAATTTAAATTTCAATAGAGAAGGATTTCGAAGAACGATCATTCCCATGAAAAATCAACTTTTGGAGAGAAGAAAAACAATAATGAGTATCACTTCAAGTATAAGATACGTAGTCAAACAATTAAAGGAATGTGATGATATGATCCCTAACATATAGAAATGGGAAATAATATTAGAAGATGATAAAACCTCTAAATTAATCCTTAGTATTATATAAAATGATGATTTCTTATATGGATGAAAAATGGAGTTCCCTGAAAAATCCAAATGAGATGATCCATAAAAGAAGTTGACACCAAAATGATAAATTTATAGAATAATTTAAGAAAACATTATTTTGTTATTGAAACCGAAAACTCCCAAATGTAAAAGAAACAGCTCAATATTTCTATCACATCTCTCAATAAATTACTAATTGATGTATGATTATGATTGTAGATGTTTTATTTTCTCTAATCATAGTCACATGGAAAGTTATTGTTATTAAAACAATTCTTGTATAACTATAGATAATATATGATGAAAGTCCACACATATGTCATATGTTGAATGATTTTAACTAGGAAATAAAATTTTAAGACATAAATAATGATCAATGTTTTCGAGAAAAAGAGTTCATTAAAATGGCTGCACCAAACAGCAATATTTATTCCCTCATAAAAACACTCTTTGTAGGAATGATTGAAAATACTGAAACAAAATAAAGGATTTGTAGGAGATTTCAAAAAGGGGGATGATAAAATAATATATAATCCACTATGAATTGTGATAGATTCAAATTCAAAAGTCCTGGTAGTCATGGACGATTTTTGACTAAGTTATCTCAGTGAAACCTATATAATGAAAGATTTTTCGATTAGATGAAGTCTATATCAATAGTTATTGAATATAATAGAATTTTACACTAATAACGCACAAGATAAGATTATCTCAAATTCAAGAAATTAATAAAAATTGAAAAAACCACCCCATAGAAGAAAAAATATCATTTTATCCATTAAAAATTATGTTCTATTGGAAAAAAACATGGATGATCATTATGATTGTGGCTGAAGATGGTTTCTATATGATATGTAAAGATGGTGATCTAGATGAGGTAAAATAATTATATTCAATTTATTTAAAAAGGTAAATGGAAATTTTCATTATGATGGGATAGTTCATCTTGACCAACATTACTTCTCATGATGAGTATGTTTTAGGTACCCAACTCCACATATTCTTTATTAATATTAACTATATCAAATGTGGTGCTGAAATAGGAAGTAAATAGGATCTATTGGATGAATTTTCATGAAACGAAAATGATTTTAGAGAAAATAAATTGTCAAATGAATGTTATATGATTCATTTAAAATGGTATATACAACTAGTTTCAAATTAAATATTTGATCTTATAATAAAATTTCATGTATATAGAAAATTTCAACGAAGAAAAATACATGGAATAGAAGGTAATTAGTTTTGGAAACATTTCAAATATATATCTAATTTTATTATTATTATCATGTAAAATTCCTTGAATATATTTTTGTCTCAAAACAAAAATATTTTTTTTTCTAAATGGACTCTATAATGAATAGGTATGTGAAAAAATAGTAACATCAGTTTTATATTTCTATATATATGTTAAAATATTTTGTATTTGTTTTCATCAATTACATACTTTTTAAAATCTTCTATGATGATGAAAATTTTCTCATCATGTGTATTCCAAAATTGAGAAATAATTATTTTTTTCAAGAGAAAATGACATGGAAGGATATTATGATCCAATTTATAAGAATTTTAATTCTTATTAGATATTTTTGAATCCTATACATTGTTTTAGGACAATTAGTTTCAACTAGTATTGATAGGAATTTCACAATTTATATCAGGTCTAAAAATTATTATAACAATATCCACCATGTCATTTATTGTTTATTTATAATAATATGGTGTCAATATGATGGTGGTCGGGTGTTTTTCGTTGAAATGGTTGATTATCCAAATGTAATAGGATTTTAAGGGTATTTGTCAGTGATAATGTCATCATCGATGATATTTTCAAAGACTTCCGTTTTTCTATTCAGCTAAGGATAAATAGGGTTGAACAATTTTCTTATAAAAAATATTATGTGCGATTATCTGTCAAATGATTTTTAAATCTTTTTAGCTCTCATAGTTATTTTCTTATGATGGGTTTTGTATAATTTCATTCTCTATTTTTTTAGTTTAAAACGGTGATTAGACACTCTAGTTAATCAACATGTGTTTGAAACTGATTGAAAAGGGTTGATTTAAATAAGGGGATATAGAGAATAGATATATAAGAAACACATGTACTCAAATGGGGAGATGAAACACATGATGAAACCATTCATATATTTTAAATAAAAAATGGGAGTTATGATTAATTTTAGATTCTCGATAAACATTTAAGAGGAAAATAAATGGAGAAATGATAGGTGGAAATTAGAATAAAATACCCCAATCTAAAGATAGTGTATACTATGAAATGGAATACCCAAATCTGTAAAAGGGGAAGATCTTATCACCCATAGAGAATGTTAATTCAATATTAATTTCTTATCTGGTTTATACTATTCGATGTTTTTTGTAATGGCAGAAAATTTACAATTGTATGTCATTGATAAAAAGGATAGATTATTTGAAATAGTATTTTTATGTAATATTGTAAAAAAGTGTAATATTTTTAGAACCTAAATAGATTATGTTATATTTTTTAATCAGATTCTGTGTATTGATATTAAAGATATTTGACATGATGAAATGTTGTAGAGAATTTGGATTTCTCAATAATATGTTTGTTGTTGTTAAAAGATATATTAAAGTAGGTTATTTGAGGTAAAAGAGTTATCTTCAATGAATGGATGATGATATTCAACATAGATGTTTTTTGAATGTTAATTACATATTATTTCATAACAGCTATCCAATGATGTCTGCACCATAGTTGGGGGGTTATAGTTTAGTTGGAATATGGTGATGAAATTTTTTTTATGGAAGAAATATATATGTTATATATTGTTTTAGAAGCAACATATATGGTCAATAAAGTACACAAGAAATAGTGGTCGCATCGTAGGGAATATTAGTTACAATTCACCCTATAACACAGATTTTTATTTTATTGGTGCTTAAAAGGAAGCCTAGATTCTTCCATGGAATGAAATTTCATAAGAGTAAAAAATGGAATTCCATTGAAGAAAAAATATTATTTTTTTGTCATGGTTGGGTTTTAATATTTCCACTATGAATGAAATTAAGAGGAAATAAAAAATTGTGATGAAATTATACAATGATCTTACATGGTGTAGTGAAGGAAAAATTTATTGTTTAAAAAATCATGAAGAAATAAATGTGTAGGTCATACCAAAGAACATCGAGTATTCTGTTGGAGATGCCCAAAATTGTAAACCAAGAATTGTCCATGTCACTAGGGTCCCCATGGGGGGGTATTAATTTTGTTGAGATAAATAGAAAAGCTCAAATACTAATGTTTTAGTGACCATGGAAAATAGGATGAACCATGTTGAATACAATATGTTTTGTAATGCCAAAAATTGGAATGAATGTAGGAGTTCTCTATATCGTTGGTTGTGTGTCATTCAAAATGGATTGCTGTCTCTAGAAAATCCAAGAATAGTTTATTTTCAATTAAATATTCAACTGGAATAAAAGCTAATAATAAAAATGGAAGAAATGATTATATTGAAAAATAAATTGTAATAAGATAATGATGATGTCTTTTACTCTATTGTAAAATCACAGTCATTGATTCTGTGATATACCGTTTATATTTTTGTTGAAAAGTGTCTTTTTATCCATATTATTTATTCTAAGAGATAATGGAAGTGATTAGGAGAATATGAGACTTGTTTTGAGACTGTGTATCTAGTTTCTGGAGAAGAAAATTGAGGTTCATGGTTCAATTAGATGATATATAATTCGCAAAAAATAATTACCTATGAAATATAAGATAAAATTTGAATGCATTTAATTGAAAATAGACACTCGCACATAGTCTCAAGATGTACGAAGTCCATATTTTATGATTCTATTATATGGATAATTATTCAAAATTATAGAATTATAATATTTATAAATTAATGATGAAATTAATTTAATATAAATCATGAAATATTTCCATCATTGGAAAATTAGTTATGAAGCTCAAACATATGAAAAAAAGTTAATTAAGGGGATACCATCATTATTTGAGGGAAATAACTATTGATGTTGATGTTGAGCCATTAATTATCCAATTTTTTATATCATTCATCAAAATAATCCTCATAGAAATAAAATACATTGAAATATAGGCACTGATATGTGCTATAAGAAATGTATGAAATTAGTCAAAATGGAATTACATATGAATTAATTTTAAATTCTTAATATCCAATCATGATTCATGATAAAATAATTCCTTTAGTTGTGAAGCTTCTTCAAACATTCTCTAAATTATCTTTGAATGAAACAATATAAATTCATTAATATCTAATTATAGTGATTCATTACTATTTAATTTCAATCATTTTTTAATGAGGGTCAACTCTAGTGGTTTTTTCACAAGTTATTTAAACAATTTTCTGCTACTAATCAAAAAACTTCCACCAATCCACCTTGTTTTTAGAATAGTGTTGTATAAATTTCATCATCGATTTCAATTGAAAATCGGGTATAACCAAGATGATTATTGTCAATTCAAATTCAACCATTTTCATCAAATCAAAGACAAAAGACATTGACATCGTTTCTGATAGGATGTATCGAGATAGGAAAACCTCTACAATTAGAATTAATATATGAAGGGTTTGCGATCCTAAGAGGTTATTATTATTTTTGTTACATGTATTTGAATAGTTTTTTTTATCTAAAAAGGCATGGTTAGAGAAACATATGTTAATATATTGAAATGATGATGATGTGATCTTGTCTTGGGTAAGGATGGTTTGTATAAGCACCAAATAAGGGTTTTTTTATTTTTTTGAGTTATCATCGTGTTTTTCATAGAAGTGAATTTAAAAATCATTAATATAACATGTCAATTCGTGAGGGAAATACAAACCCATGATGGTCATGTGATGTTTTGAATGTATTGTAAATCTTCATGGGGATGGTATGTTCAATGGTGGGGATATTTAAATTTTATAATTTTTCAAATATAAAAATCCTTTTTATTTCTAAATAAAAAATTATTTATTATATCTATGAATGTGATGAAGAGTTCAAGGAAGTTACTAGGAGTGTACTCAGCTTCTTCCAGGACCAAAGACATAGTTATTCGAGAAATAGGCTAAGGAACACGGTTGGAACGCTATTAGTGGTCAAAATGTTTCTCAATTTTGTGATCCTATAACGAGGATCATGGTTTGAAAAACTATGTGACAAGAGATTCAAGGTCATTTATAACCTTCAGTATATATAAGGTATTTTGATCATAGTTGTTGAACTATTTTTTTTTCAAAATGAGACTAATCATGTTATCAGGAAGAGGAATTAGATAGTAAGCTATTATGGCCTAAATCGGGTTTGGGAAATGTTGCATATAGCCATTTGAGGTGATGTTATATTGTCATGGATCATGTTTAATGAAACCATACGGAAAAAACATGTTCCCTTAAGTGGGGAAATAATTCTATTACTCCTATTTTCCTTAGACTTCTTTCCCTTTTATATTCCTCTTAACATATACCATCCCACCCACACATGACAGATCATCTATCTCGCCTCCTAGCCTTTGAGTTTTCCACATCATTCAGTGTCCAATTCAGTCAAATGTAATTTTTAAGAATCCTTCTTATTTAGCTCTTTAATACACTAACATTTTTTTTATTATCTCATCACATATAATTCAATATTCATGTGTCCAAGTTTTCCTCACATTTAGGGTATTTTCATATTTATCTACATTATCCCATTATATCCTTGATTAAAGGCCAATACCATAACATGATTCATTTATCACCATATGTTAAGTCATCTGGTAATTCTCCATAAAATTCATGGAATTTTATATATTGAGTCATTTTATTATGAATAATATATTCCAGTCATTTCTTAAAAATGACTAATTAAATTTAAAATAATGATCCCCTATTTGAATTTCTCTTTTAGACCATTGATATTATTATAAGTCATCAGTCATGACATTTTATACCCCTTTGAGTGGGATTAAAAAATTAACAATAATTTATAAATAATTATGTTACCAAACCACCATCTATGTGGTCATGGAATTACTCAAAATTAAAATTCCAATATTTATTTTAATTTAAAAATCGATATTATATTTTTTGTTGGCCTTAATTGAATTCAGATTGAGGCCCATGATGAAATTTTATTTAATAAAATCTGAATCTTACATGTATACATATTATTACATTAATAATATTTTAAATTAAATTCACTAGTTTTATATTTATTTGACCACAGATATTGTGAGTTGTATGTTGCATAATGAAAATATTGTACAATACGCTCCATAGTCCAATGAGGATCAATGATGGTCATGGTATATTACATCATGTACTTAGATATGGTACATTATACAAACCACTCAATGGTTGTGATACTTCTCATGTCATCTTAACACATTGATTTGGATTGGAACACATAATGTTTCCAATCTCGTAATTAATGTTGGGCCAATTGCTATATTTAAAGCATGATACTCTTACGATTGTTTATGTATTCCTTGGTATGAGGCCTCATGTCTGGATTAATACTATATATATATATATATCTTTGTGTGTGTAAATATTTTATAGATATATAGTATTTTTGTACAAGAATAATTATATATATATACATGGTGACATTTTCTCACAGACATATTAATATAGGGAGAAATAGGTTGTGTTTGGTGATTTTAGTTTAGGAGTCCTTACTACCTTGGTTATAGTTTCATCAATACATTATATTTATTTTACCTGTACATTATTGATATTATATACACTAAAAAAATTATACTAGACTCTATTTTTGGTGGACTATTGACTTTTATTCACACCTTGTTTGAGTTTCCATTTGGCACCCAGTGGATATAATAAATGTAGTGGTGGATAAATGGAAACCTCTAGCCATAGATTCATAATTATACATTAGGATGGAACCATTATAAATTAATTATAATCCACTACATAATATTATCGTGTGAACATTTATTTCCCTTTTATCATTTCCTTCATATGCATTTTATTTAATTCGATAATCCATGTATTCCTGATTCCATGTTTGCAGGATTTCCATTTTATAGAATCCTAAAATCATCATTTTTTAATATAATGACTATTAGATTTACTTAAAAACATTTTATTCATATTAGTGATTTATTATATATAATTTGATCATTATTATATTCTTATACTTTTTATTCATTTATTATACTATTGTGTTTCACCCTGATAATGGGGGTAGAGTCTCCCTATTATACCACCATAGACCCTCACAATTTGTTGGTAGCCTATGGAATACTGGGAGGAACCTAGAAGGAATTTTTTACTATTAAAATATATTACAAGGTGAACTATACTCAATACATTACAATCATTGTGATAGGATATTCGGAATTTCAATTTTATTAACAATTTGTGAGAAAATATTAAAATTAAAACGGTATGGTTATTTCAATAGTTGTCATTTTTGTCACAGAAAATAATAGATAACAATGAATTGAAAATATAAGAGGCATTATTTCCAATATTCAATATTCTTTCATTTCAAATGTAATTGTTCCTATAAAATCATATGCCATTCAATGGTTTCTAAGGGAAAAACGTATCTATGGGGATTTTCGTGGTTGATGCACTTGAATTGAAGATGTTATCTCCGATGATGCATGAACCAAGAGTCTAATGATTCAAAATCATGTACATATATTTTATATTGAGGTTCATGTAGGTATAGATGTTTGTTTTAATATCTAAATTTTTTAATAAATTTAAAATTATCATATATAATAAAGCAGATAGAAAATATTCCGTATTAATGTAATTTTTTTGACTGATGAAGTTGGAGAAAATCATAGAGGAATTTATGGATGGCTTTAAAGGCCCATATTAATGTGACTTCTAGATTAATTATTTGGAATATTAGACATATATATTATAAAGGAATATCACAATGTAAAAAACTTTGGAATATATATAGAAAAAATTTATATCTGATTTTCATAGGAAATGAGAGAGGAATTCTAGATGATGTGCTAATAATTTAGAAGAAGAAGATGTTATCAATTATTAACTTATTTTAAATGAATAATTGTAACGATAAATCATCAAATGGAAAATTTGAGATGATTTTCCTCTTACTAAATTATAATGTGGATCCCATATGTTTATCTTGAATTTGGCAGAAGTCTAGTCGAAGAGGCCATCAAAATTATATGAGAGAATATGAAGAAGAATATAAATTTTATCATTCACAAAATTCTTCCAATGCTAAGAAGGTGTCACTGTGTGAATGAAAATTTAAGAAAATACGGAGATAAAGGGTTTCTAGAATTCACTTACTGATCAATTAGGTGATAGAAAAATGTTTTTCATGTGTTCGTCATAAAAGGTCCAAGAATTGTACCTAGTGTGTGTGAATAACGAAATTATAAAAAAATATAAGGATTTAATTAACAAAAGTTATGATATTGAATATGCCGAAAATTATAAGAAATTATTTAAGGTGATATTTTCTAGGGAAGCTATATAGAGGAATGTTGTTCAATGGAGTCAATCATAGGAAGTTGCGAGCTATCACTAAACTTCTAAGATGAGTGACCCTATGTTAGAGTGGCCTATTCGAAACACTATTGAAGTGAAATAATATTTATAGTGACTGGTGTATTAAAATATATTTTATTGCCTGATTATTAGGTTATTATAGTGTATGTGAACCTATTAATTATTTTAAACCTATTTACTTTATCCATTTACAATAAAATGGTTCAAAAAACATATATAATATCTAGTAAAATGGTTTCTTCAAGGGAGTTTAATTGGATCATATTTTAAATTATTTAGAAAACTTTTTGGATAAATCATTTAAAATACCATTAGGGGAGTGGTGAGACTTGGTATTACATATTAAAACTACCTATATTTTTTATATTCATTTATTTGTTAATAAAATCACATCCATCATTCCTTCATGTAAAAAATAATTCTTTGAAATTTAATATGAATTCGACACATTAATTTTACATGGATCACCCTCATAAGGGTATATCTAATGGTAATTCATTTTAAATGATTCTAGCAACCAAATCTACTAAATCGCACAATTTGTTTAAATTTTTGGGAAGACTCACTATACATCTTGGATCACAATCATTAAAAATTTAATATCTCACTAATCTTCAATTTGGTTTCTTCTATGTGATATATTATAATAATAATATATTTATTTATTGAATAAATTTTGAATACATCATAGTAGGTTATTCAGGAATTCCTATATTAATTGTTTTTTAGAATATCACATTACCTATTACTTTTCATTAAATTCATTCTGAATAACAAATGATACCACATTTGCACATCAATTCCACAATGCTCCCACAATATCCCAAACATGCATGAAGCTTTAAATGATTAACATATTTTAATTTTAAATGTGTAAAAAAGTGTTTTTAAATTGGGATAAGTAATTAAAATTCATATAATAATTAATTTTTCAAATTTAATGATTGTAGTTTTCCAATTCTCATCATTTTCACGAAAATATGACCACACAGTTCCAAATTTCATTAATTATGGACATTTTTTTGTTTACAAAAAATTTAAATACAAAATGTTGACCTCTTCAATTAAATAAGTCAAAAAAATATTACCATAAAAAGATAAAAAGATCAGTTATGAATTAATATTTGAAAAATTAATTTATTTAATTAAAACTTTAAGTTGTTCATAACTAGTAGTGATTGAATAATTTCTTTAAATCCATACCCAACATCTATATTGAATTTGATTAATTAATAGAAAAATAAAATAATCATTTTATAAGTATACTATACGTGACAAACATTCTACGAATTATTATGTTCAAATAATTTTATTGAAAAATATATTATATTATATATGTGATAATTGTTTATAATTTAATTAATGTTTTTTGATGAATTTTTTTAATTCGAATTAAACGAATAGTATAAAAATTGACATGAACTATAATTTAGGTTATACAATATTTTTATTAAATTGTTTACAAAATAAAAAAAAAATTAAGTTGTATGTTATGATGATAAATGGTTGATAATTTGATCACATTTTCATTTATGGTATATTTTCTAAATTATAAGTAAAATTATAACACATCCATATAATAAATCCATTATAATAGTTAAGATTAAAATTTTCTAGATAAGTGGATGAGGAGAATTGAAAGTATTAAAATGACACCAAAATCAATCAATATTCCACTAGATGATTATATTACTACCATATCCTCAATTTATCTAATCTATATCCATTCAAAAGAATATTTCTTGATAATTATTTTAATGTAATTAAATATTTTTTTCAATTTCAAGAATATCCATTCCCCCGTTATAAATTGAAACCCCATATCACGTTTCATCACACAAAATTCAATCATGGAGCTTGAAAAACCCATATCCCATTCAATTATCAATTTCCCATTCATCTCACTTGTGCATTGGTGAGATGCATGTATTATTCATCATTAATTTATTTTATATAGTTTATATAATACCCATGAATTTATTATATAATCCTTCTCCATAATATTATATGGTTATTTTTATAAATATAAGCTTCTATATTTCATTATTTTACAATTTAAAATACAGAAAAGTTTTAAGGGACTTATTTTATAATCTCATTATTTTTCATGGTTGTTTATGATCAACTTTCTTATGAATTATTTTTTTGAATTACCACTCAGGAGTCATCGTAATTTTCGTATTCTATGGTTTTTTCTATAGATTACATGTTTTTCATTTTTTTTCTATTCTAGTATTCATTATTTTGAAATAATATTTATAATGGAGAATTATTTATTAATCTCTTTAATGAATATTATTTATTCATCCATGTTGATTAATTTTAAAAATGATTTCAATAATATTTTCTTTTTTTATTATCATATTTTATAAATTAATATTTACACATAATTTATATTTTTAAAAAATGGTTTATATGGATTCTGTTTTTTTTTTAATTTTTGTAACGAGGCGATTTTGAATTTTTATTATGTAAAATATGAAAGGGATCGTGATTTTCCCATAATATTCATGAATGAAATTTACTGCCATTATTACCATTCAATCTATTAAATATTGATTTATAATTTTCCAACTATAATTTTAAAGAATATATTTTCATTAATTTTAGGGAAATTTTTAGATTTAATAAGTGATTTAAAAATTAAAAGTGTATTTTCCTAAATAAACATTCATCTGCCCAATTAAAAGTGTTGTTCATTTATAAAAACCTCAACTGATATTACATAGGATTTACTGAGAATATGATCCAATGATACCATATTTAATCATTATCTTTGATGGGTTATCATTATTGTGGGCAAAAATAAATGAGACCCATTTTCTTCTCCATTGGTTATTTTATGATGATTTTTAATCATTTTCTAGAATGTATATGAATAGATTTAGTATTATGATAATGTTGTTTAAGAAATTATATAAATCAACATTTATTTGGGTAATGAGTAATAGCCTATAAGCTCAATTGGTACATGGGATGTAACAACACCACACTTAGTAACCTATATTTAGAAAATACATTATTACATTTTTGTAGATATAAGGTATTTATTCCCAAAGGACTAATTAGTTTAGTTTAATTTTATAACCTGATACAAATTTTATTCCAATATTATATCGGAAAAATTAAATTTATGAACCGAAAAAAATTCCTTCATCATTCATATTATTGAAATTTTCATTATTCATATGAGGGGGAAAGTAATATAAATAATGGTTGAGCTGAGATTCTTATTAGTAGTTGTGTGCAACCAATGATAACATAAATATATAAGAAATAATCCATAACTAAAGCTAAATAAACTAAATTACATGTCATTTAATAAATATATTGAAGAAAAAATTTAATTTAGTGATAACATTAGTGATGTAATACCATGGATAACTACGTCTGATTTCTCATGGATGACAGTACATGATAATGGAATACATTATTTCTTTAACAAGCATGTCCATAATTTGAAGGCCTTATTCCAATATAAAATAATATATTGGAATATATAAACAAATATAATTAAATTATTACTTATGGAATGTTCTCTTGTGATATATCTGGAACCGAGGGGCCATCTGTTATAGAGATCCTCCCATTCATTAAAGTCCAAAACATCCAATATATATTAAATTATCAATTTTAGTATGAAAATTTTTTCATTATCAATGTTTATAGGTATTGAGTCATGAATACAAATTTATAAATATTTTACCTAGTAAAATAATTATATTTCATAAAATAACACCAAATGATAAAAATGATATATTGTTTTACCTATAAGAATAATAATAATACATTATATATATATATTTTTCTAAATATTGTTTCTATTGATCAAATTAAATTGAATATATATATATATATGAGTTTCCTAACCAAAAAGAAATAATCAGGAGATGATACATGACAAATAAAAAATAATTTTTTTAGAAATATAAATTATCTTAATGAAGATAAAAAAATACAAGGATATTTTTTAAAATAATATTTCATAAATTGTTTCACTTTTAATATAACTAAAATCTTCTAGAAGAAATAATTTTATGTCAAATGGTCGTGGTGGAATGAAATTCTTTTAACATCGTATATATAAAAATGAAAACATTTATTTTGAATTTATGTAAATAAATGGTTGAAAATTTTAATTTTAGTGAAATATTTACAATAGTTCCTTCTATATGATTTACTACTGAAGGGAAAAATTAAAATTTCATTAATAATTCATTTTATTTTTAAAAAGAGGCCTTCGTAAAATAATTGTATTTAAAATATTGATGTCATAGAAATATATATCTATTGAACAACTGAAATGAGATCATATTTTGTCTAACATTTCTATTTAATGGGTAACATGAAATGAATAATGAAACATAATTTATGAAGATATGTTCATGTTTAATGCATAAAATGTGTTTTATACACACCAAAAAAAATAAAATAGGTGAATAATTCAAAATATATCTCAATATAGTGTAAATTGAGGCTAAAATTTTTAAACAATATTGTCATAGATGTGAGAATTATGAAATTAAGATATTAACTACAAAATATTTACATCCAAAAAAAGTTTGAAATGAAAAATAAAAAATCATAGGTCATTTCAAACATAATAATGGATTTTCAAAGCCATTGTGGTTGAAGTATACGCCAAATAATGGAAAATTTGTAAATAATATCATTACTACTTTGGTTGCATTTAAATCCAAATGCCAATGATAATACAATTAACACAAAAAAATAAAATAAAATTTAATATAAAGAGATTCATGATATAAATTCTCAATGGGGTTGTAATAACACCTTATAAAAGTCGATAGGTATATATAATAACAAATTTTTCAATGAAAATAAATTTAGATGAAGAACCCTAATCTCGGGTCATAATCATCACATACATTAATTATCGTTTTGAATAATAAAAATATGTTAACTATTTATATGTTTAAGAATCAGTTTTATGTTTATTATTCATTTTATTTCATTTTTTAAAATTTTATATTTATTTACATAATCAATTATGTTTTTTATACGTTTTGGAGATATTAATTTCACATTCCAAAATGGATTAATTACATTAAGAATTATAAAACTGACCATTGTTCCATCACCTATAGAGTATCAATAATGATATAAATACAAATTTTATTCAATAATTATACTTTTAAAACCTATAAATAAATATATTTTTGGAAGACTATGTTATATTCCTGGAGTGGGTGGGTTATACATGTGAAATAATTAACTTTTCAATTTTTCAATGACCACGATGGAAATAAGGTAAGTATTATATTTACATTAAATAATTTTTATTATATCATAAATAAAATTATTTTATATTAATAATAAAATATATACTATCCATTTTTTACAATGATGTAAATTGAATCAACATCATTCATGGTGGTTGTACTACACATATATGAAGGAACACCATCATTATTATTCAATCAATGTAATGTTAAGAAAATATTTTCTATACCACTTTTAAAAAATATAAAAATTTCTATAATATAATAAATATAAATTAAATAGATCATAAAATAATCAATGAGAGAAGTTTATGAGAAAAAAATGACATTGGTTCATGGGACGTTATTCTTCCACACACACGAATGGAAGTTCCATTTATAATTTTATATAAGAGTAGATGGTTCTAGGGTATAAAATTAAAATAATTCTTATTAGTATGTGGATAATACTATTATTATTATTTTATCATGGTTAAATAATATATTAAAATGGTGTAATATTAAATGAAATGATAACACATGACTAAAATAATATTACATCTTCATAAAAACTATTTACAATTAGACCTAAATCTTTATTAAGATGTATTTCATACACAAATAGGGAATAAAAGAGGTGTGGAAGGTTGAATGGAATTTATTTTGATAGAGCATTTATGTAAAAACATTCCCTAAATGTGTGGATAATATAAGAGATGGGGTTTCTTTTTATAATTTGGTGAGAGAACATACATGGAGTTTTTAAAATAAATAAATTATATTACTGTCTTAAATAAAAAATGTATCAAAATTTATCCAAAAAATATTAATAGATGTTATATGGTTGAAATATGGACATCCAATATAAATTATACAATTTTTTTAAAGTTATCCATTATAATAAAGATTTACTATGTTTAAATTCATTATGAATAAAAATATTTTTCACAAAATTACTTAATATCAATTATAACAAATCCAAAAGTTCATTATATTTTATCAAGATAATATTTTAGTTTTTATAGAATTTTATTTATAATGAATCATATATATCAATTTGAAAAATATTTATTTTCGAAAATTTTATTTTTATGTATAACAATGTATTCATATAGAATTTAATTTAAATTTCAATAAATAGACCAATATTAGATTTTCAATAATATAATTTATCTATATTTTCATTGAAACTAGTTTAAGTCTAAATATAAAATTTTAAATTACAGATAATAAAATATTGTATTAAATAAAAATCTCATTTTAATTATTCATTTAAAAATTAAAAAAAAATAGAAAAATAAAAAAACGTAAGATTAGAAAATTTTATTATACTTATTTATCAATTTATGATTATTAATGAAATAAATTTTATAATTTTCTAGAAATTAAATATAATAGTTTCTTTTAATGATTTATAATAATAGTTTCTGATGAAAATGATGTTTTTAAGAACAAAATTACTCTACATGAAATTGTGTTCTTATTTCATAAGTATTAATAAATACATATATTGTAATTGTTCAATATTTATATATAGATCAAATAATTTGATTATTATTCATCCAATAAAATTAATTTATAGGTTATTATGGTCATATTAAATTAGTTATATTTTGTGGTTTGTTTAATCTCGATGTTATGTGTTGTATATATTATCAAACATAGTGTTATTTTTAAATCTCGCAGTGTTATATGGGTGGTTACCACAATCCATAAAAAAGAGGGTGAATATGAGTTTATCAAAATCATGAATGAGAGTACATGTGAGGTCATTCCAAACCCAAATTATATACACATGCATTTATCCAAAATCTTAAATGTTGTTAATATCGTGTTGTGTATCCTTGACATGATAATTATATCATTATGAAAATAAAAAACTTAATTTCATATTTTTGGGACATGATATTATCCCAATGATATGTTCTCATCCCTCATGTTCTTCTATCCTATTATAATTATTATATTATTAACAAAAAATATATATCTGTTGACTCCATTTTATATAAAAAATAATGTATATGATTTCCAAATGATAAACACATGTTTTTTTAGCATAATGCTAATGTTATTTTTAAATTATGATTAATATCACCTTTATTTTCCATTAATAATAATCTTATCCCACCTTCCCATATATTTTCATTTCCATATGTTTTAAAGAAAGGTATTATGAATGTTTTTTATAATATGTGTCTTAGTTATGTGATATTAGTGATATATGATTCAGATTTCTTTTGGTCATGTTTTTTATGTATCCATTTTTTTAAAATCCCTAAATATTTATCATTATGGTATATGTAAAAATGCAATTAATTGAATATTTTTCATTTAAATTGTGATATTTATGTTGGAAAACCATGAGTTCCTTTATTTGGAATCATATAAATATTTAGTCAATATCCAAAAACTATTGTGATAAAAAAGAGTGGTAACCCTTTAGAAAATCATATGCGAAGGAGAACATCCACAGTTTTCATAGATATAGAAGTTTTGATTTATTATAAATGAATCCCCAACTCGATACAATTGGTGGTTACAGTTTTTTCCCAGATGAATCTATGGGTGATAACCAAGAAAATATTTGGTCAGGTATATTTGGGACACCATTTTTATGTACGATGAGTGTTCCCTTACTAAGACATTAGTTTTATCCTCCATGTGAATCTTCTTAGGTAAACTAAAATTTAATTTATAAACCATCCTGATGTATTTGAAATGATGACAATAATGGACGATCTAGGTTAAACCGAATGTGTGATAGAATAAAAATCATGATTCTAGATTTAGATATCAAGTGGATGAAGTTTCTTGGATTGATAACTCTACTGAATTATGTTTGATGGTAATGGATAGAATTTTTCGTTTTAGATTTGATCTATTATATAATGATGAGGTAGATATGGTAACATGTGTGCTAAAATATTAATGTACAATATTATTAATTATTATATGAAATATTTTTATCAATAAATTTTTTACGGTATATAATTTTATATATTCAAGGATGAGATTCTAAATTATAATTGAAAACTTATATTGGAGAAATTATAATATTTCATTTCAATGATTCTTCCATTGTAGAAGATTATTTCAATCTGATTTATATAGACCACATTATTCCACATCTAGATTAATTTTAGTTGTCTTGAAAATGGATTTTAATTATTATGATGTCTCCTTGATCAATTTATATAGTAGTGAAATTTTTTTATATTTAAAATAGTCCTATGGATTTTTATCATTATGATAATAAATATGGAATCATTAAATTACATCAATTTTATGGGTCATTATTCAGAATAAAATTGGATTATAATATCATATGTTTAGAATCAATGTCAACAATAATGATATGTCTATTTTGTATGAGTTTTTTGATGTCTTTTGAGATTATTGTTTTACTATTCCAATAAATTATGGTGATTTTTTTGATATAAATACTTCCTTTTTGAAAAATATTTCAATGAATATTTATATAATGGGCGTGATTTGATTGCATGAATTGATAAAAAAACACTAGGATAATATTGATAAGGGAATCAATCACCCATGTGAACAAACATTGGGTGCACTTAAACTTTATAATAAGATTTAATAAGGATAAATGATAACTTTTTATTATTGATAAATTAATATGAAAACTATAATGAAACATTATAATATACTATATATTGATAACATGATTGATAAACTACATTGATATCAATACATTTCAATCATTGAAAATCATTTTAGATAACAACTTTTCATGGTCAATAAGGTGGGAATACCCAATTTAGAATTCCATAAAAGGTAATGGAACAATGGATTTATATTTATTCAATTTGGTCTTCCTGATTCCTATATTATCTTCATGGATTTTATTAATATATTATTTATAGATTTAAATGACTATTTTTATTCATTATAGATGATATTATAAATTATTTAAAGATATATAGAATATTATGATAACTTCTGGATTTTTCTATATCCGTAAAGAAAGATAATTTTTATGAATTTTTTTAATGATTTATTTTCAAAATAAAATCACTTTTGCTACAAAAAATTGTAGGAGGGGATATATTGGTGGATAAAAGAAATTTGACAGTTATTGAACATTGGAAAACCTAACAACTATGAATGATATTCATAATTTTCATGGGTTTTATTGAAATTATAAATTATTATTTTATAATTTATCATATATATCTAATCCAAAAACTATGCTAACTAAAATTGGAGTTAGGTTACTTTTGATATATGAATGTAATGAAAATACCAGGGATTTGAATACAAGGTTAGTTTTCACATCTATGTTTATATTACCCTTCATTGAAGATGGGTTTGTAATCTATAGTGATTCATATAATTTGTGAATGTGATGTCTCTTCATGTAGACTAATATTTTTATATTTTAGGCAATGTGATAATTAATGGTTCATGTGAAAAATTACATAACTAATGATTTGGATTTAGTCATGTTAAATTTAACATTATTGATTTTTAGGAAAACAAGTGATATATATACTGATCATACAATATTCATATATATATTCTATCAGAAATATTTTAATATTTTCTTGATAAGATGGATTTATTTGATTAAATATTATTATTACGCAATAAATCACCAACCATGGAAAAATAATATGGTGGCTAATGATTTGATTCAAAAGGATCATGCATGATTAATGATGATATAGATCATAAATAATCTCATATTTCAATATTTTAAATGTATTGTTATAGAAATATTCACGTATGGGGGGCGTATTATATTTTTTAATTGAGTTTCATCCCAACTATCCATGTGAGTATTACATCGGCCTAGAAGAATATTTAGAAATATTTATGAATAATAGAAAATTTCCTACATTAATCATTAATTATGATGGGATGATATGATTCATAAATGTTGTATGAGTTTCACCCATACTAGATTTTAATAAGTTGTTGGGGAGTCTCATTGATCATCATTATCTATTCATACTACATATACATTAATGTGCACAGATATAAAATATAATTTTTTTAAGGAAAACATAAACAAGTTTATTTTTTTGTATGTATCTCAATTATTAGTATATAACCATGTTATATATGACAGACATAATTCTAATAGGTTGTTATGACCATTACCCATACAATATTGGAAATAAAAATACCTCACCAGTTATTTTGTTGATATCAAACCGAAAAGGTGTAATGTTCGTGATGTTGTTAGGGTTTTTATTCACCTCCTCATCATGTCCAAACACATTATTTATATCTAAAAATTTCCCTATTAATCATTTTAATTGAATATACATTAAATATGTGGTAATGTTTCATGGATTAACACATTTAATTTTATCTCATTTGGATTTGAGGGTTACTTTGATGTTATGGGTAATTCTTCTGCATTATCTAGAAGATGAGTTGAGTTTTAGAAGTTATTATCATCCATAGTCATATGGTTAGTCATAAAGATCATTTAAAACACTAGAGGATATGTGAATATCTTGTTATAAGTATTTAATTGGGTGTTTAAAGAAATACTATATTATTGTTATGTTTTAATATAATAATATATCTCACTCGATAATTAAAAAGGATCTTTATAAATTCCTCTATAAAAAGAAGTGAAGGACCTTAATTTTATGGGATGAATTTAGTGAAATAAATATATTGTGAATAGATCTAGCTAGGGAAATGGACTAAATAATGGATTCATTCAACAGAATATCAAGGAATATTAGAGTCAATAGAAATAAAATTGTGAATATCTCTTTCAAACTCCTGATTTTGATGTAGGTGAGAAAGTAAATATGTTAAATATTTTATGGATGAAAATTAAAATTTTGGAAAAAAATTTAAAACATAAAATATTATCTCTATTGATAAACATTATCTTATATTAAGGTATTTTTATTTCATAGTGCTTCCACCAAACCCCTCTCATGTTAAAGATGTTTTTAATGTATATCACCCAAATAAGTACATACATTATCCATCACATGTACATAAATAAGATGTTATACCCCTGTAACATGATATTTACAATGTGGAAAACCCATTAATAATAATTTTCCAAACATGTAATGTTCTAAAATATAAGAATACTCCCCCTGTTAATGTTCTTTAGAGGAATCATAAATTCGGTGAAGATATATATGAACCCCAAGCATGTGATAAAATAGAGTTATCCTCATTTTCTGTATCAAAGTGATGTAATTTCAATATAAAACTCATTTTAATATATTTAGTGTTTAAGATCCACACAATTAGGTTTTATTTATATATAACTCATTTTTTTCTATGATAATATGTTTCCCAATCAACACTACCTTTAAAAACTATGATATAATATTAAAATTTGTTTATTTAATGTGACTATTATCATTTGGTAGTGACTGAGGAAGGTATGAATATGAATAACTAAATAATAAAAAAAAATTACATGTGTAAAATTACTTAATTTGATATAAATTGAATACAATTGAAAATTTAAATCATTTAAAAGTAAAATCGGTGTTTAAAAAAAACTATTGTGATACAGATAATTATTTTTTTTAATAAATTTAATTAATCACTATTGGTGATTAATTTTTTAAAAAAATTAATATATGATATCTTCAAAAAAATTAGTTTTCATTAAACTAATATTTTGTACATGTCTTGGAATTGAAATAAATACGATTATAATGTAAATATTTTAGTTTCACAAAGAGTTGTTTTTATAGTGTCTACCACTCTTATTTTAAAACTATTATACTATATATAATTTGAATCCAAAAAAATAGATAACAAATTTTTTAATTATGGTGATCATATTTAGTATATAGGTTCCTTTTTTTCCTTATGAATAGACACATTTGTAAATTTTTATGATATTAGTATGGGTAATGTGGGTAAAATTATGCTAAATCATTGGGTTATGGCTATAAAATTTCTCTAGAACATTCTTTTATCTTACTATGTGACTGTAGTATGACAATTATCATCTAATTATTTAAATTCTTCCCTATTATGGAAATTTTCCTTTGATTATGACCATTTTATTATTTTAGGAATAGCATAAATACAAAAAAGGACACATGCTTTTCATTAATAACTCTAAATATTTTATAATGATCAATTGATTGTTTATAACGCACCAACTCGGAAGCCACTAAATAGGTACCCCTAGACGAGTCACTACATGACCTTAGGCATGCCTCCACATATGATATTGGTATCCGACTACTGGTGAGTGTGAAAAGAAAATGTGGGAATATTATACCCTATGAATTAGAGTAATCATTAGTAATTAAAAAAGTGAAAAATGATCAAATAAAAAAAACTAGAATCTACATTAAAAACAATTCCCCAAAATTATGTACAACCCCCAACCAAAAAGGTAAATATTCCATGTCATGAAAGACAGTACCATGGGATATAAAATATATAATAAATATAAATATTTGAATACTCAAAATGGGTCCTGACTCCAAGTCTATATCCTTATCCATGTACATCCAAATCCCAACTCACCTTTGTAGTATATAACCCATTCCCTTATCCTAACCTGCAACCATGAAATCTGATCATGTACGCAATGGGAGCCTAAGTAGAGTGTGGGTAACACTTAGTAAGAAACCAAAAATTGTGTTTATGAGATATATAGTCTAAATATATAAAGTATTTATTTATTAAAGAAATTATAAGGAAGTAAATAAAAGAAAAATATTGTTCTATTAGTTAACAATATTTATCATATCAACTTTAAATAACATAATCCATTATCATCACTAGTTTAATGGGTTAGGCACTCATCTAATTTACTCAAAGGCTTATGTTGATCAATTTACAATGATATGGTAGTATGTCAAATTACCTATCTCACTAGGGATAAAAATGTCATAATTGAATAAAATTAAATTTCCCTGGAGAGTCATTCCATGCAATATCAAAAACATTCAAACAATTACCTTATAGTCGTAGTCCAAGGAATCATCGAATACATCTGTTAGGGTCCCTGAGCATCAGTCTGACTCCAAAACCCACACATTCTATTGATGTGGTTTATATCCTCAATATAGAATGAACTCTAGGTACTGAAAATCTGTCAATACCTGCAACTACCATTCTAGTTTCAACTGTTCCATTAACCATTTAACATATTAAACATTTCAGAATTCATATTAAGACGTATCACATGATATTCAAAATTAAATACTTAATAATCATATCGATTTTTATTTTTAATCTTTAAATAATTAACATATTTCCATTTCATCCCATAATCCATTTTTCATTATCACTTAAATTCATTTAACAGATTAATAGTGTTACAATCGCTTTCTTATTGCATTAACGATGTGAAGAAAAAACAACCATTAGTGACTACCATTGTTTAAACAAAAATTTTATCATGTATATAATGGGATCTATTTTATCATATCAATTAATTATTAAACATCAATCTTTTCCATGTTTGGGAGGATGGAGTACCATATAAGGGGCCTTATGATCGGTTAAATCAACCTCAATTCATCTAATGGGTATCATGAGGGTTTCAAATCATCATCAAGCCAAACATTTTTTGTTTCAATTCATAGAAAAGGAATTAAATTATCATCAAAATAGACCCAATTATATAACTATACATTCAAAAAATAACATACATACTATGTTATATAAAATGTACACCTTCTACCTCAAAACTAAAAATAGAATCCCACCTAATCATAGTTTTAGTTCAATATTAAATCACCCCCTGAATCACTAATATCAGATCTACCAAAAAGTTGGTTTTAGGGATTCATAATAAGTACAATGAAACTGAAATCCCAAATCCATAATAGAGAATAATTTTAAGTATTGGACTCACCTAGATCATTGATTCCTCACCAATTTCGCTCAAGATGGATTATAATTGAATGAGATTGATCTCTGTAATTCTTTAGTAGTTTGGTTCATCACTGGGGATATCTGTGGAATAACGAGGAAGAAAATCAGTTGATAAAATCTAATATATTGAGGGTGGAATGTGATAATTTGATACTTTTTAAAGGGTTACATAGATTTCTCACACTGTAATACAAGGAATGTGCCATCTGTTCAGTAACCTCTTTCCACAAGGGGAATAAGTCTAATGAATACCTGGGGTCCCACATGGTTTAAAAAACTACGTGCTAACCATGTAGAATGCATCTGCCCATGACCAAATAGTTTTGGCATCCCTAATGCATGATTTTCTTAATCAATAATTATTCTTCTCTAACAATAATGTTTTTTGGTGAATTGTTTCCTCAAACCATGTGAAAATCAAAGAACAATAATTTTAACGAATTGTTTTCAATTCTTTCATGTTATAGCCCCCCTGAATTACCCCAAACATCTTAATTCATCCATTAATCATTATGTTAACCAATAAATGTCATTGAAACAATATTTGAACAAATATATACCTTCATTATTTCTGAGATCATATTTTCTCCTCCAATTGTGAAGACTCTTATTCATGATGAACTTCCCTAAACCAAAAAGATTCCAAGGAAAATTGATTGGGGAAGTGGGCCTGCAGATATGACATCATCTCCCATGTTTCCTCCTATAAATTTCCATAATACCATAAAATGGTAATGAAGGGAACAATCTTTCTCCAAATACCATTCTCACTACAATCCACTATATGAACTAGTTTCTTCTAAAAGGATGCATCAACCTCTAGGTCAATATCCACAACATCAATCATGTGGGATGGGTCAGGGGAATATATCCAAAGGTGAGACACAAGAAAAAAAAATTTAATTCCACTATACTACAATGGATGATCCAAATATTATTCTATGATACTTATCCTCTAAATAATATTAAATGGAACCATGTACATGGGCGCCAACATACCTTGTAGTTTAATCTAACAGTAACCTTGACCAGTTGACACCTAAAGAAACCCATGTTTTTTTTCAATAACGGGTAAGAAACCCATATATTATTCAACAAAAGTAATGTCCACAATTTTTTGTGTAGAGGAGACCCATTATGTGGACCATTTTCCTATAGAAAAGTAATGCCCATTAGATGGCCTTAAATCCCCCTTTCCCAATAAGTGTTCTTGTGAATATAATTACTACATTACTCAGACTACTACTATATTTAATATATTACTACTGTTGAAATAGTACTTTCTACTATGTCCATTGCTTTTATAGTGTCGTCAGTGCTAAAATTTGGTCGCATCTACAGTTCTATAATAGTTCCTTCCCCAAATCGGGTTTTACCCCCATTCATGAGGTAGTATTCGAGGTTCTTGCCACTAAGAGAATCCCTAACTACTATAAAGAAACACATGATCTCCCAATACAAGCATAATAGATATATGATGCCATTCCTCAATTGAATTCTCCATACTCTAAGATGTTTCTATTCATTTCTATATTAACTGAACCATCTCTGATGTATCAAGTAATTGACTCAATCCCAAAAACAACGATTTGCCATCATCCATCCAACATAATAGTAACCTACATAGCCTCTCATAGAGAACCTCATATGGTCTCAATTTAATCATCCCAAGGTGACGATTATAAATTGAGATATCAATAAATGAATACTGTTTATCAAATGATACCCAAAAATTCTAAGACACATGCTCTCAACATTTCCTCTAACACCAGTTAGTATGCTCAGACTTCCTCTCCTTGTTTGGTTGAAGTCCATACTAAAAAATAACTCTATACTAACTGACTTCTATATCCCCTCTTACTAGTGTGAGGTAAAACATGTATCACTGTCAAAATCTATAATTTGTGTCTCGATATACAATCAAACTATCTATTGAATATAAATATCATCCAGTTTATCAAGGGTGAAGGTCTCTCAAATTAGTAGAAAATAATTCACCATCATCAAATGCTCCCAATATAACCATATCACATCATTCATCAATGGATTTATTGGAGGACCCATAATTAAATCCATCATCACATCATCCAACTTACATTTTGGAATATTACATAGTAATAGAAAACCACAAGGCCACAGATTCTCAGCCTTCACTAACTAACAGATAAGGAATCACTTCAAAAAACATGTGTCCCCGTTCATGATACCTTGACTCCAATATTGTCTATGAATATCATAATACATTTTAGTCAATCAATAATTCACTACCCACTTCAAGGTATGGAAATCACACATCAATTCTTCTCACATACACATGGGCACAAGAACCCGTACAAAATAATAGGCTATCAGATAATCTATAACGATTCAATCAGAATGTGGATCCCACTATAATGTATTTCCCTCAAAGTAAAGAATTCTAATTAATCATAAAACCTCTCATTGATTCAATTCAGAAATGATGACTCAATTACCAAGGTTTCAAGAGTCATCTACCACAACCCATCCAAATTTTCTAGGAGAATATCCCGAAAAATCTCTTTCATGTGAAACTCAAAACTAGATACCCGATCGTCATTGTTTTGATTCTTCTAGTTCAATGTGTTTGAAACACTATCCATGTTTACCAGCATATACACAAGTTAAAAATTGAATGACTACATGTATTCGACCCATCATCGCTGAAAAAAATTATAATCACTCCATGATTAGATATATATAATGATTTCATGATTGTTTTACGTATAATTTATATAACCATTAATTGACACAATTTAATCCAATCCAATATTATGATAATGTAATAAATGTTACGATTTTAGAAATATTAGTATGTTTTAAATATTCACCTAAAAAAATTATTTTATTAACATAATAATGAAAATTACCAAAATATAATATAATTATTATTAATAAGAAATTAATTTCATTTGATCGAATTGATAATATAATATTTGATAATTTAACCTTTAAATAAAAACATAAATATATAATTAAAACAATCATTATAGGAAAATAACATATTAAAATATTTAATATTATTATTTATATTTCCAAATAGTTAATAATCAAAATGATGCTAAATTGTTATTAGTAAAAAAATTACTAGAGTATATGTATGTTCATAAAATAAAAAAGATAACAAATTAGAATGGTTATATTATAATGAAAAAATCATTATAATAATTAAATTTTCTACACTCATTGATTTTTCATCAATTCAATAGTATTAATAATGAATTTTTTTATTTAAATATATATTTTTTATTTGATAATACATACTTTTAGCATAGAGTTATATAACTAAATTTGAATGGTTATATAATATTCATTGTTTCATTTTTCCTCGATGTTTCTTTCACATCAATGCATTAATGGAAATACATATTGAATTCTTGTGTCATTACATTTTACCACCCTTAACTAAATTACAGCATTGAAATATTTAAACTCATATGAAAAGAACAATTTTCATATTTTGAATAGACCATATAATTGATGTAGATCATGGGTTCATTAATGATATGAAGTGGGTTTTTTCATTTAATAAATTAAAAAATAATCTTAATAAATGAATATTATACAATTTGATATGAAGTAACATCCACCAAACAAGAGGAAGATACATATAAAAAGAATATCTTAATTTAAACTCCAAATATTTTTATTTACAAATTGATATTTAATAGCATAAAACATACTGTACATAATAAATACACAAATATAAAGGAAAAAATATATATTACTTTAATAAATGTCATGACATGGGATTTCAATTACTTCTGTGGTATTAGCTATCACTAGTTCATATTTTCAATTAGTTCCCTTATATTCAGCAATTGATTTTCATAATTTACAAATTCATTTTAGTTAATTCCTTAATTTTTTAAAACCACTATAAATCTATTAAATATTTTTGTTTAACGGTATTGAAATCCAAAATTGTGACGTCTACCCATCAATTTAATGCAATTTCCCCATAAATCATTCAAATATTTCATATTTATAGGGAATTCAATATTTATTAACAAATTATCCTTATAATTTTATCATATACAAGACACCATCATTTATTTTTTATTGTTATTGGGACCACTACTATGATCAGATTGATAGTTGTAATTAGTTGTACCTAGTTTGGAATATTTATAAGGTTTCCTTCTCTAGCAATAATTAGATTGTATTTTTCGTCCGGTAAATCTTCATATTGTACCTCCAATACATTTTTTAGATATTTTTTTAGTTAAATTTATTAATATAACAAAAATAGGTTAACATGATTTAATAATAATGAACTTTATAATATTAGAAACATAAATTTTTATATGATAATTTATCCTCAATATGTCAAACAATATGATATTATCCGACTAATCAATATTTATTTTACATCATCCTAAATCACTATTTGTTTCAACTATATGATTATTGATTCATCCAAGGTTACATTAATTTTAGTTATATCAATATTCTTAACAATTTTCTTAAAATAACATAGTATTTATGCATATATGGGGATCATAAACCGCTTATTTGTAATTACACATAATTGTTTATGAGTAAAATCATTTCTAAAATAGAATATTTCATGGAACATCAGTATTAAAAGATAATTTAAGAACCCATTACATTTTTATATTTTTTAATTTTTAATGAAATTTTACCTCTTTGATATCTTGAAATACACACAACACCGGGTTTGAATGAAGCAAGGTAATTTATTAAAATATTATTATATAAACATTACCATTAAAACATAGTTGTTATACTCAAGAGTTTGAAGAATTACAAATGCATCATTAAAAATATATCGTATACACATTTATAATATTATTTAAATATTTATATACTTATTATAAAATAAATACATACAATTTGATAGAATAACAAATGTTTCTTGAAAAAATATATTTTTTAAAAAGGAAATCCAGCTCTTATTTAGGCATATAATTTTTAAAAAATCCTCCGGTTTTAGAATATTTAAATCAAAAAAATATAGTTTTTGAAAAATACTTTTTTTAAATTATCTTTGTGTGAATTTATGACAATTTTCTATAAAAAATTATTTTTTTACAAAATATTAAAAAATGATGTTTTTATCCAAAACATTTTTTTAATGATTAAAAATGATAAATTACATTTTAATGTAGACTTAAAAATTAAATATTAATTTAATATTACATATTTAATAATTTATTTAATTATAGTCAATTTCTTGTTAAATTGTTATATTAAAACAATTTAATATTTTCAATGATTTTCATTAGAAAACTACTTTTGGGACACAATAGTGTGTTTAATTAAATATTGATTTTCAAAAAATATCAGAATTTAAATTAAAAAATGTAGTAAATATTTTGAATCATAATAATTTATAATATCAAATACATTCTTCTTATTTTTTACGGTAATGAGTATAGTAAATAGTACTGATTTATTATCGTTGTTAAAGTAAAATGATATTATAGAGCATAAACGAAAAAATAATGAATCAATGTTACTTATGACATGTAAAAACCCCATCTATATCCATATTTTTATCCAATATCCATTAAGGTCCAATAATTACCCTTTAGAGGGATATTTTATTTATAAAAACATTGGTTTATGTTTTTATTTTCAAAAGTACCACTGTGTGTCCTCCCTCCCACTTATAAAAGTCCACCACCACTCCACCCTTATTCACAGTACAAAAAAAATTGGTGTATACAATACCTTAAAAAATACCTTTAATACTCCAATTCCAACATACTAAATGTCATTTTAATTATAAATCCTACCTAATGATGATATATGTATAAGCCTAAATGATTCTCCCAAGAAGAGTTAAAATTCATAATGTGAGTAATTATATTATTTATTGACCCCTCCTAAAACTCTTATTTAATATTGAAAAAGTAATAAAAACATTATCTACCATATAATTAGTTTTTAATATTATAATGTAATAATATATATCCATCTCAACATTTATTAAAAGGAATTAAACTATTGATCGTGTGTACGGATGAATATTGCCTCATGAACCGATGTAATACATTTTACATCACCTCATATATATGTAGGATATAATGATTGATTTAACATATTTTCTATAGAATTAAAAAAAATTATACTTGTAAATTTATGATATCTTATATAACTTTTTACTTTCCATAATGTGAAGGGATATGATAAAAGTGCTTATGTGTACGGCTGACCACCACCTCGTGAAGTAGTGTAATTTATAACATATTCATTACATGGAAGTTAGTAAGGATAATTTTAAAGATATATATGTCATATTTATTACCTAAACATACACATAAAATTATTTTAAAACATATATCATCTTCCAATCCAATAATTTGGAATAAAGTTACATCGTTTGTATGTACATGTCGACTACCACCTCTATATAATGTAGCAAAATGTTATTAATTTTATTTTAAAATACTATGTATAAATTTTTGATTATATAAATAAAATATATATATATATAATAATAAATTATTTTTAATGGTTAATATATATTTATATATCTTTAATTTCATCCATCGAGAATAATAGAATGAATATTTGTCTTTATGTACAGTCTACAGTTTTCATTAATTGTGCAATGCATTTTCTATATATTAAATTTATAGATAACTTGAAAACATATTTAATGAAAACATATGGTATTTATATTTTTGATATATGTATTGATATAATCAAACCATGATCAATTTAAGATAGATTAGATTATGGATTCAAAAAAATACATGGAAATGAAATTAATTATCACCCAAAATATGATTTTAAAAAAAAATTATTATTAAATGGGAGAATAAAGTAAATAAGAAAAAATATATATGGTATTAGAACTATGATTACGTCTATATAATGTAATTTAAATAATATTATCTTTATAAAATGTTATTTTCATATAAATATGATGGAATTTGAACATGAGTAAGGGTATCTCATATCACTTTTACTTTCTTGAGACATATTCCATATTCAGGACTTAGTTATTTTGTGTGCTTTATATAACACCACATTGACATGTTGTCATGAAAATATTTATATTTATATTACTAATGATTTATTTAATGATTAATTATGTTATGTGGATTATGATTTAGATGTTTAGATAGTTGTAAGGGTTTCTCGCCTCACTTTAAATTCATTAAGAAAAATAACACCACTAATTCAATTTTTTGGATTATATACTACCCATTTTTATATTTTTTTATATTAATATATTTATAACAATTGAATTTAATGTTTCTTTTGATGTTATTTCTTATTTGGGGATATGAATTCAAATGATACCAAAGATTTAAGGGTTTATTTCATAAGCTATTCTTTATTCAAGATTGTCTATGTTTAATTCATCCTTTGGGGAGTAATGTTATATTTCATGTAAACATACATATTATTTATTATCATATTATTATTCAATATCTTTTTAAAGTAATTATACCATATTCACAACCATTGTTACATAAAGATAATGAGAATATGGTTTTAATAAAATCCTACATCAAATCTCTATTCAAACAAAAAACTTTTAAATATTACACCATATTTTCTCAAAAATATATTATTTATTAAAATTATTAACAATACTTATGAGTGAAATTTCTAAAAAATTATATCTTTTTATGAATATTTTAATTGAATTATTCTTGTTTGTTTCCACAAGTTTTTTTGGGATTTTACCAAACCAGAGATTGTAAAAGTTGATTTAAAATGACATGCATGAATGTAATTTCATGCCATCATAACCACTTATTTATTTGAAGATTAAATTATGATTTTCAATTTTTATTTAAAAATAAAAATATATAAAAAAATTACTGATTTTTTTAAATATTTTTTCAATATGTTAATATTGTTTTCCTCAAAACAATTTTTAATTGAATTCTAATAGAATTCAAGAAAGTAATATACACATTATTTTACATATTATCCACTTGAAATATATTTTAGTAATATAATCCCTATTATTTTTTGGGTAATTTTTATAGAGAATGTTAATTTTTCATACCATTCACTATATTCCTTAGGATAGTTCATGCTTTTTTTATAAGTGTAAGTATTAATAATATATATGTTAGTTTTTCAATATGAATATTGATACTTATTTTATTTCACCCCTTTTATATGAGAAATATATTGACCATAGTTGGTGATAGTTGGGGCCTAGTAATAAATATCCACTTAAAGCACTAATAGGTCTAATGAGACAAATCAGTTGACCTACTTATATGGGTTTTTACAACTAGTTTTAATCTATTCTATGAATTGTCTTGATTTTTTTATCATATGTTTTACATTATGAATTATCTCATTATGATATTAGTTATTGATCTCTATGTGAGTATATTATTACTTAAAATATTCATGGATGATTTTCAAGACCATGTGATTATTTATATGGAATAATTTGATCATAATTTATTCCTTATATATTATTTCCATGTTATTTTACAAATTGGAATGTATTTAAATTATTTACCATTCCATATTTATTATGAATTATTATTCATGATACCATATACTATTTTATTATCCTTAAGGATAATCTATTCTCACCAAATTATAATGTTTTATTTTCCCTAGGATTCCATGGAGTGTTTTATGATTTATATGAATGCATATTTTAATTTGAATAATGGAGTTTTGAAATAAAATACAATCTATTTTTGGTTTTCAAATGAATGTTAAAATTAAGAATGAATCTAGTTTACCATCACTAATAAACCATTGCGTCTTTGGGAAATTATTTCAAATGTATATTTCTAATGTAATAATGTTGACATCATCTCCAGGTTACTGGATTTAGGATATTTAATATTTCTATAAGAAAACGTTTAGTAGAATACATGGGAATTATTTTTGGAAAACATATATTAGGGAATATAACCATATGAATTAATTTAATAATATTTGTAATTATGGTTTAACATTCATAATATTTTTTTGGTAAGGGTTATTTGTATTTCATAGAAATACAACTCTGTATGGATTCTATAATTGGATGTGTTTCTAGAACATATGTACCTAGGGTTATTAACTCCAAAAAAGGTGTGTCATACTAGAATAGAAAATTACATAGTATGTAAAAATGAGCCTTATTGAGCACATTATTCGAAACTCCAATGGGATACACATGGGTTAATTTTTATTGTTTTTCAATCCATTATAATGTACTTGTTTCTTATGGAAATGGGGATGACCTTGTTTGTTTAAGGTTCAAACATTCGAATCGGTTTCTAACGGGATTAATTGTAGAATCGGAAACATTCAATGATTCTATATCCATTTGGACCAATATTCCAATGGTAGGTTCTCATTATTCGTGGACCGATGAGGCTTAAGAATTTGTGTCGGTCAAGAGGATGGGAGGTTATAATCATCACACATTTTTGGGGGGAATTTTTGTCTACTTCATGACTGTCTTATAGATTTGAGTTATGTTCGTGAATCCTTATTAATTTACCATGTATGTAAATAATATTTCCATTAGATCAATAATCAATGATTGATATGTATAAGATTTAGAGAATATTTTATATGTATTTTAGGTTCTTCATCGATAGAGAATCATCTGTATTTATTAGATATTCTTAGTCAATGATATCCTTCAACACATTATATAGAAATCTCTTGGTCATTATGATAACCATTCTGTTTTTAAAGCCACTCAGTGTAGCACATGATGTTTATTGTCGTTTAAAAATACATGGATTATTTTATTGTTGGGATAGTACCAGCAGATGGGATACCTACGTATCCATGTTGAAAAAAAGGAACCAGACCCCGCGTAGTTCGAGTGATGAATTTTGAGATTTATGTATGATTAATGGCTCCTAAAGATATTTCATAATTACTTTTACACTCTAAGCTCACATGAGTCATGCTCGGTATGTGAAAAAAGAGTTATTAGTAAAAAATGACATTTGTTCTGTGAATGATGCAATCTTTAGAAATGATATGGGGCTTACGTATGTATGAATGCCCATGTAAATTGAGATAAATAAATTTTTAGAAAAAAATACCATATGCAGAGTCCATAAAGGTTTTTGTACATTATAGAGATTAGGGATTTTAACGCGGGACTTACTCCTAAAAAGTAAGCCAAAATTTAAGATCGACTTGTGATTGGATTTTATACCTAAGAAGATTCCCAAATCAAAATAAATTACGACTGGGGCATACTCAAGAAAAGTAGTCCCATGTAAAGAGGACTTGATACATGGTGATTACTCTTAAGGAGGCAGTGAGATTAGGGAACACAGGGATTACTCATAAAGAAGATTCACAAAATAGGGAACATGGGCCTTACTCCAGAGGAGGATGCCCGGATTGGGGATCTTGGGGCTTACTCATAAAGAGGATTCCCTGATTAGGGATCGTCAGGCTTACTCTTAAAGAGGATGCCCAGATTTTGGAATATGGGGCTTACTCCTAAGAAGGATTCCCTTATTAGGGAAACTTGTGGATTAATCCTATGAAGGATCCCCAAATTATTGATCTTCTCATCTTAAAGGATGAGGATGAATGAAGGAAATCTCTAAACATAGTGACATAGATTTATGTATATCACAATGTTTTGAGAGATGTTCCACGGAGTTCCTTTCAGATAAGGAATCCAACAAAGGAACCAGAAAATAAGTGGCTTTGAAGAGGGTTTGAAGGCTGTCCATGAAGAGGAATGGTGGATTTGAAGAAAGAAAGTGAATTGGAAGGAGGCGTGAAAGTATAAGTCTGGAGCGTAAGTCCTGGTCAGGCAAGTACACTTGCACGACATGAGTTCAGTTGGGTGACAATGAACTTGTGAAGTGATTCATGGGCGACATTGGATTGGATCCCTTAATATCATCCCTAGAGACATTCATATGGGTGGTGCACATGTTTCCCTGAGAGTGAAATTAGGCATGTAAGGATCATCACTTCCTATAAGAGCAGGACACTTAGTCACGCAAGTATTTGATGAGTTCTAATACTTAGGAATTATTCTTCCTCTTAGGAGCATCCATTCTAGGTAATGAGTTACCTTATATGTGTTTGGAATACTTCAGATGAATACTTGGGTGACCAGAGCATAAATATGAGATTTTGATTTTTCGTCATCGAAATGGGCACCCATATGGGGTATTTATTGGCCACCTGAGGATTGGGGAAAATTTCATTTATGGAATGCAAGTGACCTATGCGCCACATATCTGGTGCGCAAGTGACCTGTGCGCCCAAGGTTGGTGCACAGATATACTTGCTCGCCCTAATTCCTCTTTGAAATTATTGATGAATCTTCATTCTTCTATAATCGATGTATTTACCTTAGTCAGTTTCTAGACTTTATGATGGAATGAAACATCAACAAAAGCCCCCCCCCTCAGAGATGGATCTGAAAAAGGAATGAGAGTTTGACTATGAGGTAACTGAGAAAACCAAGATTCAGTGGTGCGCAAGTTTTCAGCATGCAGGTATCGATGAGCAGGTTATGGAACGCAGGGGTATGGCCTTGATTATAATAATGGGTACCACTATTGTGCAATGAACCCGTCTTCCAATGCTTCGAGATCTCGTCACGCAAGTGATCTCTCATCTCATAGGTTCTACTGTCTTTGGTTGATTACTTCTTCTAAATTGTGTCACGCTTTTGAAGAGGTATTTTGACTTGCGTAGCAATACATGCATGCCCATACTTGCACGACCGACTTAGACTTATGCTCCAATATTAGACTTGTGCGCCTTAATGCCTTAGTCATTTTTTTCGATTTCATTATAAATTGTAAGAAAACCCAACTTACTTAAAAGTTAATTATTCAATATTTTTTTAGATTCAATGGATCTCATAAGAATTGGATCAGCTGATGAATTGGCTTGCAAGAGAATTGATGACCTGATGAACATTGTTGGCCATGATTACTATGATATTTGTGAAAACACTCTACCATACTTGGCAAAATACTTGAAGAAATATCATGTCAATTTACAACAAAGTATTTACCTGCCTCTGTATGGGAATGGTCATCTATAAGGAGTCAAAAATTCAGATGTAATGAATTATATTCCCTCAATGCAGTCACAATGATACCTCTCTATTTTTGTTATACTATTCATTAAGAGTATCAAAAATTGTGTGAACGTCAAAATTTTTCCTTCATGCCATTTCCATGCAGATATGAAAATGGAAAACCCATGGGATGGTATGTTTTCCACTGCCGGTTAGTGGAGAGAATCCTATCATGACGTTAGAACAATATATAAAAAGAGTACTCTCTCCAAATGGCTCTTTACTTCCAATTCTCCATTCTCAAATACATATATCCATCTTCTAAGTCTCTTGGATAGAAACAGAGTCACTATTTGATTAGTAGAAAATTTTCTCAAACTGCACTCAAGAACATTATTTTACAATTGTTCCAAGAAGAGCTGGTATCACTGCCTCTCTTTTTTTATCCATTTTAATGAATGAATTCAATGTGGTTGCTGATGAATTTCGGGATTTCGTAAATCAAATGATGAGTGATGCTCAAAGCATCTTCTAATTCTTGAAAAAGAGAAGAGAATTCAGTCTGTGGATATCCATATAACTCTTTTGCATCAATGAAAAACACTTTCATATTCAATCACTTGTGCATGAATTCTCTTTCTACCTGCTTTAAATAATTTTACCCAAGCCAATCTGACTAGTACGCATAGTTTTATTTTTTATAGGATTTAAAAATAAACCTACAATCTCTGATTTTTTTTGCCCAATATTGCATAAATCATACAAAATATATGTTAAGTGTGTTGGGACTCGACTTTTGTTCATAGTTCCCTTGCCTTTTTTGGGCAGTTTAAAGTCAAGAACGTCAGACATAAAAAAGAAAATAATGTTTAAGGTCGCAATAGATTTTAATGAATGGATTAAAATTTACTCAATTCTTTCATAATTTGTCTGAAAACATATTACCACATTCGGGTATGGGGAAAAACATGTAAACAATTACTTAAGAAATTTTAATTCTGATGAATGATAAGAAATAAGGGCTAAAACGCATTAGAGGAAGTATTTCCTAAGAGTGACGTTACCATTATTTAACAAACCCGTTATGGGGTTGAATTATGCAGGGCCTCTTAAGGGCATTGGCTACAAAGTCAAATAATAGCATCTTTTGGCTAACAGGCCTGTTATGTAGACTACTTATGCAAGGCTGCCTAAGGGCATGTGCTGCATAGTCAGGCAAAATAACTCTTAGAAATTTTACTTTTCTATTGCTAAAAAGCCAGTGGACGTTTATGGAGATTCAAATTTTCCAAAGAATATAGTTTGTTGTATGGAGAGAGGTACTTGACTATGGAAAGGATATTCTCAATTAATATTGTCAAATAATTGGATGAATGTCACTCTTGTGAAGTTCTGACCCAAACGTAGGGAAGGGAAATATAAACCACCGACTTGAATAATTTCAGATCATGAAAAGGAGTATGGGAAAAATATGTTAAGGATGGCTATTTTTTTTGCAGATCCCTATATATTTTCTTTAAAACCAATACGGACAAAAGAGGTTTTCCTCCCAAGAATGAAATTACCAATATTTTAAAAACATGTTAGGGTGTTTAATTATGCAGGTCCACTTAAGGGCATTAGCTACTTAGTCAAATAATAGCATCTTTTGAATGACAGGTCCGTTATTTAGACTACTTATGCAAGGCCGCCTAATGGCACATGCTGCATAGTCAAACAAAAGAATTCACGGGTATCTGACATTTTGTGTCCTGAAGTCAATAATAGTGTTATAATGATATGGATGTATTTAATGATAGGAGTACGACACATGAAAATGGGTATTGTCCTATACATGAAGGAGATACATAGACCAATGATGATCATAATCATGTTGTGGTTGGGTCCTGAATTGAAATACTGGAATTCACTATATATCTCATTAGGATGATAATCAAGCCAAATGTAGATCTTGAAATACAGTTTAACGTCATGTGGGATGAGAATGTATGATATCATATTTTAGTTTCATAGAGCTCGGACCATAATAAGGAATACACATTGAGTGTTTTATAAACCTGATGTGAATGATGACCAGGGTTTTCATACCACATTTATGTTTTCACAGGGGGACTTTTCAGCCAAGGGACTGAAAGTTGAATTTGGGTTTAGGCCCAAAGAAATAGGGCTATATTTGAGGGACTCTAGAACATTCCTACGTATCCCATAAGTATTGGAATCAAGAGATACATAGTTCTTGAAATACCCTCTATACAAATTTGGTTCGTACAAGTGAAGGGTGAATGTGGACTTTAGTGCAATGATGGATTGACCCGGGATTAAACTATTGGGGATTTCCATGTATGCATGTAGGCTCTGGAATATGAAATGATTGTATATAAATGAAAATAATGATTCCCTATCAGGTGAGGGTGTCGAATAATGTGGTAGTTTTTTGTCATACAGGACAAAAGTACGAATAGTTTAGGGTCATATGCATGGACCGATGCTGCATAATTTAATGTCATGTAGCTAAGACATATTTCTATGAAGTTAAATGTCTTATATTGAGGATAATGGGGGGACTATATAGTTTAGCGTCATATAGAAAGGGCGATGATAAACCAATGTGAAGATATAGGTTTTGGACGCGGATTCAAGACTCAACATCGTATGAGATGAAGGTGAACCGATGTGGAGATATTGGGTTTGGGAATGAACCTCAGGAGATTGCCTACGTAACCAGCATAGAAGGAAAGGATAAAAGCCCACGTAGTTCAATTAATAATGAATTGGTGATCGAGTTGTACTTGAGGAAAACCTGAATATGGTGTTGGGACTTTAGTGTGGTTAGTGGCACCGAGAGGTATTATGGTTGATGTTTAACTCTAAGCTCACGTGATTCATACTCGGTGTGAGAATCAAGAGGTAGAAACAACCCTAAATATGCACTATTTAATATCATGTAGGACATATGAGGGACTAGACACAGTTTAATGTCATCTTAGAAAATGAATGGGCAGTGTAGTTTAATGTCTTTTAGTAAGGACTGTGGAGGGGAATATGTAGTTTAATGTCATACAGTAAGGACATTGGTGAGGAATATGAAGATTAATGTCATGCAATAAGGAAAATGGTGTGGACGATGCAGTTTAATGGCATGTAATAAGGACAACGGTGAGGACTATGCAGTTTAATGTCATGCATTAAGGACAATTGTGAGGACTATGCTTTTTAATGTCATGCAGTATGGACAATGTTGATGTCTATGTTGTTTAATGTCATGCATTAAGGACAATGGTGAGGATTATGCAGTTTAATGTCATGCAGTATGGATTATGGTGGTATTTGTGTTACAAAAAATACTTCTTCAGAAATCTGGGAATGATTGATGAAGTATAGAATTGCTGGATTTCAGTAGATGAAATGAAGACATATCCATTTTAGATTTCATCATTGCCTATTGAATCAACAATTTCTACCATGCTGTCTTTCTTGGTTTCCATAATTTACATTATGGAAGTTTCTATAAGATTATTTCTATTGGGTTCTATCTTGTCAATCTGACTGATAAGAAACACATAATCTGTTCTCACATGTATGAACGTGTTTAATGTAATCTTTTACAAACCATATGGAGCATTAATTTTGTTATCCACCTTTTTCCTGGATATCTCCTTTCCCTCCATGTGATATATTTCTGCAAAAATTTATTGAGATTCACATGTTTTGAATGGGGATTTATCACCATACAATGTCCGAATTTGACCATTGAAACAATATTTGAGACATTGATGCTATGATGAAGGTATAACCGCTTGTTGATGTAGCCAAGGTTCTCTATGAAAAGTGTTCAAGGTTGTGTCATGACTAACAAACATGAAATCTAAATTGGATACAAGGTCCCCAAAATGAGTTCTGAGTGTAATCTCATCAAGATTTTTTTGTTCATTTTTATCATATACTTGTATCATCAAAGTAGAAGGAGGTAAATCAGATTCAGTGAGACCCAATCGACGAAGTTTATGAATAGGGATGAGGGTGACTCTTGAACCATTGTCAATGAAAGCTTGTCAGATGTCTAATATGTCAATGAACAACATCATCTTCATCTTCATCTGTAAAAGATATCACTGGATGGAATTCAGAAAGATCACCCTCTACATGGTAGTCATCAGCTGCAGCAATTTCAGTTTCAAATTCCTGAGGACTTGACAAAACCTCAATGAGTGCCTCCTTAAAATACTTTGATAGATTTATGGCATCTAGAATTGATAACTTGGCTGGAACTTGGGCCAAATGTTTCAAGACATCGTACATTTTATCCATAGGTTTGTGTTTCTCAACAAGAACATGTGGTTTCGTAGGTTCCATAGAAGTTGATGCTTTGGAAGTAGATGCATCTTGTATCATGGTAGGGGATGGAAATACTCCTGGAGATAAAACATTAGACCGACTAGGTCTATTTATTTACAGAGAGGAAGAAGATGCAACATCAAACCGATCCTCCAAAATAACTATTCCATGACAGAATCTGCCATGTGTGGAAGAACTTTCCAGTTCTTGTTGAGCCCGCTGAAGGGATTTTCCACAAGTTTCGGCAACATATATAGTTCTAGCAGGGGTAGGATTTAAATAGTGGATTCTGGAATATACACATCATCCTATGTATCCTAGACCTCTGGAACTCCCTCTAATTCCTCTATTTTATACAGGGAACTCATGCACATAAAGATAGAAACTGTTACTAGCATAAGGATCTGTTATGTGAATCATGTTAACCTAACCAAAGATAAACTCTTCATCTGATGAAGATTCTGCCTGATTGGCATGTTTAGGATATACCGTTTTGTAGCTAGATGCTTGTGCTTTTTATGTAGATGGCATAAAATCTTCCAGAGTCAAAGAGTACTAGGTCTTTGACAAGACCTCATCTTCTTTTAACAACTCTTCTTTTATAGAATTATGCCACATCATTGAGGATATTCTTTCTGAGTAAGAGGGTTTTTTGTGGAATTTATAGAAGAAGAAACAATTGGTTTGTTCAATTCCATACGTAAAATGTCATGAGTTTGGTTGATTGTTTTCCTAACCATACAATCATCATATTTCTACGCATTTTTACTTTTGAATTCGTGCCACTCACCTTCTTCCTCTGGATCTGTAGCAGTAACACCTATTACCTGGGCTGAAGAACCTTTCAATTTTACCTGTCTAGAGTCCACCATATTTTGTAGGAGGTCTTTGAAGACATAACACTCCTTAATGGGATTCCCCAATATCTAATGAAATGGGAAATAGTTGGTAATGTCTTCATCTCCTTCCTTGTTCGGCCTTTTAGTCCATGGAAACTAAACAAAATTATTTTCCAAAGGTGAAATGAAGTAACCAGGAACTTTTTCATTTTGGAAAGAATAAACATTGTTCTTTAACTCCTCAAATTTTATTCATCATTGATCTATTTGATCATCTAGACAAAATGGCCTCTATTTTTGACGCCCAGGAAGTGGAGACCTTTGATAAGATGAAGGTTATGATGTGTAAGTAGGTACATATGCTTGTTTAAGTGCAACTGTAGTAGTCACTTGCTCTCCCCATTCTCCTTCCTACAGCTGATGGAATTACATGTGTTATAGCCTTAGTCTCTATAATATAATCTTCAATCTATTGAGCGATTGATGTAATGTATAGAAACCCTCTTGTGTATTTCACAGGGATCAATGGTTTGTGTAATTCATCATGCAAATTTTCATCACATATTGGCAACAATTCTTTTTGAGGGAGTGTTATGATTAAGTAATATGTTAATCCCTTACAGCGAGAAATGAAATCCAAAGCTCTTTCATTTTCCCTTTTCTTAAAATTTGTAAGATAAAAAACTGTCATCTTTTTCAATTTTAGGATAAATTGAAGAAGGAATCGTTGACGGAGGTCTTCCAACCCGGTAATTGACCGTGATTGCAAGATTGTATACTAGACTAAAGAAGGCGTTGTAATGACTGTACAAAACACCTGGCATAACTACTTCTTATTGTTGGGGAGTTCCTATCATATGACCACAATGAGAAACAAAAATGTGTTAAGTGATGTTCTGGGTCTCTCGAACCATTAAAAATTGGGAATGTGGTACTTGAATAATTTGATGGGGGGGGGGATTTCATCTACCCATTAACGGCAAGCTATCTTTTCTGTTTTAATATGTGAACATTTTCCCTCTATATCATCCAACTAAGCTGTTAATGACTCGATGGTAGTTATTAACATTTGAGAACCATATGGTTGATCATGGACCTGAGCAGGTGTAATGACTGGTGTTTGGACAGGTGCGGTGACTGGTACTGCAACTGATGGTATCACTAATGGTTGTTGTTGCACATGACCAATAGGATTAGACCTGTGATGGTGTACATGAAATGAAGGATATTGTTGATCCATCTTAGGAGCTGCAACAAATATTCTTTGACTGACTAACTCCAGCATTCGTAGGAGGAATACTACCTTTAAGTAGTTCTGTATTCAACCTCCTTAACTCTTTCATTTATTCATCTTATTGTGGTAACCATTTCACTAGTGAGCATGATTGGCCTCCTCTAGAGGTAGGGTGGGACATAACCTGAATTTTACAATTTTCCAAGGAATGTGCATTTCTGGAGTACAGAAGGGCATTGCCCGAAGGAATATCTTTCTCTGGGCTGCCCTCTTGCTTATGGTACACACACCTTCTTCATTTATTTCATTGTGCACAACCTCTTGAACAAGAACTTCTTCATCTGATCCCTCTGAGTGAACCTCATGTTCTGGGGGATCAGTAACAATGGCATTGATGACATTTATCGATGCATAACACATTACATCACATTTATTATCATTTCTGTGATATTGTCTACTTCCACATCCTTTATGTGACATTGATTTCTGTTGAGTTGACCCCTCTGGAAAATATTGATGAACTGTAATGTGGAGGGAATCTCATGATAATTCGGCTCTGCGTTCCACTTGTGGATTCTTCCCTATTCGAGAGAACACTGACATTTGTTGAGGAAGTGATTGAGGATTTGAAAATGTCCCCAGTCTGGTGGACTAGTACTGTTCTTTCTTTCCCTTCTCAGCTCCTTGAATCCCATCTATTTATCCCAAGGGTTAAGCTAAAAGAGTCCATAGTCTGGAAAGCTGAGGTGGCTCTTGAGATGCTACATCTGAGACTTTCTTAAATGCTCTCCTAATTTTGCAGATGTTAGTCTAGAAATTGGTTGGATGCATTAACCTACATCCACTCAAATCAACTGGCTAAAACGACCGTTGGATGATTTCTGAGACTTCTGTCACTTGATGATGCACATGCTCTAAATGGAAGCTTGTTCGATATTCTCATTTGCCTTATTTAAGAGTAATTCGACAACTTTTTCTTTGAATGTATAACTTTGGTAATAACTAATTGAGGCATTTTTTTGAGCAAGCCTTTGATTACACACAAAACCAATTTGTAATGTCCATCCATGGGCAATGACATTACATGAGACCATTTTTGGAGGGCTTTGTTGACTAGAGAGTACAGTGAAATGCGGTGCTCCATGAACACCCCATCCCCTAATATGAACAACAGATGGGGCATTGCTTATTAAATGGCACAATCATTTTTGGGAGCCAACGCATGAATACTGAAGGGCTCTCTTCTTCTTTTCAACATTTGGAAATCAGGAAACTAAGATAGATGCCAAATCAATTTTGCGTTGTAACCCTTCTATTATTTTAACATTATTTTCATATTCATCATAAGATAATATTTTCTTTTTCCAGTGACAAAGAGATTTCCACATGTTGAGACGAATATCATGAATAAAATATTCCATCAACATTTCTGGAATATCATATTGAGAGTCTTCCAATGGCCAATACATGACTGGTAATTCACCTTTCTCCAGTTTTATTATCATATTCAGCACTTCCTCCTTATCATTTGATAAAGATTCTTCAACCTGATTAGACCAAAGTTGTTGCTTCATTGTTGTTTAATCAGATTACACAAGATTGGTAGAGAATTAATTTATTAAATTAGAAGATAAATGACCCATGGGTAGTTTGGAGAATGACCAACAACCATGGATATCTTCTTATTAAGAAAGTATTTCACCTACTTGCAGTAAAGAATCAGACATAACTGCTTTCACATTTGCAAGTGCCTCAAGATAAGAGGTCTTTCTCGTTACTTAATTTTCCTTTGAATAATTATCCAGGAAATGTGTATTACTACTAAGAAGAAGACTTTCACAGATAAATTCATCATCATGGGGAGGACCACCATGGTGGGTTACAACAAAAGATAATACCTTTTTACCCATGATCTTCTGGCCATACAGAGGGTTATCATGGATCTCATCTGAAGATGATACATCGAGATTGACTGAAATGTCATGAAGAAAGCCAAGATGTGGAAGTGTCTGATGAAGACCATTGGAATTATTGCTCCCACTATTGAGAAATTAAAGGGATAATCTTGAGTTGCAACTAATAATTGTATGAGTGCTTCAAGAACTCCAGCTTCGAGCAAGGCCTTATTACAAATTGGCTCAAAATTTCTTGACTGTGGTCGACGAGTCTTTTTCATAGACTCATTATTACTCACTTTGGGAACAACTTGTTGACTAAAGTGGTTATTATGGGCATGTATATGTTCTTGATCAAAAGAAATGGTGAGGTTAGGCTGATTATCTACATTCAAACCGGATGTATGTGCCGAACATGATTGTCCATATAACATGGGGGAGTATGCCCCAAAACCCTGTTGGATTGGGACAGGGGTGTGTATCTGTTCTGGAGTGATATATTGATGAGTCACTCCACTTGTATGGATAGATTTGTATTTCTTTCCCTGTGATGATGCTGAAGTTGTTATAATATTCTGACAGGCATCTAGAATATGGGCAGGGATTTACATTTTCTCTTTCACCATTTTCAGATTGTTCTTGGTGACTTTAGCTGCCGGAACGAGAATATATGTCCTTTCTGTGCTTGGAGTATGTGTGTATTCCTACACATGCCCTCATTTTCATGATAGTGAATTCTGACAGTACTCATGTGTGGGGGCAGAGAGTTGAGTCTGCTCCAAATTTGTCATTGAAGCTTTCCAACTTACTTCTCCGGGTGCTACCAAATGATTCTGTTGGAAGCATTGAAGAACATTGGCAGGTGTATGTTCCTACTGTGTATTCTTCATCATGAATGGTTGAAAATTTTCTTTCAGTACTGTTAGATGAGTATTTTGAATGAATTATTGATTGTAAACAAGTGTATGTCTCTGCTTATTAGTTTCCACCATATTGGATTGGCAAGCTTCTTTTGGTGCACTCAAACGAGCCTGCTGAATGGTTGATGAATTATAAATAGGTTTATATGCCAACCAATAACAATCCACCAGAATTTCATCATGGGATTGACGTGTTACTGCCAGATGAGTCTTCTTGACAGTAATATCAGGATGAACGAGTGTATATTCCCCACTCATTGTTTTCCATAAAGCTAGCTTGATGGACTTCTCTAGAGGGGGAAGTAGTAAGAACCTGCTACGTGTTGACCGAATTTTTCTCTGACGGTTCGTCTTGCATGCTTGAGTCCGAGGAACCTGAGCAGAACCCCTTAAGGTGGTATCCTCATCATGTTGAGGGTGCACTACCGCACGAGTCTGGCGTCGATTGTTGATGGGAGCCCTCGGGAAGGACTCATGTCCTATTGAATTAAGTCATTGAGTGACCTTTTCATTCACCTCCACATTATATGTGAGGGACTGGTGATTGTGTTCTGGGGATAATGACCTGAAACGGTTAGAGATGGTGGTTGGAACAACCTATTTCTTGAACACTGGTCATCGCTGTCTGCGCAACCAGGGTGAGTTATTAACTTTGAGGGAATGTCAAGCAGCCTCCAGAGTCGGAATGGTACTATGTTGATGGTATTCCTTAACCAATGCATTTTAATCCCAACATTTAAGATGCTGAGTAGGAGATGTCATCCTTAGAGGGGATGAGGATCCAATGCGATTAGCGGCTGAGGAATTCATAGTTGTGTACTTTAAAGAAGCCATATCTATAATGCAGAGAGATCTTGGAAAAAAGTACATGTTTGATATAACCGACATAATCAAGATAGGTTAGACCACTACATCTTTTGGATGAGAACATATGTTATAGATTGTTTTGTTGGCCCCCCATATTCTGTTAAATATGGGCCTAACAAATAAGTAAAACATCATTTAACTTGGTTAAGGATTCATATTGGGTTCACCATTTTTGATACTTATGAAAATGGGGATGACCTTGTTTGTTTAAGGATCAAACTTTCCAATCGGTTTCTAATGGGTTTATAAGTAGAACCAGAAACATCCAATGATTATATATCAATTTGGACCTAATTTCCAATGTTCGGTGCTCATTAGTTATGGACCGATGAGGCTTAATAATTTGCATTGGTCGAGAGGATGGGAGGTCAGACTCATCACACCTTTTTTGGAGGATTTATTGTCTACACTGGGACTCTCTTATAGAATTGAGTTATTTTCATGAATCCTTATTAATTTACCATGTATGAAAATGAGAATTCCTTTAAATCTTACAATCAATGATAGATATTTTTGAGATTTAGAGAATATTTTATATGTATTTGATGTTCTACATCGATAGAGAATCATCCGTATTTAATATTGATTATTAGTCAATGTATCCTTCAAAACATTATATAGAAATATCTTGGTCATTATGATAACCATATTGGTTTTCAAGACACTCAGTGGGGAACTTGATGTTTATTGTCATTTAGGAGGACATGGATTATTTCAGAGAATGGATCATACCCATAGATGGGATACCTATGTATCCTTGTTGAAAAAAATGAATCATAACCCACGTAGTTTGAGTGATGAAGTATGAGGTTTATGCATGATTAACGACTCAAAGAGAGATTTCATAATTACTTTTACACTATATGATCTCATGAGTCATGCACGGTGTGAGAAACCAGAGGTATTAGAAAAACCTAACAATTGTGCCATGAAAGATGAAATCATAAGAAATGATATGGGATATTCGTATGTATGACTTCCCAAGTAAATGATGATAAGTATTTTTTTAGAAATGAAGACCAAGATCATGGTCCATAATGGTGTTTGTACTTTATGGAGATTTGGGATTTTAGCATGGGACTTACTCATGAAAAGGATGCCAAATATTAAGAGGGACTTATGATTGGGTTTTACTCTTGAGAAGGAATCCCAAATCAAGTGAAATTAATACTGGAGCTTAATCCTGAAAAGGAGGCCCATGTTAAGAGGTCTTGAGACATGGGGCATACTCATAAGGAGGATTCCTAGATTAGGGATCATTGCGCAAACTCTGAAGGAGGATGACCAGATTAGGGATATTGGGGATTACTCTTAAGGAGGTTTCCCTAATTAGGGAACCTGTGGCTTAGTCATATGGATTATGCTCTGATTAGGGAACTTGGGGATTACTCCTAAGGAGGATGCCCACATTAGGGATCTTGGGGCTTACTCCTAAAGAGGACGCCCTGATTAGGGAACATGGGGCATAATCAAAAGTAGGATGCATTGATTAAGGATCTTCTCATTTTAATGGATGAGGTTTAATGAAGGAAATATTTAACCTTAGTGACATAAAGTTATGTAAATCACAAGGTTTTGAGAGATGTTCCACAGAATCCCTTCTAGATAATGAATCCAACAAAAGAACCATGCCATAAATGGATTTTAAGAGGGTTTTGAAGGCTATCCTTGAAGAGGAATGGTGGATTTTATAAACGGAAGTAAATTGGATGGAGGTACGCAAATATTGATGAGTTCCCTTGGGTGAAGAAGAACCTATGAAGTGATACATGGGTGACTTTGGATTGGAGCCCTTGGTATCATCCCTAGAGGCTTTCAGATGGGTGGAACGAAAGTTTCCTTAAGAGGGAAAGGCGGCATGCTACTATCATCACTTCCCACAAGGGTAGGACACTTATGCGCCTATGTATTGATGAGTTCTAATACTTAGGCCATATTATTTCTCTTAAGATATTTCATTATAGTAAAATAGTTACCTTAGAAGTGTCTGGAAGACTTTAGGTGAGGACTTGGGTGACCAGAGCATAAATTTGTGTTTTGGATTTTTCATCTCCAAAAATGGGGGCCCACAGGGGGTATTTATAGGCCACTTGATGAATGGGAGAAATTTCACTTACGGTGCACAAGTGACCTGCATGCCCAAGGCTGGCCCACAGATATACTTGTGCACATTAATGTCTTTGTGAAATTAGTGATTAATCTTCCATCTTCTTTACTTGAGGTATTTCCCTTAGTCAAACTCTAGACTCTGTGACAGAACAGAGCATCATCAGTACGTGAATATATTTTTATGCTTCAGAAACTATCCCAATGAAACCATGTTTATTATTATGATATTGCCCTTGGATATATTTTTTAATTTATGTTATGCGTTTCAATAATTTTCACATAATAAATTATTACAGTAATGAATTGATAAAATTTAGTGCATTGCATTGAATAAAAATTGAATGTATTAGAAGGAATGTGAACCACATAATTTTCCATAATAAAAAGATTAGTAAGGATCGTTTCATTGATGAGATAAATCCAATTATTAAAAGGAAATGAGTCATAATAAATTTTCATCACACGAAGACACGGTATCACACGCTATCAAGTCAGATTAAAAATTCCCTATTTGTTATGTATTTTTAGGGTTGAAATATAAGAAAAAGATGTTATATCAAAAAATTAAAAAGGGTAATATAAGAATGATGGTTTTCCCCACAAGTTATTATTATATAAAGAAACACATTGCTACATGAATTAAGTGTGTAGGATTTTAAATAATTTTGGAGAGAAAGGCCATAGTGTGTGTAAATGAAACTATAATAAAGAAACCATTATGTTCAGTTTTTCAAATATAATGAGATGAAAAACTACACCATTGAAATCCTTTGTGGTAATAGTAATTTTCCTCAAAATATATTAACAAATCAATGATATTTTTATGATATAAATATATTTAAAGATGAATGATTAATGTTACTATGTATTTTGAATGGAGAATTATTTTTTATAATTATTTTATCAATAATAACATGTATATATTAATTAGTAAATGTGTAAGGATTGTACTAAAGTACCAATTTTTATGAATTTTAAAGCATATGTTGAATTGTACTATTGAATAATTAATTTGATATTTTGGAATGTTTAACATGATATATAATAATATATTAAGGTAAGATAACTAATAATATGTTCTATATGTTGAGATAATAATGATTAAGAGATGATTATGGGATATAATTGATGACCTAAAAATTGGATAGTTATTAGATGGTTTATTTTGACTTTATTGGACAGTAGTACATTTTTTGATTTATGGAATATTTTTTGAAAACGGGAGATCGTAATTTTGGAAGAAATTATGTTTTAATTAAGGTATTATAGTGATAAATTAATTCAGATATTTGGAATTATACATTAAGAGGTACCTTATATTGTCTAAGGAATTTAAAATTCATTTAGTGTACTACCATCTAAATTCATTCACGTTGTAATTTGACAGAAATATTTTTGAATAATCATAAGGTCAACTATTTATTAGAAGTATTAAGTTGAACATCAGGTGTTATATGATAACTTGTGGTAACAATTTTGGTCGTCAAAATATTCTTAAGAAAAGAGGAATGATATGCCAATAATTTATTAATTAATGATATCTTAAATGTTAATGTTACTACTTCAAGCATTCAAATTCTAAATGTATTTTCTTTTTATAGTGAAATAAATTATTTATGAATAAATACATCATCCAATTTTCTAAATTTTTCTATGAAAACTAAATATTTAATGTATCTATATTTTCTTACACTCTCAATATAGATCATAAATGAATACAAAAACTATTTTACATATATCATAATGAATGTAAGTTATCTTAAAACCAACATTTTTTATGATTGTAATTAATTTTTACTCATCATGGATTTATTTTTCACTGGATGTTAAATTTTCTAGATCATTCCATTTAATGTGATCAATGATCTGTATAACTCACCATTAATCATTGTGTGTCATTATTTTCTTATCTTTATATATCTTGACATACCAACAATATTCTCAAATTTTGTAATGTATTATTTTTTATTCTATATTATATTCATATATATGTTCCTCTCTTAAAAATGGGAAGTATTTTTAAACATTTTTGTGATTTGGGGTTCGGAATTAGGTATTATCATATGTAGAACCCTTGATTATTGAGATATAGATTAAATTTCAAGGGATCAATATATTTAATGTGGTAAAATATAACACCCAATAATTGTAGAAGAGGGACAACATGATTTATAGTTTATATGATACATATAACAAATCTTATATGAGAATTAAAAAACCTTTCAATTTAATATGTCTTAAATTTTAAATAATTTCAATCTCTTTGATAGGTTTAAAAGAATGCAACAATTTATTGGAATGAAACATTATACTCTATTAAAATTTTATTATTTAAACATGACTATTATAACATAATGTTAATTTTCTAGGTATGGAGAGTAAAACATAATCAAATTAAAGTACATGGTTTAGGAATTTTTAAAATAAATATAATTTTTAATTATTTATTATAAATTTAATAAGAATAATTTTAATGAAAAACTAATGTATTCCCAGTACTGTATTTCTCAAAAATAGAGGTTTTATCATGAATTGATAACATAATTTATATTTATATTTTACCATATATAGAAATTATTTTAAAAAATATAATTTATTTTTTTAAATCATTGTTTCAATATCATACTTTGTTAAACATTTTATATTTTCTACAAATATTAATTTTCTGAATAATGATAACAATACAATTTTTTATCAAAATATTTCTTTTCATTTAACGTATTTTAAAAGTAAATTTATATATTAAATTCATTTTAAATTGAAATAACATCTATTATATTACAAAATAACTAATTAAGTTAATTTTAATAATTTCCATATTTTGTTTTTATATTAAATCCTTTAGAATGATTATAATTTTTGGAAAACATGTTATTTCAATACACATAAGAGCTTAAATTTAAATTGAATTCTACCAAATATGTTAATTGAATTTGGAAAAATGGATTCCCATTTAGTGTTGAAAATAATTTATTTTATCTAATATTATTGGATAATGTTTTTCTATAATGAGTAGTGAAAATTATAAACATTAATTACCATTGATAAGGTTAAAATTGGTTAACAACGAGTTAAATTAAACAATAGTGGTTAAAATGGCATAAAACTTGTAAAAAATATTGATTGACATATTTAGAAAACATATCCACTAAGGTGTAATAATTACCCATTTTGGAGGTAGGTGGGATGATGAAAACCGTGGTATACATTTTTTGATTTTTAGAAATACAGACTGTGCTCTATCCACCTCACATTAAAGGCCATTATATCCACTACATTTCAAATATAAAAACCCATTTGGATCATAAAATACAGTCCCCAAACCATTAAACAATTCTATCCCAACACAATAGGGTCATTTTTTTATTATAAATCCCATCTACAATGGATTTATTTATGAACCAAAAAAATTAAACAATGAAGAGGTAATGTTCTTAATGTGTATATTTTGTATAATTCTTCATCATACTACTCAAAATATTTTTCAATCACCATGATATAATAACAGAATTATATCCAATATACAAATATTAATTTTTTTAGTGAATTGCCTATATCATTCACCACATCTATCAAATGTTAAATGATATTGTTGATCGTGTGTATGACGGACCATGGTCATGCCTACTGATTTAATTCATTTTCCATTGCCACATATCAAGGATATATATAATCAATAATATAACATCTTTATGATAAAAATTTGATATTATTAATATTAGAGAATTATTATATAACATATAAATTTATATTATTATTTTTTGGGGGGGTATGACAATGACAATGTTTCATACAACAGAATACTACCTCACGAAGCGATGTTATTTATTTTACACTTATTATTTACAAGGGAGTTACTGAGTATAATTATTTCTAATACATTCACAAGGGAACAAATCTTTTTTTAGGATTCATTTTCTATTTCCCCACATTACTCCTTTCCAAATGTTGGGGGAATCCATCTCTTATTCAAGGACATTTGCTCCTTGGTCGAAACAAGGTGATGGGATGTCATCTTCTCCTTCCATGGGTTCCTCCTCGTGACACATTACCTAGACTATGTGTCCATTAATGACTAATATGTTGTTCAAGAATCTCATTCCTGGTAACACATCATTATGGAGGCTGGTTAATTACATTTCTATTGAGTAGACATTCCAATGGGTCTTGAAAGGGAAGAATCCTTAGATCAAAGTAGATGGAAATATAAGGCATGTCAGGGTATCTATAGATGTGTAGACATTAGTATAACAATATTCTCCCACAAAAGAGGGAATCTCAAGGATCCTAAACCCAAGTCATCACACATTGGTTGTGGGGTATCTTACACAAGAATCTTTTATATGAGTTTTTCCATAAATGCCCATGATTTTCACAAGGTATGTCGCGAGTTTAAGATCTTGTAGATATGGAATGAGAGTGATCAGAACGCCCCATAGAGATAGATCAGATTGGTATAACCCTAGGAGGGAGCACTTGGAGTGTTTAATTGGTGGGAGGATCAAAATTATCAATAAGATCCAACCCATGATGGTGTGTCCCATAAAGTAATGATGTCACAGCGTGAGGTCTAATATTGACACCACGAAGGGGGTATCAGGGAAAGTGCACCTAAATTTGAGGAACACCCGATGGATAGGTCTGAATGCCCAATGATAGTGGAACCCGGGTAGTTTCACCCATAAAGGGAAGATGTTACACCGTAAATGGTGATCAGGACACCACTGAAGTGAAGTCAAGGATTCGGGTCCTAAAAAATGGGAAATCGAGGATTACCAGTTATTAGGGATGAACCTTAGGGAGACTTCCAACATACCCTACCAAAGATATAGGGATCAAACCCCATTTAGTTTTTATAGGTGAGGCTTGAATATGAGGTGTTCACATAGGACAACGACTCAAAGATACACTGGGGCTTACGCCTGTTTAGCAGCCTGGAAACTATTAAGAGCTGTGAGGAGGTGGATGACATTATCTCAACAAGATGTGGTGGCCCAAGTAACACCAGAATTCATAATGAATGATTTATTGAAGTGCATGGAAAATGAGATGGCATTAATTTGAAGTCTATATTGATATTTTTCTTAAGCCTCTAAGAAACATCATAAAAATCCTCATGGTAGGGAATCTATGTCCACATATTTTTGTGGGGTGATGGGAAACCATTGTAGGAGACATTTTAGAATAGATGCATGAATATGACCTGGAGGAACTGTAACCTCTGGGATGGGGGTGTGACCTTCCTCAAATGCAGATGCTCAGTGGATAGACTAGGATGATATGTGGGTGATGGGATAGAACCTCAAGAATGCATCCTACATGTCCTTGTGGTATGTTATCAATGTCCATGTAGTTTGGGATGAGGCATAGAATCATGGTGTATGATATAGAAGAAAAATAACCAAAAACATGTTTGGGTTTATGAGTGGTAAGCATCCATGGATGGTCTAACACCTAGGGGAGAACTGGATATGTGTATCCCCTCAAACAAGACTACAATGGCTTAATTTGGGTCGGGGTCTGCAGTGGCTTACCATTTTTTGCGGAATACAATGACTTACCATTGGTTTGGTATGTACCACATGGAGACTTCTAATATATTCTTCGTAGGTGACAAGGATAAAAATCCACATGGTTAAAATGAATATAGTTCATCATCATACGATACACAATGGGAAAACATTTTACCATAATGCAGGATCAGGGTAAACTGACGTGAAGTGGTCAAGACCAATGGGTGTTGGGATTAAACCTCAATGAGGCTTCTTATGTGTCCCGATGGAACAGAATCAATTTCCACATAGTCGGGTATGGGGGATATAGTTTAACATCGTGTGGGATAAAGGTGGAATGATGTGAAGTGGTCATGAACGATGGATGATTAGATTGAACCACTGAGAGGCTACCTATGTACCATTCTCATAATTGGAAACGATCAAAGTCAATGTATTTTAGGATTTGGTGCTTGGGGATTACATGATAAGGTGTCCCATGGGAATTCCAAGGTTATTGTTTACTCAAAGCTCATATGAGTCATGCTCGTTGTGAGAAAAAATAGGAAACAACTTACCTGATGATCAAGGGTAAAATATATTTCCATGAATGATGGTGGATGGGGCTTACACACAGATGTAACCCTAGGGCCACTATAGAGTGAAAATAATGAACATGTCTTACACATTAAATCTTATTGACATCCACTATGGAGCAGAAATGTTGGGTGGGGCTTTCACGTGGATGTTTCCCAGGTGCCACCATGTGGTCACAATGGTGGATAGGTCTTATGCATGAATAATTCTTGCGTGTCACTAATGAGTGGATACGGGGGATGGGGCTTACTCATGGAAGCATCATGGGTACTGCTATGGAGCGACAATGGTGAAAGGGGTTTACACATGGAAGCTGCTCGTGTGACTCTAATAAGAATCAATGGATGAGGGTTGTGCATGGAAGCTTCCCGAGTGACACTAAGGAGTTGCAATGGTGGATGGCTCTTACACAAATAAGCTACCCGAGTGCCACTGATAGAGGTAATGGAGAATGGATCTCACACATGGAAGCATCTTGGTGCCTCTATGGAGTAGAAATGGAGGGGTATTATGCATGGAAGTTGTCTGGTTGGCTTCTTTGTGTGTATCCATGAGGTCATCCCAACTCCCTAGTGGGTTGAGGCATATAATGGGAGCCTACTCATAAGTACTAATGTATAAGCAGGATGTCTAAAAGGGCATTGAAATATTTTGGAAAAAAGGGAGATGAAATGTGTGAATCACCAGCCAATCATTTGATATATGATGGCGGCAACATGAAGAAGGGGTATAAATTCTGCCCATATTCAAATCACAATATCCACATCGCATTAGCCTAAGATGGAAACAATCAAACAAGGGCCAATCATTTTACATATTAAAAACATGAGGCCAAACTTTAAGTGTCTTCTAAAGTCTTTTGGGGCATTGGACTAGGATGGTAGGTGAGCTAAGGCAGTATGGGACCTGGAAGTTAGGGGGACCCTTTAAGCATGAAAGAGAGAGATGATTCGAATGAAGGACAAACGAAGCATGATGTGGAGTTATGTAATGTTGGAATAGTTCCATCAAACTTTAAATTATTCTAATCTGATCAAAGAATGACATATCTTATTATTTTCACATAATCTATCTCTTCATTAAAACAAGGGCCATCCTATTATTGAATGATAAGGAATTATACAATTTTTATTTATGTAGAGAGGACTATTTACATCATATGCTTGGTGCATAAGGTATCTTTTCTTTAGAGAAATACTGATCCTATATTTTTCATAGAGGTTAAAGTACACTTTATCGTCTTATAGAGTAGACTATTGTTATGTTATTCTTAGCGCATAAGGCATCTCTTGTTTAGAGTAAGTGGCATACAACGGTTTTTACATAGGGTTTACTACAATTGAGAGTCAATTAGAAAAAACTTTTAGCATCATATTCAATGCACATAAGGCATCTCTTGATCAAAGAAAGTGGCATCCATTACTTTTCGTATAGGGTATATTATAGTTTATTTTCACTTAGAGGGGACTATTAGAATCATATTCATAGCACGTAAAGCATCTGTTTTTTTGGAACAAGTGGAATCCTACATTTTTCAGATAGGGTGCGCTACAATTTAAAGTCTTATAGAGAGGACAACTAGAATATTATGCTTGGTGCATAAAGAATCAATTTATTATAGGAAGTGTCATACTTTGTTTTTCATATAGGGTGAACTTCAGTTTAGTCATTTATTGAAGACTATTAGGCATAATCCACCTAGAAATGGCTGGTGTTAGTACTTATGAAGGATAGGCCCTTTCGGGTTTAACCTGTCGTAAGAGTCAGGTGATGGGGTTTTGATGGGTTTCAAGAGGAAGGGTTCAATTGAAGGTTGTTGGGTATTGATGATGAAAATCTCATCTCATGTCATAGGAAACATACCAAGAAGGAATATGGTGACCCAAGGGGTTTCATTGAGTATATAATATCATCTCTAATCATGGTAATCCATATGTGGATTGGGGATGCGCATAAGGGTGAAATGTATATTAACTATGACCAAACCCGAAAAGTTAGGGGGGAAACTCTACAATATCAAGGGGGGTTAGTGACGGCATCGAAGGGACTAACAATGAGGGATGGTACTGTATCCCAGTATTGATTCATAGTTTGGGTGAAGGGGATAATCCCCCGTGGGATGTAGCAGCAGGCGTAGGCCTATATCCTATTGTGCATTTGATGGGATATGCACAGAATGGGATGTATGCAAGATTGGGCTGTGCAGCATAAGTGCATGCAAGATTGGGCATCTTGGCACTGTTGTGTGATTGATTAATGTGTTGTGTGCATGATTGGGAGTTTTTTGTGCAATAATGGTATCATATGTGCACAGTACATTGGAAGAAAATACATTGTGTGATGGTCAAACAATTGTGGGACCGCATGGAGGCATACCCATATGGGACCTTTCACGAATGTTCTCACATGGAGAGTTCCATTCATCCATGAATGTAATTCAATGGCATTCTTACACACATTAGAGAGACAGTTGAAATCCAATGAACTTCCCTGAGGGGTGGGAGTGCACTTGTATTTATAGTTGAAATCTTTAGTGGTGGAATGTAATATTCGAGTGGTGGAATAAATCTTCCACACGACCTGTGGTGTGTTAGCATAGTAAGGGTCAATTTACGTCTTATTTAGGAGCGTAAGAATCTTGCGCATGGATTCCAATCTTGCATGAACTTCTCAAAACATGTTTGCACCATCCTTATACATTAATGGTTGGTCATGGTGGAACAGGACACATCATTTAGTGTGTAAAATGTTTGTGTGACATATTTCTTGCAAAACTATTTATTATTTCATGAAAGAGTAATGTTTTTTCAAAAAAAAACCATACATTTCCCCAAAATCGTCCTGGATGGTAATTTTCAGAAGTCTAACATCAAACAACCAAAACGTCTGATATGTGACTCTGTTTGGGCTCTACAACTAATCAAATTGAAGCTCGTGAAATGAGATATTCTCTAGGATCATGGCTATATGCATTTAGTGAAATACATTGATGTGTTTTCCAATTCCTAATATGAAGTTTGTGAAATATGTTATATATTTATTTCTATTCCTTTATTAGTTAAATATAATATTACCTTTAACTTGTTAACTTCTAATCAATTGGAAAACAATAAAATTGCTTGTCCATAAGTGCCACCTACTGACTCCACATTGTGATGTGAATTGTTTCTCATTTTATTTTGAAATTCTTGATAATATGAATAGATTTTAATAATATAAAAGACATATAAAAATTATTAATTACTTTTGACAGGTGAATCAATATTTAATTTTCTTTTTTTTCCATCCATTGAGAAAATTGAATACAATTTTCGAGCTTATGTACGACCTACTGTGTACATGAATGATGTAATCCATTTTAATCTATAATTTTATAGATTAGTAAATATAAATATATATTTAATTAATATGATATTAATATCATGAATGAAATTATGGAGAGAATTTTACTATGAAAATGTAAAAAAACTGAAATTATCGAATGAAAACATACATGAAAAAGCAATAAATAACCACATGAAATAGTGCTTTTAACAATGAATATTTTTTAAACTTATAATAGAAGACTATAATTAAATAATATATGTTATATGACAATTTTTTATGTTAATTTAATAAATTTATAACAAACCTAGTTCTATTATGTAGGATTTTTAGGAACATTCAAATAAATTTAAACGTGAGTTAAGGGTTTCTCTACTCATTTATTTTCCAGAAACAATTTTTATATTCACAATTTATGTCATTTTTTATTGTCTATATTTCCCATATGATATGTAATTTCCTGATTCTATTTATATTAATTGTGTTTAATGTCTTATTTTATGATTATTTTTTATGGGGAAAATAATTCAAAATTTTCCATATTGGTAAGGGTTCACCATCTCATGTTTACATCAATTAGAAATATGATAGATTCGATAATTTGTAAATATTATAGTTTATATAATTACCCAATTGATATGATATAAAATGAATCTATTTATATCAATGGTATTTAATGTTTCATTTTTTGTTATTTCTTTCATGGGGATAAGTATTCAAATTTTACTAGAGATACATGACATATACCAACAAACATATACCAATAGTTTAGAAAACCATTGGTATATGTACTATAATATGACCCTCTACAAATATATTAACCAAAAATAGTTGTCTAGGTCATAGATATACCAACTCTTTCAGAAATGATGCTGATATAGCTTCTATAAAATGATCAAATACCAATGGTTTTTTCAAAACCATTGGTTTAGGAGATGATTATACCAAGGGTTTGGCTAAAATGGTTGCTATAGATTGCATTTAGAGACCAATTACAAACATTTTTTTAAAAAAATTCTATATATCCAAAAAATAAAAATATTAATACAAAATATTTGGAAAACCATTGCTATTGGTATATTAAAACGATTTTCCAAACCATTGTTATTGATATTTTAAATTTTTACTAATTATTTTATCAAATAATATTGAATATATCAAAATTTTATTTACAATTAAATATAAATATACATATTTAATATATTATTTTCCAAAAAATATATGAATCTTAGTTGTTATGTCATTTAAATATAAATCAGTGGTGCATGGATCAAAACCTGTCAAGGGGTTTTTTTATTTTCATTTAATTATGGGTTTCAAACCTGTATTTATATGTATTACATATTACTTTTACCATCAATTTTGAAACCATTGTTATAACCCACATATACCAACTCCATACTATCCAATGGACCCACAAACCACAGGAATAACCAATTCCAATAGTTTTGGGGGCTATACAATTTGTTCTGAACCATTAATAAAAATTCTTTTCAAATATGTTATGTCATCATAGGGGGTTTCATTTTCTATTTGCATCATATAATAATTATATATTATTATCCTCTATAAATTAATGACCTTTTTTATGTGATAGTATCATTTTCACTCTCCTTGGTAAATATAATGATTGAGATGATACTTTTTATGAAAATCCAAATTCATTTCAATTTTTGGTGTAATATCATTTTTCATCCAAAACGATGTCTTCTAAAAATGTTTTGGAAATAGATTTTTTCGACGTATCAAAATGATTTATTAAAAAATATTACAAAATTTGTACTTTTTACCAAAAATAATTTCAGAGGAATTATCAGGTTGTTTTCAATAAAAAATATATTTCTAGATTTTCCAAAAAATGAAAATTGAATAATTTTTTAACTTTTACTACATGGAAATAATTTTCATCCACATTAAAACTCTATTGTTTAATTAATATATGTCATTTTAAAATTTTATTTCCAAATAAATTTATTTTCAAAATATTTTGTAATCTTTTAGATTAAAAAAGTTATTTTTAAATTGAAAAAAAATCCTAAAATGTATTTACTGGCATTCTTATGGAATTTAGTTTCCTCAAATACCTCATTAATTTATTTTAAATATGAAAAAATTGGGATATTCTATATTTAAATCATCCTTATTCTTGATTGGAATTATTTATGGTCATTTTATTTTAGGATGTTGAATTTTAGTAAACTTCACCATATTACCCAAAATCGTTTATGGTTATATTTTTTTAAATACGGCATGTATTAAAATTTAATTTTTTAGTTAATAAATATAATATAATATATTTATTATTCTTATCAATAATCACATGATGAATAAATAGCTCATATTGTGTGATGTGTGGGGGTGTTTATAGTAATCCCCAAGATTCATCAATAGGTGTCATGAGACAAATCAAATGGATAAACTTATTTATTCTTTACTAATTTTCTTAATATGTTTTTTGAATGGTCTTGATAATATGCTTCATATGTATGTAATTATGAATTCCTTCATTATTTGATTAGTTAATGATGTCTAATATGTTATTGTATTATAATATCCCTCAATAAGTTTCATGATCATTTCAATATTTATATCGATTTATTTTTTTGTCAAATATTCTAACATTATTATGCTCATGTTATTGTTTGAATTTAATTTTTTATTTACCTTTACATTGAAATTATGAATATTTATACATTATATATTCCATTTTATACTTAGCCTTATAAAGTATATGAGCTCACCCCTTTCTAAAGAGAATAATTGAATTCTTTAAGGAAACATTTTTTTAATTTAATGTTTTTAAATGTATATAAAACTCATGTATGTATCTATTATTCCAAAAAATTCAATCCATTAATTCATTAAGTATAAAGTATCATGTATTTAATTCAAATGTAATTATGTATACTAGGGATTTATGTTACTCGAGTCTAGGTATTTACAGTATTATTAACCAAAAAATATCCCTGAGATGTGACAAACTAAATGTAATGTTGTGCCAGTTATTAATTCACTAGGTGATGATTGTGTTAATAATAAATATTTCATTTTTTGTTTGTAATCAAAAGGAATATATTTTTACAGATTCTATATCCCATTACAGTATCCATACATCTATATCCTTTGTAGTAAAATATCACACATAAAACATATAAAACATTATGTATGTTATAATATACATCCAATTATCCCTATGTTATTCTATAATGATCATTCATCATGTTCCACAAAATATTTAAAATTACCTCACCTAAGAAATTAATTTTTGTGACATATAAACTATCATCAATATTAAATTATTATCCCATATGTTGTCGCCAAATAACATCCCAACCTCTAATGTTATTGAAACATAGAAACAATACCCACTATAGTACCTCAAGGATGTGACCATATAATTATATAACAAAAATAATTAATCATTAATATAAATTTCCAAGATCATGTTGGTATGATTTTTAGATAATCATTTCAAAAAATAACAAACAAAATCCGAATATTTTTTAACTAATATATGTTTTCACTCAATAATAAAGAACTTATATATCTAGAACAATTACTCATTGTCTCCAATAAATTATCTATACATGATAATATTATAGACATAACACTTGTATTGTTAGGATCACTATGCTTATGAAGATTTTATTTGTTGTCAATGGTTTTCAATACTAGTCAAAATGATGAAGGCGATGAGGAAGCACTTCATAGATAATAGAAAATCCAATTTAGATGATTGTTGAGTTGATCCAAAGTTCAAATCACAAGTATCAAAGGTGATACATTGTATAAACCAATGAATAATGATGATTTATCCTAAAATTCCTTTCTGGATTGTATTTCACCAAGATCATAAGTATTGAGAACTTTTAATGTCTTCTCTATGAAATAAAGGAAGAGAAAAGGATGATTACATTCATATTTAGTGTTGAATGGAATGAATGATGTTGGTGGAAGAAAGTTAATTCACCATACTTTCCGTTGACAATCCAATGATGCCAAATCTGATCAATCAAAGCATATATATCATGACAGAGGATTTTAAAATGAAATATTGAAGATTGTTAATATTCATTGGTGTTATTTCAAAATCCAATTTGAAGGTGTTGTTTAAATCCCAAATTTTCCAAAATTCATAGCCTGAAAAAGAAAGAAGACATGTGAGTTTGGGAAACGATATTTCATGAAAGGTTGAATATGGAATGATATTTTGAGTGCAAGTGATGATTCATGAGTAGCACATCAATATTTGTCAAATGAAATAGGTGCATGAAAAATCACAGATGTTTGTATAATGTGTTTTAAAATTCAGACTTGTGCGCGAAAAATTGTTTGTGCATAAAATAATGGCCTCTACTTTTAAATGGTAGTGTTGCCTCAAGTTCAGAAATCCAAAAACCAACGATGGCATGATGTCCCCAGTATAATCCAAGTTGTGTGGGAAATTGAAATTCAGTTCATAAAATGGTCATGGATGTGCATGAAATTGGACGTCACACAAAATATAGGTTTGGTGTTTTCTGGGTAAGAATGATTAGAGATCAAAATGATGAAATATTAATAAGTCATGTGGTGCGTGAAAAAATCCATGTGGTTTACAAAATGACCAAGCAGTACACAAAATTCCAGTTATATGTTTTATGCACAAGAGATGCCTTAGGTTCAGAGTGATTAAAAATGGCTAAGTCATGACGTGTGCAAAAATTCCAGGTTGTGCATGAAATTAAAGGAAGGCACGCATAATATGACGAAGTGAAAAATAGTTTTACGTGCCCAAAAGGGTGTTTACACGTAGGGTCAAAAATTCCTATATATTTATGGTAACCTCTCTCATTTGTTAATGCTCAACACATATACAATTCTTCAGCTCTGACATGTGGATAAATTTATGTATATAGTGGTTTGTAAAATTAAATTGTGTTGGGTGAAAAATAAAGTGTTACTCAAAAAAGGGATGTTATGTGCTTAAAATTTGAGTTGTGTGAAAAAATTATTTTCAAACCAAAGGGTTTTATTACATGAAAGTATAGAATTTTATGCACAATACACCGAGAAGGGCGAGCAAAAAATTTGGGGTCCTGCTATCCTTTGACAGGTGCATAGAACTCTCAATGTGGCTTTGTGAAAAGGAAGTACAATGAACCATTTAGTTTCATGAAGAGAGGTAGAGCCACACTCACACGACTGGTGTTTAACACCTTGTTAGTTTTTTTAATAGTGAAGAAGAACTAGACATGCAACTGAATTCAGATCAGCTCAAAGGAAGAAGATAGTTTACTGATAATATCATGTGTTGGTATTTAGAAGGGAAGAAAGAATAGAAGAAGATGAACCGAATGTTCACAACTGAAGACTTACAATTATATTGGGTAGGTCAATTGTGACGCGCCTTAGCTGAGATGGGAAAAAATGATATGATGATCAAAATGGGTGCTTGGGATTCTAGTAAGAAGAAGAAGAAGGGCTCCATTGAGTTGGTTTTTTACTAATGGGGGATGTGTGAAGAAGAGTAGGTTTAATTGCACTTGTGATTGTATTGAAGAAGTGGGAGGAGAAGAGTGTGAATCTTACAATTTTTCTATAGATAAGAAAGAAGTTGGTTAATTTCATGATGATAGGAAACTAAAAAGTTAAATGTAGATTAACAATGTAGAACTGTTACTTCCAACAGGTCTCAGCAGGTGAAATACTAAATTGGTGTTGAAAACCCTTATCAATAGGGTGAAGACTATCTTTAGAGGCATTATAAATAACTAGCAAGAAAGCTGCAAGTAGGACTTAGTTATCACCAGTCTAGTGAGGTGTATTTTTCCCACCCCACTCCGAAGTGTAAGGACTCACACTGACTATCATATTGTATTCCTATTCAAACATAGTAACAGTTACTACACTATAGTGGAGAATCTGTTCACTGGTCATTACCATACACGGAAAGGTTGTAGGTGCTCTTATTTAGTGATGAACCTTGTAAAAATCTCATGTGCATACTGTTACATCATTCATATTATTTCAAACAATAGTGAAAATAAAATTAGTGTATTATGATCCTAACATGTCTAGAGGTATATGGATAAAAAGAAGAAATTCTTGTAAAACATCCCCTATACCGATTCACCCCTATAAGTGTTAGGAATTTCCTGAAATTGTCTTCTAAATATGTATATGAGTGAAAGGTTCACCTCTGGTAGATTCTCTACATTTAATCCATTCTGTTTTTAAGATTTGTGTTTCCTTATTGAGTTATCAATTAAGTTCACTTTCAGTGAACATTCAGTTATCTATGAGAATGAGGTTATATCTACCATTACCATTATGTACAAAAAAATAGAAGGATATTATAATGATGATGAATATGTCCCTCTTATCTAAAGAAGATTAAGCATATGGTTTTACATACATGACTAACATTGAACAAACTCCAGTGTTAAATGGTTATAAAAAGTAAGATCAAGTCCCCACTAAGATGACAAACCTACTTTCAACCTCAATTGATCAAGAGGTATGTGTTAGTGCATTTGAAATTTTTTACCATGATAAAAATCATAGTACAAGTGGTGATTATTGATCTACAACATATCATGAAATATCATTAGATGGATTAAGAATAATTCTTCATGGTAATCCTAAAGGAAGTACATATCCATTTTGTGGAGTATTTCATTTCGTGTAGTAAAATATCACTCAGATAGAAGAAGAAAATGTTGTTTTTGAGAATGGCCTACTAGAAAACATTATTGATTGTTTAAATCACTGTAGACGGGTTGAAGCCATTGAATCAATAAAGAGGGGTTTTGATGTATGTTATTAAAAGTGGATAGAAGATGTTAAAGAGAATGAGGGATTCAACAATACTCTAGAAGGGAAGATCTATGCACTTGAAGAAGATCTAAAAAAGGAAAATGATGTCAAGGAGGTATTGTTGGAATAATACATCAAGAAGATCAAGGAACATGACATTTTTTATGAGAAAAAATTAAAGATGCATGATGATGATATTGAATGATTAAATAATCCTTATGAAGTAAAGGCCACTACGATTGATGACCTGAAATTCATCCTCAATATGAAATGTCTATAATTGGAAGCAGAGTTGACAAATCATAACAAAAAACATATTGAGTCTCCAAAAAAATGAAATATTTCCTTCCAGTACTCAATACTCTCTGGAGTATTATACAATCAAAATAAATTCATCATGTGATAAGAATATAATGGCATCACTCATTGATCTATCGGAAGTAGCTGAGAATGTGAAGGTACTCTTCATACCTACTTGTACTAATGTGTCAAAAATTTCTTCTACAAAATGTGTAGGGCAGAAGAAAAATAATAAAAAATTGTGGATGATGAATAATGAGATTAATCCTACCACCATGTCTAGGGTTGATAGGGGAAAGAGTTTGGAATATATATCTCTATATAAATCACAAAAAGTAAAGAAAATAACTTAGCAACCTTTTAAATAATTAATAAAAAATTCAAGGTTCATTGGACAATGTTGTTGTTGTAACTGATATGGGAATTGTGCACTAGATTGTTGGTAGAATTCATTAAATGTAAAACTATAGACTACACACATATCAAGTGGTAGATATCCATAGATGAAGTACCAGCATCCACTAATCTAGAAGCATCTGTATACTACAAAGAGATTTGGAATGTCATATAACATCTGTGATATATGTTATATGAGTGGTCACATGAATGGGTCATATTCATTTCAATAGGTACCAAATGATTATTAGAAAATAATATCACATGATCTATCTATGAATGATTAATCATCCTTGGCATGTATTCAGAAGAATGTTGGAAAATAAAACACTCCCAAGAAGACTCTAAAGAGTAATGTTGAGAATACCTTATATTTTAAATCCTAAAGGTTGATGTTTAGTGCATCCAAAAAAACTAATAAGAAATATGACACTCAGAAGATTCCATTTAGTTGATCAAATGTTTATGCCTGATCCGTTAATGATATATTTTTGTTTTGGATAGAATATGTGGAAAGAATGAGAATTATAGAAGAAGAACATGATAAGGCTAGTGATATAAAAAGCAATTCTACATGATGACAAAGTTGTTCTATGTGTGAGGTGCAACAAGGCTGGCCACACTATTATAAGAGGAATTGAATTTACTCCATACCAAAAAGAATTCCTAAATAAGATGAATTATTCCTCATGTCATTATAGTGCTCTGAAAGCTCTTAAAGAAAGAATAATCACACAAAATTAAGTGGAATATGTACTAAGATCCACACAATCACAATCAGAATTGAAGATCTATTGTGAATGTATGAAGAATAGATAATCTATTTTGAGAAGATCATATCAACCTTGTTGTTCACATTGATGAAGTTAGGAGGATCCACCATATTCCATTAAATTATTGTGTATTGTAATTTTTCTGATAATACAGGGAATTGAAGGTGAGGAATGATCTCAGGGGGAGAACCTGAGAAGGTCTGATTACAATCAAATCTTGATAGAAAAGCTGATGAAGTATTCATCTGTGGAGGATTTGTCAATTGATATTCATAAATTAATATGATGATGGATCACCACTAATGAAGATGATGAAGAGTTTTCTATTGAGGAGAGACATATGATGAATCTTCAAGAGTTATTATTTCAATCAGTATATTCATTCATTGGTATCAAATTAAATTACTTTGGAAATTTTCTTCAATATAATATCAATGTCAAAGGAATGTTGTTTCTTATTTTCTAGGTAAAATATTCTTGTTTTCTACATAGAGATTTTCTCATGTAGACTTTGTGTGAAATGATTGATGGAACACTATTTATGTAAGGACCGATACCCTCTCTACCAAAAACATTGTATTTTATGTCAATAAGGGGGAGAGAACGTGAGAAGAATGATTAAAAAGTAAGGAGGAGATAAAGAAGTAATGTGGAGTGAAGATTCTCATTTGGACATTGACACATTAATTTGAGGAGATTTTAGGCGTTAAAAAAAATACAATGGGGGTATTGTTGGGAAAACAATGGGGGTAATGATTTTATTTGTTGACATGGTTTACATTAAATGGAAATATGAAGAAGGAGATGAAGAATGAAAACAAAGTAAATGGAGAATACAATTCAGATGATTGTTGAGTTGATCCTACGTTTAATAAACAAGTATCAAAGGTGATATATTGTCTACAATAATGAAGAATGGTGATGTATCATACGAACTATTTCAATATTGTATTACACAAAGATCAAATGTTTGGAGAACTTGTGATGGATGCTCAATGAAGGAATGGAAGAGTAATGGATGATGCGAGTCATATTCAATGTTGACTAGAATGAATGATGCTAGTGGAAGAAATGGAAGTCATCGTAAATTCTATGAATAATCTGTTGATGCTGAAGATGATTGATCAAATGATATATATGACAATAGATGAGTTTGCAATGAAATCCAAATGATAGTTAAGAGTCATTGGTGTTCTTACTGAATCATATTTCATGGTGTTTTTTCTCCATAACGTTTTCCCAAAATCATGGCCTAAAATGAAAAGAAGACATGTGTGTTTGGAAAATGATATTTCATAAAAGGTTAAAGATGGTGTGAAATATTTTGTTCATGGTGAGTATCTAGATCAGAACATTAAAATTTTGAAAAGGAAATATGTGTACAAAAAAACAGAGATGTTTTCACAATGTGTGCGAAAAATTAGACTTGTGCGTGAAAAAGTAGTCGTGCACAAAACGCTGGTTTGTTGCATTACGTGCAATGGGGTCCTTGGGTTAAGAAAGATGAAAATCAACAAAGGAATGAATTGTTCAGAATAATAAACAGTGTGTGTGAAATTATAAGTTTTTTTCTTCAAATGATCTAGGATATGCAAGAAATTAAAAATTGAACAAAATATAGGTTTTCAATTTTACGTGCAAGGGAGTCTTCGAGATCAAAACAATGAAATATGACTAAGTCATATAGTGCACAAAAAATCACAGAGATGCATGAAATGCCCAAGTTTATCATGAAATACCTATTATATGTTTTATGCAAAAGAGACACTTTAGGTTAACAATGATGAAGAATAGAAATGTTATGACATATGTGAAAAATACATTTGGTGAAATAATGCAATATAAAAAAGTGAGAAACATTTTTATGTTCCACAAATGGGTTTTACACATAGGGTCAAAAGAACAAATGAATAAAAGGTGACCCCTCTCAGTTGTTTCGTATTGACACATAAAAAATCCTGAGCTCTGATGCATGGAAATATTGAAGTATATAGAGCTGTGCGAAAGGAATAAGAGTTGCACAAAAAAAAATTCACGCTAAAGGGTGTTTTTATGTGCAAGGTGATAATTTTACAAACAATACACCAAAAAGTGTGTGAGAAAATATTTGGGGGTCCCACAGTCCTTTGACAGGTTCATAACACTCTCAAAGTGTCTTTGAGAATAAGGATGTATTGTGAACCATTCTGTTTCACGAAGAGAGGGAAAACTGCTCTCACACGACTATCGTTTAACCTCAGTGTTCATTACGATGTAAAGAATAACTAGCAAGGAAACTGAATTCATATCTTTACAATGGAAGAAGCTATAATACTTATACACTCAATTTTTGGTATTGTGAAGATAATAAATAATAAAAGAAGAAGAACATATTGTGCCCGACTGAAGACATACAATTACATAGGGAAGTTCAATCTTTATGTTTCCTAGTGTAGATGGACTTCATTGATTAGATAATCACAAATGGTGTTTCTGATTCTATAATGAAGAAGAAAAGGGATTAGTGCAGTTGGTTTTGAACTGTTGTAGAATGTGTGATGAATATCAGGATTCAGTTTAGCTTGGTTTTTACTAAAGAAGCATGAGATGGAGAGTGTGCAGTATACATTTTTTCAAAAAAAGAAGAATGAAGTATGTTACTTGCAAGATGTTTGGAAATAATAAGTGAATAGAGAAGGAAAAGTGTAGCACTGTAACATCCAACTATTCTCAATTGGTGGAAGACTCTAATGGTGTTTCCAAACCATATCAACTAGGAGAATATTGTCTTCAGAGGAAGTATAATGCACCAGGAAGGAAGCTGTAAGATGTTCAAGGCTACACCAATCCAATGAAGAGTATTATTACCACCCCTTCAAAGTGTAGGGACCCACCGTGACTAGATGATTGCCTTCAAAGTCAACTACATTAACAATTACTACATTATAATGGATAATCCATTCATAGGTCATTACCAAACACATCAAGGACATTGCTTATCTTATTGAGTGGGGAACCTGGAAAAAATATCACATTCATATTTTTACTACTTTCATATTATTTCATGATATAGGGAAAATAGAATAACAGTATCAGGATCCTGAGAGTTCAATAGGTACAGGGATAAAAACTTGAAATTGGTGTAAAAATTCCCCAATGCTGATTTACCCCATGCTCAATGTTAGGTATATCCCAAATTGGTCCTCTCATGTATTACATTAATTAATTTCCTAGGGGATTTGAAACATAATATGGTGTGATTCAAAATACCCACTAAGGGTAATAATAAGTTATAACAATCAAATATTGTAATTAATTAGAAGATAATCATTTGCGTATGAGAGTTAATGAATGTTAAATGTTCACAAAATATACAGTTCGTTTGAAATAAAAAAATAGAATGATTTTATATATAGAATCATGAGATAAGAAAATTATATCATCTGATGGTTCAATAATGTATTATTTGGAATAAATCTATGGAAGGACGTCATAATAATATGGCGAGGCTTACATCAAATACTATAATAATGGAATCAGTAATGTAGTGTTGTACGTTCACTACCCATTCCAAAAAAACATTTTGGATTGAGGCCTATGGGGAATTAGGTTCACCCCTAGTCTGATACATAACTTCTAATGATATACAATTCATTACAGAATGCATAGGTTAACTATATAATTTCATGCCCACCGTTCTAATATTGATGTGTTGTATGATAACCACCCATGAACCATACGAAGCACATTAATATATAGAATGATTTTACTATTTATTATAGGGATACAAAAATCTAATAACATCTATAATATAATTGATATAATAGATATGTATTCTATATAATGAAATTAATCCATACACAAAATATAATAATGATTAAACTCATCAGATTGAAGTGGATTACGTACTATGGATTTAATGCATAACCAAAAAAGTAATCATGAGGATTCCCAAGAGAATATGGAATTAAATTATTACACATGTTAATATTCTAGTGAATAATAATTTTTCATAAACATTCAGTTCTAATTGAGGAAAAATCATTATTATAAATCAAGGATAATAATGAATAAAAATGAACAAAATAAGTGATACATTTCCCATAGAATATTTTAAGAAATAAAATATTTTATATTATCCATTTAGAACTAAATTTAACTACAATTGTTATACGTACTCTATTTAAAATTTTAAAAAAACTGTTCATAATGATAACATAATATGAATGTGGAAAATTTCATGTAATAATAAATTATAAGGATTCTTTTTTTGGTTTTAATATAACTGTTGTTAAAATATAACATCTTGAAAATATAATGAAACATTATTTGTGAAATAGGAGAAGGTAAATATGAATTTAACAAGAGACAACACATAATAAGGAATCCAATTAAATGGATAAACATATAGGGGAGGTAATTTATGGGCAATTAGTATAAACTGTTGTTAAATAGGGTGTGAAATACATTTATGAATGTTGTCCTTTTTGAGCTTGAAATTCATCAAGTTAATGTTCTAAATTAAAAATGTCACAATACTCATATAAAGAAATTATACTGTATATTTAGAATTAAATGAATCAATATTTTAAATTAATTGTAAAACTAAAATATTAATTTCTCATTATTTATGTTGGGTAATGAAAAATGCTTACACCTGTTGATTTTTTTTGTCCAAATCAATAAATAGTAACCACTGTGAATAGACCATTAAGTATCCATAAATATAAGAAATTCATGAATCAAAAATATAAAAGTGTGGTTGATAAAAAATTATGAATAATGCATTCTAAAAGTATGTAATTTGTTTTAATGGGTATAATTTGAGTTGGGAAACCCTTAGGATGTCCAGAATTTATTTTTAACCTATACCAAAATTATTTTTTTGTTGATCATTTTCATGAAATTATCCTCCTAATGAAGTGTGTAGGGGAAATAATTAAAAAAGGAGTCTTGAAAAGTTTAGAGTTGATTTTAGGAGGATTAAAATAATTGTGTTTCATGAATGAAATATAGGGAATTATTTTGGTATTTAGGGGTTATAACTTACTCATTTATATGTTTAAAAAATTGAAAATTTCCAAATAGATATTACATTAAATTGGTAATATTAAACTACTAAAATGTCAATACCTCCTAAATTTCAATATAATGGTGTTCTGCATGATATTATGCAATGAATCTTTTTTCATTACGTGTAAATATTTGGATTTTAAAATGGGATAATTTTTGAAACAGTTATTAAGTTATGAAGGGATTCAAAGGATTGTTGGTACATAACATTTATATAATAAAATTGATAATTATTTTATGTCATGATAATTCATTTATTCAGAAATAAAAGAATTATTCCACAATGGGGTCATGGATCATAATGGTGAAGTCATTAAATCTATAATGTGTGTTTGACAATATGTGTGACATAAAATTTTTTTACATCAGGTTTTTCTTAATTTATTCCCGATGGGTATGTTATAAAATAGTAAATAAAATATTAATTTAACTTTCTAGAACAAAATCTCTCTATATATGTATAGTTAATCAAAATATATAGAAATAGAAAACATAAAAATATGAATTGATAGACGGTTATTGGATGATGATTCATGGTTTATTAAAAATGGAATATATTTGGTGATATTCCATTAACAGAGCATATGGATATCATCAGTGAACACATATTAGAACCATTATATTAAGATTAATGATCAAAATAATAGGTATGGAATTTTATTTTTTAGGAATCTTCAAAAAAAAACAACATCAACCAATAATTAGTATCTTCTAAAATTAATTATGAGATCAATCATTGATTATGTGTACTCATTGGTCTTCATAGTTTTTTTGGATTTATAATATTTTTTTCTTAATTCATCATTATAATAAAATAGGCTCAAGTCCCTAATGAAAAATGGCCTAGTTACATTCCACATGATGCACTTTATTATTTTCTTCACCCCTTATTTTCATGTTCATCTTCTATGTTTTATTTAGTAATTAAATGGACCAATACATAGTGGAAGATCATTTCACAATATCTTAATGGCATGAAATACCATCACAATGTGATTAAGATTAAGATTAGTGGAGATATGAAGATGAGGTGATCATGTTGGATAATAAGAAGTGAATTAGAATCATATTTGTGTATCCTCATTGATGATTTGGAATGTGGAAATAGAACATATCCATTGGATTCAATTTATCAGTAGGTCGGATGGACAAAATCTATGCATTGGTTATGGAATGGGTCAGTCAACTCAGATCCATAAATTATAGGTGTTATTTATTGTTAGATGAAATTTTATTATGGAATGAGTTAATTTATGAACAACCTATAGGATTTATAATAATACCTAATATATGGTATGTAATAGGAAGAACACATATTTTATAGACGCTCGCTATGATTAATACAATTTTTGTGGGAAATAAAATTTCACATGATGTACCATTCCCACTAAACACCACATGAACCATGGCTGGTAGATTAGCATGTACCATTAGGGTATATGGGAATGTACAGAATCTTGGATACATGAAATTCTTGATTGAATGGGACTTGATTGGTACTAAGAAAAATTCATGAACATGGGGTAGGCTAGAGTACATGGTATAACCCAGTACATTGATGTGGCCTATTAGATTGTGAAAATCAATGTACACATGAATTGAAAAATTACACTGGAATGGTCTAAGGTATAAGAAAAAATACCAAAAAACAATGGGATACACATGGTGAGATATACATGTTAGGTAATCCTATAAAACATCTTGTATATTATAGAGGGGTTTTTAGGCACATGAATTCTTCAATGCAGAATAATTTTTTAGAGCATTTTTCATCCCCCATGGGAACATAGTGAGGCATCATTCCATGATAATTTAATATGACAAATCAATGGGATCAATCTTGGATATATTTTAAAGAATAATACATAAGGCATAGGGTGGGATACCCTGTCATATATTCTTCCATAATTCCAGACATTGATATTTTAGTTGAGACATTATCTGAAACCCCATGTAAGGAGACACTTACAAGATTGTATTCAATAATTATAAAATTCCTTTGGTAGTCTATATTAACCCATGGAAGAAAGTTTTTAATTTATTTTATCTTTAAAGTAGATATCGGTCCTTTTAACATTATACAAGGTATGGAATATCTATGCACAATTCATTCCCTAATTGTGTATTTGAGGTAGGGGTGTTGGTTTTCCATGAATATGGGAAATGGTTTTCCTCATTCAGTGATATAGGAAACCTATAAGATAATGATGGGTTCATATTTAAGATGATACAATCAATTAATCACTTTTTGGGTGACTATTATCAATGGATCATCATAAGAAAGGTGGTATAAGTTTCTTAGAGTGGTGTTGTAGTGTAAAGACATCTTCCTTGAGGATGTGTCAGAAATACCTCCCTACTGAGAGATTAAAATCTATATATACATGCACCCATGGAATTCCCTAATAGTATCAACAACATATTATATAGAACCCGAAGACCATCATGACTGGATGCGACAATAGGTATTGTTACGGATGAAGGCATTTATTAGACCATGTTTTTCCCTAGTGGTAACCCAAATTTTGTTTTATAAGAAGTTGTAAATTAGTTTATGGTTTTGTGTTGATTTCCATCACCTTAACTAGGTGAATATAAATATTAACAATCCAAAACATTGTGTCAGTGTGTTTTTTTATCAATTGATATGGGTGATATGGATCACGATGATTGATCAATGGTCAGGTTATCAGCAGCTCAGATTTCAAGATGAGGAAATACCATAGATTTTATTATAATGTTACATGGGTAACTATGAGTAATTTTTTATTCAATTTGGAATGATGAAATCCCTTGAGTATTTTATGATACTCATGAAAATTATCATCTGTCCCTTGTTAGATATTTTTAGGGTTGTATTCTTATGAGAAATTTAGGTGTACATAGAATTAGTGGACCATAAGAGACAACTAATATTGGACATGGGATAACTCTTAGACCATCAGTTTTATTAGATGTTGTCTATGTACCAAATAAGGATTCATGAGATCATGATCATAGGACATTACAATTAATTTAAGGGTTTATTTTTGGAACCATCAAATCTTGAAGAATTGTTATCCTAGTAGTCATAAAATATTAGGATTTAGGTACAAATCATCATTGGGTTGGAAGGCTACAATCATATATTAATACTCAATTTTGTATGGATTATAGAAAACTTGTCTTCTATTATATTAAAGGGTAACTCATTAATATCGATAGAGATGTTTTATCATGCTTTTCTTGAGTTGTGGTATCAACATATGAGAACCCCCATCTTGATACTTCTAGAGGATGATAATTGGTACATAGTGGTGTGTAATACCTATGGATCTATGATTGGGTTTTTGTGACACATAGGAACACACTGATCTCCTCTAGATCCTAATAATTGAGACAATAATAGAATAAATATATGACATGTTATCTGAATCTATAAGTAGTGGTCTTCAACCATAAAATTTGGTGACGATATCTTATGGGTGAATGACTTATTTCATATTTAAACCATAAGAGTATCAAGTGTATCTTTTCACGAATGGATATAAATATGACACTAATAAAATGGCTATAGTTCCTAATTAATTACGACATATATATAATATATACTCCCATGAGAAATAACATAGTGTAATATTAAATCAATATATGATATTTCACATATTATTTGAGAGGAGTCAGAGTAGTTTACCTCATTTAAGTTGACCTTAATGGACGAGTATGGATAAAAATACCCTTAGTCAATTTTTGTTTCTCCTTCCCTTTTATACCATGTTATGGTGGAACATATTATAGATACCTATAGTGATACATTATGTATTTCTATTACAGATTGGTGTTCTCCCTATGATTTTCCTAAAGGTTTATAAAACATATACATTTTTTGTGGGTGAACGATGATAGCTATAAATATTTGTTATTTGTAAAAAGGGTTTTCTATAAATCATTCATAAATTTATATCTATGTGTATATAATATATTCAAATATTATTGTTATCAGTTACATTTTCCATGAATAATGAACTGTATATAGTAGTTTTCTCTTCATGATCATGTATAAGTCGGTAAATGTTGACTTCCTCGTTCTAGTAGGTTTGGATGAAAAGCTTTTAGTCTTTTAGTGTATGCGGGGTGGTATATTTATGGATTCCATAAATTAGCTTCAATGATCTTATATAGGGTACAATCTTATATGGGTGATCATATACTGACTCCCAAAGTCACCCACCTTCCTTATATTCAAGAGTATAGTCTAATAGACTATATGGGATGGTTTATTTGTATGTGATAGTCTCGATTCAATGAGTTCCCTATATAGTAATTTTATGCAGTAATTATGACATCAAATATTTATTGTATATAAGATTTTAAGATCCCTATTGGATTATATTATGATTGAGAACATGTTTTCCCTACAAAATGAACTCCAGATTGAGAATACCATTCATGTTCTGGTGGACATGATGTTGGATTTCTTGATAGAATTTTTCTATAGTTGAGTGGATCACTAACATTTATTATATATTTAATTTGAGATAAATTACCTTTCTAAAACCATTGTGTCCTCATTCACGTCATTGTACTAGATACCATTCAAGTCAAAACATTAATGGATTGGTCTAGATTATTCTATGATCATTGTCCCATAATTGGTGAATTTGAAATCATAGAGGGGGAAGATCATTCTGGAATTTATAATGATTCCCCAGAGCTAGATCATTCCTTTTTTAGATAGATTTTGGAGATGATTAGAGTTTGTTGATGGAGGCCATGTGTTCATGAATGTCTCAAATATATAAATAATGTAGAAATATGGTCAGTGGAATGTAATATATGAGATTCATTAACCTATTATTGATTCTACATAATGTACTAGAGATAGTGTAGCATTTATCCCTTCCACCATAGTTAGATGGTGTACATGACGTCTTAAATGTGTCATAGATGAGGAGGCATGTGCATGACCCATCCCATGTTAACAACTTGGTAGAGCTGGACATCAATTATAGCGATATATTTGTAGAATTCACTTATGATATTGAGGATTGGTAGTAGAAGATCCTTTGTCGGATAGTGATTCCCTCAGATGATTTTTGATTGAACTGAATGAATCTGTTGGAGAGAGCGTAGGAGAATGAGAATAAGATGTAAGTTCATAACCTCTAACTATTTGAGTTGGTGTTTTCATTCCAGTGTAAAAAAACCAATGTGGGGAGAATTGAAGGACTATTTTTTCACTAGTAATGCATTAGAATATCATAAAGGGTTTTTTGGGGAAATGTGTATAGTATGAAAGGGATCCTGAGGACCAAATCGAATGAAATTTCATTTAATAAAACATTTAAATACATTATATCATGAACATTAATTTTTTTAAAATAATATAATAACAATAAAATATTGTCATGAAATTGGAATATAATGCAATAACTTATTTTGGAATGTTGTTTTTACACTAGGTTTGACATAACCAATGTTGGAGTCAGGTGATTTAAAATAGTTCATAATGGAATGAATTATAAACTAGAAAATCAGTTAGTAAATTTTTTTCCTACTTATTTTTAATGATTTAAAATCCTCTATATAATTTTAATTTTTTAAAATAAATTATTAATTCTGATAACCCTAGGGATTAAGATAGGTTCGTTGGTGGAGGACTCATTAATGAAAAAAAATGTATCATACTTTGGAGATCTATGTGGAAACAAATATTTTTTCATCTCATCAATTATAATGGAATAAAACTATTCATCATCCTAAATAAATCCAATAACTTGTTAAGGAATTTACATTTTGTGAATTTAACCCATTTTTTTGAGCTATATCAAAAAAAATTAATCACCTGACATATTAATGCACTAATCAATCATTGATTTTGGATATTGATTTATCTTTATATAAATATGAATTTTGTTATTTATTTTTCATATTTTCTTCTTAATTCAATATTTTAATAGTAATAAATTGAGTCCAAACATAGAAATAACCATGATTCATTCTTATTTTTTTGTTTTATGATTTTAGTTTCCCATCAATCAAATATTAAATGAAGATATTTTCTATCACTAGTTGTTTTACTAATACCTGATGGTTGATAATTTCACAATTTATTGTTGGTGAAATAGATAATTACCAGAGGTTTGGGTTCATGGATGAAAATGTGATTAAGGTTTTACAATTATGGTGGATAATCAAAGGCACATCCAGATCAGATCTATGTTTTTTGTTTTATGGTACATCGTGCTGTGATGGTCTAGAGTGATCTGGGTAAACACCAGTTTGGATTGAATGGATGGAATCTGACCAATGAATATAGTGGTAATAAGTTGACTAATATCCAAAAATTATGGGTGGGTATTTTATTAAAAATTCATGTAAGAAATAGTGGGAGAAGACACATGATGATCCTATGGGTTCTATAAATTTCATGACTACATGATGCGAATTCCGAAGATCACAAGTTTTGTAGATCCTTTTTTGTACACTCTAGTGTTAATGTCTGAAATATAATATCATTGGACATGTGGTACCTACAATAGGTTGTGTGACCTATGGATAGATGCTTGGTGTGTACCCTAAGGGCACACATGTACATGCATGAATTGTAATATATGTAAGGATAGAGTACATGAAAAAATCCAAATACTCTTACATTAACCATCAAATAGGCATATATGGACAGACTATACAAGAATGGTGTAGCACTCATGCATTGAAATATAGACGGTTTTATACAATATACATGGGAAAATGAAAATTACATAGGAATGGATTGAGGTACACAGAAATATGCTAGAGCACATATGTAAACATTAGCTATGAAATAAATTCAATATAATCCCAGTACGCATTATATACATTAACAAAGGATGATTGAGTACCTTATTCTCTTCAGGGAGGTCATGTTTCCTTATGATTTGTTCTCTCTATCCATCCCCCATGAGGGTAGAGTGAAGAATAATGTTCTATATAATGGAAATGGCATGCTCCATAAGATTAGTCTCATATTGAATTTTGGGAATCCCTATTGACGCCCAGGGTGGGATTTTTTGTCATATAATCTTCCCTAGGTGGGGATTTTGGGTTCAGAATGACCATCAGACCTAGGAATTATTACCCTCCTTAGTAGATCAATACAGTTATGGTTTCCAATGTCCCCCATGTACATGGTGGAAATCCACTATTTATGTATTGTAATTTTCTACGATCCAACATGTAATTCTAATTTGAGAGGCCTAACAATAATGACATCCAAAATGATAACCAAAAATATTATCATTATTTTTGAGTGAGTTCATCAATATGAGTGTTTCGTTGAAATGTCATACCAGAATCCTAGGCTGTTTTATGGTTTTGACTATTGAAACATTGTATCTATGTTAAGAATATATATCTGTTATTATTTTATTTCTCTTATAATTATTATCATTACCTTATAATGAGTTAAATAATGTCACGACACTTTGTGTTTTGTGGTTTCATGGTGTCCTATATGGTGTTTTAATACACAAACATGCATGGAATCCACTAACATTTTTCATATATTATTAATATTACATGACAATTAATAGGGACTTTGGTGGATTGTGAGATGATATATCATTTTTTGGAAGATAGACAATAGTTCATAGATTTTTTTTTTTGACTATAGTCCCCTAATATTAGTATTTTAGAAATCATTTTAAATTTTATTTGACTTATATTAGAATCGTTATGTTTTACAGAACCTATTATTAACTCCAATTATAGGGAATATGTGTAAGCATGCATTGGAATTAGTTGTATTTCACCTTTCTATATTTTATGGAAATTTTGAGATGTGTTTCTGTGTAATGTTACCTTAATAGAATGCCTCCAATGTAGGTGATATGCATACTCAATTCTTTCCACTGGACCATGGAATAGTGGATGGGTATTGGGGTGTCATAATCCACTTTTTTGCTAATGGAGGCCTGATGAGTCAATTAGAGAAACATTTGGTTGAGAAAGAATCATCTAGCTATTTTTACCCATGTCATAACCATTTTTGAATTCATTCCTTATTATATTTTAACTTTTACATTTTTATTAGGTTAATTAGATTTAGGTAAGTAACTGCTTGTTTGTTGAACATAAAAAATTACCCATATTCACAAATTTGGGTTTTTTGAACCAAATTTATATCTTCATTTATTTGAATAAATTTTCTAATTAATAAAAAATTTACATATAAATTAAAACATTAAAAATAAAGAAAATATATGTTGAATTTTTTTTTGATTTCAACAGTAGGTGATTATAAACTAATATAAAATTTATATAAAATTTTTTGAGTGATAATTTATTTAATTAAATGATTATATTTTTTATTAAATTATCTTTTTAGATAATATTCATTAATTATATAATAGATAAGTTACATAATCATACAAATTAATTTTATGAAAATTATAATTTTACAATTATCATGCTCATTATCATTAATATTAGTAAACATAATATTAAAATAAAATATTTAAATGAAATTATCAATTAATATTATCTTATAGATATAAAATATAAATTTATTTTTTTGGATTAAATTTCAATTAGTGGTGAAATATTATTTCATAAATATTTGTGAAAAATATTTTTGAAGAGTAAAATATAAATATTATTTCCAAAATGTTATACATGGTTCTTATAAAGACATCATATTAATTTTAAATTAATTTTAAATTATAAATATGTATCTCTTAAAGAGTTGAAGGATTTAAAATCATTTATGTCATTCTTGTGTTATCATGATTTCATAAAAGTGAAAGTTTTATTAATATCGAATCTTATTCAATATTCTCCAAATTATAATTTTGTTTATATAAAATAACAAATATTAGAATAGTCTAATATTTTTATTATAAATCAATAATTGAATTCTATTTTTTCTTATTAAAATTCTAAAATTTAATAATTTACCACGTAAATAATGGAAAACATATATAATAAAAAATATTTGCCTAGGAAAATTACATTTAAAATTAATAACTAATCATATTATTATTTTATATCAATTACTAATCAAATTTGTGATAAATTATTATTCATATCAATAATATATTTTTTTAATTTTAAATTATTTTTATAATTTTATAACACATAAAATAAAAATTCATAGAAATAATTCATTTTTAGAATTTATTTATCTAATTGTTTATTTAGATTGGAATATTTAATTTTAAATAATGCCTTTTTATTCATAAGGAAAATAATAATTATTTATAAATATATTTCAATATTTGGTTAAATCATTTTTTAACATATATTCTATGGATACATGTTAGAGGTCATAAAATGTTCGGTAGTTCATTTTGGTTTCTTATTTCATTTTAATAAGATATTAATGAAAATAAATAGGTAAATTTCATGTTTTTATATTCTCCCACACTTATATAATTGTTTTCCAAAAAATATTCTAATTGATATTATCGGTGTAATTTATATATGGAACACCTAAAAAAATTTATATTAGTAGTTGAACATGTGTTAATTTTTTATATGAAGAGAGGTATCAAAATATTACATTTTTTATTGAATCTTAATAAGTGGAGAAGAAATAAATCCATAGAAGTGTCATCCCATAATGATAAGGAATATCATTGTAAAATAGGTGAAGAGATTATAAAAAATGTTTTCATTTAGTAATCAATATCTAATATGGTAGAATATACCCAACAAAAGAGATTCTGAAATCTAGAGTGAGAAATTACATTCTACATCAATAGAAGCTTTTATATAAGATTCTCCTTTTTTCATATGGCATCAGAATTTTTTTCAACCTATTTATTCAATATCTCTTTTATTATAGAATTTATTTTTTATCATGTCTAATTTTCATTTTAACTAATGAAATTGATGTATTTATTCTATCTTTACCTCACACATTTGAGATTGACTGACTTCCTCATAATAATTTTATTGTATACATGTCTATTTAAGGAAATTTACCCCATTACTATTTCAACATTTATTTTATATAAGGAATTTATTTTTTCCCATCAATATCGTTATCACATTAACTTCAACATAGATTACAGATGTCAGTTTTTTTTGTGTTTTTGAGACATCGAAAATGATAGAATTTTTAATAATATTTCTTAATAGTTAGTCAAGCATAATCACTAGGTTTCATAATCTATATCCCATATCAATAGGATGTTCATTGAGGTAATTATTTCATTTCCTTTCACACTAATTATGAACTTCTTTTGATTCTTCAATCTATTACTAATAATATGATAGGTTAGCATGACTAATGAATAATTAATATTATAATATTACATTCATAAATTCACGTTGGAAAATCGAACCATAATATGACCTACATCATGATAATATCACAATAATAAAATGTTATTTTTAGTTCAATTTATATCAAACATATATCCACCTATATTAATATTGATTTGACATAGGAATCTTATCATTATGTAAAATACAATTTTTGAAAAACAATTCATAAAATAACTTGTTATTAAATAAATCATTTTGTTTTAAATAGACTATATTATTATCCAAAGTATATATCCCATGAGTATAAAACCTTTTTTATAGTTATACCCATTTATTATGAACTTAGTAATGATCATACTAATACCTAATCATCCATCTTATGCGTTATTACTCCAACAAACATCTACGATAGAGCTTGTATCCACTTATTATATTAAGACATATATATAAATTTTCGGAAACCAAATAATCAAATCAAACCACATTTTAATGATTGTCTTACACATAAATTTTTACCTTGTGTTTTTACTAATTTTATCTCATATAGATCTCTAAAAAATTATAATACCATAAATATCGAAAATCATAATCTATATTATATAAACATTGATCAATCAAGGCTTATCAAAAAAAATTATCCTCTACTAAAATCAGGACAAGTAAAATTATTTATACCAAGTTCTAATATCAACCATAGTTTTATAGGGACATCACTATTTATTCAGATGACATATATAATATATTGTATTTATAAAAATACACAAAAGAATCCATTTTTATTGTTTTATAGAATTAATAAAAAACATTATTTTGTAATATCCTTGTCATTTTAAACAGGTAGTCGATTTACCCAAAATAAAATAATATTATTAATCCATAATATAATTTGAACATCGTAAAAAATTACAGAAAATGTAATTTGATAGAAATAAAAGACATGCTACTTTCCATTTTAACAACGGTAATTGTAAACATAAGACATGGGTTCTCAAAAACCCGATAAAATTATTCATGTGCTATAACAATAAAATATCATTAGTAATATTAAGATAAAAATATTTGTATGAGAATATAAGAAATTGAAATTAACATAAAAAATAATTCAATTATAATAAAATTAATATTATAATCATAATCATAGAAAAGTTAAATAATTATTTGATATCATATTATTATCAAATTATATAATATGTTTGATCAATATTAGATATAACTTAATAATCATAATATAGGGATTAAATCAAAGACTGTTATTTTTTAAAAATACCCATGGTGGATTGGCTTCACTCCCTATTCATATAGTGATAGGGAATATTGTCCCTTGGTAGATTAAGAATGCGACCGAATGACATACATAAAATCCCTTTTGAAAAAATTATTCAAATAACTCATTAGAGGGATATATATATATATATATATATCCTCTAATCATATAACATGGGTTGATTATGAAACACCATTAATAGTATATCATGATATGGAAACGATACACAACACATTATAGAGATATTTAATTTTGTGCTAACACGTTGGATAACAAAAATAAAAAATATTAATTGGACATAAGGAAAAGAAACCATACATAAAATAAAATCATAATTATTCAAATGAGAGGGTTGTGGGTTATATTATTTTTATTTTAGACACAAATGAGTTCTACATCATATGTATTAGTAAAAGAAGATGGAACTAAATCATTGAAGATGTTCATATTTTAATAAAAACAAATTGTTGTTGAAAATATATTTCCAATATAATAATTGTATTTATAATTATTGAGAAGGTGTAAGAATTAAAATGACCCACATATGTGGTGAATTTGGAAATATTAATATCATCCACTGATGAAATAATGTATAATATAATTTTGGATAATAATTTAAGATGGATGGTTTTATAAAAAATATTGAGAGTTTTAAAAAAAATTGACCATGAAATTATTTAGAGGTGAAAATTTTCATGAAATAAGAAATCATATGTTTCTATTTTTTTTAAAAAGACCTATATGTGAATCCCACATCAAAAAAATAATAATAAAACATTCATTTCAGAATATGATAATGGAAATATGATTCTCAAATTACATAATTGTTTTTATTATTTCAATTAAAAGCGCTACACTGAAAGGAAATTAAATTCATGAAAAATTTAATAATGCATCAGTAAATATATATGGAATTATTGTTTGTAATGATATTCTTTTTTAAAATGAAATTTATTGGGGTAGTGATTTTCCTCCCAAAGGTCATATTACTTGGATAGAGTCATTATAATATCATTATATAATATAATAATTCAATTCAAAAAAAATATATTAAAAATGAATAATTAAGACTCAAGAATGAATATTATTGTTTAAAAACCCCATAGGCTTGATCATTTTATACCACCATAATATTCCCTTCCATTTGTAAGTATCTTTAATATAAATTTAGTTTCAAATGAATTGATACCATAGGATTTTAAACTTTAAATTAGACTCTATTAGGAGATAAATAGTAGAGTTTTGGGATGAAATATGAAGGAATGTGTGTGGTATGAAGATATGTATGTGTTTTCTTTTATAATTGAGGAAATGGGAAATATTGTGATTTCCCGTTACATGTCAATATTTTCATTACATTAGTTAAGGGTAAATGTATCTAGAAACTATAAATAATGTAATTTGGGTGTATAATTGGTCATGAAGTCCTCAAACCATTATTTCAAAACATATTTAAAAACTTTTGGTTGTCATTGTTCGTTATATTTTTTATTTTAGTATTTTTTGTTTTTATAGGGTTATGAATTACATAGAAAAGTAACCTTAATTTTACATAACATGAATAAGAACCCACATTACTAAATTTTTGTGTTTAAATCCTAAATTTAATGCACATTTAATCTATTTCTATTTCCATTATATAAATATTAATTTGTTAATTTAAAACATTGTATACATCGAAAATAAATATTATAGAGAAATGTTTTTTACAATATGATTCATTATAATATTTATTTTTGATTACCAAATTAATAAGTGATAATTTATTTTAATATAGTTTTAAAAATTTAATTACTATTAATTTTTAAAATATATTAAATTATTTTATAAGGTAGAAATTTCATAATATTAATAAAACAATTCATTCAAAATATTTGTTTTACGATAATCACGGTCATTAAAATTAATTATAGTAATCATAGTTTTATGTTCAAAAAAATGAATAATTAAATTGCACAATAATTTTGATATAATATATAAAATAGATTTATTATCTAACTTTTATATGTGAATAAAATGATTTTTTAATTTATGAAATTAAATCAATTCTAGAGTAACATGTTACCTATGTTTCTAAAATAATATACATGAGTTTTATAAAAATAAAATATCAATTGTTGTTAATTTATTTTAAATATTTGTATTATTAATAAAAAAGCGTTACAAACATTTATTACATTCATATTTAATGATAATGGCACCAATGTGATTATTTTAGCTATATCGATATTTTTTCACTATTCGTTTGTAAATATATTATTTTATAAAAATTAAAAAAACACACCGTTAGATAAAACCAATATTCTATATCCAAAAATGAAGCAAAATTTTTCTAACATAAAATTATAAAATTTAGTCATTCTACAGTCAAAAAACTATGTAAATTTGTAATGAAAATAGTTTTCGGATGAAAATAATGTTTTAACATATTGACTATAGGTAATCAAATATTTTTCTAATTACAATTAAAATTGATATTATTTTATTATTCATAGAAAAATATATATTTTATATTAAATATTATTATTCATAAAAACAAATGAGAAATAAAGTTTTTCAAAAATATATATTTTCTCATATCAGGGAGTCTTATTATATATTTACGTACACTAATTGATTTATAACAAATACAATATTATTAATAATTACCTTTTTTAATTTAAATATATGTTTTATAATTAAATTATAACTTTTATTACCTTCTAATTCTATTGCTACATTTTGATGATGATATCACATTTCAAAGACCACATTGGTATGTTGTATCATATAGAAAAATATATTATGCAACATGAATATATAAATATCTAATTGATACTCATAATTATAAGGGTAATAGTGAATTATTATTTTTACACATATTTGTTTTTAATGTTTTATTATCCTCACAATAATTTAAACCATAATATTCCGTTTTTATGATTTATTCATTTCAATAAGTATATTTTTGTTATTTTATATTTTATATTGATTGTAGATTTAGTTCATTATGATTCTACTATGTAATATGGGTTTTGAATTATTTTATGATGTTCTACCATTTTTAGTTTAATGATTTTAAGAAAAACATCATATTTTTAATACAATATTTACCAATGTATGGATATTTTGTATTAATATTTCCTGATGAAGCGCTTCATATTGGATTTCTAATTTATAAGTTAAATAATTTATATTGACTGGGGATTTATTGTTTCTCACCTGTTTCTATCATAAGTCATTAGGAACATGCATGAATCATTATGATAATCCATCTCAAACACTGAAAATGTGTATATATGGTTGGTTTATTATATACTAGTATATAAATCCCAATAGAATAACTTTTAAAAACTATTTTTTAATAAAATTACATTATCTATAAAATAATATTTCAATAAAAATTGAAATTTTCTATTTAAATAAACATTTCTCTTTTATTGAAAATAAAAAATATTAATAATTGAATTAATTTTCAAAAACACTTGAAATATTTATATAAAACAAAAACCAATTTCGAAACATCAAAATTGAATCAATTTCTTTTAAAAAATGATGTATTATATTATTTTACTATCTTCATAATCAATGTAATGTCTTTTAGATACCACATTACTGATTCTGACAATCCATATCCCTTCTCTATTTTCTTAACCTTATATTTCAAAATATAAATAAAAATATAAAACAATATTTTATTAAATCCATTTTGAAAAAATTGCGACACTTCAATAAGCATTTTTTAGTTAATAATGTCTCAATAGAAGGACAACCTAGGTAATATCAAAAATTGATGCATTATGTGGAGGAAGTTATGAGTTAAAATCCCACCATCTAATGATATATATTATGACTTTTCTAGAGTATGTGATATACTAGGATTTAGATTGGTCAATACTTGCTTACATGCTTTAACTGAATGAACAAAAGTTTAAAATGGTTTATGTGGTGGAATTGGATTGGCTCTTCCATATGCAAGGTCGAAGTGAGTTGATTGGGAACCTGATTCAAAATAAAAAAATAATAATTTCTTTATGAAAATATATAAACCACCACTTATTTTAATAATTATTTATAAAACAACCACTAATTTTATTTTAATGAAAATGATAAAAAAATCAAAAAAAAAATTAAAACAATATTATTTTTTATTTTAGTTTCAAACCCCACTGTTAAAAATATCTTCTAAAAAATATCTGTTTGAATAATTTTAAAAATTAATCTACATTAATAATTAGAAACCAATACTAAAAATTCATCAAAAAATGATTCTCATGGGATTTATTAAAAGCATATTGAAATAACCCCCAAAAATAGTATTGATAAAAATGTTAGGAATTCATGTTGGACTATTTATCATTTGTTTAAACAGCTGGTTAATCCAAAAAAACTAGAAAAATGAATTTTTAACACATTTTTTCCGATAAGGTTGCATGATACATGAGACTTACAAAAGGTGTGTAATGGTAATGTATCGTATGTCTACCCTAAGCCAACCAGGAAAGGTACATGTTGATACAATCATGGAATGTAGTGTAGATTGTTATGTAGTGCCACTACATGTTTTATAAGAAATTTCATCATAGAATTTGGTATGATATGTATTACATTAACTATAGATGTAATAAACACCATGTAACCCCACAAAGACTTATCACATTACAAATCCCAACATTTTATATCGTCAACTAAAGAGCAACCATACAAAACATATATTGACTATAAGTCGAGTTTAGCGGGAATACATTAATTATAAGGCATGTGGATAGCCAAATATTTCAGGAATTACAATATAACTCATGACTAATATGAGTTGAGTTAATCATTTCATGTTGGTTAACACATGGATAAGTAATGTGAGAAATTATCTATATATTCTATAGAAATAGTGAGATCCCTATAACATTTCATTCTACAAAAAGTACATGTCATGGGTTTTTATAACGTGGGGTTCATGGAAATGAATAATCATTATTATATTTGTTAATATTATAAACACATTTGATCAAACTATTGTCATGAATTATATATAAATTACATTATTTGGGAGAAATACACACCATATTAACTTATGTAATGTAATGTGGTTAGACAGACCATGAAAACTAAATATCTTGACCCATGGAATAATATTTAAATAATATAGTGACATTTTATCTTTGTATACATTGTTGAGTGGATCCATTACTACATCATTTTGATTTAGTTGTGATAGTTAATTCAACAAGTCAATCATTGTTCCCTAATAATTGTGTGAAGTGTTTTAGATTTATTATGTGAATGAATTTATTTTATATATAAATAAATAGTGATTTGATTCTTATGGTGTTTATTTCATTTGAATGATAATAATATTTTATTCTTTTCCTCAGTTTATTTCAAAATCCAATTAAATTATTTTAATGGTAAAAAAATTCACCAAATCATTTACATGTTGTTCCCGTAATATTTCCATTTTTTTATATTTAATTCATAATTATGATGATATCTATGATATATTGAACAGATTTGAAGGAACACAATACTTTTGGATATATAAGGTGTTTATCTAAACGTTTTTAGTTTAAGTGGAAGTCATAAAACGTTTTTTTATACTCTAAAAACACCACTGTTTCTGATGTTTTTTCAACTATATAGTAATGATATTTGAAATCTTATAGTTTATATTTTTCTTCATGTTCTACAGATGTTATAATCTCTCAAAACCTAGGGTAATTGATATCGAGTAATTTTACATTGATTTTATTTTTTTACATCAAATGATGAAATATTTTTCTAGATGGAAAATAAATTCACAAATGATTTGGAATGTGGTTTTCTAGTTGTAGTTTTCGAGAATGTTATTACATTAGTTTCATAAAGATATTGGGAGATATTAATGTCGGTTGGATTCAATTATTGAACCACTGGAAATATCATGAGATTTATAAATAAAATCTATTGTGATTGAGCATAAAGTTAATGATAAAGTCATCCAAAATTTCAGTTAAGTATGTATTTTAGTTGTTAACATTTTACAAAAACAATGTTTATACCATATGTTGGTAAGAGTAACGTAAGAAAAGATCCCTACATTTCATAAATGTGATTGTGGATTATAAACCCTGTGCAGATTTGTAATCATATGGATCAGAAACATGATATCGAATGAATTATACAAGAATGGAATTTCAACCTAACATTGAAGTTAGGAATCATTATTTTCCACCCATTGGTTTGAAAAGTAAAACATATGGTTAATCATGTTATGTTCGTGATTTTTTTTACTCACAAAGATGAACATTTGGAGCATCATCCCTGTATTAATTTTTTATCCCTACATTACATGTAGATGAATGTATAGTTACTGTAACCTACATTGGTAGGTGAAAAGAAACCATACGCTACGCAAAATAACTAAACCCTACATTGTTGATCCCAAAATTTGATATTTTGTTATTATATGAAGGAGCCCTACGTTTTCCTTTTCAACGAAACTATTTTAAATCTGTGATATTTTGAACAATTTCTTAAATGTGCTTCTTAGTATTAAAGATTGTTATAAATCTATTGTTCAACTAATTCAATGTATCTCATTAAATAGATTTAATAATCCCTATATATAAAGATATGTTATGAATCTATTTTAAGGATTTGATTTCAAATATTTGTGATTTATTTTGTGTCTTTTTTTCAGGAACTATTCTGACTGTATTAAAAGTTGTTTGAATGTATTTAAAAGAGGTTTTTAAATTATTCAAAACTACAAGTACTATGTAGATATTATAGTAGGATTTATTAAATTTATTTTCAATATGATTTTAAGAGATTAATTCTAAATGAAAAAATACATAGTAATGTTATATTATTCGTGGGATATTTATGAAGGCTGTTAACCCTATTTATTTTATGTATCCTAAGGAAGAGGAATGCAACTAAAAATGAAGGATATTTATTCGCTATATATATAACTATTTTCTAGGAAATGAAAATACACAATGAATAAAAGCAGAGACATGATTACTCTGTTAAAAAAAATGCCCTGAAAATATTCATTTTAAAGCTTGACGGTTTTGAATAGAGAATTGAACATTTTTGTTCATTCTCATTCTCTCATAGAATAATGTAGAAGGAAGCGTGTGGAAAATTTGTTTGATCTATTTGATGATTATTAATGATGATTAATCCCTCTCTATATTGATGATTGTTTTTATGCTACTCTTGTGCAATATTAAATACCATCTTTATTATTTAGTTTCTTTTATAACTGTTTGCTAAACCTGTTTCAAGAAAAACTCAATCTCATTAGTTTTCTTTTGAGTATTGGATTCTCAGACTCAGTTTTTGTGTAGTGTCAGCTTCTCGGTCTAACCTGTGTATTTTAGGTTCCCTTTGAAATAGCTAGATGGTCCTATAAAAGCCTAGTAAGGTCACAACTGGATGAACAGAATTGTGGATGGTCTAGTGACAAGTGGACAAACAATTGAAAATCACTGATCTTGTGGAGTAGAGAATTGGTGGAGTAGACTAGGGAATTTTTATGCCCCAAACAACTATACATCCTTGTGTTCATTTCCTTTATTTATTTTCGCTACTCGCTCGACATTAAGAGAGTAGAAAAGATTGAATTAATTTCTATAGGGACGTTTTAATATTATTAATATTTTTAAAAGAACACAATTCACCTCCCTCTTATGTCTTCATCAATGTCATACCATCCCAATAATCGGTATCCAAGGTAGGACACTATTGATATCATGTTTCTCTAATATTCCTTAGTTAAATATTCAAATAAAGAATAATCTCAATGGAACATTTGAAATAAGTTATGTCGGTTATCTGTGAACCTTATTTTTATGGTGATAATTATTGATGGTGGAAAGATCAAATGACTATATCTTCAATGAATATTTGTTTCCTTGTTTATATGATGATTTTAAAACCCTATGAAATCCCTATATAACTAGAAATATGGGATTATACTAGTTAATTGATGTATAATACTAATTCAAAATCTAGGAATGAAATTGTATGTGGACATTGCCCTGATTAATTTAGTCATGTTCATCAATGTGTTACTGCCTATAAGATGATGAAGACTATTGCAGTTGCATTTGGAGAAATTAGAAATGTTAGAAAAATATGCTACAATATTGAAAACTATAATTTGACACATTTGGTTTGAAGGATTATAAGAGCGTCACACCGATGAATCGAAAATTAAGTGAAAATGGAAATGGTATTACTATATTGGTAACTACAATTACCGAACCAGATCACGTGTTAAAGGTACATCGAGTTTTACATTATAAGTGTAATAAAATTTCATCTTCTATTCAAAAATCCACAGTAGTTAAAAAATTAAAGATGAAATAATTGATTAAGGAATTGATGATGTATGAAGAGGAGATGTATGTAGAAGCTGAAAATCATATTTCTATAAAAAATGAATGACCATCACTCAGTGTTTCGATGATTGAATTTTTTGATACATATTCTTTCCTTTTAAATTAAATGGATGATAAAATAAATCTTGCTAATTTTTTTTAAATCCATATAAAAGTAAAAAAGGTAAATTGATGTTTAATAAAGAGAAATATGTCAGATGAAAAGAGTTTAATAAGAAAGGACTTTTGAGACACGAATGACGTCTTCTTAAAGCTCAATGGAAGGCTCAATATAAACTAAAAGGGATGAAATTTAAAAATGATACTAATAATTCATAGGATGATTTGTGTGATGAATCTAATACAAACTCATAAGTTGATCATGAAAATCAAAAGTATAATCTATATCTTATGGGTAATTCTGATACAATACAATCTTCATATTTTCAAAAATCATATTTCTGAATGTTTCTTTTATGATGAACTTAATAATAATTTGTTATTATTCAATATAAATTTGATTCTTTAAATAAATATCATTTGAATCATAGAAAATATTATGTTTTTATCTCAATTTATAAAGAATGTTTTTCAAAACAGAGATATGATTTAAGATAAAATTGATGATAAATTTCTCATGATCTAAATGAAACAAAAGATAAATAATTATTGGTTAAAATTGGTAATTTAAAATAATCTTTTTGTAAGATTACTAAGGGAAATAATTATTTGAATCAATTTTTTTGGTGAAAATAAAATTCAAAAAGGAATAATCGGTATTGGTAGCAATGGAGAATAGAAAATATATATAATAATTATGGTGTTTATAGTTCAAATAGTATAATCATATCTACTATTAATTTTTTTATTGTTTTATTAATGGACAATATTCTAATGACTGTTATTTTAGAAAACCTCAATTTTTTGGTGTCATGAATGTTCATTATTCAAAAAATAATCAAGATTTATTTATAAAATTTTCCATCAAAAGAAATTTATTTGGTTACTGAAATCATTAATTCCTAACACTACGAGATCGAGAAGTTTATGTGTACAAAAAGGCACATATTTTTTTAAATATTTCAGGTATGCGCCACTAAACTTCTTAGTTATAACATCAATTGGATACTTGAAATTTAATCGAATTTATTATATTCTTATTTATTATTCTATTAACTATAATCTTCATTAGATAAAAAATGATTAA